>CM060913.1:979292099-980605433 GCA_030737875.1 Allium sativum | reverse complement strand
GGATTACTACCAAAGATTTTGTTTTCGATTTATTTTGGAAGAAAGAAGTTGTTTTAAATCTTGAAAAGAATATTTGATATTTGAAAGAGCTGAACAGTTTAAAAACTCCCAGGGAAAGTGTTTGAACAAGAACAAAATTAAATAGAATTTGTGAAAACAAATATGAATTGAAACCAATTAACTGGAAATTGAATCGGGATATAATATATCGAGTAGAATCAGATTTTGAAATTTGGGGGATAGGAATCTGAAATGGTGTTGGACTGGTAAGTTAAGAATTGGGGTTGATAATGGATGGAAATTGAGTAAGAATGAGATTTGGCTTGGACGTGTAAAGGATTTGGTTCTGAGGATAAAATTGGAATTTTGTTTGGGGACACATTTGTATACGCTGACAGGGCAGCAGACGGAAAGGATATAATGATATGCCCGACAAAAAGGTACACGTTTATTTTTATATGGGTTTGGAGATTTGTGAGCCGATTTGGCAAGCCACTTGGCTGTTTTATTTTCTTTTGAATTGGAGAAGGCCCAGAGAGGCAAGTTGGAGTTGTACCGATTGAGCCGTACAGAGGAGGTGCTGGCGAAATTTTTCGAAAATTTAAAGTGTTAGAAAATTTTCGATATTTGTGAAAATATTTATTTACAGTATTGAATTAGTTTCTAATTTAATATAAAATTAGATTTGAAATTAATGAGTTATAACGTTCTTTCTTACCTTAGCAATTTCGAGGACGAAATTATTTTAAGGGGGGAAGAATGTAACGACCCGTGTTTTTGTCCATTTAATATTTAATTTAATTTAAATATTATATTTGGAATATCGATGGAATTAATATCTAATCCGCTGTTTAAACAAAGTTCGACGTTATATATTTATATAATCATAAATAGAGCTTGAAATATAGCGCTGCAGTTTGTAAATTCGAGTTTGAACTTCAACTGGACATACAGGATTCGATATAAGTCGGATTTCTGTGAAACAAGACACGTTGGAACCGTATTGACGATAATTTTCATATGAAAGAGAAAAATCCAGATTTCGTGTTATAGTTTGATAGTTATGGCCAAATCAAAATTTGAAATAGTCGCTATGGAAAACCGTTATTTAATTATAGGCCATTAAAATAGCCATTTTGCAAACGGACTCTGTTTTCAATGAAACCAGTTTCATTGGGACCGTAACGTTAAATTATTGCATGGTGTTGAGTTGCGTGGCAAACCGATGTCGTATGTGGTCACGGTAGCCATAAACACCCGTTCAATTTCTATAGCGCGTGTTTAAACAAATAAAGGAATATTTGAGTGTAACTTGAACAGATGATCGAATTAGGCCACGAAACCAGTTCCGTTGAGTTCGTATCGTCGATTAGAGTCAGGATAGGCATATAGTTTGTTATTTTTGAAAACTGGATAATTTGGTGTTAAAAAGGGTAGTGCGGTACGCGGTAAAAAACAGCCTACTGGGGAAACAGTCTCAGAATGCGACGAAACTAGTGCCGTTGGGTTCATATCGAAAAGTTATTGTAAGATATCAAGGTTTCAAGTTGATTTGATTTATCTAGTGACTGTGGAAAAATTAAAAGCGTGTTTATTTCTGGTTTTATAAAGGAAATTTTTTCATATGACCTCGGAATTCGACGAAACTTGTCCCATTGGGTTCGGAATGCCTTTTTACACTAAGGTTAGCTTTTTTATCAGAAGACAGAAGTCGTTTGTAGGGGTTTTACCGCATTACTTTAGGACGAAGTTTCGATTAATAATAAAATAGAGTTGATCGCTATATAAGCTGTCATCTCACCAAAACATTTACACATGCTACTGCTGTGAGGCAGCCTATTAGTACTTATCTACCTGGTTTTGTTCAGCCGACTCAATTCCTTTGCATCTAAGCGAACTAAAATAGAAAGAGCAGCCTAGTCTAGTTTGTTTTGTAGCTACCCTACTCCCCCATTAATTACCCAGTGAACTAAAGCACATGCCAATCAAATCTCACAGTTGAAATGAAAATACATTGCTGCCTAAATAAATATGCACAAGCTACGTATCTTCTTTTTCCGCTGTGTGTTCTCAAATAAGGGGACAACATCAGTGATGTAGAGATATTATTACCTCAGCTACCTATTCTCACTGAGCCAACCTACCTCCTGACTTGTAACATCGGTGATGGACGCTGTTCCTATCTGTTAAATTCTCCTTCTATAAATACCGGTGTAACATCACCATTTCCTGAACCAGTTTTCTTCCCAGCAAGCACGAATTAAACCGCAAGTCCTAGAGTCCACAAATGTTTCGGCCTGACCGTGAGCGAAGAATGGAGATGGACTGGAGGAAACAAGGTGTGTTCAATGTGTAGAAGTAAAGTGAGTTGAGTTTCAGGAAAACCATAAGTATGGAAGAAAGTACAATGGAGTAGCGAAGTGAGACGAGGCAGTTCAGTTGGCCGAGAGAATAGCAGAAGCAGTTGTGACAAAAAGGAGATTAGTTCGGATCATGAAGGAGGGTTTGTTTTGGGGTATCACGGTGGTGCATTGGTGCGGTCAGGAGGAGCTCTGATCCTGGAGGCCGCAGTCAGTTTTCTTACGCGGTGAGGACTGTTCAAATAAAGCGGGATGTGAGAAGTAACGTGCGCATGGACAGGGGGGAAGTTTTCACTTGTGAGGAGTGTCATCATGTGTTTTTGGATGGGGCTCATATAACGAACGAAGGGATCTGCTCGTTTCTGGGATGTAGAAGTTTTGGAATGGTGGAGTATATATGGATTTCTGTGATGAAGGGCAGTGGTTGAGTGGAGGAATGGAACAAAGAAGCATGGACTGAAGGAACCGACTTTTGCCAGTACTGTATAAAAGTGGGTTCTGAAGTACGGACATGTCTGGAAGCAAGAAAGAGGGCCTGAAGCCGTGAAGCATGAACGAAGTGGAACCGTGTTTTCTTGGTACCAGATTTCAAACGAGAGAGAAGCAGTATTTGAGTACTGTTGAACAAGAATGCTGAAGCGTGAACAAACCCGGTAGAAAGGAATTTTAGAATCAGCTATATACTTTATTTAAGTTAGACAAAGTATTAAATTAAATTAACATTTTTATTTAGTGATAACTATATTAGTTTAAACCATGAACAGGGTTGAAGAGCCTGGAAGTTAACGAGAACGAATGGAAGCGGAGTTGTTCAGTTCGGCCTGACCTTGTTCAAACACAAAGGGTAATCACGCGATGTAATTATTATTAAGTTTAACTAACCCAAAATTTAGACAAATTATTTAAATATATAGTATAACTGAATAATCTTGATCCATGCAGAAGGAACAAGCCAAACCAGTGAGGAAAGGAGTCAGCTATATCTTTTATTTGGGACAGAAGTCTTAGCGAATTAAAATGTAATAATTAGTTGAAATTATTTATATTAATTATATAACTAGGGTTAATTAAATAAGAAATCTATATACAATTAAATTCATATGGACTTATAATATTAATAACTCCATCATATTTGATCAGAATGGAACACAACAAGCGGTGCCGGGACTGTATGAATGAGATCTACATTCTGGAACAGGAACGGACGCAGTAGAATGCAGCTGGGAATTCCAGTTAAATTAAACGCGAGTTTAATTTAATCAAATCAGTTGTTATTATAACAACGCAACTCAAGGTGAGTTAAACTCACTCAGTTCCCATTTATATTTTATATAAATTGGGTATTTTTATTTTGTGTGCTCTGTTTGCTGATGGTTGCCTGTTTGCTAGTTATACACCTGTTTGTTGATTTAACCGATGAAATTAAACCGCTGTTTAATTTCAGTAGAATACCAAATCGTTACTTTAACGATTGGATCCAACAGCGGTAACTTACCTCGTTGGTCACGTTTATAAAATAAACGTGTTTTTTTTTTGTCTGAACTGTTTGATCTGTTTGAATTGTTCGAACTGTTTGGAGATAACCAGTTGATGCAGGGACGAACAGGTTGGAGGGACCCAACCGGATCCCTCAAATGTATTATTTATTTTCATATTATCATGTATGAACTGATCTGTTTGTGTGATTGATTTGATGGTTGATTATTAATTGAATATTCAACATCTGTTTGGTTTGAACCAATAGGTGATATTGGTTAAGTGTTTGGCAGGGTATGGCCTTTAAAATCAATCGGGTTATAAACAGTGATTCACCGTCAGGTGAATCGATAGAGTTGAAGTTATAAAATTTACTTTATAACTGGAGTTAGATTTTGGGAAAAAATGTATTATTTTGAACAAAAGTTATTAAAGAGAATTAAATAAATATTTTATTTATTTAAGATTTGATTTGTTAGTAATTTATTTTATAAAGTAAATTCTGATGTTAATCAGATTTACAAAGAATGAGAATAGAGAATGAATCGAATGGTTAAACTTTGATAATTGTTTTGAAAAGAAAACAATTAATGGAAATAATTTAAATTAATTATATTTTTAATTAATTTAAAGTGAAGGTTAATTGGAATTAGTTTACGAGATAATCGAATTTTGACTTGACAAAATTGACCATTTAAACTGGAATCGAATATCAAATTAGTTTGTTTCGAAATTGCGAAATGAAATAGTTGAAGAATATTGTTTTAACTTTAAACAAGATCTTTAAAAAGGATTTTCTATTTATTTTAGTAAATAAAGAAATTAACTACTGAAGTAGTTAATGAGTAAAGAAAATTATTGTTTTAATAAGAATTTAGAAGACTACTTTTGAAAAGTAATCGAAGAGAAGTGTAATCCAAATTGGATTGTGAAAGGAATCTATGAGCGGGTTTTATATTTAAAGCTAAGATGTTTATAATGATGTTAAAAAGAGGATTTCAAGCGAAGATGATAACTTAAATTTAAGTGTTGTGTAATTATGTGAATTAAGGTAAAGGGTTTATATAAACCAGGGTCGTGTAAACGAGGTTTAACGTGTTAAGGCGTTAATTTTACTTGAAAACAAGATCAAGTATAAAGGAGAATTTTAAATGGGATTTCAAAATGGGAAATGGTCGAATAATTTTGAAAGGAGATTGGAAATAAGCGAACCTGGGTAAAGAACTGAGTTATAGGGTTGTATAACCAAATCCAATGGTTAAATGGAATTTGTTTGAGACTAGAATGAAATATTGATTTTTGATTACAACTTATGTTTATCGGAGGATAAGAACGTTGTTGATCAAGGTCTGAGAGGTAATTAAATACCCCAACTTGAACAACATCGGGATTATCTGAAGATAGTATTAGTTGGTAATCGTAAGAGACGTTAGTGGATATGTTTTGAAAATCTAAACAGCGATTTTAGCGCTGTCATTATAATATATGTTTTGTAAATCTAATATAGCGATAGTAGCGCTTTTGCTATAGTAAATGGGTTGTAAACCTAAACAGCGATTATAGCGCTGTTGTTTTGTAAATCTAAATAGTAGTTATAACGCTATTGTTATAACATATGTGCTATAAATTTCTTTATTAAAACTAATGGATTTCCGAATTTAAAGGATGATTGGAAGGAAGATTTAAATGGGAAATTGAATATAGTTATTCGAGCTAGAGTTAGTCAAACATAGTTTTTCAAGATGAGTGCCATTTCGTACGACTGCGAGCGTAATTCGCAGGGCTGCAGATAGCCTACGGCGGTCGGATGTTTCCTGAGGGAACCAGGCGTAACCATTGTGATCGCTGCGATCTAGAGTCAAGCGAATGGAGTTAAGTCGAATATTAGTTAATCGATTAGAGTTAAATCAAAAATTAGAGTTATTCAAATATCATATTTTTGAATATTAAAAGAGTTAGAAGTTTTAATTTAACAAAAGTAAATCAGTTTTTGTTAGGGGCCAAGTGATGCTGAATACTGAACCAGTGAACTCATTGGAGTGTCATGATTGAAACACTGTATATTTTGATAGTTAAAACACCGACTATCAAATCATGTCCAATACGATTGTTGGTATGGAAAGACCGGGACCGAATTATCATTCGAAAACCATTCCGACCAACAAATACGTGAAGATATCAGAAGATGGTCGAGATGGAGCATTGAAGACCGTGGATTTTCATAAACGGAAGAACCACTAATATTCTCTGCCTGGCAAGCAGAGATAAGCTGTGATTCTGTCGGGGTTGGAATCTACGGGTTGCAAGGACTTCTCGCTACTGATCCATGGGGTGATTCCTATATGGATGCGGTAGGAGAGTGCCTTCGGTTCATCCTGTTCCTGGATGACATATATGGACGAATGTCTGACAGAGTATTTCCAAAGGATCACGTACGTTGATTTCTTCAAACGTGCTATGGTTGTTGGCGGAGAATTGCCGCTCTCTTAGCTTCCAGCTAGAGTATTTTTGTGGATATCAATTAGTGATATCTGATGGATTTGACGATGTGGCATTCAAAGTGAATGACGACCAGATGTTCAAGAGTTAATTCTGGCCTCAAGCCTCATCAACTGGGAAATGACAAAAATCGGGCAGGCAGCATGGCTATGTGGGTCGCTCCCATTAGGGTGTATGATCACCTATCTGGAGAAAATCCTATTGTTTCTTAAATCTATGTTTCGATGCTGTCCCTTTTCGGGCAGACGGTTGCTGATCCCAACCGTCGGTGGTATACATTCGATACACTCAAGCGAAATGAGTGGTCGTTCATGTGAGGGCCGGGTTGCAAGAAGTTCTTGTTGAACCCAGTGTATTCGTCTCTAGAGATACACTATCGGAAGGTGGACCCATACCTTGTCAAGTTGGAATCCAATCTCCAATAAGCGCCCGCGGTTTTTGATTATATACTATATATGTAGAGCGTGAGATGCAAGCGTTCTACTAGATTCTATTTACTTGTATTTAGACATTATTATAATATCAGAAAAGATATTGATTTCAAAAGTGGTTTGGGTTATCGTAAGGTAAAAACCGTCCGTGTTTATGTGTGGATTTGGTCTTACAATTATCCTTTTCTTTTGAAAGGATGTTTGAACTTTAAAATCATGATTGGATGATTCACCCTTATTACTGTGCGAGTTTATCTCACTCTGGTTCACCAGACTGACCCGGTATTTTGTAAATGCTCGGGTTAGCCCGAAGTGTACAGGTTCAGGTTATCGACTGCTGAGAAGAGACGAGATGGAAGAGTCCAGATGTATGATATTACTATTCCGCTGTGTGTTATATGAGGACAGATTATTATCACTGTCCAGATGTGTACTCTGATATTGTAAGTATTTTAAAAGCTCTCGATAAAGATTTATTTCTGTATTATATTTTGTTCCGCTGCGATGTGAGACTCTGTGTCGTGTTGTTTCTTCTTCTTCTATTCTAATATTTCTTTCTTTCTTATCTCACCCTCTAATTTCTTTCTAATAACAATCCAGTGTTTTCGGTGCTTGGAGAGTCGGCATGAGTCACAGTAAAGGTATTTATGTCGATTCCGAGCCCGGAAATCCCTGGGTCGTTACAGCTGAATTACTGGCTTAGGGCTTAAGAACATAGTTTTTAAATATTGATTTGATTTGTATTTATGTGATTTGATATCAAGGGATTTTGTTTCTTTTTAAATAGATACTAATTTGATTTCGAACCTATCCACAATCAGATATTTCAAGGTCTATTAATTTAAATCACGAACCACTATTTTGGCGTATAGACTGACATTTAAATGTAATAACGATCCTCTGAGCTCAACAGAATATATCCTGAATTTTAATTTGAACGTATATACCATAATGAATTAATATAATATAATTTTATTTCAGAAATAATAAATTTCTCGATAATAAATTATTATTACCATCGTATATATTCAAATAGAATTCATACCGGTCATCTGAATTGTTCTGATTCAGTTTTTAACTTCGATTTCAATTATATTTTGTATTTTGATAATTTGATATATTCGATACAAATTCAAAAATTTATTTTTAAATCAATAACATAATATAAAAATTGATTTATATTATCAACTCTATATTTAGAACCATATTAAATATTTAAAATAAATCGACCAAAAATCCGGGTCGTTACATTCTTCCCCCCTTAAAAGAATTTCGTCCCCGAAATTACTGAGGTAGGAAAATGCTACCAACCCATTTATTTTCCAAAAACTACTTATGTTGAAATTGAACTCTCCATAATTTCATTACTTAAGTTCTACCAAAACATTTGGTTTCCATTTACATCGCACATCATATACGCTCACATTCATTTAATTAGAGTGATTTACAATCAATACATTCATGTCCAATTCATATTCCATTCATATTCATTCAAATTGAATTTGATCAATTGATTCACTTCAATCCATTTAACTTGCTTAAGTTAATTTAAATTTCAGAATTCAAATTCCCGGGTTGTCATTTCAAATCTTTTGAAATCCCATAAATATATACATATATATTTATTTCCATTTCAAATTCAAAACATTTGAATTTTTTAACTAACTTGTTTCTTTCAAACAAATTTTCTTTAAAAACTTTCCTAAGGTAGCAATCCATCATTTAGAAACTCGAAAATGAACACCGATGAAGCTGTAGTCATCATCAGAATTATTTTCCAGCCACTGAAGTGAGTTCAGTGCTTTATCACTTTCAATGTTCATCTAAAATGATTTTGATTCAAAAATCCTTTCAAAACAAAGCTATATTATTTTAATATACTTCAGAAAATATTTTCAAACTTCCCAGGATTTAAATTCCAAATTCTGGTTTGAATTCAATTTTAATACATTTCATTTGTATATTTAATTCATATACAGATTCTATTTGGTTATACATAACCATTCCAATTTTATAATAGTATCAACCAACTCATCCATTAATATACTCATTTCAGAAAATTGTTCCTTCTATATCAAAATAGAATTTTGGATAAAATTATTTCATTTACCCATTTTAAAACCATATTATATCGTATCTTTTGTTCAAGTGTTTAGTAATCCCTATCGACTTCGTGGCATCCCACGATTCGATCAGAATTCATAACTCACTCAACAGACTAACCAACACAATATAAAACAATTTTTATATCAAATAACAAATACGCGCACTCGTATATATATACTCAACTCATTCTAGGGTACTACTGACCCTATCTCTAATGAGCATCCCCCACCAAAGCCTAGGTATTTGCTCAACCTAAGCTCTAATACCAATTGTAACGACCCGAATTTCCGTACACTATGAGTTGACTAAAAACACCACATGTCCAACCCAAATGACACAGAAATACGAATCATTAGTAGAAGGAAGTTAAAGGATGAGGAATAGAAAGAAAGAAAAGTTAGAATAGAAGAAAAACGAAGAACACAAATCTCACAGCGGAACAAATAAAATATATTAAATAACATAACTTTTGAAATACAAATCAGTAACCGTATATGCATACCATTATCAGAGCACAACAGTTATTCCTAGAACAGTTATAAACACCTGTTTCCAAATACAAACATGGTACACAACGGAATATATGATAGTCTATAGCTAACTGGTGAAGCCTCCTGCTTCCAGCTCTTCCAAGTGAATCTGAAAAATCCCGACTACTTGACTGCCCGTACAAATTTAGGCACCCAAGAGTTTAGGGAAAACAAAAACAAAATAAACTCTGGGTCAGTCATGGGACTGGTGTGAGTAAACTCCAATCATTTCTTTAACTTTAAAAATCCTTTCGAAAGAAATGATAATCGTAAGACCGATCCACACATAAAGACGGATGGTTTTTACCTTACGATAACCAAAAAGATTTTTGATATCAAAACCAGTGATATTATAATAATGTCTACATCAAATAAATAGAATCTAGCGGAACGATTGCATCTCACGCTCCATATATAATATAAAACCAAAAATCGTAGGGCGCTTATTAGAGATTGGATTTCCAACATTACAAGGTATGGAACCACCTTCCGATAGTGTATCTCTAGAGGGGACTACACTGGGTTCAATAATAACATCTTGCAACCCGGCCTACACATGACCGACCACTCATTTCACTTGAGTGTATCGAATGTATATCACCAATGGTTGGGATCAGCAACCGTTTCCCGAATGGGATAGCATCGAATAGAATAAGGAATTAAATGAATTTCTCTAAGATAGGTGATAATACACCCTAATGGGAGCGACCCACATAGCCACGCTGCCTGCCCGATTTTTGTCATTTCCCGATTGTTGAGGCCTGAAGCTACGATTACTTTCCATTCATTGATAGCACAATCACTTTGAATGCCACATTGTCAGATCTGTTAATCATTAATTGATTTGCACAAATATATTATGGATGTTATGCTAAGAGAATAGATTCTCCGCCACCATATATATCTACAAGACCAACATATGCGATCATTGGAAATACTCTGTCAGACATTCGTCCATACACTTCGTTTTGGGACTGAACGAAACCGAAGGCACAATTTCTATTAATAGAAAAAGTCCTTGCACTTTACTCCATCTTTGATTATCTTTATATAATCTGATTCGCAACGCTACTGCCAATACGGAGTGGTTCACGGATGATAATCCAACCGGTCTCTCCATATTGACAATGATATTAGCAAACGCTTTGATAGTCGGTTATTTAACAATCGAAGAAAAACAAACATCCATTCAAAGCATCAAACAATCACTGGGCCCTTAATTAATATTTCATTCAGTAATTAAATCACTACTCCATTTCCTAATCAATATTTGCTAGCCAAATATTTTCAACAATCATCTTGGCCCTTTTCGCTATTTGGAAAACATTTCCATATATCGCCTCCTTTTATTTTCTATACGTAGAAAATATCTTCTATTTTTAATTGGAAAACATTCCAGTTACTTATCTCTTTCATGCCCGTTCATTTCTACACTCAAGAAATATTTATTTATTTATTATATATACACAATTCCACTTCCTTGGGTTAAAACAAATGTTATATAAAACATCGTTACAAGAACTCAAAACCCTGCATTCAACTAACTCTTACTCAAACATTTCTCTTCGAGACTGGATCTTGCTGTTTGTCAGTTAGTAATGAAATCAATCAAGTTGGGGTATTATTACCTCACAGACCTTGACTGAACAACATCTTTAACTTCAAAACAGACAAGACCGCTTACCTTGAATAATCAACATCATAAAACCAAATATTCATTTTTAAAACAAATATATATATATATATCTTTTTATTACCAGATTTTCGATTTCCTTTTTGTTTATAATATTATATTTTTAAGTTCATTTCCTTATCGAATTCTATATATATCGATATATCGATTCATTATTATCAAATCTTCTTAAAATATTCTAACTCCTTAAATTTCCAGAAAAATTCACCATAACCTCCTTTGTACCGGTCAATAGTTCAAACCTCAACTCGCCTCTTTAGGCCCTTTTCGTTCAAAAAGAAAATCAAAAAGCTAAGTGGCTTGCCGATTCGGCGCATAAAACCTCATATGGAATTTAAACATGTACCTTTTTGTCGGGCACACGAATATAATCTTCAAACACTTCACTCCAAACCTGTCTAATCTATGTTCACCTATTTTCCGATTTATCCCAGCTCAATCCGGTCATTCCTAACTCAATTTGCTAATTTATTCTTTAATTAGCTATTTTGCCAAATCCCTTTATTTTGAACATATCAAGTTCAAATATATTTTACTTTGCTTATAAACAAGTAGAATTCATTTCCAACTTGAGTTTCATATTTGATTTCAAATATGAATTCATAAAACCAATTTACTTATCCAACGCCAATTTCGATTCAAAACTCGATTAACGAATTATTATTCAAATTAGTTAATCCTATTCAATATTCAAAAATATGATTTTTGTTTTGAAAATCATTTCATTTACTTGTCTTGAGTTCATATTTATTTTACGACTCGAGTCTGGATTTTTATAACGAAGTTCTATGTCTTATTTGCTAAAAATCCTTTTTATTTATTTAAATAAACCATTATGGTTTAATAACGATTATGGCGTTGTTTTTCTGAAAATTTGATTTTGACATAACTAAAAATCTATAAGACAAAATCCAGATTTTTCTCTTCCATTATAAAACTATTATCAAATCGGTCCTGACATTTCTTGTTTCAAAGAATTCCGACTTAATTTGAGTTCTGTATACTCAATTGAAGTTCGAAATGCCAACTTACGAACTACCGCGCTGCGGCGAGTTCGTTTTAATTATATTTAAATATAAACGTTTAAACTTCGTTTATAATAAATTTCAACTCTATTCTAATATATTTTTAATATATAATAAATCCAGATTTCAAATCCAAATTAATATTTCTGATTATCTCAAATCGTCGATTTTTCATTACTTGGTTATAAATTTGTTTATAACTCAATTTGCTATATTAAATTCCAATTCCTTTTATAAATAAATTATTTATAAAATTCGATATAATCGAATTCCAATTTAAATCCCTTGGATTTGACTTAATTCAGTTTATATTCCGAATATCGAAATAAAACCCGTCGTTCCCTTTCTGAAACTATTTCCAAAAATTCATATTTTGAATTTAAATTTCTAAGTTATCAAATGATAACTTATTTTCCTTAATTTATAAACATTGTTTATAAATTCAACTTTCTTGTTTTATAAAAAATTCCATTTCAATTCCATTTCAAATTCTACTTTTCACATTCATACTTGAATTTAAACCTCTAAATTATCTAACGATAATTTATTTCACTAGATTTATAAATATCGTTTATAAATCCAACTTCCTTGTTTTATAAAATAAAACAAGTTTCATTTCGGAATTTGTTTGAAAACCAAACCTTATTTTGGAATATTTTATTTATTATAACTTATCTATATAAATACAGAATCTATTTTCATATTTAACTTTAAACTTCTATTAAATAAAATCCTAATATTTTCTTTTGAAAATATTTTATTTAAATAAATTTGATCTAATCGAATTTAAATCATAAATTCATACGGATTTATTTTAATTCACTTTACATTCTGAATATCAGAATAGATTTTTCGTTTCTTTTTTAAACTAATTTCAATTCCCTTTTTAAATTCACCTTTGAATTTATATTTTCCAAATTATCGAAATGATACTTCGTTTATAAACATCGTTTATAAATTCACTTCAGTTTCCAGATTTTCCAATGAAGATCATTCCATTTTATTTATAAACACCCTTTATAAATTTACTTCAATTCCCTGATTTTTAATTTATAAACATCATTTATAAATTTCATTATTTATTCAAAACAAGTTAATATTTTTAGTCCATTCGGATTTACAAATTCTATTTTTAGAAAAATAGAATTTTCCAATTAAATCTTAAATATCGTTTTCACGATATTTTTATATATCAACATTTTAGCCCAGTGATATTTAAATATCCAAAAACACTCAATTATCAAATCACGGGTTTTATAATACATTATATATGATAATATATATGTGAAAACAAACAGTAATAAATTTTGAGGAATCCAGTTGGATTCCTCCAACCTGTTTTTCCTGCATCCACAGACGTTAGCCAACATAAATAATACCCATCCTGCTTCGAGGCAGGATATCGCAGTATAGAAGGTCATCCACCATCATAGATTGGGGCGTAGAGGGTCATCCGCTAATGATACTGCGGGAATCCAACCACCAATATATATATATATAATAACCACAACAACCAATCCTAAATAACTAATATATATTTAATAGCCACACTAATAAACAATAAATAAACGCATCAAAGCAGTCAACAAATTATTTTTGATGATAAAAATAAATTTAAATAAATCTTGAGTGAGAATTACTCACCGTAATTTCATTTAGATGGAATTTATCGAAGATGTTTTATTTAGATTCCATTTGTCTTCGGATAAATCCAAATCCATTCTAGTTCGTAAAATTTTGACGATATGATTCCGATGATGCTTGCATGTCACAATCGGGCCTCATACTAACGATATATAAATTATGTGAGCTTCAATTTAAAACAAAATAGATTTTAAACTAAATTTCTATCATTAAAATAGAATACTTTACTATTATTGCTCACCTAAATTCTTCTCTTCCTTTTTACGCCTACAGAAAAAAAATGATACCTTTTTCCCCTTTGCAATTTCACAATCCTTCTTCCTCAACATTCAATTGCAAAACCCAGACATCATAGCTCATCACCAGTAAATTGAACCCCCTCCATCCTGAAACATGACCGGTACATCTCGTGTTTCTACCACATTGGTTACCGTACCTCTTACGCCTCTCTGCAGATTCGACGATAATAGCAGATTCGATTTGATCCATATCCACTTTTTAATTGCAAGCATCTCCGCTTGGATTCGAATTCCATGAGAACGTCGTGCTCTTCATTGCAACTTCATCACCTTTCTCCAAACACGAACTGAAACCCCAACCTTTGTTCGCAACAGTGAAATTCGAGTGCCAGAAGTAAAGCATCATGCCCCCACTTGACTTGAGTTTCAGATCCTTGCACCATGCCAAACCCACAAAAACAGTACATCGAACTCTCCCATTACACCCATCACAACCGAAATCCTATCATCGGACTACTGCAGAGCCTCGAGCACCCCATCCCAGTAGCTAAAATCTCCTCCAATCCTCCGATAACAACATCGCATGATGTTGTTCAATCCTTAAAACCCAAACTTCACTCCAGTATTCAGATCAACGGCCAAAACTAATTGCGACTATTGAAGCTCGAGACCCCCTCCTTTCGATCCAATATCAATTTCGCGTCTTCCTTGTTCATCGAATTGATTTCGATTCACGAAATGTTTGAAGACGCTCACGAGCCTTAGGAAACCCATGACCTTTGAGAATGATTTCGATTTGGGGAAGTTTGAAATTAAATAAATAAATAAAGGAGATTCGATCCTTTGGTTTGCTTAAGTAAAGGGCTGCGGCTATTTAAATTGAAGCTTCCGGTCCTTTGATTTTGTTTGAGGGATTTAGTTTCCAGAGGAATGAAAATGGAAGGCATTAAAAAGGGATGGTAACGTTATTTATAGATGAAAATAGGAAGTAGCAGGTCGGCTAAATTACTAGCTTAGGGCTTAAGGAACATAGTTTTTAAATATTGATTTGATTTGGTTTTACTGCGATTTGATATCAAGGGATTTTGTTTCTTTTTAAATAGATACTGATTTGATTTCGAACCTATCCACAATCAGATATTTTAGGGTCTATTAATTTAAATCACGAACCACTATTTTGGCGTATAGACTGACATTTAAATGTAATAACGATATTCTGAGCTCAACAGAATATATTCTGAATTTTAATTTGAACGTATATACCATAATAAATTAATATAATATAATTTAAATTCAAAAATAATAAATTTCTCGATAATAAATTATTATTACCATCGTATATATTCAAATAGAATTCATACCGGTCATCTGAATTGTTCTGATTCAGTTTTTAACTTCGGTTTCAATTATATTTTGTATTTCGATAATTTAATATATTCGATACAAATTCAAAAATTTATTTTCAAATCAATAACATAATATAAAAGTTGATTTATATTATCAACTCTATATTTAAAACCGTATTAAATATTTAAAATAAATCGACCAAAAATCTGGGTCGGTACACTTTCAATTTCATTTATTTCCATTAATTACAATTAATGTTGTTTATCATTCCTGCTATTTACATATATATATATATATATGTATATATTTCTGCACTAGACCTCTCACATTAAGCCTAAACTTGTGGATGTTGGAATTGTCGGGCGGTTCCGGGCAGTCTTCTTCAGCAAGTTGACTTAACCCCATGTCTTAGCACCATTACATGTTTTTATTTATGCACTTAGACCCCTCACATTAGATTTACCACTTGCGGATGTTGGATATGCCGGGCGGTTTCGGGTAAACTTCTACTATAAGTGTAATTTAACCTCGTGTATAAGCGCGGTTACAGTTTCTTATTTACTTTAAATCTTCTATATAATCTAGGCATGTCTATTCTTTCAACTTTCACTGTAATCTATATTTTTCATGTCATCATATTATGACTATTTTATGTCATAAATTCTTTCTAACATATGATAATTTCTATTCCATCATGTAATCAATTAATCAGATAATTGTTCACATTTAACAATAATATGTTATTGCCAAGTCATGTAATTTTTCTCAATTTCAACCGTTAATGGTCCAAGTACATAAAAGTCACAAGTTAACATGGAATTGAAACAACAGTAATCGCTATGCATATTTTGGCAAATTTTCCAACATATTAATATCTTAGCATATTAATTTTCCAACATGTCATATTCGTCACTTTAATCCTTTTAACATATGTTTAAACATTTCAACATACCATATTTAAACATGTCATAATAACATTTCAATACTTTTAATTATACTAGCAAATTCACATTGTACAATAACGGGAATGGTAAATGATAACATATCATTATCTAAAATGATATAACTTAAATCCACTCACCTCATATGCTTTCTCATTCCTGGATCTAGTCCAGATCTAGCATTCTATGGTTTTCCCCTAATTGGATTCAGAACCTAATAACCATGGATTCATAATTTTTTACTAAAAGAAAAATGGAAGAAAGAGAAGTGAATTGAAAATAGACCAGATCTAGGAATTTCCTCACTTCGATAAGAGATCTGAACACCCATATACAAACATACGTTCCTTTCCTCCAGATCTGGATTCAGAATTTTTCCTGAACTAATAATCTTAATTTTCTGAATAGATTTGGGGAGGAAGAGGAATGACAGAGCTTCTACGTTGTCCCAGAAATATGAGAATTAGGGTGGCTCTACAGACTTATTTATAGGTGTTCAGCAACGTATTTGGTAAAGGAAATAGTCCACGTTCGATGTAGGATAATCTGCCTAGATTTGCCGTAAGGAGGTCGACCCCCCCTTTATGGGGTCGACCCATGGGTCGACACCCCCTTGAACACCTATTTTTCCACATGAATTTGAACTATTTTAAATTTCTGGACTTATTTTATTCATATATACTCTTCTTACGCATATACAAACTTCAAACCTTTATAACTTCTTCATACAGTGTCTGTTTTACGCAAACCAAGTGTCTATATTGACCATAAATCCGAGACTAATGCAATGGCGCAGTCCGTTTCTCTTAATTCCGAATATTTAATTAGTTTACTCTTATTTTATTATCTTGATTTAATAATGTAGGGTGTTACAAGGTTTGTTTGCATTTAGCATGGAAAGTAAATTTAAGCCGAAGTATTAGTATTCCATGGAGGAGATGGATGGGAAGTTATCAATAAGGCAGTACTTCAATTTACAAGAATCTCAAATCAGAAAATTTCCCCTTTTTGCATGGTTTGCAGCTGACTTTTAAATCCTTAATTTCAATATGGTATTATAGGTATCTAGCATGAAAATATTTGGTATTGCTATTATCAGCTAACAATCATCTTATCTTTGATTGGGTATGATCTCAGTCTTCGACCAACCCTGCTACCAAACTTCATTATAGTTTTAGTGTACAACTCTACTCTTAGAAGACCACGGAATCGAAAGTCCCTATGATATGATCAACAATATAGGTTTTCATCTTTTGATTTTGGGAAAAGTCAGAGGCGGTGATGATGGATTCTAGTTATACGGTATATAAAGGTAGAAATAATTATTTCTTTTCTGTTTTTGTAATCTTAGTCATTCACTTTCTTGATTTCCTTACTCAATACACATGCATGCTAATACCATTCTAATAACTAGAGCAACGAAATTTACCCACCATATATTATTGATCATGTCATAACTACAAAAAGCTTATATATGCAGTTAAAGTAACCATAATTAACGAAAACAATCCAATATGGAAAGTATACAGTATTTAGATATTAGACTGAAGATTGTGAATCTCACATCGTTAAATTATTATATCTTCTTGGCAATATTAACGTTTAACATATTTTATACTGTCAGTACATCACTTCTGAACACATGTTTGATGGAATTTATGTTAATGTATATTGGTGAGAACTAGTTTCTTACCCCTTTATCAAAATATTTCTATTTTCTGGAATGTATAAGGGGGACGGACGTGTATGATATGTTATCAAAACTTTTAAGCCTCAAACTTGCTATTCATTAAATGTCTAAATAAAGTGATTGTTTGGGGGGAAAATCGTAGCGCTTTTGATTATTTAGCTTATCCAGCAAAAGAACTCTAGCATGACATAGAAAACACACCAAAGGAGACACTGTATCAGAAGTAAATATAAAACTCAACTTATTATTTATTTATTTATTATCCATCATCAACCCTCATACAAGGAAGGATATTGATGAACACAGTTACAACATCATACATAGGAACCACACCTCACAGTTCAGTGATCTAGGCGAACCTGCATGACATCAAACAACACGGAAACATTAGATAGTCATTGCATATGTTTTATAACAAATATTCACTAAGTATTGAGCTTAATTGCTGTAGTAAACATTACGAGTGATAGCTAAGGGCAAAGGAACACCACACTATTCGGGAAGTTGGGAAGCATATTCATCCTTAATATCAGCAAAACTGGTAGTTGCAGCCTTCACACACTACTACAAAAGTGGGCAAATTCGACACTAGTTTTCTGTGGCCGTAGATCGAAAAAGTGTAGCCTTTGCCCCTTTTTCGCTAAGGCAACACCAGGGAGGCGTGGCATCCACGGTCGTTGCCTTAGCCCGCTAAGGCAACACTTTTTCCATCTATTGCCACGGAAAGAAAGTGTTGCACTGTAATTTTATTGCAACAATACTTGCACGGTGCAACAATATACAATGTTGCCTTAAGCATTAGCTTCCAGGTCACGATAGTGAGGTCACATCAGCTTTCCACGTAAGTTGACCACGTGTCACACGCCACATCAGCTTTCCACGTTAGATGCATACGTGTCAAACGCCACGTCAGTTGTCCATGTGTCACGCGCCACATCAGATGTGGGGCCCACATGTCGTATTACAGTGGAATTAATAATATTTTTTCAAATGCAACATCACTGCATAATGTAATGCAACACCATTATCTTGAAATGCAACATCAGAAAAAAAAATCAAATGCAACAGTAAAGAAGGCAAATGCTACATAAAAAAGCAAATACAACGCTTTAATTAAAAATTCTGCAGTACCAGTTTTGTACGTAAGAGTGTCTTATAAACAAATAACATCAAATCAGATACAACTAATACATCAATAACACAATTTCGACTGAATACAACAAGAACATAAGAGCTACATGCTTCTATCATAAGCCTAAATTGTAATAACAAGCATCATCTGACAAACTATATCAAAACATCAACTTATCTCAACCAATGACAATCAATAAACCCGAGTCCAGTATGGACAATAAAGCCCAGGCACATGCATCCCTTTATCCTACACTGGGCCAAGTAGCATTGATCGGCCTCACTTTATCCAATGTACCAATGAGTAGTTATATAATAGCGATTGTTTTTCACTTCTTGTACCATGTAATCACGTATAATTTCTATATTCATTCCTTTGTTCTAGGCTTGCTGGAGTAGACAATATTTCAAAATGGAGACAATTACTTGCTTTATCTTTTATGAAAGATGATCCATGAATTATCAATGAAAGATCATAATTTTCATGCGCCATTATGCACGCACTTACGCGGAGTAGTATGCAAGTTCATTACTCTACTTTTGGTTTAAAAAAATTGGTCCTTTCGTGTTATCATCAGATGTTACTGCAATATACCTCCATAGGTAGAGTTACCAAATGAGGCCAAAATCTGCCAGAAACCAAAACCTTATACTTTGGCATGTGTAGAGTTTTTATACTATAACGATCAACATGTTTGTAATGTCAAAATGAATGTAAGGTAAAGTAAGTGGCAATGAAGGGATCATGATAAAATATATGCATTGGAAAACCAAAAATATGCTAAATGAGTTCAAAACCACCTTGCCCGGTAATCTTATTGTGAATGTAAGGTAAGCCAGTGGTAATAATGGGTTCATGATAATATACATACATTGTAAAATCAAAAAGGAGCTAAATGAGTTAAAAACTAACTTGTCTGGTAATCCCATTGGAAGCGGTCTTTTAATGAGAACGTGCTCAGAATCTGCGGAATGATAATTCGCAGTGGGTGGAGTTAAGGGGCGCTTCATGAAAGCAGCTGCAATGAAAAATAAAGGCATCCATTAATACAAGAACAATTGGACTTGAATATAAAGATCAAAAAAGTATAGACAAGTTAATTGAGGATGTAGAAGACATCATGTAAAGAAAAAAAATAAACGCCATGTGTACTATTATACTAGTTACCAAAGAGAAAGCATAAGTAAAATTAAATGAAACACTATTAATGGAGCAAAAATGAACAAGATATGCACATAATTAAGATGTTTTACTTTTTCCCATGGTATTAATGCAAAGAAAATGCAGTTTTGTACCAGGATTAGGAGGAATGGCTAGATCAAGAACTGAGCCAGAGACTGCACCGGACATTACTGGATGAGGCATGGAAGGACTCGTGGATGAGTTAGCCATCCATCCTGCAAGAGAAAGCGACAACAGAGTAGTCGCTGCTTGATGAAATGATTGAACAAGAAAGAGAATTAATGAGAATTAATGACAGAGTAGTCACTTCCATCTGTTTACAAAGCTCCAAGCTTCCAATCCTAAAATATACATGCTAGTAATGCATGCATGCACAAACCCATACTCACAGCCAACCTTTACAAAGATCCGAGCTTCCAATCTTAAAATATACATCTCTTTTTGGCTTTTAGTATTAGGTTTTCTCCTCCTCGCCTAAACTTTGTTCTGCCGTCCTAATCGTTCGTGTGTTAGGGCTTTATGGGTTCGATTGTGGGTGCCTTAAATTTTTGCTTTTTAGGTTCTTTTTTAGGGTCGTGTCCAGTTGTCGATGTGATATTCGAGGGATTTGCTGTCGATGAGAGGAATTTGCTGTCAAGGAGAGGAGCAATACTGACGTCATTGGGGTCTTCGTATGGATGGGCATTGCTACCGATTCCTAAAAGAAAAGATTATGCTTGTGATAAGCTCTCAAATCCAGGAATTAAATTGAAGTTATGGTCCTGAGGAGTGGATCGATGTGAATTTAGGTTTAAATTTTTGTCAATAGTAAAAAGGGGAAACAATGATTAGATGACAAAGAAGAAGAAGAATGATTATATTTTTACATTATTTCGTGAAGAAGGAAAGATTGCGCCAAAATTTCACATAGCAGGTGGCTGTCATTGAATGGATGATGGGTAATGTTTAGATAGAAAGCATGGATTGGTTTGAACCGTTGAAATAATAATGCATCTACAGTTGGGATTTTGTATATTTTGACAACGCGGATCGTTGACCTGGATTGTATATATGTAAAGCTACGCTTTTGATTAGTGTTGCATGTCAAAGCACTAGACTTTTCACCGCAATAGGGCATTCACGTCTAGTGCAACAACATATTAATATTATTGCAGAAGATCAAAGAAAGCATAGCTTTAGCAACACTTTTCGTGCAACGCACAATAATTAGTGTTGAATATGCCCACTTTTGTAGTAGTGACATGCACACAAGTCTCCTGTTTATCGGTAGAGTTGATTACCATATCCATCTCTTCCCACACCAGTAGAGCATAGATCGGCAAGTTTGGTCTAATGACCAGTGAGGAACGAGCACATGGTGCTAGAGATTTTTCGATTTGGCCACTACTCAGTGTAGTGGAACCTGATTGACCGTCTGCCTTCACTTAGAAAGTAAGGTCTAGCACCAAGATAATGGTTGCCAGTGGCATGGTCGTGGTTAGAAGGTATGTTCTCTCTAGTCTGATTTTTTTCCTCTTAAAATTTGGATTAATGAGTTTGAGTTGAGTTTTGGATGGGTATTTATAGTGGTTTATTTGCGATTATTATGACTGTTTTATTAGGTGGTTTTTGGTGTTAGTACGATGCTTAATTTTGAGCTTCTTTGCGAATTTGTTGCATAAAGTTGGTTTGATAAAGGGATGGGGTGATGAATCTTGTGATTGTGTTATGTCATATTTAGATTTGTGAAAGCATGAAGTTTTTTCTGAAAGAAACAGTAATTGCAAAATTTTCCTTTAACTTTATTCCAGATGTAAATGCCACCAGGGGTAGTGCGCTTTATCTGGTGTGCAACGCACGGGTTATACACTAGTTATAGTAGGAACATTGGACAAATATTTGATTTGAAAATCACATCTAGAGTATCCTTAAATATGCAGCTCTGATCAAACTGAAGAAATATGCAGTCAGCTAAAGTTATTTATCCGTAACATGTTGGATACTACTATATGGAAAATTGCAGTTATAATTTTCATCCCATATCTTGTAGATATTACACAATGAAATTGTTCATCAACCATTGGCATCTTATGGACCGTTATTGTTGTCAATGTAGTCTTTATTATTGTCATTATAGAGAATCTAAAACTTAATATAGTGATGAGCATAGGATTGTGTTAAATATTTAGGTAGTCACGCAGATGCAAACGGAAATACAACACTAATGGAGTATAGGATTGTGTTAAATATTTAGGCAGTGAAGCAGATGTAAATGGAAATACAACACCAACGATAACATGTGTCAGTAGAAATGCAGAAGTTGGTGTATTTAAAATTATCTGTCCGATTATTTTAAACATTATGCTCAAAATTATATATATTTTAGTACAATATATGAGATTTATTTATTGCTTTATTAAATCAAAGATTTATATTATACGCACTAAATGCATATTAGCTACTCTCATATCTATTTAATTTCAACATGTCTAGTTATTTTACACTTTTGTGATAAATGGATTTGAAAAAAAAATATTAAACTAAAAAAATTCGTTTATATTTCTTGAAGTATCGATCATTGGCAGATACGATAATTATTCGATATCCATCTGCATCCGAGGATACAGATATCCAATATCCAAAAATGATTTCAGATGCAGATACGGATATAGCACTATCCGTTTGACAACCCTAACCCTTATCTTTTCAAATATTGCCCCGATCAAATCATTCGTCGTTGTGTACCCGATGAAAAGTTCCATAGTGTTTTATCATTATCACATAGTTATGCTTGTGCTAGAGAGCTTGGAGTAAGAAAAACATCTACTAAAATATAACAGTGCGATTTATGTTGGCTCATTTTATTTCGTTATGCATACGAGTTTTGCAGTAGATGCCCACAGTACCAACAAACATGACGAATTACTAAAAGAAATGAAATGCCTTTGAATCCAATTTTGATCGTAGTAATATTTGATGTTTGGGGTATCGACTTCATGGGTCCATTTCCTAACTCATATGGTAATTTGTACATTTTAGTTGCAGTTGATTATGTTTCCAAATAGGTTAAGGCAATCCCTACCAAAACTAATGACAGTAAAGTGGTTTTTAGATTCCTTAAAGATTTTTTTTTCGATTTGGTGTTTCTAAGGCCATAATATGTGATAATGGTATTCAATTTTGTAATCGGGCTTTCAAGTCATTACATTGGAAACATTCAATTACCCATAAGGTGGCCACTCCATATCATCCTCAATAAGTGGACAAGTTGAAATTTCAAATCGACAATTAGAACAAATTCTTGAAAAGACTGTAAAAACTAATAGGAAATATTGGTCGTATAATTAATAGATGCACGTTGGTCTTTTCATACTGCATACAAAACGATTCTAGGAATGTCACCATATCGTCTTGTTTATAGTAAGGCTTGTCATTTACCAGTTGAATTAGAACATCGTGCATTATGCAATCTAATACCTAAATTTTGACATCAAAGAAGTAGGTTCATAAAGAAAATTACAATTATAAGGACTAGAGGAACTTCAAAATAAGGCCTAAGAAAACACAAAAATTTACAAAGAGAGAACAAAATTATATCATGACAAATACATACATCGATTTTTTTTGAAACTGGTCAAAAAGTTCTCTTATATAATTCAAGGTTTCAGTTATTTCCGAAAAATCTAAAAACACGTTGGATTGGGCCATGCACTATTAAGACTGTATATCCTTATGGTGCCATTGAAATTGAAAATTCAAAAATCAGTAAAATTTTTAAGGTAAATTGACAAAAACTATAACCATTTTTACAATTTGAGGAAAATAAAATTGATGAGATCGTGGATCTCCGCGATCTTATGTATGCTTCTAAAAAGTGATTTCGGCTACGGGGACATAGCCTAATTCTGGTGTGGGGGAAGCATGGTTGTTTTCATGCATTCATATTTTTCATTTCATATTTTGACATAAAAAAAACATTTTCATTCATTTTTTTTCCTTTTCATGATTTTTCTTTTGTTGCATTTATATTTCCATTTATGTTCATATTTCTACATCCATTTTTCTCTCACTAAATGCATATTTATTTGAAACTTTTTCATTAAAACTTGGTGAAATCGGTTTATTATAAATAGGCACAGCCGAGTAGATATACTGTACCAGTCATTTGATGGAAATTTATGTGAATCAACAGCTTCAGATGGAAAATAAGATGAAAAATGTAAATCACAAACAATAATAGTAAGCTAATATGCAGGTTGATTTACAGGTGGTAATTATGAAGCATGTTATTTAATGTCATTGTTTAAAAAGTGTTATATCTAAAGCTAACAGTTTTTAAATCTATGTTATTAATAGATGCTAAGGTGATTTTGCATTATCCCCTCTTGACTAATAATTATAATAATAATGGTAATAATAATTAATAAACCAAGGGTATCCAACATTGTTAGAATATCTAGTGTTGGTGTGCACACCCGCCAAGCGCTGTCCCATTCACATAAGCCTGAAAGGCGGTACATGGGAGGTATACCTTGGTCTCATTTATGAGTTGCGGCACCTAAGGATCACTGATCTATACTGACATTGACATAGTCGGTTTGCACTATTCGCCAACCTCTATTCCATTCTCACGTTAGCCCGAAAGGCAGTGCATGGATGGTATACCTTGGTCCATGGGTTAGGTGTACGAGCAAAAAAAAGTCATCATTAAATAAAAATATAAATAATAAAGAATGGATAAGTGAATGAAATTAAAGCATACTCTTTAGTCTAAAATTTTAGCAAGCTAGAGTCTGATGTGATGAAAACTTGATTTTGTTTTAAGTGGTGAACTTAAAATACTTGACTTTGACTAGAACATTTATATACTACAATATTGTGACTATTAAAAACAAATCGATTCTTCAGTTTTCATATATTTTTGCATTCATATAGCGGCATTAATAGCATATCATGTTACATTGGAATTTTGTAGGTAGTATCCGCTGAAAACACTTACGAGACACAACTTGTTCTATTAGGGACACTTTGGGGTTTAAAGGCTTGTTGTATACGCTAAATGCAACTCGATTTTGGATCTTTATTTCTTTGCTTTGGTTATTGTTCAGTACCCGTCAATAGTAAATTGTGAAAAGAAACAAATCTAAATTTTGTTTCCAAATCTAAAATAAAGCTTGAAACAAAAAAATGGCCTCATAAGAGCATCTCTAACAAGGCTCAATTCCTTTCTACATCACAACATATTCACAATTCCTATCTATATCTTTCTTTAAACAAACTCTTACTCTATAATGTGGTCACCATTTGGAAAAATTTCACATCTGACGATGAACGGATGCCAATTTTCGCAAGGCAACATGAGCAATTTATTGGGTACACAATCAAGCAAACAAGCAACCATTCAGTGGACAGACGAAGAGGGCATCGATCTATGCACCATCTATTGTTATTTCTCACAATATTCGGCAATATGGAACAACCAATCAGCTGCTATGTTTTGAAAAAGAATTATGACCGCCTTTGTTGAGAAGCATCCAGAATGCTTATGGACGTTATCAGCGATTCAAGGCTGTTTTGGCAGAATAAGCCGTCAAACAATGTTTTATGAATCACAAATGAATAGAATAAAGATAGCGAATCCAAGTGGCATGGGACGACATGAATATCTGGTATATTTTCTTACTACTTATGTTAGTGATAGTTAGAATTTTTTATGATTCATATTCCCTTTTCTTTTATTAGAAACGAATGAGAAATGAGGAGTTCAAGAAGCTTTTTCCTAGAGAAAATGGCACGAAAAGGCCATAATATTATCAGTTTATGCATTGTTATGATCTGCTTACTAGTCAACCAAAATGGAACTCAGGACTTGCTAAAAGCCTTTGCGATGTTCAAACTGCTAGTAAGAGCAAGAAAAAAGCTTCTAAATCTGGGTATTCTTCCAGTCCAAGCGAGTCAATTGTCAAAATTTCTCAATGTGTCGGGGAAAACCTACTTGATGAATTCGATACCACGATTAACGAAGATTTTAGATCCGAGGGAGTCAAAGCTGTGAAAAGAAGGGGCAAAACTATGGTTGAGCTTGAAGGAAAAGTGAACGCACGCCGCAAAGAATACCGATCTAGAAATGTAGAAATACGTGAAGAAGCCAAGGAAAAAATAGAAGTTATGAAAAGGTTTGATGATCTGGAAGAGAGGAGGCTAAAAATTCTAGCGGACGAGTTAGCGCATAAGAAAGAACAAGAAGAGAATACTATCATGAACGAAGATCTAACTGGAATGCCTCACTTGGAGCTGGAATT
Organism: Allium sativum; assembly: GCA_030737875.1. Classification (NCBI taxonomy): domain Eukaryota; kingdom Viridiplantae; phylum Streptophyta; class Magnoliopsida; order Asparagales; family Amaryllidaceae; genus Allium; species Allium sativum. The sequence goes on along the minus strand of CM060913.1, from coordinate 980,578,857 downwards.
TTGGATGGGAATGAAACAGCATATTCTAATGTCATGGTTTCCTCAGTTATAAGTTGATTGTTCACCACTATCTGTATTACTAGTTGCTTGTATTATGTTGTTGTAGCAATGTTATATTTCCTATTGTAGTAACGATTTTCTTATTAATGCAATGTGTGCTTTATTTATATCGCTGCTGTTTCACCAAGCTGATAGTTTTATATTGTGTACTAAAGTATAAAATTAGAAGAACTCCATATTTTTCGTAGGATCATTAAATAAAAGACAAGTTCTACAACTAGTAAACACAACCATTAGCCAATTCAACCCCATATCGGGTTAGCCAACTATAACGCAGTTTATAGGCTTTGTGGCCAACAAAATTAGTGTGACTCCACAAGGTAATTGTGACGGCCGCCCCGCACCATCAGACATTTCCGCGAAATGCGTTGTATCGATGTCCGACTAGCACGGGACGATCACCAAAAGAGGGTTGGAACGATGAATCATCAAGAACCTGTAGTATATCTCACAGCGCATGGAATAAAATATAATAATAACATACTTGATATAAAACAGGCAAGACATTGCATAAGCTGAAAACTAAACCATATCCATCAGAGTAGCAGAATCCCAAATACAGCTTACGATCCAAACCATTATTACAACTTCAAAATACTGTCTTTAAAAAGGAAATAAAAGAGGTACACTACTAATGCCCAAGTAGTGACTAGCAACAACATAGGGAGAATATATGTATATAGTGAGTGAAAGCCTTCTGCTCGTCTCCGGACAGCTACTCGTGCATAGCCACCTAACATGTCTCTAGTCTGCTTGTTTAGGAGCATCCAGAGTAATAAGAAGAGATATAAAACTTTAGGTCAGATGAAAGTCTGGTATGAGCAATAGCAAATCTATACTACTAAATAGAGCAATAACATGTATAAGAAAACATACCTGATCTAGACCTGCAACCAAAGAGTTAGCACAAGAAGATATACAACACTCTAAGGTAACACTAACATATAGTGTAAAAATGGGGGTATGTATGTCATGGTGATAACAAACATCAAACATAGCAATCATCCTCACATCTCTCACTCAGTGCGTAAAGCATACGATATCCATCGCTTTGATCACCAGATCCATTGGGGCCATGACAGAGTCCAACTCCGTACAACTATCGCTACGACCACTTTGCCCTTTGGGGCCCTGACGGAGTCCCACTCCATACAACCTCTGACCCCACTGCATTGGTCCATAGTCAATACCCCTCTCTCAATAGTGAACCAAAGTTATAGATATCGATAACTCATTTGCACACGTCCTGCAGCAAAGCCCAACTCTAGAAGTTAACTCATCGGTTCTTATCTGGATCCTGAGTAATAACTTCCCATTTGGACTTCCTTTGCATCTCGATTTAGTCAAATCGAAGTTGGTCTTGAGAAGAGTTCATGATCGTTGTCACGCTATTGAGGCTCAAGTCTGGTTCGGTCATCATCGGTTCGTTTGCTATCCAGGCTCGAAGACTGGCTCGCGGTCCCCCCTTCGGCTCGTGGCTCGCGGTTCGCCCCCTGGCACGACTCGCGGTTCGCCCCCGGCACAGCTCGCGGTTCGGCTCGTGGATCAACTTATGAATCTCGTAATGGTTCATGACTTGGCTTGAGACCCCATTCGGTTCATGGGAAGTAGGTGGCTCACAGTTCGGGGTCGTGATGCCTGGGTCACGAGCCGCACTACCTGAAAGTCTTCCAACAAGATGTTTACGCCACGGGATGGCGTTTTCGACCATTCTAACTTTCCTATGCAATCATATAATATCACAAACAATAGTAACAACATATAGGTTCAATCAAAAAGATGTAAACATCAAGCATATAGGTCATTTTAGATAAAACATACCCAAAATCCATGATTTTCCCCTTAACCATGTTTAACCATATCTAACAATAGGATTAGCAAACTTAATCCAAATTAACCTAATTTTATACCAATGACATAAAATAATATTTTAGAATTTTCACATATTTTTCTGAGTCATAATTTCGCTAATTATCACTAATCACCCCTAATTAGCCATATTAGTGAATAAACATGCTAATCACTCACCTTAGCCACAAACGAATGTTAGATCTGAAACTTATATTGATTTGGCATGGATTCCTATGTAGTTCAGTAGCTACAACACTGATTTGGTGTTAATCCAACTTGATTTGACGTAGATTTGATCAATTAATGATTAGAAAGCAATTAGAGAGAGATTTGGAAGATGGAGGGCATGATTAGGGTTAGAGGAATGTTTGTGGAGGCTGGAAAAATGAAAGGGAATGTTTATCCAAACCCTTTCTGCCCTCCCATAACCCTAATCCCGATATGGTTTATGGGCCTAACCGCTGATCACCCTATTAAGCCCGATTAAGTTGTTTTCTATCTTCCAAACCTGATTTCAGCCATATCTCCTAAACGGTAAGTCCGTTTGATTAATGTGACCACTCTACGGAATGGGAAACCATCATCCGAATCCAATGGAAGTAGTTTCAGGTCAAAACTCCTTACCAATCAAAAGTTACAGGCGAAACAAGATTCGCCAGGGGCAAAATGGTCATTTAAAATTCGGGAAAAATCGTGAATGTGGGAAATGACCCCAATAGTCGTTTTCCAAAGGTACACAACCATATGACTTCGTATGAGAATAAAATAGATATTCTACGATCCTCCGATACGTAGAATGCAGGTCATTACACCCCCCCCCCCCCAAAGAAATTTCGCCCCCGAAATTCCTTAATCAAGAAAACATACCATGGTGCCCCGCATGCCTCTCAGCCATTTACAAACAATCAAACATACATAATGATACAACAAGCCTATCATAACATGCAGTTTACTAACAAGGGAGTAACTATATCGCGACTAAAATCTTACCAAGTAAAGAGCTTTGTATATGACTCCCTTATGCTCTCCTCGGTTTCTCAAGTACAGTAATTCTCATTATCACCCCACTGGACCTTAACCAGTTTCACCGTCTTCCTCCGGAGCTGCTTCATAACATGTCCGATAATACGAACTGGTATGCGGTTTCCAACTGCCTCAGGTTCTATCTCGATATCATCCAACTGATCTGGTGAAATAGTCATATCAAATGCATGAACTTCCTTAACCGAGAAACATGAAATACATTGTGCACTCCCGCTATCTTCTCAGGTAATCCAACTCTATACGCTAAATTCCCAACTTGCTCGATAACTAGAAACGAACCAACAAATCTTGGTGCTAACTTACCTCTCTTACCAAACCGAATCACACTCTTCAACGGAGAAATCTTGACGAATACCAAGTCGCCAATGGAGAATTTCAAATCTCTTCGTATTTATCAGCATAACTCTTCTGTCTATCTTGGACAGCCTTCATTCGCTGTTGGATAACTTTGATCTTATCTGAGGTTTCTCTTATTACATCTGGCCCAAGCACAAATTTCTCACCGGTTTCCAACCAACATGATGGTGAGTTGCACGGCCTTCCGTACAAAGCTTCAAATGGAGCCATACCAATACTGGAATGATAACTATTATTATACGCGAACTCAACCAGATGTAAATGGTCATCACATGACCCACCAGAATCCAATATACAAGCACTCAAGAGATTCTCTAACATATGATTCACCCTCTCTATTTGACCGTCGGTTTGGGGATGGTATGTGGTACTAAGATGTAATTCGAACCCTAAAGCCTCTTGTAAGCTCTTCCAAAACCCACTAGTGAATAATGGATCTCGGTTACTCACAATACCCTTAGGTACTCCATGAAATTTCACTGCTCACTTCATATACAGTTCCGCTAACTTAATTGCCATTCTATTCAACTTGACCAGAACAAACCTTGCACTTTTGGTCAATCGATCCACAATCACCCAAATACTATCGTGACCCGATCTAGTCCTTGGTAAACCATCAATGAAATCCATTGAGACTTGTTCCCATTTCCATTGGGGGATTTCCAATGGTTGTAACAAACCACTAGGCTTCTTTTGCTCGGCTTTAATTAACTGGCAGTTCATGCACTTGGATATAGACTTCCCAACGTCTCTCTTTATCCCTTCCCAGTAGTATGCCTGCTTCATGTCTCGATACATTTTGTTACCACTAGGATGTATAGTCAGGTTCGAGTGATGACACTCTCCGAGCACTTCATCTCTCAATCCATTTACGTTGGGTACAACCAGCCTCTCATTCTTTCGTAGCCATCCTTCTCAATCAAGTCCATACTTGTTCATTCTCTCACCATCGATACCCATCTCTACCTTGGAGATGATTTCCAATATATTAGGATCGTCCCTCTGACAAGAACCAATCTGCTTAATTAAAGTCAGTCTGATCGTCAAACTTGCTAACATCTCTGGATCCAATTCACACTTAGGTCTGAAATCATATCCCGCGATATACTCCAATTACTTCCATTCCAGAAACATAACCCCCAAACTGGCATGACTCCTACTTAATGCATCAGCTACCGCATTGCCCTCTCCAGGTGTGTATGCGATATTGAAATCATATGAAGCTAAGAACTCTAACCATCTCTACTGACGAAGATTTAAATCCTTTTGAGAGAAAAGATACTTTAAAGACTTATGATCGGTAAACAATTCAAATCTTTCTCCGAAGAGATAGTGTCTCCATATCTTCAACGTGAACACGATCGCTGTCAAATCTAAATCATGGGTAGGATACCTTTTCTCATGCGGTTTCGGTTGCCGACTTGCATAAGCTACAACCCTACCTCCTTGCATCAGTACAACACCTAGTTCGGTACCACAGGCTTCTATGTATATCGTCATCTCTTCATTCCCCTTAGGAATAACTAACATTGGTGCACACGTCAACTTTTCTTTTAGGGTTTTAAATGCATTCTCACACCTTTCGTCCCAGACGAAAGCTTGATTCTTCTTGGTTAACTGAGTTAATGGTGCTGCTATCTTGGAGAAGTCTTGAATAAATTTATGATAGTATCCAGCTAACCCCAAGAAACGTCTCACGTCCATTTCATTCTTGGGTGTAGACCAATTTTGCACCGTAACCACCTTCGCAGGGTACACGACAATACCATTCTCTTAAACAATATGGCCCAAGAACCTCACTTCCCTCCTCCAGAAGTGACACTTAGAAAATTTTGCTTTCAATCGGTGTTTCCTCAACACTTCCGTCACTGTCCTCGAATGTTCCTTGTGTTCTTCCTCTATCCTTGAGTAAACCAAGATATCGTCCACGAACACAGAACAAACTTATTTAATTGATCCCTGAATACCCTATTCATAAGATCCACAAAATATGAGGGTGCATTGGTCAACTCGAACGGCATGACCAACCACTCATAGAATCCAGATGGCATCCAAAATGCCATTTTATGTATATTCTCAGCTGCTACTCGGAGATGATGAATACCTATCGCGAGATCCAACTGGGAAAACACTCTTACTCCACTCAGTTGATCAAACAAATCATCAACCCGTGGAAGAGGATACTTATTCATCCTAATCACCTTTTCAACTCGCGTTAGTCCACACATAAGCGAAGAGAACCATCGGCCTTGGTAGCAAATACAACTGGTGCTCCCCACTCGGAAACACTTCTTCAGATAAATCCCTTCTTCAAAAGATCGCCTACTTGCACTTCGAGATCTCGTTGCTCCCTTGGCGCCATACGACGAAGTGGCATCACTATAGGTCTGCATCTTTCACTAAATCGGTCTGAAACTCGATCTCTCGTTGTGGTGGAAGTCCGGTCACTTCCCCGAAGATGTCCGAATACTCGCCAACAATAGGCACATCTGATAACTCATCATGCGGGATGTCGAGGGAATTTAGTAAAGTAGCCATCACGCCATCACTAGGTAGGCAACCCAATACCACCCTCCGCCCATCATCCGCTCTAATGGTCACCGAAGATCCCTCACAGTCTACCACCACTCCATACCTTTGGAGCCAATCGACTCCCAAAATAATGCCAAACCCAGTTAGCCCAAAACAAACTAATCACAAGCAAACACACATCCATGACTCGATAAAACCAAATTACGACAAATCATACAAAGGCTAGTCGAACCACCGATCGGGTTCATCACAACTAAAGGTCTATCGACAATCTCGAGTTCCAATTCCGACATGTCTACCAGGTCACTAGATACGAAGGAATGGGAAGCCCCGATATCAAACAGTAATCGAACAGGAACATCATAAATAGAAAGCATACCTTGGATAATGACACCCTTTCCCTTCTCCGTCGTTGTTGGGGCATTCGACGAAGAAGGAAAAATGTTGTTAGCATATGCTTTCATGATCTGCTTCTCCCTAGGAGGTTGTGGGCATTTATCCTTGTGATGTCCCACTTGGCCGCAATTGAAGCACTTCCTGGTCGCTGGCTTTGCTCGACAATCTCTGGCATAGTGACCCTTCTTGCTACAGCTAAAGCACTCGATATCTTTCTTATTCTTCTTTTTCTGACCATCCTTGGTTTGGTTCCGTTTTCAGTTATTTTGAAAATTCTTATTGCCTTCACTGCTTGCCCGCGGTTTCGGCTCCTTTGCAGATGTAACAACGACCTCAGTCTTTTGCTTAGGGTAAAGGCTCTCCGACCTCAATGCCTTTCCCACAATAGATTTGAACGTCTCATCGATATGGTTTATAAGTCTTTCCCCCAAGTACCGATCGAGGCCAGTTATGAACTTCTCGTTGTTCTTCTCGGCAGTATCGATAAGTGATAATCCATATTTCGATAAGGTATCGAATTTAGCAATATATTCCAAGACTACCCTACCATTTTGCTTAAGCTCCAAAAATTTCCTAAATAATTCTGATTTCTAAGCAACTGGAATAAACTTGTCACTGAAGCGAGTCTTAAACTGATTCCAAGTAACTTGATCCTAGGGAGTAGCCGCTTTAATAGCATTCCACCAATTCATTGCCCGTTCTTGAAGTTGATGGCATGCTAGCTTCCTCTTCATTTCATCATCGATCCCCAAATCCCCGAATATGCGCTCACAACTGTCAAGCCAATCCTGAACTTCCGTAGCCGATTCCGTTCCATGGAATGGCTTCTCACCAAGACTAGTATAATCCTCGTTAAGCTTGGTGAAATCGGCTCTAGGCGCCTGCACTACTGCACCACCACCGTTAGCAGCATTAGGAAGTGCTCCCTAATCATCTCTCGCATGAAGGCAGTAAACATCGTCCTCATATCAGGGGCATTCCCATTGTTGGCCCCTGAACCCGTACTCCTCGTATTTCGACTCATTGCTCAATCTGTAAAGAGAAAACGATTAACCATATCCTAAGTGGCGCCCGTGCATCGCGACTTCACCCTTAGATATACTAATAGTATATATATATATATAGTTTTTGAAAACCAAAATATCATAAATACGTACTCTCATATAAGTATACAATCTCTCCCTGATGTCCTCCCCTAGTTAAACTACGCAACCTAGGCTCTGATACCAAGTGTGACGGCCGCCCCGCACCATCAGACATTTCCCCGGAATGCGCTGTGCTGATGTCCGACTAGCATGGGACGATCGCCAAAATAGGGTTAAAACGATGAATCATCAAGAACCTGTAGTATATATCACAACGCATGGAATAAAATATAATAATAACATACTCGATATAAAATAGGCGAGACAGTGCATAAGCTGAAAACTAAACCATATCCATCAGTGTAGCGAAATCTCAAAATACGGCTTATGATCCAAACCATTATTACAACTTCAGAATACTATCTCTAAAAAGAAAATAAAAAAGATACACTACTAATTCCCAAGCAGTGACCAACAACAACACAGGGAGAATATTTGCATATAGTATATGGAAGCCTCCTGCTCGTCTCTGGACAACTAGTCATGCATAACCACCTAACCTGTCTCTAGTCTACTTGTTTAGGAGCACGTAGAGTAATAAGAAGAGACATAAAACTCTGGGTCAGACGAAAGTCTGGTATGAGCGATAGCAAATCTATACCACTAAATACAGCAATAACAGGTATAAGAAATCATACCTGACCTAGACCTGCAACCAAAGAGTTAGCACAACAAGGTGTACAATACTCTAAGGTAAAACTAACATATAGTCTAAAAACGGGGGTATGCGTGTCATGGTGATAATAAACATCAAACATAGCAATCATCCTCACATCTCTCTCTCTCTCTCTCTCTCAGCGCGTAAAGCATACGATATCCACTGCTTTGATCACCAGATCCATTAAGGCCATAACGGAGTCCAACTTCGTACAACTATCGCTACGACCACTTTGCCCTTTGGGGCCCTGATGGAGTCCCACTCCATACAACCTCTGACCCCACCGCACTGGTCCATAGTCAATACCCCCTCTCTCAATAGTGAACCATAGTTATAGATATCGATAACCCCTTTGCACATGTTCCGTAACAAAGCCCAACTCTAGAAGTTAACTCGTTGGTTCCCATCTGGATCCTGAGTAATAACTTCCTATTTGGACTCCCTTTACATCTCGGGTTAGTCAAATTGAAGTTGGCCTTCAGAAGAGTTCATGATCGTCTTCGCGCGGTTGAGGATCAAGTCTGGTTTGGTCATCATCGGTTCGTTTTCTGTCTAGGCTCGGAGACCGGCTCGTGGTCCCCCCTTCGGCTTGCGGTTCGCCCCCTAGCACGGCTCGCGGTTTACCCCTAGCACGGCTCGGATCGGCTCGTGGCTATCGTAATGGTTCATGACTTTGCTCGAGACCCCGTTCGGTTCGTCGGAAGTAGGTGGCTCACGATTCGGGGTCGTGATGCCTAGGTCACGAGCCGCGACCGTGATGCCTAAGTCACGAGCCGCACTACCTGACAGTCTTCTAACAAGCTGTTTACGCCACACGATGGCGTTTTTGACCATTCTAACTTTCCTATGCAATCATAAAACATTCCAAACAACAGTAGCAATATATAGTTTCAATCAAAAAGATGAAAACATCAAGCATATAGGTTATTTGAGATCAAACATACCCAAAATCCATGATTTTCCCCTTACCATGTTTAACCATATCTAACAATAGGATTAGCAAACTTAATCCAAATTAACCTAATTTTATACCAATGACATAAAATAATATTTTAGAATTTTCACATATTTTTCCATATTTTTCTGAGTCACAATTTCGCTAATTATCACTAATCACTCCTAACTAGCCATATCAGTGAATTAACATGCTAATCACTCACCTTAGCCACAAATGAATGTTAGATCTGAAACTTATATTGATTTGGCATGGATTCTTATGCAGTGCAGTAGCTCTAACTCTGATTTGGTGTTAATCCAACTTGATTTGACGTAGATTTGATCAATTAGTGATTAAAAAGTAATTAGAGAGAGATTTAGAAGAAGGAGGCCATGATTAGGGTTAGAGGAATGTTTGTGGAGGCTGGAAAAATGAAAGGGAGTGTTTATCCAAACCCTTTCTACCTCCCATAACCCTAATCCCGAAATGGGTTATGGGCCTAGCTGCTAATCACCCTATTTAGCCCGATTAAATTGTTTTCCATCTTCCAAACCTTATTTCAACTATATCTCCCAAACAGTAAATCCGTTTGATTAATGTGACCACTCTACGGAATGGGAAACCATCATTTGAATCCAATGGAAGTGGTTTTAGGTCAAAACTCCTTACCAATCAAAAGTTATAGGCGAAACAAGATTCGCCAGGGGCAAACCGATCATTTAAAATTCAGCAAAAATCGTGAATGTGGGAAATGACCCCAATAGTCGTTTCCCAAAGTGACACGACCATACGACTTCAGATGAGAATAAAATAAATATTCTATGATCCTCCAATACGTAGAATGTGGGTCGTTACAGTAATGAGAATCAAAAGTTGCCTTAGTCAGTTTAAATATGTCTTCGTCTTCAACTGTCTGTATAATCTTTTGGTATCGTTCACAAGCTTCTACGAAACGACGATGAGCAATATGAATTTCAACAGAAGACCTTGTAATAGTACAGGTACGATAGTTGTTATGTAATCTTGTTATCATGGACCAAAATTCTTCATATGTTAGACCCCCTCCATTTTGCATCAGTAGTAAATCTCTTTTATCAACTTCGATATAGGATTTCACGAATATAAGTAAGTCCTTAGGAGAGAATTCTGTTGTAGTTGCATTGGAGCTAGCATTACTTTGGCTGTGACGATAATGGTTAACCATTTGCCTCGCTTTATTTTTTCGTGAACGTGCTTTTGGTTTTTGAACTTCAACTACTTTTTGAGTACCACGAATGATTTCCTTTTGAACTGGTTCGTCTGCCTCTTCAACTTGTGTATCTGGCTCCGCTTTCTCTTCCTCCTCCTTGTTATGTTCATACTCATCAAACATTTGATTCATGATTTCATCACTGATTTCCTAATCGTCCATTTAGGCTACACAGAAATAAAAAAACGTATTATCTATACAAAGAAGAAATTGAACACGTAGAAGCGAAAAGAGTAATGGTTTCTCACCTTAATGTCGTGGTTGATCGGGAATGTACAAATTATAGTTATGCTTGGAGGACGAAATATAAACTATTTAAACGAGTGGGGTGATTGTCATAGCTGTACCACAACTTGTCGTTTGTGATAAAGCTCTGTCATCAATAGTTGAGCTGTAGAATAGCGACATTAGACATGACTAGACTCTGTCCTCAATAGTTGAGTTGTCATCGCTTTGCTGTAGAATAGTTGATTTTACTACACTCTGCAACACTTGGGCAACGTGCTATAGCTTGTCGAATGAATACAAACAACATGACTTGAACTGATTAAAGATGACATGTTCACTGCTTTAATAAAGCAAAGCACGAATTCAGCGAGCTTGGCAACCTTTAAGACCACCCAATCCCTCTTCCTTTATTTAACACTTTTAAATTCTTAGGTTTGTCAAATTCCTAATTTTATCTAGCTGCCACTTTTTAAGTAGTTCAAAATGTCTTCTTGGGAATTGGATGATGAAACAATGGTCCAAATGTACGATCAATATGAAAGAAATAAGCAAGCGGTCGAGTTTGTGCCCGAAACGCAATTGGAAGATCAAGTGGAAGCTGGAGAAGTGGAGTCTGAACTCTTCAGTTCCACGCAACCGAACATTGTCGTTCCACGTATTGGACCTCTTCAAAAAAAACCACCATGCTTGGTTAATGGAAGTAATTGCTCGGGAGAATCCAGGTAGGTCAAGCTCTAGCATAACGGGGCGTTCAGTACTATGATACTGCGAAGTGGAATGTAATGTGGTTGCTTCTAAAAGCCAAAGCAATGCAAGTCGTCGCTTTTATGGTTGCAAAGCATACATTACTGCACTTAACACACAAGGGCGGGAACGTTGTAATTTTTTCTCATGGATCGATCCACCACTGACGAAGAGGGATGTCCAGTACACTTTAGAGATGCAAGCAGAGGTAAGTTGCTTGGAAAGGTTGAATGTTGCAGCAAGGGCTGAAATGTTGTATGGGTTCTAAGATTCGGCCTGAAATAGAATCTTAGTTATATGGAACTATATTTTAATTATATGTATTGCATTCCACGTTAAGTTGTACTTTGTCGTAGTTGTATGTTGGGTCTTACATTCACTGTGTCATGTATCTTGTATTTTGTTATATTGAACGAAGTTTGTATGCAGATTAATAGGTATTGTTTATATTTATGAATGCAAACGAGTTAAAAACTAGGGTCGTCCCCGTGTAAATTAAAAAAATAGTACACTAAGGATTTAAAAAAAAACAGAGTCGTACTCATCCATTTCAGCATTATTGCTGACAATTTTTTTGGAAATCTCATCACGTAAACCAAAGTGGAACCAGTGACCATTCACATCATGGCGGTACGAAAAGCAGATTCCCTACAGTATTATGTCAGGCGAAACAGTGTTGGGCAGCACGTAAAGCACAGTAACAGTGACCGGTTACATCATTATTTATTCTATTGATTTGTACACTACGCAGCTATATATTTTTGTCAAATTACTCTCAACTTACCTCACTTAAACAACTTTGTTCCCATTCTTGTATTACCTCCTTCTTTAATAGCTATGTTAAATTTTAACTTATATGCAATATTCATTACTGTAGTTTTGTAGTTCAAATGGGACATAATTAGTATTATCTGGAAATATCGTGCATTTGCAATTAAGAGGTTCAAAAACAATTAGTACAATTATTAGACTTTCCCAACATGTATTTTTCTGGGTTCCCCTACTAAACAATATATGGAATGATGCAAGGGAGGAAAACATATGTTGAAGTGTGCAATACTAAAGAAGAGTTGAGGGAAATACGCTCCGGCATGTAATTTTCAGAAACTACAGTAGAAAACAACTTGCAGCTATTGTTCAGAAAAAGCAATATTGATGTTTGGAACAAAAATAATGATGTTGAAACTTAAAGAGAGGAAAGAACTTATCAGAAATAGGTAGGGTAATAAACGAATATGATTGATTTCAATTTGGTGTTTGGACTTTTTTTCTATTACAACCACTGGGAGTAGTATTTAAGGTGAAGTGATTATTTTTACCACTTATCCAACTTCAATTTGTTGTGGTTTGAGGCTATGATAGAGAAGGACAACAAAGCTTAGTAATTGTTTTTTAATTTCTCTCTTCGATGTAATAAAAATTAGATAAACAGTGAACTATATGGTAAAATCCTATATTTGTTTGTTCTCAGGAAAAGTAGGAGAAACTAAAAACAATGCTCAAAAGGATGTCGATGTCGATGCCTTCATTGCAAATGCCGAAAAACCATCAAAGAAGAAAATGTGGTCCAAATCTGGTTGAATTTTTTTCATTTTATTCAAACTACTATAATGCGTTTACTTTCACAGCTCATGTATGTTATGCAATGGACTTATAATCTTGGGCTTGTAACTATTAATTTTGTAAAAGTAACACCGAACTTCTGCCATCAATTCATGTGTGTTATTTTTATCATGGACTATTATTTCCCTAATTCAACGTCATGTTCCTTGTGTTTGGTATTCCTTCGTGTATGATGCATCTGTAAGATTTGATGACTATGTACTGTTACGCTATGGCCAAGTCTGATATCATCTAGTAGCTACAAAATAAGTACGCTTCTTCATGTTTTATGTGCTTCCCATAAATGTTGCATTATACGTATTATGTGGCCCACACAACTAGGTAGCTTCCAAATTTGCGTATAATACGAGTGGTGATTGTATCATAGTTGGTGCAGACTTTATATCTAAGCTTGGTATATTTTAGTGATATCTTGTCCTTTTTGTTTGTTATATATTTAGTAAGCAGAAATAATATGTTTTTTTGTTTATTCGACGTTGCTATTTGAGCACTTTCATAAGTCGCGTGGAGATGCTAGTTTTTCTTCAGCTTAGGTTTTTTATTTATTTCAGGAATGTTAGTTTAATCATCTCGCCAATTTTAGATTTTTAAAATAACAATGGTACTTTTAAAATATTTATTTAAATAATGTAGTTCATTAATATATGATTTATTTATTATACTTATTATTGCATTATTCATCTTCTTCAATTAAGTATTCACAAATATAATGATGTGTTTTAAGCTAATATTTGTTTTATTTGTTATTTCATTTTATGAATTCAGTAATGATTCTAAGGTACAACAAATTCAATAATATGGAATATATTAACTAATTGAATTTACATGTCTGTTCTTTTTTTTGTTTTTTTAATAACACGATCAATCTTTCATTAATTTCTTTTTAAGAAAACAGTTTAAAAAAAAATCTTGATATCACACAACTTAACGGTCGATTTTCCCACCGTTATGCGGTTATACTGGTTTAAATATTGTTTAATATTTACCAACGTTATGGTAACTTATAGGGCCACACATAAGGATATTGAATAAGGTGATAACTACTTAAAATACAAGGGAAATCAAATAGTAGACACTTTCTTTTACTTTAAATATAGAGAACGGGTAAATAGGATGGACTGAAATTTCGTATTGCTTGTTTATATCTATCTATAAAAGGAAAGGCCGATCCATATTTCAATCCACCACGAAATTTCTTTTAAACCCTAAATCCCAATTTGGCTAGTATCAAAAAATTCCACCTTTCCTCGATTTGTCTGACACTGTCGAGATCATCATCCATCGATCTCCAATAGAGGCGCTTTGATTTGAGCGTTTGATTCGATTCCATCAACAACTGCTTTCGATTAATTTCAAGATTCAAAAGGTACTCGTTTTGATTCAAATACTAATCGGTTTTAAACTAGTGTTTGGAAATTTAATTGTAATCCGCTGCAAAATTGATCATTGTTTTCCATCACATCTCTCCAGCAAGCGTTTTCTCCGAGTCCACATCAACAATACGCATCCGTTGACAGCCCTAATTGAGATGATTTATACTGCTATCGATACATTCTACTTAACAGACGAACAACTGCAAGATTCTCCATCAAGGAAGGATGGTATTGACGAACACACGGAGATGATGCTTCGAATATATGGTTGCGATCTCATTCAAGAGAGCGGAATCTTATTAAGATTACCTCAAGCTGTGATGGCAACCGGCCAGGTTTTGTTTCACAGATTTTACTGCAAGAAGTCATTTACTCGTTTCAGTGTGAAGAGGGTTGCTGCAAGCTGTGTTTGGCTTGCATCAAAATTAGAGGAAAGCCCAAGAAGAGCAAAGCAAGTGATTCTGGTCTTCCATAGGATAGAGTCCAGAAGAGAAAATTTACCCGTTGAGCATCTGGATTTGTTCTCGAAGAAATACCAAGAGTTGAAAAATGATTTGGTTAGGACTGAGCGCCATTTGTTAAAAGAAATGGGTTTCATTTGTCATGTGGAACATCCTCACAAGTTCATATCAAACTACCTTGATACACTTGAAACTCCCCCTGATCTTGCACAAAAAGCTTGGAATCTTGCAAATGATAGTTTGCGAACAACATTATGTGTTCGTTTCAAGAGTGAGGTCATAGCCTGTGGAGTTATATATGCAGCAGCACGTAGATCCCAGATCCCACTTCCAGAAAATCCACCGTGGTGGCTGGTATTTGATGCGGATCGGAATGGAATTGATGAAGTTTGTAGAGTTCTTGCGCATCTATATACTCTTCCAAAGGCACAGTACATATCTGTATATAAAGATAAAAACGACTCTTTTACATCTTCCAATAGGACACCAGAAGCACAAGCTAAAATCTCAAAGGAGAATTTGGCTAATAGCACTGCTGACAATGAAGATAACCTAAATACTGATAGCAAAATGGAGGAGATAAATGAAGGTGACTCAAAATCTAAGCATACCGATATAAATATGAGAGAAGAATCTATAATAAAACTAAACTCAGAAAGAAGCCGAGACAAAGAAAAGGAGAGATCAAGGGGTAAAGATAGAGATGCTAGAGGAAGGGACTCGGATAGTGAGCGTGATCGAAGAGGAAGAGATTCTGATATGAAGAGAGAGAAAGAGTTTGATAGGGAGAGGGAAAAACACAAAGAGAGAAGTCATCGCTCCAAGGAAAAAGGCTCAGGACACTTGGATAAATCAAGGCATTATTCTTCTGCAGATCGGAGCGACTACTATAGCTCGTCACATTCTTCTCGAGACAAGGAACGTCACAGGCATTATTCATGAAGTACTCAACTTTGGATACTGCTTCTTGATTTTGATGTAGCCGGTGGTTTGTACCTACTTGATAAGAGAATGAATTTGAATTTTGCTTGTTATTAGCATAGCCCAGAGTCCCCCGATAATTTAATATTAGGAAAATGATAGTGCACACACTCTTTTGACTTTTAATTTTGATTTTTTTTCTTAATTTCTTTACTGAACTGCATAATATGGAAATAGAGTGATTTGACTACTCAATATATATATATATATATATATATATATATATATATATATTAAATTTGAATTTTTATTTGTGTCAATATTCGAGTGTGTTTCTCTTCATGTTTTAGAGGACATAGAAGCGTACATATGTTCACTCACTATTTCCTACACATTTTTCCAATTACAATTCTGAAAGTTTAGGAAAAGGTGAAAAAAGTGGGCAGGGATGAGTGGAATTTGATCCCAAAGCAAGTCATTTTCAATTGATTACTCTTCCTCTTCGAGTTTTGTTATTTACTCGCCGGTGAGGCAGCTCATATCTTAACTTCCTTCTTGTATTTTTTTTTTTTTTTTTTTTTTTTTTTTTTTTTTTTTTGAAGATTTGTACTGGCGCCATGAAAAAGATCTAGGTCATATGGAAATGTTTCACATCCTCGTGCTGTGTTGTACTACTGCCGGACAACAACAAAAGTTGTAATACTGCACAAAAGTTCTGTTTTTGCCAGGTATTAGGGAATAAGAATAGAAATATGAGGAGGTTTCTTATTTTGTTGTCGGTTGTAACCAACCATTAAAACGCTAACTTTGATTGGGATTTTAATCTTAAATAATAAAATTCGATAGATGTTTGCCGTGAACGAAAGAGCATGGGATTGAAGGAGATGATACCTTTGTTCTATAATTATTTTATACTTTCTTTTAATGGTATACAAGATGATCTTCAACATCTTCGTAACCAAGATGTATTGAACAAAAAGCAAAAGAGGTTCAAACTGTGTTGAGACATAAAAACAATAGAGTTTCCACTTGCCCAACTATGTAAGTTACAGCTTCAAACTTTATTCTTTTTTAATACTTTTCTTTTAAACTGTTAGATTTTCTATGTTTAGAATTAGGTTTAAACACATGTCACAATTAATTAGAAACCAAAGGCATGAGAGTTTATTTACTGATGCTATTGCACGGGATTTAAGAATCAATGCTTGAAAATAAGATTATCAATCGGTGACCAATGCTTATTAGTATACAAATGCTCATTAGTATACGTCTTTGTTGTCAAATTCGAACTATAAAATGTGATGCTTTGTCAGTATCAAAAATTTATTTTAAATCTCATGGATAATTGGAATGATGTACATACAACAATCCTTTATTCGCTGGGAACTCAAATTATATACCTCACTGTCCTCGCTCAATCTAGAAAGCTCATGGATTGTCTAAAAATGAAGAAATCATTTCTTTTCTTAGCTCTTTTCCAGTTAATTTTTCAATCTTCTCTTCCAGATCAAGGTCTGATTTGTTTCTTAGTTGAATTTAGATATACAAAGTTTTAGTTTTTTTTTTTTTTTTTTTTTTCTAAGTGTGTTGTTGAACTTAAGATACAGGGAGGAGTTGTTAAAGAGCGCTGTGTGTGTGTGTGGTGGGGGGGGGGGGGGGTTTAATTTAAGTTTATATGCTGTTTTTGTTAGATATAGCTTGCGTTCTTTATTTTGGTTGGTTAAATTTATGGTCTAAATGATTTTTATGATCCTACACAAATTCTACAGGAATGTCATATTAGTTTTAGTTCTGTTTTGGTAGTAACCACGAGTAATGATATTAGACTTAGTAATAATATTAAGAGTTTTTTCGTTTTAGTTCTGTTTTGGTAGCCCACTGATTTCTCAGTTTTTCCGTTCTTTCGGTAATTCTATTAGCTTTGATATAGACTTAGTAATGATATTAGAGGTTTTTTTACTCATTTTTTCTATTTCTGCATTGGCAATTACATAATTGAACAGTATATCGTATTCCGTCATCTATACTTGCTCAGCTGACAATTATAGTAGGAATATTGGACAAAGATTCAAGTAGAAAATCACTGCTAGAGTATCCTTAAATACGCAGATATGACCAAATTGAAGAAATATGCAGTCAGCTAAAGATATTTATCCTTGGCATGTTGGATGCTGCTATATGGAAAATTGCAGTTATATTTTTCATTCCATATCTTGCAGATAATACACAATGATATTGATTCATCAACCATTGGCGTTTTATGGACCATTGTTGTTGTCAGTATAGTCAGTATTGTTGTCATTATGGAGAATCTAAAACTTGATTTAGTGATGAGCATAGGATTGTGTTAAATATTTAGGCAGTGATGCAGGATGTAAACGGGAATACAACACCAAAGATAACATGTGTCAGGAGAAATGGAAGCCATGATGTTGTTGCCAACAAAGTGAGAACATCTTCCCTGAAGGTACATGAAAAAAAACTGTGGAAATCATTTAGTTTCGTGGAAGCGGTTCTATTTGCTATACAATTTGCTTTGGTTTGTTATACAATTTGCTGGGTTCTATTTGCTATGCCTTCATTGCGTACGAGGATCAAGTTTCATAAGCGTTAAGTAATTATTAGTTATATTTTTCAGAGGACTTAAAATCATTTTATATTAGTCTGCTGCTTTCCAGAAATAATAGAAGTTAAACATAGTACTTTCTTTAGCAATGAAAGCTTGAACATGCTATTATATTTATCGAAAGGTAAATGAATGGGTATGTTTGCCAAAACTATGAAATCTATACTATATTATAATTACTGAGTAGGAAATAAAGAGCTCTCAGGCCTTCTCACTTTTGTAGACACGAAGAGTCACGGGTATATATCCTACTTTCCCTTTGGTCTCCTATTTTATCCGCTACCCTACGCTCAAATAGGGATTTGCATAAAATTACTCTCCGAAAAGCCAAGCAGCGCACTGCTCACGGTTTCCAACCTCGGCTGTTACCGCTATTTTTCGTCATCGATTTTCATGGGGCTTCTCCTGCCTTGACTCTGCTGAGTTCCTTTTCAAGAGCGCTGAAGCCTCTGTGTTTTGTAATCTCAACCATCGCAATATTTTCCTTTTGCTCTTCATTTGCTAAACAAGATCCATACGTTACTCTCCCAAAGCAATTTCCATCAGTTATTTCCTGAAAAAAATTTGTCCAAGCCCTAACTCATCCGATTAGTGGTGGCGAATACAATCCTCTTTGGAAATGAACAACCGCCGGCCTTCTTCTTCGTCCATAGGGAGCTATTCTTATTTTGGCCTTTTCCATATTTCCACTCACGTTTCTTAATGCTTCAGGTTATTCTCTGCCAGTACCATTCGCTGTTCCGCTTTAGTTCTTTTATTGATTTGATATCCATTGTTTCTATTTTTACTCCTTTTACTGATTTATTGTCAAATGTCTCTTCAGTTTGTTTTACTGCCCTAAAATCCATACACATCGATGTTGCTTTGTTGATTTCGATCATCTGCATTTCAGGTATTATTTATGTTAGCAATAATTTCTTTTAACTTGAAATTACTCTTGCATGCTTTTGGCCTTTTCCCCCCATTGATTTCACTATAATTGGCTTAACCCATAATATCATTTGTATGTTGTTCATGCATGAAATTTGTATTTTGTGGATCCTTAAGTTTGCTTCTTGAGATGTTTAGAGAATTTTACATGTGAAATTATAATACCATAACATTTATTTAATTTAAGTGATACAAAATTTCAATGTAGTTTGAGAAATGTTAGAATGCTCTATTTTTGCTTAGTAGTATATCTAAGTGGTATTTGATGCTTCGTTATTTTCCTGATATATGCTTGAAAGCGATGTTATTTTAAGTGTGTCGATGAGAAATTTGTCATATAAAAGTAATTTGTCATCCACCGACTTCCTTGATACATACTTTACATGCTCATGTATATGTAATATTATTATTTTTAAATGCTAGAATGATATTTACCCAACTACTATGTAAGTTAGTACATATACATTAATATAATATTTATGATTTGGCGTAAGCCTAAATCCATATGCAGTTTGATTTAATATTTTTGATTAGTCAGTTGGAGTAAGTAATACTGCACACGGCATAACAAAAATGTTAAATCCCATATATCAATTGTGAGCATGCAGTAAGTATAATAGGTAGGTTAAATTTCATGTTGTCGCTGCGGTATTCTCTGTTCATGCACTCCTTAGAAGATATAAAATTTGGCATGAATGCACCAATGCACCATGCTCTGCTTCCACTATATTCTTGACTTTTGTTAAAAAGGCTGTTTACATTTTCCAGTACATATTATGATACAACCACACACTATTTGTGAAAAAGATTGCTTATCATATATTTTGATCAAACGGTAGGAATCATTCACATGCAGCTTCAAATTATTGGAAAGCAATCGGTAGTAATACAATGTAACTGAACTTGACCTTTTTTCTGGAATAACGTTCTAAAGAGCCTATTAACATAAATTATATATACTCTATTTGATGTCCACCATCTTCATGTGATTTATGCTTGAAGAATTTTCCAGTGATATTGATATCTTACCAAAACTATCTCTTACTTTAGCTACAATGTTTTTTCTTATATCCCATTATTGTCATATTATTTTTTCAACTTTTTCCAATAAATTGCTAAATAATCTGCTTCTAAATTGATTTAATTATAATTAGGTTCCCTCTATATTTAATTTGTAAAGCAAAAGTCATCACATGATCTTTAATTCTAACTAATGTAGGTGGTTTTAACGTAGTTTTCTCGCGGAACTTTGCTAGAGATCTTTTTATGTTGGAAAACTAGAATTACCCAGATGAGCATGCTCATATGCCAATCTCAATTTCATGATAACAGAGCTAATGCCAAAATTCTTTCTTTGCTCAACTAAGTTGCGGTAGCTGATTTCTTATATTAACTCTCTTTACTAATGTCTTCCGAGATTGTTGCTTTATGAACTCCAATGAGATTTTTCGACCTTCAAATGATTTTCTGTTTATCAACACATAGAAATTACAAACTCTTTGTTTGCTTGAGTCATCCTATATAATATTTGTTTACAATTTTAATTTTAAAATATATTTATGTTAGAACACCAGAAATGTATATACTTATATTTGATTTAACAAGTCAGTGGGGTTATGGTTCTAGCTTATATTCAAAAGAATATTACTCTTGCATGCTTTTGTCCCTTTTTCCCCATTGATTTCACTATAATTGGCTTAACCCATAACATCATTTGCATGTTGTTCATGCATGAAATTTGTATTTTGTGGATCCTTAAGTTTGCTTCTTGAGATGTTTGGAGAATTTTACATATGAAATTATGATACCATAACATTTATATAACATTTTTAGTTTAAGTGATACAAAATTTCAATGTTGTTTGAGAAATGTTAGAATGCTCTATTATTGCTTAGTAGGTATATCTAAGTGATATTTTATGCTTCTTTATTTTCCTGATATATGCGTGAAAATGATGTTATTTTAAGTGTGCCAATAAAAAATTTGTCATATAAAAGTAATTTGTCATCCACCGACTTCCTTGATACATACTTTACATGCTCATGTATATGTTATGTTATTTTTTTTTAAATGCTAGAATGTTATTTCTTACAGTCGTTAAGTATAATGAGATCATCTAAATTTAATTGTTGTTTTCATATTAATTTTTTTCATCCTCCAGTAAGCAATTTGTTGTAGAAGATACAAAATGTGTAAGGTTGCATTTTTTTTTTTTTAAATTCCCATTGGAGATTTAAGTAATGCGACTAAACTGTGTTTATGGCCGGTTGTGCTTATATGGTTGTAAAGTGCCTACCTTTACGGTTTTAAAAAATAGAGACTGTTTAATTCTTTGCTGCCGTGCATACAGTTTGGTATGAGATAATATTATGGATTGTTTTGTGTTTCTTCTTAATTAACTTTTGTCATGCAAATTTTTACTTATATGCACTAGAGTTGCATATAGATAATTTTATATATGTTATAGTGCTTTGCAACTAAATGGATTGATTAGTGCTAATATGATAATTTTTCAATGCTTTAGGAACTACCATTTTCTTCTAAAGGGTATTTTCCACCTTGATGAGCTTTAAGTTAAAACCATTAGCAAAAACTTATTTTATATGAGGAATGTTCAATGTTGTTCTAACTTTTCGTGACTTGGCTTTCCTGTTAAACTGTGATAAACTAATGAATTTAAGCCACATGATGGTATCTATATTGTGAGAAGCTGGTAACAAGCTGAAATGTGAAAACCTATGATTAATTCAAGTGCAAAAAAATAAAGGTTGATATTTATGCAAAGCAGTTCCCTGTTTACGCACACTCTGTAGGTAAATGCATATGTTTTTGTAGCCTCTTTTTTGGACATCACATTTTTTTCATACTGATCCCTGAATTTGTCTAAAATTGTGGATATGACATAATTATTATGGAAGTTCATGGTTAATTTAGTGTTTATCACCTTTTCCATTTTTAGGATGTTATGTATTTATAAATAACATAGTTTCTTAACTATTTAATACACTGGCATCATAATCTACCAACTCCATATCAAAGTATGCCCATACCATTAACAAACAAAAAATGACATGGTATTATAAACACCCATATACTTAGAATTTTAATTTTTAGCGATTATTGTTTTTTCTGCGTTTTATGAACTATTATATCATGTAAATTTTCAGGCAGAAGCCCTAATGGATGCTACTTTATCTGGCTAATAATGTTCACTGCAACTGGACAAACTTCCTACAGCTTTTGAGCTTTACTAGCAATGCTATTTTGATTTAGTTATACTATGTACGGTACTATTTTTTCCCAATTCTACTGCCTTCTGCTTAATCCAATAATAGTCAACGGTGTTGAAATTTTCCTTATTTTAAACTTTGATTTAATAAACATCAACTTTTTAAATTGCAATAAACAAACATGTGTTCAAACACGTGAGCCGATTTGATGTTATTGAATATGTTATTAGCTTTTATGATTAGGGTCATTGTTTTATTGAGGTGACCAAAAAAACGAACAAAGTATCCGTTGTTTGCTGCATTCTATAGGGAACATATATTTTTCATAGTATCAACTGATTAATAGATCTTCTTCTTTTGGTTCACCTGTGCAGAGTCTGAAACTCTTTTGGATCAACTAGCTTTTATAATAAATAACTTTTCTTGGGCATTCCAGGAACCATACTTTAGACCGTTCGTAATAATCACATTACTAATTTATAATGTGCATATGTTTAATCATAGCTGCATGAACCACAGACTCTATTCTTTTATTTTGAAACTATTACGTTAATTTTTTTTCCACACCGACTTTAAATATTATCTCTTAGCACTAAATTTTATTCTTAGCATGGCTTAAAATATTACGTTAGCATGTAAACTTACTTATATGAAAACCCAAAATGTAATTTAACGATACAAACATTTTCTGCTATCTTAATCTTGCAAGGTGGCAATTATTGATTTAGAGCATCATTTCTGGTATCAACGCAACTCTTATTGAAACTTCATTATTTTATGTCCCATCTGTGCGAAGCACGGATGCCCACTAAGACACTTTTTAGGAAAATCGCTTGGTATAATTTGTATTTAGGAATATAATAGCGACACTTCCTTATTTATTTATTTTCTTCTGCTGATAGCACAAAATATAAAAATGGCCTGTTTGGTATAATATGTGTTTAGGAATTAAACCTTCCATCTGTTGGAAGTAAGGATATGTCCTATGCACAGTTAAAGTAAAAAAGGGTAGCCTCTTTATGCTTTCCTTTTACTTCTTTTATATATAAGAAACATGCACTAGAATTATTCTTAAATTCTAAATAAGGAACTAAACGCCGCATGTTTTCCCTTCATTTTGCAACTTTAAAAATGTTCCAGGTTTTAAAATGAAAAAAATTCAAAACTAATCTTCTCTTTGTATTATTTAACGCGAATTTTGATTGAACCAAGGTACTATATTTGCCCCGTTGTTCAGGTACTGTTTTTTTTTTTTTTAATAAATATAAATGATTGTAATCATATTTTAAAGTAGCTGAGGTGGTTACTAATTTTAGATGATAGGTTTAGGGAGTTTGTATATAACAAAGTGCACGTTTGACCTTTTCTATTCATGTATTGTTGGTTCCTGTCCAATTGCTTATCAGTTTCACAACTCTAATATATGGATAATTATATAGGAACCACAAAACTTGAGTGGTAAATGGGTGCAAATGTTGATGATGGGTAGTTTGAACCTATTAAAGATGCTAATTAACACCAAGCTTTTTTCCCCGTCCAGTTTTGAACTAACAAGACTGTTATTTCTTTTAATGGTCGATGTCACCAACATATAATCATTGATGGTGACGTTTCTGCTGGAGATTTAGAACATAGCTCAAACTGTGGATCTATTCATTGATTTGCACTTGCCATATTCCAATATTGATTTTTTTTGTCTGTAGTGTTACATTGATATGATATACATTGATTTTTTTTTCTTTTGAATTTTTATAAATATTTATGCCATTTCTTATGGTTAGTCTCTTTTATTTTGGATTTGCAATGAAAAAAGTCATTACTATCAGCAATCATGCTTATAATATTCCGAAATCATATAAATGAGAGTTATTTTTTACATCAATTTTTAGTGTTATTTAACTGGATATTCTTCTAAATGCAGAGTTGGTGATTTCATAAATTAGGTTGAATTTGTGTCTCATACAAACAAATATATAGATTTTTCTTTTTATATATAAAAAATACAGTTGAGACAAATACTTAGCAACTCCTAATTTGGATTCATTGCGGTTATAGGTTGAGAGCATAAAGGTTAAAGATGATGAAAAATTGACATCGTTTGTTGCATTTACAACATATGATAATGCAAGAGGCACCAAGAAGGGAGGAAGTGCATTGGTCATTAATTGGGGTAAGCCCATGATTATATTCTCTTTATATTTGTTGCTTCCATGTACATTTTAATAAGTTATATATTTGTCGCTTAGGATCACATAGAATTTTCCAAAAGCGTACGTAGTGTAGATAAAAGCCAAAACAATTAACTATATAAGATAGGCTGAATAAGCAGATCAATATATATATATATATATATATATATATATATATATATATATATATATAGCTAAATAAGACCCTTTTTTAGAACATAAACATAGCACATACTCAAAATAGGAACATAGGACATGTAAATGTGAAGAAAGGGGACAACTTATTAAAAGTCTGCACTTCATTACAATTTATTATTTTGAAGGCAACCACTATGCTACCTGGATAATTTGTATTACTATTTTTCTATTCATGCTGTCATGTACTGTTATAGCCAAAGTGGATATTTTTTTATGGAAATAATGGGAAATGTAAATTTTTGCCTAAGATGTATGTAGGGAATCTTTTATTTTTCCAGTTATTTTACATCAGTTTTTTAGATGCAATGTTTAGGAATAGGGATAAAAATCATGTATTATGCATTGAAAATAGATTATCACTTCCAGAATGATTCCGCTACGCTTTTAGTTTATTTCATACATCTAAAGCTTTAGTTTTTTAATATCGTCTTACATTTTCAATGATATTAGCTTGGCAAACATTAAAGAGTCCAAAATTACCTTTTCCACTACGTATCTAAATCGTATTGCAATGCACCAGATTTGTGAGTTAACGGAAAACTAATTTGTACAACTTATCAACAAACGGTTCCCTGTTAAATCTAACTTCAAAGTCAAATAATGAATTGCAAAATGAATGATTATGAAATCCAAACCATGCTACTTTATTTGACTTTATTTTTTTTTAGCCTTTTAGAATTTTTTTAATGGTCAATTATATATTCTTTTCCAATGATCATGACTGGATTTTTTAAATAAATAAATATAAATGACATCTGGTTATTTTGAATACGATATCCTAATTTGTCCATTGATTTGTGTAATTTAAATGAATCTTTTGTTCAGCTTAGATGAATTTTCGTGTTAGTTCATTAGTTCCATTAGCAAATCAAGTAAATTCTTTTTGAATTTTTTTCATTGATCTAATTCGTAAACTTAACCTATTAATGAAGATGTTT
This sequence comes from Allium sativum, assembly GCA_030737875.1. Taxonomy (NCBI): domain Eukaryota; kingdom Viridiplantae; phylum Streptophyta; class Magnoliopsida; order Asparagales; family Amaryllidaceae; genus Allium; species Allium sativum. The sequence goes on along the minus strand of CM060913.1, from coordinate 980,553,167 downwards.
GGCCCTGCCTTTCTTTTGAGAATCTTTAAACCATTGAGCGTAAAATGTAAATATCAATGGTTAAAACTTAAATTTCAATATATGGATATTTTATGAATATTTTCTTGAACTTAGTATTATATATCTTTGGTTTTAATGTTGCCAGGCTAGATATGATTTTAGTATGCCATTAGGACGTTAACAGGCTACTAGGCTTAGCTCTAGCAGGATAAACATCCATTGGGTCTAAAATTTTGTGCTTTGCATCAAGCAAATATAAAGAACGTATCTTCATGCATATTAGCGTATTTCTCTTTTTTCTTCCCGTATGACTGATATTTATATGTGCATCGTTCCAATAGATGATGTGTATTGTTTGAAAACAGATCTGTGTGAAATAATAGAAAGGCGATACGTGAAGTTTACATATGTTCATTTGACTCTATAAAAAAAAAAAAAAAAATACATACATGGTTCAATAATATAATATGTGAATTATAAAGTTGATGCAGCATACATAAAGTTTACATATCTTCATTTATAGATTTTGTTAGATATCTCGTTGTACAAGTATGTCGTTATATTTGTTGGTAACCACTATTAATTTGCATTGAATCATTCTGTACCGTAAAAAGTGTTTCGGTAAAATTGATATCAGCGGTAAATATGTGGCTGTAAAAGTTTCCTGTTAGTATTTTCCGTAAAGATCAATGATTCCTCAATTTTTTCAATCCAAGGAGATCTTAAAAAAAGAGAATGAGAAATTTATGATGGATCGAGGTTAGATTTTTTTTTTTTTTGTTTTTGTTTTTTTTGTTTTGTTTTTTTGTTTTAGGTGTTTACTCTACTTATGCACTACTAACTTTGCATTTGTTTTTCTCTAAATTGCAAGTCTTTCCTATAATTAGCAACGACCACGTAGCAATTGTGGATTAGCAATGACGACAAACAGGTTCAGACCACCTACTGTTTTATTGGATTTGGTGGGTTATTGCAGCACCAAAATGACTTCATATTTTTTTGATCATATTCTTGAAAGGTATGACTACTTTATTACACATACTACTTCTCATTCTTGCTACAATTATCTATTCAGGTTGTTCCATAGATGTTTTGTACACACAACATGATTGACTCATATTTCATTGATGTAAGTGATCCAGTAACATTTTTATTTGTTTTCCCTGTTCTTGATGAAAGTTAAAATAGCTGTTAGTTTAATTCGAATTTTCCTGTTATGTTACTTACAAGCAAATATTGAGTAAAAGGATTTTTTTTTTTTAATCCCAGTATAGTACAAATAAAATGTTTGGATATAGCATTTGATAATTTAGACCCCAGATATGTAAATTATATTCATATACAAATCAAAGTAATGATGGAAAAGGCCACCTCTACTTTGTTATATAGCCTAAATTAACTTAAACTTGAATCAGCGGGGAAAAAAACCTAGCATCCTCTCAATATCCTACCATAATCTCGACAATCATTCATATCTTATATGATAGTTTCAACCTGAGATGTTTACCGATAACTGTGTTAATGAACTATTTTCGTCTTGACTTCGTGTTCTCCTAAGTTTGCAAGTAGGAAATGATGCATTTAACGGAGAGGTCTTAACTGGCAAGGAAGCGTGTTGCCAGGTAAAGTTTGAAAATTGAAAATGGCTTTGGAATACCGTTCAATGAAAGTACTATAGTTTCAAACAGAATCAAGACATTTACTTTAGTCTCCTTCCTTTTCTACTCATTTACAAAATATTAAAACATTTTGACATCAATTTTTAGTGTTATTCAACTGGATAGTCTTTTAAATGCAGAGTTGGTGATTTCATATATTAGGTTGAATTTGTGTCTTATACAATATATATATAGATTTTTCCTTTTTATATAAATTTTTTTACAACTGAGACAAATACTTTGCAACTCCTAATTTGGAATCATTGTGGTTATAGGTTGGGTGCATAAAGGCTAAAGATGATGAAAAATTGGCATCGTTTGTTGCATTTACAACATATGATAGTGCAAGAGGCACCAAGAAGGGAGGAATTGCATTAGTCATTAATTGAGGTAAGCCCATGATTATTATTGTCTTTATATTTGTTGCTTCCATATACATTTTAATAAGTTATATATTTGTCATTTAGGATCACATAGAATTTTCCAAAAGCATACAGTGTAGATACGAGCCAAAACAATTAACTATATAAGATAGGCTGAATAAGCAGATCAATATATATATATATATATATATATATATATATATATATATATATATAATAGCTAAATAAGACCCTTTTTTTAAAAACAAACATAGCACATACTCAAAATAGGAAAATAGGACATGTAAATGTGAAGAAAGGGGACAGCTTATTTAAAGTCTGCACTTCATTCACAATTTATTATTTTGAAGGCAACCACTATGCTGCCTGGATAATTTGTATTGCTATTTTTTTGTTCATGTTGTCATATACTATTATAGCCAAAGTGGATATTTTTTTATAGAAATAAAGAGAACTGTAAAATTTTGCCTAAGATGTATGTAGAGAATATTTTTTCTTCAGTTATTTTACATCAGTTTTTATATGCAATGTTTAGGAATAGGGATAATCATGTATTATGCATTGAAATTGTTTCCATCTCAAGTGGAAACTACCACAAAATTAGATAAGCACTTCCAGAATGATTCCGCTATGCTTTTATTCATACGTCTAAAGCTTTAGGGTGTGTTTGATTTAAAATGAGTTTTGGGTTTTTAGTTTTTAAAATTAATTACAAAACATTAAAGGTGTGAAAGGAGGAATGGTAGAATGGAAGGAAGATGGAGGGGACCGCGGAGGGGATGTAGCAATCATGGAAGGAAGAATTGCTCTCCATGTTTCTCTTATTTCTCAAAACATGAAAAATAGATAGAAGTTGTTTTTTATTTTGTGCGTTAACTTTGTTTTCTAAAATGGTTGTTTTTCATGATATGCATGTGTTGTGCACATTATTGTATGGACGAAAACCCAAAATTTAAAATGGTAAACCAAACACTACCTTAGTTTTCTGATGTCGTCTTACATTTTCAATGATATTTGCTTGGCGAACATTAAAGAGTCCAAATTTACTTTTTCCAGTACATATCTAAATCCTATTGCAATGCACCAAATTTCTGAGTTAACAGCAAACTAATTTGTCTTTATGTGAGGGATGCAAATCATGGGTAATCCTATGGTGACACAATTAATCTTCATCATTGGATCTATATATATTTGAGTGCGTATGTGCGATAATGTGGATTCTTAATTTTTGATTTGCATTTTCAGTACATTTTTATACATACTTGTTGATGAACTCTGCATGGCAATTTCATTCCTTCACTCTGTTTCTTTTTCTACAGGTTGCATTATATTCCTAATTTTGCTAAAGCTTCAGCAAAGAATTAAGGTTGCTGAGATGTTGAACATTCAATCTGCAGCTGACCATATAAATGGATATTTTTTTTAATGTGGTATGCTATGTTTTAAACATCACTACTACTGTTTCCTTTGCGTGGCAGTCAGTATTTCTCATGTAGAGTTCTTTTCTTATGATTTACAGTGCATGTTCGTCTTTTTCTGAAATTCTAAGCACGTTTATGCAAACAAGTTGAGTATTTACAGCTTTAGTTGCCGCTAGAATGAATTACTGAACTAATAATGTGTGTATTAATATTAGATTTATAGCTGAAGTCGATGTTGGCTGTTTAAATGAAAAAGGCATGTCATTCTTATAAAACTCCCTGAAGTCTTTTTGCTCATTAATTTGTTTTATGCAGCTGTTTACTGTTTTCATTTGGATGGGGACACGTGATGTTTCAATCGTTTGTACAAACTATACATCAGTTCTGCACCTATGACAGTAGCCCATATGCAAGCTCATTCTACCCCTCATTCTCAGTATTTGTCAAATTAACTTTAACGATGGATTTAACTGTTTTTTATGCTGAACTTCAACTATAAATCATTGACTTTAATTTCCTGCATCTTCTTCATTTTGTAAACCACCCGTACCGTTGTATGATTTCAGCTCTTCCTTAATCACTGCTTTTGCTTGCATGCTACATTTAAATAGTCTTTGCGGCCCTTTCTCAACAGTTTTACTTTTATTTTTACAAAAGTATGCAAGTATTGTTTGCTATCGACAGCTATCAGTAAAAAAACAAATAAATGTTGCACAGTTTTGTCTATTTACTATGAAAAGTAATAACCAACGCAAGATTTTATAAAAATGCATAATGCGCAAAGATCGCATTCAACTTTAGGCTATCATCAAACAAAAAACTGCATTAGTCTCTAAACATGAAAAAACTATGTCTGCAATAATAAATGGGGCTCAAAGTTTAATTTTGCTAAAGAATAAAAAGTTATTTTTTTATTGTGCTTTCAAGCTACTTATAAAATAATTTTTTATATGATTTTGACAAACCCGTGTGCGAAGCATGGGTTCGCACTTGTTTGAATCATATTTCAGGATAAGGAAAGCTTGAATTTCACTGATTGAGGAACTTTTGTATTTCTCCCTTATGGGAATATCCATGGTTGTAGGTAATGTACAACTTTGTTGAGGTTAGGTCAGCATTTATTGTTATATTAATCTGCTAATAATTAATGCGTACAGATATCATTGTTTGCTACAAGCACCTAGAGGAGGGGGCGACTTCTGGGTGGAGGATCAGGAAGGAAAAAAATAATCTATTCCTCCCACTGTGTTCCACCAGCAAATGTGAGAAATTGCCCTTTTTAAAATATGTATGTGTATATATTTATGCAACGGTGTTTCAAAATTCACTATCCTAAAAACAAAACTCTGTTCCCTTGATTAATGATAAAGTTTTGTTCCAATGCTAAAAACAAAACTCTGTTCCCTTGAGACAATTTTTCTTTCAAGTTGGTTAGGGGAATATGGTATGCATACATGAATATATGCTTATCTGCTATGGAAGCTAACATAGTACCCAATGAAGAATATGATAATTACTACAGGCAAGATGGACTTATTAGCTCATGGATATTATCGTCAATTAGACAAAATCTCGTGCCACAAGTTATTGGGTATAAGTCTGCTAATGAAATATGATATACATTAGAAAAATCCTTCAATACTCAGTCATATGCAAATGTTATGTTCTATAAAAGACAGCTTCAGAAAATAAGGAAAGAAGGGGTGACAATGAGGGAATACTTATCCAAGATTAAATCGATTTGTGATATGTTAGATGCTGCACGCAGTAAACTTTATGATTCAGGACAAATTCTTAGTATACTAAATGGCCTTAACGAGGAATATGAAGCAGTGGAAGCTATTATAGCATCTCAAAAACAGTTTTCTTCCATTGATGATGTTCATGCAATATTATTATCACATGAAGCCAGAATAGAAAGCAAGAAGTCACAAGAAAATGGATATACTGTCAATTATGCCAGCAACAGTTTTAAAAACAAAAATCAAAGTAACAAGAGTGATCAAACCTTCCAAAGAGGGGATCCTCCTACCCGAGGCGGAGGCAGAAGGAGGTGGTCCAACACTGGAAACAGACCCAAGTGCCAAATCTGTGAAAATATTGGTCACACAGCCGCAAGACCCTTCTTAAGATTTAACGTCAACTATGCTGTAAATCAGAATCCAAAAGGATCAGACCCCTCAGCCAATATTGCTCAAGTTCAAGGTGACACTACTCAAACTGAATCATCAAGAACTCGAACTGTATGTGCTAAAGCTGAACATATCAATGATGGTAGCTGCTACCCAAATTCTGGAGCTACCAAACACATTACCAACAATCTTGAAAATCTCAACCTCGGCAACAGAGAATATAAAGGTAATTAGTCAATTTCAATGGGAAATGGTAAGTGTAATGATATTTCTCATATTGGTAAGGGTAGTATTAAAGGAAAAAGGCAATTATTCTTGCACAATTTGTTAAGGGTACCAAAGATCAAGAAGAACTTGATTAGTGAGTCTCAGTTTGCTAAGGATAACAACATTTACTTTGAATTCATTCCAAATTACTGCCTAGTAAAAGACATACTAACTAAAGATATACTCTTGCAGGGTGATGCAGTAAAGGGACTATACAAGTTCAGTTTTAATAGTTGCAATAATGCTACTAGTATCAATTCTTCATGTAATATGTCTGCTCTAAATAGTCAAACCGATTCATTATCTGTATTTGAACTTTGGCATTACAAATTAGGCCATCTAAGTGCCAAAATTGTTAAACAAGTTCTTCTTGATAACTAAATACCCTTTAATGATGTTAAATTACCCTATATTTGTACATTTTGTCAAATGGGGAAAAGCCACAAATTGCCATTTGCTAACTCTACTACTGAATACACTAAACCATTTGAATTAATTGCTACAGACTTATGGGGTCCAGCCCCAATAAGCACTGATTATGGATATAGTTTTTATATATCATTTGTAGATGCCAACACTAGATATACTTGGTTATACCCATTGAAGTCAAAGTCTGATACTTATAGTACTGTACAAAACTTTGTCACAATGATAAAGAACCAATTCAACAGTACTGTAAAAAATTTACAATTAGATGGGGGTACTGAATTTAGATCACTTAACAGTTTATTCTTGAAAAAGGGTATAATTCATAGAATAACATTCCCCTACACATCTGAACAGAATGGTTTAGTTGAGAGAAAACATAGGCATATAGTTGAAACTGGCTTAACATTGCTTGCTCAAGCATCATTACCCCTAAAATTCTGGTCTAAGGCATTTAACTCAGCAGTATTTTTGATTAATAGAATGCCAACCAAAATTTTAAGGGGAATTAGCCCTTTATAAAAGTTGTATAATGTTAAGCGAGACTACAATAATCTTAAAACATTTGGTTGCCTATGTTTTCCACATCTAAGATCATACAACTCAAATAAATTTGATTACAAATCAAAACCGTATACATTCATTGGGTATTGCACCAATCAGAAAGGATATAAATGCATCGATTCAAATGGTAGGATTTTTATAAGTAGACATGTTGTATTTGATGAAAAGAATTTTCCATACAAAAATCCTGAGCTAAAAACTTCAAAGAAAATTTACAATCCAAAAGTGATTGTACCTGAATTGCCCATCATACCTGATCTGTGGGAAAGTCAAAGTGGAAATGAGGCTGTTGGTACTCAAACTGGCATTGAAAATACCACTGAATGGCAAGATTAGCATCAATCTGAAGCATCCAGCCCCGCCAACTAACAACCTGTAACAGAGGACAATCAGAATATTAGTACTGATGACGTTAATGATAACCAAGTGTCACCAACTAGAACTGAAAATACCGTGCCTAGTGAGACTAATCAATCCAACTCGCCACATGACTCTCCACACAAGCAACCAACTCGTCATATGATGACTAGAGCAAAAAGTGGAATCTTTAAGCCAAAAATCTATGTTGCTTCTATTAGCCAAGATGAGCCAGTTGACTATAATCAAGCTGTCAAAAACAAAAATTGGATAGATGCTATGAAGGAGGAGTATAATGCTCTTATTAAAAATAATACATGGAAACTTGTTCATCCTCCTCAAAATAAAAACATAGTGGGCTGCAAATGGACATTCAAGCTCAAGAAAAATCCAGATGGATCTGTAAACAGATTTAAAGCAAGGCTGTAGCTAAAGGCTTCACACAAGAATATGGATTTGATTTTAGTGATACTTTTTCTCCTATTGTGAAGCCTTCAAATATCACTCATATTTACTATTGCTCTAAACAATAACTGGAAAATTAAGCATCTTGATGTAAATAATGTTTTTTTTAATGGTGAGTTACAGGAAGATATATATATGCAACAACCACAAGGGTTTACTCAAGGATCAAATCAAGTTTGCCAACTAAAGAAGGCAATATATGGACTCAAGCAAGCTTCTAGAGTTTGGTTTCAAAAACTCAAAGCAACTCTGAACTCAGTGGGATATCATCCAACAAAATCTGACTCATCACTATTTATCAAAAATAATACTACTACTACTGTATACATTTTAATATATGTGATTGATCTAATTATTACAGGCAATAGTGATAATGATATCAGACACTTAACTGAATTTCTGCACAAGCAATTTTCCATTAAGGATTTGGGAGAGGTTAATCACTTTTTAGGAATTGAAGTTACTAAACAGTCAAACTCAGGAATACACCTCTGCCAAAGAAGATATATTTCAGAACTGCTGTTCAGAACTAACATGAATGAAGCCAAATGTCAGCCAACACCAATGATTTCCAATCAACACTACTTTAAAAACAGGGGAGAAGCTATTAACAACATAAAACAATATAAAAGTGTTGTAGGGGCATTACAATATGCTACTATAACACGACCTAATATTGCATTTAGCGTTAATAAAGTTTCTCAATTTATGCAGAAACTCCTAGACGAGCATTGGAAGGCTGTAAAAAGGATACTCAGATATCTTAAAGGCACAAACAATTTTGGACTAACTATAACAGCAAGCAACCATCTAAACATTACTGCCTACAGTGACTCAGACTGGGCATCGGACATTGATGATAGGAAATCTTTGATAGGGTATTGTATCTACATCGGCAACAATCTCATATCATGGTGTTTAAAGAAGCAAAATACAATATCCAGTTCCATTACTGAAGTTGAATATCATAGTGTGGCAAGCACTACAGCTGAAATTATATGGCTACAGTCAATTTTAAGAGAGTTAAACTTGCTTACTGATAGAAAGCCGATTATATGGTGTGATAACCAAAGTACTATCTACTTATCATCAGATCCAGTTCAACACACGAAGACTAAACACATAGAAATTGAGATCTACTTTGTTCGAGAGCTAGTTCAACAAGGAAAACTACAAATCAACTATGTGCCAAGCTTTCATCAAAAAGCTGGCATATTCACTAAATCTCTCTCAGCAAAGAACTTTACAAGACTTAGAGATGAAATGAAAGTTAAAGGAAATATACAACCTGACAAGGATCCTCCAGATCGAAGTCTGCAGAGATGTTAATCTACTCAATCGGATCACACTTGGTTCAATCCCACTTGATGAAGCCCTTTTGGTGCACTAAAGACTCGGATTTATCTTCTACCAACATCAGGAGGGCGATTGTTGAAGAGACACCCCAACAAATTAGGGTTTCTCGATGAATAAGGAAACCTAATTTGAGAGGGGGTATTGGAAAATAACAAATGAAGGCGGCTGATATTTCTCCAGTTAGTATGAATAGCATTGTAAGCGGGTTCACTTCTTTTGGGCTTGGCCCAGCACATTACATCCTTTTACTTTCAAGTCCAAGTTCATATTTACACATGTAAAAATATATGACCTCTTTCTGTACATTCGCTCTGTACATTTTGTTTTCAGTTCAATAAAATACAATCTCATTTTTCAGTCATTCTCTACATATCTTATTTTGGTATCAGAGCAGTAACCAAGCCTAATAGCATTCACTCTTCCTTTCTGCAAATACTCTATTCAACACATCAGATAGTCTCATCACTTGTGTTGAGTATCTTCTTCTTAAAGTAATCTCATCATCGAAGAAGATAACAATATAACCATCTATGTCGTTCCATAACAAACAGTACACGGCTGCATCTAACTATGTCGTGCCTCTGTACAAACTTGTGGCTGCAACTCGACAGCTATTGGTTGTTTGCAAAGCAAGATTCAAGAATTACAATCAAAGTTATCAAGAAATTACAAGACTCAACTGTGTCATACCGAAAGAACTTGGATCAGTCTTGTTCTTAATCGCCTTCAAGTTCTTGATTACAGCAGCTGCAGCCTCGTTAATCTCCATCAAACTTCAATCCGTAATTCTTGATCCTTTTTGCACTTGTTTCCTGATCTTGATCATGGACAACGACAATGGTACATCTGCCTCATCAGCACCACCTGTTAGCTCAACAAATTCAGGCAATCTTCCTAACAACCTGACAAAAGCAGTGATTATCCCAAAATCCCAATTAATTACTGCACAATTAGATGAAAACAATTATCTGCTATGGAAGCTACAGATTGAAACAACTATAGAGGGATAAGGTCTTGAAGGATATGTAAGGGGAACAATCTCTATTCCTCCAAAGTTTATCACCAATCAAGAAAACAACATAGTACCCAATGAAGAATATAATAACTACTATAGGCAAGATAGACTTATTAGCTCATGGATATTATCGTCAATTGGGCAAAATCTCTTGCCACAAGTTATGGGGTGTAAGTCTGCTAATGAAATATGACAGACATTAGAAAAATCCTTCAATACCCAGTCATATGCAAATGTTATGTTCTATAAAAGACAGTTTCAGAAAATAAGGAAAGAAGGGGTGACAATGAGGGAATACTTATCCAAGATTAAACCGATTTGTGATATGTTAGATGCTGCAGGCAGTAAACTTTATGATTCGGAAAAATTCTTAGTATACTAAATGGCCTTAGCGAGGAATATGGAGCAGTGGAAGCTATTATAGCATCTCAAAAACAGTTTTCTTCCATTGATGATGTTCATGCAATATTATTATCACATGAAGCCAGGATAGAAAGCTAGAAGTCACAAGAAAATGAATATACTGTCAATTATGCCAGTAGTAGTTTTAAAAACAAAAATCAAAGTAACAAGTGTGATCAAACCTTCCAAAGAGGGGGTCCTCCTACCCGAGGCAGGGGCAGAGGGAGGTAATCCAACACTGGCAACAGACCCAAGTGCCAAATCTGTGAAAAGATTGGTCTCACAGCCACAAGATGCTTCTTTAGATTTAACGTCGACTATGCTGTAAATCAGAATCCAAAAGGATCAAAACCCTCAGACAATATTGCTCAAGTTCAAGGTGACACTGCTCAAACTGAATCATCAAGAACTCAGACTGAATGTGCTAAAGCTGAACATATCAATGATGATAGCTAGTACCCAGATTCTGGTGCTACCAATCACATTACCAACAATCTTGAAAATCTCAACCTCGGCAACAGAGAATATAAAGGTAATCAGTCAATTTCAATGGGAAATGGTTAGTGTATTGATATTTCTCATATTAGTAAGGGTAGTATTAAAGAAAAAAAGGCAATTATTCTTGCATAATTTGTTAAGGCTACCAAAGATCAAGAAGTACTTGATTAGTGTGTCCTAGTTTGCTAAGGATAACAACATTTACTTTGAATTTTTTCCAAATTACTGCCTAGTAAGAGACATACAAAAGATATACTCTTGCAGGGTGATGTAGTAAAGAGACTATATAAGTTCAATTTTAATAGTTGCAATAATGTTATTAGTACCAATTCTGCATGTAATATTTCTGCTCTAGATAGTCAAACTGATTCACTATCTGTATTTGAACTTTGACATTACAAATTAGGCCATCCACGTGCCAAAATTGTTAAACAAGTTCTTGATAACTAAATACCCTTTAATGATGTTAAATTACCCTATATCTGTACATTTTTCAAATGGGGAAAAGCCACAAATTGCCATTTGCTAACTCTGCTACTGAATACACTAAACCATTTGAATTAATTGCTACAGACTTATGGGGTCCAGCCCCAATAAGCATTGATTATGGATATATATTTTATATATCATTTGTAGATGCCAACACTAGATGTACTTGGTTATACCCATTGAAGTCGAAGTCTGATACTTACAGTATTGTACAAAACTTTGTCACAATGATAAAGAACCAATTCAACAGTACTGTAAAAAATTTACAATCAGACGGGGGTACTGAATTTAGACCACTTAACAGTTTATTCTTGAAAAAGGGTATAATTGATAGAATAACATGCCCCTACACATCTAAACAGAATGGTTTAGTTGAGAGAAAACATAGGCTTTTAGTTGAAACTGGCTTAACATTGCTTGCTCAAGCATCATTACCCCTAAAATTCTGGTCTGAGGCATTTAACTCAGCAGTATTTTTGATTAATAAAATGCCAACCAAGATTTTAGGGGGAATTAGCCCTTTACAAAAATTGTATAATGTTAAGGGAGACTACAATAATCTTAAAACATTTGGTTGCCTATGTTTTCCCCATCTAAGATCATAGAACTCAAAATAAATTTGATTACAAATCAAAACTGTGTACATTCATTAGGTATTGCACCAATCAGAAAGGATATAAACGCATCGACTCAAATGGTAGGATTTTTATAAGTAGACATGTTGTATTTAATGAAAAGAATTTTCCATACAAAAATCCTGAGCTAAAAACTTCAAAGAAAGTTTACAATCCAAAAGTGATTGTACCTGAATTGCCCATCATACATGATCCGTGGGAAAGTCAAAGTTGAAATGGGGCTGCTTGTACTCAAACTGCATTGAAAATACAACTGAATGGCAAGATCAGCATCAATCTGAAGCATCCAGCCCTGCCATCCAACAACCTGTAACAGAGGACAATCAGAATATTAGTACTGATGACATTAATGATAACCAGGTGTCACCAATTAGAAACTAGAACTAAAAATACTGTGCCTAGTGAGACTAATCAATCCAACTCACCACATGATTCTCCACACAAGCAGCAAACTCATCATATGATGACTAGAGCAAAAAGTGGAATCTTTAAGCCAAAAATCTATGCTTCTTCTATTAGCCAAGATGAGCCAGTTGATTATAATCAAGCTGTCAAAAACAAAAGGTGGAGAGATGTTGTGAAGGAGGAGTACAATGCTCTTATTAAAAATAATACATGGGAACTTGTTCATCCTCCTCAAAATAAAAACATAAAGGGTTGCAAATGGACATTCAAGCTCAAGAAAAATCCAGATGGATCTGTAAACAGATTTAAAGCAAGGCTGGTAGCTAAAGGCTTCACACAAGAATATGGATTTGATTTTAGTGATACTTTTTCTCCTGTTGTGAAGCCTTCAACTATCAGACTCATATTTACTATTGCTCTAAACAATAACTGTAAAATTAAGCATCTTGATGTAAATAATGCTTTTTTGAATGGTGAGTTATAGGAAGATATATATATATATATATATATATATATATATATATGCAACAGCCACAAGGGTTTACTCAAGGATCAAATCAAATTTGCAAACTAAAGAAGGCAATATATGGACTCAAGCAAGCTCCTAGAGTTTGGTTTCAAAAACTCTAAAAACAGGGGAGAAGCTATTAACAATATAAAACAGTATAGAAGTGTTGTAGGGATATTACAATATGCCACTATAACACGACTTGATATTGCATTTATCGTTTATAAAGTTTCTCAATTTATACAGAAACCCCTAGACGAGCATTGGAAGGCTGCAAAAAGGATACTCAGATACCTTAAAGGCACAAACAATTTTGGACTTACTCTAACAGCAAGCAACCATCTAAACATTACTGCCTACAGTGACTCAGACTGGGCATCGGACGGTGATGACAGGAAATCTGTGACAGGGTATTGTATCTACATCGGCAACAATCTCATATCATTGTGTTCAAAGAAGCAAATTACAATATCCAGTTCCAGTACTGAAGCTGAATATCGTAGTGTGGCAAGTACTACAGCTGAAATTCTATGGTTACAGTCAATTTTAAGAGAGTTAAACTTGCTTACTGATAGAAAGCCGATTATATGGTGTGATAACCAAAGTACTATCTACTTATCATCAGATCCAGTTCAACACGCGAAGACTAAACACATAGAAATTGACATCTACTTTGTTCGAGAGCTAGTTCAACAAGGAAAACTACAAATCAACTATGTTCCTAGCTTTCATCAAAAAGCCAACATGTTCACTAAATCTCTCTCAACAAAGAACTTTAGAAGACTTAGAGATAAAATGAAAGTTAAAGGAAATATACAACCTGACAAGGATCCTCCAGATCTAAGTCTGCAGAGATGTTAAGTTACTCAGTCGGATCACACTTGGTTCAATCCCACTTGATGAAGTCCTTTTGGTGCACTAGAGACTCGGATTTATCTTCTGCTAGCATCAGGAGGGCGCTTGTTGAAGAGACGCTACAACAAATTAGGGTTTCTCGATGAATACGGAAACCTAATTTGAGAGGGAGTATTGGAAAATAACAAATGAAGGCGGCAGATATTTCTCCAATTAGTATGAATAGCATTGTAACCGGGTTCACTTCTTTTGGGCTTAGCCCAGCATGTTACATCCTTTTATTTACAAGTCCAAGATCATATTTACACATGTATAAATATATGACCTCTTTCTGTACATTCGCTCTGTACATTTTGTTTTCAGTTCAATAAAATACAATCTCATTTTTCAATCATTCTCTGCATATCTTATTTGTAACTGTAATAACGTCATATTGCTAGCCAGATTTTGCAGTAGTATAAACTGAAGTAATTTGTGCCTAATAAATCTACATTTACTTTTGTGACATGAAAATGCAATTATTTGTTAGTGTAAATAATAATGATAAATATTTTTTTTTTGATTTGGCAAGAATTTAAATTTTGGGTAATAGAGCCTTAAAGATATGTTTCCTTTAATTTCAATATTAATACCATATGAAAAACACACTTAACCATTGATTACAAATATCATCAGCTTATCATAGATGACTTTACCTCCATACCACCAAAATGCGAATTTGCATGTTCGCTTAAGTAGTATAGTGAAACTTCATTAAAAAATCATTTCCCTATTTTGTTTTCCTAATATTTTGCATGTTCGCTTAAGCAGTATAGTGAAACTTATGCAAAATAATAATATGCATGAAAAAAAATGAAATGAAACAAGAAACCAAAATGTAAAACTTTTGTCATGGTTGGACAGAAAATAGTTAACCCATGTTATTTTAAGTTCTTTCAATTGTTAATTTGAAATTCTAAACTATGATCCGGGGAGTGAGTTTTTGCGTGGTTTTAACTAGAGCAAGGATAAATAAAATTAGCGTTGCAACTATTATGTGTTGTTGTCCAATGATTAAAACATTGCCCATAATCTATTCATAAATATTTAGCAGGGCTGATCGGGGTTTGAACTATTATGCGTTACCCCAATACTTATGCTCGTTATGCAGTATTTGATGTATTAAGTTAATGATACATCTAAAGATTATGAGGAAGCTTTTGTAAAACACCTATTTTAAGTTTCAAAATACACAACTGTACCCCTCAAAAACTGCTATAAAACACCCACATATTTTTTTCAGCCAGACTTTATATATTTGTAGTTTCTAGAAATGCAAATATTTAGGGTCTAAAAACTGCAAATATTCAGTTTCACAAATAAATTTAAGAACGACTGATTTTATTAAGGTAATTTTTGTTCTAATCCACCATATTAGTAAGTTAATCCACCCAATTTAATAGGATCTTTGACTTTTACTAAAATTTTAATTTTAATCAGTATATCTACCAAAAAAAGAAAACCATACGTATTCCCCTCTTCTCAATCTTCTGCGTTTGCTTCTTTTGTGCATTTTCTTCTTCCATGCGTTTTCTTCTTTCTTGCTTTTTCCGTCGTCTTCTCGGTTTTGGAATCCTAGCATCTAAATCCAAGCTTAAGCGATAAGCGGATTAAATCAACATAATAGTAAGCAGTTTGTTTAATTTTTTTTTTTGAAGTTGATTAATTGTTTACAAAATTGTATTTTTTTTAATATCACCATTATCAAATATAATTGTAGTTAGTTATTTTCTGAATCTTGAAAAATTGATCAAAATATGTCTAAGAAGAGAAGCCGTTTACATCTTGATGATGGAGACGGTTGTTACAGTACTAAGGAAATTGCAGGAAATCAAGGGTTTTATTTAAGACTGATAAATAATGATGATGATGACGAACGGCTAGTTGAAGCCGTGAAAGAAGAAAACAAAAACATGATGGATGATTTAGAACAACCTTCGGACAATCTTGAAAAATCAAATTTTAATATGGTAATTGTTAGACCAAAAATTGGGCCTAACACCCAAATGCTGATCACAGATCACAGAATGCAGAAAAGAGTAAATAAAGAGGAGACACACAAGATTTTTATAGTGGTTCGGCTGTAGATGTAGCCTACGTCCACTTTATAATCTTATTGTTATACTGACAGATTACAAGAATCAGTAATATGTAGACACACAATCCGTGTGTTAATTGTATTGAAAAGAGAAGAATTTGAGTGTATAGAGGTGCAAATTCCTTGCACTTCAGTAATGGTGGAAGCAGTGAAGAAGAATGGCCAAAAGTCTTCGAAAAATGCCAATCTCTGGGCTATTTATAACTGATTTTGTCGGGCGGATCGCGGTCACACGTGGCACGCATCCCAAGAAAGTCGGATCGGTTCGCGCAGAGAGGAAGAATTGGTCAATATGGCAGTTGTGGACAGGTGTCGCTGGATCCATGCATCTCGGATCGTGATGGACTTAGTCAGGAGCTTCGCCACGTCTTCGGGGATCGGATTGGTTCGTGGGTCGGATCGTGATATGGCTATCACGAGCCGAGTCTAGTCGTGAGCGGCATGGTGAAACTGGAGTGAAGTGCTGGCGATCGGGTCGGATCGTGAGATGTACCACGAACGGGTCGTGGTCTGAGGAGGGCGATCCGATGAGAGGCGATCCGATGAGGGACGATCCGAGGGTGCGTGATCCATACTCCGATCGTGTGCTGCTTCGTCGCTTTATTCAGGAAATTGCCAGACTACACTAGTTTACGGAAACAGACATAACTTTCAAACCGTAAGTCCGATTGAGCCAAACCGAAGCTCAAACTGAAGCTAACTCAGAGGTCTTCAAAAGTTATGGAGCTTAGCTCCATAATCGCTGTTTTCGGACCCAAAAGAGGTCGTCTGATAGGAGTTTCGGGCCTGTTTATGTTGAGGATGTGATTTTGACCAAATCTCTCAATGTCTTCTGACGTTGTTTCCATCGCTCGAGCATGTTATCATTCAGGAATTCCATTTGTGACAGCTTTTGCCAAAAAATGTGACAACACGTTTGCCCCCCAGAACATATCTTGCTGGTTAAAGGAATATGTGTTCTGGATAATCTGAGAAATCCAAATTCAGAATGCGACGATCACGCCGGATCGTATTAAGGCCAAAAAACCGACGATCACACGGGATCGTATTAAGGCCAGAGAAATCCAAGAAGACCAGGAGTTTGTACCTGCAAGAGGATAAAACAAACAATGCAAGAATATTTCCTAGATTGCCTTACCGGAGCAAACCATCCGAGGAGATGTTAGAGGGGTTCCGAGACGGCCTTACCGGAGTAAGACGACCAAGGAAAAGCAGTGAAGGTTCCAAGACGGGCTTACCGGAGTAAACCGACCAAGGAAATGCACATGAAAATTTGTTTATACTGGACGGATCCAGTTAGGAGCCGGAGCTCATGTTTGTACTGGACGGATCCAGTTGGGAGCCGGAGCTCATGTTTATTGCTAATTCATGAAAATGCAGCAGTCGTTTGCCAGACACGGCTGGAGACCACAAGCCTGTTCCGGGCGTGTGGGCTGATGTGACTGCTTTTATTACATGCGGGGAAAACAAAGAGGGGCGAGGAGTCGCCTAAAAGCCTAAAAACATGAACTACGAACCTGAGTCCGTCAAACTGAAGGGATCCGCTGAGTGGGATCATTTGATAATGATCCTGTGATTGCTCGATCCAGGATCATTCCCTCTCTGGGGAGTCGGCGGTAGCAGCGCAGGCGCTGGTGTAGTTGGTTGAATGATATACTCGGGTAGTTCTCCTCGCCTGACCCGGTCCTCAATAAGGTCTCGCAAATGTCTGCAGTCATCAGTGTTATGACCATCAATGTCATGAAATATGCAGTGTCTGCCAGAATTGCGTTGTGCTAGTGTCGGTTCCCTCTTGGGAGGTCTCGGATAGGAGGCAGCACCTCCTGTATCCATGTATATGTTGCTCAGAGTGTCATTCAGTTCAGTGTATTTGTCGTATCTGGACCCTCTCCGGGGTGGAGCATTACGATCATTTGTAGCAGGGGTCTTTCCTTTACCCTTGTCAATGCCTTTTCCAGGATTGGGCGGTTCTCCATCTCCGAGCATGTTGACTTCGAGGGTTTTCTTCTCGGAAGTTGCATCATCTTCCCGTAGAAATCTATCTGCTTCAAGGTAGAATTCGCCGAGATTTCGTGGTGGATCTCGGTACAAAGATTTCTTGAATTCCGTGTTATCCAGAACGCTGGATACCGCAGCCATCAGTACCATCGATTGCTCAGGGCGATCCACTGATGCTGATGCTGATGCAACGTTGAATCTTTCCAGGAAAGAACGCAGAGTTTCTCTGGGCCTTTGCTTGATTGTAGTGAGTGACATGACATTCTTGGGTCGAGCGATGTGGACCCGAAACTGTTCAAGGAAGCGTGCGACCAACATGTTCCAACTGCTGATCGATTCTGTTTCCAACTGCCGAATCCACATGGCTGCTATATCAGTCAGAAAGAGGGGAAAACATTTAGCCATGACGTTTTCCGATGCCGATTGAACTTCCATATGTCGTTTGTAACGCATGAGATGCACGGTAGGATCTGTCCTGCCGTTGTAAGGCTCCAGTTGTGGAAGTTTGAAATCTGGCGGATTGCGGGATTTTCTGATTTCCTGAGTGAATGGGTTGTGATTGACGTCATCTACGTCATTCTGATAGGTGCGGCCTCTCGTGAGGCGTTGAATCAGATCGGCTAGTCGATTGCCGTCGAAAAGCTGTTGTAAACTACCAAAATCAGAGCTGGTGCCCCCAGCGTTGAATGCAGGAGAAGATGGAAGTTGGTGAGCTATCGCCTGGGGATCGCGGCTCGCGGATCGTGGATTGAGGGGAGCGACCCGACCCGGTTCGAGGGGGACGGTTCGTGAGGTAGGTTCATGAAGTCCAGCTCGTGAGGCCGGATCGTGGAGTAGGGGGGCGATCCGACTGGGTCCAGGAGGTAGGTCACGAACTAGTTGTTGTTGAGCAGGCGGGAGCGAGTTGTTGGGATCGGCTCGTGAGCCTAGTAGTGTTCCACGATCCGGGTCGTGACCCAGAGGTGTATCACGAGACGAGTTCTGCTGTTGAATGGGGGGTGGCCCCCGAGTCCGGGTGATACTCGAGTCGCGTCAATGGCTTCGTTTCCAGTGATTTGGGCGGTGCTCGGCCTTCCATCCGAGCGAAGAATTGGTTGATCATTTCCTGTTGTTTCTGGAGGAGATCGTCCTGCCTTGCCATCTGGGTCCTCAATTCAGCGAGAACTCGATCCATCTCGTCTCTAGTCAGGTATGCCGATGGGTCTTCATGGGAGGAAGCCTTCAGGCTTGCCTCATTCCTTGCGCCTTCAGCGTCAGCATCATCAGCATGAGAAGAAGTTCCAGTCTTCTTCCTTTTGTTCGCCATTGAGTTTTCTTTCAAGCTAGAAGTTGAAGTTTTTGTGTGCCCCCCTACCTGGCACGCCAAAATGTTAGACCAAAAATTGGGCCTAACACCCAAATGCTGATCACAGATCATAGAATGCAGAAAAGAGTAAATAAAGAGGAGATACACAAGGTTTTTATAGTGGTTCGGCTGTAGATGTAGCCTACGTCCACTTTATAATCTTATTGTTATACTGACAGATTACAAGAATCAGTTATATGTAGACACACAATCCGTGTGTTAATTGTATTGAAAAGAGAAGAATTTGAGTGTATGGAGGTGCAAATTCCTTGCACTTCAGTAATGGTGGAAGCAGTGAAGAAGAATGGCCAAAAGTCTTCGAAAAATGCCAATCTCTGGGCTATTTATAGCTGATTTTGTTGGGCGGATCGCGGTCACACGTGGCACGCATCCCAAGAAAGTCGGATCGGTTCGCGCAGAGAGGAAGAATTGGTCAATATGGCAGTTGTGGACAGGTGTCGCTGGATCCATGCATCTCGGATCGTAATGGACTTAGTCAGGAGCTTCTCCACGTCTTCGGGGATCGGATCGGTTCGTGGGTCGGATCGTGATATGGCTATCACGAGCCGAGTCTGGTCGTGAGCGGCATGGTGAAACTGGAGTGAAGTGCTGGCGATCGGGTCGGATCGTGAGATGTACCACGGACAGGTCTTGGTCTGAGGAGGGCGATCCGATGAGAGGCGATCCGAGGGTGCGTGATCCAAACTCCGATCGTGTGCTGCTTCGTCGCTTTATTCAGGAAATTGCCAGACTATACTAGTTTACGGAAACGGGCATAACTTTCAAACCGTAAGTCCGATTGAGCCAAACTGAAGCTCAAACTGAAGCTAACTCAGAGATCTTCAAAAGTTACGGAGCCTGACCCCGTAATCGCTGTTTTCGGGCCCAAAAGAGGTCGTCTGATAGGAGTTTCGGGCCTGTTTATGTTGAGGATGTGATTTTGACCAAATCTCTCAATGTCTTCTGACGTTGTTTCCATCGCTCGAGCATGTTATCATTCAGGAATTCCATTTGTGACAGCTTTTGCCAAAAAATGTGACAACACGTTTGCCCCCCAGAACATATCTTGCTGGTTGAAGGAATATGTGTTCTGGATAATCTGAGAAATCCAAATTCAGAATGCGACGATCACGCCGGATCGTATTAAGGCCAGAAAACCGACGATCACACGGGATCGTATTAAGGCCAGAGAAATCCAAGAAGACCAGGAGTTTGTACCTGCAAGAGGATAAAACAAACAATGCAAGAATATTTCCTAGATGGCCTTACCGGAGCAAACCATCCGAGGAGATGTTAGAGGGGTTCCGAGACGGCCTTACCGGAGTAAGACGACCAAGGAAAAGCAGTGAAGGTTCCAAGACGGGCTTACCGGAGTAAACCGACCAAGGAAATGCACATGAAAATTTGTTTATACTGGACATATCCAGTTAGGAGCCGGAGCTCATGTTTGTACTGGACTGATCCAGTTGTGAGCCGGAGCTCATGTTTATTGCTAATTCATGAAAATGCAGCAGTCGTTTGCCAGACACGGCTGGAGACCACAAGCCTGTTCCGTGCGTGTGGGATGATGTGACTGCTTTTATTACATGCGGGGAAAACAAAGAGGGGCGAGGAGTCGCCTAAAAGCCTAAAAACATGAACTACGAACCTGAGTCCGTCAAACTGAAGGGATCCGCTGAGTGGGATCATTTGATAATGATCCCGTGATTGCTCGATCCAGGATCATTCCCTCTCTGGGGAGTCGGTGGTAGCAGCGCAGGCGCTGGCGTAGTTGGTTGAATGATATACTCGGGTAGTTCACCTCGCCTGACCCGGTCCTCAATAAGGTCTCGCAAATGTCTGCAGTCATCAGTGTTATGACCATCAATGTCATGAAATATGCAGTGTCTGCCAGAATTGCGTTATGCTAGTGTCGGTTCCCTCTTGGGAGGTCTCGGATAGGAGGCAGCACCTCCTGTATCCATGTATATGTTGCTCAGAGTGTCATTCAGTTCAGTGTATTTGTCGTATCTGGACCCTCTCCGGGGTGGAGCATTACGATCATTTGTAGCAGGGGTCTTTCCTTTACCCTTGTCATTGCCTTTTCCAGGATTGGACGGTTCTTCATCTCCGAGCATGTTGACTTCGAGGGTTTTCTTCTCGGAAGTTGCATCTTCTTCCCGTAGAAATCTATCTGCTTCAAGGTAGAATTCGCCGAGATTTCGTGGTGGATCTCGGTACAAAGATTTCTTGAGTTCCGCGTTATCCAGAACGCTGGATACCGCAGCCATCAGTACCATCGATTGCTCAGGGCGATCCACTGATGCTGCTGCAACGTTGAATCTTTCCAGGAAAGAACGCAGAGTTTCTCTGGGCCTTTGCTTGATTGTAGTGAGTGACATGACATTCTTGGGTCGAGCGATGTGGACTCGAAACTGTTCAAGGAAGCGTGCGACCAACATGTTCCAACTGCTGATCGATTCTGTTTCCAACTGCCGAATCCACATGGCTGCTATATCAGTCAGAAAGAGGGGAAAACATTTAGCCATGACATTTTCCGATGCCGATTGAACTTCCATATATCGTTTGTAACGCATGAGATGCACGGTAGGATCTGTCCTGCCGTTGTAAGGCTCCAGTTGTGGAAGTTTGAAATCTGGCGGATTGCGGGATTTTCTGATTTCCTGAGTGAATGGGTTGTGATTGACGTCATCTACGTCATTCTGATAGGTGCGGCCTCTCGTGAGGCGTTGAATCAGATCGGCTAGTCGATTGCCGTCGAAAAGCTGTTGTAAACTACCAAAATCAGAGCTGGTGCCCCCAGCGTTGAATGCAGGAGAAGATGGAAGTTGGTGAGCTATCGCCTGGGGATCGCGGCTCGCGGATCGTGGATTGAGGGGAGCGACCCGACCCGGTTCGAGGGGGACGGTTCGTGAGGTAGGTTCATGAAGTCCAGCTCGTGAGGCCGGATCGTGGAGTAGGGGGGCGATCCGACTGGGTCCAGGAGGTAGGTCACGAACTGGTTATTGTTGAGCAGGCGGGAGCGAGTTGTTGGGATCGGCTCGTGAGCCTAGTAGTGTTCCACGATCCGGGTCGCGGCCCAGAGGTGTATCACGAGACGAGTTCTGCTGTTGAATGGGGGGGGGGGGTTGCCCCCGAGTCCGGGTGATACTCGAGTCGCGTCAATGGCTTCGTTTCCAGTGATTTGGGCGTTGCTCGGCCTTCCATCCATCCGAGCGAAGAATTGGTTGATCATTTCCTATTGTTTCTGGAGGAGATCGTCCTGCCTTGCCATCTGGGTCCTCAATTCAGCGAGAACTCGATCCATCTCGTCTCTAGTCAGGTATGCCGATGGGTCTTCATGGGAGGAAGCCTTCAGGCTTGCCTCATTCCTTGCGCCTTCAGCGTCAGCATCATCAGCATGAGAAGAAGTTCCAGTCTTCTTCCTTTTGTGCGCCATTGAGTTTCCTTTCAAGCTAGAAGTTGAAGTTTTTGTGTGCCCCCTACCTGGCACGCCAAAATGTTAGACCAAAAATTGGGCCTAACACCCAAATGCTGATCACAGATCATAGAATGCAGAAAAGAGTAAATAAAGAGGAGATACACAAGGTTTTTATAGTGGTTCGGCTGTAGATGTAGCCTATGTCCACTTTATAATCTTATTGTTATACTGACAGATTACAAGAATCCGTTATATGTAGACACACAATCCGTGTGTTAATTGTATTGAAAAGAGAAGAATTTGAGTGTATGGAGGTGCAAATTCCTTGCACTTCAGTAATGGTGGAAGCAGTGAAGAAGAATGGCCAAAAGTCTTCGAAAAATGCCAATCTCTGGGCTATTAATAGCTGATTTTGTCGGACGGATCGCGGTCACACGTGGCACGCATCCCAAGAAAGTCGGATCGGTTCGCGCAGAGAGGAAGAATTGGTCAATATGGCAGTTGTGGACAGGTGTCGCTGGATCCATGCATCTCGGATCGTGATGGACTTAGTCAGGAGCTTCTCCACGTCTTCGGGGATCGGATCGGTTCGTGGGTCGGATCGTGATATGGCTATCACGAGCCGAGTCTGGTCGTGAGCGGCATGGTGAAACTGGAGTGAAGTGCTGGCGATCGGGTCGGATCGTGAGATGTACCACGGACGGGTCGTGGTCTGAGGAGGGCGATCCGATGAGAGGCGATCCGATGAGGGACGATCCGAGGGTGCGTGATCCATACTCCGATCGTGTGCTGCTTCGTCGCTTTATTCAGGAAATTGCCAGACTACACTAGTTTACGGAAACGGGCATAACTTTCAAACCGTAAGTCCGATTGAGCCAAACCGAAGCTCAAACTGAAGCTAACTCAGAGATCTTCAAAAGTTACGGAGCCTAGCTCCGTAATCGCTGTTTTCGGGCCCAAAAGAGGTCGTCTGATAGGAGTTTCGGGCCTGTTTATGTTGAGGATGTGATTTTGACCAAATCTCTCAATGTCTTCTGACGTTGTTTCCATCGCTCGAGCATGTTATCATTCAGGAATTCCATTTGTGACAGCTTTTGCCAAAAAATGTGACAACACGTATGCCCCCCAGAACATATCTTGCTGGTTGAAGGAATATGTGTTCTGGATAATCTGAGAAATCCAAATTCAGAATGCGACGATCACGCCGGATCGTATTAAGGCCAGAAAACCGACGATCACACGGGATCGTATTAAGGCCAGAGAAATCCAAGAAGACCAGGAGTTTGTACCTGCAAGAGGATAAAACAAACAATGCAAGAATATTTCCTAGATGGCCTTACCGGAGCAAACCATCCGAGGAGATGTTAGAGGGGTTCCGAGACGGCCTTACCGGAGTAAGACGACCAAGGAAAAGCAGTGAAGGTTCCAAGACGGGCTTACCGGAGTAATCCGACCAAGGAAATGCACATGAAAATTTGTTTATACTGGACGGATCCAGTTAGGAGCCGGAGCTCATGTTTGTACTGGACGAATCCAGTTGGGAGCCGGAGCTCATGTTTATTGCTAATTCATGAAAATGCAGCAGTCGTTTGCCAGACACGGCTGGAGACCACAAGCCTGTTCCGTGCGTGTGGGCTGATGTGACTGCTTTTATTACATGCGGGGAAAACAAAGAGGGGCGAGGAGTCGCCTAAAAGCCTAAAAACATGAACTACGAACCTGAGTCCGTCAAACTGAAGGGATCCGCTGAGTGGGATCATTTGATAATGATCCCGTGATTGCTCGATCCAGGATCATTCCCTCTCTGGGGAGTCGGTGGTAGCAGCGCAGGCGCTGGCGTAGTTGGTTGAATGATATACTCGGGTAGTTCTCCTCGCCTGACCCGGTCCTCAATAAGGTCTCGCAAATGTCTGCAGTCATCAGTGTTATGACCATCAATGTCATGATATATGCAGTGTCTGCCAGAATTGCGTTGTGCTAGTGTCGGTTCCCTCTTGGGAGGTCTCGGATAGGAGGCAGCACCTCCTGTATCCATGTATATGTTGCTCAGAGTGTCATTCAGTTCAGTGTATTTGTCGTATCTGGACCCTCTCCGGGGTGGAGCATTACGATCATTTGTAGCAGGGGTCTTTCCTTTACCCTTGTCATTGCCTTTTCTAGGATTGGGCGGTTCTCCATCTCCGAGCATGTTGACTTCGAGGGTTTTCTTCTCGGAAGTTGCATCTTCTTCCCGTAGAAATCTATCTACTTCAAGGTAGAATTCGCCGAGATTTCGTGGTGGATCTCGGTACAAAGATTTCTTGAATTCCGCGTTATCCAGAACGCTGGATACCGCAGCCATCAGTACCATCGATTGCTCAGGGCGATCCACTGATGCTGCTGCAACGTTGAATCTTTCCAGGAAAGAACGCAGAGTTTCTCTGGGCCTTTGCTTGATTGTAGTGAGTGACATGACATTCTTGGGTCGAGCGATGTGGACCCGAAACTGTTCAAGGAAGCGTGCGACCAACATGTTCCAACTGCTGATCGATTCTGTTTCCAACTGCCGAATCCACATGGCTGCTATATCAGTCAGAAAGAGGGGAAAACATTTAGCCATGACATTTTCCGATGCCGATTGAACTTCCATATATCGTTTGTAACGCATGAGATGCACGGTAGGATCTGTCCTGCCGTTGTAAGGCTCCAGTTGTGGAAGTTTGAAATCTGGCGGATTGCGGGAATTTCTGATTTCCTGAGTGAATGGGTTGTGATTGACGTCATCTACGTCATTCTGATAGGTGCGGCCTCTCGTGAGGCGTTGAATCAGATCGGCTAGTCGATTGCCGTCGAAAAGCTGTTGTAAACTACCAAAATCAGAGCTGGTGCCCCCAGCGTTGAATGCAGGAGAAGATGGAAGTTGGTGAGCTATCGCCTGGGGATCGCGGCTCGCGGATCGTGGATTGAGGGGAGCGACCCGACCCGGTTCGAGGGGGACAGTTCGTGAGGTAGGTTCATGAAGTCCAGCTCGTGAGGCCGGATCGTGGAGTAGGGGGGCGATCCGACTGGGTCCAGGAGGTAGGTCACGAACTGGTTGTTGTTGAGCAGGCGGGAGCAAGTTGTTGGGATCGGCTCGTGAGCCTAGTAGTGTTCCACGATCCGGGTCGCGGCCCAGAGGTGTATCACGAGACGAGTTCTGCTGTTGAATGAGGGGGTTGCCCCCGAGTCCGGGTGATACTCGAGCCGCGTCAATGGCTTCGTTTCCAGTGATTTGGGCGTTGCTCGGCCTTCCATCCATCCGAGCGAAGAATTGGTTGATCGTTTCCTGTTGTTTTTGGAGGAGATCGTCCTGCCTTG
The DNA here is from genome assembly GCA_030737875.1 of Allium sativum. NCBI lineage: Eukaryota > Viridiplantae > Streptophyta > Magnoliopsida > Asparagales > Amaryllidaceae > Allium > Allium sativum. The sequence goes on along the minus strand of CM060913.1, from coordinate 980,527,094 downwards.
CCATCTGGGTCCTCAATTCAACGAGAACTCGATCCATCTCGTCTCTAGTCAGGTATGCCGATGGGTCTTCATGGGAGGAAGCCTTCAGGCTTGCCTCATTCCTTGCGCCTTCAGCGTCAGCATCATCAGCATGAGAAGAAGTTCCAGTCTTCTTCCTTTTGTTCGCCATTGAGTTTCCTTTCAAGCTAGAAGTTGAAGTTTTTGTGTGCCCCCCTACCTGGCACGCCAAAATGTTAGACCAAAAATTGGGCCTAACACCCAAATGCTGATCACAGATCATAGAATGCAGAAAAGAGGAGATACACAAGGTTTTTATAGTGGTTCGGCTGTAGATGTAGCCTACGTCCACTTTATAATCTTATTGTTATACTGACAGATTACAAGAATCAGTTATATGTAGACACACAATCCGTGTGTTAATTGTATTGAAAAGAGAAGAATTTGAGTGTATGGAGGTGCAAATTCCTTGCACTTCAGTAATGGTGGAAGCAGTGAAGAAGAATGGCCAAAAGTCTTCGAAAAATGCCAATCTCTAGGCTATTTATAGCTGATTTTATCGGGCGGATCGCGGTCACACGTGGCACGCATCCCAAGAAAGTCGGATCGGTTCGCGCAGAGAGGAAGAATTGGTTAATATGGCAGTTGTGGACAGGTGTCGCTGGATCCATGCATCTCGGATCGTGATGGACTTAGTCAGGAGCTTCTCCACGTCTTCGGGGATCAGATCGGTTCGTGGGTCGGATCGTGATATGGCTATCACGAGCCGAGTCTGGTCGTGAGCGGCATGGTGAAACTGGAGTGAAGTGCTGGCGATCGGGTCGGATCGTGAGATGTACCACGGACGGGTCGTGGTCTGAGGAGGGCGATCCGATGAGAGGCGATCCGATGAGGGACGATCCGAGGGTGCGTGATCCATACTCCGATCGTGTGCTGCTTTGTCGCTTTATTCAGGAAATTGCCAGACTACACTAGTTTACGGAAACGGGCATAACTTTCAAACCGTAAGTCCGATTGAGCCAAACCGAAGCTCAAACTGAAGCTAACTCAGAGATCTTCAAAAGTTACGAAGCTCAGCTCCGTAATCGCTGTTTTCGGGCCTAAAAGAGGTCGTCTGATAGGAGTTTCGGGCCTGTTTATGTTGAGGATGTGATTTTGACCAAATCTCTCAATGTCTTCTGACGTTGTTTCCATCGCTCGAGCATGTTATCATTCAGGAATTCCATTTGTGACAGCTTTTGCCAAAAAATGTGACAACACGTTTGCCCCCAGAACATATCTTGCTGGTTGAAGGAATATGTGTTCTGGAATGATGCTACCAATATTTGAACAACCCAAACCCGAGAGAACTTCAGTTGGGGGTAATGTTGTAGTAGCCACCGAAAGCCGGGAATTAATGATAGTGGAGCTAGAAATGCATATCTGAATGCAAAGGCGCAACTGGTGGAAGGATATGTGTCAGAATTCCCTTAGTAACGGTGGATAGAACGAAGTTAGAGGAGCAGATCAGAACATGAGTGTACAATGGTGGAGAAGTACGTGTTGAAGGTTCCCCGTAGGAAAATGGTATAGGATGATAATCAAATACTTTTATCAGAAAATAGAAACTAGAAGGCTAAGATGATTAGAAGGATAGTTAGAGTTGTGCCATCGGACCAAGCCTAAAGAACGTGAATAAGAATCTGTTCACTGCTAACGTTTGGAATGTAAGGAATCTTTCAGTTTTCCAGCTTCTGACGTTGAAGATGTATGATTTAAAATCAAATTTAATGGTTTATCTGATGAAATACATTTGACAGATGAGAGTATTGGGTGCTTCAGATGAGGTAATAAGATATGATGATGTTTCCTGTTATATTTAGCTGATTTATCGATGATGTGGTTTTGACAGTTGGAAAATGAGTCCATTTGTACATGAACTGAATCGATGGATAAGTTTTTGAGGCAATCCAAGGTTCACATCTCAAGATTAGAAAATCCGTTAACACTTACAAATGTGAAATGAAGGCGTTTAGAGTGCCTTAGAAGCTATTTGACAAGAGGTAATGTAGTGGAAGATACAGCCGATATGTCGGATCCATCGATAATTTTAACGGCGATGGTTTCAGGAGTTTTAAGCTAGACAGATTTTAAGATTGTCCTAGAGAGAGATCCACTGATGGATCACACGAAATTTTATCGTATAGTGAAAGATACTTGCGTCAAGAGGATGTTGAAACTAGGAAAGTAAACTCGATACTGCCTAGAGTTGGATTTTAGTAATGACAAGAGGAAGCGAAAAGGTGAAGATAGCGAGAGCTAAGAACACGAATTTGAATGCAAGGGCGTAACCGATGTAAGGATATATGTCAGAATTCCCTTGTAGTAACGGGGGATATAATGAACTTAAAGAAACAAATCAAAACATAAGCGTATGGAGAAGTGTGTGCTGAAGGTTCCCCATAGGAAAATGGTATAGGATGTTAATCAAAGACTTCTGTCGGAAAATAGAAACTAGACGGCTGGGATGATTAGAAGGATAGTTAGAGTTGTGCCATCGGACCAAAGCCTAAAGAACGTGAATAAGAATCCATTCACTGCTGACATTTGGAACATAAGGAATCTTTTAGTTTTCCAGCTTCACGTTGAAGATGTATGATTTAAAGTCAAATTCAATGGTTTATCTGATGAAATACATTTGACAGATGAGAGTATTGGGTGCTTCAGATGAGGTAATAAGATATGATGATGTTTCCCATTATATTCAGCTGATTTATCGATGAAGTTGTTTTGAAAGTTGGAAAATGAGTCCATTTGCACATAAACCGAATCAGTGGATAAGTTTTTGAGGCAATTCAAGGTTCGCATCTCAAGATTAGAAAATACGTTAACACTTTCAAATGTGAAATGAAAGCATTTAGAGAGCCTTAGAAGCTATTTTGACAAGAGCTAATGCAGTGGCTGCTACAGTGGATATGTCAGATCCATCAATAATTTTAATGGCGACGATTTCAGGAGTTTTAAGCTAGATAGATTTTAAGATTGTCTTAGAGAGAGATCCACCGATGGATCTCACGGAATTTTATCATGTAGTGGAAAGATACTTGTGTCGGGAGGATGCTGAAACTAAGCACCAGAATCAAACAAGGTCTTAATTGGAAAGTCGAAAAGAGAAATCAAACCTTCTGCAATGTCCTTCATACCTCTATCCTGACTATCACCACCAGTATGAGTCCCCTCAAGCGCATGAACCTGTGCTCTGGAAGAACCTGCTCTCTATCCCTGCTTCCAAGGATACTTCCTGCTGTAATGTCCCATACGTCTGCCCAGAAAATAAGCACCCTTCTTAGTTGTCTTCTTGCAATCCTTGATGAAGTGCCCCATCATACCACATCAATGAGACTTCACTTTCTTCTTGATGTGTGCTTTATCTACCTTCTCTAGCTTTTTCATTGCATCTTTCTTAAGCCACCGCTTATTCTTTACAATACGTAGCTTAGCCACTTCAATTTTATCCTCTTGTTTACTATACTTTCCATCCTCATGCATAAGAGCTATATCCACAAGTCTCTCAAATGTAGCTTCTATCGGGATATATGTCAGTGCTAATCCTTGGAGGGGTTAGTTCAGTTCCCTTGCAAACTTAAAAGCCTTCTTGTGTGCAGTATTAACCAGAACTAAGCCAAATCTTCCCAACTCATTAAAGCTATTCAAAACTCCTTAACTGACATATTACCCTGTCTAAGACTTAAGAACTTTTCCGACTGCATCCCTTCTTCAGCTTATGACAAAACCTTTTTCTCGAACTTTTCCTTGAACTCATCCCATGTCTCTATGGCTCGCTCCGCCTTAGCTACTTCCCACCAATACGACGCCTCTCCCTTCAGTTTCCCAGCGGCCAGTTGAATCCTCCTCCTATCATTAAGCTCTAATAATCCAAACACATGATCGATGTCTCTCAGCCAATTACGAGCATTAGAACAACTCTTCGATCCAAGAAATGGCTTGCCTCCTATAGTAGAAGAATCCTTAAAAAGCTTAACGAAATTAACCGCTGGATTTGGTGGAATTACTGCGGCTATGGCTGGAGGTGGGGCAATTCCTTGCCCTTCAGCAGGCGTCGTTGCATAAACATATTGTAACGTCCCACTTTTCCATACAATTTAAGCCGACATTTAACTACCATAGTTAACCCAAATTATACAGGAAAGCAGAAAGTTAAGAGAAAGAAGTAAGAGGGCGAGAGAGAAAGAAATATTAGAATAGAAGAAGAAGAACATCAGAATCTCACAGCAGAACGAATAAAATAAAATATAACAATATATCTTTACACAAAGGAAATTTTTTTATACATACCAATCATCAGAGTATATTATATATCAGATACAGCGGAACAAACTTTAAATAACTAATGGTGAAGCCTCCTGCTTCCAGCCCCCGAAACTCCAAGCGAAAACTAACCTGTAAAATACGTTCGGTCTGACCCAAGCACAGTTTGAAGCAAAGCAAAAACACTCAGATCTGTCTGGAATACTTTTAGTGGTAAATTCACATTAAACAATCGGCTTAACTTTAGAAATCCTTTATGAAAGAAAGGATAATAGTAAGACCAGCCCACACATCGGACGGTTTTTACCTTACTATAACCCGAAATATTTTTGATATATCAAAAATCCGATGATATTATAATAGTGTCTTTCAAAATCTTAAATAAATAACCAAGTAGCAGAACGCTTGCTTCTCACACTCTACATATATAGTATAAAATCAAAAACTGCATGGCGCTTATTGGAGATTAGATTCCAAATATGGCAAGGTATAGGACCACCTTCTGATCAGTGTATTCTAGAGGGATGTACACTGGGATTCAACAAGAACGTCTTGCAACCCAGGCTAAACATGACCGGTCACTCATTTAACTTGAGTGGACCGAATGTATTACCACCCTATGGCTGGGATCAACAATCGTTCCCGTGGGACAGCATCGAAAGATTAAAGAAGGAAATTGAATCTCTAGATGGTGATAATACACCCTGCTTGGGAATGACCCAACAGCCATTCGACCTACCCGATTTTTTCCATTTTCCAGTTGATGAGACTTGAGGTCACGTTTACCTTTCAGAGAACATCTCATTATCTTTGGATGTCACATCGTCAGATCCGTCAAATCACTAATTGACGTCCACGAATATACTCTACGTGTTAAGCACGAGAATTTCTCAGCCACCAAACTTGGTATATTTGTAAAAATCAACGTAGTGACTCTCAGGAAATACTCTGTCAGACATTCATCCATACAAGTCATTCAGGAACAGGATAAACCGAAGGCCTCCTCCTACTGCATCCTAGGAATCACCCTATAGATCAGTAACGAGTAGTCCTTGCAAATCCGTAGATTTCAAGCACGACAGAACCACAATGTATCTCTGGTTGCAAGTCAGAGATTATATGTAGTTCTTCCGTTTTCTGAAGATCTACGGTCTTTAATTGCTCCATCTTTATTCCTTGCGAGTTAGTTTCGATTGTAACATTGATTCGAAGTGGTTTTGGGTCTAGTTCCCATCCCGGTCTCTTCGAAACAACACGTTAAAAAAGGTCCAATAATATTTTATTGATAGTCGGAGTTTTAACTTATCAATCTCAACAAAATGATCATCCAATCAGATTGATCAAACAGTAAGATCAAGTATATTGGCAGCTCAAGTCCTCATTAGTTAAAATCATTCATTAGCACTCTTTATGAGTCGTTTGGAAATCATTTCATACATCTAAAGTTGATTCGATTATCAATCTGGCCAGTTCATCTTCCATTTCGTCATTGGGAAACAATACCTTTACTTTATTCACGCTTTGCTTTATCCTTCTTTTATTTTGGAAACATTTGTATATTTTCATATACCATTTACCTTTCAACTTGGAAATGTCGACATATCAATATATCGTTAACTCACTAATATAATCCAATTACCACTCCTTATGAGATACAAACCATGTTAAATGACAAATTCTTTCTTATTAAAAATTCAATGGCTTTACTTCACTTCTACTTGAAGATCTGCTTAAATTCTAAATATTTATTTCTGTTTCCAAAATTGATATAACCCTTTTCATTTCTAACTACTGGTTATTTTGAATAAGTATATTCTACTAATATTATTTCCATTAAGTGGAAACAGTGCTATATAAATAGCCTAATAGTATAAATAAAACTTTATGATTCAACTTGGCTAACAATGTTAAATTATTCATTGTTTTGATTTCAAACTTATCATATTAAATTACATTTTAAACCTTGCAAACGAATTGCAAATGTTTTACGAAAATAATAACTTATTTCAAAACCTTCTACCGTTACAAACTGATACCATTCCTCGATAATAGTGAAGTCGTTCAAGTTTGGGTATTTTATTTACCTCTCAGAGATTGATCGGCAACGTTCTTATCTCAGAATAAATAGAAGTTCTTAAATCAAAACCTATATTCTTATAAAATCAATCTAATCTTATCTTCTATTTAAACATGGTTTTTTATAAACCATATCCTTATTTTTGAAATCTCAATCGACAATAACCACTATATTTTTTAAGTAAATCATTTAACAACCTTTTGCTTCAAAACTTCTGTATAATATTCTATTTATAACTCAAATCCATTTACTATACTTTACCCAAACCTCTTTTACATCATTTAAAACTAATAGTTTGATTTTATAACCAAACCCCCTTTTACATTATATATAATCTAAGCTTTTGGTTTATAACTATAAATCCCTTTATCACCTTCTTTTATTCAAAAACCTTACTATCCTTTCACCTTTAAATTTCTCTTCGACATTTACTTAATCCCATCCTTAAGTAAAATATTTATTTAAAGTCTTTGTCTTAATTTAAACTTCAAACCCATTTTTCTAATAACTTTGATTTGTTCTTAACATTCTTTATTAACAAGTCTCATATAACTTGATTTCATTTCTTAAGTCTTTTTATCATCAATTGAGGTAAGTGTATTACTTCATTATTAACTAAGCAAAGGTTAGTTAATTTCATTAGGATAATAATATAATTAATAAATAAAAACTTTTCGATAATCATCACATATAATTAAATTAAATATTACTTAGCTTTATAACAATCTTGAGTTAAAACCATATAAATAATAAAATCTCACTTGATTATTTCCCTTGAAAACAATTATCTCGGATTATTAACTTGTTAATATCTGCCTTCCTTATGTATTAAAACATACGATGCCATTATATAAATCATTTTAACAATTTATGTATAACAAAGTCATAAATATCAATTTAATAAAATCTATATTTAAATAACTAAAGTAAAATTTAAACTTTGATTCAGTTATAAAAATAAATTTTATAACTTTGAAATACGTCAATTTGCCTGACGGTGAGTTATTATTTCAAAACGATGGGTCTAGACCATCTGGTGCCAATTTCGCAATCAATACTGCATATTAATTTAAAATATGACAACAATCAACATTCACTTAATCATTGATATCTAAACATGATATAATATAAATTGGGATAAACAGTTCATGAAAACAACAAATAATATACGATTTATTTGAGGAATTCGGTTGGATTCCTCCAACCTGTTCTTCCTTGCACAACAGTTTATAATATTGTTTATCACTAGCATATGAAATGAGAATATAATGCATTTGAATGACCAATACAGACAAACAATCAACCAATAAACAAATATAAATCATCCATAACATCCATTTCGACTAATTTATATTTATTATTGATAAATATTAATAATATGAATTTAACACATCACTGTATTCCAGAAGTGTGAGAATTAACTCACCATTCTTGTTTCCGACGATGTTGCGTTGTTAGTTTCAAACTAACGTTTGAAACTATATAAAATTCCAATTGCCTCAGAATCTTTCCATTTCAGCTCGTACACGTTGGCACCGTGATTACGAACCCGTTGACATTTGCTTCGTTCCATTTCTGTTAACGAAATAAAAGTTGCTTTGAGTTTAAATATACACAACTTTAATCATATTATTAACGTTAATTATGTAATTTTAAATTAATTCCAATTACTTTGGTTATATGCAGGTCCGACATCTGTGTTCCTCCAATCTTTTTTTTTTTTTTTTTTTTTTTTTTTAAATCGCGACTGCTACTTAGGTTCCAAATTGCACAGACTATTCTGATTAAAACATATCAGTATAATTAACGAATTTAATCATAGCTTTAAAACATATCAGTATAATTAACTAATTAAATCGCGACCGCTACAGGCTTCAGCTCCTAAAACCACCGAACCACCCTCCTTAAACGCGCGCCTCCCTCTCTCGCTTCGACCATCTCCAGCTTCTGACAGTGACACAGTGCCACCTCCCATTTGCTTCTCATGCCGACCAGCTTACTCACAGAAACATGCCACAGCACCTTCGCTTCTTCACCCTAGCCATCACCGAAGTATTCCGATCATCCGCTCCTCCTGAAACTCGTTCGACTGCCATGAGCCTTGGTGCGATGGTCAATGGGTAGAGTCGAACTGAAGAAGAATCCTAGCTGAAAGAAGCTTTCGAGCTCGTGTACAGGTCAAGTAAAATCTGATTTAGTTAACGCGATTTTTGTTTTTATTTTATATTATTTATTTTACAAGAATAAATGGGTTAGTTTAGGGAAGAAATGGTTTAATGCATGGAAGAAGAAGGCTTCAGTGTTTGGATGTGAGCGAGGAGAACGATATTTAAAGAGTGGGGTGTCGCTTTCTAATATATCTGCAATAGGACAAGCGATACCTTCGCCTAAATAACTCGCACATAGTTTATGCCCATAGTTTATGTCCATAGTTTTCACACATTGGTCAAAACAATAAATTACTTCCCAAATATTTTCTTGGTTTCATCAGTTCGCACACGATTCCCACCGTTTGGCGGAGTAAAGTATTTTTCTCATGCATGTTTGGTACAGATGAGCATACATTTTAAACGAAAAGAAAAACATGGCAGTGATGAAGAAAATGTTTCAGAATGCACATGGCGAACATGAGTGGAAAAACATTCGCAGAAATATTTATAAATGAGGTAACAAACGATATTTCTGAAAACAATTGACAATATTTTAGCGTATGACGTTCGACGTTTACAAGCCGAAACGATATTAAAAATATTAAAAGTTCTTTTATTTTTATATAATAAATTGTTATATTATATAAACGAATTCCATAGCGACTATTTGAAAATTTGATTTGGATATAAAACAAAATCTACAATACGAAAAGTCGATTTTTCTGCTTTATTACAAAATTATAATTCAATAGATTTGGACGTTTCTTGTTTCGAATAAATCCGACTTAAATCGAATCCTGTATAACCATTTAAAGTTCAAAACGCTATATTACGAGCTACCGCGCCGCTGCAGCTCGTTTTATAATTAAATTATAAACTATACGCTCAAATGTCGATTAATAAACGAAATCGTTTAATATAATTTCAATATAAACAATATTAAACCATTTTAAATTGCCAATTCACATTATATTACAAATTCAACATTTCCCGACTGTTTTTAGAAATTAAATATTATTTCATTATTATATTAATAAGATATTCAAAATAAATTGGTTAAATTCAATTATTTAAATTCAAGTCAATATTTTAAATAATAAAATAATTCAAATAATTGGCCAGAAAATACGGGACGTTACACATATCTACGGAACCACGCCGGAATAGGAACGCGCTCTAGAAAATTGGAATCACCAGACATGCTGAAAAGAAAGGAGACAAGGTTTCAAAAAGGGACCAAGGAAATATTGCAATTGACTTGAAGGGGTCTTTTTCAAAAATTAATTTTACTTGAACATTCCTTACTTTTGAAAACACTTTTCAAACTTTTCTCTGATCTTGTAACCCTAGGCTCTGATACCAAATGAAACACCCCACACCGCTTAACGTCACCCATATGAGGATGCATTAAGGTTTATGAAACGCTTAGGTATAAAGTAACAACACAAAGACTAAAATTCGTAAAAGAGAAATATAAAACACAGGTGAAACTTTAAAACATTATTTAAATAAGTAAGTCAAATCACAGTGCCTGTTACATTTCAAAATACCTCGTTTTATAAACCTAATGTAACACCCTGAATTTTCTATTAACAGTAAATTAACAAATTAAAGTATAATTAATTCTGAATGATAGAATTAAGGGAAACGGGTTACGCCATTGCGTTCCTCTCGGAATTCTACTTGAGATTTGAGTCTGTGTTTGCATAAATCGGACTCCGTATGAAGGAGTTATGACCTCCGGAAGTTTCAGAATTCGATTTAAAATTCAAACAGCCCGAGAACAAGTTCAAATGTCAAAACTGGGCCAGAATTGGGCTGGGCGGGAATTTTCCTGCCCAGGACCCAGGTCGACCAGGGGGTCTACCTGGGAGTCGACCTGGGTACCCAGGTCGACCATGTAGTCGATCTGGGGGTCGACCTACAGGTCGACTTTCTTGGTCGACCTGACCTGCTTGGTCTGGTCCTGGCTCGGTTTCTGGGGCTTGGCTGTGTCACTAGGGCTGATTTGTCACTTTCTGATTGGCTTCTCTTAAGACAAATAGCCTTGATTAATTCTAGCTTCATTGACGGCTCTAATTAGTTTGAAATTCTATATAAACATCCTTAGTCTCCAACCTAAATTCACACAAATAAAATAGAGCTAGAGCCGTCATGCTGCTGGAAGGAAGCCAAGAGTAGCCTCCACTTGAAGAAAGCTTAGAGACGAGCAAAAAAAAAGTTAAAACAAGATTCAAACAACGTTTATCTACCCAAAGGAAAGCATTGCAAATTCAGAACTCAGAATCTAGAATTCAAGTTCGTCGTTTGTTGTAAGTATAGTGATTTTTCCAATGGGAATAAAATTGAAACTTGATTCAATGTAAAATGGAAATGGAATTTTACTATTGTATAATGACGATGCTAATTCATATCTGTATTGCAATGATTGTATTGTGAATGGTTGGGATGTTTGTGGTATAATTGATTTGATGTTAATCCTATTGTACATTTAGAATGAAAGCAACATCACATACAAGTATATGGTTAATGTTAGAATTTACACCTATATGTTTATGTGTTTAATATAGGTTGTATGTGTTATGTCCAAATTAAGATCTCATGTATATACTTTATGTTAAACCTCTATGCCTAAATGATTAAGTTCATATACATGCTCATATGTTTATACAAAAGTTGCAAGTTCATAATTGGATCCATGCCAAGATCCATTTTAATACAAGTTTCATGTTATAGTAGTAAACATGATTGGATCTAGTTCACACATGTGATAAAATTATACATACTTTATGGACATGTCATATTCTTGTCATATGCTAGTAATATTCGATGTTATGCCTAGATCTAAACATGTTTAGGCTTATGTTGTCTAATTCGTATGCTAATTAATGTGACACCTACTTAGTTAGATCCCTATTTCAATGCAAGTTCACATATATGTAAGTTGATTTAGTCTATGTTGCAAATTCACATATATGTATGTTGATTTAGTCTACGTTGCAAGTTCACACCTATGATATTCATGTTGATCATTTTGCAAGTTCACACCTATGATGTTCATATTGACTATGCCGAAAATGCCAAGTTTACACCTATGTCATGTTTACGTTAATGAATTTCTTTATGCCAATTTTGTGTACGCTAAATTAGGCTAAGTTTCTAGCCTAATATTATATGTTAAAAATTATGTGGACGAAAAATTAGGCTAAGATTGTTAGCCTAATATTTAGACGGGGTAACATTGGGAAAAATTGGTAATTATAGGAAACTTGACATAAATTGGTGAAAAATATATGTATTGGCATGTTTGGCACATGCCAATAATTGGTGGCACTTAAATGGTACAAAATTCTTATACCAAAAATGATGAACTTGGAAAGTGGGCCACAACATTTAATTGTTATCAAATTTACATATAACAAGTAATAGAGACAAATATGTAAATTTAGAAAATACGAGTATGCTTAACCCGAGGTTGGATTGAGTTGTGTTGTAAACCTGCCCGGACCCACCCGGCTGTCCAGTAATCACAACAATACCTATCCAATGTGAAAGGTTAAGCATTGAGCCCAATATGGACTCGAGGTTAGACTGAGTTACGGTGTAAACCTGCCCGGAACCGACCGGCACATCGTAACAATACATGTCTAATGTGAGTGGTCGGTGCTTTAAAAAGCTAAGGACAGACAAGTCAGGATGGTAGGGTTAAGTTAACTAAAACACTTAACCAATTCAACATGTTAATTAAACTGTTGAGTGGGGTTAGGTAAATACAGACACTTAACCACTTAACATGTTTGACTAGAAAACCCTAGTAACGGTGACCCATTTCAGCAGTAACTCAATTAGGTGTCATGGTACCCTGAAACTAGGCAGGGTGGGGCACGATTACTGGGCTGATTGTAAGCGGTCAAAAGCGACGGCAGTTGGTGCAGCAGTGTGGGTTCTAACGGAGTGCGGGCGTGCACACACTTCGGAGCAGACAAACAGGGCACTGGGCACCAGTAGTATAACCTACGCATTCTAGGATTGTGGCGGGCCGCCACCATGGGACTTGATACACCCCATGGTGGGGCCAGCATAGGTATCTACAATCATTGGGGGCCGTATGACACATATGATTTTGCGAGTAGGAGCCGATCTTTAGAATGGGGATCACTTCACCCCGATCATGGGGTGCCAGTTGAGACAATGCAAGTAGGTGCAGAGATATAGTGTGGGGTGCGATAGTATATTCGGTTCAAACTGCTTTATCTTAGTTTATGATACTTTCCTATTTCCAGTTTATACCTATCATGCCCTTTTTCTTATTCTCATACTGAAGAGTCACTAGACTCACCAGGCTTTATGTCTGACTCTATTTTTCTTTCGTCTTCTTTTCTTCCGTTTCCCCCCAGGTCCACAGGGAGGAAACAACCCATCTTAGTCAGACTTTTTGCAAGCTTCAAGATAGTAGATGTATATTTGGACTCTCTTTCCTTGGCTATGGCTTTTGGACACGTTCTATGGGGATTTTTGCAGCTTTTATTATGTTTTATGCTTCTTTATTTAATAATCAAGACAGAAATGATGATGTAATGTTTTGGAAGTTATTATGAGACAATTATGGAAATGTTTTGTATGAACACGTATTTATGAAATGAAAGTCTGTTTGTTTTGCGCTGCTTATACATATGTGTTTATATCTGTCTTGTGTTTTATCTGTGACTTTTACTTATAAACTTCCACCGAAGTTAAGGCATTCCCTTTGTGAGTGACCTTAATGGAGGTGGGGTGTTTCACTAGGTATCAGAGCACAGATTTACCAGATTAGATAAAGGTTTTTGAAACTATTTTCAAAAAAAGAAGTTTAAAAAAGCATTTTTTTTTCAAGAAAAAATGTTGTTTTAAAAAAAAGGCATAATTCCCCAAAGCCATACGCACTATCTCTCTATCCTTTTGTCTTAAATCTTCCCTTTTTTTAAGCATGTCTGGGGACCTTGCTCCCCAGCTACAGACGCTTTTACTCCTCCTCCTCCTCTACGTGAACCAGCAAGTGGAAGAATCGCAAAACAAGAAGACAGATAATAGTCAAGGAGGAAAGGACCACAACAATAATCACAAGTCACGTGAGAAAAAGGAAATGTTATTTCTGCGCATTCTTGGACATCTGGAGAGAGACTGCAGAAAGAAGAAGAGGAAGATGAGTGCTAGTTGATTCCATTGCGGCGAGACTGGACACATGGCTAAGGACTGCCCAAATAAGCAGGGGCAGGGACAGGGAACTGGATCCACTTCAGGGGGACAGGTTCACGCGCTGGTGGCACCTCCGCAGGAACGAGGTAGAAATATTTCTGTAGAAAGCTTAGTTTATCTCTATGATCATCCAGTTCGCACTCTCTTTGATTCCGGTGCATCACACTCCTTTATTTCATCTGCTTTAGTAGAATCTCTGCACCTAGACACTAGTATGATAGAAGATCCCTTGGTTGTTTCAAATCCAATTGGGGGCTCAGCTTATTTGTCAATGGTTTGTTTGGATTTGAAAATATCTATTCTAAGTGTTGAGTCTAGATGTAGTGCCTTTGTTTTGGGCTTCTCGGGATATGGACTGATCTTAGGCATGGACTGGTTATCCAGTAATGGTGCCATTCTTGATTGTGAGAAAAGAGTGGTTAGACTCTTGACTCGGCTCGATAACACTCTAGAAATTTCTTGTAATCCCTTGAATGCTGTTATGCTTAGTTATCTAAAGTCGCTTGATGCTTCTGTTGAGAACTTGCAGTCGGTTAGAGTAGTCCGTGAATATCCGGATGTCTTTTAAGAGGTGAAGGGCTTACCTTCGAGGCGGGAAATAGACTTCCGCATATATCTTGTTGATAATGCAAAGCCCGTAGCTTTACCTGTCGGACACATGGCTCCAAAGGAGAGAAAGGAGCTCAGTAAGCAAGTTAAGGAGCTTCTCGAAAAGGGGTTTATAAGGCAGAGTATCTTGGAATGGGGTGCTCCAGTGGTGTTCGCCACCAAAGCAGATGGCTCACTACGTCTTTGTGTGGACTATAGGGAGCTAAACAAGCTGACTAAAAAGAATAGGCACCCGCTTCCCAGAATAGACGATTTGTTTGATCAGCTTGTAGGTGCGTCGGTCTTCTCCCAACTTGATCTGGCTACTGGGTTCCATCAGCTAAGGGTAGCTGAAGATAGCATTGATAAGACGGCGTTCAGAACCCCAGATGGTTTCTTTGAGTGGCTTGTCATGCCTTTCGGCTTGACAAACGCACCCGCTTATTTCGTAGACCTAATGAGCAGGGTGTTCAGAGAGTTCCTCAATAAGTTCGTGGTGGTCTTCATAGACGATATTTTAATCTTCTCAAAGAATGAGGAAGAACATGCTCAGCATATGAAGGAAATCATGGATACTCTCCGTGCACATCAGCTAAAAGCAAAATTCTCCAAGTGCCACTTCTGGAGATAAGAAGTAAGGTTTCTTGGACATGTAGTGTCCAAAGAGGGGTTAGCGGTGGACCCCGCGAAAGTGGTGGCAGTGCAAGATTGGAAGACACAAAGAAATGCAACTGAAGTCCGAAGCTTTCTTGGGCTAGCCGGTTTTTACCGAAAGTTCATTAGAGATTTTGCGAAAATCTTAGCTCCACTCACAAGGCTAACAAAGAAGAATCTAGCGTTCGCTTGGGATTTGTATTGTGATATTGCTTTCCAATGCTTAAAAAGGGCTCTTACAACAGCCCCAGTTCTGACTTTGCCTGATGGAAACAAGATGTTCACAGTATACACGGATGCATGTGGTACAGGACTAGGCGTTGTTCTAATGCAAGAAGGGAAGGTAGTAGCTTATGGTGGAAGACAATTGAAAGTTCATGAAAAGAACTACTCAACCCATGATCTTGAGTTGGCCGCCATCGTCTTTGCGCTTAAGTATTGGCGCCATTATCTCCTAGGTGAGAAGTTCGAATTGTATACTGACCATAAATCATTGAAGTATCTTTTCTCGCAGAAAGATCTTAACTTGAGGCAGCAAAGGTGGATGGAGTTCCTTGCCTCGTATGATTTTGAGATTTCTTATACTCCTGGCAAGGGCAACGTAGTAGCAGACGCCTTGAGTAGAAAGAAGCTGACCTTAAGCCCTCTCTTTGTAGAAAGGCAAAGCTTGGAGTATATAGCCAGTTTTGACTTTAGGCCCTCCTCTGATTTTGTACCTGGTTTGTTGGCATCACTAGAAGTACGACCCATTCTTTTAGACTCAATAGGGGTTGCACAATGTGAAGACCCTCAGCTTGGGGATGTGATTAATAAACTAATTAGGGGTGAAACTTCCAGTCACCTCAATAGGTACTCCATCGATGATAAGGGTTGGCTGAGGCGAGATGGAAGACTATGCGTCCCACAACAAGGGATTTGGTCAAGATGGTTCTCGAGAAAGCACACCATTCCAAGATGATAATACACCCAGGTGGAGACAAGATGTACAAAACATAAAGAGAGTTTTCTTTTGGAACGGCATGAAGAAGGATGTGGCAGATTTCGATTCTAAGTGCATGATATGCCAACAGATCAAGGCGGAACAAAAGAAGCCTGGAGGACTGCTTCATCCTCTAGAAGTCCCACAATGGAAGTGGGATAACATATCAATGGACCTCATTAATGTGTTGCCTAGGTCTAGAAGGGGCAATACTAGCATTTGGGTAATAGTGGACAGGCTCACAAAAAGCGCCCACTTTATACTTGTCAAGAGTAGAAGGACTGCCTCATCTCTAGCATCTCTTTATCTCAAGGAAATAGTTCGACTCCATGGAATACCCTCAAGCATAGTGAGTGACCGAGATCCTATCTTTACAAGCGAATTTTGGCGGAGTCTGCAAGAAGCTGTAGGCACATAGTTATGCTTGAGCACGGCCTATCACCCCTAAACTGATGGTCAGACAGAAAGGGTGAACAGAGTATTAGAAGATCTTCTGAGACTGTGCATTCTTGACTTTGGAGGAACATAGGAGGATCATCTTCCTTTAGTGGAATTCACCTGCAACAACAGCTACCAAGCCACCATCGGCATGGAGCCCTTCGAAGCTTTGTATGGAAGACCGTGCCGATCGCCAACTTGTTGGTGGGAGTCTACAGACAAGCTTATACTTGGGCCAGACATGATTAGAGAGACTTCAGAAAAAGTGGACTTGATACGAAGGAGAATGAAGACTGCCCAAGATAGAAAGAAATCCTACGCAGATAAAAGAAGGACCAACCTTGAGTTTGAGGTTGGGGACAGGGTTTTCCTTAAGGTATCTCCCTTAAGGAACGTCATTCGCTTTGGATCCGCAGGAAAGCTAGCACCAAGATTTGTAGGACCGTTCCCTATCATCGAGAAGATTGGGAAGATGACATATAGAGTAGAGCTGCCCGAAAGGTTGGCTGGAATTCACAATGTCTTTCACGTTTCTCATCTCCGGAAATTTTTACATGAATCTGCGGAAGTGGTGGAGCCAAGCATTCTAGAAGAAGCGAAGTGGAACGCGAAGCAACTGTGAGGAGAGTTCCAACCCGCATCCTAGGAACTAAAGTCAAAAAGCTACGCAACCGCGAAGTCAAGCTTGTCAAAGTTCAGTGGAGCGACGCCGAGGAAGACGCGACTTGGGAAACTGAGGACAGAATACGCGCGGCCTACCCTTTTCTTTTTTAGGGTACATCTTTGATTTCTCTTTTTCCTTAAGTTGTGCTTGTATCTATCTTTTTAGGTATATCTCCTCGATATTATCCTTTATACTTACGTAGAAACCCCTTTGGATGTAAACATGTAATTGAAACATGTTATGATTGATGGTTGCAAGTGGTTGCTAGTGGTTGCTCGTGGATGCATATACACACACAACCTAGGTTTTAGATCGGCTCATTCACTTCATATTGCATATGCATATATGTATTCATATGTGTATGTGGTTGAAACTTGATATGTTGTCATATGGATGTCGCATTTGTATGAATGATTGCGCATTCATATAGAATTATGAGTAGGGAAAATTTGCATACATAATGGATTCATGGCACTTACATGATTCACATTAAGAAGGTCAACTGAATCAGTAGACCTCCTAATTTTTGCATTAGATAAGGACATATACACACACTATGCATATGATCATGAAGCATTAGAAGTCTTTTAAGGACAATGGATGTCTGTGTTTGTTGGTTGAGTAGACAGACGATTGGATGTTAGGATATACATTCTTCTAAACTTGAAGATTTCGGGGACGAAATCCTTTAAGGAGGGGAGAATGTAACACCCCGAATTTTCTGTTAACAGTAAATTAACAAATTAAAGTATAATTCATTTTGAATTATAGAATTAAGGGAAACAGGTTACGCCATTGCATTCGTCTCGGAATTCTTCTTGAGATAGAGTCCGAGTTTGCGTAAATCGGATTCCGTATGAAGGAGTTATGACCTCCGGAAGTTTCAGAATTCGATTTAAAATTCAAACAGCCTGAAAACTAGTTCAAAATTCAAAACTGGACCAGAATTGGGCTGGCGGGAATTTTCCTACCCAGGACCCAGTCGACCAGGGGGTCGACCTAGGAGTCGACCTGGGTACCCAAGTCGACCATGTAGTCGACCTGGGGGTCGACCTACTTGGTCGACCTGACCTGCTTGGTCTGGTCCTGGCTCGGTTTCTGTGCTTGGCTGTGTCACTGGGGCTGATTTGTCACTTTCTGATTGGCATCTCTTGAGACGGATGGCCTTGATTAACTCTAGCTTTATCGACGGCTCTAATTAGTTTGAAATTCTATATAAACAACCTTAGTCTCCAACCTAAATTCACCCAAATAAAATAGAGCTAGAGCCATCATGCTGTTGGAAGGAAGCCAAGAGTAGCCTCCATTTGAAGAAAGCTTAGAGACGAGCAAAACTAAAGTAAAAACAAGATTCAAACAACGTTTATCTACCCAAAGGAAAACATTGCAAATTCAAAACTCAGAATCTAGAATTCAAGTTCGTCGTTTGTTGTAAGTATAGTGATTTTTCTGATGGGAACAAAATTGAGACTTGATTCAATGTAAAATGGAAATGGAATTTTACTATTGTATAATGACGATGCTAATTCATATCTGTATTGCAATGACTGTATTGTGAATGGTTGGGATGTTTGTGGTATAATTGATTTGATGTTAATCCTATTGTACATTTAGAATGAAAGCAACATCATATACAAGTATATGGTTAATGTTAGAATTTACACCTATATGTTTATATGTTTAATATAGGTTGTATGTGTTATGTCCAAGTTAAGATCTCATGTATATACTTTATGCTAAAACCTCTATGCTTAAATGATTAAGTTCATATACATGCTCATATGTTTATACAAAAGTTGCAAGTTTATAATTGGATCCATGCCTAGATCCATTTTAATACAAGTTTCATGTTATAGTAGTAAACATGATTGGATCTAGTTCACACATGTGATAAAATTATACATACTTTATGGACATGTCGTATTCTTGTCATATGCTAGTAATATTCGATATTATGCCTAGATCTAAACATGTTTAGGCTTATGTTGTCCAAATCATATGCTAATTCATGTGACACCTATTTAGTTAGATCCCTATTTCAATGCAAGTTCACATATATGTAAGTTGATTTAGTCTATGTTGCAAATTCACATATATGTATGTAGATTTAGTCTATGTTGCAAGTTCACACCTATGATATTCATGTTGACTATTTTGCAAGTTCACACTTATGATGTTCATATTGACTATGCCGAAAATGCCAAGTTTACACTTATGTCATGTTTACGTTAATGAATTTCTTTATGCCAATTTTGTGTACGCTAAATTAGGCTAAGTTTTTAGCCTAATATTATATGTTAAAAATCACGCGGACGAAAAATTAGGCTAAGATTGTTAGCCTAATATTTAGACGGGGTAACATTGGGGAAAATTGGTAATTATCGGAAACTTGACATAAATTGGTGAAAAATATATGTACTGGCATGTTTGGCACATGCCAATAATTGGTGGCACTAAATTGGTATAAAATTCTTATAACAAAAATGATGAACTTGGAAAGTGGGCCATAACATTTAATTGTTAACAAATTTACATATAACAAGTAATAGAGATAAATATGTAAATTTAGAAAATACGAGTATGCTTAACCCGAGGTTGGATTGAGTTTTGATGTAAACCTGCCCGGACCCGCCCGGCTGTCCAGTAATCACAACAATACCTATCCAATGTGAGAGGTTAAGCATTGAGCCCAATAAGGAACCGAGGTTAGACTGAGTTACGGTGTAAACCTAGCCGGAACCGACCGGCACATCCAGTAACCGTAACAATACATGTCTAATGTGAATGGTCGGTGCTTTAAAAAGCTAAGGACAGACAAGTCAGGATGGTAGGGTTAAGTTAACTAAAACACTTAACCAATTCAACATGTTAATTAAACAGATGGGTGGGGTTAGGTAAATACAGACACTTAACCACTTAACATGTTTGACTAGAAAACCCTAGTAACGGGGACACATTTCAGCAGTAACCCAATTAGGTATCATGGTACCCTAAAATTAGGCAGGGTGGGGCACGATTACTGGGCTGATTGTAAGTGGTCAAAAGCGACGGCGGTTGGTGCAGCAATGTGGGTTCTAACGGAGTGCGGGCGTGCACACACTTAGGAGCAGACAAACAGGGCACTGGGCACCAGTAGTATAACCTACGCATTCTAGGATTGTGTCGGGCCGCCACCATGGGACTTGACACACCCCATGGTGGGACCGGCATAGGTATCTACAATCATTGGGGGCCATATGACACATATGATTTTGCGAGTAGGAGCCGATCTTTAGAAAGGGGATCACTTCACCCCGATCATGGGGTGCCAATTGAGACAATGCAAGTAGGTGCAGAGTTATAGTGTGGGCTGCGATAGTATATTCAGTTCAAACTGCTTTATCTTAGTTTATGATACTTTCCTATTTCCAGTTTATACCTATCATGCCCTTTTTCTTATTCTCATACTGAAGAGTCACTAGACTTACCAGGCTTTATGTCTGACTCTATTTTTCTTTCATCTTCTTTTCTTCCGTCCCCCTCCCCCCCAGGTCCACAGGGAGGAAATAACCCATCTTAGTCAGACTATTTGCAAGCTTCAAGATAGTAGATGTATGGTTTGGACTCTCTTTCCTTGGCTATGGCTTTTGGACACGTTCTATGGGGATTTATGCAGCTTTTATTATGTTTTATGCTTCTTTATTTAGTAATCAAGACAGAAATGATGATGTAATGTTTTGGAAGTTATTATGAGACAATTATGGAAATGTTTTGTATGAACACGTATTTATGAAATGAAAGTTTATTTGTTTTCCACTGCTTATACATATGTGTTTATATCTGTCTTATGTTTTATTTGTTACTTTTACTTATAAACCTCCACTGAAGTTAAGGCATTCCCTTTGTGAGTGACCTTAATGGAGGTGGGGTGTTTCACCTAACATATTATCTCGTGGAAATATCAAAGTACATAAGTAAAACCATAAAAACCATCCCTCTCATATGTCAATACAGTGATCAGAAAACAAGAAATGAACCAATACATGAGTCTGAAAAGAGTCTAAATCCAAGTTGAACCGAATAATCAAGATCACTGCTGAGACCCACCACCCTACGAAAGGAAGAGAGAAGGAGAAAACAAACTAAGTCAGACATACGTCTGGTGAGTTCTTGTAATTTCTAACATGAGCAAGAGTTGAGGAAGTATTTAGACAGGTGAATAGTTCTATGAGCAATAGACATAAAAGCATAAACGAAATAGCAGGAAAGATAGACATGAGTAAAGATAGGCTTCTCATTCATATCCAAAAAAATTGTTGCACCCACTACCAAGATATCACAAATAGACTTTATCTAACTTTAACCAATCGATCAGCTCCTATACCCATAATGTGATAACCTGTGCCAATTATGGAATTCAGGGTTATCAATCCCTAGCCCATCAACAAAAAGGACATAGCCGTTAATTATAGTTGTTGTAGCGGCTTATCTTCCCTAATCAGCACGATGCACACTCATCGTCCCTCCGAAAACACCCGTACCCACCTCGTTTAAACCACTTACGATCCAGTTCAGTAAAGTATTTCCTAACCTCTACCTAGTGTGAGACCTCCATGATAAAAAGGGATACTGACTGACATGGGTTCCAACCAAAAATACAATTGACAAGTCACCCATAGACTTGGTCCATATTCATTATTTTATTAGGCCTTTTACCTTCCCCAATCAGCCACATATTGTCGAAATGGACCTAAACTAGGATTTCATGTTATTAGGCATCTTATCTTCCCCAATCAACCCCACGTTTCTGGAACGGACTTAATCTGCGAGCCACTTATCTTCCCCAATCATCCCCACGATATCGGAACGGACTCTCTCTATCTTAGCTTATTAATTTTATCAATGTTAACTTAACACAATTTAAGTTTATTAATAAGCCCAATATAACCTCATGTTATAAAATATTTATACTAACATTCCTAATTAATGTTATCTTTTATATGACCCATTCCTATGTTACTTAATGTCCAATTAAGTTCAATTTATTCCAGTTTGCATGTTCTCTAATTACATATTAAAGTTTATCCCCAATTATTTTCTAGTCTAATTACAATACCTATTCAATTTCAATATGCCCAAAAATCCCTTTTTATTCAATCCCAATATAATTTCAATTCAACACAAAATAACGGTAAAGGCCTACGCTCAGCGCTGGAAGAAGAAAGAGAAATGGTTTATGCTACTCGCGAGGCCTAGACTCAAAATAAACAAAAGCAAATAAAATAGGCATAAACATAACTGTAAATAAACTATAACAAAGAAGGGGATAGAAGAAGGAGAATTACTTATAAACAATAAACAGCTGAAAAGAAATAGGCATAGACAGTAAATAAACTACAGTAACTTACAAAAAGACTAAACTTATAAATACTGTAGACGTAAAAATTGCAAATTAAAACTATCTAACTGTCGAAACTTTCCTGCACAAATAACTAATCTGAAAATTACATAAAAACTCATAGATCTGATGAACAAAGCTTCCCCCGTGGCCTTCTTCTTAAATCTAGTGGTATCTCCACCTCCAGAAGTGTTTATAAAAATAAATATTTAAAATTTAAGAACTTCTTTATCCCCGTTTTTTATTATTTGGCCTTTCCTAATTTTGAGAATAAGCCAAGAGAAGAAGAAGAAGAAGATAAGAGAAGAGAGAATGGATGTGAAGAAATAAGAGAGGCTTTGCTAGTCTATTTATATGGTTTACTGGATGTCCTCAGTCGTCCAAATCCAAGATCAGATCTGGTACAACCATGTCATCAAACTAATAAAAAAGCGCCAAGTCAGCCTTTGGTTCAAAATAAACCAATAAAAATGTCAACTTAGCAAAAATAACATTAGGAATAATAAATGTTTGTTGCCTTGCATGTAGGCCAAGGCACGCAAAATTCACGTTTTGGGTCGACCTACCCGCCAACCTGGGTCGAGACAAGGGTCGACCCACCTTGGCATGGGTCGAAACAAGTGTCAACCGAAGTGGACTGGGTCGCCCAGTAACTGTTTGTTCCATATATTAATTTATTTTAAGTTCCTGAATTCTTCGTTAATTCATAACTGATTCCTTTTAACTCCGATTTTAGCAAACCAAGTGTCCATTTTAATCAAAAAATTACAAGTGACCCAATGGTGCTAGTCCCGTTGTCCAATTCTGGATATTATTTTGATTAATATTTAGTTTATTAATCTTTTACATTTAATTACTGTTTATTAAAATTTGGGGCTAGAAGAATAGTTAAGACTAAAAGAATGCTATAAATACTACTGTATCATTAGAAAATTACTGTTTATTAAAATTCGGGCACTTCTTAAAGAATTTCGTCCCCGAAATCTCTAAGGCTAGAAGAATGTTATAAATATTATCAACCATTACCTACACCCATCTACTCAACCATCAACCACTAGCATCCATCGTCCTTAGATTTTCTAATGCTTTTCATGAACATATGCAAAGGTGTCGTGTATATGTCCCTAAGCTAATGCAAAAATCAGGCAGTCCACTAATTCAGTTGACCCCCTTAATGCAATTCATGTATGTGTCATGCATCCAATATATGTGCAAAGAAACCTTAATGATACATATAAAATTCTATGTGCATGCACAACTATTCATCAAAATGCAACACCCACGTGATGATTCAACCATTTTTCATCCATTTTTTAAATAAATTAAAATGCACATGCATCAATATGCAATTATGTAAGTGTCCTAGTATATATATCCACTGGATTCACTAGCAAACGCTTGCATCCACGTGAATCCATTCAACCATAACATCTTTTATACGATTCCCTACCATCCATAGGCTTCTAGCTAAGACTTGTGATTCAAAGGATATGAAAATTAGACTCAAATTCAAAGCTTAGAAAAGAATTTAGGACGTACTTTCAAAGAAAATAAAAAAAAGAATGAACCCTATCCTTTGGTTCCCAAGTCGCGTCGTCGTTGTCCCCACTGAATCTTGACTAGCTTGATCTCTTTATTCCTTAGCTTCTTCTCCTCGGATCCTAGTATCCGAGTAGGAACTCTCCTGACTGATGCCTCCCTCTCTATCTCGGTATCCTCTAGAGTGCTCGACTCTACTACTACCGTGGAATCGTATAAGCACTTTCTCAAGTGCGAAACATGAAATACATCATGAAATCCTTCCAGTCTCTCCAATAATCTAACTCTGTAGGTTATCAGACCTATCCTCTCTACTATAGGGAATGGCTTTATGAATCTCGACGCCAACTTCCCCATTGAGCTGAACTGAACAACCCTCCTCAAAGGTGACACCTTAACAAAAACCAAGTCTCCTACCTCGAACTCTAGGTCAGTCCTTTGCTGATCTACGTACGATTTCAGTCTATTCAGAGCTGCCTTCATCCATCTTTGTGAAAATCCAAACTCCTTTAGGCTTAACTATCCAAATTTACCCTACATAACATAAAAAATGGAAACCTAATGGATTTCCACTCATGGAGATGAAAAGAGAAGAATAGTGAATTCAATATAGAATCTATCAAATCTGGATTGAGCCTTTCAAATCAACAGACTCCAAATCCTCCTATATATATATGTGTGTGTGTGTGTGCGCGCATATGTGTGTGAATAAAATTTAGATTCTTGTATATATATTATACTTAATTCATGAATCTATGTATAAGAATTCAGATTTAGAAAAGATGGAATATAGGTTAGAACAAGAGAAGAAACTAACTTGTTTCTGAAATTAAGAAAATTGGAAGAGAAACAAAATGGAGGCATAGAAAAAGATTAATGTAGGGTTTAAGTGAGAGGTTGGGGGTCTTTTTATAGTTGCTTGTGTTCATGTGGAGCATAGGATTAATTATATTAAATTTGAACAGCCCGTTTAAGCAAAAATGTATAAAAACCCTTAATGAAAAGTGCCTTTCTCTCACCCACGACTAGGAGGGCAGTTGACACCCTCTATAGAAGGGCGATCGACCCCCTTCTGGCCAGTGAGATTTGTTTTCCCTTAATATTACTTTTATATTAATTATAATTAATTCTTTTCATTTATTATTTGTTCTTATCCCCTCTTGTATATAAATATTTACAATTTTCACATTTATAGAGAATATTCCATTATGTCAATTAGTATATAATTTTATTCATGGTTTATATTTATTCAGTTTGAATTTCAAATCTTATGTGTATACAATTATCGTGTAAAATGTTTTATTAATACCTTCTTCATACGGTCTCCATATTCAACAAATAAAGTATGAAAATGGATCAGAATCTTGACATGAATACAATGGTAATGTTTGGCAGACAAATTATTAATTGCCCAAAATTCTTATTTTCATCCCATTAATATTTTATTAATTTACTATTGCTTATATTTAATATGTTATCTATGTCTATTTAGGGTATATTTTACGGCGTGTTACATAATAAAACAACTTCAACACCAAAACATTGATCGTTTCGCACTCCATCTGTGAATAACTTCCATATTACAGATGACGGATCAATTTCTTCATCGTCATCTCGAGTTGTGAATTCCGCGATAAAGTTTGCCAGTGCCTGTCCGCAAATTAACTTATGAGGATGAAATGTAATATCGAACTGACTTAGTTCAGTATTCCATTTGAGTAACCTTCCATATGCCTCAGGTCGTTGAAGGACCTGTCGTAGCGACTGGTCAGTATACACTTTGATGGGGTGATCTTGAAAGCAATGGTGCAATTTCCTCGAGGCTAATAGAAGACTGCAAGCAAGCTTTTCAATCTTCAAGTAGTTGCACTCTACCTCTTTCAATCTCTTGCTTACATAATACACTGGTTGTTGAACTCTATTCTCCTCATGAATGAGTGCCTAACTGATGGCGTACAAGGATACCACCAGATACATGAATATGTCCTCGTGATTGATTGGATTTGACAATATCGGGGATCTCTCCAGATGATTCAGCAAATTCTGGAAGGCTTCAACGCAGTTAGGATTCTAGGAAAAGTTGTGCTTTCCTTGCTTTATTAAGTCAAAGAAAGGAATGCACTTGTTTGTGTCTCTGGATATAAATCTGTCTAGAGATTCCACCTTCCTATTTAGGCTCTGCATATCTCTAATGTCCCGATGCTCCTTAATGTCCTGTACGGCTTTTATTTGTTTGGGGTTGACCTCAATACTCCGAGAGTTGACGATGAAATCCAAAAACTTCCTTGACGCAATACCGAAAGAGCATTTCAAACGGTTGAGTTTCAAATGGTTTTATTGTCTAGGCTAGGATTTTTTCTCTACTTGCTATGTGGTTGCATCCCGAATACAAAGGGAATTGTCAATAGCTTTTCCCTTCTCCTTGCCATAGTAAATTTTAGCTCAGCAAAATAAAATGCCCATCTAGCTGCCTGGTCTCCCCGTACAACTTCGACCCTATTCTCAGTTGGAAACTTCAAGAGCAGGCACCAAGGAGCTATGCATGCTAAGAATTTAGTGAGGTTGGTCGACCCAAAAAGTGTTGTATGGAGAGTCAATGTCCAATATAAGAAACAGGAGGATCCACACTCTCATGCGGTCTCCCTCACCTAATTCCACCGGTAGTTCAATCATTCCTACCGTTTTATTATTTGTGTCAATAAAGTCTTGAATCCTGCCTTTACATGGCCTCAAATCCTTCGCCTCCAACATCATCTGGTCGTAGGCTCTTTTAAACAAAATACTGATGAAAATCCTGTAATCAACGAGGATTTTCCGAACTAATGTTGGACCAATCATGGATGAATTTAAAAGTGGATTAATATTCGAAGCCAATACCCCATTAACTACACGATTACGGAAGAAGATATCATCCATCATCGTCCTTTGCTTCTTCATAAGAGCAATCTCATCTGTGGTGTTGCACTTTTCAGTCTCAACTTGTTTCACCACATTTGCATATAGTTTTGTAGTCTGAAGACCAAAATATGTGGGATGTCGTCCTTCGACGATATAGTGTTTATGACAATTCCTTTGTTCCTGGGTTGGGTGAAAGCTCTAGGAACGGCCCGTTCTTAAAGTTTAGGATTTGAAGTCCCCTACCCCTCTTTTGGGGGGAAACCTTATACTCATTCATTTTACCTTTATGTATCAACTTCTCCACGATATCCCGGAGATGACGACATTCATCAGTCGTGTGACCGTATATCTCATGGAATAAGCAAAACTTCCCAGTCTACACTTCTTTCTGACTCTCACGGAGGGGGCTTTTTATACTGCATTGCATTGCACGTATCTAGATAAACATTCTCTAAAGTTTCATTCAAAGGTGAGTAATAATCGAAAGTTTGGAATCAGAGTCGCTTTTTAGCATCCTCTTTTTGATTACGGCCTCTTCCGTTGTTGTTCTTGTGTTGATTATTTTTCCTTTTGTTTCGATTTTGGACATTGACCTTGACCTTTCCGGATTTCTTTCCAGGTTGCTTCACCGCCATGTTACTTTAAATGCCCTCGTTCACCGTGTCACTGGTTCTCCTCTTTCGGTTCCAGTCGGCCTCTTCAATCCAAATACACATTGGCATTCTCATAAAATTGATCTAAGGTTGAGGGAGGCTTCCCAGTAAAGTACTTTCCAAATTCTGTTTTTGGATCAATGCCATCAGTATCGGTTTTGAATTAGGATTGCTAATCTCGGTGATGGCAGTATTGAAATGAATGAGGAAATCTTTGAGCATTTCTCTATGGGATTAATTCATACGGGAGAGGATCATAATGTGTTTTGATTTGGATGCATGAAGTCAAAACTGGTTCTTGAACTTCTTACTCAAATCCCTGAAATTTGGTACCAATCTAGGAGGCAATCGGGTATACCACGTATGTGTAACTCCATCAAGATAGATAAGGAACACTTTGCACTTGATGGCCTCCGGATCTGCGGACGAATCCGTATACCAAGTGTATCTCATTAGGTTCTGGCGAGGATCGTTTTGCTTGAGTAATAATTCATTTGAGGCATGTTGAATCTTTGAGGGAATTCATTCTGTAGGATGTTGTTGGTGAATGGTGTATGGCTGCAGTCAATTCCTCAGTCCTCATTGTTGTTCCCTCCCCTATCATTCATGATTTTCCTCACTATAGCAGTTAAATCGGGAGTATTAAAAACAAAATCTGGTTATGAACTCTCAACCTGTCTAGCCCTGTCTACTTCGACTGCAGGCAACGTCTCCTGAGCAATTTTCCGGGCAGTACTTCCTTGACCCTGGTTCTCTCGGTCAATCACAGGATGCAAGGGGAAGCATAGGAGCACAGAGGTTCCAAAGGCGTTACAATTTATAGGAGGAATACGGGTCGGTGAAGGGGTCGGCTCGACGTTATCCGGCTTGGTATTGTCAAGCCAAGTCAGTCCGGTAGATCGAGTTAGATGTCTGCTGAACCAGATGTAATGACCTAGCGGAATTCAGCGCTCGAATTTTGACAGTAATACATTATCCTGTATTCACTTGCCAAAACTAAAGTATCGAAAACCCAGATAGTTAAAAGAAAGAAGTTAGAGGGTGAGAAGTAGAAAGCAAGAAATGTTAGAATAGAAGAAGAAGAATATCAACACTTACAAAATCATAGTAGAATAGAATCTCCTAGTGGAACAAATCAAATATAATATACCAAAACTCTTTACTCAAATGAAACTGTATATATATATATGATTATAACATCATAGTACGCACTAGATCAGTACAATACACAAAACGGAACTAATTTAATGCCAGAAAATACAGGAATACGTCTCGACTCCAACTTTCCTCCTAAAGCACATTTTAAGGGAAGAAAAATCATCCAAGTCGGTCTGGAATACTTTCAGTGAAAAATTCATATCACAAACAACTTGCTTAACTTTTAGAAAATCCTTTAAATGAATGGAAATCTCGTAAGACATGACCATACATAAACATGGCACATGTTTTAACCTTATGATAACCAAATCAGTTTTTGTATCAAAATCCATTGGTATTGTAGCAGTGTCTATCAATCCACAAATAAAATAATGATATAGTCGGAGAACTTGCATCTTACTTTCCAACATAGTTGATATACATCTAAAAACATAAAACTAATATTGGAGTTTGGATTTCCAACATGATTAGGTATGGAACCACATTCCGATCAGTGTTCTCTAGAGATGAAACACTGGGGTTTAATAAGAACATCTTGCAACCCAACCACACAGAATCGACCACTTATTCAACTTGAGCGTATCGAATATATCATCACCACGATTGATAGCTTGTCAACTGTATTATTTCGAAGCATACAAAAGGGACAACCAATTTCTCTAGATCAGGTGATGATATACCCTAGGTATATCCACATAGCCCTGCTGCCTGCCCGATTATAGTCATTTCCCGGTTAATGAGGCTTGAGGCTACGATTACGTTTCTATAGTAATACGTCATCATTCACTTTGAATGTCACATTGTCAAATCCGCCAAATCAATAATTGATTTTCACAAATATACTCTGGGTGTTAAGCTAAGAGAAGTTACCTTCTCCGCCATCATACTTGGTATATTTGTAAAAAATCAACGTACATGATTCTTAGGAAATACTCTGTCAGACATTCATCCATACAAGTCATCCAGGAGCAGGATGAACCGAACGCACTCTCCTACCACATCCAATATAGGAATCACCCCATGGATCAGTAACGAGTAGTCCTTGAAATTCGAAGATTTCAAACATGACCGAATCACCACCAAAATATCTCTGAAAGCAAATCAGAGAAATTCAAAAGGTGGTTCTTTCACTTATGAAGATCTACATCTTCAATTTTTTCCATCTTTAAATCACATAAGCATCCTTACAAGTTAGTTTTCGGACACAAAGTCGGTTCGAAGTGGTTTGGGGTCTAGTTCCCATCCCGGTCTCCTCGAACTGACATGCCAATAGTCAAAATGGATATTATTTGGTAGTCGCTTCTTTAACTATCGAATCAAAAAAGTATTGTTAAGTACATCAGCTTCTTAGGCCCTTTTGATTTAAAACTATTCATTAAAATCATTTCATCGATTCTTACAAATCAATTCCATATAATTATCTCAACAAATTTCTTTTGTTTTCATTATTTCCAAAACAATATCCAACAATTATATCTTTAGAATAAGCTTATTCACAAAACACCTCTTTATTTCTTTTACTGTGAAATATCGCTATATATTCATAAAACCCCTTCTTATTTCCTTTATTTCAAAAATAGCGCTATATATACTTAACCCAAAAATATATGTCTAATTACTAATCTTATATGGGTCAAATCAATGTCTTGCGACATATTGTTTATTATATAAATCCAAAAGAATTTATTTCACTTAAACTTTACAGATTAAAGTTTTAAGAAAAACTTTACTTATGGAAATAATAAACTATCTCCAATATTATTACCATTACAAACTAATATCATCCCTTGGTAATAGTGAAGTCGTTCAAGTTGGGATATTTTATTAACCTCTCAGATCTTGATTCGACAACGTTCTTATCTTAAGATAGAAAAAAGTTTGTAACACAAAAACTGATATTTGTTACAATATCACAAGTTCTAATTTTATTTCTCATTTAAGACACCATTCTTTACTTTTGCAAACCTCTTTCGATTATAATAAAATTACTTATTTGATTATTAAGTAAACTCTTACTATAACTCAAGTCTTAAGCTTTAATCCTTTTTAATACAATTCAATTATAACTTGGATTTATTACCAAAAATATATTTAGCTTCCTTTTTTATTTGTAAGTCTTCTTTCAATTACCATCAGCCTTTCTTAAGTAGTCCCTTATTAAAAAAAATTATAACCCTTGGTTATATCACTTGGATTTTATTCGAAAATCCCTTATAAATTTCTTTAAAAGATTTTAATTAAAAAATCATTACAAACTTGATTACCTTCTTAAATGATTTCAATTAAAAAGGTAATCCCTTTAATTATTATTAATTAAAATAATAATTAATCTCAACATTAACCGAAACAAAAGTAGTTTACCTCATCATTAACTGAGTAAAAGTTGTAAACTACTTTATTAACTAAGAATTGAATGGTTAATCCCTTTATAAAAGGCTATAAAATAATAATTAACTTGATAATATATTTAAAGACAGTAATTTAAAATTTTAACAACTTTTAATAAATCCTATTAAGTTTTTAACAATTGTTTGCTAAAACTATATTTGTTAAATTTATTGAAACAAATTAATCTAATAACTTGTTTCAATTTAAAACAATTGACTTGGTCAATTTGCGAACATCAGTTAGTCTTATTAACTGATTTCCGCTAATTAAATTAATTAATGACTTAATTAATTTAATACACCGCTTAATTGTTTCATAAAAACAATTATTTCAAATCATTAACCGTTGGGTTAATTTCTGACTTCCTTGATTACAAAATTTATTAAAAACACAAGAATTTACTATATGAATCATTTTATAAAACTTTATAAAACTAATTAAAAATAACTGTTTGTTTATAATGAAACTTATATTTTAAATAACTTATAAAAAATATAAGTTAAAAAATCCAGGTTTAGTTATAAAAATAAACTTTTATAACTATTAACTTCGTCATCGCCTAACGGCAAATCGACGTAATAAAAGGATGGATTTTAGGCCATCTACTGCCAATCACTTAATCAATACTGTTATTGACTAATACAAAACAAGGTTGCATCGAATTCAACAATCAACATCTAAAAAGGATATAGCATTACTTGGATTAAATGGCTCGTATAGGAATAACGTGAAAAACAAGTAACATACAAAATACTTGAGGAATCCCGGTGGATCCCATCAACCTGTTCTTCCCTGCATCACAGATCACAACATCATTGTATAATTGCATATGATATAGATATTCTAATCTAATGCATTTAAGATGATGAAAATATAAATATTGTCAACCATCAACTAACAAACAAACAATAATCATCCATAGCTTTCAAACATACAATTTATACTATCAACGATAAATTATAGTTATATGAATTTAATCATATCATAGAATTCCCAAAACCGTGATATTTACTCACATTTGTTCGGATCAACGATTCTGCGTCGTTTTATTTAGTTCCAAACACACGTTTAAAATTCGATAAAACTCCAACTAGCTCCAAATTATTCTGAACCAGCTTGTATGCGTAGTACTCGTCCGTACAATCCTAACGGACATCATTTTGTAAAATTCTAATAAAATATAAAACAAGATATTACGTAAACAAGTTATTACTTAAAATTAAAATATTAAATTATAAATTAACGTCATTTGTTTATTTTAATTACCGTGATTAGGTCGTTAATTTCATAATTAGCATTAATACACCCCGGTTAAAAATCGAAATCCCTTCCTCCAGTTTGACATCACGATCCCCAAGCTATGCTACCTACAACCCATCTCATCCGCCGCCTCGGATCACCGGACCCCTAACCCTCGCCATCGACAGAACCTCCTTAACCCCCGCTGCCTTCGCCGACCAGCCCGATCCCCATCTCCATGTCAAATTGCCAGAAATCGACTATAGTTTTTTCCATTTATATCGAGCCTACGACCACCACGGGCCACCTGGAGCCACCACACCATCGCCATTGGAACCGCCTCCTTCTTTCCCTCCTTTCTCCTTCATCCACCTCTAACCGCCGCCACAAACCACGTGGGACCACCGTACCTGTCCCAATAGGTCGGCCTCAACTTCTTCTCTAACTTTCCATTAGGGACCGCGGCCCTAAGTTCAACCACCATGCCGGAATTTGTCATAAACCGAAGACATCATAGTTAAGTTCGTTCATCGTCAGAATTCGATCGCCTCAGTCGATAGCTACACCTCCGACCAACCACTAATCGAAAGACTAGGCTCCCCTCTACCACTTTCTAGTTGGAAGCTTCGACTAATTCAATATGGTTTTGGAGATTGGATTGGTTGGAGAAGAAAAAGGGGGTTCCAGTTTATATAATGGATGATGGCTGAAATGTTTGACTGAAGGGAGATATGTATCATACTGTTTAGATGTCATAAGATTAGGATGAGATTTTGCGAGATATGATAAGATTATGGCAAAAAAATTGATTTTTTGAAAACGAACCTTTATTATTTTATGTATAATTAAAGTTCGATGTTTATAGCTCCTACGAGAACATACAACGTTCGATTTTCAAAACTTAGTATTCTGGACATGATGGAACTAGTTTCGTTGAATTTAAAGATCGTTTAAAAAATTCCTTTTTTTTTTGGATTTTCGTGTGGAACCTAAGACTTCACTCAAGACATTGCTTGTAGGTCTTAGTAAACCCCACGGGTGGTGTATACCTCGATTTTTCAACGTCTACGCACCACCAAGACAGTCACCCTAGAAGTTAGCAGAGGCGGCCCTCGAACCAGAGACCATCTGTGTCTCATCCCAATTCCCCACCTCTAATCAACTGAGCTAGGAGTGTTGGGTTGAAAAATTCCTATTTCAAATTTCAAAACATAAATTGATTCTCGTTTATATCGCGCACGATCATGAAATAACTCTAATTGACATGAAACTTGAAATCTAGCAATAATTAACCATTATGGATTTTATAAAACTGGTTTTACTGAAATCCGAGGTCATTTGACAATTGGCTATTTCTATGTGTTAATTTAAATCGATTTCAGAATAATCGAATTCATTCATAATAAATTATTATCTTCCTATATATTTAAATAGAATTTCATATAACTTCAAAATAAACTAATTTCGATTTTAAATTTAACATTTTAAACTCTAAGTTAAATCAATATCCCGTTTTATTTAAAATCCTTTTAATTTATTTAATAAATCACTATGGTACATAAACAATTATTCAGCGATTTCCCAAAAAATTGATTTTGACATAACTCAAAATATACAAAGTTAAACCTAAATTCTCTTTCATTAGAAAACTATAATCCAATAGATAAGAAGATTCTTGTTTCAAATAATTCTGACCTATACTGAATCCTACACATTCAATTGAAGTTCAGACCGTAAAACTACAAACTATGATGACGCTGCAAGCTCATTTTCTATTAATATGACCAAAATTCGTTAAACTAATAAAATCCATATTATAAATTCAAATTTGAACTTAATTAGGTCTTAATAAATCATCTAATCCATATTATATCTCAAATCCAAATTTTCCTCAATTATTTCACAATTAAATTCATTATTTTCCTACTTAAATTGAATTAATTACTAAAAAATCATTGAATTCAAGTTATTGAAATATCAAAGTCAATGTTTAAATAAATTAAATATTCGACCACTGAAAGTACGGGTTGTTACACCTGAGTTCCAACAGATTTGGGGGTCTGGAAAACTATCATTACTGTTGTGCTTCCTCCCTCCGCTCCTTCTAATGAGGATGAGGTTTATGTTTGACGGCGTGGTGGAGTAGGAGCACTCTGACTCCTGGATTCATTCCATTGTGCCGCCATCTTATTCATTTCCTCCCTCAAGGCGATGTTTGCGCGCATCTGATCATTTAGCGATGTCTTTGACTCATTTAATCTTCCATTAGTTCCATAAAATCTTCGCGAGTCGCAAAGGCAGTGGCTGGAGCTCGGTCGGCTAAAGAGTAGTGGTAGCAACAATAAGATTTTGACCCGGTTTGGCATAGCCGAGTCAGATTCTGAGGCATGGCAATTTGGTTTGCCTCATCTTGTGAAAGACCATTAGAGGTCCAAGAGGAGGTGATGCTCCTTGTAGACCCCATTTTTGCTGGAAATGAAGGATTTTCTCTTCGGACTTAGTGATCCAAAATGGTAAATTAAAAAATCCTAATGGTGAGAACTTAAATTTTTCAGTGAATGCACCAGAATGGTTACATCAAAATGGGCATAAATACCTAAAGATTATAATGAAGAGATAAAAAGTGAAGAAAAGTTAAATGAAAATGAGGAAAGTGCACACACAAATGATTTATAGTGGTTCGGCTAC
Source organism: Allium sativum (assembly GCA_030737875.1). Taxonomy (NCBI): domain Eukaryota; kingdom Viridiplantae; phylum Streptophyta; class Magnoliopsida; order Asparagales; family Amaryllidaceae; genus Allium; species Allium sativum. The sequence goes on along the minus strand of CM060913.1, from coordinate 980,492,064 downwards.
GAATTTCCTACGCCCACTTTATAAATTCCCTCAAAATATTAAGAAAATGAAGATTGCAATGCTTAAAGATTATGAAATATCGAGTACATTATGTTTTCTAGAAGTAAAGCCTCTTATAAAATCTAAAATTCCTTTTTTTGTAACTCTAAAGGTCAATTTATAAAAGATATCTGAGTCTGGTTCGGTAGGGACACGTGGAGGTCGATCTAAAGGAGGTAGAAATCGTGGAGTTGGTCGCAATGCAAAGGAGCTAGTCAATAAGAAGCTATAATCCAGATCGTTTTATGCTCGGATCGGCATAGTTGAGTAGGATGTTAGTTAAACCAGACATGTCACCAACGTCTTCTCCAAGCCGGAGGTTAGTCGATTTGGATATTGCTCTCTACGCAACTTAGTCGAGTTGGATTTGAGACATGTCGTGGTTACTTCATTTGATCCGTTGATGCATGAATGTGCATAAATCAAGTCCTAAGTATTCTAATTATGAATCTTTATGAACTTGACAGCCTTGTTGAAAGTCAAGTCAATAAGTAAAAGAACATATATATATATATATATATATATATATATATATCAAGATGGAAGAAAAATGTTTTTTGTTGGATGGCTCACAAAAACATACCTAAGTACTTATCGTACTCTTGACCATGAAGTAAAATTGAACCCACAGCAAGAAACAAAAATAGCAAGACAAAAACAAATGAGATCCCCAAAAGCCATCCATAGAACTGTTTATAGAAATTGAAACTACATCCCAATATATAGACAATTCATAAGCTTTGACATGTATATTTAATTATATTTAAAAGTGTATTATAACATGTAGTGCTATATTTTGAACAGTATGCTATAAAATTGCAATAGTATGATCTTGTTATATATAATACGATCAAGTGAACCTGAGCTTCTTATCTTCAACACACCAAAGAGAAAGAACACAAAATATTCTGCTGCAAGGCATGCGGGAACATTAGAATGAAGTAAATGGAAGGCGCAAGTTTTTTGATTTTTCCTTTTGTAAATAAATGAACATGTGCTGACGTCAAAAAGTGTTCTTTCAACGTCCAATCACAAATCACAGGATTTCACAATCATAGAAAACGATAAAATAAAGAACACACGCAAAATTTTTATAATGGTTTGTTAGTCAGTCCTACGTCCACTTAGTGTACTAAAACTTTATTTATATTGTAGATTATAATACATTTAGTTTTAATGAAATAAGTGAATAGAAAGATGTGTAATTTCCTCTCAAGTAATGTCCTTGTTTGGTTCGGTAGTTGTTAGAGAGTTTGATCCTTGTTTCTGTCCAAGAATGATGTATTTATAGGCAAGTCATATGCTCAGTTCGACATGGACACATGCCTTCAGACCCAGTTCTGTAGGATGTTGTGGAACATGTCTTCAAGTAGTGGAGGACCCCACGTCGGATCAGTATAGAATACGTGGAGTCCGATCCGAAGTTGTAAGAAGTAGATTGATTAATTTTTTAGGCAGGTGAATAGGTTTTCGAAGCATCTCCAGCATTTGGTTCAACCTAGCCTAGTTCAACACGGTCGAACCAGGTTAGCCGATCCGGAGATGCCCATCTGTTTTGGTGGTAACTTTAGCATATCGATCCGAGATGTACTGAAATGGAGTTCACCGAGCCGGGTTCCTTCGAGCCGAAGTGAAAAATTGAGTAGGAAGGTCGAACTGGCTTTATCGATCCAAAATCCAAACTTTCTTATGTCCATATCCTTGAGTGTTTCATTAGTTCAATCATACACATATAGGCTCTCCTGAATCCATGCCCAAATCCTAATCACTTCATTTGCCAGAAACCCGTGATGTGACTACCTTGTCAAAAGGCGGGTCAATAATTCGCCCCCTAAAACATATCTTTCTATAGTAGAAATAATTTAATAATCCAAAATTGAGAACCAAAAGTCCATGATCGCGCTGGATCATATTAATCGTAGAAAACCCAAAAACCATGATCACTCTGGATCGAGTTATGGAAATCCACGATCGCTCCGGATCATAATAACATAAAATCAGAAATCCATGGTCGTAGTGAATCATACTAATGGAAAATTATGATTGCTTTGGATCATATTAAGAGAAAATTAGAAACCCAGAATTCCAAAGAAATCCGATGATCACGCTAGATCGTGATATAGTATGACGATCACACTTGATCGTGATATAATCCGACGATCACTTTGGAATGTATCATAAGAGAAATCCACTTCCACGACTTTGCGAGGCTTTGTCCAATATGAGCATAATCATTACTTGATCCGTAGGCTAATACGACTTCATCCAATAAATTTTAGTGAAGGAATTCGTAGTTGTTCGTTATGCATCCATCCTATTGCTCTTCGGAGGCAGAACTCATAAATCATCGATATGAGTTCATCCTATCACTCTCTGGTGATGGAACCCATAGTACATCGATATGAGTTCATCCTATCTCTCTTCAGTGACGAGACCCATGGTTCATGAGCCCATCCTATCACTCTCTGCTGATGGGACTCATCCATATGAACTCAACCTATCATTCTCCAATGACTGAGTCCATAGTTCATTGATATGAGATCATCATATCCCTCTCCAACGACGGAGCTCATATGTAACAACCCACACTTTTTCGAGCCTGAATTTTGACAAAAATAGAAACTCATCCAAGCATGGAGAGTTTAAATTTGGTACCTATAATAAATGAGCACGAGCATAATCAGAATAAATAAAACTAATCTCACAATGGAAACGAAAAAATACAACAAATACTGATTAAGGCAACTACCTTAAGGTGTATCACCACATCGATACCGAGCATGAGAGAACGAGAACCGAAACCAAACTGGAGCACTTGCTAAGACCTGTCTTCCCCAAATTAAACCGAAGAGTTGTTATGAGGAGGGAGGTCATAACAACAAGCCCTAGTGAGTAGAAAATGTATAACACATCCTACAATACACAAATGTACTATGTTTAGTCAAAACCAAAATATATGTTTAAAAGGGCTAGTAATTGTAACCTAACCCAATTAGAATTTATGCACGAAGACTAATCACAAAACCCATGGTAATATTCCACACCTAGTGATATCGTAATACTGAGACAGATTGTTTAAGCATAAGTATGAAGCCTTATAACAACCATTAACTAATTAAAAGGTGGGCAACTAATTTCTAACTATCACACAAAGAGGGTGATTATTTTATAAATAGCCACTTAAGAACTCGCTGCCTATGTAAGGTAAGGGTAGAGACTTACAATCACTTAATACACAAGGCGGATCTTTTTGGTCACTTAATACCTTATGCGATAGTTTATTCTACCATTCCATAAACTAGAGTACACTAGCTACCAAGTCCAACTAATCGAAGGCTTCCATCATTCACGCATATAGCCATATCTCGCATAAGACGAGAGATAGTAAGCAGTCAGTTATTACCTATAAGATAGGTAGACGACATCTCGCCATTTATGACCTTCCCCTGGCAGACCCCCTTGTTACTATTTAGTTGGCCCTGTTGGGTAATTCCCTTAATCACTTAATACTTTCCGCAGGATAGGCAAACCTTTGGTACCTCCGAAGCAGTCATTTAATACCTATTCCAAAGGAGGACCCGTAACCCAACCACTTACTACCTCGAGGGAGAGGACTTTTGTCGAATAAGACAACTGACCTCGCATCATTAACCTACTAAGTCCAATTCCTATTTTATACTATAATTCTAGATTTACTAGGAATTCATAACTTTCTATCTTATGATTTTTATCTATAGGTTTACTTATTGGACTTAACATTTACTACACTAATCAATCCCCATCAATTCCCCCTTTTTATTCCTTTTATTATTATTAATTGGTTATCTGCCACTAATGACCCTAACGGTCATATTTTCTAAGGCATCAGTTAAACTATTAAATGACTTTTATGACAATAACAATCATATTCTCCTAAGGCATTTATTTTCTTGTTTGTATTAGTCCCATTTAGTTCTATCCTATATATTGTAACTCCCTTTATTACAACAATTTACTTCCTCTTATTTATTATTTCTGTATTCATATATATATATATATATATATATATGTGTGTGTGTGTGTTTATTAATTATTAGATTTGCTATTGGAGTTACAATTCCTAACACAATTCAAATTGTAACCATTTAACATGTTTATCATATTTAATTCATGTCTCCAATCAAAGATGGTTACAACATTCCTTATTCTATTTATGACATTATTCATAGCAAATCAAATTCATTTATTCCTATAACGGTCATAACACATTTTTCTGTTTAGTATGGTTTATATTTCCATATACATTTCCACAAAACCGGAAACTAGTCAAACATACAACAATAACAAACATTTATTACAATAATATATTTGCGTTATTTACGTGGATTCGAATGGATATGAATATATATAATTTAGATGCATTATGTAGTTACTATATTATTTTATTATTATTAACCATTTATGTTTTGGTCTAAAACTAACAACCAAAACAAACCTTTTTATGTATAATATTGTCTAAGATTCAAAATCTTATAAAAAGGTTAATAACTTAAGTTATTATAAAATTTCGTAAAATAATTACAAAGAGAATATGAACATATTTCAAATCACAAGAAATAAGAAGTGTATGTTTTTTGGGTTGAATGTTGTAAACTACGTACAAATATACATAAATTTACACATCCTTTCCTAATTGTTTTGTACATTTTTCTTGTTGGTTTGAAACAATATCCTTTTTATTAAAAATAACAAAAAGGGAATTTCTACAATAACCAAGTAAAACCCCAACAAAATCAAACATAAACAGGCATAACCTTTTAATCTATATTTACATAAACCTCAAATCAACACCAGAACTAAGAAACCGGAATAAAACTACAATTTTGACAAAGGTTTTGGGACTGATTTACATATCTATGGGGTGTATAATAACCACAAACAATTCTATGAACAATTGTAGGAAATATAACTTAATTAACCAAAAAGGGCTACAAACTCAATATTCAAACCACAACCAATTATTTTAGATTTGACAAAACTAGTAAACAAATCTGATAAACTTTTAGTCATACATCTAAAATCTATTACAAACAAACTAAATATGTTTTTATAAATGATCTATATAATTTTCCTACTCACCTGAAAGCTATCCAAATCCGAATTTGAATAAATCTTTAGGCCTACAATTCCCAAATACTTAAAGATCTACAATTATTCTAAAAATGGGATTCTTTTCGATTAATAGATCTACAAGAAAATAGGAAAGAGGGAAGAAATCTAAATGGAAGAAAGCCTATATGCATCGCCATCTCTTTTGCACATGAATCTGATTCTAATCTTCTTCAATCATTTTGTTTTAATTATATGTATTTAGATTTGATTTAGAAAAGAATTGGAAGAAGGGGGAAATGGTAGAGCTTCGTTGCTGCCTTCAGAATTGTGTGCAAAAGGATGGGGTCTGACCCTTTATTTATAGGGATTAGAATGATCCTAGAGTGTTATATTAACTTTAATTAAGATCCGTCCATTATTAAAATAATATATAATAAAATACCCTCAAAAATCTAGCCGTCACTAGGGAAAATCGACCAAAGTGGTCGACCGCTAGGTCGACCGGCCTAGATCGTTTTGGCCCAGTGAGGACAGACTATAAATGGTATATTTTAATTATATATTTTTTTGATTTGTTTTTCGTCCATTTCCGCATTTTGTCCGTAACTTTCATACGATTCCATTCGCGAAGATTCAAACATGAAAGTTGACCAGATTTCCGTCACGAGTACAAGGTGTAAGTTTCATGGTCAAATTCCATTGTTTGCAAAAATTCTATTTTCGGAACCTAATTAAATAACTAAACTAATTATTGGGTCGGATCAAAATATTAACCGTCTCGCGTCATCTCATAAGATTCGACCCAAATTCGAAAAATACTTATCCTCGTCACGGCGGTATCATAGACCACAGTCAAACTTTGAATCCTTTCCAAAGACTTAAGGTGGTCTCAACAAAAGGCTATGACCATACAACAACAATTTCTCGAAAAGAAAGCTCATCTAGAAATTCAAAATAAATTAAATGGATTTTCCCTTACCTAGTTGATAAGAAACCCGAACGATTCATGATATCAAATATCCTAAGCTGAACCAAAGATTTCCCTTAGTCCTTTCTAAGAGAAATTTTAAAACTTCTCAAAATAAATTTATACATTTATAAACTAAGGGTCTCATTTTATAGATCTATTTATTAATTTATATTACTTTTTATATTTATAATTGGAAAAACCCTTCCATGTTCCAAATTGTGAAGAATTTAATTCTCAAAGAAGGTTATTTATGTTAATTTCCATAAACCATCCGAGAAGAGGGATATTAAAAATCACAAGGAATATATAATGGTAGTTTTAAATTCCGAGGCGTATTCCTTGTCACTTCCAACTTTGTTCTTTCTATCAAAACAGATTGTTTATTAAAATTTACACAAAACCAGTAACCAAGATATGGTTATATTTATAGTTCTAAAGATGATTTATTAAACAACTTCTCGAAAACCATAGTTTAAAATTTTTGAAACCTCTTTTTGTTCATAAATAGTTTTGAAAATAAAAGTTTCTCCAGATTTTAAGACCTAGAATTCAAAAGAATAACTCTATCAAAATATTATCCATATTTGTTTAATGAAATATCCAATAAGCATATCTCATAATTGTAATTTCGGACTATGACGACACGTTTATGTGAATCTTCTGTTTAAAACAAAGAAAAGGTTATTGACTAGAGCTCGCAAACAAAACCAACACAAGAAATCGTGACTATCTTAGTTTTAGCTATAGTTTTGACTGGTCACCCAGCTCAAATCCACGAAATCCAACACATATCGCCCTCATGCTCTTCAACAAAAAATTGCCAAGCGCACTAGATCGGGGTTGGTCGAATACTCGAACTTGAAATATTTCAGACTATTAGTCGTTTTAAACCAATAATTAGGCCCACGACTAACTCATCATCGAACTAGTTAAAGCCGAGTTAAGAAAGATGAAAGAAAAATAGAAAAGAATATCGAATACGTTCTCTCACTAATCCTAATTTATTTATTCCTTTTATCGTCTGAACCTATGCTTTGATACCAAATGTAACGCCCACACTTTTCCGAGCTCAAATTTCGATAAAAATTAAAACTCATACACATCCAAGCACGGAGAGTATAAATTTAGTACCTATAATAAATTAGCATGAGCATAATCAAAGTAAAATAAAACTAATCTCACAACGGAAACGAAATAAGATAACAAATACTGATTAAGGTGACTACCTTAAGGTGTATAACCACATCGATATCGAGCATGAGAGTACGAGAACCGAAACCAAACAAGAACACTTGCTAAGACCTATCTTTCCAGAGCTAAACCTAAGAGTTTTTATGAGGAGAGCGGTTAGAACAATAAGTCCTAGTGAGTAGAAAATGTATAACACTGTCTACAATACACAGATGTACTCTGTTTAGTCAAAACCCAAACATATGTCAAAAAGGGCTAGTGATTATAACCTAGCCTATTTAGAATTTACACACGACAACTAACCACAAAGCCCAAGGTAATATTCCACACCTAGCAGTATAATACTGAGATAGATCGTTTACGCATAAGTATGAAGCCTTATAACTACCATTAACAAACTAAGAGGCAGACAACTAACTTCTAACTATCACACAAGGAGGGTACTTATTTATATCTTGCCACTTAAAACCTCGCTGCCTGTGTAAGCTAAGGGCGGATACTTACAATCACTTAATACCCAAGGTGGACCTTTTTGGTCACTTAATACCTTATGCTATGGTTTATTATACCATACTATAAATTAGAGGACACTAGATACTAAGTCCAACTAATCTATGGTTTCCATCATTCATGCATATAACCGTGCCCCATATAAGACGAGAGATAGTACACAATCACTTATTACCTACAAGATAGGTAGACGACCTTGCCATTTATGACTTTCCCCCAGCAGACCCCCTTGTTACAATCTGGATGGTCATATTGGATAATACCCTTAATCACTTAATACTTCCCACATGATAGGCAGACATTTGGTAACTCCGGAGCGGTCATTTAATATCTATTCCCAAGGCAGACCCATAACCTAATCACTTACTATCTCAAGAAAGCAGGCTAACATGGGAATTACCAAGTTCGTACCCAATAGCCATTAAATGGGAAGTGAGCTATGCGATCTCTTAAAGGGTGGATATGACTACTTTAAGACCCTTACCCCGAAATAGACTACGCTATGAATTATTTCCATTCCAAAATTTCCCTTTTTGGGACAGGAGGCGGGAACCTCACTCTTGAGATAAACCTTGTTTTGGGAAATAACCCTCGTTGCTCAGTCAACTATTGTTACGTAATTAACTATCATCACGGGTTCCTATGGTTAATGATATCTCACATCAGTTGAGCATATATTTGAATGCTGGAAGTGCAGATTTCTATCGAATAAGACAATTGGCCTCGCATCGTTAACCTACCAAGTCCAATTCCTATTTCATATAATAATTCTAGATTTACTAGGAATTCATAACTTCTTATCTTAGGATTTTTATCTATATGTTTACTTTTTGGACTTAGCATTTACTATGCTTATCAATCCCTATCGATTCCCCTTTTTATTCCTTTTATTATTATTAATTGGTTATCTGCTACTAATGGCCTTAACTGTCATATTTCTTAAGGCATCAATTAACATATTAAATGCCCGTTATAAAACTAAAGGTCATATTTTCCTAAGGCATTTATTTTCTTGTTTATACCAGTCCCATTTAATTATATTATATATATTGTAACTCCCTTTATTACTACGTTTTCAATTACCCTTATTTATTATTTATGTATTCATACATATATAATTGTTATTTATTAGTTTCCTTAATTGGAGTTACAATTCCTAACACAATTCAAATCGTAACCATTTAGCATGTTTATCCTATTTAATTTATTTTTCCAATCAATGACGGTTACAACATTCATTATTTTATTTATGACCTTATTTATAGAAAATCAAAATCATTTATTGCTACAACGGTCATAATACCTTTTTTTCTTTATTATGGATTATGCATATACATTTCCTCAAAATTGGAAACTATTCAAACATACAACAATAACAAACATTTATTACAACAATATATTTGTGTTATTTACATGGATTCAGATGGATTTGAATCTGAATCTAAATATATTTTCCTGTATATAATTTTCCTACTCACTTGAAAGTTATCCAAATCTGAATCTGAATAAACATTTAGGCCTACAATTGCCAAATTCTTACAAATCTACAATTATTCTAAAAAGAGGATCCTTTCAGATTTGTAGATCTGCAAGAAAATAGGAAAGAGGGAAGAAATCTAAATGAAGGAAAGCCTAATCTCTTTTGCTTATGATTCTGATTCTGATCTTCTTCAATCTATCTTTGTTTTGATTATATGTATTTAGATTTGATTTATAAGAGAATTGGAAGAAGAGGGAAATGGCAGAGCATCGCTACTACCTTTAGAATTATGTACAAAAGGATGAGGGTCTAACCCTTTATTTGTAGGGATAAGAATAGCCCTAGACCTTTAGATTAACTTTAATTAAGATTCGTTTGTTTTAAAAAAATATATAATAAAAGACCCTCAAAAACCTAGCCGTCACTGGGAAAAATCGACCAGATGGGTCGACCCCCAGGTCGACTACTCTAGGTCATTTTGGCCCAGTGAAGGTCGATTATAAATGGTATATTTTAATTATATATTCATCTGATTTATTTTTTGTCCGCTTTTGTATTTCATCCGTAACTTTTTCATGCAGACTTCGTTCGCAAAGTTCCAAACATGAAAGTTAACCGGAATTCCGTCATGAATGCAATGATGTATGTTTCATGGTCAAATTCCATCGTTTGCGAAAATTCCATTTTTGGAACCTTATTAAATAACTAAATTAACTATTGCCAAAATTTTGGGTTGTTACGTCATAGCTCATGATTTCATCATGTTACTCCTCGGTGATGGAACTCATATATACGAACTCACTCTATCACTTTCTAATGACGGAGTCCGTAGTTCCTCGAATGGATTCGTCCATTCACTTCAGGTAAAAGGGATCCACGGTCAATACTTACTTAGTCCACTTAATCACCATCTGGCGAAAGGGACTAGTAATTAAATCGTATGAACCCATCTAATCACGATCTAATGATATGAGTACATGATCAAGGTCTCTGGTTTCATCTCTCCAGTTGAATAAAATACATCATTTATTCCATTCGTCGCTAAGGATAGGTCAAAATAAAAACGTGAGCAAAATGAAAATAAAGGGAAATCAAATCAAGGGGAGCCTCTCCGTGCTCTGCTATCGTTTCACCCATCATGAGATGACATGTAACAACTCGGAATTTCTGAATCAATTTAAAATTTTTATTTTACCTATTTTTATGGGTTTTGAATATTTAAAATGATTTATTTCAAATAATAACGACTAAAAATTTAATTAAATTGAAATTAGAACGTATAAATTTATTTTAATTATGAAACGAACTCAAAATGGTGTGGTAGTTTGGAAATCCGATTTTAAACTTCAATTTAATGTACATAATTAAATATAAATCAGAATTGGACGAAACAAAAAATGTTAGAAACTATTTAACTATATCTTTCTAATGAATGTGAAAAATTCAGATTTTACTTTAAAAATTGTAATTTATGTCCAGTTTAAAATTTAGAATAGTCGCTATGGAATTTATATATAATTTATTCTATATATAGCCCTTAAAAATAGCCATTTTGCAAACGACCTCTGTTTTCGATGAAACCACTTTTGTTGGATCCGGAATGTCAAATTATTGCTATGTCCAAAAATTCACAATTTTTGGAATTAAAATGTGAGCGCGATAAATTTAAACATGTTTGATGATTTCAATTTAAATTTGATCGAGTAGAAAAAGGCCATTTTTCAAACGGTCTCCAAATTCGACGAAACCAGTTTTGTTAGGACCATATCATCAAAACACAGCTAGATTTCAATTTTCATAATTTTTGGAGTCAAAATGTGGCCCCAGTAAATTAAAATGTACGTTGAAATTCAATATTGATCATTATATTAATTTATATTTTAATTCTGACGAAAACTGATTAAAACAGTCGAAACGGCTTACGAAACATATCACATTGTGTCCGGAATGGAGGTATTTGGTTAGGAATGATAGTCGTTGGGTTTGACTTGGAGTTCGATGTTTAAAAAGTAAATTCATGAATTAAATATATTATTTAATTTATTATGTAACCCTCTAAAACCCTAGGTCAATCGTTCATCCGCGGTCAAACATTAAACCTGCCGCTCTCAATGATTAAAGGGCTGAAATCACTCTAAATTTCTTGCCTCAAATTCTTCCAATCGGTCGTGTTTTAATCTAAACTCATTGAACGGAAACTGAAGAGGAGATTTTGATCTAGCTATTCAACGGTTAAGATCGCGGATCGTGCTGTGAGATGCATGAACTGGTGCCGATCGCATGGGTTTTCCGATGCCTCCAACCCTTCGATTTCATCGTGGTTGAGCGTGGAGGAGGGCAGCGCTTCGGCGCTCGGCATGGCGGCTGATGATCGACCTCTGGCGGTCTCTGGTGGAGGCACACGGTGGATTTTTATTTCGAGCGATGGGTTCATGGTTCAGGAAAATTAAATGATGAAGGGGAAGAAAGTAATTAGGGAAAGTATTTAATTATGCAATGAAATGTATTAATTATCATATCTTCTTCATACGAGATCGAAATCCGATGATTTCAGTTGCATTGCGATCGTAACAACAAACTCTACAACATGGAATTGACCAGAACGAAAACGGAGCAAGTTGGATTTTTAGCTAAATTAAATGTCTGTTTAATTTAGTTTAAAAATAAAATCTTCAAATAAAGACTGGCGGAGTGGAAAGCAAACTAACAACCTTATCACTCAAATACTTGTATAGTTATTTATTTTGTAACTGAATATATGAACTGTCAGTATTATTTTTATTAGTTTTTAATTATCAAAAATGTTGTACGGTGCCTGTTAGCTTACTTCACTATTTTTTGAAAACTCATGGATGATCTGATTGACTGTATTGTGTTTTGATTGTGATTCTGAACATATTAAAAATAATGCTAATATTTATGTGGTGGTTGAAATTAAATTATAAATATCCATTTATAATTTAAAACAGTGAAAATTGGCTAATTAGAAAAATAATTCGAATCAAATTAAAATTGGTTAAATTTATTAACCAGTGATTAATTTGAATCGACTGTTGTTGTTTGAAAACCCCACATGGGTTCGGGGATGATAATCTATTCATATCTTCCCTGGATTTGACTGTATGTCAAACGATTGATTAACAAACTGCTATAAGCGTTATTTAAATATTTAATGTTTATACGGATGTAAATTACACACTCGAAGTGAATTGACTGTTTAATAGTTGTTTATCTCTATTTTTGAATACATGCGATGTATGAAATCCATATAAATAAAATTATATGGTAGTTGATTGAGTCTGGCTCCAATTCAGAAATAAAGAATATTTTAAATTAATATTCAGTAAAAAATCAGAATATGATTTTGATGTCCGATTTTGTATGGACACAAAAATATTGAAATATATGAAGCAGAATTAAGTAGATATATGCCATTTTTACTCAAACGGAATTTTCGGTCGATTTTATTTATTTTATAATAAATATCGAAAAGATGTGATTTCAAATCTGTTATTTTGAAAATATTATTATTTTTATATTATAATAAAATAGATTGTTCAATTTTTATTTAGAATTGAAAAGGAAGTTGAAATTTTTTAAAACGAATTTATAAACGTTTTAAATGGAAATCGACAAGATATATTATATATATCTAAATGGCCTGAATAGAACGCGGCGCGCAGCGACTGTTCGCGAATTTCGACCATTGACTTCAAATTGATGTGATGAGAGATCGGACCGTCGAGTTCTCCTAAAACCGGAACGGTTGGGTTCGTATTGAGAAGATCTTTCCAATGAATATAGGAGATTTAAATTTGAACAGTTGGATTTTCAATTATGTCCAAATCAATTTTAGAAAAGATTGTTATGGATGGAGTTCGGTGTCTGTTATTGGAAACCGACTGTAAAGGCCTTAATAAAATTATTAAAAATATGGAAAAATTGTGTAAAATCATAATAAATGATTTGGAAAGATTTTGGATGAAAAATTCCAAGTTTTGAAAAGATAAAAGATACTTTTATCTAATGAACTAGTTATTAACTAGAATAATAGTCCAATGTTTTTAAATAAATAAATTGGATTTATGGAATAACCAGAATTTTCCAGCGAAAGAAGTGGAAAGGATTTAAATGGAAATAATCGTCGAAATATTTCGATATTGGATTCTGTGATTATACGGATATGGTGGAGGAATTTGGATGATACAGATATCGTTATTCCCAATACGATATCCGTTGGTTTCAGAATTTGATATTGAATATAAGCGATATTAATTTCTATTCAAAGCCGTGTGTTTAATATCAAATTGGATATTGGGTTAGTCGTGAATGGTGAAACACCCCACCTCCATTAAGGTCACTCACAAAGGGAATGCATTAACTTTGGTGAAGCATTTTAGGTAAAAGGCATAGATATTTTACAAGACAGGCATATATAACAGCGGAAAACTGGAAAAAATTTCATAAATAGCGTGGTTCAGTCAAAACATTACAAGTATTGTCTCAAAACCCAACTTCTAAATTATTACAATAAAACATCTGTCTTGATTTAAAACTCGAAGTACATAAAGAAGCATAAATTGGTAGTAAAGCAGCATAAATCCCCAATAAAAGTGTAACCACAACCATATCCCAAGAAAAGAGAGTCCAAGCAATACATCTACTTTCTTCAAGCTGGAAAAGAACTGCACTAAGCAGAAGTATTCCCTCCCTGCGGACCAAGGGGGGAACGAAAGAAAAGAAAGCGAAAGAAATCGGGTCAAACATAAGTCAGGTAAGTCCAGTGATTATTCAGCATGTAAACAGGTAAAAGAATCATGACATGAATAAATTGAATATAGGACAATCCCATAGAAATAAGATAACATAAGATAAGGCAAGATAAACCGAATATTCTATCGTACTCGTTTCCCTTTTCTCTGCACCTACTCACTAATGTTTCAACTACCATCATGTGTTCGTAATAAAGTGATCCGTTTTTCTGATCGGCTTCTTCTCGCATGCATTTCTTACTTGTGTCATTCGGCCTCGCTTGATTGTAGATACCTGTGCTGGTCCCACCATTGGGTGTATCAATTCCTATGGTAGCAACCTGACACAAATTCTAGATGCACAGTGTATATTATTAATGCCCAGTGCCTTCTTTATCCACTCCGGAGCATGTGCACACCCATACTCCTTCGGAACCTACATTGCTGCACCACCCACCGCTATTTTGACCACTTATAATCACCCTAGTAATCGTGCCCTACCCTGCCTAGTTTAGGGTACCGTGATACATATATGTGGGGTACTGTTGAAATGGGTCACCGTTACTCGGGTTTTCTAATCAACATGTTATAACGGTTAAGTGTTCTCAAATTAACCTAACCCCACCAATCTGTTTAATTAACATGTTGTATTGGTTAAGTGTTGCCTTAATTAACTTAACCCTACCATTCTTAGCATGTCCGTTCCTTAGCTTTAATTCGTTCATTAAAGCACCAACCTCTTACATTAGATCTATATTGTTGCGGTCGCTGGATGTGTCGGGCGGTTCCGGGCAGTCTTACACCGCAACTCAATCTAACCTCGGGTTTTTGGGGCTTAATGCACTAACCTCTCACATTAGATCTATATTGTTATGGTTGCTGGATGCGTTGGGCAATTCCGGGCAGTCTTACACCTCAACTCAATCTAACCTCGGGTTAGGCATGTTCATATTTAGCCGATTTACATATTTGTTATATATGTCCAAGTTTATGTCTTTTTATGTCAATATTCCCCTAAGTGTAGTCAGTACAAGTTTAATGCCACATTCACATGCTATGCCCAAAATTTACTAAATAAAATTATACCTAATTTTCCCTGTGTTATAATCGCACGTACAATGAGATTCAATCTAAGTTCCGAATGAACTTAGTATTCACAAAAGTAAGTAAAAAGGGAAAAATAGAGAAGTAGCATAAGAACTGACATAAGGAAAAATTGGCATGTAAAGGTGTACCCAATTCAAGAATCATGTTTCAATGTTGTACATTAACAATATTTGTAGACAAGCTAAGCAATTTACACCACAAGTATAAAGATTAGATAGAATTGAACTTAAGAGAATCACTAATTTTTGTGTACAACATGATAAATCCCATTATATAAATCACAATAGTCTCATAGGAATAGGATGTACAACATGATAGGTTCCATCATATAAATCACAACAATCTCATAGGCAAGATAGGTTCCATTATGTCAATCCAACAGTCTCATAGGCATGATAGGTTTTATTATGTCAGTCACAACAGTCTCATAGGCATGATAGGTTCTATTATGTCAGTCCAACAGTCTCATAGGCATGATAAGTGTCATTTCATCAATCACAATAGTCATATAGCATAAGCAATTTAGATTTGACAAATGGATAGGCACGAATCAGAATTAGGCATCGTTCTAGATCCAGTTATTACAGTCATGATTTCTATTAGATGTTTAAATCTAAATAATAACCGAACTTACAGAAAAAGGACGGATTTTGTATTTTGGGATCTGATTTCTGAATTTGTTTAGCTATCCTTTGATGTAGACATTTGATTTGAAGTTCTTTTAATCGATTACTAGTTTGGATTTGATTTTCTAGTTTAGAGAAGATGGAGGCTAGGCTAGCATGTAGACGAACAGCATGACGACACCATAGTTTTAGGGTTATTAGGTTAGGGTTTAGGTTTAGCTACGTATATATAGATGTTTAGGATTAATTCTAGCCTTTAGATTAGTCTAGGAGAAATCAGAGCCATCAAACTAAAGAGATGTGTCATCTAGCCAATCATAGCACGACACATAAGCCCTAATACCTCAGAAATTAGTCATCGGCCAATCAGAGAAGGCCACATCAACTTAGCATTAAAAAAATCGTCACAGGAACTGGATTTCAAAGGGATCGACTCCCTATGGGGGGGTTGACACCTATGTCGACTCCCCCCGGGGAGGTCGACATCCCTGGGTGAGAATTTTCCTGCCCATCTATTCTGACCGATTTTTGAATTTTTAACTGAACTTATTATTTAATTATTATTTTTTGTTTACACTAGAAATCTTCTAACCTCCATAACTTCTTCATACGGAGTCCGATTCACGCAAACTCGAAATCTATCTCAAGCAGAATTCCAAGACGAACGCAATGGCATAACCCGTTTCACCCAATTATTCTTTTAAAAATTAAGCTTTCTTAGATTTGTTAATTTTAATATTCATAGAAAATACGGGGTGTTACATTCTCCTCTCCTTAAAGGATTTCGTCTCCGTAATTTTTAAGTTAAGAAGAATGTATCCTAACATCCAACATCCATCTACTCAACCATCAATCACAGGCATCCATTGTCCTTAAAAGATTTGCTAATGTTTTCATGATCATATGCATAGTGTGTGTATTATCTAATGCAAAATCAGGTGGTCTACTGATTTAGGTGACCTCCTTGATGCGAATGATGTCGGTGTTATGAGTCCATCATGTATGCAATTATTCCTAATCGTATTTTGTAACTTCTACATGAGTGCACAATCATTCATACAAATGCAACGTCCACATGATAACACATCAAGTTTCAATCCATATATAAATACATATATACATATGCAATATGAAAGTGACTGAGCCGATCTAGTACCTATTGTGTGTGTGTGTGTGTATATGCATCCACGAGCAACCACTAGCAACCACATGCAACCATCAACCATAACATGTTTCAAATACATGTTTACGTCCATTGGTTTCTACCTAAGGGTTAAGAATATGACCGAGGATATATAATTAAAAGATAGATGCAAGCATGCATAAACTTATGGAAAAAGAGATCAAGAATGTACCCTAAAAAAGTAAGGGTAGGCTGTGCGTATCTTGTCCTCAGTCTCCCAAGTCGCGTCTTCCTCAGCATCACTCCATTGTACTTTAACTGGCTTGACCTCACAATTGCGTAGCTTTCTAACTTGTACACCCAAGATACGAGTTGGAACTCTCCTCACCATTGCTTCTCGCTCCACCTCTATTTCCTCTAGTATGCTTGGCTCCACAACTTCCGCAGACTCATGCAAGTACTTTCGTAGATGAGAGACATGAAAGACATTATGTACTCCTACCAAACTTTCGGGCAGCTCTACTTTATAAGCCATCTTCCCAATCCTCTCAATGATAGGAAATGATCCTACAAATCTTGGTGCCAATTTTCCTACGGACCCAAAGTGTGACATTCTTCAAAGGAGATACTTTAAGAAAAACTCTGTCTCCAACCTCAATCTCAAGGTCAGTCCATCTTTTATTAGAGTAGGACTTTTGTCTATCTTGTGCGGTCTTCATTCGTCTTCGTATCAAGTCCACCATCTTTGAAGTTTCTCTGATCATCTCAGACCCAAGTACGAGCTTGTCTGTAGACTCCCCCCAACAAGTTGGTGATCGGCATGTTCTTCCATATAAAGCCTCAAAGGGTGCCATGCCTATGGTGGCTTGGTAGCAATTGTTGTATGCGAACTCCACCAAATGAAGATGATCCTCCCATGTTCCTCCAAAGTCAAGAATGCACAATCTCAAAAGATCTTCTAATATTCTGTTCACCCTTTCTGTCTGACCATCGGTTTGAGGATGATAGGCAGTGCTCAAGCATAGCTGTGTGCCTACAGCCTCTTGCAAACTCTTCCAAAACTCGCTCGTAAAGATAGGATCTCGATCACTTACTATGCTAGAGGGTATTCCATGCAGTCGAACCACCTCCTTGAGATAAATGGACGCTAACGATGAGGCAGTCCTTCTACTCTTAACAGGTATAAAGTGAGTGCTTTTAGTGAGCCTGTCCACTATTACCCAAATACTGGAATTTCCCCTTCTTGACAAATGCAACCCATCAATAAAGTCCACCAAAATGCTATCCCATTTCCGCTGTGGGACCTCTAGGGGATGAAGCAGACCACCGGGTTTCTTCTGCTCTGCCTCGACTTGCTTGCATATCAAGTATTTAGAGACAAACTCAGCTACATCCTTCTTCATGACATTACAGAAGAAAACCCTTTTATGTCTTTATACATCTTGTCCCCACCTGGGTGTATGGTCAACTTAGAATGGTGCGCTTCTTTGAGAACGTTTTTCACCAAATCCCTTGCTTGTGGGACACATAGTCTTCCATCCCGTCTCAACCAACCCTTGTCATCGATGGAGTATCTGTTGAGGTGACTAGAAGACTCACCTCTAATTAGCTTATCCATCACATCAACTAGCTGAGGGTCTTCACGTTGCACGATTCCTATTGAGTCCAAAAGAGTAGGCCGCACCTCTAGTGATGCTAACAAACCAGGTACAAATTCAAAAGAGTGTCTAAAGTCAAAGTTTGCTATGTAATCCCAGCTTTGCCTTTCTACAAAGAGATGACTTAAGGTCAGCTTTTTCCTACTTAAGGCGTCTGCTACCACAATGCCCTTGCCAGGGGTATAAGCAATCCAAAATCGTATGAGGCAAGAAATTCCATCCACCTTTGTTGTCTTAAATTAAGATCTTTCTGTGAGAAAAGGTACTTTAACGATGTATGGTCAGTAAACAGTTCAAACCTTTCTCCTAGCAGGTAATGATGCCATGACTTAAGAGCGAAAACAATGGCAGCTAGTTCTAAATTATGAGTTGGGTAGTTTTTCTCATGTACCTTCAACTGCCTTCCTCCATAACAAATTACTTTGCCCTCCTGCATCAAGACAGCACCCAATCCTGTACCACATGCGTCTGTGTACACTGTAAACATCTTACTCCCGTTAGGCAATGTCAGAATCGGGGCTATTGTTAGAGCCCTTTTCAATCGTTGGAAAGCAACATCGCAATCCAGATCCCAAGCAAAAGTTATGTTCTTCTTTGTCAACCTAGTAAGTGGGGCTGAGATCTTCGCAAAGTCCTTAATGAACTTTCTATAAAAGCCCGTTAGCCCGAGAAAACTTCGCACTTCGGTTGCATTCTGTGGGATCTTCCAATCTTGCACCGCAACTACTTTTGCGGGATCCACAACTATCCCTTCTTTGGACATCACATGTCCAAGAAACCTTATTTCATCTCTCCAAAAATGGCATTTAGAGAATTTTGCTTTCAGCTGATGTGCACAAAGAGTATCCATGACTTCCCTTAAATGCAAAGCATGTTCTTCCTCACTTTTTGAGAAAATCAAAATGTCGTCCATGAAGACCACTACAAATTTATTAAGGAACTCTCTGAACACCCTACTCATCAAGTCTACGAAGTAGGTGGGTGCGTTTGTCAAGCCGAAAGGCATGACAAGCCATTCGAAGAAACCATCTGGGGTCCTGAATGCGGTCTTATCTATGTTGTCTTCAGCCACTCTTAACTGATGAAATCTGGTGACCAGATCTAGTTAGGAGAAAACCGAGGCACCTACGAGCTGGTCGAACAGCTCGTCTATTCTAGGAAGTGGGTGTCTATTCTTCTTGTTCAACTTGTTTAGCTCCATATAGTCCACGCACAGGCAAAGTGAACCATTCGCTTTGGTTGCAAACACCACTGGAGCACCCCATTCAGAAATACTCCGCCTTATGAACCTCTTTTCAAGCAACTCTTTAACTTGCTTTCTTAGCACTTTTCTTTCCCTTAGAGCCATGTGTCTAACGGGTAAAGCAATAGGTTTTGCATTATCAACAAGATATATGCGGAAGTCTATCTCTCGCTTTGGAGGTAATCCCTTCACCTCTTCAAAGACATCCGAGTATTCACATACTACTCTAACAGATTGCAAGTTTTCAACAGACGCATCAAGAGATTTTAGATAGCTAAGCATAATAGAATTCATGAGATTACAAGAGATTTCGAGAGTGTTACCGAGGAGAGTCATAAGTCTAACCACTCTCTTTTCACAATCGAGGATGGCACCATTACTGGATAACCAATCCATGCCTAGAATCAACCCATAGCCCGTGAAGCCCAAAACATAAGCATTACATCTAAACCCAACGCTTAGTATAGAAATTTCCAAATCCAAACAAATCATGGACAAATAAGCCGAGCCCCTAATTGGATTTGAAACAACCATAAGATCCTCTACTATACTGGTATTTAGGTGTAGAGATTCAACTAAAGCAGTAGATATAAAAGAGTGTGATGCGCCAGAATCAAAAAGAGTACGAACTAGATGATCAGAAAGAAAAAAATAAACTCTCAACAGAAATATTTCTACCTCTTTCTTGTGGAGGTGCAATGAGAGCGTGAATCTGCCCTCCAGAAGTAGATCCAGTCCTCTGCCCTTGCCCTTGCCTTTTTGGGCAATCCTTAGCCATATGCCCTGTCTCGCCGCATTGAAAGCAACCACCCATCTTCCTCTTCTTCTTCGTGTAGTCTTTAATTAGATGTCCAGGTATGCCACAAAATTTACACTTCCTCTTGTCATGGGGTTTGTTATTCTTCCCGCCTTTCTTGGAATTCGTCTTCTTATTCTGCGATCCCTCCACTTTCTTGTCTAGAGGTTCTTCGACCTTTGCCTCTTTCTTGACATCCTTGTCTTCCTCTTGTAACAGTGCCATGTCCACCAGTCTCTAGAAAGTCGCGCCCATAGGTATATGGGACATAGCTAGGTTGTGCAGTGGCTCATTCAACCCTTTAACGAAACGGAGAGCCTTTTATGTGGAGTGTTTACTAACTCCAGTCCGAATCTAGCCAACTGGTTGAATTGGTTGACATATTCCTTAACCGATAGGCTCCCTTGTTTGAGTGCTAAGAACTTCTCCATCTGTAGGCTTCGTTCAGCTTGCGAGAGGAACTTCATTTCAAATTTCCTTATGAAATCCTTCCAAGTTTCAACGGGTCTCTCAGCATTAGTAACTTCCTACCAGTAAGAGGATTCGTCCTTAAATAACCATACAGCCAATTGTATCTTCTTCCTATCGTCCACTTCGAAGATAAACAAATCTTCTGTTTTCTTGAGCCAGTTTCTTACTTCCACAAATGACTCAATCCCATTAAAGTTCTTTCTATCCATAGCTTAAAAATCTCTACATATCTTTGAGAAAGCATTCACACGCGGAGGAGGAGGAGGAGGAACGGCTGCAACTGGGGGAGGAGGAACGTCTGCTGGGCCTACGTAATTAGCCCTAGCTTCTAGATACCTTCTGAACCAGGCAGGTTTATGTACGCCCTCGGGAAGATTAAGATCCCCAGACATGCTGAAACGAAAAGAAAATGTTTAAAACAAAGGATAAAAATATAGTGCACATGGCTTTGGGGATTATGCCTTTAAAATAAAACAACACTTTTCTTGAAAATGCTTTTATAAACTATTTTTTTTGGAAAAATAGTTTTCTAAAAATTTTATCTGATCTGGTAAACCATCGCCCTGATACCAAGCGAAACACCCCACCTTCGTTAAGGTCACTCACAAAGGGAATGCATTAACTTAGGTGAAGCATTTTAGGTAAAAGGCATAGATAATTTACAAGACAGACATATATAACAGCGGAAAACTGAAAACATTTCATAAATAGTGTGGTTCAGCCCAACTTCTAAATTATTACAATAAAACATCTGTCTTGATTTAAAACTCCTAGTACATAAAGAAGCATAAATTAGTAGTAAAGCAGCATAAATCCTCAATAAAAGTGTAACCACAGCTATAGCCCAAGAAAAGAGAGTCCAAGCAATACATCTACTCTCTTCAAGCTGGAAAAGATCTGCACTAAGCTGAAGTATTCCCTCCCTGCAAACCTGAGGGGGGAGGAATGGAAGAAAAGAAGGCGAAAGAAATTGGGCCAGACATAAGTCTGTTAAGTCCAGTGATTATTCAACATGTAAACAGGTAAAAGAATCATGACATGAATAATATGAATATAGGACAATACCATAGAAATAAGATAACATATGATAATGCAAGATAAGCTAAATATTCTATCGTACTCGTTTCCTTTTTCTCTGCACCTACTAACTAATGTTTCAACTACCATCATGTGTTCATAACAAAGTGCCCTTTATCCGATCGGCTTCTTCTCGCATGCATTTCTTACTTGTGTCATTCGGCCCCGCTTGATTGTAGATACTTGTTCTGGTCCCATATAGGGTGTATCAATTCCTATGGTAGCAACCCGACACAAATTCTAGATGCACAGTATATACTACTGATGCTCAGTGCCTGCTTTATCCACTCCGGAGTACGTGCACGCCCATACTCTGCCGGAACCTACACTGCTGCACCACCCGCCGCTATTTTGACCGCCTATAATCAGCCCAGTAATCGTGCCCCACCCTGTCTAGTTCAGGGTACCGTGATACATCTATGTGGGTTACTACTGAAATGGGTCCCCATTACTAGGGTTTTCTAATCAACATGTTATAACGGTTAAGTGTTCTCAAATTAACCTAACCCCACCCATCTTCTTAATTAACATGTCGTATTGGTTAAGTGTTGCCTTAATTAACTTAACCCTACTATTCTTATCATGTCTGTTCCTTAGCTTTAATTCATTCATTAAAGCACCAACCTCTCACATTAGATCTATATTGTTGCGGTCGCTGGATGTGTCGGGCGGTTCCGGGCAGTCTTACACCGCAACTCAATCTAACCTCGGGTTTTTGGGGCTTAATGCGTTAACCTCTCACATTAGATTTATGTTGTTGCGGTTGCTGGATGTGCCGGGCGGTTCCGGGCAGTCTTACACCGCAACTCAATCTAACCTCGAGTTAGGCATGTTCATATTTAGCCGATTTACATATTTGTCATATGTGTCCAAGTTTAAGTCTTTTTATGCCAATATTCCCCCAAGTGTAGTCAGTACAAGTTTTATGCCTCATTCACATGTTATGCCCAAAATTTACTAAATAAAATTATACCCAATTTTCCCCGCCTTATAATTGCACATACAACGAGATTCAATCTAAGTTCCGAATGAACTTAGTATTCACAAAAGCAAGTAAAAGGGAAAAATAGAGAAGGAGCATAAGAACTGACATAAGGAAAAATAGGCATGTAAAGATGTACCCAATTCAAGAATTATGTTTCAATGTTGTACATTAACAATATGTGTAGACAAGCTAAGCAATTTACACCATACGTATAAAGATTAGATAGAATTGGACTTAAGAGAATCACTAATTTTTATGTACAACATGATAAGTCCCATTATATAAATCACAATAGTCTCATAGGCATAGGATGTACAACATGATATGTTCCATCATATAAATCACAACAGTCTCGTAGGCATGATAAGTTCCATTATGTCAATCCAACAGTCTCATAGGCATAAGCAATTTAGATTTGCCAAAAGGACAGGCACGAATTAGAATTAGGCATCGTTCTAGATCCGATTATTACAGCCATGATTTCTATTAGATGTTTAAATCTAAATAATAATTGAACTTACAGAAAAATGATGGATCTTGTATTCTGGGATCTAATTTCTGAATTTGTTTAGCTATCCTTTGATGTAGACGTTTGATTTGAAGTTCTTTTAATCGATTACTAGTTTTGATTTGATTTTCTAGTTTGGATAAGATGAAGGAGGCTAGGCTAGCTTGTAGACGAATAACATGATGGCACCATAATTTTAGGGTTAGGTTTTAGGTTTAGCTATGTATATATAGATGTCTATGATTAATTATAGCCTTTAGATTAGTCTAGGAGAAATCAGAGCCATCAAATCAAAGAGATGTGTAATCCAGCCAACCATAGCACGACACATAAGCTGTAATACCTCAGAAATTCGTCATCGGCCAATCATAGAAGGCCACATCAGCTTAGGGTTAAAAAAATTGTCATAGGAACTGGATCTCAAAGGGGTCGACTCCCTAAAGGGGGGTCGACATCTATGTCGACACCATATAGGGGGGTCGACACCTATGTCGACTCCCCCCGGGGGTCGACACCCCTAGGCGGGAATTTTCCTGCCCAGCTATTCTGACCGATTTTTGAATATTTAACTGAATTTATTATTTAATTATTATTTTCTGTTTACACTAGAAATCTTCTAACTTCCATAACTTCTTTATACAGAGTCCGATTTATGCAAACTCGGACTCTATCTCATGCAGAATTCTGATACAAACGCAATGGCATAACCCGTTTCACCCAATTCTTCTTTTAAAAATTAAGTGTTCTTAGATTAGTTAATTTTAATATTCACAGAAAATACGGGGTGTTACAAATGGTGTCTTCAGTTACACTATTCTTAAACCCAGTTGAGAATAAAATAAATCTTTTAATTAAGAAGTTTACCAATTAATTAATTTAATTGGAATTGAAATGAAAATTGATTTTGGGTTTATCGTGGATAATGTTTTAAATAACCTTTGTTCTTTAACCCAACTAATAGTGAAGATAGGATTTGGAACTTACAAATCTTCTAAATAAGATTAATAGAATTTTTCCAAAGTAAAAGTTTTCCAATTTAAATATATTAAATTGGAATTGAATAGAATTCGATTTGGTAACAGTCGAGATGAGCTTCTGTAAAGGAAGATCGTTACTATATATGGAATTTAAAAGGCTTTGCCGTTATTCTATTTATAGTACTAGTCAAATACGGAAAATTTATATCAATTGTATACTGATCAAATTTCCGTGAAGATTCCATTTTTGATTGAAGATGATTTGGTTTTATTGTGAACTGTGATTTTAATAACATTGGTTCTTTAAACCAGTAAAAGAAAAGATTAATTTCTTAAAGTTGAATAATCATAAAGTAATGGTTTTGAGATTAAAACTGAACTAAATTTTTAATGAATCTTTTAGTAGATTAAAATGAGAATGGAATGACTAAATTTATCGAATTCATGAAATGACCGAGAATGGAGTATCACCAGTTTTACTCCAAGCGATTGTTAAATCTTTAATTAGATTTGAACGTGAAATAGTAATTAAATTCACCGATAACACAATGGGTGTTAGATATGGAGTACTACCAGTTTTGCTCCATGGGATGAATAAGTTGGGATTGGAAAATAAAATAAATGATTACTTCGGTAAGGCTCGATAATCCCGACTAGTTTGATAAACCTTAGTTTGGTTTAAATTGTGAAATGAATATATGAATAAAAGAATATTCTAGATTGGAATGTGGCATATGATGTGTTTTTATAGCACTTGATTATAAGATGAGCAAGTTATTCGGAAAGACCAGGTTTAACCCATTCTGAATAAGTTATTCGGTAAGGGTCGATAATCCCGACTAGTTTTATAAACATTAATTTAGTTCAAAATTGTTAAAAGATAAAATAAAATCTTTTGAAACTGATATCCAAAGGAAGATTAAAGAATAAGTTTAAAAGAATTTATCTTTGATAAAATCAATGGGAACCTTTCTCTAAAAATGTGAATATTTGAATAAAAGAATATTCTGAATTGGAATGAGGCGTACGATGTGTTTTTGTAGGACTTGATTATTGATTATAAAATACGCAATTTATTCGGAAAACTGGGTTTATCTCATTCTGGATAACTGATACGGCGACTAAAAGTCGATGATGAAGACGTTGGTTGAAGACCAGAGAGTTTCACATCGTACGGGTGATTACTGATGTCATGATTGGGTTGTATACCTAAGACAAGGCAACAAGTGGTGATCGTCCAAACGTACTTGGGGATCAACCGAATATGCGAGGACCTCTCTCCTGTATTGGACATATGGGACAAGGAATAAGGTGCCTCGGGTTTCGTTCAGACCCAGCACGGACTTGCAAATGGATTGTATGTCTGAATTATATCCCTTTATGCTGTATTCGTTGATCTTTGCTAAATATATATTTGTTTGGTGACGTGCTTAACACCCTTCTCTGAGACGTACGAGCTTAGAGCTTATATACTGATAGACATCAGTTGTATGTCGTGAATTGTCAGTGTGGCATGCTGAGATGCAAATGATCAAGGCTTTTGTTGGAAAGCAGAGTCTTATGGTTGATGATCAAAGCACGACTTCAAATAGCATAACTTTGTGTATAACGTTAATTCGTGAGCCTCACACCCGCTATAAGTCAAAAAAGGTATAGTGACTGTAGGGAGTGCACGACGTCTCTTTTTATCTAGAATTTGTGTCATGGTATGGAGCCCAGACAATTTTACTTATGTGAATGATGGAATGAGGCGCCTTGGATATTGAGTCTCTAATGGCTCAGAGATAGGTCCGATAGGACCGGGAAACGTGTGTTCAGGAATAATTAATCCACTAAAGTAAGCGTGGTTCGGCCCTACTGTTCACAGGGCTCACCAGCGTCCGAGTCCTGAGGCATTTGCTAGAGTGTCTCGAATAGGAGAGGAGCCATCCCTTGCCCCGACTCACAAATAGAATCCAATTTCCAATACGCAACTTTTCGATTTAGTTGTAAACCTATATGGCGACATAGTAGGATGGCGTACTATGCCATTTATGACTGATACATTTATATTTGAAGTTGGTTTCTTCTCTTATAGTAATAATAAAAGATAAATTTCGCGTACCAAGCATGTTTGGCCATTATAAAGTAAAACTCTATCCTCCAGCTTGCGTTGCATTGTGTGATGGGACCTAAGTCTTATAATGGCTTCATTTTTTCATTTTTAGAATTGCGTTGTTTGTTTATGGTGTTTTTGGGGAAAACCTGTTCCGTGTTATATGGCATGGTAGCTTGATTTACCTAATTTTAAAATCAAATTAATAACTATTTTAGTTCTCACACCAGTCCAATGACTAACTCGGAGTTTGCTGTTTCCACTTAAACTCTGGGTGCCCATATTTTCCACATGGGCAGCTAGTAGTTTTGATTTTCGCAGATATTTCTTTCACACGATCCTGGATTACGGTTGTAGCTATATTCGGAATGCTTTATATTCGTGTATTTCTTTCAGTTGTGGTATTTGATGTTTTCTGCTGCACATTATGTTTATGTATATATCTTCCGCTATTTTGTAATTTAAATATCTGATATTTTTCTACTATATATTTATTCGTACTCTGATATATTCTTGTACTCTGATGTAAATTGTTGTAATAGCAATGAAATGTTCTCATGTTTGTGTTCTGATGCGTCGTGTTCTCAAAACAATCCGGGCTCCTCCGTCTCCTCGGGGATCGGGAAAGTATGGGTCGTCTCATGACGATTCGCACTATGGACTGAGGATCTCCTCGATTCTAGGCCGTGGATGGTTCCCCATGCTCGGGCATTGCTGCTTCAGCATCAACATAATCAGGGAGTATTCCACTCCTGACATGTTGCTCTATCTCATCCTGAAGGTTCCTACACTCAAACATGGTATCCCATTCAATTCATGGAATAGGCAGTATTTCCCAGACCTCCTTTCTCTTTCAGAGGGTTCTCTAGGAATTGGTTTTCAATATAGGATAAGTCCCCGTGTATTTAGGTAAATCTTTCTAGAGATGTACTCAACTTTGTGCAGGAATACTTCGGCCCCCTCCTACTCTTCTTTGAGCTTCCTTGCTCATCCTCAACCTTCCTTTTCTCGTCATCAGACTTGACTCCAGATTCAAGCGCTTCTAGATCATTCAGAGCATTGATTTCAATCCTACATTGTGCATGTGAATCCTCTTGGCGTAAATACCTATCAGCTTCAAAGTAAAACTCTTCGAGATCCCTCGGGGGATCCCTTTGCAAAGTAGCTTTGAATTCAGATTTCTCAGCCAATTCAGACACAGCTGCCATCAAGAACATCGACGGTTCCAGCTTATCTACCGAAGCCACCATAGCACCAAATCTCTCAAGGAAACTTCTCATCTTTCCCCTAGCCTTTGCTTTATCATTATCAATGTCATCACATTTTTGGGACGAGCTATATGAACTCTAAACAGTCCCATGAATCCATTCACGAGTTCATTCCAGGAATTGACTGACTCGTTGTTGAGATGCCAAAACTAAAGCGCAACCAAATTTGTTAAGTATAATGAAAAACACTTCGTGTGACGACCCCAAACCCCCGTTCCACGGTGGCAAGGGTAATCTTTGGAATATAACACATAAACAAATAACAGCAGAACAGAAATATATAAATAGACCAGATAATATACAACAGAATACACTGGATAAACATAATCATCAGAGTTACACAGTACACAGGATCATACTTAGTACAAAATACAGTTTCATCTTTACACAAATTGTCTACAGCGGAATCAAAACATAATATGCGCAACAGCAGCTGAACAGCATAAAAAGAAAGAAGTGATGGAATCTATCTTCAGCTCCATAGCTATCCAGAAAGAGCATGCTAAAACCTGAATACAAGGCTGCCCGTATAGAAATAGGGCACCCTAGTTTGCAAGTGAAACAAACTACAAGTCAGTCATGGGACTGGTATGAGAAATCTACTTAACTTATTTAAATAATAAGGCCAATCACAGGACCACGCCGCTAACGCGGAACGGGTTTACTCCATTGGATTGCCAGTGCTCAAAACAAGTAAAAAAAATTAAACATCGTAATGCTTTTTACAAAAATGAAGCCATTATAAGATTTAGTTCCCATCACATAATGCAACGCAAACCAGAGGATAGAGTTTTACCTTATAATGGCCAAAATATGCTTGATACGAATAAAACAAAAGCATTTGATATTATTACTAGTGTTTATATATTTCAAAAACAACTTCAATCATAAGTATCAATCATAGACGGCATGGGTACCATATTTCATGTCGCCATATATAGGTTTACAATCAAAACTGCACGATGTCGTATTTAGAAACTGGATTTCCGTCATGAACCAAGGCAAGGGATCATCCTTACCGCTTCGAGACTATCCAGCCTACTATGTCTCAAGGCCCAGACTTAGGTGGGCCCTTGGATCATCAGGTCGGTCCACACGGACTGGATTAAAATGCCTGAACACTACGTTTCCCCGCCCTATGGGGCGTAAACTGGTCACCGACCAAACCATCGACCCCGGAGCGACCGATATAACCGAGGCACCTCGCTATCCATCATCCACATAAGTAAAATGTCTAGGCGTGTAAAACCCAAAACACCACTCCTAGCTAGAAAGAAACGCATGTCCTCCCTGAAGTCCTCTCCCGTTTCTGGCTCATACCGAGGTGTGAGGCTCACGAATCAACGCTAAACACAAAGCTAGCTATTTAAAGCCCTGCTTTGATCATCAACCACAAGACTCTGCTTTTCAACAAAATCCTTGATCACTGCATCTCAGCATGCCACACAGGTAATTCACACCATGCAACTGACGTGTATCAAACACACAGAAGGAAATCCAATGTCGGACACACAGTCCATTTACAAGTCTGTTCTGGGTCTGAACGAAAGCAGAGGCACCTTATTCCTCTCCCGTATTCCCAATACAGGAGAGAGGCCCTCGCACATCCGAACGATCAACAAGTACGTCCGTACAACCACCACTGTAACCCTTTAGGGCAGCAACTCCCATCAAAGGCATCAGTAACCATCCATTCGATGTGAAGATCCTCAGTCTTGCACCGTCTTCATATCTTCGACTTCTAACCGTCGATCAATTATTTGAAATGGGAATTAACTCGGCCTTTTCAAATAATTCACGTATATTTAGAATTCAAATCAATTCATTTTCATGGTTAAATTATTTGACATCCATAATTCAGTTCATTAATGTCATTTTCACGTAAACACATTCAACCATCAAATATCCAATAAACCGGGTAAATTTGGTTTATTTCCCTTCCATATCATTTATAATATTTTCTAACGATCTATTGCTATTTTTATTTATTTAAAAATAGCTGATTTATTCAAACGACAGTTTAGGCCATAACGCGGCCATGGCGCTGTTTTTCTCCAGATTTGATTTACTTATATCTGAAAATTTAACTGTTGGGTCTTTACATATTTTATATCATTGGAAAGATCTTTTCAAAGTGGACCCAATGGTTCCAGTTTTGGGATCTGACGGTCGGATCTCCCAGTACAATCGTTTAAAGTCACGATTTCAAAATATGAACTGCAGCATTGTTATTCGTTTTATTTTAATTATATTTACATATATTAATATGATCCATTCTGGCGTTGTTTTCGTTCAGATTTGAATTTAACAGTTCACAAAATCAAACCGTTGGGTCTTTACAAATTTGGTGTCCTTGGAAAGATATTTCCAAAGCGGACCCAACGGTTTTGGTTTCGGGAAAATCCGATGGTCGGATCTCCCGCAATAATCGTTTAAAATCACGGTTTCAAAATACGAACTGCAGCTTCGTTATTCGATTTATTTTAATTATATATATATAAATATAATCCGTTCTTCGATTTCCACACCATTTCATTTCATATATGTGATAAAAATAATATTTTTATCCAACAAATATCTATTTCAACACATGACTATTTTTAACACTTCTTGTATATAATAAAAATGTAATTTTTATCCTCAAAACAATTTATTTCAAACATGAATATTTTTTAGTGATTCATATATATTATTAAAATAGGATTTTTATTGTTAAAACAATTTATTTCAAACATGAATATTTTTAGCGATTCATATATATTACAAAAATGTGATTTTTATTGTTAAAACAATTTATTTCAAACATGAGTATTTTTAGCGATTTATATACATTATAAAAATGTGATTTTAATTGTTAAAAACTTTATTTCAAACATGAATATTTTTAGCGATTCATATATATATTATAAAAATGTGATTTTTATTGTTAAAACAATTTATTTCAAACAAGAATACTTTTAGCGATTCATATATATTATAAAAATGTGATTTTTATTGTTAAAACAATTTATTTGAAACATCAATATTATTCCAACACATCAATATATTTCAATACACGAATTTAATTCAAACACATGAATATTTCAAAAATTTCGGCAGCATAACGGCAGGGTAGTTAAAACCGGCACAGTCCCGAGTACGGCTCCTCGCTCTACCTTAAAGCCTTGCAGCTTTTGACAAAGGGGGGGGGTTCAATATCTAGTTCGTACGCAGACGAATTTTCCCATAAACTAGTCCTATTGGGTTTCAACCACAATCAATCATATCAACCATTCGCATTTATCAACCAAATTTCACATTAACCAAAATCCAAACAATCACAACCAATGTATATCATTTATGGTCTGTGGACGAGGGGAGTATCTATATATAGATATGGATATAGATATACATATACATATATAAATATATTTCAATTTCATTTCAATATCATTCAATATACATATGATTTTTATAATGCATATATAACTTATACATCACACATAAAACTTATACAACGCTTATACATGAGGTGTACAATGCTTATATAACTCATACATCGATTATATAATTTATACATCGCAATTTCATATCGTTTATAATTCAGAAATCTCACATTAGGTTCCACTCCTCCAAAAATTGTAGGAAGCTCCAAAAATTCTCCAGTCTCTTCTAGAATGTAGAAGATATCATCATGGTCCCGGTGTCTCTTGTTTCACCGGATTTCGACCGCACATGAAAAAGATATGATTTTTATTAGTAAATCATATTTCGTAACGCTTTTAAATGTCAAATCCAATTGAATTTAAACACTGCCATTACCTTAGTATTCTGTTCGAAACTAGGTTTCGATTTTATGGTCAAACGGCGCAGCGAGATGAAGATCAGAGGGCACAGCGGCATTCAGCTCCGAGAGGCGCTCCGGGTAGTGGTCCCCATGCTGAACTCGACGATGGCAGGCATCCTCAGCAGCGGCTTGAAGTCGTTGACTTCTGGGGTGTGAAACACGAGAAAGACACGACGAGGGGGGACGTGGCTTATATGGATTGGAAGAGGGGGAGTGGATCTACAAAAAACCCTGAAGGATCCTCGGATTTTACTGAAAGGATTGTACGGGATCGAGCTGGGAACCGGAGAGCGCTTTTCCGTCGTTCACAAAAATGGTCAACGGGTTTTGGGGTAGAAAGAGGAATGAATGGGATTGGCCTAATTATTTTATTTATATATTTAATTTTTAATTCCTTAAATTCAAAAATGGGTCCGTTTTTCATAGGTCCCTATTAAGTTTCAAAATTAGGCTCACATCTGGTCCAACTTTTCATGTAAATTAGGTCCCTATTTTTCAAAAGTAGGTAAAAAAATATAAAAAAATCATGAAAATCCATAATTAAATAAAACATGTTCACGCCAAAAAATTCAGGTGGAAAAACAATTGAAAACCACATCAAAACCCAAAATAATACAAAATCAGCGAAATAGCAGGTTTTTGCATCAAAAGATGCACCTATTCGTAAATAGTTGCATACATTCATGCTTATATTTCAGCCTTTTGCCCAACTGCAGTATAAATGCATACATGTATGTAGCTAAACAGCATTATATGCACCCTTTTGTGCATATATTCAAATCTGGCTTGTTTTTCCGAGCATTCACCATTTTCAAACATTGTTGCACGCATCTATGCTCTTATACATAATACATGCATACATTCATGCGCATATTAAGAAGTCGTCGTCCCTTTTAAATTTGTTGCACACATGCATGCATATATACAGAAAAGTTGCATTCAGGTATGCAACTTTTTGTAATGCGTGAACCTCAGTTCAACTTCCCTTTTAAATTTGATGCACACATGCATGCATATATACAAATTAGTTGCATTCATGTATGTAACTCTTTGTTACACGTGAATGTCAGTTCAACTTTGTATGCATACATGTATGCAGTTATTTGCTAATAGTTGCATACATGTATTCATATATTGGTCCAGATTTTCAACACAAATACACTATATGAATATATGCATATACGTATGCTACTATAGGCAATAGCTGCATAGAAGTATGCAACTTTTTTTTTTTGGCGAATGCTTCTGCGAATATTTCCTATTTTTTGGAATTTTTTTATATCATAGTGCATTTTTTGGGTCAGAAATGGAAAAACACGTAACATTGAATGGCAGGAGGCGGAAGGGGCTGGAAATTCTGGGCGGCACCTTAAAATAGGGGCTGGAAACGCAAGTAAACATTGACTGGATGTGACGTGAATTAAGTTTCATTTTAGGGATGTGAGGGTAATTTTCACTTCAAAAATACCCCTTGCTTCATACGAACTCCAATTCAAACTCAACGATGTCGCCCGTAGCTAATTACCCCCATTTTGAACATAATGGAATATGTTTCGTAGCCCCATTCGACTGCTTCAGTCAGTTTTTCTTCAAATTAAAATATAAAACATTCAAATATGGATTTGAACGTACATTTCAAATTGTCGGGGCCACATACTGATCCCAAAAATTCCATAAAAATAAATCTAGCTATGTTTGGGCGATACGGTCCCAACAAAACTGATTTCGTCGAATTTGGAGACCATTTGAAAAATGGCCATTTTCAAGTCGATCCAAATTGACTAAAATCAACCAAACACATTTTCCTTTGCCACGCTCACATATGAACTCCAAAAATTATGGAATTTGGAATCTAGCAATAATTCGACATCTCAGATCCAATAAAAGTGGGTTTGTCGAAAACGAAGGTCGTTTGCAAAATGACTATTTTCACGGGCTATATTAATCCCATAGCGACCTTTTTGAAAATTCGTTTAGCCATAACTTCTGATTCCAACTATGAAATCTCAAATTTTCAGATTCCTTAGAAAGATATTCATAAAAAGATTTAAATATTTTTGGTTTCACTAAAATTCGTTTTATTTTGCATCCTATACAGTCAGTTAAAGTTCGAATTCAAAATTTCAAACTGCTACGCCATTTCAGGCCTTGTTTTATAATTAAAATAAATATATTCGCTATAACTTCAATCCAAACAGAATTTTTAGTCATTATTATTTAAAATAATTTATTTTAAATATTCAAAATCTACTAAAATAACTAAATTAAAAATTTTAAATTGGTTCCGATTTCCCGTGTTGTTACAATCTCCCCCACTTAAAATCTTTTCGTCCTCAAAAAGGAACGAAGCTGAAAGTTATTTAACTAACCAACTCAACTTTCATTTTGGCTTTCATTCTTCAACTTTTCAGTTTTTAAGAATTTTCTAATTCTTCAAAAATTTGGCAAACACCCTAAATTTTCGAAAAATTTCACCATAGCCTCCTTTGTACGGGGAGGGGTTCGGAAATTTATTGGGCCGTATTAGGTACCCAATAAATCCTAATAAGCATACACATATTTATAGTGATATTTTCCAGTGTCCACAGGGAAGTGTGATAGATCATAACTCCAGAGAATAAATTCTCGTCACCCTATACATGGTTTTGTGCCTTAATGACCAGAGAGACATGTTTATTGTCATCTCCAGACCCGTGTGGGGTTTTTATTAATCTAGGAATTTACCGTTACATTTTATATGGTCCATATCAGTCTTCGGTTCAACTTGTAATATAATCATCGCCACACAAGCCTCTCGCTTGTACGATAAATCTCCAACCTCGTCACATAAGCTCCAAATGCTTAATGATAGGGTATGCTATCTTCAAAAAGTATGCCATGTAGTGTAGTTCAAAATTAATTGTTACTATCCTATGGCGACATTTATTATTACACACAGAACAACTGACACTCCGCATCCAATGGCATTCACAGGAGTTGATATAATAAATAAAATTGCGCATCCAACTCATTAAGGTTTACCTATTTGTCAGGCACGCAAATAAATTCTTTACTCAACAGCAAATCCATTTACCTATTTGATTCCATTGCATAAATTTACCTTTCATTCCCTTATTGATTAAATTAATTATCATTCCAATAATTTGATTAATCAAATTCTTAATCACACAACACAAACAATAATCAATTTATTGAATAACTTTTCAAAAATATAATAATTAATTCATATGTTCTTTTAAAATCATTCAGACTATATAATTAAAAAAATTACATCCATGAAAAGGGAACAACAGCCAAGGTAGAAAACAAAATGGAAATGCAATATATGGTAAATGTACCTTGCACCAGAGTTAATCAGAGATATCCACCCTGCAATTTGGATAGGCTTTCTTAATGCTCTCCTCAGTTTCCCAAGTACAGTCTCGTGGAGCTCCACTCCATTGCATTTTGACTAAGTGAACCTTCTTGTTCCTCAGCTCTTTAGTTTCTTTGCCAATAATCTTTATTGGCTCTCTCCTCACAGCCAATTCTGGAGTAATTTCCAAGTCTTGTTGTGCGGCTTCTTCCACGACCAAGTCTGGATCATGCACATGCTTTCGAAGTTAAGATACATGTAAACATTATGTACTCCAGGCAACCAATCAGGCAATTGAACCCTATAAGAGAGAGTTCCAATCCGTTCGAGCACAGGAAATGGACCAAAAAAATCTAGGTGCCAACTTCCCTGTTTTGCCAAATCGGACTACTCCTCTCATCGGAGAAACCCTTAGATACACATAGTCACCAACAAAAAAAGAAAAATCTCTTCTTCTCGAATCTGCGTAGCTCTTCTACCAGCTTTGAGCGGCTAGTAATTGTTTCTTAATGAAATCAAGTTTATCCGCAGCTTCGCGAATCATATCGGGTCCCAATACAAGTCTATTACCAGGTTCTACCCAACAAGGCGGGGTTCTGCAAGGTCTACCATACAATGCTTCAAATGGTGACATTTTCAAGCTCACTTGGTAGCTTTTGTTGTATGAGAACTCAGCCAAATGCAAGTGGTCTTCCCATGATCCGCCAAAATCAATAACACAAGCCCGCAATAAAACTTTTAGAATACAGTTCACCCTATCAGTCTGACCATCTGTTTGAGGATGATATATGCGGTGCTCAAGTTCAGTTTTGTTCCCAATTCTGCTTGGAATGCTTCCCAGAATTTACTAGCAAAAATGGGGTCACGATCACTAACGATACTCATAGGAACTCCATGCAGTTTAATAATCTCTTTGAACTAAATCTGCGCCAGACTCTGAGCGGTTCTATTTGATCTGACAGGTATGAAATGGGAGGTCTTCGTGAAATGATCTACGATCACCCAAATACTGTAATTTCCCCTCCGGGTTCTGGGTAAACCATCTATGAAATCCATAGAAATTTGGTCCACTTCCAACTTGGAACTTCCAACGGTTGCAACAATCTGGCTAGTTTCTGTTGATCGCTCTTGACTTGTTGACAGGTGGAACACCTGCTAACGTATAAGGAAATGTCTCTTTTCAATGATCTCCACCAGAAAGTGCGTTTGACATCATTATACATTTTGCTCACTCCTGGATGGATACTCAGTTTGGATTTGTGACATTCATCCAATACTTCTCTCCGGAGTTCAGGGATGTTTGGCACACAAATTCAGCCCTTTAACCTCAGAATCCCATCGTTGTCAATTTGGAAACTCGAGGGCTCGCCTTTCTGAATTCTCTCTCTGATCTTCTAAATGAAGTGATCATCCTTTTGAAGAGCAGATATGTTATCAATCAAGGAAGGCGTGATTATAAGATTGGCGATGATTACATTCTTTCGGCTGAGCGCATCAGCCACAACATTGGCTTTCCCCGAAGTATATAAAATATCAAGATCATATGCCATGAGAAATTCTAACCAATGCTGTTGCCTCATATTTAGATCTTTCTAGGTGAATAAATACTTCAATGATTGATGATCGGTATATAATTCGAACTTCTCACCCAATAGATAATGTCTCCAGATTTTCATAGCAAACACGATGGCTAACAGTTCAAGATCGTGTGTTGCATAATTCTTCTCATGCGGCTTCAACTGACGGCTAGCATAAGCGACTACTTGGCCTCTTTGCATTAATACTGCACCAAGACCTTCTTTAGAAGCATTTGTCTAGACTTTCAAGTCTTGATTGCCATCGATAATTGTTAACACTGGAGCAGTCGTCAATCTTAACTTCAGCTTTTGGAAAGCCGCCTCACATTCTGGAGTCCAATTGAACCTTGAATGTTTCTTAGTAAGCTTTGTTAAGGAACTAGATATCTTTGAAAAATATTTAATGAACTTTTGATAATAACTAGCCAATCCAAGAAAATTTCGGACTTCTATGGGCGTAGTTGGCTATTTCCAATTTTGAATCGCAGTGATCTTACTGGGATCCACAGAAATTCCTTCTTTTGATACAACGTGGCCAAGGAATTTTACCTTTTCTTGCCAGAATATACATTTGGAAAATTTGTCTTTTAAAACATTCTTTCTGAGAATTTCCAACACTTGTTCCAAATGTTTTTCATGCTCGCTCTCGGACTTAAAGAAGATCAATATGTCACCAATGAAAACCAGTACAAATTTATTCAATACCTCTCTGAATACCCTGTTCATTAGATCGACAAAATAAGCTGGAGCATTACATAAGCCGAATGGCATTACTAACCACTCGTAGAATAAGTTTGGACCTCTGAATGATGTCAAAGGAACACATTCTTCGGCAATACGAAGTTGAC
Organism: Allium sativum; assembly: GCA_030737875.1. Lineage (NCBI taxonomy): Eukaryota > Viridiplantae > Streptophyta > Magnoliopsida > Asparagales > Amaryllidaceae > Allium > Allium sativum. The sequence goes on along the minus strand of CM060913.1, from coordinate 980,454,492 downwards.
GAAAACCTATAGCTAGGTCCATTCGTGAAAATCCTTGCGCGCCATTCATCGATCCAATAAGTCATCAATTCGCGGCAATGGATATTTATCCTTTAATGTCTGCTTATTCAAGTCACAATAATCCATACATAGTCTGCGAGTACCGTCTGACTTTGGGACAAACACCACTACTGCTCCCCAATCAGAGAAACTAGGCCTGATAAAACCCTTCCATACAAGCTGTCGAGTCTGATACTCTAATTCTTCTTTTTCCTTCAAGATCATTTTTCGAACAGCGTGAACTACTGGCCTTGCATTCAGAATTAAAAAGATTTTGAAATCAATTTCCCTACGCGGAGGTAAGCTAACAACTTCTTCGAACACATCCGCATAGTTCTTGACAATAGGGATATTTTATATATCGACCGGAATATTCTCTGTAACAACAGGAATAGGTTCTAGTTGAGCAGGGGAAACATCCAAAGCTGACCAAAAGTCTTTTCTATCTGAATTCGGACCTTCGCATGGTATGGTTATATAGTCCCCGAACTTTGTCTTTGGCTTAATAACTCTTTCGGCGCATTTGACCTCAGCTTCATATTTGGTTAACGAATCCAATCCCAGAATAAGATCAAATTCTTTAAAATTCATGACGATCGAGATGGTAGGGAACCGATAACGGAAAAAAGAAACAGGCACCCCACAAATCCAACTAAGATCGAGGGAACCCCCAGCCGTATTATGGATAGTCATGGGTGTTTTGAGCTTTTTCAAATTCAAATCCAGTTTCTTAACCGCATTACTTGCAATAGAGCTTCGCGACGCGCCTGTATCAAATAATACTCTAACTGGAATATTTTTGACAGTATTCATGCCTTCTAAAACATCTGGCCTTCCCTGACTTGCTAAGGGTACAGGAACCTCTGCCACTTCGTTCACTTGTGCCACTTCAGATTTCTTTGATAGCCGGCACTCCCTTGCAACATGGCCTGCTTGGTGACACTCATGGCATTTCCTTTCACCATGTGGGTTCTTTTGCTTCTTAGCGGGTTTAAATCCACTCTTTAATCGTTTCTCTAAGGGTCCACAGTTTATCGCCAAATGCCCTTTCCGATTACAGTTAGAGCAGGTGGTAGATGTTACTGGTCCTTCTCTCAAATTTAGCCTTTTTCCTATTAACTCTTGGCTTCCTTCTAACCCCAGACGTCGTACTTATCTCAGGCTGCGTACTTGTCCCCGGGCTATCAGTTTCAAATTTCCTTTTGTTGCTAGAACTACATTCCTCTTCATCTCTCAAGAGACCTTGCTTATTAAGATCTTCATACTGATAGGCCATGTATATCATCTCAGAAAAATATTGTTGCACATGTGCAGTTACACTACTTTGGTACATTCTTTGAAGCCCGTTGATAAACTTCAAATTCTTCATCTTTGGATTTTGAATTAGATGCGGGGCAAAACGAGAAAGTTCATTGAATTTCTTATGATATTCCGGAATTGTCATATCTCCTTGAATCAGATAGTAGAACTCATTACTTAACCGCTCAGTCGCTTCTGGAGGAATAAATCTTTCATTGAAAATTTCTTTAAATCTATCCCAGGTAATATCACCTTCTAGATTATCCTTAATAACTGTATCCTACCAGATTAAAGCTTCGTCTTTGAGCGCCCAAGATGCCAGTAATCTTTTTTGATCATCTCTCAGCTTTGAATCTTCAAAAATTTCTCAGTAGAGCGCATCCATGCTTGTGTTTGAATAATGGATTCATTGCCCGAGAACGGTACTCCACCCAGATTTCGATACTTGTTTAATAGAGCCTCAATATCTGGTTCTGACCTACCTCTTCTACTTCTTCCACACATTTTTCAATGTCTGCAAATAGCATACAAAGTATTAGGCCAATAGAAAAGGCATCTTTAAAGCATAGAGACATATACTTGAATGTAAATGTGTCTACAGGGGTGTATTTCAATTTGCTACACTCATTCTAGGATATTACCGATCCTATCTGAAATGAGTTATTCGTCTTAGAACACTACTGATTTTATTTCTGACGAGTTCGTTAATACGTTATATTCCAGGACTAAGCTTAACCAAATCTCTGATACCACGTTGTGACGACCCCAAACCCACGTTCCACGATGGCAAGGGTAATCTTTGGAACATAACACATAAACAAATAACAGCAGAACAGAAATATATAAATACACCAGATAATGTACAACAGAATACACTGGAAGTAAAAAATCATCAGAGTTACACAGTATACAGGATCATACTTAGCACAAAATACAGTTTCAGCTTTACATAAAATGTCTACAGCGGAATCAAAACATAATATGTACAACAGGAGCTGAACAACATAAAAAGAAAGAAATGATTGAATCCATCTTCAACTCCATAGCTATTCAGAAAGAGCCTGCTAAAACCTGAATACAAGGCTGGCTATGTAGAAATAGGGGCACCCGAGTTTGCAAGTGAAACAAACTACGAGTCAGTCATGGGACTGGTATGAGAAATCTACTTAATTTATTTTAATAACAAGGCCAATCATAGGATCACGCCACTAACGTGGAACGGGTTTACTCCATTGGATTGCCAGTTCTAAAAACAAGTAAATCTTTTAAACATCACAATGCTTTTTACAAAAATGAAGCCATTATAAGACTTAGTTCCCATCACACAATGCAACGCAAACAGGAGGAAAGAGTTTTAACTTATAATGGCCAAAATATGCTTGATACGAATAAAACAAAAGCATTTGATATTATTACTAGTGTTTATATGTTACAAAAACAACTTCAATCATAAGTATCAATCATAGACGGCATGGGTACCATATATCATGTCGCCATATATAGGCTTACAATCAAACCGCATGATGTAGTATTTGGAAATTAGATTTCCGTCATGAACCAAGGCAAGGGATCATCCTTACCGCTTCGAAACAATCTAGCCTACCATGTCTTAGGGCCCAGACTCAGGTGGGCCCTTGGATCATCAGGGCCGGTCCACACGGAGTGGATTAAAATGCCTAAACACTGCGTTTCCCCGCCCTATTGGGCGTAAACTTGTCATATACCGACTAAACCATCGGCCCTGGAGCGACCGATATAACCGAGGCGCCTCGCTATAATCATCCACATAAGTAAAATGTCCGGGCATGTAAAACCCAAAACACCACTCCTAGCTAGAAATAAACGCATGTCCTCCCTGAAGTCCTCTCCCGTTTTTGGCTCATGCTGGGGTGTGAGGCTCGCGAATCAATGCTAAACACAAAGCTAGCTATTTAAAGCCATGCTTTGATCATCAACCACAAGACTCTACTTTTCAACAAAAACCTTGATCACTTCATCTCAGCATGCCACACAGGCAATTCACTCCATGCAACTGACGTATACCAATCACACAGAAAAAAATCCAATGTCGGACACACAGTCCATTTACAAGTCCGTTCTGGGTCTGAACGAAACCGGAGGCACCTTATTCCTCTCCCGTATGTCCAATACAGGAGAGAGATCCTCGCACATCCGAACGATCAACAAGTACGTCTGGACAACCACCACTATAACCCATTCAGGGCAGCAACTCCCATCAAAGACATCAGTAGCCATCCATTCGATGTGAAGATCCTCGGTCTTGCACCGTCTTCATATTTTCGACTTCTAACCGTCAATCAATTATTTGAAATGAGAATTAACTCGGCCTTTTCAAATAATTCACGTATATTTAGAATTCAAATCAATTAATTTTCATGGTTAAATTGTTTGACATCCATAATTCAGTTCATTAATGTCATTTTCACGTCAAACACATTTAACCATCAAATATCCAATAAACCGGGTAAATTCGGTTTATTTCCATTCCATATCGTTTATAATATTTTCTAATGATCTATTACTATTTTTATTTATTTAAATATAGCCGATTCATTCAAACGACGCTTCAGGCCATAACGCGGCCATGGCGCTATTTTTCTCTAGATTTGATTTACACATATCTGAAAATCTAACTGTTGGATCTTTACATATTTTATATCATTGGAAAGATCTTTTAAAAACGGACCCAACGGTTCTAGTTTTGGGAAAATCCGACAGTCGGATCTCCCGGTACAATCGTTTAAAGTTACGATTTCAAAATACGAACTGCAGCATCGTTATTCGTTTTATTTTAATTATATTTATATATTAATGTGATTCATTCTGGCGCTATTTTCATTCAAATTTGAATTTAACATTTCACAAAATCTAACAATTAAATGTTTACAAATTTGGTGTCGTTGGGAAGATATTTCCAAAGCGGACCCAACTGTTTCAGTTTCGGGAAAATCCGATGGTCGCTAATCGTTTAAAATCGCGGTTTCAAAATACGAACTGTAGCTTCATTATTCGATTTATTTTAATTATATATATATATATATATAAATATAATCCATTCTTCGATTTCCACACCATTTCATTTCATATATGTGATAAAAATAATATGTTTATCCAATAAATATTTATTTCAACACATGACTATTTTAAACATTTCATGTGTGTAATAAAAATGTGATTTTTGTCCTCAAAACAATTTATTTCAAACATGAATATTTTTTAGCTATTCATATATATTATAAAAATATCATTTTTATTGTTAAAACAATTTATTTCAAACATGAATATTTTTAGCGATTCATATATATTATAAAAATGTGATTTTTATTGTTAAAACAATTTATTTCAAACATGAATATTTTTAGCGATTTATATATATTATAAAAATGTGATTTTTATTGTTATAACAATTTATTTCAAACATGAATATTTTTAGCGAATCGTATATATTATAAAAATGTGATTTTTATTGTTAAAACAATTTATTTCAAACATGAATATTTTTAACACATCAATATATTTCAATACATGAATATAAATCAAGCACATGAATATTTCAGAAAATTTCGGCAGCATAACAACAGGGTAGTTAAAACTGACACCGTGCCGAGTATGGCTCCTCGCTCTACCTTAAAGCCTCGCAGCTTTTGACAAGGGGGATTTCAATATCCAGTTCGTATGCAGACGAATTTTCCCATAAACTAATCCTACTGGGTTTCAACCACAATCAATCATATCAACCATTCGCATTTATCAACCAAATTTCACATCAACCAAAATCCAAACAATCACAACCAATATATATCGTCCATGGTCTATGGACGAAGGGATTGTAAATATATTTCCATTTCATTTCAATATCATTCAACACACATATGATTTTTACAATGCATATATAACTTATACATCGCACATACAACTTATACAATGCTCATATATGAGGTGTATAACGCTTATATAACTCATACATCGATTATATAATTTATACATCGTCGTTCCTTATCGTTTATAATTCAGAAATCTCACATTGGGTTCCCCTCCTCCAAAAATTATAGGAAGCTCCAAAAATTCTCCGGTCTCTTCTAGAATGTAAAAGACGTTGTCACGGTCCCATTATCTCTTGTTTCACTGGATTTCGACCACACATGAAAAAGATATGATTTTTATCAGTAAATCTATTAGACCAAAAAATGGTCCTAACACCCAATTGAATATGATTTGCGAAGAATAATAATCTAAAACATAGAAAACCAGGCAAAGACACGAGATTTATAATGGTTCGACATTAACTAGCCTACGTCCACTTCATAGTTTCTCATTTCATTCCAGAATTACAATTACAATGAATACATTCATACAATCACTCGAATACAATGAATTATTCTCTACGAATTCATTGATTTTTATTGGAGATGAAGGTGGTTGTTGATTGAGAAATTCGGCCATGGCTTCCATTCATGAATTAAGTGTCAAACCCCCCTCAAATGATGCGTTGTATGTGTATTTATAGGTGTAAAATCGGTTGGGATGTGTGGCCACGTGGAAACATCATGGAGGACTTCGAAAATGATGGAGAAAGTAGGGAGCGTGGCTTCATTCGTGAGCTTACAAGTGTCAATCGGTCCAGGTAAATAGGCACAAGAATAGGTCTTCAATGAAGGGAAGTTGCGTGTTTCAGGCAGTTCGGTTCGGAGGCCTAGATCTGATCCGAACAGGTGTTGTTGCACCCATCCGATCCGACCCGAGCTATTCCTTCCGAACCGATCCGAACCGATCCAAGCTATCCAATCCGATCTGATCCAAGCTCTGGTTTTAGGACATATGAGAGCTTTATCCTCTAACATATATAACCCTGATCATCTGAGTTTGGGGTGGCCTGGTCACAAAACAGGCTAACATTTTGCCCCCCAAAGTACGTCTTATCGAAGATGAGGCGTGCTTTGAATATGCCAAGCTGAATATTTTTGGAAAGTCATTTGTCCTTGAGAAGGCTTTATCAAATTATTGCACTGCTTCCATGGGTGCTAGTGAGTACAAATTCTATGGGAGGAGTAGTTGAAATGATCTGGTAACCATTTAAACCTCGTCGAATCAAGAGGACTAATTCCTTCATCATAAGTCATATAGGATCGTTGGATCCTGTGTGAGGTCGTACACGCACAAGTTAATGTCAAACGATGCTTCTTCTTATGCAAGTCAAGTGTATTGCAGAGTCAGATTTTCTTTTATGTATAAGTCAATGTATGATACATCCATCCAAGTCATAAGGTAGTATCAGAATCTTTGGGCTTTGAGCTAGCATCTGGATTATTGGGACAAAATGCATCAGAATTGGCATATGAATCTGTCACTTGTGCTTGGATTTGGACTATCTCGATATCAGGATATTAATCTAGGGCTCCACAACCGCATCGAATCGTAACAATAAGGTATCCGAAAGCCATTATCACTCTGGATCATTTTATAATCCCGTGATTACATACGAATCAGCATGAGATGTTGTTGAGAACGTGCAAGCCAATGGTAGGTATGATCATCACTATCCTAAGGCAGTAGAGGAGCTTATCATACTCTCCATTTGATGCAATTGTTGGTCGAGTCTTTGGATTCATGTTTGATTTGTTAGTTGGCTCACTTGGATGGTCGAGATGAATCATGTCATATTCCAGAGATATAGTGTATATGTTCTGAATTATGCACAAAATCAGGATCATGTTCAAAGCTAGTCTGTCAGTTGAAGCCCACGCTCCCAATCTCAGTGTAAGATGAGTGAAGTCAGTGCTTATGCCCCCAGCATCGTTGGGGATTGGACTAGGTCAATTGGATATCCAGTCTTCTAGCCTTTAAACTTTCTTTCCTCACATCGGGTTAGAGCTGCAGGTTTAACAATCTTGGTTGACCCGTGTTGTTCCGTACTTCTTTCTTATGTCGTCAAGCGTTAGAGTTGTATACGTGAATGGTCGAATAACATTCACGCTGGTGTCATTCCATCTCTTTAGTCAGAAAGTGAGAATTGCCTCATCGAGCGATAATGAACTTAGATACTCTATTTGCATTAGCCACAGAGTTGAGTAAGATCGTCAATCATGAAAGCGAGGGAACATTGTTAGGGAGTTATTCGGGCTCCTTCGTTCATGCTTTGGAATTATCCGAAATAGCCGTCATAGTATTGTTGAGTCTATCCCTCCTGCTTGGTTCCATTGTGCTCGACAATCAGGATTGCTGGATCGTTTAATGAAATTGTTTCTTTCTGGAATTATGCATTCCTATCAGAATTTTCTGGGGCTTTTCGTTTGTCTTGATCATTTCAAGAGTCAGATGACGCTCCATTCTTTATCATGAAAACAATGAGAACATCCATTTCAATATAGATGTCCTCTTGTTGCAGGAATTTGTCTGTCTCATGATAGAATTCATCAACGTTTCTGGGAAAATCTCATGGCATAAAGGTATTGATGTTTACTCCAGAGGTGAATCCGCCAAGGCAACTTGGTGGGCCTCGTTGCAGAAAGTCTTTGAAGCCTGAGTTACCCAGAATATCGGATACTGCTACTATCAACACCATAGATGGTCCAGGTTGATCTACCGATGCCACCGCGGCATCGAATTTTTTGAGGAATGAATGCATAGTCTCACCAAACCTTTGTTTGATTGTAGTGAGTAACATGACACTCTTTGGTCGATAGGCGTGGATCTTTGAACCTCATTTGAGTGTGCCGCCTTTGATGAAGCATTAAATAACATTGGCAATCTGGCCTTTGTTTTTGCGGAGTCATCGCCAATTGCCCAATTTAGCGCTGGTGCCCCCAGCATGAACTCTTGAAGTGGATGGAAGCTAGTCTCTCGTTTCTTGATTCCGCATATGTAATAGTCGTTAATCAGGCTTCTATCTTTTAATTCTAGATGATGATCCGCTGCTCGGATGTATGCTGGTTGTTCTTGAGGAGCCATTCTTCTGGTTATAGTCTGGGATCTTGCGGAACTCTGATAAATGTAAATGTGCCTAAAGTTGGCAGATAGTCAAATTATGTTGCTTGAAGCTCGTATCCCGTACTCCCCATCCACGGGGATTTTACTAAATAGTAATCATCTAATCCACGTATTCTCTGAATTTATACTCCCTCATCAAGCTGTAAGTTAGAGTTTTGATACAAAATGATTTGTTCATGTCTAGGTCATGTTAGTTTTTGGTCTCCCATCCAAGCTCTGAGGTTCGGAGTCGGGTGGCTATAAAGTCAGATTATGGTTGTCTCAAATGATCTCGTTTTCCCCCAACTTTAAGAAATGGGGAACTTTATGTTGAATTTGAGTTGGATTTGAAGCGTTCATCTGAATTGGAGCATAGGTTGGTCGGACTCCGTTTATGTTTTCGGTGACGCTTGCATTGCCGTCATTTTCATTCAAATTGCTGCAGTCAGAAGTTGCATGCTGCAAATGTTTGAGAGGAGGTTGATTGCACCTTGTTTCATTCAATACTACGTTGCCAACTTGCCCTAGGGTCTCATATGATATGGGCCACGGAGCAGGGAGTGTTTGATCCAAGTTCATTGTCGCTTGAATTCCCACGGTGCTCGCTCCAGCGAGTAAGTCGTAGTTACTCGGCCTTCCAACTATCCAAGTAAAGAAGTTATCCATCGCTTTCTGTCTTTTTCGGAGAAATTCATCTCGCCGAGCCATTTGAGTTCTCAAATCAACAAGGTTACCATCCATTTCATATCTAGCTTGACATGCTGAGGGATCATCGGAAAAAGAAATCTGCTGACTTCCTTTGCTCCTAGCGCCTTCTGCGCCAATATCCTCAACACGAAAGAAATTTCTATCTTCCTTCTTCTTAGCCTTTGAGTCTGAGTGTCAGGCAATTCGCCTCCTCGCAAGTTAGAAGTCAAAGTAATGGCATCCCCTTTTATATGGGGCCTTTCAACTAGGAAGTCCGTCGGGACTAGCAAATGGACGTTCACTCTGCATCCATTCCGTGGTCCTCAAGCATCCTGTCAAGATCGAGGTATAAGTTAGACACAAATATATAAATTATGCCATTTGTAAATATTTTCAATAATGTGGCCCCAGTCCAAGGGTAACGGTGAAAGATCAGTAGTTGTATCACATCCCATTCAAATTTAGACATAGATGTTGTTACACGCCCACATCCGTTAAGGGAATGCACTAAGTTCTGTGAAGTAGTATAGGTAAAAGATGCAGATAAATTACAAGACAGATAAATAAAGCAACGGAAAAGTGAATAAAACTTTATTTCATTTATAAACAGCTTGTACAAAGATTGTTTTCCAACAACAAAGTATCTATCTTGTTTAACAAAATAAAGAGGCATAAATATACAATGATATTCCCCAATAAAACATTAGCCAGCCATAGCGGTGGAAAAGAGAGTCCAAAGCAGCACATCAAAGAGTCCTCAAGCTTGGAAAGTGTAACAGGTCCATACAAATCTGAGCTATTCCCTCCCTGACTACCTGGGGGAGGGGGCGAAACGGAAGAAAAGAAGACGAAAGAAAACATAGAGTCAGACATGAAGCCTGGTAAGTCTAGTGGTGCTTCGGTATATGAATAAGGAAAAGGACATGACATGCATAAACTGAAAAATGGGACAGTAACAGAATAACAGACTAATATAAACCAAAGCAAGACAGTTTAAACCGAATATACTATCACGCACCATCCTATATCTCTGCACCACCTAACTAGTATCCCAACTAGTAATCTGTATAAAGATGATAAGGTGATCCCAATCCCTGTAATTGCAGTTTCCTTTAGATGTACATTTATTATTTATTACCTAGATTTAATCTAGGGTTTTCTTATCGAGCGTTTCCTAGATTCAACTAGGGTTTATGCGAATTATCTAATAATTCTCGGATTCAGGATATATGCCACCTAGGTCCACTAGGGATTATGCTACCTGTCGAACGATGCCCCTAGTCTAGGACACACTACCTAGAGTGGTATATGTTCCTAAACTTTCCCCACGTATGTGTCGCGAATCGTTTATCGCTTTCTAGATGCACATGTCCTGAAATGTGCGACCCGAGTCCCGTGGCAGGGCTATTCTAGAAACACGGAACTCGGTCGGGAGCTTTCAGATATCTGCCGATGCAGATGCTAAGGTCTGTTTTTCTACCAGTGGTTATGGTCCCACGTGACCCCTCCCTCAACTAATGAAAGGCAATCCAAGAAAATCAAGCACGAGAACTATACTCCTGCCACCTATGCCCCACTTTCCTATTGGCCAACCTCACCCATAACTATATAGCAAGTATATGGTCTGTTGGGAGTTTTCTGCCTTTCCGCATGCGTACTACGATTGACTGAAGATGGTAGGTAGTCGACGACGTGCTATCACAGGGCTAAACTAAGTATCGCCGACCCACGCTGATCCACCCTAGTCATTAGGTTGCTCATACTGCAACCAAGGCATACCCTTGGTTCTTCTACCGCAGACCTTAACCTCTGTGAGCCCAGGCGGATCATCTACAACCTCACAGAGGGATACCAAGAGTACCCTCACGTCCCCCGAAGCTACGTGCTTCTAAACCCAGTCCGTTGGAGCCTTTTTCGAAATCGGATAAACGTTTGCTCCTTCTCATGTACTTGTCAAGCGATGATTTACCATATCGGGTTATTCATCTATTATGGACCGGCTCAGTTTTCTTGACTAAGAATTATTACTTAGTTGTTCTCAACTAAGGTTTACCACCTAGTTTCTTTTCCCATAAATCTTGTTAACTAAGGTTTATCACTTAGTTTCTTTAACTGGGGATTTCAAGTTAGCTCCCGTTCTCGATTGTTTCTTAACTAGGGTTTACTACTTAGCCCTCTTTCTCGTCAAGTTGGATTGGTTAAGTGTCATTAGTCAATTCAAGTTAGCTTAACCCATTCCTTTGTCATATTAAACTGGCTAAGTGTTATCAGTAGTTCATGTTGACTTAACCTTATCACAAACCAAGTTATATTGGTTAAGTATTTCTTATTACTTAACCCTACCCATTCATCTTGTATTGGTTAAGTGTCCCCTTCAACCTAACCTTGCCCATCTGTTTTAACTAACATGTTATAACGGTTAAGTGTTCCCTTAGTTAACTCAACCCTAACATCTGTTTAATTAACATGTTCTAATGGTTAGGTATTGTCCCTTCATGTTTCAACTTAACCCTGTTCAATTTATCACACTGTGATGGTTATGTGTTCTAAGTTTACTTAACCCTACCCTCTAGTCCAGCTAACATATTTAATTGGCTAAGTGTGTTTACTTAACCTTACCCACTTATCTAACTAACGTGTTATAATGGTTAAGTATTCTAAATTTACTTAACCTCACCCACTTATCTAATTATCAGATTATAACGGTTAAGTGTCCTTAATTTACTTAACCTCACCCTCTAGTCTAGTTAATATGTTAAATTGGTTAAGTATATTAACTTTTACTTAACCTCACCTTATCGTCTAGTTAACATGCTAAATTGGCTAAGTGTCTTCTTAGTTACTTAACCCCTACAAGTCTTGTCTTGTTAACATGTTAAGTTGGTTAAGTATTTTAGTTAACTTAACCCTACTAATCCTAACTTAGCTTTAATTGTCTTATTAAAGCACCAACCACTCACATTAGATAGGTATTGCTGTGGCTGCCTGTATGCCGGTCGGTTCCGGGCAGTCTTACGCCACAACCCAGTCTAACCTCGGGTCTTTTTTGGGCTCAATGTCTTAACCTCTCACATTGGATAGGTATTGTTGTGATTACTGGACAGCCGGGCGGGTCCGGGCAAATTTACATCACAACTCAATCCAACCTCGGGTTAAGCATGCTCGTATTTTCTAGATTTACATATTTGTCACTTTTCATTTTTTATATGTAAATGTTTATGGCCAAACCATCCAAATTCACTAATTTTGGGTATAACAGTCTATACCGCTTTTAATGTCACTAGTCATTGGCATGTGTCAAACATGCCAATACATGTATTTTATTTTAAACCCAACGTTTGTTTCCCCCATTTGTACGTACGCAACATAACATAAGTTGGGCTTAACATTTCATCCCAACTCATAAACATAAAAAGGGGAAGCACAGAATCATAAATTGTTCTAGAATACATAAAAGTGTGTGGCGCATGAACTTGCAGCATAGCTCTTTCACTACATAGATTGTGGGTCATGTGAACTTGCATTCAATAAGGATATAACTAAGTTGGTGTCACATTAAATGGCGTACTTTTAGACTTGTTTAAACATGGTTTTATACACATGTAACTAGGCATAATGTCAAACACCAAACTAGCATAAAAATGTCTATTTTTTGACATAACCCAAAGGTGTAAACTAACTTTACATCAAGTAGCCTATTTCAACATGAAACTAGTATAATTTGTGTAACAAAAAGGTACTTGCATAAACCCAATTATCACTTGCAAATAAACATAATAATGTATACAAAGGTTTTGAGTCGTGTAGGCATAAAAGGTTTCATCTTGGATCATGTTTACAGGAGTCTCAACTTAGGCCTAAAAAGAATGTATGCTAACCATGTTAACGACATAACATAAAGATGTCAATTCTAGTTTTTACTACAAACTTGCAAGTGATATTTATCTTCATATACAAATGTCAATAGGCTCGCATCAACGAATTTATGCCACAAACACCCAATACAAAATATGACATAATCAACGCAATACACAGAATTTACATCAATATTTTACAATAATAAAACCCCAATTTCAATTACATCGAATCACATCGTAATTTCTATTCATATTCAGAAAACCACTATACTTACAACGGGCGCTGAAACTTGTTTTCTGGTTTCTGTTATTCTGAATTTGCAAAGCTTTCCCTTGGAGTAGAAAACGTTGCGTAGAAATTAGATTAGACTTTTTGTTTCATGAATCGTTGTTCGTCTCTTTTCAAGCGGAGGCTCTCCTTAGTTTTCTTCCGACAGTATGGCGGCTCAAGTTCTTATTTTTGTGTGAATTTTAGTTGGAGACCTAGGGTGTTTTTATAGAGTTGCAAGTTAATTAGGGCCGTCGATGAAGCCAGGTTTAATCAAAGCCATCCGTTCTAAAGAGAAGCCAATCAAAAGAAGACAACTCATCCCTAGTGACAAGACCAGGCCCAGAAATTCGACCAGAACACAGACCAGGCCAGTCAGACCTGACCAGGTCGACAGGGGAGGTCGACCCTATGGTCGACCTGGGTCAACCAGGTCGACACTATGGTCGACCCTATGGTCGACCTGGGTCAACCAGGTCGAACCTATGGTCGACCCTATGGTCGACCTGGGCCCTGGGTAGGAATTTTCCTGCCCAGCCCGGGTCTGGTCCTATTTTTGAATTTTGAATCCGTTTTTCGAGCTGTTTGAATTTTAAATAAATTCTTAAACTTCCGGAGGTCATATCTCCTTTGTATGGAGTCCGATTTACGCAAACTCGGACTCTATCTCAAGCAGAATTTCGAGACGAACGTAATGGCGTAACCCGTTTCCCTTAATTCTTCTTCTAAAATTTAATTATACTTTAATTTGTGAAACTTAATGTTACAGAACTACGGGGTGTTACATATGCAGGGAAAAGAGACATGACTTTCAAAGCTTATGTGATTGAGTTTTCCAAGTGCTCAAGTTATCACATTTTCCATTCAGTGTATTTGTGAGGTGGCACTTGTTGATGCACTTGGGCTATGGCCAGTCACACGTGGGGGTGTATGCTGATTCGATATATCACTCTTAGGGCCTCCTTTCGGTCGTTGACTTAAGTCACGTGACACGTCATTAAACAATTCACTCTCATGGCCTCCTTTCGGTCGTCGCCTTGAGTCGCATGAGAAGCTTGGCATTGGGCATCAGCGTCAGCCTTCTAGACATGGCCCTTTGTTTGTTTTCTACTGGCCTACTGCAGTTGTCGCGAGTGCGGCCCTCGCATTCTTGTCCTGTTATCTTGTACAAGCTCGCACTCTGTAAACAAAGTGAATCTCTAAGTAATAGGTAATAAAGCACATCACAATCAAGTAAGGGTTCCAATTCAAAACCCCTGCAATCAAATAATATCTAGAAAATCATATAGAATTTATCTGGGGAGGCAATGTGTGTGTGTCCCCAATCAAACTTGAATAAAGTGCCTAGTCAGGGCTTGTTCGACATTGTGTTGTCCCCAATCTTTCCGTGGGGGGTTTCAGCTCAACTTTCAATCTTATCCCCATTCCTTCAGTGGAGTAGGAGCCTGTTGTCTTTGGTGCTTAATCTTAGCACCTTTATACTCTCCTGACGTGTAACACCCCGTAATTTTATAACATTAAAATTCACAAATTAAAGTATACTTAATTTTTAGAAAAGAATTAAGTGAAATGGGTTGCGCAGAGAAATATATATATATTGATATATATATATATAATTAAAAATTAAATAAATAAATATGCGAAAAAGTTCAAAACAGCGAATTGGGAGGGGGAATAACCGAACCGACCCATTTTTGAGGTCGACCCGAGCTCTGCTGGGTCGACTAGGGGTTAACCCAGGGTGTTTGGCTATCAACCCGTGGGCCGATTCGCTCAAATGCAGATTTTGCATTTGATTGGTTCTTATGGTTCAGGGTTAATCTAATGTCCTAAATAACTTCCTACACCTATAAATACATCCTAATCCTAACCCTAAACCTAATTAAAATAGAATAGTTACCGTCGCTATGGAAATCAATGGAGCCGCCGCCAACTAAGAAAGAAGAAAAGCAAATTCAATTCTAATTCTCTCAACCCTAAAGCAAAGCAAAACTCTCTCTTTTCTTCTCTAAATTGTGAGTATGATGATCTTAACAAGATTATTATCATTTTAATTAGGTTGAGTTATGAATGGATTATGAGTAGATGATGTGAATTATCATATATGTTGTTGTAAACCCCTTTTGCTATCATGTATATTGTAAATCCAATGTTATGTGATGATGATATCTTATATGTTGTAAATCATGCTATGATGATGTTATGTATGTTGAAAGTTTCTATGCTAAGTTGTGATGAATCATACATGTTAAAAAGGCCATGATGTTACCATCTATGCTAGTTAGTTCATATTAATTAAATCATCATGTTTGGGTTATGTTGATCTACATGACAAGTCACATATGCAAGTTAGATTGATTAGAAAAGTTATGAACATATGCCAAGACATCTATTATGACATCTAGAATTATGCTATGACATATGTGATATCCTATGCTAGTTCACACCATCATTATGTTTCCTAAAAACCCCATATGCAAGTTTATGTATAGATTTGGGCTATGATCATATCATGTAAATTGAGACATTTAACAAGTTGACACCTTTTGATCCTTAACATGTGTAGGTTATGCAAGTTTCACCCCTATTATGATTAGATTTATTTCAATTGTCTATATGTTGTGATAATTTATCTTTGTGCTAGGTGTTAGACTATACAAGTCTAGCTTGTATTGTGCGTTGAATAAGCGAACGTATAAACGTGGGGTAGGGGTAATATTAAGGATTTAATATTAAAAAGTTGGGGTGCAATTGATATGATTTTGCATGCCATAAGTGGATGGCCATAATTGAGTCAATTATGGACATCATTAAAAGTTGACTTAATTAATAATTTGAATAGGGAATTATTAAAACTGGGGTAAAAGATTTTAAGTGTTAATCAATGCTTAGGACACGAGGTTGGACTCGTTTGTGACGTAAACCTTCCCGGACCCGCCCGGCAAATCCAGTGGTCACAAATGTCAGCCCAATGTGAGAGGTCCTAGGCCTAAACTAAAGCATAACGGTTGTAAAGACACGAGGTTAGACTCTTTTATGGTGTAAGACTTCCCGGACCCGCCCGGCAAATCCAACTGCCATAAATGCCAGTCTAATGTGAAAGGTCTTTATGAGGTTATGGCCTGAATGAATTAAGAAATACTTAACCAGATAAACATGTAAGGTGGGACATGGGGGATAAGTAGGTGCCTTGGGTGGCATGAGGAATCTGGTGGGTGCCCTTAGTGGCATGTGAAATACGATTAGTAAGACTTAACCAAACACACATGTAAATGAACATGACTAAGAGGGTTAAGTGGGATATACTAGTGACAAACTTAGGTGGGTAGCTTGTGGGGGCCTATTTCGACCAGTATCCCAAACGTATCTTTGTGGGCTCGACCCAAGTCGAGGACGGGACACGCATGCTGGGTTCGACTGTAAGAGGCCAAAACGGGGAGCGGTGGCAACGCAAGTCCAACGGGTTTCATATGCGTGTGTTGACCCGGGGTAGTAGATAAGACGTTGTTGCATCGTGTAGGTATAAGCCGTGCATTCTCAAGTTGTATCGGGTTGCCACTTTAGGGGAGTGATACACCCCACTGTGGGGCCAGCACGGGTATCTACGAGTAGGGAGCCGATCGAAAGTGGGTAGTGGGGTACATCTAGTGGAGATAGGGGCAGACGGCACCTATGTAGTCAGCTAGGGGTACGTAAGGCTATTTATAAAGTTTCTGTGTGAAGCAAGTGGGATCAAACAATAGGGTGACTGGTGTGGTGCAGTGTAGTAATGTGCGGTGCAGTGTAGTAATCATTCGTTAGTAATTAGGTGTGCCTTTACCGTTATCTTTAACGTTATCTTAAACGCTATCTTTATCTTCCTAAGAGTTCATAGACATTTACTTGTCTTCCAGCTTATGCCTTAGTCTAGTTATTTTGATAATAGTATTGTTAGAATTATCATACTCGCCAGACTTTATGTCTGACCCCCTCTATTTCTATCCTTTTTCCCCCTCCAGGTCCTCAGGTTGGGCGCAGCTCTAGTGGAGTTTGATTGAATTGCTTCATCTCTCTTTGGAAAGCTTGGACCGTTGAAGTAAAGTCCAGCTTGTTATCTTTTTAATGGCTATTTATGTAATGGGATTATGTATTTTGTTTTTATGAAGATGGATATTGTACTTGGTTATGATCTATGGTTTTATGATGTAACAAACATGTTTAATTTCTGCTGCAATAAAATGAAGTTTTAGATTTCCAAGTACTATTTATTATCTGTCTCGTTGTAATTTTTCTGTTCTATATTCACTTATAACCTCCGTGGAAGTTAATGCATTCCCTTTGTGAGTGACATTAATGGACTTGGGGTGTTACACGTAGTATCAGAGCTTAAGGTTACCAGAACAGATAAAAATACTTTAGAAAAATAGTTATTTTTGGAAGAAGTGCTTTCAAAAACATGTTTTAATGAGAAATTTAAAGAGAAAAGTTTTTAAGAAAAAAAACATAATCCCCAATAGCCACATATCTTTATCTTTCGAATTCTCCATTTTGAATCTTTCCTTTTTCGTTTCAGCATGGCTGAAGATCTTAACCTACCTGACGGGGTAGCGATACCAGGATGGTATAGGAGGTTGTTAGAGGCTAGGGCCGCTGCGGGTCCAGCCAATGTTCCTCCACCACCAGTTGCACCCGTCCCTCCTCCTCCTCCTCGCGTAGATACTTTTGCAAAGACGTGCAAGGAATTCAAGGCTATGGGTGGAAAACCATTTCAAGGGTCAGAAACGTTTGTGGAAGCTAGAGATTGGCTTAAGGTGGTGGAAGAATTGCTAGAACTCTTTGAAGTAGAAGAAGGGAGGAGAGTTCGTTTAGCAGCTTGGTTGATGAAGGGAGAGGCCTCGTTTTGGTGGGAGGTCACTAATGGGGAGCGTCCTGTTGACTCTTGGGCGGATTTCAGACGTAGGTTCGAGGCGAAGTTTCTCTCCAGGGCGGACGAAAATCTATATATGGAAAGGTTCTTGACATTGAAGCAAGGAAGCTCATCAGTGAAAGAATATGTCAATAAATTTAATCAGTTGGCAAGGTTTGGCTTGGACTTAGTAAACACGCCGGAGAAGAAGGCTCTAAGGTTCGTGAATGGCTTGAATGAACCATTGCAAGGGTTGGCTATGACCCACATCCCGATGGGGGCCACCTTTGAGAAGTTAGTAGAAATAGCGCTCATGCATGAGGAGAAAAGCGCTAAAGCTGATAAGGCACCCGAGAAGAAGGGGGATCAGAAGAAACCACAACAGCAAAACAAGAAGGGTGGAAAAGACAATAATGGCAAGGGAAAGAAGAAGTGCCTTAACTGTGGAACCCAGGCCATCTCAGCAAGGATTGCCGAAAGAAAAAGAAGACTGGTTGTTTTCATTGTGGCGATGCGGGACATTTAGTGTAGGACTGCCCAAAGAAGGAGCAAAGGGCATGAGCTACCTCGGGAGGACAGGTGCAGGCTCTTATGGCACCAGGGCAGGCTAGGGGACAAGTTCATGCTCTCGCGGTCCCACCGCTGCAAGAACGAGGTAGAACCATTTCTGTTGAAAGCTTAGTTTTTCTGTTTGATCATCATGTCCGTACCTTATTCGATTCGGGCGCATCACATTTGTTTATCTCTACATCATTAGTTGAATCACTGCACTTAAACACCAGTTTAATAGAGGATCCCTTAGTTGTTTCGAATCCAACAGGGGGCTCAGCTTATTTGTCCATGATGTGTTTGGATTTTAAAATTTCCATACTTAGCGTTGAATTTAGATGTGATGCTTATGTGTTGGGCTTCACGGGCTATGGGCTAATTTTAGGAATGGATTGGTTATCCAGAAATGGGGCCGTTCTTGATTGTGAAAGGAGAGTAGTTAGGCTCGTGACTCGCCTTGGCAACACTCTCGAAATCTTTTGTAATCCCATAAATTCGGTTATGCTAAGTTATCTAGAATCGCTTGACGCGTCTGAGGAAAATCTACGATCTGTTAGAGTGGTCCGAGAATATTCGGATGTGTTTGAGGAGGTGAAGGGCTTGCCTCCGAAGCGGGAGATAGATTTTCGAATATATCTTGTGGATAATGCGAAACCAGTATCTTTGCCAGTACGCCACATGGCTCCACGTGAAAGGAGGGAATTCGGTAAGCAAGTGAAGGAGTTGCTTGAGAAGGGGTTCATAAGACGAAGTATATCGGAGTGGGGTGCTCCAGTATTATTTTCCACGAAGGCGGATGGGTCCCTTAGACTTTGTGTGGACTATAGAGAACTTAATAAACTTACTAAGAAGAACAGACACCCACTGCCGAGGATTGACGATCTCTTCGATCAGTTAGTTGGCGCCTCAGTGTTTTCGCAGTTGGACTTAGCCACTGGTTTCCATCAGTTGAGAGTGGCTGAGGATAGCATTGACAAGACTGCCTTTAGGACTCCGGATGGTTTCTATGAATGGCTAGTGATGCCCTTCGGTTTGACAAACGCCCCCGCATACTTTGTTGATTTGATGAGTAGGGTGTTTAGGGAGTACCTTAACAAATTCGTGGTAGTCTTTGTAGATGACATCTTGATCTTTTCTAAGGATGAAGAAGAGCATGCCCTACATCTTAGGGAAGTGTTGGAGACCCTACGAGCGCATAGCCTTAAGGCTAAATTTTCTAAGTGTCACTTCTGGAGGAAGGAAGTACGGTTCTTGGGGCACGTGGTTTCCAAAGAAGGGATAGCCATGGATCCCGTGACGGTGGTTGCCATCCAAGACTGGAAGGTCCCTAAAAATGCTAACGAAGTGAGAAGTTTCTTGGGGTTGGTTGGCTACTATAGGAGGTTTATCAAAGACTTCGCAAAGATATCAGCTCTATTGACACGCTTGACGAAGAAGAACCTAGTTTTCACATGGGACATAGATTGTGATGATGCGTTCCAACGTTTGAAGAGAGCTTTGACTTCAGCCCCAGTCTTAGTATTGCCAGACGGGAGTAAGCCATTTACCATTTATACTGATGCTTGTGGGACAGGACTAGGCGCAGTCTTAATGCAAGAGGGTAGGGTAATAGCCTATGGTGGAAGGCAGTTGAGAGCGCATGAGAAAAATTATCCTACACATGACCTAGAATTGGCCGCTGTTGTTTTCGCGCTTAAGTCTTGGCGTCATTATCTTCTTGGCAAGAAATTCGAACTATTCACTGACCACAAATCTTTAAAATACCTATTCTCTTAAAAGGACTTGAACTTAAGGCAGCAAAGGTGGATGGAGTTCTTAGCGTCCTACGACATTGAGATAGCATATACCCCTGGCAAGGGTAACGTGGTGGCCGATGCCTTAAGTAGAAAAAGATTATCCTTAACTCCTTTGTTTGTTGAGTGGCGAAGTTTAGAATTCATTTCGATGTTTGACTTTAGACCTTCCGTTGACTTCGTACCCGGTTTGTTAGCATCCTTGGAGGTCAGACCTACGCTTTTGGGACGGATTGGTGAGGCACAGCGAGACGACCCGCAGTTGGTTGAGTTAGTAGAAAAACTCAAAGGAGGGGAGTCATCAAGCCATCTCTGTAGGTATACCCTAGATGATAAGGGTTGGTTACGTAGGGACGGTAGACTTTGTGTACCAAAAGACGATGACCTAAGGAAGACTATTCTTGACGAAGCACATCATTCGAAGATGACCATTCATCCCGGCGGGGACAAGATGTACAAAGACATGAAGAGAGTTTACTTTTGGGCCGGCATGAAGAAAGATGTGGCTGAGTATGTCGCTAGATGCTTGGTGTGCCAACAAGTAAAAGCGGAGCAAAAGAAACCCGGTGGGTTGCTTCACCCATTGGAGGTTCCACTATGGAAGTGGGAAAGTGTCTCGATGGATTTTGTGGATGGGTTACCGCGATCAAGGAAGGGTAATACGGGAATTTGGGTTATAGTAGATAGACTTACTAAAAGCGCCCATTTCATTCCCGTAAAGAGTAAGAGGACTGCTCCATGGTTAGCCTCCGTATACGTTCGAGAAATAGTTCGTTTGCACGGTGTTCCTTCTAGCATAATGAGCGACCGCGATCCTATTTTCACTAGCGAATTTTGGAGAAGCTTACAAGAGGCGGTAGGGACTCAGTTATGTTTGGGCACCGCATATCATCCTCAGACGGACGGCCAGACCGAGAGGGTGAATCGCATTCTAGAGGATCAGTTGAGGCTATGTATCCTAGACTTTGGGGGTACCTGTCCATTGGTGGAGTTCGCATATAATAACAACTTTCAGTCCAGCATTGGTATGGCACCATTCGAAGCTCTTTATGGACGACCTTGTCGTTCACCTACATGTTGGTGGGAATCTACGGATAAGATCTTACTTGGACCCGATATGATTAGGGAGACTTCGGAGAAGATCGACTTGATTCGAAGGAGGATGAAAGCAGCACAGGATAGGCAGAAATCTTATGCGGATAAGAGGAGGACAGATCTCGAGTTTGAAGTTGGGGACATGGTCTTTGTCAAAGTGTCTCCATTACGGAACGTTTTTCGCTTTGGGTCCGTTGGGAAATTAGCACCAAGGTTTGTAGGGCCGTTTCCTATTAAGGAGAAAATTGGACAGATGGAGTATAGAGTGGAGTTGCCCGAGAGACTTAGTGGTGTACACGACGTATTCCATGTGTCACATTTGAGGAAGTGCTTGCACGAGACCGCGGAAGTGGTAGAGCCGAGCTTGCTTAGAGAGGTGGAGATAGAGCGTGATGCGACAAATCGACGAGCTCCTACGCGCATTCTTGGGTCGGAGATCAAGAGGTTGAGGAATCGAGAGGTCAGACTAGTCAAAGCGCAATGGGGAGATGATGAGAGCAACGCTACTTGGGAGACGGAAGAGAAGATGCGTTCACGATACCCTTTTCTTTTTGAGGGTATGTCCTTTAATTTCTCCTTTATCGCTTAGCTTGTACTTATCTTATCTTTAGTATATCCTCTCGCTAGTATCTTTGACCTTTAGTTAGGATAATCCTATGGTTGAAACATGTGTTTGAGACATGTTATGTATGGTGGATGCAAAGTGGATGAAAGTGTTTGCTAGTGGTTGCTCGTGGATGCATATACACACACTATTAGGCACCAGATCGGCTCAGTCACTTCATATTGCATATATATGGATGTATTTAGTAAAATGGATGTATAATGGTTGTATTATCATATAGTTGCTGCATTCGTGTGGATGGTTGTGCACGCATATAGAATTAATATGTATCATTAGGAATCTTTTGCATACATATTGGACGCATGGCACTATCATGAGTTTCACTAAGGAGGTCGACTGAATCAGTAGACCACCTAATTTTGCATTGGATATGGACATTGTAACACCCCACCTCCGCCAGTGCCACTCTTGCAAGGACACTAGCTTTGGAGGGGCGTTTAAACAAGGTAAACATGCATGCAGATATCACAAGACAAAACATATAAGTAAAACAGAGTAGTAAAGCAGCGGATAAAACTTGCATTTCCAAAACCACAGTTAAGTTACAATAAAGTACTTAGTCATTATTTTCCAACAAACAAAGTCTAGACAAAAGCATAAACTGAAAAACTGAAATACATAAAGTATTATCCCCAAAGTGAAGTGATAAACCATAGCTAGCTCAATGTCCAAACCCGTACATGAGCAAATCCAGTAAGCAAGCTAGAAAGATCCAAGCTAAGCTCCAATGTTCCCACCCTGAGAACCTGAGGGGGGGAAACGGAAGAAAAGAGGCGAAAGAAAACAGGTCAGTCAAAAAGACTGGTAAGCCCTACTACTATCTGTCTATGAACTAGTAAAGTTAACTGGCATGAGAAGTTGAGATGAACATAAGGATAACAACATACTGGCATGATGATTAACTAACAAGATAGATAAAGGTGCCATCGCATAATTAAGGTTAAGTTTTGCACCACGGGTGTACTAGCATTCTAACATGTCAAGTAAAAACAAGAATTGATCCCTTGGCCCAAGCTTGGCCCAAGCTTGGCCCAACATCATGAGATGACCTAAATCAAGGTCCAACTACTCGGTCTAGTCGATCGGCTCCCTATAAGCCTAACTCGTCAAGTGTCGGTGTCATATGGCTTAATCATGTAATGTAGTTGACTGTGCAGGGTCCACCCTAGGGTGAATCAGGCCCTATGGTGTAACCCTCTGACACCATACCATGATGCACAGTCCAAACCTACCGTTGCCCGTGTTCAACTCCGGACTTGATGTGCACGACCATGGTCCGCCTGAACAACCGGGGCATCATTCAGCCGTCTCTTTTGGTCTCTTACAATCAGCCCAGTAATCGTGCCCCACCCTAGCCTAGTCCTAGGGTCTTATGATACTACCTAGAAGGTTACTGCTGAAAAGGACCATGCAACTAGGGTTTCTTAACGGGTTAAATGTGGTTAACCCGATCCAAACGTGGATTAAATCGGTTAAGAGTACCCAAGGCTCCTGACTTAACCTCGATTAACCCATCAAGCCCAAATTGGTTAAGTATTAAGTGGACCATGACTTAACCCTAATCAGGAGGCATTAATTAACTTAATGCGCTTTAACCTCTCACATTAGACTTTGTTGTGGTTACTAGTTAAGCCGGGCGGGTCCGGGTAGCTTTACACCACAACTAGGTCTAACCTCGGGTTCGAGCACAACATGACCAACTTCTCACATTGGGTCCTATTGTTTGTAGCCACTAGTTAAGCCGGGCGGGTCCGGGTAGATTTATGCTACAAACTCAACCCAACCTCGAGTTGGCCACAGTCATATTTTCTAAGTGTCATGTCCATTATGTTTCCAAAACATAATTACAAGTTAACATATCACGTCATGTTACAAAAATCATGTTCATGTCATTATGTTACCCAACCCCAACGTAATCCCATCGTTTACATAATCGCAACAACGCATAAAGGATAAAATAGGGAACTTGGCATAACCATGACATAAAGGTGTTGAATTCACAAGTTTAACATGGTGGCATATGAAATGTACATATGTTCATATACTTGCATATTGCATTATTAGGCTTCAAAAGCATGCATATAACCAAACTTAGCATATGAGTGATACATGGTGATAAATGACATGTAGAAGTTGCTAGAAGTTCGCATTTTGCCTCACATGCAAGTTATCATAAGGGATATGATAACTTTCATGTTGCCAAAATGCAACCTTTAATATAAAGCTTGGAGCTTTATGCTCAAAACCTCAAGTTTAACTTGCATAACATGATAACATGATCAACCCAAACTTGCATAACATAGCAACATGTGTCATACATAATGATTAAACCAACTTGCATAATGATCATCCAAACTTGCATATAATGATCAACCAAACTTGCATATAATGACCAACCAAACTTGCATATAATGATCAACCAAACTTGCATATAATGATCAACCAAACTTGCATATAATGACCAACCAAACTTGCATATAATTATCAACCAAACTTGCATATAATGATCAACCCCAAACTTGCATCATTCATTTAACTTTAGAGTTCAAAGAAAGAAAGTAGAAAAGGGCTTACAATGCTATGAAGACACAAATAAATATTTATTATAAAGATTGAGATGAAGCCCTTATGCAAGCACCAAAAACCCAAATATGCAAGCTCCAAATGAAAACCCTTGAGCCAATTCAATAAAAACCCTTGCTTTGAAATAGAAATGTTGCAACTTGACTTGAATGCAAGCTAAGAACACTCATACAAGTTTGAAAACACTTGTATGAACTCAAAATCTCTCATAGAAATTAACTTAGAAATTTTAGCATGAGAGTGGAGGCCATGAGAGGAACAAATTTGGCATAGTTTAGTTGTAGGATTGAATAATGGTGATTTAGGCTAGGTTTAGGGGTCTTTTTATAGAGTTTTAGGATAGTATTAGCCATAGGACTAACCCTAGATTCAATCCAAGCCATCAAAGCATGTCTTGGGGAAGAAGTTAAGTGTAGGAACCATCTAGGGCCTTTAGATTAAAGCTGAACCATGAGAACCATTCAAATGCAAAATCTGCATTTGAGCGAATCGGCCCACGGGTTGACAGCCAAACACCCTGGATTAACCCCTAGTCGACCCAGCGAGCTCGGGTCGACCTCAAAAATCGGCCGGTTCGGTTATTCCCCTCTCCCAATTCGCTGTTTTGAACATTTTTGCATATTTATTTATTTAATTTTCAATTATATATATATATATCAATATATATATATTTCTCTGCGCAACCCATTTCACTTAATTAAGTATACTTTAATTTGTGAATTTTTCGTGAAACTTCGCGAGGCCATATCTTGGTCATACGGACTCCGATTTTCGAAAACTCGGACTCTATTTCGCGTATTTTTCCGAGACGAACGCAATGGCACAGCCCGTTTCCCTTGATTCAGATTTTACAGTTTAATTCTGCCTCCATTTATGTTATAACATGTTATTCAAAAATACGGGTTGTTACATTCTCCCCCTCCTTAAAGGATTTCGTCCCCGAAATCTCCAAGTTAGGAAGAACGTATCCTACCATCCATCATCCATCTACTCAAAACATCATCCACGAGCAATCATTGTCCTTAAAAGGTTCTAAATGTTGTATGATCATATGCAAAGGTGTGTGTATATGTACTTATCTAATGCGAAAATTAGGAGGTTACTGATTCAGTAAACCCCCTTAATGCAAAATATGTTAGTGAAATGAGTCCATATGTATGCAAATTCCTAACGTAATTTATAATCTCTACATGAGTGCACATAACATTCATCCATATGCAACATCCACGTGATAGCATAACAAGTTTTCATCCATGAATAAGCATAAACACTCATGCATATGCGGTATGAAAGTGTGTGAGCCGATCTTAGTGCCTAACGTGTATTATGCATCCACGAGTATCCACTTGCAAACACTTGCAACCACTTGCAAACATCAAACATAACATGTTTCAAATACATGTTTCAACCAAGGGTTTCTACCTAAGGTTCTCATGACAAGATTTACGAAACAAGATAAACTAGATAAGCATGGATAGCAAAGGGAAGATATACCAATCTAGGAAAATAGATTGAAAATGTATCCTCCAAGAGAAATGGATAAAGCACGCGCCTCTTCTCCTTGGTTTCCCAAGTTGCGTCTCCCTCTGTTTCACTCCATTGCGCCTTAACAAGCTTAACTTCTTTGCTTCTTAGCTTCTTTGTCTTCATTTCCATGATACGAATTGGAGCTCGTCTCAGGGTTGCTTCATCCTCTACCTCCATGTCTTCAAGAATACTTGGTTCAACCACTTTGGCGGGTCTGTGCAAACACTTCCGGAGATGCGAGACATGAAAGACATTATGCACTCCGGCCAGTTTCTCGGCAATTCCACCTTATAAGTCATCTTCCCGACTCTTTCTATAGTAAGGAAGGGTCCTACGATCCTTGGTGTCAGCGAACCATATTTCGCAAAGGAGAAATCTTCACAAAGACCATATCTCCAATTTTAAATTCCAAGTCTGTCCTTCGCTTGTCTGCATAGGATTTCTGTCTGTCTTTGGTCGTTCTTATCCGTCTTCGAATCAATTCAACCCTCTCGGATGTGTCCCTTATCATGTCGGGCTCAATTATAAGCTTATCCGTCGTCTTCCCACCGACATGTTGGTGGCTTGCACGGCCTCACATACGAAGCTTCAAATGGTGCCATCCCTATGCTGGCTTGATAGTTATTATTATAAGCAAACTCTACAAGAGGAAGGTGGTCTTCCCAAGTACCACCGAAGTCGAGAACACAAAACCTCAAAAGATATTCTAGCACTCTATTCACCCTTTCGGTTTGGCCATCCGTCCGGGGGTGATAGGCTGTACTCAGATTCAATCGCGTACCCATTGCTTCTTGCAAACTGTTCCAGAACTGGCTAGTGAAAATTGGGTCACGATCGCTAACTATGCTAGAAGGAACTCCATGCAGCCGCACTATCTTTTGAAGATAAACAGATGCTAGCCATGATACGGTCCTCTTGCTTTTCACCGGAATAAAATGGGCTCTCTTTGTAAATCTATCAATTATTACCCATATCCCATAAAGCCCAAATAGTTTGGTGGCGAACTACTTCACCCCAACCATATACCACAAATAGGCTAGCCATACTCCTTAGGGGGTTTGTAACAGAACTAAGATTGAGGATAGGACTGAGAGGATATACTTAAAAGGTAGCATGCGAGTAAGCTCTACGGAACAATAGGGATCAAGGATATACTCTTAGAAAAAGATTAAATGCGCGTATCTAGTCTTCAGTCTCCTAAGCCGCATTTTCTTGTGCTTAATCCCATCGTGCCTTGACCGTCTTTTAACTTCACAATTCCGTAGTTCTTAATTCTTATTTCCAAAATATGAGTTAGAACTCATTTCACCGTTGCCTCTCATTCCACTTCCACTTATTCTTTACCTAAAATACTTGGCTTTCACCCAACTGCGTACTCATGGTTTCATGCAAGCTTTCCAAGATTCGTTAGTGAATCTTGGATCTCGTTTACATACTATGCGGTATCCCACGCAGAAAACTATCTCTTGAAAACATGTGCCAATCCACGTTACCAAATGTACTTACTAGGGTGATTTCTCTAACCCATGCTTAAGTAAAATGGACTATCCGCCTTAGTAGCGAATACCGCCGGAGCACCCCATTCTGAAATGCTTCGCCTAATGAAATTTTCCCAAGCTATTCCTTGATTTTCTTATCAAGCTCTCTCCTTTCTCGCGGGGCCATGTGCCTAACGGGCAATGTAACTGGCTCGGCATTATCAACCAGATAAATGCGGAAATCTATCTCCCGCTTAGGGGGTAGTCCCCTTACTTCTTCAAAGACATCAGGATAGTCTCGGACCACCCTTACAGATTGCAGACCATCGATGGACGAGTCAAGAGATTCAAGATAACATAACATGACGGGACCTCTAGGGTTACAAGAAATTTCTAGGGTATTACCGAGGCGAATCATGAGCCTCACCACCCTATGTTCACAACCAATCCACACCCAAATCAACCCGTATCCCATAAACCCGAGAACCTAAGCATTACACATGAATCCTATGCTCATGATAGAGATTTTCAAATCCACACAAATCACAGATAGATGGGTGGAACCCCCAATTGGATTTGAAACACTAACGGGATCTCAACTAGACTAGTACTTAGGTGCAAACTTTCAACAAAAACAGAAATAAAACTATGCGATGCGCCAGAATCAAACAAGGTATGAACAGGGAAATCAGAAATGTAAACAAGGTTTTCTACAGAAATACTACCTCGATCAAGAACTGGAGCGATGTTGAGAGTATGCACTAGCCCTCCAGAAGGTCCTGCATGCTGATTCTGCCCTTGCCCTTGTCCTTGCTTCTTGGGGCAATCCTTGCTAAGATGTCCAGGCTCTCCACAGTGAAAGCATTCGCCCAACTTCCTCTTCTTCTTCCTACATTCTTTGGCTATGTGCCCAGTAATCCCACAGAAGTTGCACTTCCTTCTTTCTCTTGACTTGTTGTCCTTGCTATTGTTGTTGTTCTTATCTCTTTTCTCGGTATCTTCCTTCTTGCCTTAGGACTCATTTACCTTGACCTCCTTCTTGACACTCTTATCTTCTTCTTGAAGTAGGGTCATATTCACTAAACTCTCGAAGGTCGCCCCCAGGGGTATATGAGATATGGCCAAACCGCGCAATGGCTCATTTAATCCTAGAGCAAAGCGTAGGGCCTTCTTCCGAGCGGTGTTAACCCATTCTAGACCGAACTGAGCAAGTTGATTAAACTTATCCACGTATTCTCTAACGGTCATGTCCCCTTGCTTTAGTGATAGGAACCTCTCTAGCTGAAGGTTCTCTTCTGTTAATGATAGAAACTTTAGTCCAAACCTTCTCCTAAAGTCATTCCAAGTCTCAATGGGTCTAGTAGTGGTGGTGACTACCCACCAATAAGCAGCTTCCCCTTTCAATAGCCATACCGCCAACAGAACTTTCCTACGATCTTCCACATCAAAGATAGCAAAGAGGTCTTCAGTTTCCTTTAACCAGTTTCTTGCCTCCATGGGAGTCTCCGTTCCGACAAAATTCTTGCAACCCATCGCCTTAAAGTCTTTGCAAAGCTTAGCGAAATCCTCTTGCGGATGTTGAGGAGGAGGAGGAACCTCAGCTACGGGAGGAGGAGAGATGTTAGCGACGGGGGAAGGAGGAGGAATGTTCGCGGGGCCGGCTTCATTCGCCCTTGCCTCCATAAATCTCCAGAACCAGACGGGTACTTGTATGCCTTCCGGGATGTTAAAGCGATCGGCCATACTAAAACGAAGAAAAAGATAGATTCAGAACGAAGAAACGAAGGATAGTGCTATGGCTTTTGGGGAATAGCCTTTTTTAAAATAACTAGACTTTTCTTGGAAAATACTTAATTGGTTTTGAAATAGTTTTTCAAAAGGTAAGTTTCAAAAACACTTTTGCTCAAATCTTGTAAACCTTATGCTCTGATACCAAATGTAACACCCCACCTCCGCCAGTGCCACTCTTGCAAGGACACTAGCTTTGGAGGGGCGTTTAAACAAGGTAAACATGCATGCAGATATCACAAGACAGAACATATAAGTAAAACAGAGTAGTAAAGCAGCGGATAAAACTTGCATTTCCAAAACCACAGTTAAGTTACAATAAAGTACTTAGTCATTATTTTCCAACAAAGAAAGTCTAGACAAAAGCATAAACTGAAAAACTGAAATACATAAAGTATTATCCCCAAAGTGAAGTGATAAACCATAGCTAGCTCAATGTCCAAACCCGTACATGAGCGAATCCAGTAAGCAAGCTAGAAAGATCCAAGCTAAGCTCCAATGTTCCCACCCTGAGAACCTGAGGGGGGGAAACGGAAGAAAAGAGGCGAAAGAAAACAGGTCAGTCAAAAAGACTGGTAAGCCCTACTACTATCTGTCTATGAACTAGTAAAGTTAACTGGCATGAGAAGCTGAGATGAACATAAGGATAACAACATACTGGCATGATGATTAACTAACAAGATAGATAAATGTGTCATCGCATAATTAAGGTTAAGTTTTGCACCACGGGTGTACTAGCATTCTAACATGTCAAGTAAAAACAAGAATTGATCCGTTGGCCCAAGCTTGGCCCAACATCATTAGATGACCTAAATCAAGGTCCAACTACTCGGTCTAGTCGATCGGCTCCCTATAAGCCTAACTCGTCAAGTGTCGGTGTCATACGGCTTAATCATGTAATGTAGTTGACTGTGCAGGGTCCACCCTAGGGTGTATCAGGCCCTATGGTGTAACCCTCTGACACCATACCGTGATGCACAGTCCAAACCTACCGTTGCCCATGTTCAACTCCGGACTTGATGTGCACGACCATGGTCCGCCTGAACAACCGGGGCATCATTCAGCCGTCTCTTTTGGTCTCTTACAATCAGCCCAGTAATCGTGCCCCACCCTAGCCTAGTCCTAGGGTCTTATGATACTACCTAGAAGGTTATTGCTGAAAAGGACCACGCAACTAGGGTTTCTTAACGGGTTAAATGTGGTTAACCCGATCCAAACGTGGATTAAATCGGTTAAGAGTACCCAAGGCTCCTGACTTAACCTCGATTAACCCATCAAGCCCAAATTGGTTAAGTATTAAGTGGACCATGACTTAACCCTAATCAGGAGGCATTAATTAACTTAATGCGCTTTAACCTCTCACATTAGACTTTGTTGTGGTTACTAGTTAAGCCGGGCGGGTCCGGGTAGCTTTACACCACAACTAGGTCTAACCTCGGGTTCGAGCACAACATGACCAACTTCTCACATTGGGTCCTATTGTTTGTAGCCACTAGTTAAGCCGGGCGGGTCCGGGTAGATTTATGCTACAAACTCAACCCAACCTTGAGTTTGTCACACTCATATTTTCTAAGTGTCATGTCCATTATGTTTCCAAAACATAATTACAAGTTAACATATCACGTCATGTTACAAAAATCATGTTCATGTCATTATGTTACCCAACCCCAACGTAATCCCATCGTTTACATAATCGCAACAACGCATAAAGGATAAAATAGGGAACTTGGCATAACCATGACATAAAGGTGTTGAAGCCACAAGTTTAACATGGTGGCATATGAAATGTACATATGTTCATATACTTGCATATTGCATTATTAGGCTTCAAAAGCATGCATAAAACCAAACTTAGCATATGAGTGATACATGGTGATAAATGACATGTAGAAGTTGCTAGAAGTTCGCATTTTGCCTCACATGCAAGTTATCATAAGGGATATGATAACTTTCATGTTGCCAAAATGCAACCTTTAATATAAAGCTTGGAGCTTTATGCTCAAAACCTCAAGTTTAACTTGCATAACTTGATAACATGATCAACCCAAACTTGCATAACATAGCAACATGTGTCATACATAATGATTAAACCAACTTGCATAATGATCATCCAAACTTGCATATAATGATCAACCAAACTTGCATATAATGATCAACCAAACTTGCATATAATGACCAACCAAACTTGCATATAATGACCAACCAAACTTGCATATAATGAGCAACCAAACTTGCATATAATGATCAACCAAACTTGCATATAATGACTAACCAAACTTGCATATAATGATCAACCAAACTTGCATATAATGATCAACCCCAAACCTGCATCATTCATTTAACTTTAGAGTTCAAAGAAAGAAAGTAGAAAAGGGCTTACAATGCTATGAAGACACAAATAAATATTTATTATAAAGATTGAGACGAAGCCCTTATCAAGCACCAAAAACTCAAATATGCAAGCTCCAAATGAAAACCCTTGAGCCAATTCAATAAAATCCCTTGCTTTGAAATAGAAATGTTGCAACTTGACTTGAATGCAAGCTAAGAACACTCATACAAGTTTGAAAACACTTGTATGAACTCAAAATCTCTCATAGAAATTAACTTAGAAATTTTAGCATGAGAGTGGAGGCCATAAGAGGAACAAATTTGGCATAGTTTAGTTGTAGGATTGAATAATGGTGATTTAGGCTAGGTTTAGGGGTCTTTTTATAGAGTTTTATGATAGTATTAGCCATAGGATTAACCCTAGATTCAATCCAAGCCATCAAAGCATGTCTTGGGGAAGAAGTCAAGTGTAGGAACCATCTAGGGCCTTTAGATTAAAGCTGAACCATGAGAACCATTCAAATGCAAAATCTGCATTTGAGCGAATCGACCCACGGGTTGACAGCCAAACACCCTGGATTAACCCCTAGTCGACCCAGCGAGCTCGGGTCGACCTCAAAAATCGGCCGGTTCGGTTATTCCCCTCTCCCAATTCGCTGTTTTGAACATTTTTGCATATTTATTTATTTAATTTTCAATTATATATATATATATCGATATATATATATTTCTCTGCGCAACCCATTTCACTTAATTAAGTATACTTTAATTTGTGAATTTTTCGTGAAACTTCGCGAGGCCATATCTTGGTCATACGGACTCCGATTTTCGAAACCTCAGACTCTATTTCGCGTATTTTTCCGAGACGAACGAAATGGAAAAGCCCGTTTCCCTTGATTCAGATTTTACAGTTTAATTCTGCCTCCATTTATGTTATAACATGTTATTCAAAAATACGGGTTGTTACAGACATATACACACACTGTGCATAAAAACATTAAAGCATCAGAAGTCTTTTAAGGACAATGGATGCTGGTGTTTGATGGTTGAGTAGATGGACGATTAGATGGTAGGATATACATTCTTCTTGACTTGGAGATTTCGGGGACAAAATCCTTTAAGGAGGGGAGAATTTTTGAGGTCGACCCGAGCCTTGCTGGGTCGACTAGGGGTTAATCCAGGGTGTTTGGATGTCAACCCGTGGGCCGATTCGCTCAAATGCAGATTCTGCATTTGATTGGTTCTCATGGTTAAGGGTTAATCTAATGGTCCTAAATAACTTCCTACACCTATAAATACATCCTAATGCTAACCCTAAACCTAATTAAAATAGAATAGTTACCGTCGCCATGGAAATCAATGGAGCCGTCGCCAACTAAGAAAGAAGAAAAGCAAATTCAATTCTAATTCTCTCAACCCTAAAGAAAAGCAAAACTCTCTCTTTTCTTCTCTAAATTGTGAGTATGATGATCTTAACAAGATTATTATCATTTTAATTAGGTTGAGTTATGAATGGATTATGAGTAGATGATGTGAATTATCATATATGTTGTTGTAAACCCCTTTTGCTATCATGTATATTGTAAATCCAATGTTATGTGATGATGATATCTTATATGTTGTAAATCATGCTATGATGATGTTATGTATGTTGAAAGTTTCTATGCTAAGTTGTGACGAATCATACATGTTAAAAAGGCCATGATGTTACCATCTATGCTAGTTAGTTCACATTAATTAAATCATCATGTTTGGGTTATGTTGATCTATATGACAATGGGTATTACCGAGGCGAATCATGAGCCTCACCACCCTATGTTCACAACCAATCCACACCCAAATCAACCCGTATCCCATAAACCCGAGAACCTAAGCATTACACATGAATCCTATGCTCATGATAGAGATTTTCAAATCCACACAAATCACAGATAGATGGGTGGAACCCCCAATTGGATTTGAAACACTAACGGGATCTCAACTAGACTAGTACTTAGGTGCAAACTTTCAACAAAAACAGAAATAAAACTATGCGATGCGCCAGAATCAAACAAGGTATGAACAGGGAAATCAGAAATGTAAACAAGGTTTTCTACAGAAATACTACCTCGATCAAGAACTGGAGCGATGTTGAGAGTATGCACTAGCCCTCCAGAAGGTCCTGCATGCTGATTCTGCCCTTGCCCTTGTCCTTGCTTCTTGGGGCAATCCTTGCTAAGATGTCCAGGCTCTCCACAGTGAAAGCATTCGCCCAACTTCCTCTTCTTCTTCCTACATTCTTTGGCTATGTGCCCAGTAATCCCACAGAAGTTGCACTTCCTTCTTTCTCTTGACTTGTTGTCCTTGCTATTGTTGTTGTTCTTATCTCTTTTCTCGGTATCTTCCTTCTTGCCTTAGGACTCATTTACCTTGACCTCCTTCTTGACACTCTTATCTTCTTCTTGAAGTAGGGTCATATTCACTAAACTCTCGAAGGTCGCCCCCAGGGGTATATGAGATATGGCCAAACCGCGCAATGGCTCATTTAATCCTAGAGCAAAGCGTAGGGCCTTCTTCCGAGCGGTGTTAACCCATTCTAGACCGAACTGAGCAAGTTGATTAAACTTATCCACGTATTCTCTAACGGTCATGTCCCCTTGCTTTAGTGATAGGAACCTCTCTAGCTGAAGGTTCTCTTCTGTTAATGATAGAAACTTTAGTCCAAACCTTCTCCTAAAGTCATTCCAAGTCTCAATGGGTCTAGTAGTGGTGGTGACTACCCACCAATAAGCAGCTTCCCCTTTCAATAGCCATACCGCCAACAGAACTTTCCTACGATCTTCCACATCAAAGATAGCAAAGAGGTCTTCAGTTTCCTTTAACCAGTTTCTTGCCTCCATGGGAGTCTCCGTTCCGACAAAATTCTTGCAACCCATCGCCTTAAAGTCTTTGCAAAGCTTAGCGAAATCCTCTTGCGGATGCTGAGGAGGAGGAGGAACCTCAGCTACGGGAGGAGGAGAGATGTTAGCGACGGGGGAAGGAGGAGGAATGTTCGCGGGGCTGGCTTCATTCGCCCTTGCCTCCATAAATCTCCAGAACCAGACGGGTACTTGTATGCCTTCCGGGATGTTAAAGCGATCGGCCATACTAAAACGAAGAAAAAGATAGATTCAGAACGAAGAAACGAAGGATAGTGCTATGGCTTTTGGGGAATAGCCTTTTTTAAAATAACTAGACTTTTCTTGGAAAATACTTAATTGGTTTTGAAATAGTTTTTCAAAAGGTAAGTTTCAAAAACACTTTTGCTCAAATCTTGTAAACCTTATGCTCTGATACCAAATGTAACACCCCACCTCCGCCAGTGCCACTCTTGCAAGGACACTAGCTTTGGAGGGGCGTTTAAACAAGGTAAACATGCATGCAGATATCACAAGACAGAACATATAAGTAAAACAGAGTAGTAAAGCAGCGGATAAAACTTGCATTTCCAAAACCACAGTTAAGTTACAATAAAGTACTTAGTCATTATTTTCCAACAAAGAAAGTCTAGACAAAAGCATAAACTGAAAAACTGAAATACATAAAGTATTATCCCCAAAGTGAAGTGATAAACCATAGCTAGCTCAATGTCCAAACCCGTACATGAGCGAATCCAGTAAGCAAGCTAGAAAGATCCAAGCTAAGCTCCAATGTTCCCACCCTGAGAACCTGAGGGGGGGAAACGGAAGAAAAGAGGCGAAAGAAAATAGGTCAGTCAAAAAGACTGGTAAGCCCTACTACTATCTGTCTATGAACTAGTAAAGTTAACTGGCATGAGAAGCTGAGATGAACATAAGGATAACAACATACTGGCATGATGATTAACTAACAAGATAGATAAATGTGTCATCGCATAATTAAGGTTAAGTTTTGCACCACGGGTGTACTAGCATTCTAACATGTCAAGTAAAAACAAGAATTGATCCGTTGGCCCAAGCTTGGCCCAACATCATTAGATGACCTAAATCAAGGTCCAACTACTCGGTCTAGTCGATCGGCTCCCTATAAGCCTAACTCGTCAAGTGTCGGTGTCATACGGCTTAATCATGTAATGTAGTTGACTGTGCAGGGTCCACCCTAGGGTGTATCAGGCCCTATGGTGTAACCCTCTGACACCATACCGTGATGCACAGTCCAAACCTACCGTTGCCCATGTTCAACTCCGGACTTGATGTGCACGACCATGGTCCGCCTGAACAACCGGGGCATCATTCAGCCGTCTCTTTTGGTCTCTTACAATCAGCCCAGTAATCGTGCCCCACCCTAGCCTAGTCCTAGGGTCTTATGATACTACCTAGAAGGTTATTGCTGAAAAGGACCACGCAACTAGGGTTTCTTAACGGGTTAAATGTGGTTAACCCGATCCAAACGTGGATTAAATCGGTTAAGAGTACCCAAGGCTCCTGACTTAACCTCGATTAACCCATCAAGCCCAAATTGGTTAAGTATTAAGTGGACCATGACTTAACCCTAATCAGGAGGCATTAATTAACTTAATGCGCTTTAACCTCTCACATTAGACTTTGTTGTGGTTACTAGTTAAGCCGGGCGGGTCCGGGTAGCTTTACACCACAACTAGGTCTAACCTCGGGTTCGAGCACAACATGACCAACTTCTCACATTGGGTCCTATTGTTTGTAGCCACTAGTTAAGCCGGGCGGGTCCGGGTAGATTTATGCTACAAACTCAACCCAACCTTGAGTTTGTCACACTCATATTTTCTAAGTGTCATGTCCATTATGTTTCCAAAACATAATTACAAGTTAACATATCACGTCATGTTACAAAAATCATGTTCATGTCATTATGTTACCCAACCCCAACGTAATCCCATCGTTTACATAATCGCAACAACGCATAAAGGATAAAATAGGGAACTTGGCATAACCATGACATAAAGGTGTTGAAGCCACAAGTTTAACATGGTGGCATATGAAATGTACATATGTTCATATACTTGCATATTGCATTATTAGGCTTCAAAAGCATGCATAAAACCAAACTTAGCATATGAGTGATACATGGTGATAAATGACATGTAGAAGTTGCTAGAAGTTCGCATTTTGCCTCACATGCAAGTTATCATAAGGGATATGATAACTTTCATGTTGCCAAAATGCAACCTTTAATATAAAGCTTGGAGCTTTATGCTCAAAACCTCAAGTTTAACTTGCATAACTTGATAACATGATCAACCCAAACTTGCATAACATAGCAACATGTGTCATACATAATGATTAAACCAACTTGCATAATGATCATCCAAACTTGCATATAATGATCAACCAAACTTGCATATAATGATCAACCAAACTTGCATATAATGACCAACCAAACTTGCATATAATGACCAACCAAACTTGCATATAATGAGCAACCAAACTTGCATATAATGATCAACCAAACTTGCATATAATGACTAACCAAACTTGCATATAATGATCAACCAAACTTGCATATAATGATCAACCCCAAACCTGCATCATTCATTTAACTTTAGAGTTCAAAGAAAGAAAGTAGAAAAGGGCTTACAATGCTATGAAGACACAAATAAATATTTATTATAAAGATTGAGACGAAGCCCTTATCAAGCACCAAAAACTCAAATATGCAAGCTCCAAATGAAAACCCTTGAGCCAATTCAATAAAATCCCTTGCTTTGAAATAGAAATGTTGCAACTTGACTTGAATGCAAGCTAAGAACACTCATACAAGTTTGAAAACACTTGTATGAACTCAAAATCTCTCATAGAAATTAACTTAGAAATTTTAGCATGAGAGTGGAGGCCATAAGAGGAACAAATTTGGCATAGTTTAGTTGTAGGATTGAATAATGGTGATTTAGGCTAGGTTTAGGGGTCTTTTTATAGAGTTTTATGATAGTATTAGCCATAGGATTAACCCTAGATTCAATCCAAGCCATCAAAGCATGTCTTGGGGAAGAAGTCAAGTGTAGGAACCATCTAGGGCCTTTAGATTAAAGCTGAACCATGAGAACCATTCAAATGCAAAATCTGCATTTGAGCGAATCGACCCACGGGTTGACAGCCAAACACCCTGGATTAACCCCTAGTCGACCCAGCGAGCTCGGGTCGACCTCAAAAATCGGCCGGTTCGGTTATTCCCCTCTCCCAATTCGCTGTTTTGAACATTTTTGCATATTTATTTATTTAATTTTCAATTATATATATATATATCGATATATATATATTTCTCTGCGCAACCCATTTCACTTAATTAAGTATACTTTAATTTGTGAATTTTTCGTGAAACTTCGCGAGGCCATATCTTGGTCATACGGACTCCGATTTTCGAAACCTCAGACTCTATTTCGCGTATTTTTCCGAGACGAACGAAATGGAAAAGCCCGTTTCCCTTGATTCAGATTTTACAGTTTAATTCTGCCTCCATTTATGTTATAACATGTTATTCAAAAATACGGGTTGTTACAGACATATACACACACTGTGCATAAAAACATTAAAGCATCAGAAGTCTTTTAAGGACAATGGATGCTGGTGTTTGATGGTTGAGTAGATGGACGATTAGATGGTAGGATATACATTCTTCTTGACTTGGAGATTTCGGGGACAAAATCCTTTAAGGAGGGGAGAATTTTTGAGGTCGACCCGAGCCTTGCTGGGTCGACTAGGGGTTAATCCAGGGTGTTTGGATGTCAACCCGTGGGCCGATTCGCTCAAATGCAGATTCTGCATTTGATTGGTTCTCATGGTTAAGGGTTAATCTAATGGTCCTAAATAACTTCCTACACCTATAAATACATCCTAATGCTAACCCTAAACCTAATTAAAATAGAATAGTTACCGTCGCCATGGAAATCAATGGAGCCGTCGCCAACTAAGAAAGAAGAAAAGCAAATTCAATTCTAATTCTCTCAACCCTAAAGAAAAGCAAAACTCTCTCTTTTCTTCTCTAAATTGTGAGTATGATGATCTTAACAAGATTATTATCATTTTAATTAGGTTGAGTTATGAATGGATTATGAGTAGATGATGTGAATTATCATATATGTTGTTGTAAACCCCTTTTGCTATCATGTATATTGTAAATCCAATGTTATGTGATGATGATATCTTATATGTTGTAAATCATGCTATGATGATGTTATGTATGTTGAAAGTTTCTATGCTAAGTTGTGACGAATCATACATGTTAAAAAGGCCATGATGTTACCATCTATGCTAGTTAGTTCACATTAATTAAATCATCATGTTTGGGTTATGTTGATCTATATGACAAGTCACATATGCAAGTTAGATTGATTAGAAAAGTTATGAACATATGCCAAGACATCTATTATGACATCTAGAATTATGCTATGACATATGTGATATCCTATGCTAGTTCACACCATCATTATGTTGCCTAAAAACCCCATATGCAAGTTTATGTATAGATTTGGGCTATGATCATATCATGTAAATTGAGACATTTAACAAGTTGACACCTTTTGATCCTTAACATGTGTAGGTTATGCAAGTTTCACCCCTATTATGATTAGATTTATTTTAATTGTCTATATGTTGTGATAATTTATCTTTGTGCTAGGTGTTAGACTATACAAGTCTAGCCTATATTATGCGCTGAATAAGCGAACGTATAAACGTGGGGTAGGGGTAATATTAAGGATTTAATATTAAAAAGTTGGGGTGCAATTGATATGATTTTGCATGCCATAAGTGGATGGCCATAATTGAGTCAATTATGGACATCATTAAAAGTTGACTTGATTAATAATTTGAATAGGGAATTATTAAAACTGGGGTAAAAGATTTTAAGTGTTAATCATTGCTTAGGACACGAGGTTGGACTCGTTTGTGACGTAAACCTGCCCGGACCCACCCGGCAAATCCAGTGGTCACAAATGTCAGCCCAATGTGAGAGGTCCTAGGCCTAAACTAAAGCATAACGGTTGTAAAGACACGAGGTTAGACTCTTATATGGTGTAAGACTACCCAGACCCGCCCGGCAAATCCAACTGCCATAAATGCCAGTCTAATGTGAGAGGTCTTTATGAGGTTATGGCATGAATGAATTAAGAAATGCTTAACCAGATAAACATGTAAGGTGGGACATGGGGGTTAAGTAGGTGCCTTGGGTGGCATGAGGAATCTGGGGGGTGCCCTTAGTGGCATGTGAAATACGATTAGTAAGACTTAACCAAACACACATGTAAATGAACATGACTAAGAGGGTTAAGTGGGATATACTAGTGACAAGCTTAGGTGGGTAGCTTGTGGGGGCCCATTTCGACCAGTATCCCAAACGTATCTTTGTGGGCTCGACCCAAGTCGAGGACGGGACACGCATGCTGGGTTCGACTGTAAGAGGCCAAAACGGGGAGCGGTGGCAACGCAAGTCCAACAGCTTTCATATGCGTGTGTTGACCCGGGCTGGTAGATAAGACGTTGTTGCATCGTGTAGGTATAAGCCGTTCATTCTCAAGTTGTATCGGGTTGCCACTTTATGGGAGTGATACACCCCAC
The DNA here is from genome assembly GCA_030737875.1 of Allium sativum. Taxonomy (NCBI): domain Eukaryota; kingdom Viridiplantae; phylum Streptophyta; class Magnoliopsida; order Asparagales; family Amaryllidaceae; genus Allium; species Allium sativum. The sequence goes on along the minus strand of CM060913.1, from coordinate 980,414,176 downwards.
TGTGGGGCCAGCACGGTTATCTACGAGTAGGGAGCCGATCGAAAGTGGGTAGTGGGGTACACCTAGTGGAGATAGGGGCAGACGGCACCTATGTAGTCAGCTAGGGGTACGTAAGGCTATTTATAAAGTTTCTGTGTGAAGCAAGTGGGATCAAACAATAGGGTGACTGGTGTGGTGCAGTGTAGTAATGTGCGGTGCAGTGTAGTAATCATTCGTTAGTAATTAGGTGTGCCTTTACCGTTATCTTTAACGTTATCTTAAACGCTATCTTTATCTTCCTAAGAGTTCATAGACATTTACTTGTCTTCCAGCTTATGCCTTAGTCTAGTTATTTTGATAATAGTATTGTTAGAATTATCATACTCGCCAGACTTTATGTCTGACCCCCTCTATTTCTATCCTTTTTCCCCCTCCAGGTCCTCAGGTTGGGCGCAGCTCTAGTGGAGTTTGATTGAATTGCTTCATCTCTCTTTGGAAAGCTTGGACCGTTGAAGTAAAGTCCAGATTGTTATCTTTTTAATGGCTATTTATGTAATGGGATTATGTATTTTGTTTTTATGAAGATGGATATTGTACTTGTTTATGATCTATGGTTTTATGATGTAACAAACATGTTTAATTTCCGCTGCAATAAAATAAAGTTTTAGATTTCCAAGTTCTATTTATTATCTGTCTTGTTGTAATTTTTCTGTTCTATATTCACTTATAACCTCCATGGAAGTTAATGCATTCCCTTTGTGAGTGACATTAATGGACATGGGGTGTTACATGACGTATGCCCAGGTTAGAGTGTAATCAAGGCGGTCTTTAATCGTGGTGCACCATCACGCCTTGGGGACGTCGTCTTCCCGTCCTTTATACTCTCTCTCGAATCATGAGAGTTAGAGTTAATCAGGCGAATGGTCATGTCATTTGCCCCAACTTTCCTCCTGTGCTCTAATCCCAAGAGCGGGATTCTGTCAACTGAGTGTCATTCTCGAACTCGATCTTTAGTCCATACTCCATGCCTCACTCTGACAGATGGAAATTTTCGGGAAAGTGGTCGGGTCACACTCGCCGAGGCGCTACCTCCTAACCTCTGATTCACAGGTAGAGGTGGACATTCGCAATAATCAAGTTTCTCTCGTCCCATTGATTCGAGGGATGAAGTTTGATCGGACACTGCAATATCGTCCTTCAAATGTTCTCTCAAACCATGAGAGCCAGAGCCATGGATCGAGTGGTCTTTAATCATGGTGCGCCCATCACATTCATCCTAGATGGGTACTTCTATCCTATCTCTAAGGGTTATAGTTAACCTGGCAAAGAGTCGGAAAATGTTTGCAGAAGCTTTGTCTTCCTCCGTTCAATCTATGGGAGGAGTGATTGGCACCGACCTTCGGGTACCTGCATCATTCATATCGCATGAATTAGTCATGTCAATAATTCAGGAAGCATGTAAGAGTAAATTGCATTATTGAAAAGTAAGCATATAAGGGGCAATGCTGCCTCCTTTATTTGAATTCATGTGATCTGGTGGCGTCAAACATAGGACTGAGCCATGTAGACGGCCGAATTGCATCTATCTGAAATCGGATTCCAACTTTGAAATGCAAAAGTCAATGCATAATTATCTTTATGTCTGCCACGTATGAGCCAAGGAATGGATGGTCATCTCGGATCCGCCTTGTGCTATACAACTTCTTTCAGGTGGAGGGCGTGGCTTTGTAAACGAGTTGTTCAGTCAAGCTCGTCATGGTATTGATCCATAAGTCTATATGTAGGTGTTAGAAGTCTGATCAGTATCAAATCCTAGGTACCTACACCATCCACATATTAATTCATCTGAGTTAATTACATCAGTAGCTCATAAAGGATGCAAATATAAGAGTCATGGTTAAAGAGTAGTCCTGTTAAAGGAATGAATATGATTCCGTGTGAAAATGGCATTGCATGCTATCTGCAGGTCCATTTTGCCTCGCCCAATCTCTGCCAGGGGATAGTTTGATTGTGGCCTTGGTGTGACAAAGGCAATTAGGTAAATACTGTAAGCGAATGACGCAGTCTTGTTTCCTTTGAATTGCCTTTTTCCCCCATACTAAGGGCAAGGGTTGAATGTCAGGGAGTCATGTATGTATTATTAATGGTATCATATCATCACGTTGGTGCTAGGACACTAATTGGCAGGAGAATACTAGATCCATGTTCATAGAAGCTTTTGTGCTTTCCATGTTAGGAAATAGGATATGGCTACTAGGGTGATAGTTATATCTCATCCATCCTCATATATGCCTTCAATCCCATGTTGGGAATAAGATCTAATGGACAGATAATCAATCAGCATCTAGGATTAAGTGCTCTAAACTTTTAACTCATTAATTTTCGGGCAAGGCTGAGGAAGTCTATCATGCAAGCCTATTATGTATCAGCTTTGAATTAGATGATGTAATCATGAGCAATCGACGTATAAATCTCTGGTTGCACCCAATGTTTGGGACACGAGTTACTTGACTAATCCTCAATGAAGGGAGTGAAATTGTAAATCTTCACTTTCTAACTCCAAAACGTCATTTGTTAAAAGTTTCATTCGCATTCATCTCCCATCTAGCGGGAGGCTGATTAGTGATTTTGTCCAATCATCTAGGGCGGTGAATTCAGCAATGAGGCTCGTTGGTGTCTATCTTGGGACAACCTTCCAAGGGAAATAAGCGTTGTCGCCTTGCATGTTATATCTCGAGGCATAAAGAGCGATGGCACGCCTTTCACTTCTCCTTGCTAAATGCATTCCGTGCTGCAGGAAGTTCATCGTGGGGTTGTCTATGACTCTCTTCTGAGTTGTCGGAACTATCTAGCTTGGCCGGATTATTGACCTTCTGATTTTCCGTTCGTAGGACGTAAGATATTCTGTAACGTTCCAATCCATCCAATAGCTCTTCTACCTGTTCTAGGTAAGCTACGAGTTATAATCCCTTCCTTTGGAATTTCCTTCGAATCAATACATCTCCAACGTCGGGTCATCGATCATTCATTGCACCGTCGGTATACAGTAACGGGTGCTTGTATTCATTTTTCGTTTTGAAGGGCCATCTTCTTCATCTAACACATCCTCTTCGGGAATGGTAAATTCAGCGATGGATTCGACTAATGTTTGGGGATTAAGCAGTAGACACTAGGGTGCAATGTAAGCTCTGAATTCTGCTGGAGCTAGTCGGTCTAGACCTTGATCAGATAAACTTGAGTATGATAGCATAGCTTGCGAGACTTTAAGTAATATTCATGCGTTATGTCACAATGCAAATAAGAAGTAGAGAGCTAATGGTTGATTCATATTTGCTTTAATCTCAAGCTCTCATCATTTGACCAAGGTCGTATGGTGGCTGGTGAGCAGTCAAATTGTTATAATCCTGGAAAGGATCCATAGGTCCAATCGTGGCGTGTGGTGGTTCAACTAGTACCTAATTCTGGGCACCAAAGCATGTTGACTTAACCCTTATTCGATGGAAATCGGTCTTCCTCGATGTAGTTGACAGCAAACTGCAATTGCAAAGGTTTGCCAAGTTCTTCGGAAGGTGAACCGCAGAACATATTTCATTCATCACATCATACAATTGAAGTGTAGCTTTGGGATGTTGAGATCCTTAGCTACTTTCCGGTATCCCCTTATTGACAATCATGGTCACTAAGATCATAGGAATTATCTTCGGAGTAGTGCTCGGACAGTTCCATATAACCATCATTCGATGCCCCGCTGATTGGACAAGTTCAAGTTGCATAAATAAGATGGTAACTACTCGTTAGCGAGCAACATCGGTGAAATATATACACCATCATAACTAAGGAAGAGGAAGATGCTATGAGACAATCATTGTCTTGTACACTGTCCTTGATAACAAGCCAGATCTGATTGATAGCTCCTCAAATTGGTTTACTGATGCAAATAAGTGTCATGGCTCTGGGAAGAATCCCAGTCGTTGCCAACTTGTTGTGATATTCTCAAACTATCTGTCTAATCTTCATTGACAAGCTTTGATTACTGTTGTTAGCTAAAATGTATGCCGAGCCGAAGGCGAGCCGTGCTCCGAGCCGAAGGCGAGGCCGTGCTCCGAGCCGAAGGTGAGGCCGTCAGCGGGTCCGGGCGCTGCACCCGTGGGGGTCCGGGGCCCCACAGTCCCGTGGCGGTCGACCTAGCCGGTTAGGTTGAAAATGTGGGCACCGCACGATTTTTTCAATTTTGGAAGATGGAGCCTTTTCTGAAATGATCAGAAAAATGTAATTTTCCCAAAAACAGCTGTTTCGAGTTGGTTTGGATCATACCTTCAAGTAGCGGTTCGGAGACGTCTTCACGTTGGGTCGGATCGGACTAGCTCCTCCGAACAGGATCAGAGCATCATCATCTGGTCGGTTCAGGTGCCATTCCGGGTTGGATCTGGAGTTACTCCACTCCGGCCATGTAAGTATGCCATGTTGTCTTCATATGTCGAGCATGTCGGATTTGGGTACCCCGAACCGATCTGAACTATCATCTGATCCGAGACTCCTAGTGTAACTAAAACAGGATGCCTTCTCCGATCCGAATGCCTATCTTCCATCTGAACCAATCCGCTACTATCCATCCTACCCGAAGTCTTCTACTGTCTCCGATCCGAATGCTTCGCCTGAATTGGAAACATATTCGATCTGATTCAAATGGTTTCCTGGACTCCACTCCTGGACTTTGGCGATTGTTGCTGGACGAAGTGGAGCCGATTTCACATCTAATGATCTCCATGATTGCAAATATAGTTTCATAGGATTTTCTCATCGAACTTGGTGATCCGATAGTAGACTGGAGAATCCTTATATGCTGAGAATCTTCAGCTCTCAATGAAAGCACCAAAATGTTAGACAAAAAAATGGTCCTAAGACCCAATTGAATATGATTTGCGAAGAATAATAATCTAAAACATAGAAAATCAGGCAGAGACACGAGATTTATAGTGGTTCGGCATTAACTAGCCTATGTCCACTTCATAGTTTCTCATTTCATTCTAGAATTACAATTACAATGAATACATTCACACAATCACTCAAATACAATGAATTATTCTCTCCGAATTCATTGATTTTTATTGGAGATGAAGGTGGTTGTTGATTGAGAAATTCGGCCATGGCTGCCATTCATGAATTAAGTGTCAGAACCCCCCCTCAAATGATGCGTTGTATGTGTATTTATAGGTGTAAAATCGGTTGGGATGTGTGTCCATGTGGCAACATCATGGAGGACTTCGAAAATGATGGAGAAAGTGGGGAGCGTGGCTTCATTCGTGGGCTTACAAGTGTCAATCGGTCCAGGTAAATAGGCACAAGAATAGGTCTCCAATGAAGGGAAGTTGCGTGTTTCAGGCAGTTCGGATAGGAGGCCTAGATCTGATCTGAACTGGTGTTGTTGCACCCATCCGATCCAACCCGAGCTATTCCATCTGAACCGATCCGAGCTATCCCATCTGAACCGATCCAAGCTATCCAATCCGATTCGATCCAAGCTCTAGTTTTAGGACATATGAGGGCTTTATCCTCTAACATATATAACCCTGATCATCTGAGTTTTGGGTGGCCTGGTCACAAAACATGCTAACAAAATCATATTTTGTAATGCTTTTGAGTGTCAAAACCAGTTCAATTTAAACACTGCCATTACCTTAGTATTCTGTTAGAAACTAGGTTTTGATTTTGTGGTCAAATGGCGCAGCGAGATGAAGATCAAAGGGAAAAACGGCATTCAGCTCCGAGAGGCACTCCGGGTGGTGGTCCCCATGCTGAACTCGACGGTGGCAGGCATCCTCAGCGGTGGCTTGAAGTCGTTGACTTCTGGGGTGCGAAATACGAGAAAGACACGACGAGGGGGGACGTGGCTTATACGGATTGGAAGAGGGGGAGTGGATCTACAAGAAACCCTGAAGGACCCTCGGATTTTACTAAGAGGATTGGACGGGATCGAGTTGGGAAGCAGAGAGCGCTTTTCTGTTGTTCACAAAAATGGTTAATGGGTTTTGGGAAGAAAGAGGAATGAACGGGATTGGCCTGATTATTTTATTTATATATTTAATTTTTAATTCCTTAAATTCAAAAATACCCCTTACTTCATATGAACTCCAATTCAAACCCGACGACTGTCGCCCCTAGCTAATTACCCCTATTTTGAACACAATGGAATATATTTCGTAGCCCAATTCGAATGTTTCAGTCAGTTTTTCTTCAAATTAAAATATAAAACATTCAAATATGGATTTGAACATACATTTCAATTTGCCGAGGCCACATACTGATCCCAAAAATTCCAGAAAAATAAATCTAGCTATGTTTGGACGATACAGTCCCAACAAAACTGATTTCATTGAATTTGGAGACCGTCTGAAAAATGACCATTTTCTGGTCGATCCAAATTGACTGAAATCAACCAATCACATTTTCCTTTGCCACGCTCACATATGAACTCCAAAAATTATGGAATTTGGAATCTAGCAATAATTTGATATCTCGGATCCAACAAAAGTGGGTTCGTCGAAAACGGAGGTCGTTTGCAAAATGACTATTTTTACGGGCTATGTTAATTCCATAGCGACCTTTCTGAAAATTTGTTTAGCCATAACTTTTGATTCCCTCTATGAAATCTCGACTTTTCAGATTCGTTAGAAAGATATTCATAAACAGATTTAAATATTTTTGGTTTCACTAAAATCCGTTTTATTTTGCATCCTGTACAGTTAGTTAAATTTCGAATTCAAATTTTCAAACTACCACGCCATTTCAGGCCTTGTTTTATAATTCAAATAAATATATTCGCTATAACTTCGATGCAAATAGAATTTTTAGTCGTTATTATTTAAAATAATTTATTTTAAATATTCAAAATCTACTAATATAGCCAAATTAAAAAAATTAAATTGGTTCTGATTTTTCGGGTTGTTACGCTTCGTCATAAGCTCTGTAGATCCCTCCTCCCCATTAATGTGCCTGACATAGTGTGTCAAATGTGAGGTAGGATCCGATCTGCCGTCATAAGCCATTAACATGGGTAACTTGAAGTCTGGTCGGGCACTTGCATCCTGGATGTTGGAAGTAAAAGGGATTCGAGTTACATCCTCACATCCTTGGCTTGGCACTCCACCTCTAGTCACGCATCCAATATTCTTTGTCAGCCTATCTCCATCGGAAGTGAGTTGAGAAGCTAGTCCTCTAAGCCTTAAAGGAAAGTCTAGAATGTATTTTTCAGGTTGCACTTCATCGGATCTTCTCATTGGACCTTTATGCCTATTAGCGGGATTCAAGCTTGGTTCTCCCGGTACCTAATTCAACATTACCAAACCGGGTGTAACAACCCGTATTTTTGAATAACATGTTATAATGAAAATTAAAGGCAGAATTAAATGTTAAAATCTGAATCAAGGGAAACGGGCTGTTCCATTGCGTTTGTCTCGGAAAAATACGCGAAATAGAGTCCGAGTTTTCGAAAAACGGAGTCCGTATGACCAAGTTATGGCCCAATGAAGTTTTCAGAAAATTCCAAGCCCGAAAACAGTTCAAATTCAGATTCGAAGTGCAACCAAGGCAGAATGGGCGGGAATCTTTCCCGCCCCAGGCAGGGTCGACACAGGGGTCGACACCCCTGTCGACCCCCCCCCCCAATGGGTCGACACCCATGTCGACCTAGGGGTCGACCCCCCCTGTCGGACCAGTTTTCCTGGTGCACCAATTGTGTCATGCTGAGTCTTGTTCCAGAAGTTTCTGACATGATTGACGGACCTGATGTGTTTTAGGGTTAATCCTATGGTCTAAATTAACCTAATCATCTATAAAAGGACCCCAAGACCTAGCCTAAATCCTCATTAATCATTCCTACAACTAAATGCTGCCCAAATGCTTCTTGATCATGGCCTCCATCTTCATATCATGGCCTCCATCCTCTTCATGAAAGTTTGAGTGTCCTAAGCTAGTAAAAGAGCCACCTTTCTTCATCAAAACAAGGATATTTCTTCATATAAATCAAAGGAGCCTCTTGTTTCTCAAGACAACTTGGAGCTTATATTCATTTGGGGCTTTTTGAGTTGCTAGTGGCTTCGTCTCAATCTTATTTATATTTTATAAGTCTTCATAGCATTGTAAGCCCTATACTACTCTTAGATTCTAACTATGAAGTTAATATGACATGTTGCAAGTTGAGTTTGGGCCTAAGTATGATATGTTCTTTGATCTTATCATGTTATGCATGTTTGTAAACCTATGATCTTATCATGTTATGCATGAATATATTCTATGCATATTTGAAAACCTATCACCTTGACCCTGTGGGCTAAAAGCTTCAAGCTTTATATTAAAGGTTGCATTTTGCCAACATGGAAGTTATCATATACCTTATGATAACTTGCAAGTGAGGCTAAATGCGAACTTCTAGCAACTTCTACATGTCATTTATCACCATGTATCACTTATATGCTAAGTTTGGTTTTATGCATACTTTTGAAGCCTAATAATGCTATATGCGAACTTTTAGCCATCATCCTATGTCCTTCATAATCATGTTTCACCTATTTGCTTAAGTTGATATTATGCATGTTTTGAGGCCTATGATGTAATATGCAAGCTTATGAACCTATTTATGCCTCATATGCCACCATGTTTAACTTGTGGCCAAAGCACCCTTATGCTAGTATGCATGCTTGTGGCCAAATCACCCTTATGCTATTTGATATGTGTGAGGCCAAGTCACCTTTTATGCCATCATACATGTTGAGGCCATATGCTAGTATGATTGAACACATTTGCCTCAAATATCACCACGTTTAACTTGTGATAGAATTTGCCATCTTATACCCACCTTGTCGTGTTGTTAGGTTCCCTCTTTTATCTATTTGCGTGATGCGAATTTACGTGCGATGGGAATACGTATGGGTAGTTGGGCAAACTTAAATAACATGAGAACATGACTTGAAAATATATGACATGAAAGTTTGACATGTGTTTATGCTTGAAACATGGACTTGGACATGACTTCTAGAAAACATGAGACCGGCTTAACTAGTGGCTACAAACAATAGGACCCAATGTGAGTAGTTGGTCATATCGCACTTAAAACCCGAGGTTAGACTAGGTTGTGGTGTAAAGCTACCCGGACCCGCCCGACTTAACTAGTAACCACAACAAAGTCTAATGTGAGAGGTTGGGGTGCATTAAGTTAATTAATGCCACATGGTAGGGTTAAGTCATGGACTACTTGAATATACTTAACCAATTAAACACGATGGATTGGTAGGGTTAAGTCATGGACTACTTGAATATACTTAACCAATTAAACACGATGTATTGATAGGGTTAAGTCATGAACTGCTTGGACACACTTGACCGACTCAATGCATGGTTATGATAGGGTTAACCACACTTAACCCGCTTGAAACCCTAGTTACGTGGTCCTTTTCAGCAGTAACCTACTTGGAAGTATCATGGGGACCCTGGACTAGGCTAGGGTGGGGCACGATTACTGGACTGATTGTAAGAGACCAAAAGAGACGGCTGAATGGTGCACCGGTTGTTCAGGCGGACCATGGTCGTGCACATTAAGTCCGGAGTTGAACATGGGCACTGGTAGGTTTAGACTGTGCATACTTGAATTGTGTCTGAGGTTTACACCGTAGGGTCGGATACACCCTAGGGTGGACCTTGCACAGTTAACTACATTCCATGATTAAGCCGTATGACACCGATACACGACGAGTTAGGCTTTTAGGGAGCCGATCGACTAGACCGAGTAGTTGGACCTCGATTTAGGTCATCTCATGGGTTTGGGCCAGCTTTGGGCCAAGGGATCATTTCTTGTTTATACTTGACATGGATTGGGATACTAGTACACACTAGGTGCAACTTAACCTTGTATATGCGATGCCACACTTGATCTATCTTGTTGACTTTTCACCATGCCAGTTATCACCCTACACCTCATCTCTGTTTACATGTTCAGTTAACTTTATTAGTTTTTATACTAATAGTAGATAGGACTTACCAGTCTTTTTGACTGACCCGTTTTCTTTCGCCTCTTTTCTTCCGTTTCCCCCCCCCCCCCCCCCAGGTTTACAGGGTGCGAACACTTGTACCTAGCTTGGATCTTTAGCTGCTTTTCTGGATAGCTCATGTACGGTTTGGACTTGAGCACGCTATGGCTTTATTCTACCTTGGGGATAGTTACTTTATGTTTCTTTTTCAGTTTTCAGTTTATGTTCTAGACTTTGTTTTATGGGAAAATAATGAACAAGTACTTTGATGTAACTTGACTATGGTTTTGAAATGCTAGTTTTATCCGCTGCTTTATTTACTCTGTCTTTTTACTTATATGTTCTGTCTTGTGATATCTTCATGCATGTTTACCTCGTTTAACGCCCCTCCAAAGCTAGTGTCCTTGCAAGAGTGGCACTGGCGGAGGTGGGGTGTTACACCGGGCTTCTTGTGCTACTGCTCCTTCTTCATTCAAAGCGAAGCGTGGTTGGATTTTTCCATCATTTCGAGCATCTTAAGTCGTGGATTGTGACCCATGCCAACATTTCCAGAGGGATTTCCCCCTGCCCTATCCGGTTCAAACTTTATGTTCGGCCGAACAGTAGGGAGGGTCGAGCCGGCTGTGCCCCTGGCACTGTTCTGATTGTCATAGTATCTACTACATCATTGGCTCCTGCATCAATGTTTACTCCTTATCCCAACTGTCCTCCTGATCCATCAAGTCGCTCTAAGAAGGTATTCATCATTTCCTTTTGCTTGCGTAGGAGCTCATCTTGTTGTTCCATATGCAATTTCAATCCTCTAATCACTTCGTCCATCTCTTCCTGAGTGAGTTGATTGGAAGGATCGCCAGCAGATGAAGCCTCTTGACCTCCCTTGTTCCTAGTACCGGTATCTCCAGCATCTCCTATGTGAGAAAATGTTTCATCTTTCCTCCTCTTCACCATCTTTGTAGGTTGAAATTAATATACATCTGAATTCAGCAGAGAATGAAGTTGCGTGCCCTCTTTCCTGGCTTGCCAAAGTGTTGATGTCAAAAAGTGATCTTTCAGTGTCCAACTCCCAAATTCACAAATCACGGATAATCACAGGATTTCACAATCACATAATATGATAAAATAAAGGAGACATGCAAAGTTTTTGTAGTGGTTCGGCAATCAAGGCTACATCCACTTAGTGTAATTAAAATTTATTTGTATTGTATATTAAAATATAGTTAGTTTCAATAAAAAAAAGTATAGAAAGAAGTTTAATTTCCTTTCAAGCAATGTCCTTCCTGGGTTCGGTAGTTGTTAAAGAGTTCCATCCTTGTTTCTGTCCAAGAATGGTGTATTTATAGGCGGGTCATGTGCTCGGTTTAACATGGACACATGGATCTAGATCCAATTCGGTAGAAGGATGTGGAAAATGTCTTCAGGTAGTGGAGGACCCCAGGTCGGCTCGACATAGAATACGTGGAGTCCGATCTGAAGTTCTAGGAAGTAGGCTGGCAAAGTTTTTAGGCAGATGAATATGTTTTCGAAGCATCTCCAGGATTCGGTTCGACCTAACCTGGTTCGACACAGTCAAACCGAGTTAACCGATTGGGAGATGCCCATCTATTTTGGTGGTAACTTTGGCATACTGATCTGAGATGTACTAGAACGGACTTTACCAAGCCAGATTCCTTCGAGCTGAAGTGAGAACTTGAGTAGGAAGGTCGAACCGGCTTTATCAATCCGAAATCCAAGCTTCCTTAGGCCCATATCCTTGAGTATTTCATTACTTCAATCATGCACATCCAGGCTCTCCTGAATCCGTGTCCAAATCCTGAACACTTCATTTGCTGGAAATCCGTGATGTGACTGTCTCGCCAAAAGACGGGTCAACATAACATTAAAATGAAATGAGTATTACACTGACAGGTACCGATGGGAAAAACAGAAGGAAGAAAAAAAAATCAATTTTGCAGCGGTTCTTCATATGATCAGGCATGCAACTTGTACTTCACATTCTAATATACTTGACAACCTGACTGAAATCGTATTCCCTTGAATTGAACAGTAGATAAACAAAACAAAAACCTAAGAAAGAAGGCCTCCAGGGGACAGAACTTCAACAAGTAATCATTCACTCATGCATCAGTTCAATAAATAAAAAATACAGATAAATAATAGTTACATGAAATAAAAAATTCGATATCGAAAAATCAAATGTACATAATAGGCTATTACCGCAACATACAGTTGTTCCACTAAAAATACTTCGCACGTTTATTTCAGCATACAGTCGAAGCACCAAAGATAATGACACATATGATCTAAATCAATCATTTTTCATTTGGATTTCTTCCCAACGACCATTAAACACTGGCTTGCGCACCATAATACAAATTTAAAGATAGTACAATCTGATGAAGACAATATATTGGTATATACGGCATATGAAATATTCCACTTTGAACAATATATAACAAAACAATATAATACTTATTATAATACCTGACTATGCGGAGTTAAGAGGGCAGTTTCTGCTATCATGACATTATATTCCATATATTTTACATTTATGTTTTTTCTTATCTGTGGACAACCCGATGAGGCTTTTAATTCTCCCCTTAACACCACTTTGAACATATCTTTTGTTAGACTTTTGTCGCCTCCTTGCTTGTGAAATATGAGGAAAGATATTTGATCATTGTTTATTATATATTGTGGATCATCTTCTTTTGTCTTACATTCATCAACCTTAGATTTTTCGTCATATACTCTTGTGGAAAGTTCCTATAATCCATTTGTCACTATTTTATATAATATTTTCAGATTCGGTGCAATGCATGAAAGTTGCGTGACTAAGTCGAAACGCTTCACTAGAATAAGATTGACCTTCATACGTAAAGTCATGCATAACGCTAAATGAGTTAGTTGCTTTTGTCCATCCTTTTAAAATAAATTGAGTAGGTATATCATATACTTCCAGTTTGATGAATTTTTTTAATATATGCTTACATGGTATTTCTTTAAACTAAAATAGTTAACATTGACAATAGCCTCTTTAAGTGCATGCATCTGTTTTCGCAACAGAACTCTCATATTCACCAACTTTAGAACACACAATATACGATATCCTTTCTTCGGTAGTTTCATTCTCAGCATCTCTAAAATAAATGGATTCTTTTAGTTATTCACAAAACTGAACAAACATAGTTGCAGTGTATATGTTTGTAGCATGTTTCAATATTAAATTCAGTGCTTCTTTTTTTATGCTCGGAAACATAATCCTCGTCAACTTCTCATTGGATAATATTTTGCAATTCTGGATCATATCTAAAAAACAAAGTCCTTAAGATTTATTGTGGTGTAGACAAACATATAAAAAAAACTATTAATTTCTTCACTACGACCTATATTGTTCATTCCGACTAAAAGGTCGGAAGATGAAACACAGGTACCAATGACTCACGTTGTTCATTTTTTTTTTTGCAACCAATGATTATTTTGCAATTCATATTTCTTTGCTAATAATTTCCAGTTACCTTCAAAATCTGCAATAGTGTATGTGAAATTCAAATAAATATTAAGATCTTTCTTAAAAGGAGAATTTTAGCAATACATATGTGGTAAATTCTTTCCAAAAAAATTGTTAACGTGCCAAAGACATAAGTATTGTCAAGTGTTAGGAAGTACCTTCTGAATAGCTGCACCCATTGCGAGATCTTGATCGGTAATTACTGAGATTGGATGACGGCCTCCAATGTTTCAAACCAGGTTGTAAATAAACAAAAAAAATGTGGGTTCAGTTTTGCATAAAAGTGCACATCCAAATTGTATTGTTTGATAATGATGGTTTACGCCGATGATGGAGAAAATATCATTGAGTACTTATTTGTTCTAAATATAATATCAAAAATATTCATATCTCCAAAATGTTGGTAAGACAGACGTGGTCGTGCATCTACCCAGAAAAAATTAGTAGCACATCCTTGTCCGTCAAGTTGAGTTGCTTTAGAAAATTGTGGATTCACTCTTTGCCTCATTTGAAAATAACTCAACACATATTATGTGCCATTTGTTTCCAAATCTTCAAGTTTAACTATCTTTAAATCATTATAGCAATCCTTTTGGTTGAAGTCCGTATTCACACCACCGAGAATTGCAGGAGTTTTAGCTATTGGTAATTTTTGTAGTTGGAATATTTCAGTTAAATCTTCTTCAGTTATTGACATATTCTTATTACTTCATAGTTGGACTCTTTTTACTGAAGATACAAGTGAATGGTTATGATAATCATTAAACTTCGTTATCGACCATTAACAACTCACCATGTAGAATTCTCATCTTTGCTTGACATCCACATTTGATAGTGTTGGTGCTTCTAGATATATGATCTATTCCAATTACGTTAGTATTTTTACGAAACTTCCCTAAACATGAACAAACTAAAGTTATTTTATCAACGTGATAAATAGTATTATTTGACGGCCAAACACGTATAGCAAAACCTTTGTTGTCATACTTGATATAATAGTTTTTTGCCTCGACTAGAGCCACCAAAACCCGTTCCAATATATGGTTCAGTCAAAATAGTGTTGCTTTTGTTTGGAGGTGGAGATGAACCAATGATTTTGTTGGCAAATTCCTTTGATGCACTATAAATGATCCTGTTGGCAAAATAGACTCTAAAAATCATAAAAAATATTATAATTTAGTTAAATAGTGAAATTAGAGCTTATGATTGTATCAACGTTTACTGAATGACGAATGATGATTCAAACAAACTATGAGTGCGTTTGATTTTGAACAGGAAGGGTTATTTAGAAGGGGTATTTTAAGGGGAATCGTTGCGAACGGGGAATGCATTTTTTTACAAAAGGGGCAAATTAGAAGGGGCAAAGTTATTATTTTATTGTTTTTGTATTTATTATATTATTGTTTGTGTTTGTGTTTGTGTGTTTGTGCGTATATTGTCGAACATAATAGTAGAATGCAGAATACAAATTGCAGAATAAAAAATACTGAATTCAAATACGCATTACAACACAACCATCACAATACATCCATCACAACACATCACAACAAGACAACCACAAAAGAAAACACAATCACAACAGAACCACAAAATAAAATACAACTACAACACAACCACAAAAGAAAACATCACATCTATTATGCCCTCAGCTTCCTAACAAAATGAATAACACAACACCTAAGTTGTGCGGGTTTGTCAAGCAGAGAATAAAAGGATTGTGGCACAATCTATCATATTCTGACAGAATAACCGCCACCTCCCACTCTTGATAGTTATCATCCTCATGGCGTACTGACATGCATAGATCTATAAGCTCGTCCCGGTCCATGCGCGAAGAGGATGAACGAGAAGGGTCAGCACCGAACCTGACCCGCCTACGAGTCGGACGACTCGAGATCTCAGCAGCACCGCCTCGAATAAAATCACCAAACAACCGAGTCTCCTGCAGATCAACTGGTGGAGCGGCTGGAACTATGTACTGACATTTGTTAGAACGAATGCAGCTTGCAAATATTGAGTTAACTCTCTGAATCGCGCTGGGGACCCACTCTTGTATTTGCGCGACACTGCTGGCACCGTCGCCCACCACTCATCCGAACCATGGATGGTATCCAGTTGATCATCCCACGACCCTCCACCAATCATTAGTAGTCTGTTCCATGGAGCCCAATCCCTTTACATGTTATCGAACTTGTTCTTCATCTGACCAGCATTGTACTCCAATCCGGTGCGCTCATTGAACGCCGTTGCTATGAGCTGGTACCATTCTCCAACGTTACGTGCACGGGAATTAAGATGTTTCATGCACACATCTATGAAAGCGTTGGTCATGTCGTTGTTCCACTCGATAATGAAACGGGTAGAAGAAGACTGAGATGCTGTCATTCTGAAAAAATAAAATTATGAAAATTATGAAATAAAAATACGTGAAATTTACGAAGCAAATAAACACAAATATAAAAGCAGAAACCTGAAAAAATCAACGAGTTGACAGAGATTAGAGCTTGAAATTTCGGATTTGGTGTGTTATTTAGTGATGAAAATAGTTAGAAATGAAGTGAATATATAGCTGAATGGAAGAGGGTCGGCTGTTCCAGAATTTTTGTGGTGTCTGACATATGTCCGACACGTCGGACGCATCAGACGCCAAAACCACATTTCCAACCGTTCGTCTCGAAGGGGAAAACGTGTGAGTCCCACTGTTGACGCGTCCGACGCAGACGCAAACTTTGACTGCCCAATTGGAAAATCAAACGCTACCTGTATACAAGAACTTTTCATACTGGTTAAGAAAAAAAAATGTAAGAAAATATCATGATAATTAATTATCCATTCTATATTTGAGAAAAAAAGCCTACGGCTAGCAAAAAGTTGTACTGTTCTAAAATATGATAGTTTAAACTAATAATTTAAAACATAAACTACTTATTATATATCATCAAAATTAGCATACTAAATACTGATTGTGACACACAGGAAAAATCGGTATGAAATTGCAGATTATGTAGAGTAATTAAATAAATTTGGGAATTCAAAATTTATCGAAACTTAATTTAATATTGGAGATCTAACTAGGTTGAAAATACAGTAAAGAACAACGAAAACTTCTATAATCTGACCAAATAACCGACCATGAACCTAAACCTCGAAGGTATAAACCGTTACAATATCAGAGATCCAATGTTGAGATCTTACCAAACAAAATTTACTCCCACAACAATAAAATTAAGTTTAAATCACAAATCCACAATATCAGTTCATTCCAAAACAAGAAACGTGAACCAGTCTAAAACCTTGGACGACAAGATTAGGTTAATAGTAAACATGAACAAACCAAACCGAAAACTGGCTTCTCTTTCAACAACACACGCAGACACTATACAGCAAACACCACTCAGATGCACAGAGGCATTAGAATACCAAACAGAGATAACTCAAAACTACTTGAGAGCTACAACAGAGATGTACACCGGAGAACGATCAAACATTCTCAAATTAGATAATAAGATAGGTGGACTGCATCATATGCTCACTTTGACTCGGCGAAGGTTTATGCAGGATGCTTCACCGCCTCCATTCCACTTGAACTGGTTTTTCTGAAACAACATTAAAATCATGCATTGAATACAACCAAAAATAAGATATTCAAAAGATATTTGACTCTTTTTTCTTCAAATTGGGAACTAACTTCTAGAAGCTTGGGTCCAGAAAAACCTTCGGATCCATGGTCTTTGACAAGAGATGTTTTTCTTATCAAAGAAGAATTTAAGTTTTATCTCCAACGTGGGTATTGTTTGGGTATTACCACCCAAATAATACCCTAATAGGGGCAGCTATCGGGCTTTAAATCACAAAAAACAGCTACATGGTAGCATATCACTAGCCAACTTCAAAAGCTCGAGTAAATGACATGTCCAATAGCTGACCCCTACACGAAAACCATGAATTCTATATTTATTTAACCGAGATTCAATTTCTCAGAAAGTTCATATGATATTTTAATCTGACATGAGGGTCAGCTATCGGACACACTTACCAGAGTTTCTGGAAACACTGATTGTTATCCTAGGATATTATTATTGCCATTCTGATATTGTAATGGCATTCATAGGGCACCTTAGGATATTACTGTTGCCGCATTAGGCAAAAAATGAGAAGATCCATAACCATTGTTGGCGATGCTCCAACTAAAATGGAATTTTTTTTACTCGTTTAGACCACATTCCACAATAAATTACCCATTTAAAAAGTTTTGAAACTATTAACATACATAGGTCATTTCCTGCATACAGGGCAAAAACTTGAAAGTTTGTATGGAAGAACGGATTATAGTTGCACTATATGAGATAGCAGTAGCACGCCTTCTTCAAAGGAAAACAAAAGGTACTGGCATTATCTGAAAAGCCCTACTGCAAAATGCCACCTTTTAACACAGGCAAAATACAATCTACTTTTTTTTATATAATCAAATTAAAATTCTAATTTGTTTTTGGAAGTTGTTCAAATGGTTGAATTTCCCAAATAAGATAAATGCCTGGTACAGATTTGTGATTTAGATACTCCCTACAAAACAAAAGGTAAAATGGAAACATGTAATGGTTTTCTTGTGCAAACAACAAACCACAAGGTAGGCGGATACAGATGCTCTACCAACCTGATAATTAAATTAGTGAAACCACTCTATTTTATCTATTCAGCTCAAATGCAGCAATTTTCTCATGCTATGTAGAATATAATCAATTTCTTGTTTTATACTTCACCCAACCGTCATCGGCATGGATAAAATCATATGGGAAAGAAATCAATCCTAAATGATAATATAACCATGGGAAAAAGATAACATTAAATGCATTAGTTAAAGGTAATGTGCTGTATTGCGCGCTTAGACCTTAAAATATGTATCATGATGAAGAAATTCATACCATTTGAATCTCGTGAGAATGATAATGACCCATCGTTCCTAATACATCCTTTACCACTTGCTTGCAATATTTTATGAGTCCTTGACGAATTTGAAGTCACCTTTCCATTTATAGAATTTGGCAAAGAATGCCGTCTAGTTGCACTTTTCTTTTCGGTTGAATCAGAACCCGATCTTGGTGAACTTTGTCGCAATTTTGCTTTAGCAGATTTTGTCGCTTGCATATAGCTTGGAACCGATGGCTCATTTTGCACACAATTGTCTGTATACTCTGACTTAGCTGAAAACGAAGCTCTCCTTTTACCAGTCTTTTGATTTTCATCGCAAGTTTGCACTTCTTTGAAATTTATTTCTCCATTCATTCCTAGGTCTATTTTTTCTACTTGTGGTGTATTGGAAGGATTGTCAACTACTATTGAATCAGCTGATTCCTCTACAATATTAATAGATTCTGGCTCAGCTTTTGATTCATTAACTAACTCAGTGTCTTTATCAGATTCAGGATAAGGAGTCGAGCTCGAGCCTTTCTTCTCCTCTTTCATGTCATTCTTATCAGATTCAGGATAAGGAGTCGAGCTCGAGCCTTTCTTCTTCTCTTTCATGTCATTCTTATCAGATTCAAAATCATGAGTCGAGCTCGAGTCTTTTTTCTCTTTTATGTCTTTCTCTTCGGATTCAGGATCAGGAATCAAGCTCAAAATTTTCTTCTTCTCTTTCAGCTCAGACGATTCTTTAAAACAGATTGATTTTTTGTCATTTTCAACCATAGCTCGATGAATACTGCTATCACAAATCTCTGTGTTTGAACTGGACACCTTTCTCAAATTGCGCTTCACTTTTTCAAGCTCAGATTGAGGATGTTCGAGCACAGGATTAGAAGCAGAAGCTACAGTTTTCTTTTGAACTCGTTTAGGTTTTTCAGGCTCACAAGTGTCAACGTTTGAATTTCTTCGACCAGCACGTTTTTGTTTTCCCGATTCAGTCTCCATAGCATAACTGTTCCTCTTTGGTTGGGATTTTGTGTCTGGAATTTTTTTGGGTTGAACGGGAAGTTTCCAAAATTGAGAAGCTGTCCAGCGTTGCATCCAGCTATATACTGAACTGGGATCCTCTGGATTGTACTTAATTTGAAGAGGCATGATGACAAGCGAGGAGTAAAACTAGGGATACAAAAGTTGAGAAATTGTTCTGTTAAACTACAGTAAATATAATGCAAAATAGGTTTGTAATAAGGGAATATATAAAGAGTTGAAAGTCCGGTTGATATATGAACGTGTAATGGTAGCATAAGGTTGGATTGATGCAAATTTACCTTACAGGCAAATGCGTTTGGATACAATGTATTCCTCGAATTTAAGAGCTTAGGGACCTGACAGAAAAGGAAAAGAGTATTCACATAAGCACTTTATAAATTACCATATAAGCATCACAACAACAAAAATTAGTTACTCTTGTGTAATTGACTGATACGTATCTAGTCAAGTATTGCCTTCTTGCCCAAGTATTTAATGGGATCAATGACAAACAGAAAATGATTGTTATATCTAATAGACAACTAATTACACTTGACAAGGTTAATTTTTGCATGATAGAAATTCCACAAACAATAAATTACATCATGAACTGGTGGACAAAAATCACATCAATACCTGTGTTATTATCTTCCCTTGAATGAGCTTGGCTTTAACTTCACAACCAATATCAGAAGATCGGACTTTTTGGCCACGTACAAGTGATTGAAACTTGATTATTCCAAGTAAAGAGTGAAGGGTCACAGCTGCTTGTCTTCTTACCAAATGTCCCCTAACTACTGCTTGCAGTCTTATGATACCCTTTAGAGCACGAAATGCTCTACGTGCCTGAACCATAAATAGTTTTGATTTACTGTCATTGTTGTTGAAATATGCTGGAGAAATTGATTGTGCAACAAATATATCATCTTAAATGTATTGCTTGTAAGTTTGTCTACTTTTGTAGGAAATGAAACAAACATTGAACTTATTTACGTTCACTTGAAAAATAAAGTAACAATAAAGAGTGAGTTTGAGTACAACTGGCCATCTAATGTTACACAACAGACTTAATATCTATAAAAGCACTCTAATCAACTTTGAAATACAGTTAGTGTTTTAGAATAAAATAATTGCCCTGGACAAATAAAATATATGGCAATAACATACAACGAGTGAGTATATAGCAAGGACGTGATAAGATATCAGAACTTATAAAGAAACATTTGGTGTATCAAATTTAACATCAGAAGTCACACCAGAAAACCCCGAAAAGTAGCTTGAGCCTTAGTTGCTGCCTTCTCTTCCCTTAACCGCTCTTGGTTGCTAATAATAATAGCTCCTGAATTTGCATGTTTTTCTGCATCTGCATCTGCATCAGCTAACGATTTGATCGAGGTTTCAACGCTTAAGTTCGGAGAACCTTCGTGCTCCAGATCTTGATTGATCTCATTGTTATGGGCTCTAACAAGTATTGGTGTAGAGATCACAAGTGAATTCTGAATCGAAGTAGGAGGTTCTTTCACAAGACCTCTGTCATTTCTAGCTCTCTTCAAAAGAAATTGTGATGCATCAGTAATGACTAATGAGAATGTAATAAAAGGTTAACATAACATTCGGTGAGATGAAAAGGGTCTACTTTGCAGTCAAATAAACAAGGCAACCGAAAGATGCAAAAAATACAATAAAAATGTTCTAACTCATAAATTTTCATCTTTCACGCAAATATTTGAACTAGGGTAATCTAATATGTGGGTGTTGCTATAAGCACCTCATTCTTCATAAATCACAACCACAAAGTCAAGCATTCAACTTTAAATAGCTTGTTTGGTTTTTTTTAATCACATTTTCTAGGCAAGCATGTTGATTTCTAATTCTACATCGAATGACTTTCTGCAAGTCACTTTTCTTTGTAACCGAACAAGAGAGGTCAGATCATTTGAAGAATTGTATTTTGAAAAGAAAAAAAAACTTTTAGGACAAAATTTTGATATTAACTTCTGAAAAAAAAAAAAAAAAAAAAACTTATTTCAAAAATACACTTCTTTACAAACTTATTATGAAAATAGGACTGTTTTTAGTCAAGTACCTTATACTTGCCAAAATGAGCATTTATAGAATACGCAAAAATGTCTATTAAAAAATAAAAAATATCGTACTCGTGCATTCGATAAAAGTGCATGGACGTATGTGTACGCATTTACAGAATGTGCAAGTATAAGGCGCCTGAACCAAAAAAAGATATGTTTTCATAATAAATTTATACTCAACCTATTTGTCCAATAAGTTTTTTTTTTAAAGTCCTATTTCAAAATTTTGGCCTTCTTTATATATGCAAGCACATACATCAATATGGTTTAAATTATGTGTTCACTGAATGATACTTGTGAAAAGATGAAAACTTACACACATGCCTACATTGGTAAAATGTTGATATCTAAAATTTATAATCCGAACTGCATATGTTTAACACGTCAGATGCAAGATAACATATTAAGATTTATATGATGCATTAACAAATAATATTTTAAAAAAATGATGTAATAATTTACATTTAAAAATGAAAATAAAAAAATTATTACAAATATGTTTTTATTGAACCTTTAAAGAAAAAGCAAATAATAACGTCGTAGAAATCGCAATATCATCTTTTGTGTCTAAAATGACTTTCTTCAACTTTACATAAACAGAAATGATAGACAAGACAAGTTATATTTACCAAAATCATATTTTAATTAAAACCACATATTTATTAAACCTTCACCGCAAAAGCATATAACAAAACACATTGAAAAATGCAATAGTACTTCCTGTGTCTAAACTGACGCTGCCTTCGGATTCAATAAAACAAGATTATACATAAGTCATTTTATCACATACATATATGCTTAGCTTCCGCATTGAGCATAGTTAATTTAGTCTAATCGTTATGTTCATATACCAAACAGCACACAAAATGATACAACAGAATAGATAAAACACTGAATACAAGGGACTTAACATAAATTGTTAAAAAAGGAAATATAAAAATATACAAGGGTGCTAAGAAAAAAATCATCTTCTCCACCCTCTCCAGTGGCTTGTATTTCCAAATACTTCAATTTCTCAAAACTAATTTTTTTGAGCGACGCTACAAAACTGAGTAGGCATCTCCCTCCCTCCCTCTCGAACTCTCGAAAGGCTTTGCCCCTGTTATCACTTAATCTTGGATATGACAAACAATTATCCAAACCTATCAATGCATATTTTATAATCGAATTAGAGTAATGGAGAGAAAATGCGTAATTCAAGAATTTTTACATTACTTAAGTTTTCAACTTTCAATTATTTGCGTATTTGAGTTGTTTGCGACATAGAGAGAGTGCCAAAAAAATTGGGATTTTGATAGGTTTTTAGAGCAGGAACAGTTGGACAAACTTAGATGTGAGTCTGAGGTATAGAATATGCATGCTTGTAGAATTAAATAGAAGATAATGAACTGAAAAATAAAGACTCAAAGTCGTTTTGAAATGAAGTGCGAAATGCTTGAAAAAATTGAAGGAATCTTCCATAAAAACGCCTCCTTAAGTTTCGAAATACAGAATCGCCCCTCCTAGAAACAAATTTTTAAAAATAAATAAATTAAACTTAAAGATATTCGCATAAAACTTGGTAGATACTTTTAAAAAAAATTGCCAACAAAAACTGTATTGACTATAGAAACATGTGATTAGCATCCAGATATAATTTCTGAAAAAGAAAATCAAACAAAAATTACCAAAAAATAAAGATGTAATTTAAAACATGTTTATGGGAAAAGTTTTTCACATACCAAATCTGGAAACAAGGGATGGAGCAAAACTTTCCTAAGACTGAATGAGGCAGGACTTGTAACTATTCAATTCAAGTTGCAGCATTATTTGCTCGCAAATATATTACATTAAACTTGCATTATGCATGAGATTTTTAGTATAAATTCATGATATAAACATGTATTATGTGTTAAATCAATATAAATTCGTCTTCCAAAATTATTAATATCCTCATTAAAAATAATAAAATCAATAGCACTATGACGTACAATCCAAACTTTATAATTAGTTCTAACATCAATCTCAATAATACAAATGCAATAAAACTCAATAATAACACTCTAAGAATAAAACACACGATAGATCAATAAAAAACACACGATAGATCAATAATAAAACACATGATCACCAAACAACGCAATTAATCATACATAAAAAATAATATCTAAGTTTGAAAGACATCAGTGAATGTTCCTTTACCCGATTGCTAAACCTACATTAACTTTCTTTCACTTGATCCTCCACTAACGGAAACACTTTGAATCTGAGTTTCCCTAAGTTTGAAACACTTGACATATAGTCAATTATCGATACATAATCCAAAATCAATACACATCGAAGATTGATACTGAATCACAATTCACCAGTTTTCCTTTTTCTTACTATTCTCGAACAATTTTTCTACTCTACTCATTTTTTGTCTATATAAGATGAGAACAACATGCTGCTAATATTTTCACTTTTCACGGTTGCATCATTTGTCCTATTGTTCTCTTTATTTTATATAAGTTGATTACACCGATTACATGTTTGCATACATTTTTAATACACAGTCTTACCTTAATTCAACAACTACTACTGCTACTACTAAGTCATTAATCACAAATAAATTGGGGTTGAATCGAGAGGAACCCAAAAACAAATTGCAAAATAAATTTAAAGTTAATAATACAAAAGACTTAAAGATAAAAACATAGATAAAGTAAAATAATTAAACAAGTAATAATAGTAATAATGATGAATGAATAAAACCAAGATGATGATGATAATTATGCTGGTACTAGTAATAATAGATACCGAAGATCAATACTACGCCTTATGCCGCTATTCACTAATCATATAATCTAAAACTCGTAACACTCTCTCTGAACTAACTTTCACGTGGTTTTGGTAGATGAATCGCTAACTTTCACGTGTTCTTGTTCGATATCAGCTCTTCAGATGTATTCCAATTTCTAATGTCTTTTTTACTACTTCCTCGCATGTAATATTTGGTCGACATCTACCTTTCTTTGGACATTCGATGCAGCCTATTGTTCCAGTGCGCACATATGCATCGTGAGTTCTCCGTTTGAGATGTACAAACTATCTTAAGCAATGTTGAGCTAGCTTATCTTCAATAAATGCAACTCCATGTTTGTTCCAACTATCATCATTTCTAATTTGATCTTGTCTTGTATTCCCACAGCTACATCGCAACATATGCATATGTACTACACTTATCTTTTGAACCGGTTGCATTTTAGTAGACCAACATTCTAGCTATATAACATCGCATGTCTAATTGCAATTCTGTAGAACTTTCTTTTAAATTTTGGTGGGATTTTCCTATCGTAGAGGATGTCAGATGCTGGTCGTCATTTCAACCATCCCACTTGAATTCTAAAACTGACATTTTTATCAATCTCATCATCAAACTACAACATAAATTTTAAAATCCATCGGCATTGGGTCAAATCTATATGATTCAATGAAGAATGCGATAATAATGGGATTTTTCTACAAATGAAAAATTCATTTCAAATGTTCCGGGATGGAAATGAGGGAATATCGACAATACCTGGAATCAGATACAATTTGAAGTATTTTGTAGGTTTATGAATATAAAAAAGATTCCTTTTTGTCACTACTTATCCAGTTAGGGTGATATATTCATCCTCTGACCCGAATCCGCTGAACTCACACTTCATATACATTGTTTTAGTTCTAAACCTGAAACCACTTGATTTTAAAAGTTGCCTCCACAACTCCATTTATCTACCCTTTGATTTTAAAATCTGTCTCCACAACTCTAGTTGTCTATTAATCATTACCCTACTTTCATCAATCATCACAGCATCAATGACAAAGAGCATCATTAAGGCAAAAATATAGGGACTCAAAACTGACCCTTGATGCAATTCTATGTTAATGGAAAAATCATTGTCCATTGGTTTCATTGTCACATGTTTCGACACTAGTCACAACATTATCATACATATACATATCCTTAATAAGGGTAATATATTTTGTTGGGACCCTCTTCTTTTACACAGCATACCACATATCCTTTCTCGATATTCGGTCATGAACCTTATCCAAAATTGACAAATGTGTAAATCTTTCTTTTGCTCGTTAAATCTCTATGTATGTTGCCTTACCAAGAAAATATCATATGCAATAGACCTTCTAGGCATGAAATCAAATCGATTCCAAACATTTGTCAACCTTCTCAATCGATGCTCGAAGACTCTCTTACAAAGCTTCATTGTACAACTCATAAGCTCAATTCCTCTACAGTTTGTACAACTTTGGATGTCTCATTTATTCTTGAAAATTGAAACTAAAACGATTCTTCTCCACTCGTATGGCATCTTGTTTGATTTGAAAATATTATTGAGCAACTTGATTAGACAGATTATTCTTATATCTTGAAGGCATCGTCATACCTCAATGAAGATGTCATCAAACCCTATTAACTTGTCTATTCTCATTTGTTTTAGCGCCTCATTTTCCTTGGACTCTTGAATACTACGACCAAAATATCCACTGGTATGTCATCAAAAAAAAAACTTCCAACTCGATCGAAGAACTAACACTTTCTTCATTGAAAAGCTTACCGAAGTATTTTCTACATTTATTTTATCTCGCCATCCTTCATCAAAATTTATCATTTCCATCCTACTTGCATTTAACTTAATTGAAGTCTTTTGTCTTCCACTCGCAGAGCTTAGCCATCCCGTAAGACATTTCTTTCATCCTCCTTCATACTTAGCTTTTGATATACGTCCGACCCCTTTGCCTCACTCATCGCTCTTTTTACGGTCTTCTTTGCAATTTCGTACTTTCACGCGTTGTCATTGCTCTTATGATGATCTAGGCAGGGTAGTCAATAGCGAATAGCGCAAAATAGCGCAAGGATTGCGCTATGCGCTTAATGTTTTTCTTTACACAACTAATCGAATTATCATACATAAGTGAAATTTAATGCTTTTGTTGCAGATTTTGTGTCATATCCAAGACGTTCAAGGCTCCAAATGCAATGCTAGCGTACTTCATACATACGTTATCTTTATTTAAAGTTAAATGTAATTATGTTAGAGAAAAATTAACAATTTCATATTGTACATTCAAAATTATTGATGGATATGACATATTTATGTCTTACACAATTTGAAATTTATTCTTAAATTAATGACTTATGATGAAATTTATTATGTTTGTTAGTTATGATGAGATTCTACCAAAAAATGCATGAAAAGTACAGTTCACATAAAATATAAAAGATCTCAAAAAAAGTTTAACACAGGAAAAATGCATGAAAAGTACAATTCACATAAAATATGAAAAAGCATGTATGTTCATCTAGAAACTAGAAAATATATTTTTTTTCTTTTAAAAAAAATTCTCAGCAAAAGTTTAACATAGGGAAAAAAAAACACAAAACAAAACCTATATGCTCAAAATATCTCAAAAAAAAAAAAACTCATTTTAAAAAAGAAACTTGTATGTCCATCTAGAAAGTAGGTAAAAAGGGAAAAAATGTCTCAAAAAAGGACATGGATAGTTTTAAAATTCAGATTTGGAGAAGGAGAAAACAAAAGTGAAGTCAATCACGAAATCAAATAAATAAAGCAATAAACAAACTGATTGAAGTCAGCTTTAGCTTTTCTAGCAGCAGAAATTGATTTGAAGAAGAAAGTAATTTTGCTCTAGGTTAGAAGCTGATTCACTTGTTACGTTATTGTCTAAATAGGAAACAAAATGGACCTCTTACGTTATTATTGAAATTAAATGGGCTAGACCGGGCTTCTTTACACATTCTCCAAACCTTAAAAAGAGAAAAGAAAAATAGCGCGCTATTTATCGCTAAGCGCTATGTTGCGCCATGATAAAATAGCGAGTTATTTCTACGCTATAAGAAGTAGAATGGCGCAACCTATGCGCTATGTGCTATTTAGCGCTATAACGCTCACTATGATAACACAGGATCCAAGCATTTGTAACATTCCTCTTTAATGGCCTTCTGCACATCATTGTTCCACCAACACGAATTTTAGGTTCGTGTTTATTTCCATTTGTTATCCCAAACACCTCAGTAGCCGGTTTTCGAATATGTGTTATCTCATCCAATGTCAGTTGTTTTTCTTTCCATATTTCATGTCCTTTCTTCCATCACTCTATCCTTCAACGCTCGTTATACATCTCCTTTGAGCTTTCACTATTTCATCCTACCAATTTTATTTCATCCAATGTCATTTGTTTTTCTTTCCATATTTCATGTCCCTTCTTCCATCACTCTATCCTTAAACGCTCGTGATACATCTCCTTTGAGCTTCCACTATTTCATCCTACCAATTTTGGCTCATTTACCCTAAACACCCAAAGATGAAACACGAATACCAAAAGCTAATATTGTGAGACGACACATTCTCCACGTATGACTTCGGATTCGCAATCTACACAAGCTCATTTGTCATCTCTTATTAGCAACCATGAAATCATAAAAAATAGCAAATTTTAATATTTCTTCTTCTTAGTTCCTATTGTCATATCCCAAACAACCATGCACTCTAGCCAAAAAAATGAAGTAGAAATAGATAGCTTAACAAGACTGGATCCATTGGTTCAGGATGTTAAATCAACCCTAAATTATCGTAAATGGACATACCGATTTAGGTATTTCTTCAAAGGACAAACATTTCTTAATCTACGAGCCCATAATATATACTTGTACTTGCCAAAAAAAGTGCACGTTTGGGTTAAGGTATACCAATCAACAAAAGAATTTGAGACAACGGAAAAAATTCGAAGAAGAAAATATAACCTTTACTGACTTTGGAAGAAGTGTTGATTATAATGTGGATGATTGTAGCTTGATGGGTAATTGAAGTCTTTATTTTTTATGTAGTATGGAAAAAAATGTATATTTTGGGAAGAAAGCTATAAACTTGAAATTTTTACAACGATATAGTTGGTAGAAAAGTGGACAAACGCCGTTGGTTGGATCTACCAATTCCAATTCAAATGCAGTAACAAGGACAAGTTGTGATATTCATCATAGTCAACCCAAAGAGCAATGGAATCCAAATTCTCATTAAACTTGTTTAAAAACGAAGCAAAAATTCCATTCTAAGAACTCAGTACTACCTTAGGAGGGGAGATAACAAATAGACTGAGAATGATGCATGGCATGGTAAAAGAAAAAAGCGGAATAGAAACAAAATTGGATTACTAAGGATGATCTTACCAGTATGACAAAATTTGAAGGATTTAGCTGACCAAAGTGGCCTTTTTATTAAGTTTCACGAGCAACAATATTTTATTTGTGTTTTACCACTAGAATTATGTAATTTGATCATTTATACCATTTGTTTCAAGACATGCAACTAAGATGTAGTAACAAGTTAAAAGTTTCTGATTGGTGTGTAACAAAACTTACCGCAACTTCCCAAATTTAAGAATGTGCTATCCTGAACTCCAAAAATTTTGTGATTGATTTTTACATGTGCTTGTCGAAAATAACCATGGTTAATGATGATGGTGCAATTCAAATATTCTAGAAATTCTAGAAATTTCCATAATTTGGACTATTTAGGTGTTATGTGCCTACAATCAACAAAAATATTCTTTGATGTTGATGGATCTAAATAACATGTTTTTCTTTTTGAAAGCCAAATCCAATCCATTTTGGCTTCAAAAATTGAAAAAGCAGCTTATTTGCATTGACCCAAACGGGCCTTTAAGTTATATGAGCATACACTAAAATCTACTGTGGAAGGATGTTTTAACATAATAAAACAACTTAATAGCATGAAATAAGATTGCATACAGCAGCATTTCTTCCTTTAGTGCTATTTGATCTCGTTGCTTTCTTTCCAAATAGCACTGTTTTGATCCATTTAGCAGGAGATTTTCCCATCTTCAGATACCCTTAAATCTACGGTTCAAGATCCTGAAAAAAGAAAACGCATTTGTTACATTCCTTAAGATATAAACTATACTGACATAAACATCAACAATAATGACATCGAAAATACTACCAAATATGACAACTATAATAATACCAAAGAATTCAGCTAGCATCTACTGCTAAAGTCTGATGTTGCTACTATAAACGAAATATCAGAGATCTCAAAACAACCATTATAAAAATTTAAATTTTGCAGTGTAAAACTAGCACCAAAATAAATAAAAGAAGTCACAAAATTGCACATGGATCTAATACTACACAGAAAATCAAGCTTCATTTTGAAGCCCAAGCTCCAACTTAAAACAAAACAAAGAATACAACGATTGCAAGACAATACCTAAGCTCATATCACACATTTGAAACTAAACATGTATCAATGCACCACCGAAAAAAGAAACTAAATTAGAAATAGATTACCCAAGGTTCAACAGATCTTAAGCTCACCGGCGAACTTTCTGAACCAAAACGAAAACCCTAGCTTCAAACTCCACGCATTTCGAGATGCTAAGTATAGTTTTAAAAATAAAAGTTAAAGCGAAAATAGAGCTAAAATTAAAGCATGCAGTAGGTGGAGCTTGGTGGGACCCACTTAATGTGCGGAAAAATTAAACCGCGCCACGTGAATATCCGTAAGAAATTTTAAGGTGCATCTACGTTGCACTATCAAAGCCCTTTACGTTCAGCGAGTCCGACGTTAATCCCTTTCAAACTGATGTCTCTTTCCCAGCTCAAACCCATTTTCCTGCCTCCCATTTTCACCATCTAACGCTAGTTACCTTACAACCAATTGAATAAACATCTAAGCAAACTTTTGGTCCAACTGTGAATTTCTAAAAGTGAAAATTAGATTGAAAGGAACTATCATTTTAAAATTGTAAATTTTAAGTATGACACTTTTGAAAAAATAGTTTTAAGAGCAATTTAAAAAAAAAAAAAAAAGTAAATTTATCATTATCAGATATACAGGAATAATAAAATGATAAATGATAAACTGTATTTACCATACATTATTCTTTATAACTGAAAATGATGAATTAACTTTTTTTCTTTTTCTGTAAATTGTCCTTGGAACTCATTTCGGAAGTGTTGTAACTTATTATTCTAAATTAAGAAGCATTTTAAGTGGAAATCTCCTTCCAAAAATATCATTATGTACCATTATCATTATATAACGCTTAAAAATTGGATTTATCAATTAAATATTTTTTCCGAATTCAACTGTATTTTCCCAAATATATTTAAATATAAGTGTAGGATTGTCTCTCATATTGTTAAGGTAGGAATGTCGTTTTGGATAAATTGTCCCATATTACGGAATAAATTGAAGGAGTGGAGTGCGAACATGAGTTGGTAGACACGTAACATCAGAGATTCTTCTGTTATAAGGATGTGTGTGTCAACTCATATGTGTGCGCCCTATGCACGAGGAGGAGGGTTTTGTTCCGACCGTCATTACATAACAATAAGATCTAACAAATAACCATTTTTTTACAACACTGTACTTTTTTAATTGAGAGCACAAATAAAAATAAAAATAAAAATGAAAACAAAAAATAGATATTATGTTCTTCGGTTTATCAATGATACTATGTTATTTTATTTTATTTTACTTCCAATCGAACACATGTTTCACATAAATTTATTTTTTACAACTTTGAGCTTTAACCTGGGTTGAGAATAAAATTTCATAAAAGTTCTACTATTGTGAATGACTTAATAATTATGAGTTTGTCGTCGTTATGTAACGACCTATCTTTTCGACTGTTTCAAGCCGGTAATTAAACCAACTTGAACCGTTCGAAATGACAGATTGTTATTACTTATGAGATTTAAATAGAATCAAACATAGAATCACTGAATAGAAAACTACATTATCTCAC
Source organism: Allium sativum (assembly GCA_030737875.1). Taxonomy (NCBI): domain Eukaryota; kingdom Viridiplantae; phylum Streptophyta; class Magnoliopsida; order Asparagales; family Amaryllidaceae; genus Allium; species Allium sativum. Next base: position 980,382,833 of record CM060913.1, on the reverse strand, counting down.
AGCGAAGCATTTTATACAAAATATCAGAGTTATACAAAGTTTTATACATTGGAATATACATAAAAAAAATTACCAAAAATTTGAGAATTTTAAACCCAACCAAAAGCAAACGTCTTCATCACTCAATAACTTTGTCAGCTGAAATCTTTATGCTGCAACACTCGGTCTAACCTAAGTGTTTATGCGAAACACAAAAACACTCGAGTCATGATTAACTTTATTCAAGTAAATCAACTTCAATAAAACATTAATATATAATAGTTAATCCTGACATATATTAAGGTATAGATTTCAAATTAGGTCAATACATTTGTGAACTAACGTGTCTTCAATACATGGGACGGTATGGGTGTCAACTTTGCTTCAACAATAGGTAACATATCAATAAGGCCACCAATAATCTATTCATGCTAAAATAGTCAATCATGTGCTAATATGAAGCAAACAATACATGGCAATGCAAAACAGTGCAGTGATACAAGTGCATGGCAAATCAACAAAACGGGTACACAAGCAAATTAACAAATCCAGATAACTACTATATTTCATTTTATTATTGATGTTGAAAATTGAAAATAAGCAAATTGTGAGTAAAGTATAACCTGAATTACAAATAAAACATACATAAAATCTAAATACAACACATAAAGCTGTTAAAAGGAAAAAGACCCATGGTCAGGTTAGATAATCCCACTGCAACAAGTGTTTGACCAACACTCACATACTTCACATTCTTTACACAGTTACAATCCATTCAGTCGTAACTGGACATATCATATAGAAATCAGACTTGTAAATCTCTCCACGTTCTATATACTACCAAACTACCGTACCTACTTCCCCTGAAACCGCTGCGTAATTACAAACCACGTTCCATCCACATACAGTAACAGCCAACCCAAACTTGTGCATATTATATTCATGAGCTCTGGAGTAATAGTTCCAAGCATATTCTTGCATATGAATTTGCTGAAGCAGGTTACAAACAACAATCAAATTTCCCAAATGACGGAACATTTAAATATATGGTGATATCATAATTTCATGTTACTGGAACATTGCCTAATCGCATGCAAGGACTGATCTTTAAATCATGATTCCAAAATTGCATTTGAAAAAGTTAAAATGGTTACATAGTTTTTTATCTGCGGTTGTAGAGTCACGTTGAACATCCAAATTCGTGGTTACAGTGATTCTCGCGGATACTTGCACCCTAAAATTTGGACGAATTCTTGACATTATAATCAGTCAGATCCAGTTTCCAGAAGTAAACATCAAACATTATGAAGATTAAACTAATTTAAAACCAAGCCGCAAACGCATCCAAATCTACAGATATTGCCTTCATCCTAAATACAAATATAAGATTTATATAATCGCAATCAGAAGCAAATCCAAAACCCAGATCACATTTGGTAATCAGAACGTACCGCTATCACCATTAGCACAAAAATCGATACCATTCACCGAAATTCCACTAGCTAAGATGAATAGAAAAAGTCGAAGGTTGAACTACCAGAAAGGATTGGTTAATGGGAGACTGGGACTGAAAACTTACTTCAGTTACACCGGCAATGCCAGAACCCGAGCTCCACGATGGCTTGACCCCTAAATTCAAACAATTTTGCCATTTTCGATTTCAAGCGGTTGGTGAAGCATGCCTTAGAACCTTGATGCTAATAAAGCAAAGGGATATGATTTTTGGAGTATTGGCTTAACGGCTAGGATTAAATTTTGAATTGGGGTTTGGACCTGATGGTTATCAGTAGAGTTTGTGGATGGAAAATATAGATTACGTTTCTCGATCATTGTTGATAAAAGAAGATAGCTTCGGAGTAAGTGTTTGCAAGAGCGAAGTGATTTATCAATTGATTTCATGGAAAACTCCGTGATTTAGCAATTGGATCGTCTTTCCATTCCCCACTGGAGAGAGAAATATATATACATATACATATATATATATAGATATATATATGCGTGAAGCAAAATATATATACATGGTATAAGACACTTCCAAACAAAATACATCTTTGACAAACCGCGTTAGGAGTTGAACTCAAGACCTCACACTTCTCATTTCCATGCACAACCACCTCACCAACACATTTCTTTGATTACAAACACAACACAACCACATACATTCAAACACCTGCATCAGATTCACTCACACATACATAACTTGGCATAATGGGCAAGGGAAAGGCAAGGATGATAAAATTATATTTTACCAAAATTTTATATAAAATAAACAAAATTTCGGTCATTTGGAAATTGATTTTTGGACTAGTTAACATCAGAATTTGGAAAAATCATACATTGGAAATTCTTTTTCTCTTCAATTAAAAAAACTGATTTTCGGTAAAATTTAAAGAAGATATGATCAAAACAGCGACAGACAAATATTTGGATCAGAAATCTGGATCTAGAAATGCATATGAAAGACTGGTAGTTTCGACCTAGAAAAATTCGAAATCTGAAAAATGTTCAACATAAAATTTGTAGTTATTTCAGTTACACCCAATTTGGAAAAAAATGTGAATTTCGTTTTTCAAATAGGGAGATACGACCACTGCAACACATATTAAAATCCGGGAAGAAACAAATAATAATAATAGGATTTTGCTTTCAAAGGGAAAAATAGCCATGGCTAGGATTTGTGGCTTGTTTGGGTTTGTGAAAGGTCAGTAGGGGTAGAGGCAGGCAAGGGAAAGAGGAAAAAGTAGAATGGGTTTTAGGATTTTAGGGATATGGATATTAGAGAGGAGATAATGAAGAGGGAAAATTTTGAGAAAGAGGAGACGAGAAGAGAGAGAGGAAGATAGGATTTGTTTGCCTCTTTTTATTGAATTTTTGGTTGATTCCATTTGGAAAATTTTGACTTGAAGAAATTCTCCATGAATTTTTAGACGTAGATCTAGATTTAGAAAGGAGGAGAAAGAGGAATGGGGAGTTTCTGGAGAATGATGGAGGCGGAGAAATGATACATACTATTTTATTTCATTCGAGAAGTGGTTACAAAATTTTAATTAGGTAAATTTAATAGGTGGCTTTACTGATTCAATAACTCATTCAATTCAATATAATAATAAATGTTAAACTCAATACACTAAGGACATAGGTACGCTATAGATAAAACATACACAGCAAGATGCCCTCTGTTTTGTGCATTTTTCACATTTTCAAACGTGAAATCCGGTCAAATGAAATTGAATTTCAACGAGCCGAACAATGCTAGAAGCTCAAAATTCAGTATAGATTCATACAAAAATGAATTCAAATTTTGATAACTTTAAATTTTAGCTTAAATTGAAATTTTAACCAATCTTTACCAAAATTGATTTTTCCAGAAAATTTTACATTTTATCGAATTTGGTATATTAAAGTATTCATAAATTCAATTTCTTTATTTAAATTTAAGCTTTAATAAAATTGCTTAAATTCAAATAACTCAAATTAAGCTAGATAAACAATTAATTTTAAATTTGGCAGCTGCTTAATTTTACTGTTCAACCGTTACTTACACTACACAAAAACGTGGATTTAGCTACTCCATGTCGGATACGACGGTTAACTATATCAAATAGGATATGGTTATTAGCGGTATTAAATATTTAGGTACGACTAGCAGCACTATCATATGTGATACGAGTTTTAGCCATATCCAATTTCGTGCCTATTTTTTGCCATATCTAGTTCCCCTCCGATCAATTGGTTTTCCCTCTCTTTTGGGTACGGATTATAGCTGTATCAAATTAAATACAGGTAAAAGACGTATCTTATTGTGTACTATTTTTTTGTGAAACTTTCACAGGCAAAATTCACGCTTACCCTATTTGTTTCCCCTGCATTTATTTATTCTTTCCCCAAACATTTTCCCCCAAAAAACTCTTATCTTCAAATCTACAAATCTCCCAAAAAACTCTAATCTATAAACTCTAATCAGACCCGATAATCATGAGAATTCCATCATTTTCAGATCTAAGTCCCTCCATCCCACATTTACTTTAGTTTTTGACTCTCAATTGTCGTTAAAGAGGTATATTCAATATCTTCCAGGTGAATGAGTTTATATATGTTATGAAAATAAGCAAACTTGTTGTTCTATAAATAAATAAATATAGCTTTAGTCTTTTTATATAAACAAATACAAGGTATCGATGTATGGTATGTAGGTTTGTGTATGTTTGGCCTATATATATCTCTCTCTGTGTGTGTGTGTGTGTTATAAAAGAAAATATATTTTGTTTTGTTTGTATGTTATGCTTTTAGTTAGGTTATATTAATATACTTTTGTTGTGCTGTTGACGGCAAAAAATATTGTAAACACCAAAGATTCCTATTACTAGGAATAATTGATTTGGTCGCAAGACTAAGTAAGAGAAAGCGGTAAATGATATGAGAATTTATAGTGGTTCGGCCGCGGATTAGGCCTACGTCCACTTTGGAAGGATGTTGAACTTTTATTAATCACTCAAGAATTACAAGGTAGAGCCATGCTCACTACATTCACTTTTATAATTACCATATGCTGGGTATTTGGGAAAAAGAATATTTAATTCTCTTTCCTTAAATAGGAGTTGCCATTAATGAGGCTCATGAAGCTCAAGGAAGGTCTCAAGTGAAGAAAATCCCACCCCTTTGAAGTGTGAGGCCATGGGCTATTTATAGGAGTGTGGGTAGGTAGGATTAGGTAAGAGTAGGTAGAAATAGGGGACCACTAGAAGAATTTCAAACCCACTACCTGCACGCCTCAAAATTTCGAACCTGGGCACGAGATTGAAATTTCGAGCCCACTGGGTTTGAAACTTTGAACCCAGGCATGCATGAGAAATCTCGCTCCCGCTGGGGTCGGAATCTCGAACCCGGCCATGGGTGCGAGATTTCGCACCCGCTGGGTTCGAAATTTCACACCCATTGGGTTTGAAATTTTGAACCTAGGCATGGGTGCGAGATTTCGCACCCGGCTGGATGCGGATTCCGCATCATTCCTGGCGTGAAGTCCTTCCGAGGGGCGCGAGGATCCCAGGACCAAGTGATTGAGGCTCGTAGCTCCTTCGGGGTCCGAGGCCTTGGTTTGCGGATGTCTTCTGGATGCCGTAAGGTTACAAGCGGTGTAGTCCCTTCTTAATCCTATTTCCTTCACTCCTGAGCATCCCCTTTCGGCCTCAGCTTCATGAGGTACGTTGAGTTGAGCGTGTCTGATGCTCTCCTGGGAACCGGACCAAAAAGTCGGTTAACATTTGCCCTCCAAAGTATGTCTTGTCTTTGACATGATGTGCATTGTGTAGGTTGAGGTAGTGGCGAAGCTGTTAATTTTTCCTGTAATTCAAAAGGCGACTAGATGTTAGTTATGGGGCTCATTCTCCCTAGCGGTGTAGATGAGCCGTCGTTCGGAGGATGCGTCGCGCACAAATCGTTAGGTTCCCGTAGTGCGTAGCCTCCGTGGATGCACGGGAGTCGGCACGCACATGTGCGGAGTACGTACACGAGAGAGTTTATCACGGCGGTTCCGATCCTGGAGGTGTGATCATCATCACCATCATCATTTTTTTTGGGGTCTGAAATTTTCAAGCCCAGGGGGATCGAAATTTCAAGCCTAGGGAGATCAAAATTTCGAGCCCAGGGGGATCGAAATTTCGAACCCAGGGTCTCGGAAATTCGATCCCCTGGGGTTCAAAATTTCAAGCCTAAGGGTATCGAAATTTCGAGCCCACGGGTTTCGGAAATTCAATCCCCTGGGGGTTCGAAATTTCGAACCATTAAGGTTCGAAATTTCGAACCCCATGGGTTTGAAAATTTCGAAGCTGTCCTAGAATGCGAAGAGACACGATTTTCTTTTATAAATTGGCCCCCTTTACCTTTTTCCTTCTAATTTTTCTTTCTTTGGCCGCCATTGCTGAAAGCTTCGAACCCGATAATTTCGAGCCTGATAATTTCGAACCGAGCTAGGTAAGGCCTTGAATCGAGGAGTTGAGAAGGGGAGGAAGTCGAAGGGCCACGTCGGAGACCTCGTGGGTTCGATTTTTCGAACCCAGCCAGATTCGACGCCTCGAACCCTCCGTGGGTTCGAATTTTCAAACCTTAGTGGGTTCGAATTTTCGAACACACCAGGTTCGAAGTCTCGAACTCTAACGGGTTCGAATTTTCGAACTCGGAGTTTCAAAGCATCGAACCCTTCTGGGTTCGGATTTTCGAACCCCGTGGGTTCGGATTTTCGAACCCCGTGGGTTCGAATTCCCGAGCCCCCTGTCTGGGTTTGAAATTTCGAACCCGGAGGGGCTTGAGTTTTCGATCCCAGGTTGGTTCAGAATTTTGAACCCTTCTGGGTTCGAAATTTCGAAATTGGAGCTCGAAATTTCGAAATTGGAGCTCGAAATTTCGGGCCCGACATGGTTTGGGACATGGCCTTTTACGTGTCGGGTTTCCAATTTGTAACTTCGATGGACTTTGACTTCCGATTATTCGCCTCTGGATTTGCGAGCTTAGCGTCGATGCATGTATGGTTAACCACGTGAGCGGCGTTTAGGATTATTCACACAGGGTAGAGCATACAACCGGATTGGGACTTGGACTGTTACGAATCGTTCTGAACTTTCTTTATGTAGCTTACCCTTGCATAGCATTACATGCACGTATTAGTTGTCACCAACACGAGGGGTACAGGTCACTATACTGCACGTTCTAACACTGATGCGTTAAAGTATAGCTAGAGATACAGACCAGATTAAGGACCGGAAAGACTATGGAATCCGAGGCTTCCCAGCCTGCCTTACACACATCCGACCCTACCCCTAGAGGTAGCTCGTCTGGCAACGAGCTTAAGACCATCGAAGGATCGATTCCTTCTCATTCGACCAGCTCGCCCGAAACGTCTGAGCATGGGGAGCAACTTGAGCGGCAATATTCCCCGGTCGTGACTGAAGAGGCCGAGAATGTAGACATCATGAGCGAGGATGCGCCCGTACCTATGGTAGCTCCGGACATGTTGCCCGATGCGATGATTTTGGAGAATCCTACCGACTCAGTGTAATCGTGTATGGATGTTACCGTGGTCAGGAAAATAGCGGTACGATTTAACATACCGATGGATGATGCCCATGCCCTCGGGAGGGATAAAAGGGCCCATGTGCCGCCCGAGGGTTTTACTGCCTGGAACCGACAAGCTTGCCTTTCTAGGTGTGTGCTCCTGGCTAATAACTTCATTCAGGACATGTTGTTCTACTTTCATCTCGCGTCGTCACAACTATATCCTAATGCTTATGCCTCTCTCCTGGGTACTTATGTTCTCTTCCGCGAGTTTTTGCACAGGGAGCCCACTGGGGAAGATATTCGATACATCTTCCACCTAAGGAAAACGATCAATGCCTCCCCCTCTCAATGGTCTCTGGAAGCGACAACCGCCACAAAATTCTTCGTTGGAACATGGCCCAGGCTATCAGTGTTTAAGCGCGAGTGGTTCTTTGTTAGCTGCCCTCTCGGATTTGCCAGAAGGTGGATTGCAGGAAGTAAGTGTTTCTCTAACTCCATTCCTTGCCGTAATTTTAGGATTCCTTCCTTTATTCATGGTTTTAAATGGGATATGACAGGAAATCCAAAGGCGTCCACGGGGGATGAATATCGGCAATGCCTTAATGCCAGAGAATCTCCGCGATACCAGTACCGTGAGAAGTCAGGATCGCCTCCGCTGTGCTGGGTTGCTGCCGGACAACCGGACTATGATCAGGCCCGCGGTTGCTATTAGTGTGCCAAAGGACGGAGTTGCAGCAGGCTCTACCCCTGTTGGGCGGAAGAGGAAAATGCCCCCAACGGGAGGAGAATCGCAAAGGACTGCTCCACCTCAAGGAGATGTGCGCGGAAGCGAGGTTCATGGTCAAGAGGAGGTTGCCAGAGATGAGGGGTTGCCGAGCACTCCCGTCCCGCCTCTAACAGGGGAAGGGGAAGGAGTGTTGGCTAGACCGTAGTCTCCTGCGACTCGATCAGGGGCCACTGCCTCGCTTGAAACTGCGGGCCAGTTTGATGGCTTAAAGGGACTTGCTTTAGTAGTGACTCCATGGCCAAATACGACGAGCCTGGAAGAACTTTCCTGTGCTGCTGAGTGGTTAACTCCCTCGATCGGACCGCAATCTGGTCTATTCAGAGAACACCTAGGGCATATATCCATAACACTGCATAGCATAGACATTTGCCTAGCGACTAACTTCAGCTTGTTCCATTGGTAGGTATCATGGCAGGAGGACGTGGCAGACAAAGTTATGGGCGCGAGGATCTCCAGCCTCCCCAGATTTCTTCTTTCGAGAGATTCCAAAGATCCGCCAGCTTGTATGGCGCTTTACCTCCGTTAGAACAAGGCAGCGATCATCGAGACCGGGATCGATCTAGGCGATCTCTGACACCCCATCCCCCTCCTCCTATTCGCTTGCCTGCGGGGGATGTTCGGCTCAACATAGGTGGATCTCGATCTCTGCCTTTGACAACTCCCCTGTCAGCCGCCCCTCCGACTCCCGTTCAACCTACTAAGGGGAGGGAGCTGTTGTTTGGTCAACTAAGGCCGGGCATGGAAGTCGTGACGGGAATGCAAAATCTGACAAAGTCCCAAATCCGAGCATTTTCTGTAAAGGAGAGGAGGACGTTTTTGAAGCTGTACTTCCCTTAATATCATTTTGACGAGCTGCCATCTCTCCCTGATCTCCGTCCTGCTCCCAATAGGGAATCCACAGATATATGGATGCATGTACTATCACCAGGCCAACGAACTTACCAAGTATTCCCTCCATCTCTCTTAGTTGATCAAGAGGGAAAGCCTGGAGCTCATCAGCCGTCAACTGACTATTGATGGAGAATAGACCTCGGTTACCCACTTGGAAGCCGAGATAGGTGGGTTTCTCTATTGTGACGTGGTTAATTTACCACTACCCCGTGTGTTTTCCAGTTTTAACTTTTGACTATGTTATTGCAGCGGAGCTGAAGCAAGCCTACTCGACTTTAAAGACGGGTTGTGTGTGACCGTGAGACTTTTAGCGATACAGTAAGTCGCTTGACCCTTGAAAACGCAGCTTTTAAGAATGATAAGGATGAGTGGTCCAAAGTATAAGCTGACATGGAAAAGGAAATTGGGAAGGTTACTCAGCTCCAGAATGACAATACCGCTTTGAGGGAGGAAAATGAGAGGTTGCGGGCCGTGAATGCCGAGGTTGCTGAGTTAAAGAGGCAGCTCGAGGCAATGAGGAAAGAAAAGGAGGACGCTGAGGCTAGCAACAGGGACATATTGAGTATGGCTGAGGGTATAAAAGCCGAACATGAAAGGGAGATAGAGCAACTGAGGGGACAGCTGAATGATGCGGAGTTCCGTGTTGGGTCCTCCTTCGAGGAGAGTATCCCCGATATGTATGTGAAATCTTTGAGATTCCAACGGATTTCGTGGGTCGAAGACTACCCCCGCGAGCTAGCCAGAACCTGGGAGAGGTTAATCCCTTATGAGGCCTTCATGCGTAAAGTGGACGTAAGCACTCCAGACGAGCGCCAACTTGCGAATGTCCTTCTGAACAACGACGAACATGAAATGTTGGAGGAGGGAAGGAGGCTGTTGTAGGAGGATGCTGAGAACGAAAGGTTGGCGAGGCTTGCCGAAGAGAAAGGGAAGTTTGTGACGATCGGGGGCGCGGTTATGGCGGAAACATATGCAGAGGGGAGTTCTTATCAGCCCCTGGACCCCGGATCTGTCATGATGGGCGGTCCTGGGGATTTGGCCCGAACTGCTACTAAGTATAACCCTGACTTCCCGGCACTGGGTGATACCAGATTCACCTTACCTGTTGTTGCACGCACCTTTCCTATCATTCCTACGCCATCCTTGACCATAAGTAAACTCCTTTTACCTGCATCCCTGAGAATGAAGTGATTACCGAATTTATGGACTAAAAAAGGCTGTGTCTTTGCTTATGCAGTTCCTCCTGAGTCTATGACGGTAGCGGACCCCGCTCATATGATCCCTCAAGTGACTTACACTAGGCCAGGCCTCATAGGGACACAAGATGGAGATGACGGCGACCAACTTGATACCTTTTTTGGCATAAGAATAACTTCTAACATGGTCGGCATTCTTAACGAAGAAGGATAGGTGGTCGATGGACAGATGCCCCTGCCAAAGGCCCGGTAGAAGCCGATGTGGCTTCGATGGCAGCAAGTCAACAGGCCAAGATGGTGGCCAAGTGTGAAGAGGTAGAGGATAAGCGAGAGCACGACGAGGCTGCCAGGAAGGAGATCCTAACGAAGACCCGGCAGAAAGTCGAGGCGAGGGCGGCTGACACTATCGCGAAGAGGAGAGCCAATGAGGAGGCTGAGAAGAAGAGGGATAACGATGAGGCCCAAAAGAAGAGGACGGATGAGGAAGCACAACAGAGGAGTACTGAGTCCCTTGAGAAAGCCAAAGCTGGGGACGTCACGCCTCATAGGTCCCAAAAGATCGCTGCTCTGAGGGCCTCTAGAGAAGCTAAGGAGAAAGCTGAGCTGGAAGGCAAGGTGGTCCCGGAGACGAGTGACGCTGTGGTCGGCCTCGCTGCTGGGGGTGCCCCTAAGCCTACGCCGCAGGCCACCCTTATTGATATTACCGAGGTTTCTAGCGGCGATGGGATGAGCGAGAGACGCCTCTCGGCTTCTCATGAATCGACCACTTCTCGGAGGGGCCGAGATGGAAAGAGCGAGTCTGGTAAGAAGAGGCCTGGAGCCAAGGATGAATTGTCAAGCGTGGAATCTGCAAAAAAGAACAAGCACAAGCACAAGAAAAGGAAACATGGTTAGTGTTAGTAGCCTAAGTAGGAGTTACCATTATTTGGTAGTGTATGCCAATAGTTTACGCGAGTACGGCCCTCGCTTTTGGTTTTTCATGACATGGTGTAATTCTCATGTACACCCTGTCATTAGAAAGTAAAAGTTTTAGACACGTAGTTTGTTTAGTGTGTGTGTGTGTGTGTGTGAAAAGGAAATATGAATTAGTAAAGATCATTGTTTATGTCAAGTGTTCGGATGTTCTTTTTATGTGTTCCAGCATCCTGTACTTGCATAAACTTACTTATCGTTACACTTATCACAAAAGCGATTAGGGGTCGTCTCTGGGTAAATTATTCTAGAGAGGTGAGGTAGAGCACTGGTTTCAGTAAGTTCCCCTCAGCTCAGGGAACCTGTAGTTTGCGAAACCAGGCTGTGCGCCTGCTGTTTTGGGTGGCCCGGGATTAAACCCAAGTATAGTGAAGGCGTAGGGCGTCGCATTGTGCGGTTCGCCAGGTGGGTGGCTCTCCCGTCGTTCATCGGGTTGAGGCGAGCCGCCAAACGTCGTTTATTCACTGGTGTAGTTTTCAGCCCCGATCATCAGCTCGTAAGGTCTGATTGTGGCTACGGGCTGCCCCCAAGCCTTGAGAGCTAAGGGGAAGAAACGATTTAAGGTCGGTCTTGGTACTGCGCCAAGATTCAACCGACACCCGCAACCGACAAAGAGAGATTTGCATCGATCTTAGTCGGTTGCTGAGTGGCGCCAAGCCGCCTGGACTAGGACGCGGAACGATTTATCCTCAGCTTCGGCACTGGGCCGAGGTTCGAGTTAGAGGTTGTTTAGACTCGGTTGCGCCGCGGGCCGGCGATTCGAGTAGCGTTGCCGGCTCCCATGCTCGGGGTGCCGGGCGTAGCTAAGTGTCTCAGACTCGATGTTGCCTAGAAATTGAAATGACTGTGCTGGCTCCCGTGCTCTTGGTGCCGATGTGGCGGTCGTAGGCGTGAATCAAGCTGGTTGTTGGAACTAACAAGACGCGTTACGTGAGAAGTAAACAACAAGGAGATAAGAAACTGAACATCGTTTCTACTAATAACTTTGGCAGTAATAGCCTTTACAATGCCTTGGATTTTTGAAAAAACAGAACATTGTTTGAAAAGCATAAGCAACCACAAACTGAGTTATGTAAAGTAGCGGTGGAGATGTTCGTTGTTCCATGCCCTTGGGAGTTCAGCTCTGTAGACGGTGGTGAGCCTGAAGGTTCCATCGCTGAGCTTTCGATGTATGGAGTACGGGCCTTCCCAACGAGGTGCGAGGCCTGTTGGCTGGGAAAACCTGCTTTGGAACGAGGTCGTCGATGTTGAGGTCCTTATGACGGACCCTGGAATTGAAGTATCGGGCTACTCGCTGTCGTTGGGCGGCGATTCTGATATCGGCCTCGTTCCTTTTTTCTACCAGCAAGTCGAATGAACTCATAAGTAAATCTTGTTTTGTCTTTGGATCGAAGTACGTAACTCGATGGGATTGAAGCTTGAGCTCAATGGGAATGACAGCTTCAGATCCGTATGCGAGGGCGAAAGGAGTATGACCGGTTACTGTCTTGTGGGTGGTGCGGTAAGCCCATAGAGCTAGAGGAAGTTTGTATGCCACATGCCCTCATCCTTTTCCAAACGTTTCTTGATGATGATTTGATGACCTTGTTAACCACCTCGACTTGCCCATTGGTGAGGTTGAGCCACCGCTGAGAATCTTTTATCGATGTCGTGGGGCTGACAAAAGGCTTTAAACTCAGTGCTCTCGAATTGAGTGTCGTTGTCGGAGATGATAGCTTGAGGCACTCCATAGCAGGTAATGATGTTGCGAATAACAAAGTTGATCAACTTCTTCATAGTAATCGTGGCGAGAGCTTCAGCTTCTGCCCACTTGGTGAAATAGTCCACTGCGACGATGGCGTATCGTGCCTCGCCTCTGGCCATTGGAAGAGTTCCGATGATGTCGATTCCCCACATGGCGAACGGCCATGGGCTGACCATTTGAGACAATTCGGTACGCGGGGCTCTTGGAATCTTGGAGAAGCGCTGGCACTTTGCGAGCGTAGTCCGCGACGTCTTGATCAAGCGTGGGCCAGTAATAACCATGTCTGGGAATCTTTCTGGCTAGGGTCTGCCCCCCAGTGTGATCGCCACATTCGCCTTCATGCACACTGCTTAGCACTTGGAGGGCATCGCTGTGAGCTATGCACTGGAGCAGGGGAACGGAAAAACCTCTGCGATAGAGTACCCCATCCATAAGAAGGTAACGAGCCGACTGGCGAGTGAGCGCGCGCCTTTCCTTGTAATGCTTTGTGAGGATCCCGTGCTGCAAGTAATTTCTGATCGGTGTCATCCAGGACTCGGGCTCGGATTCGATGCTTATGACCGTCTCATCTTGCCCTTGCTTGATGCTCGGAGAGCTGAGGACTTCAACCGGGGAGAATCCGTTAAGCTGCGGATCTTCGGAGCTTGCCATTATGGCGAGGGAATCTGCTTTTTCATTTTGCTCGCATGGGATATGGGTGATGGTGAAATGCTCGAGGTAGACGAGTAGCCCTTGAACCCAGGCCAAGTACTGGGCAAGCCATCCCTCTTTCGCTTGATACTCTCCTAGTACTTGTCGAATGATAAGCTGTGAATCAGAGAAGATGTGACGGTCTCTAGCTTGAGTTTGATCGCGATTCTAAGCCCGACGATTAAGGCCTCGTACTCCGCGTCGTTGTTAGTAGCAGGGAAATTTAGCCTCAACGCGCAATACATCGGGCATTCTTTAGGGGTGATGAGCACGACTCCGTCCCCGGAGTACTTTCTGTTAAAGCAGCCATCTACAAACAATTTCCACTGGGCGTCGGGGGTCCCCGCGTTCTCTGTGGGATCCTCCTCGGGGGCTGTGAACTCCACAATGAAATCTGCGAGAGCTTGGCCGAGGATGGCTCGTTGGGGGATGAAGGTTATCTCGAACTGGCTTAACTCTATGCTCCACTTTAATAATCATCCTGATGCCTCGAGTCGTTGTAGGACCGGACGCAGTGGTTGGTCAGTGAAAACTTTTATGGGGTTCAACTGGAAGTTCGGTCGGAGCTTTCTAGAGGAAATCAATAAGCAGAATCCAGCTTTTCTAGCTTGGGTAATTCTTCTCTGTCCCCGTCAGCCGCTTGCTGATGTAGTAGACGGGCCGTTGAGTGCGATCTTCGAGGCGTACTAGTGCTGATCTGATTGTTTGCATAATAACAGCCATGTAAACGTATAAGTCCTCATAGTCTATAAGCTTAGAAAGGATAGTTGGTCGCTCTAAGTGATCCAAAAGTTCCTGGAATGCAGAAACGCATTCGGTGGTCCACTCGAAATTGTGTTTCCTCTTTCGGAGTAAATCAAAGAAGGGGATGCATTTGTCGGTGACCTTAGAGATGAATCGACTTAAAGCGGCAACCTTCCCGTTCAAATTTTGGACATCCCTGATGGTCTCAGGGACTCGGATGTCCCAAATAGCTTGGATTTTTTCTGGATTAGCTTCAATGCCCCGATAATTGATAATGAAACCCAAGAATTTTCCCGAAGGAGCATTTCAGGAGGTTGAGTTTCATGTCGTACTGGTAGAGGACATCGAACATTTCAGAGAGGTCGTGGACGTGATCGCTTGATATTTTAGATTTTACCAGCATATCGTCCACGTACACCTCCATGGACTTTCCAATCTGATTTTTAAAGAGTCAATTAACCATTCGTTGATAAGTGGCACTGGCATTTTTGAGGCCGAAGGGCATAACATGGTAGCAGTAGAGCCCGAGGTCGGTTATGAAAGAAGTATGATCTTGGTCACAGAGGCTCATCGGGATCTGGTTGTAGCCTGAGTAGGTGTCCATGAAGGATAGTAGCTGGTATCCGGCGGTTGAGTCGACTAATTGATCGATCTTTGGGAGAGGAAAGCTGTCCTTGGGACATGCCTTGTTTGGATCAGAGAAGTCGATGCATGTTCACCATTTATCATTGGCCTTTTTAACCAGAACTGGATTGGAAACCCATTCGGGGTAGTCAGCTCTATGGATGAAGTTATTGTTGAGCGGATGGTCTACCTCTTCTTCGAGTGCCTTGGAGCTCTCGAGCCCTAAGAAGCGGCGCTTCAGTTTAACTGGAGGCACTCTAGGATCTAAGAAAAGGGAATGGCAAGCAATAGCGGGGTCGATGCCCGTCATGTCGGAGTGAGTCCATGCAAACACATCTAGATTGGCTTTCAGGAAGCATATGAGATCTTCCTTGATTGCTGGGTGGAGTTGTGACCCTTCCTTCAACACCCTTGTTGGGTCGTCGAGGTTGACGGGAACGTTCACTGTGGATTCGACCGGAGTAGCCCTCTCGTACTCGGGCTCTTCGTCCTTCCGTGGGTTGAGGTCATCAGAAAGATGGGAGTGGCGCCTGAGCCAGGGCACAGACACTGCTGATTGCTATGCTGAGACGTTTTTGGCGCAAGAAGGCATGGGCACGGTTTTGCCCTTGTCCTTATTGCACGCGTTATTCCATTCTATTACGTAACATTCCATGTCGCTTACTTGGTCGCCCTTAACGGTTCCGATCCCATTTTCCATCAGGAATTTCGTTAGAGATACCATGGTGCCATGTAAACTCGAAATTCGATGAGAAAGGGGCGCCCTAGGAAAGCGTTGTAGCCTTGTAGGGGGGTCGATGTCTATGACCATGAAAGTGAGAATTCGGTCTCGGCTTCGGTCCCCCTCGCCTAGTTCTACAAGTACGTCGATCATCCCTACGGGGGAACTAGAGGCCCCATTGAAGCCGTGAATTGAGGCGTGACATGGCTTCAAGTCATTCGTTTCCAATTTCATCTGGTCGTAGGCACCCTTGAAGAAGATGTTGACCGAGCTCCCTGAGTCGATTAAAACCTTCCGAACGGAAGCGGCACCGATCTGGGCAGTGATGACTAATGGATCGGTGGTCGGGATTTCCACCCCTGTCGATTCTCTTTCTCGGAAGATGAAGTCGTCCTGCATGGTCTTTTGTGCTTTGGATGGGATAGACTCAGGGAGAGTGGAGCAGGCTTCATAAGTAGCATACTTTATGGAACTCACATACTCTTCCATTATTCGGAAACTACCATGTGTAGGGTAAGGTCCGCCACATACTGTATTGATCACGATTCCTCATCTCGGATTAGATGGTCCTGCAGCTCCCTTGGTAGTTGCTTGTGGAGCTGGTGCTAGAGGTTGCGAGTTTGCTTCGGGGAGAAAGGGCTCTTGGACATATTGCTCAAGCCGTTTCTCACAAATAAATTTCTCAATTGCATCCCTAAGTTGGCGGCATTCGTTGGTGTTGTGCCCATAAATGTCGTGGTATCAACAGTACCACCCGGTGTTCTTCTCGGGGCCAGTTGATTCTTTAATGCATGACTTTTTGTATGGTAAGGTGTTACATGTTTCCAAGTAGATTATCTCTATGTCTTCATTCAATAGGGTGTAGGTCTCGAAAGCTTGGCGAGGGCCGGGCTTTCTCAATTCTGCTGGGGCTTGCCCGTTGTTCCGTCCATACGGCCTACCATTGTTTTGTTTTTGCCTTTGGGGACCTCCCCCTTATTTTGGTCGAAGTACTCCCCACCTCAACTACCTATGAAGTGGTTGTTGGCGGTATCCGCTTGGGGATCATTAGGATGACTTGTGGTGGAAAGCCAGTTCCGCCTTGCTTCTTCTTGGCACAAGTATTGATCTGCCTTCTCATAGAAGGCTTCGAGGCTCTTTGGCTGCTTTCGATCGATCCAGGCCCCGAATTCTGAAGTAGGGAGGACAACTTTGCTAGTTGAAAGAGTATGGTGCGAGGATCTGGATCTTCGACCTCGGCGAGAGCTATATTAAACCGGGAAAAGTAGATTTTGAGTGATTCAACGGGGCCCTGGTATAGGTTGGATAAAGTGAGGGCATTCTTCGGAGTTGGGATATGCACCCTGAATTGCTTGACTAGCTCTGTTGCTAATTGTCCGAAGTTGTTAATGGAATCAAGTGGGAGGCGAGAGAACCAAAGTAAAGCGGTATCGGATAGGAAGACTGGGAAGCATTTGCACTTGGCTGGGTCATTACCCCGACTTGAGTCCATTTGCCATTCATATCGATTCAAGAAGGCACAAGGATCCGTGGTACCATCATAGAGTGGCATTTGTGGCATGCTAAAGCGTCTTGGCCACTCGGCTTCATTTACTCTTCTAGTGAAGGGGTTATGCCTAATGTGAGCTTTCCATGCGTTGTGTGCGCCCCCTCGCATTTCCCTCATGACCCTTCGTATCATGTCGGGGAGATAGGTCGGGTGTGGATCCTCCATCGGGATCCATAGGTTTTGACGCGGTTCTAGAGTCCTGTTGTGAGGTCGTCTTTTATGATGGATGTCCGGATCGTCTTCCTCCATGTCCTCGACATATATGATTGGTTCTATATGCGGACATTGAGGTGGAGCGGGGTGATGCGGATCCTGTTCTAAAGGAGCATGGGCCGTTGGAATAGCAGGCCCTTTACCCTGATTAGCGACCATTGGGTTATGTCGAGGAAGAGGTTGGTTTGTAGGATCGGGTCTGTCATTGATAATCAAGCGAAAGCAGTCTCGGTACTGTCCCCCCTCATTTTGTGTGACTGTAGTTCAGTCGTCGTTGTCATTCCCATTCCCGTTGGCATGACCGTTACCGTTATCGAGGGCATTGGTGCGAGCGGCGACATTGTTGATGAGGGCGAACCTCCTCCTTAGGTGTGGGCCCCTTGACTCGGAAGAGGAAGTTTCCGATGCAGTTGGTCGGGGTCGAGCATTGTTCCGAGTTAATTGAAGTCGGGCAACGACACGTTGACTTTCGTGAAGTTGTCGTGTAAGGCCGATGTTATCCCTTAATGCTTGGTTGAGCTCGACTGCGGTGTTCTCATATCTTTCATTAAGCATGCGAATTTGAGCTTGGGTAATGGTCGCTTCAGGGTCCACAATAGGAGGGACGGTTTCATTAGTGATCGGGACATCTACTGGTTGAGGTTGTTGGAAGGCATCGACCTCGGCTGAAGGGTCGACCATTGCATTCTTTGACTTCTTTACCATCGTAAGCAGACTCGACAACAGGTTGAGCAAGGAACCTTAAGCTCGTCGAAGTCGAGATGATAATGTAGAAGAAAGGCGCAAATCTTGAATTCAGACGTTCTCAGCTAAAGAACCAAATGTTGAAGGCAAAAAATGTCGTAAACACCAAAGATTCTTATTACTAGGAATAGTTAATTTGGTCACAAGACTAAGAGAAAGCAGTAAATTACACGAGAATTTATAGTGGTTCGGCCGCCGATTAGGCCTACGTCCACTTTGGAAGGATGTTGAACTTTTATTAATCACTCAAGAATTACAAGGTAGAGCCTTGCTCATTACATCCACTTTTATAATTACCATATGCTAGGTATTTTAGAAAAAGAATATTTAATTCTCTTTCTTCCTCAAATAGGAGTTTCCATTAATGAGGCTCATAAAGCTCTAGGAAGGTCTCAAGTGAAGAAAATCCCACCCCTTTGAAGTGTGAGGCCATTGGCTATTATAGGAGTAGGGGTAGGTAGGATTAGGTAGAAATAGGGGACCACCAGCAGAATTTTGAACCCACCACCTGCGCGCCTCAGAATTTCGAACTTGGGCACGGGTGAGAAATCTTGCTCCCGCTGGGTTAAGAATCTCGAACCCAGGCATGGATGCGAGATTTTGCACCTGGCTGGGTGTGGATTCCGCGTCATGCCTGGCATGAAGTCCTTCCGACGGGCGCGAGGATCCCGGGACCGGGTGATTGAGGCTCGTAGCTCCTTCGGGGTCTGAGGCCTTGGTTTGCGGATGTCCTCCGAATGCCGTGAGGTTACAAGCGGTGTAGTCCCTTCTTGATCCTGTTTTCTTCACTCCTAAGTGTTCCCTTTCGGCCTCAGCTTCACGAGGTACGTTGAGTTGAGTGTGTCTGATGCTCTCCTGGGAACCGGACCAAAAAGCCGGTTAACATGTGCCATCTATTTTTCGTTTAAGTTTAGTTATATATAAACACACAAATATTTTCGGGTTTCATTTACCTGCTGTATCTTGTTGTGCTATATATCATGTTTCAGTTTATTTATATACAAGCCTATAGTTTGAAAAATTATACAAGTTTTATTTGATATATATATATATATATATATATATAAAGAGAGGAAGAGAGGAATATGTATATATAGTGTGTGTATATATATATATATATGTATACGTATATAAAATAAAATGAACATGGGTTTTGTTTTGCTTTAAACATATACATACATATAGTTTACATATATTATTAGTTATATTATACTTTGTTTATATACCGTTAATCAAGATACATTTTTTCAGCTTGACATTTAATGTCCATTGAGTATCAAACCTCATACGAATACATTGACATTCTATGTGGATCATTAAATCTTAATCTGTCTTCACCTAGAGAATAGACTTCGTGATACATTGAAATGGAAGTGCGTCGCTACAGAGATTTGCGTGAGAGAGAGCTGGACTTAGTGTGCACCAAATGCAGATAGATCACCAACATCAAGAACCACCTCCTTAACGTACTCAAAGGTTTCGAAGTTTAATTCCTCCTTCCCAAAACATCATTAGGGATGATGAGGTTCAATCTGCAAATGTTGTATTTTTCTATGGTTTTGAAACACGAATCTTAACCATCCGACATAGAAACGATGTTGGTCGTTGATACTATCATTGTTCGCTACATCCAAATGGATGTGAATTTGGACAGTGGATAGATGAACGTTGTCCAACTAGGGCCATTACTTATGCTTTGGAATGTGAAAAATATACAAGGATTCACACTCAACTCCATAATTGTATGCAGGAAAAATTACCGCCTTCGTTATGGTTTAAATTAAAAGTTGTTTTATCTTAGTTGTATCATGGCTGTATCGATTAGAGTTATTAATGATATAGTTTAATTAAAAAACAAGTTATTTATGTGTTACTCGTTGATTAAGAGTCTTTGTTATGTAATTCATAATAGCTTCGGAATGAGTTAACTCTTTATATTTATTTTTAACGAATAAACCAAATTTATTTAAGTCGAGTTCGCCACATAGTGGTAGACTTTTAAAGGAAACGAACTTCTAATTAATATATAAAATTAAAATTACATCCGAATGTTTACAAACAAGAATTTCAGGATTTATACAAATATAGCTTTTGAACGAATGTTTCAGTTATTGATTTCCCTTGTACATTTTGAGACATGTCTAAATTAAAATTTCAAAAAAATCGCGGTTAGTTAGTTTATTAACTCTAAATCATACACTATATTGAATATTTTAAATTATAGAGTTTGAAGGTTTATAATGGCTTCTGATATGTTAGTAGTGATTACACATAAGTTGGCGTATAGAAGAAAAGTGAAGTGAAGTAATGTCGAGATATGACATTATGGTGAGTGAAACCTTTAATCTCAAAAGTTTTTTTTAAATTTTAGAATAGGAAAAAAATACCCCTTGAATGCAACTAATGCGTAGAAGAGTAATGTAGTGAAGCGTTGTCAAAATTTGACAGAAGTGTGGTGTGTGAAACATTTAGTCCCAAAAGCTTTACACTAACACATGTATTCAACGGGTAAATATATGCCTTTAATATATGTTAAATGTCCGATTTCATTGTCATTTTTAAGTTGAATACATTGCAAGTATATTATATTCAAGTATCATGTTTAGTTATATATGGTATAGGAGGATAGCATGTCTTTCAACATATACAAACATTAGATGAATGAATCTGATATAAGATCTACTATGTAGACATGGTGCAGAAGTTCATCAGTTTTGTTGTAGAAAATGGTGGGAAGAAAGGAGTGTATTTATTCCCTTGCACTCGGTGAAAAAAATATAAAGACAATCAAATTTGAGGTAATTCATTATCATTTGCTTATATGGGGTATTATCCAATCATATACATTCTGGTACTTTCATGGGGAAATAAGGGCAAAGATGAAAAAAACAAATATTTCGTATGACAATTACTGACGAATCTAAGCATATTAGGATGGAAGATATGTTCAATGATGCAAAGAGGTTTCATCATTTTCAGCCTAAAAATTCGTTGCACGGTCATGCTAATGTTGGGGAGCGGTCTACAGATTATGGCGATTGGCAGACCAATGAAAGTAAGAAGTATGAATCACTCTTTGGCAGCTTAAAAGAGCCACTATATCCTTCATGTTCAAATGGGATGGTGAAGTTGTATGCCATTGTGAAACTGAATAGCTTGAAGACCCAATGCAGCTTTTCAGATAATGGTGTGACTACACCCGTCGAACTAATAAAGGAGTTACTCCCTGAAAGTAATACTGTGACACCCCACATCCGTTAATGTCACTCACAAAGGGAATACATTAAGTTTCGTGAAGCTTTATAGGTAAACAGAAATAGAAATATTACAAGACAGATATATAAAATGACAGTGGAATTAAAACTTTATTAATTATAAAGCATTGTGGTTCAAAAATATCACATGTCTGAAATACACAAAAACCATTATATCATAAAAACTACTGTCTTGTACTTTAAAACATCAGAGTACATAAAAGAAGCAAAATTCCCCAAACAAAATATAGTCATAGCAATAAGGATAGGAGCTTGAGCCATACATATAAGCAACTCCAACAAAATGTAAGCAGAATCACGGTCAAGCCTGAGTGTTCCTGCCTTGAAAACCTGGGGGGAACGGAAGAAAGAAGAGGAAACAAAAAGGGTCAGACATAAAGTCTGGCGAGTCCAGTTACTTTTAGTAAGCAAATAAATAGAAGTAGCATGACAGGCATATAAAGTGGATAAGAAAGATGACATCACAAAAGGCAAGCATGACAAGGTAACATGGTAGAGTGTATACGCTTCCGTAATGATTACTCTGCACTATTACTAGTATAACCATAATGAGATGATCCCTTCCACTATAGGGTGGTAGACTTAGGCATACGTCCAATGTACCCTAACTACTACTCTAATCGATCGGCTCCCTAATCCGTGTAGATACTCTGTGTCGGCTCCACCGTAGGATGTATCACGTCCTAAAGTGGCAACTCTTCACTCATATGCATGGCCCCATATCTATAAATGTCATGGTTGCCTTATCCCCCTCTGCTCAGCCCATGCACGCACATGACTCGGTCGGTTTGCACCGCCCACACCATCCTCCACGTTTGGATCTCATACAATCAGCCCAGTAAAGGTGCCCCACTCTGACCTAGAGCGGAGTACTCATTTTGAAACTTATTAAGGGTTACTGACTGAAACGGGTCCTCCACACAAGATGGTACAAGCTCTCCCCCTTGTCTTGTATCCCCACTAGGATTTCCATAGGTTATGCTTACCCTAAAAGGTGTCTTTAATACATAACCCCTAATTGGTTAAGTTTTGTGGGCCTATATCTAAATATAACCCACCCAACCCATATATACTTAACTTAACCCTCCCATTGTACAATCAAGTTTACTTAACCCCTATTCATCTTCATGTTCACACAATCCCTATGGATTCAACTAGGTTAAGTATTCCAATTCATTACCATGTCCATTTATGTTATAATGGGTTAGACCTCCCACATTAGGCCTACAACTTGTGGATGCTGGATATGTCGGTCGGGTCCGTGCAGACTTTTTCCATAAGTTGGACCAAACCTCGTGTCTTAGCCCGTCTCGTATTTGTGCACTTAGACCCCTCACATTAGATTCAACATTTGCGGTTGCTGGATATGCCGATCGGGTCCGGGCAGACTTCCACTACAAATGCAATCTAACCTCGTGTCATAAGTGTAGTTATAGTTTCTAATTACTGTAATCCTAGGCATTTCATTATTATCCAATTTTTCACCTATGTTGTTATAGGTGTTCATGCTCATTTACCCAATTATATTCATAGTAAATTATATGTCCAAATTCATATTCATTATTCAAGTTATGCCAATTCTAATATTTTCCCCCGTTCCCTAACTAACGCATTCGCATATATTTGGCGGCATGCCTAGGCTAGAAAGTACCCTGGCTATAAACAATAAAAGGGAAAGGTGATGGGAAGATGACAATAGTGATTATTCTAACATAATTGTCATATATATATATATATATATGTGTGTGTGTATGTGTATATATATATATACACACACTGACATAGACATGTAATTGGCATAGTAATAAGGTGGACATATAAAAATAGATCTAGTGAACATGTGATAATAAAACTAGATCTAACATATCAAGGATGTCATAATAGGCATGAATAGATCTAACTAAGGATTCACATGTCCAATTAATGACAGATCTAAATTAACCACAACATGATAGGTACAAGATGATCTAGATAGAGAATTAGATCTAAACAAGGATTTAACTGTCCAAATAATGACAGATCCAAATTAACCACAGACATAGATAAACGTCAAGATCCACAAATGTAACATGATAAATTAACCACAAGTTAATTAGATCTATAAAGGTAGATCTAGCATGATAAAGTTTAAGATCTAAAAGTATCATAGATTCACAATTTATAACAGATCCAAATCATAGTCATATCACGTTTTACTTTTAATCATTTAAATCTAAAAGTAACTAAACTCACAGTGTTTGAATTTTAGAAGATAGAAGAGAAATTGTTGGTGTAGAATCTCAGATCTATACGTGAATATCTAACTGATTAGCTCGTAGTTGATTGTTATAGAAGAAAAGGATTCATTTTAGTTCAGGCACTGGCAGCATTTGGCCTCCATTGATTTCCAGTGAAGAAACCAAGAGAAACGGACCTTTATTTATAGCTGCCAGCCCCCAGAAATCGACTGTCACCTCTGCCCTAGGGGTTCGACCCCCCTTATGGGGTCGACACCCCTAGTATGGGGTCGACACCCCTGAAGCTGGAATTTTACCGCCTACGAGATTTTCGAAATTTGGACTGAAATTTGGTTTTCTGGATAGGTTTGAACTGTTTATATATATATATATATATATATATATATATATATATATATATATATATATATATATATAATCATCTTACATGTATGCAAACTTCAAACCTTCATAACTTCTTCATACGGTGTCCGTTTTATGGAAACCAAATGTCTATCTTGACCAGAATTTCGAGATAGACGCAATGGTGAAGTCCGTTTCCCTTAATTCTTATTAGTTAATTAATTATTATTTAATTTGTTATCTTTAGTGTTGTTAAAATTACGAGGTTACTTAAAGGATTTCGTCCCATAAATCTCTAAGTTAAGAAAAATGTATATCCTACCATCCATCATCCATCTACTCATTCATCAATCACAGGCATCCATTGTCCTTAAAGACATCTATTGCTTATATGAACATATGCAAATGTGTGTGTATATGTCCCAATACTAATGCGAAGATTAGGCAGCCCACTGATTCAGTCGACCTCCTCAATTTAATGTATGTTAGTGCCATGAATCCAATATGTATGCAAATAATCCTATTATAACATGTATGTTCTATATGTGTGCACACTCATTCGTCCAAATGCAACATCCATATGCTAATACATCCATTTTCACCCACTAAAAGAAAAGAAAAATGCACACACATCCATATGCAATATGAGAGTGATTGAGTCGATCCAATACCTAATGTTTGTATATGCATCCACGGGCAACCACTAGCAAACACTTGCATCCATCAAACATAACATGTTTCAAACACATGTTTACATCCATAGGATTCCTATCTAAAGGTCGAAAATACTACTGATAGGACATACTCAAATGATAGAAATAAGCATGGATAAAACTTTGGACATACCCTCGAAAAAGAAAGGGTACGAAGCACGTATCTTGTCTTTGGTCTCCTTAGTCGCATCCTCTGGGTTATCTCCCTATTGAACCTTTATCAGCTTGATTTTTTTATTGCGTAGCTTCTTAACTTCTGATCCAAGAATACGGGTAGGGACTCGTCTGACTGTCGCCTCTCGCTCCACTTCTACTTCCTCTAATATACTTGGCTCAACAACTTCTGTGGTGTCATGCAAGCACTTCCGCAGGTGAGAAATGTGGAAAACATCATGAACGTCGGATAGATTTTCTGGTAACTTTACTCTATATGCCATTTGTCGATCCTTTCGGTTATGGGAAATGGTCCCACAAATCTGGTTGCCAACTTCCCTATAGATCTGAAGTGAACCACATTCCTCAGAGGTGATACTTTAATAAAAATTAAGTCTCCTACTTCAAATTCGATGTCAGTCCTTCTCTTGTCTGCATAGGATTTCTGCCTTTCTTGAGTTGTCTTCATTCATCGTCGAATAAGATCAATTTTCTTGGACGTTTCTCTAACCATATCAGGTCCAAGTAATAATCTTTCTGTAGATTCCCACCAATAAGTTAGTGATCTACAGGGTCGTCCGTACAATGCTTCGAAGGGTACCATGATAATGCTAGCTGGATAACTGTTGTTGTAGGCAAACTCTACTAAAGGAAGATGCTCTTCCCAGGTCCCTCCGAAGTTTAGGATACACAGCCTTAAAAGATCCTCAAGAATTCTGTTCACCCTTTCCGTCTGCCCATCGGTCTGTGGGTGATAAGCAATGCTCAAACACAACTATGTACCCTATTGCTTCTTGTAAGCTCCTCCAAAATTCACTAGTGAAGATAGGATCACGATCGCTCACGATGCTGGAAGGTACTCGATGAAGATAGACTATCTCATGAACGTAAATTGCTGCTAACCATGATGTCGTCCTCTTACTCTTAACTGGAATGAAATGAGCGCTCTTAGTGAGTTTGTCCACCACAACCCATATATTGGTGTTGCCTTTCTTCGATCTAGGCAAACTGTTTATGAAATCCATAGAGACGCTATCCCACTTCCACTGTGGAACCTCCAAAGGATAAAGTAAACCACCAGGCTTCTTTTGCTCAGCTTTGACTTGCTGACAAACTAAACATTGAGAAACAAACTTTGCCACATCTTTCTTCATCCCAGCCCAAAAGAAAAACCTCTTCATGTCTTTGTACATCTTATCACCGCCTGGATAAATAGTCATCTTAGAATGGTGGGCTTCTTCTAGGACTGCCTTTATCAAGCTTCCAGTTTGAGGAACACAAAGCCTTCCATCTCGTCGCAACCACCCTTTTTCATTTATGGAATATCTACTGAGGTGACTAGGAGTCTCCCCTTTTCTGAGCTTATCTATGATGTCTAAAATCTGTGGATCATTTCGCTGCGAAGCTTCTAACTGATCCATAAGAGTAGGTCGTATCTCTAATGATGCAAACAAATCAGGCAAAATCTCGATGGAGGGTCTAAAGTCAAAAGTTGATATGAACTCTAAGCTCTTCCTCTCCACAAACAGAGGACTTAAAGCCATCCTCTGCCTACTTAGTGCGTCGACCACCATATTACCCTTCCCAGGGATATAAGTGATTTCAAAATCGTATGAAGCTAGGAATTCCATCCACCTTTATTGCCTTAAACTAAGATCCTTCTGCAAGAACAGGTACTTGAGAGATTTATGATTGGTGTATAATTTGAACTTCTCTCCAAGTAAATAATGACGCCACGTCTTAAGCATGAATACTATGGCACCTAGCATGGGTGGGGTAGTTCTTCTCATGAACTCTCAACTGTCTACCCCCATAACACACTACCTTTCCTTCTTGCATCAAAACCGCACCAAGCCCTATACCACATGCATCAGTGTAAACCATAAATAATTTGCTCCCATCAGGCAAGGTCAAGACTGGAGCTGTTGTCAAAGCCCTCTTCAAACATTGGAAGGCAACATCACAATCTATATCCCATGAAAATGCCAAGTTCTTCTTTGTCAGCCTAGTGAGTGGGGCTGATATCTTTGCGAAGTCCTTAATGAACTTCTTATAATAACCCGCCAATCCAAGAAAGCTTCTCACCTTTGTTGCATTTTTCAGAATTTGCCAATCTTGCACTTCATCTACCTCTGCGGGATCTACAACTATCCCTTCTTTAGAGACTACATGCCCTAAGAATCTCACCTCTTTTCTCCAAAAATGGCATTTGGAGACCTTTTCCTTAAGCTGATGCGCAAGAAGAATTTTCAAAACTTCTCTGAAATGTTGGGCATGCTCTTCTTCACTTTTGGATCACGTTTTACTTTTAATCATTTGAATCTATAAGTTACTAAACTCACAGTGTTTGGATTTTAGAAGGTAGAAGAGAAATTGTTGGTGTTGAATCTCAGATCTATATGTGAATCTCTAACTGATTACCTCTTAGTTGATTGTTGTAGGAGAAAAGGATTTGTTTCAGTTCAGGCACCGACAACATCTGGCCTCCATTGATTTCCTGTGAAGAAAACAAGAGAAATGGACCTTTATTTATAGCTGCCAACCCCCAGAAATCAACCGTTAGCCCTAAGGGGGTTGAACCCCCTAATGGGGTCGACACCCCTACTACGGGGTCAACACCCCTACTATGAGGTCGACACCCCTGAGGCGGGAATTTTGTCGCCTACGGGATTTTCGAAATTTGAACTAAAAATTGGTTTTCTGGATAGGTTTGAACTATTATATATATATATATGTATATGTATATGTACAATTATATATATATATAATTATCTTGCGCGTAACAAACTTCAAACCTTCATAACTTCTTCATACAGTGTCCGTTTTACGCAAAACAAATGTCTATCTTGATCAAAATTTCGGGACGGACACAATGGCACAGTCTGTTTCCCTTAATTCTGACTATTAAATTAATTATTATTTAATTTGTTCTCTTTAGTGTTGTTAAAATTATGGGGTGTTACAAATACACTGCCGACAATGTACTCCGACGTGAAAAAGATCATTAAGAAAATTCGGATGAATTACTGAACTTATGATGCATGCATCAAAAATTGCTTATTATACTGGAAAGATGATGCAAACAAAGTTTCTTGTACAAATTGCAATGAATCAAGATATAAGCCATCATTCAGTGAAGAGAGAAAAGGCACCAAAGTACCTCGAAAAACACTAAGACATTTTCCTTTCATTCCTAGATTGGAGAGACTGTATATTGTACCATGGATAGTAGATGCGATAACATGGCATGGTCGTGCCAAGTCTAATCCAACCGTAGTGCGTTATCCATATGACACTTCTCAATGGAAAGCCGCAGATTCTTTTGACCAAATGTTCACTGCCGAGCCACGAAATGTCACATGTGGAATAACAACAGATATGCTCCTATATTTAGCCCTTATAGTTATGGGTCAGTAATTGTAGTACCACATAATCTTTCGCCATCTATGTGCATGAAAAAAGAGTTCTCAATGTTAACATTATTGATTTCTAGGCCAAAACAACAAGGTAAGGATATTAATGTTTATTTATAGTCATTGATGGATGACTTAAAGCAGTTATGGGAAGGTGTCGTTACAGGTGACTCATTAAATTCATCTGAGTTCAAAATGAGAGCTA
This sequence comes from Allium sativum, assembly GCA_030737875.1. Classification (NCBI taxonomy): domain Eukaryota; kingdom Viridiplantae; phylum Streptophyta; class Magnoliopsida; order Asparagales; family Amaryllidaceae; genus Allium; species Allium sativum. Next base: position 980,354,591 of record CM060913.1, on the reverse strand, counting down.
AGGTCCTGTGGGCAATCCATGATCATCCTTTTCTTGGGACTTTATCAGAATGTATAACTCACATTTACTTTGCATGTCCTATTTGTGAGGAAAACACTTGTTTTTATCATCTTCCTGAAAGTAAGAAGATGTGTTATATGGAACATCGAATGTTTCTTCCTAACGAACACAAGTTTCGATAAATTTCAACAACGAGCAAGAACTTCATCGTCCTAAATGGCCATTGACTAATTTTAAGTTAAAAAAAGTAGCACTAGTTGATTGTTTGCACTTAGACACTCTTCAAAACCCAGTAGCAGTTTCTTAACCCTATAGGAGGGTCAACGTGTTTATTTATGATGAGTCAGGGTTTGAGACTAAAGGCTCTAAGTATGGCGGATGCTTGGGAGTTTTCCAGGTATGGGTTGGTTTTAGGTCTTGATAGGTTATCCATATACTTGGTTATCTCAGATTGTGGCTAATATTAGAGTTTGATTGAGATGCTTATGTTTTGAGATTTTCAAGGTAGGAAAATTTTGATGATGAATTACTTAGCCATGTATGGGGCTATTCTGATGGCAATAGGAGAGTTGATGGGCTAGGATATGCAAAGGACGAACTATTGATATTTCTTACGACCCTAGGGGTCAGTGAAGTTGAGTTTCATATTTCCCTAAGTTCATCTCTAGGCGATACGGATTCAGTTCTCATTGCGCTAGATTTTCCAAACATTGGAAAAGATAAAAAGGGCTACATATTAAGAGAGTGGTTGATTTTTGAATTCATATTTATCACAATGCTAAACCTATAACATTACCAATAAAGCATATAGTTCTGAGGGAAAGAAGAGAGTTGTGTTATATACATGTCTAGAATCTTTTCTAGATATAGAGCGATGCTTATAGCATTACTAGGTATGGATTGATTTGAAGTTCAAACAGGTTAGCAATATGATGATCCCTCTCAGATGTTGAGAGAAGGATAATTACTTTGGGGTATGCATAGTAGTCGCACCTGAGGATTGGCCTATGAAGGATCAATTGAGATGTACTATTTTACTTCTTATACCCATCTTTTGGTGGGCTGAATCCTGTATCTATGATAATATCTATCCAAATGTATTTTGAGGAAGTCGTTGGGCTTTAACGACAGAAGAAAGATTTTAGGGAAAACAAATTAAGAAACTTTTGAAATAAATTGGTAAGAGTAAGCAATTTTGAATGAAAGGCATCACTTATATTTTCTACAATTGATAGTTCCTTTGGTCATTCATTAATCATAAGTAAGTTGTTTAAGAAGGAAATGTTCTTCTTTGCCTCATGTGGATGGTCTTTTTGGTTATTTAGTAGAATCCAAGGTTTTTCCATAGTTATATTTCTCCGTTAGTGATTCCCACCATTTATAGGTAGTGGAAAGGATTAGAGGCTAAGACCCTTATAAAATAACCAGTGGATTTAAAAGCAGTTGCCATACTCTATGGAGTAGCTTATGCCTAATCCTAATTATTGACTTGTGTGGTATGGTGTTTGATGAGGTTTAGGAGTAAGTTAGTAGGGATTTGTGTGGATGATGTGTTGGTCTAACCATGGGATAACAAAGGATAAATTTGGTATTTAGTAAAGAAATTCAGTACCTTATAAGCTTATAAGCATATGGATCCAAGACCAAGTTCTCTAATGATAACTTGTGGAGTAAGGAATTTTTTTGACTAGTGGGTTATTATAGAAAAGTTATTCAAAGTTTTTCCTAGATATAGATTTTCTTGACATACCTCACCAAGAGGAGTTTAGCTTTTGTAGGAAACAAATTTTAAAGAGTTTTGAATAATACTTTAGTGTCAGTTCTGCTAAATAACATTAATAAGAGGACCCACGAGATTAGTTATCTTGGAATAACTACCATCAATTTTTCAGATAGGTCATGGAGCGCTACCTATTATGAGAAAGATTTGAAATTTCAGTGACCATATATTGTTGGTTTATTGTACTCTATAAGAAATTGGAAATTAATAAATAAAGAATAATTGATTTCGAGAGTCAGGTAGATTTTGTGTAAAAGTAAGATTGTAGTTTACATTAAATTCTTAGATTTTAGTATATGAATTCTTTGGAGAGAATCATCGAGAATGCATGTAGCTCCTATGGAAATACGTTGTAGCGTGTTGTGATAGGATCTCAAAGAACGAGTAAGAACCAAGACTAAACCCAAACATAACAATTCGAACCTTAAAAGATTTAACTCGGAAGTATATCTTAGAATTTTGATAGAAAAAAAGAAAAATTTCACCATCGCTTGTGCTCGTTGATCGAGAGTTTGGTGGTCATCAAGGTTATGTCATTTGGAAATGAGACAAAGATTCCAGAAATTCCGTTTGAAGAAAAATAACTTATAGGTATAAGTTGATACCTAATTATAACAATTAGATTAATATAATAGATATTTATATGACCACTATAATAGCCCGCATTTTACGTATCGCAGGATCATAAAATATTTTTATTTTATTCCCTGAGGGTTGGATCATTCTCATATTTTAATATGTTGCTTACGGGGATGCGAGACATTTCCATAATTTTTACCAATTTTTTTGTGACTATTTTGCACCTGTCAATCTTGTACAGGGACTAACTTTTGACTCGGGTCGAATTAGGTGGTGAGAACTATGCCATTGGAAAGTAAATGATGATTGCCTTTTCGTAGAGTGGTTAGACTAAAGATTTGGCTTAGCGGTTTGGGAGGACTCGTTGTTTTAAGGTTTTTTAGCTGGTTATTCAGGTTTTTAAGCCATAATGGGTTGATTTGAAGAGGCTCATTAGTGGGCCGGTGGAAGGCTATAAATAGGGGGTGGGAGGTATGGGAAATGATTTACTTTCCCCGTTCTCTCATTTGGAAGAGCCAAGGGATCCTCCATTTCTCCATCTTTCCACTATTAAAGCTTAGGTAATCGAAGATCTACACCATTTTGAGGCTAGATCTACATCGTTGCAAGGGCGAGTTCATCGAATCAAGGAGTTTGGATCCAATTCCTTACTGTCCGGAATCTTAATTCATTGTTTTTGCTTTGGTTTGGAGAATTGGTGAGTGATATGCATCTCTCACATGGATTCAATGAAGTATATGAATGTTTGGTCATGTTTCTCATCAAATTCAAGCATTTTCTCACAGATCTACACCTTAGTAAGTCCATTTTCATATGAATCACTATAGGATCTGATTTAAAAAGTATAAACAGGTAATTTCTATGCTATTTCATATGTTTATGCAAGTTAGATCCGCAGTTTAGATCATATGTTCATTTATTATGATTTTGGTGAAAATTGTATGATTTTGATAGAAATTGTCATATTCATGTTGTTAGTGATCTCATAACATGCTTATGGTTGAATTAGATGAATTAGACGAGCATAATTTGTCGATTGTATCAATTGGTGAAGTTTTGGTCGAAATTGGACTTGAATTGGGGTTGTACAGGCCATGGGTCGAGCGTGTAGTACAGTGTAGTACGGGTATAGTATAAAAGGGAAAGGGTCGGTCGATCATGGGAGGTCGAGCATGTGAGTGTGTGGTCGGTCGATCATGTTGTAGAGTAATGTTTGGGTCGAGCATGGGTGTATAGAGTCGAGCAGAGGGGGTCGAGCATTATGGCTCGACGGCATGAGGCTGGTCGGACGTGCACTCCAGAGTAGTTCGGGTCGCGCAGTCTGAGTGGGTCTGGTTGGTGAATCCCGGGTCGAGTACAAAGGGTCATGTAAGGAGGGGTCGGTTAGGGTGGGTTGTGTCTCTGGTCGGTCGTGTTGTGTTTTGGAGCAAGTAGGTCGAACTCAAAGTTATGGGGTCGGTCGCGCATGGGGGCTCGGTCGTGCAGGTCGATCATGAAGTGCTTTTAACAGCACTTCCAAACGCTGTGATCTGTTTCCAATAGCAAATCAATGTGACACTATGGATTGTTTCGAGCCTTATGATTGGTATTTTCTTTGGTTCGAGAATGGTGATAACTTCGAAGTAAATTCAATGGGGAATGTCGAAGTGATGTGGTATGTTTGTTGATAGTTGTAATACAACGAACGTAGCCACAACTCAAGGTGTTCTGGGTTGGGTGATAATGGGTGTATAGTCGTAGGTGTTGACGACTAGAGATATTGAAGGCTGAGAGAGTATTGTTGTCGTAGGTTCTAGCGGCCTCAAAGCAAGGGTACATTAGAGACGTGTAAAAGATCGGCTGTAGGTCAAGTGCCTTGGGCGTCGTGTATGGCCTAGATATGTCAAATTGTATGATATATGGGGTTTTTGCTAGAACCGGGGTTTCCGTTAGCCCTTGATGGATGGCAAATTGTTTGGAGAGTCATACAATTAACGATGGTTTTGAAACAGGATTGGCGGTGATAGCCTGAGTCTGCTATGCATGCTGGAAGTTCTGTTTGTGCCATCTCATGTAAATTATCCAACATCGAAGGAGATATTGCTTGAGTGCTTGTCTGATATTGGTTTAGGCCTTTGTGGATTATACTTGGGGAATGTTGAATCCGATTAGGATGGTTTACGTGAGATTTAGAATCTGGATGCTATGAGTGCTATTGTTGGTTACTTCTGATTGCCACTGTGGTTTCCATGGATGAATGGTTGAAATGTTTGATGTAAAGGAGATCACTGTCCAATGTGGGGAAGATGAGGGTTGTGTTCTTCTCTGGTGTTGTGGGTAAATTAGTTGTTTATTTACTCATTCTCATATACTTTATTGTTGAAGTTTGTTAGCTGTTTTATCGCTCACTAAGATTGTTATCTGACTCAAGGTTTTATGTTTCCCTCTTATTACCATGGGTTGTTCATCCGATTGCTGGATGGGCAGACTAGGTGGCAGGTGATAGGTGATAGCTTAGTAAGAACGATGTTGCAGTTCAGAGGCGAGCAAGAGGCTGGCGTACTATCTTTCCTACTATCAAGTATTTGTTTCCTCTGTTCGTTTTCCTACTCTGAGTGCTGTAGTGAGGCAAAATTGTATGAATATTATTGCTGAATCCAAGTGTATGGATATTACTTTCTAGTCGTCATGAAAGTATAGTGTTTTCTGCTTCACTATTAATACCTGTAATATATATTCTATTATATTTTATCCTTACGCCGTGATATTTACGATAGGTATCGATTGTGTTATCATACCATGATGATCGTCCGTAGCTGCCTAGCACTTCTTTCAGTGCATTATTCTTCTTGTATAGTGCAGGGCAGTGAGTGGTCGTCACATTTGGTATTAGAGCTCTGGTTATCGATTTTAGCCAAAGTTCGAATACATAATAACGTATGAGAGAGGTATTTGTAGACTTCAGTTGGATGTATATTATATGATACTATATTGAAACGACCTAAACTCGCCCTTACGGGAAAACCCAGATTGAGTTGAGAACACGTCAAATCAGAACACAAACAGAAGAACATTTCATTGCTTATTACAACAATTTACATCAGAGTACAAGAATATACAGAGTATGAACAAATAATATACATTTGATAAATATCATAGATTTACAAATTACAATGCAGCGGAAAATAGTGCAAAACACAACTGAAAGAAATACATGGATACAGAGCGTTCCGAATATAGCTCTAGCTGTAAACTAGGATCCTATAAATATTATATCTGCAAAACCAAAACTACTAGCTGCCCGTGTGGAAAATAGGGGCACCCTGAGTTTAGGTTAAAACAATAAACTCCAGGTCAGTCACGTGACTAGTGTGAAAGCTAAAACAGTTATTAAATCTTTACTTTAAAAATAAAATAAATCAAGGGACCACGCCGTATAACATGGAATGAGTTTCCTCTCAAGTATACTAGTGCGTAAAACAAACAGCGCAATGCTTTTTGGAAAAATGAAACTATTATAAGACCCAGGTTCCATCAGACAATGCAACGCAAGTCGGAGGATAGGGTTTTCCCTTATAATAGCCAAACATGCTTGGTACGTTTAAAACAGAATTCATTTGATACTATTATAAGTGCATAGTGTTAAAATCAACTTCAAATATAAATGTATCAATCATAGACGGCATGGGTACCATATATCATGTCTCCATACTAGGCTCTACAATTAAGACCGAAATGTCATATTGGAAGTTCGATTTCCATCTGTGAACCAAGGCAAGGGGTTGTCCTTACTGCTTCGAGACCATCTAGCCTACCATGTCTCAGGACCAGAGCTCGAGTGACCCTTAGGAAACAGCAGGGCCGGTCCACACTAAGTGCATGGTGGATTCATAACTCCTGAACATGCGTTTCCCCGCCCTATGGGGCGTAAATGAGCCAGATGACTCAGTATCCATCGGCTCCGTAGTAACCAATATATTCGAGGTGCCTCTTTATCCATCAAGTAATATGCAACATCCACATGAGTAAAATGTCTGGGCTCCATACCATGACACTACTCCTAGATAGAAAAGAAACGCACTGTCCTCCCTGCAGTCCTTTTCCGATTCTGGTTCATACCGGGGTGTGAAGCTCGCGAATTAACGCTACACAAAACTATGCTATATTAAAGCCGTGCTTTGATCATCAACCACAAGGCTCTGCTTTTCAACAAAAGCCTTGATCCTTTGCATCTCAGCATGCCACACAGGCAATTCACGCCATGCGACTGATGTCTATCGATATATAATCTCTCAGCTCGTACATCTCAGAGAAGGGTGTTAAGAAAGAGAATAAATTCTCCGCCACCAAACAAATATATATTTAATTGAGATCAATCTACACAGAATAAAATCCAATGTCAGACACACATCCATTTACAAGTTCGTTCTGGGTCTGAACGAAACGGAGGCACCTTATTCCTCGTCCCATATGTCCAATACAGAAGAGAGGTCCTTGCATATCCGGTCGATCTCCATGTACGTCTGGACGATCACTACTTATTACCTTGTCTTGGGTGTACCACCCAATTAAGACATCAGTAATCATCCAAACGATGTGAAGACCTCCGGTTTTCAACCACCATCTTCATCGTGGAATCAGTTATTCAGAATGGGTATAACCCCGGCTTTTTCGAATAACTAGCGTATATTTTAAACAAGTGCTATAAAACTACAACATACACCTCATTCCAATCCAGAATATTCTTTTATTCAAATATTCATATCCTTTGGGAAAGGTTCCCATTAATTTTATCAAAGATAAAGTCTTTAAATTTATTCTTTAATCTTCCTTTGGATATCAATTCAAACCAAATTAAGGTTTATCCAAACTAGTCAGGATTAGCGCACCTTACTGAAGTAATCATTTCTTTTATTTCCCAATCCCAACCTATTCATCCCATGGAGCAAAACTGGTAATACTCCATATCTAACACCACGGTGTTATCAGTAAATTTAATTACCATTTCACGTTTAAATCAAATTAAAGATTTAACTCTCGCTAGGAGCAAAACTGGTGATACTCCATTCTCGATCATTTCCCAAATTTGATAATTTAAATTATCAATTCACATTTCAATATAATTAAAGATTCATTAAAACTCCACTTAGTTTTAATCTTCCTAAAAATCAATATAAAGGATTATTTAACTTTGGAAACACAAACATGCCTCATCGACAATCTACACCGTACTATTGATTTCTGCCAATATAAAACCTCTAAGCTCGTACGTCTTAGAGAAGGGTGTTAAGAAAGAGAATTAATTCTCCGCCACCAAACAGATATATATTTAGCAGAGATCAACCATACAGTTAGAAATACAATGTTAGACATGTTATCTTGTCTTTACCTGGGTTAAAGAACTAATGTCATTTAAAACACAGTTCATGATAAACCCAAATCACATTCCATTAATTATGGAATCTTCACGGAAAATAGATCAATATATAATCGATATCAATTTCCGTATTCGACTAATAATATAAGTGGAATAACGACCAAGCCTTTTAAATTCCATATATATTAACAGTCTTCCTCCAGAAGCTCATTTCGATTATTATCAAACCAAATTCCATTCAATTCCAATTTAATATATTAAATTGGAAAACTTTACTTTGGAAAATTCCCGTTAAATCTTAATAAAAAGATTTATAAATTCCAAATCACATTTCACTGTAATTCGGGCTAAAGAACGAATGTTGTTAAAAACATAGTTCACAATAAACCCAATTCACATTCCATTTTATTCCAATTATTAATATAATTGGAAACTCTAATAATCTTAATTAAAAGATTTATTCTTTTCACACGGGGTTCAAGAACAGTGTTACTGAAGACACCGTTCACGACAAACCCAAAATCCAATTCTTTTATTCAATTCGAATTAAATATTAATTAATTGGAAAATTTCACTAAATCTTAATAAAAAGATTTCCTCAACTGGGTTTAAGAACAGTGTTACTTAAGACACCGTTCACGACAAACCCAAAATCCCATTTGATATTAAATACAAGGCTCTGAATAAATATATCGGCTTATATTTAGTATCAAATTCTGATACCAACAAATATCGTATTGGAAATAACGATATAAATATATCTTTCAAATTTCCATAACAATATATGTATAATCACGAAATCCAACATCGAAACATTCCGAAGACGATTTCCATTCAAATCCACTCCAATTCATATATTAGACGTTCTGGTTATGTTAAAACCCATTCTCAATCCAATTTATTTATTTTAAAAATAATTGGATTATAATTCTAGTTGATAGCTAGTTCATTTCGATAAAAATGTATTTTTATATTTTCAAATATGGAATTTTTCATCCCAATTCTTTCCAAATCATTTATTATGATTTTACACAAATTATTAATATTTTTAATAATTTATCAAGGCCCGTACATTCGATTTCCATAAACGGTCATCGAACTGCACTTACAGCGACCTTTTCCAAATTTGATTTGGACATAATTCCAAATCCAACCATTAGATTTTAAATCTCTTATATTCGTTGGAAAGCTTTTTTCGATACGAACCCAATGGTTCCGGTTTTAGGAGAATCCGACGGTCGGATCTCCCATAATATCAATTCGAAGTAAATGGTTGAAATTCACGAAAGGCCGCGGCGCGGTGCGTTCTATTCAGGCCATTATATTATATATAACATATATTTCATCGATTTCCATTTAAAACGTATTTTATAAATCGTTTATAAATTCGTTTTAAAACTCTAACTTCATTTCCAATTTCAAATCAAATTTGAATATTCCTTAATAAATTCGTTTTAAATTCAATTTAAAACGATTTCAATTTCATTTCAAATTTCAAATCAAATTTGAATATTCCTTAATAAATTCATTTTAACTTCATTTTAAAAGGATTTCAATTTCATTTCAAATTTCAAATCAAATTTGAATATCCCTTATAATTATATTATTCAAACGATAATATTTTCAAAATATCATATTTTGAAATAATTTCCTTGTCGATATTCATTATAAAAGTGAATAAAACCGATATAAATATCGTTCGTGTCAAAATGGCGCATATCTAATCAATACGACTCCATACATTTCAATATTTTCATGTCCATCCAAAATCGGACATCAAATTCATATTTTAATCCTTTACTGAATATTATTTTAAAATATTCGTTCTTTCTGACATAGTCAATTACCATATAATTTTATTTATATGGATTTCATACACACATGTACACAACAATAATCAAACATAGTCAACCATCATCCAGAGTGCATTACACAACTGCATGAGCATTAAATATAAATAATTAATGCTTACAATAGTCTGTCAACCAATCGATTGACATACAACTAAACTGTCCAATATCATCCTAATACCCGTGTGGGGTTTCAATCAACAAACAAAGATTTTTATTTGTGCAGTTGGGCGATGTGTAAAATTTATCGTCCCAATCAATATCAGTTAAATGGGTGTACATGAACAAATCGTCCGATTTGTAAATGAATATTCATTTTCATTTCAGGAAAATTTTATGCCATTCATATATACGTAAAAAATTATATTTTTTAGTGATAAAATATGTATTTCAACACTTGACTATTTTATATAGTTCATATATATGTTAAAAATAATATTTTTTTCGAACGAACATTTATTTCAAACATATGGTCATTTTTAACACTTCATTAACATGATAAAAATAATATTTTTAACTAACAAAAATATATTTCAATATATGGTTATTTTTAACACTTTATTAACATGATAAAAATAATATTTTTATTGTCCAAATATTTTATTCAATACACGAATATTTTATACAGTCCATTCATTCAATAAACACAACACAGTCAATTCAGTCCAAACGAACAATCATGATTTGTACAATAAATAGTGTCGGGTGCTACTAAACACCGTCTGCATCCTAGTATATGTTTTACCGGAAAATAATTAGAGTGAGAAGATGTTCTCACATTGAGATCCACTCCGCCATTTTTATTTTTGAATTTCTGTTTTGATTCTGTTCGCATTCAGATTTTCCTGAAATTCCAATGTGTTCCAAATTCAGCCCAGTTAGTCTTGTTGTGAAGCTCTCGTCCCCACGATCGCAACGGATCCAGTTTTGCGCGATTTGGACCTCGTATGGAAAAGTTATGTATTTTTATACATCGGATAATTAAATAAGTAGTTAATTAAGTTAATTAAATTTTAGTTACCCTTTCTTCTTCAGTAAAGACACAGGCCGTGGTTTTCATCATACAGGTTCAAAACTAGGGTCTGATCCTACCCCAAATCCGTGGCGCTTGAAGATGATTGGGCTACACCCCTTCAAAGAGCTACGAAGGCCACACCCACCACCTGAACGGCGACGAACTCGGTGGACCATCGACGGCTGAAACTGGGTGCGACGACATTGACTTTGGCCCTCGATTTTGATCGAAATATACAACGACAAATCTCCAAACTGCTATGGATTCGTAGAGGTGAAAGTTCTTTACAAAATTGACTCTAGGATCATCGAATTTCATTGAGAGGATCAGAAGAAATCGAGGATTCGTAGAGGTGAAAATTCTTTACAAAATTGCCACAAGTGTATATATATATATATGTATATTTTTATTTCCAAAAATGCCCGTGTAACGATACTAACTCCAAATCAAACCCAACGGCTATCGCCCCTAGCTAAATACCCTCATTCCGAACACAATGGGATATGTATCATAAGCCAGTTCGGCTGTTTCGATATGTTTTTACCAAATTTAAAATATAAATCAATATTATAATCAATATTGATTTTAACGTACATTTTAATTTACTGGGGCCACATACTAACTCCAAACATACCAGAAAAATAAATCTGGCTATGTTTTGGCGATACGGTCATAACAAAACTAATTTCATCGAATTTGGAGACCGTTTGAAAAACGGTCATTTTCCTGTCGATTAAATTCAAACTGAATTAACCAAACACATTTAAATCCGCCATGCTCACATATTAATTCCAAAAATAATGAATATTGGAATCTAGCAATAATTTGACATTCCGGATCCAATAAAAGTGGTTTCGTTGAAAATGGAGGTTGTCTGCACAATCGCTATTTTTAAGGGCTATATATTATATAAATTTCATAGCGACTACTCTGAATTTTAACTGGACATAACTTTTTATTCTCGTTATGAAATCTGGATTTTTCACATTCGTTGGAAAGATATTTTCAAACAGATTTCAAATATATCTGTTTTTACCAAAATCCGGTTTATTTTGAATCCTGTACATTCATTTGAAGTTTGAAATCGAATTTTCAAACTACCGCGCCATTTCCAATTCCTTTTATAATTAAAATAAATATTTATATTCTAACTTCGATTTAAATAAATTTATAGGTTCAAATTTTATTCAGAATAAATTTCTAGTCGTTATTATTTAAAATAAATCATTTTAAATATTAAAAATTCATCAAAATAGCCAAAATAAAAATTTTAAATTGGTTCTGATTTTCCGAGTTATTACATATATAGTAACATTTGCACTTCTTTAGCAGTTTTCTTGTAAATGGCTAATCATTCTAATTTGCAGATTTAGAATAAGTCGAAGAACTACAAGACACACTACTAGGGTAGGGGTTGTGTATGGAGGGAGTAATGGCGGTGTACCAGACTACCCAACCATGTCTGTGGCTATGATGGAAGTGTTCATGCGAAGGGTGCCCGCTCCAATGGCAGTTACGGTAGATGTAGGTGTTTAGTTGCCTAGTGTAACGGCTGGAAATTTTCGACTCCTTGAGAGTCGAAAATTCCGAGATGTTAGTGAAAGAAAGTAGAGGGTGAGGAAGAAAAGATAGAACTAATAGAATAGAAGAAGAAGAACTTACATCATCAGAGTAAACACGAATCTCACAGCGGAACGAATAAAATATAACATAACTTTGAAATACAAATCAGTACTCGTATATACATACCATTTCAAAGTACAACACTTAACAACACAGCGGAATAATAATAGCTATAATCCTGAAGCCTCCTGCTCCAAGCTCTCCAAGTGTATCTGTAAAATCCCGACTACTTGACTGCCCGTACAAATTTAGGCACCCAAGAGTTTAGGGAAAACAAATAAAATAAACTCCGGGTCAGTCATGGGACTGGTGTGAGTAAAATAGTTTAAAACAGGTATAGGGTATCTCATAAGACCTCGCCGTGAATACGGAACGGGTTTTCCTTATGAGTATCTGAACAACTTTGACAAGCAATATCATTGTGATATTATAATAATGTCTAAGTACAAATAGGTATCAATCTAGCAGAAACGCTTGCATCTCACGTTCTACATACATAGTATAAAATCATAAACCGCAGGGCACTTATCGGAAGATGGATTCCAACAGACAAGGTATGGGAGCACCTTCTGATCAGTGTACTCTAGAGGTGATACACTGCAGGTTCAACAAGAACATCTTGCAACCCGGCCACACATGACCGCTCACTCATTTAGCTTGAGTGTCGCGAATATATTGCCACCACGGTTGCAGGCCATCCAACCGTCATCCGAAGACACAGAATCAAAAAGAAGTATAAATATGGATATTCCCTAGATCGGTGACAATACACCCTGCTTGGGAATGACCCAACTAGCCATGCTGCCTAGCCCAACTTTTGTTACTTCCTGGTGTGAGGCTAGAAGCTACGTCTATCTTCAGGACATCTGATCACCATTTACTTTGAATGTCACATCGTCATACCCGCCAAATCACAAATTGATTTGTCCAAAAATAACCCGGGTATACAGCTAAGAGAAACGAATTCCTCCGCCACCAAACGTGAATACGTTTGAACAGATCAACTTACGCGATCCATTGGATATACTCTGTCAGACCTTCTTCCATATACGTTGTCCTAGGACTGGACAAACCGAAGGCACTATTCAGTATATCCATCTTAGTCACTGTTATCTAAGACTTATACAACAGCCCTTGCACTTTACTCTGTCTTTGCTTATCTTTGGCATATATTGATCACAACGCTTATGCCAATACAGAGTGGTTCTTTGGATAATAATCCAACCGGTCTCTCCATATTAACAACGTTAAAATAGTCAAAACTTCGATAGTCTGTGAGTTAACTATCAAAGAAAAACAGGTGTGCAAACAACGATATTATTTCCAGATGGAAATTATATCGAACAAACATCATTTAACATTTATCTCTTTGGTTCATTTTACATCTCCTGTTTCCCTATATTCAACGTTCTGCTATTTTCTAATGTTTTAGAAAATATATTTATTAACACTGGAAAACATTTCCACTCCTTGTTTTCTCTATTCGAAAACAAATTCTTATTCTTCTTTGGAAAACATTTCCAAAACTCCTACATTTGGATTAAGCAGATGTTTAGATAAAACATCGCTATACCAACTTAAACCATTTCCCTAGATTACACATTTCACTTAACTCCTCTTTACTGCCAAACCTCAACCATTCCTTAGTTAAAACGAAGCCAATCAAGTTGGGGTAGAACTACCTCTCAGACCTTAACTGAACAACACTTCTAACCTTGAAAATAGGCAAAGTGCGTTTTAAATTCCTTTAACTAACTTCCTTACTTAACCTTTCTATCGAATAACTATATTCGATTTACTCTTTTCAATTAACCCTAGTGGACTGACCCTATTGGATTGACTCTAATCGACTTACACTATTTGATAAATTATATTCACTTCTATCCTATCGAATAAACTATATTCGATATCTCCTCCAACACTATTCGAATGAACTATATTCGATTAACTTCTCTAACTCTATTCGAATAAATTTTATTCGATTAACTCTTTTAACTTTACTCGAATAACTATATTCGATTAACACTTTCTTTCGAATAACTATATTCGATTAACTCTTCGACTAACTCCTTTGGATTAACTAACTTCGAATAACTCCTTTGGATTAACTAACTTCGAATAACTCCTTTGGATTAACTAACTTCGAATAACTCCTTTGGATTAACTAACTTCGACTAACTCCTTTGGATTAACTCTTCCAATGCTGTTCGAATAAACTATATTCGATTTACTCCTCCAACTCTATTCGAATAAACTATATTCGATTAACTCCTCGAGCTCTATTCGAATAAACTATATTCGATAACTCCTTTTAAATAACTAGATTTGATTTACTCACATCGAATAACCAATATTCGATCTACTCGACTCGACGAGCTTAACTCAATCATCTTAACTTGACTCGACTAACTCGATTCGATTAACTTGGTTAACTTAACTTGGCAACCTAATCTCGATAACTTAATCTCGATAACTCACTGAATAACTTAACCTTGATAACTTAATCTCGATGACTTAACTCGATCTCGATTACTTTACCTCGACAATCCCACTCGATTATCTGAACTCGACAATCCAACTCGATTATCTTATCTCGATTTACTTAACTAATCATTTTGATTAACTTAACCAATTCACTTAGTTTAACTCAACTAATTCACTTAGTTTAACTTACTACTTTACTTTCTTTATACTTCCCTTGGTTTAAATTCTATTTATTTAACAAATAAATATTCGGTTGAGTTAACTCTATTTACTTAACAATAATTATTCCTTTGGTTTAATTCTATTTATTTAACAAATAAATATGTCCTTTGATTCTATTTATTCTGACAAATAAATATGTCCTTTGATTCTATTTATTTAATCCCTTAATAAATGTCATCTTTTAACTCTATATAAATAAAGGTTTTTCAAATATTTCTCTTCCTATATATTTGACAAATATTTTCCTTTGGTTTTATTTACAAATATATATCCTTTATATTTGTTTTCACAAATATATTCTTTTATATTTGTTTTCACAAATATATTTCCTTTATATTTGTTTGACAAAAATTCTCTTTTATATTTGATTTACAAATAAAACTCCCTTATATTTGATTTACAAATATAACTTATTTATATTTGATTTACAAATATAACTCCTTTATATTTGATTATCAAATATAACTCCTTTGGATTATGATTTACAAATATACTCTTTTATTCTTGATTATCAAATAAAATCCTTTTTATCTGATTTACAAATATAATCCTTTATATTTGTTTTTGCAAATATAATCCCTTTTATATTCAAAACCCTTTCTCTTTTATGTATATAAAATCCAGTGATTTTATATAAATAAATTATACTTTCAAAATCTCCTGTCTATATTTTGGTATTTTTGATGGTATTTAACATACCACATATCAACGATAAATATCGTCCCACACATAATCAACAACAGATTATATATATCGCATTATCTATCAGAGTATATAAATCACAGATAAATAATTGTTGAGGAATCCAGTTGGATTCCTCCGACCTGTTTCCCTGCACCACATATGTTAGACAACACCAGTATAATATTCTGTTAAGCAGAATCAACATATAATTATTTAACAGTTTATATATATATACACATATATATAATTTCTACTAACTTACTAGCAGTTCAATCAAACAGTCAACACACAGTCAAACAACAGATAATTTACAGTTCTAAGAACACGTTGTAAAAATAGAACTGTATAGAGAATGTGATTTTTACTCACATTTGGACGATCATCGTCAATGACGATAACCATCGCTTTATTCAACTAGACAATTTATTTTGCTATAAATTGTGATGGACTCCATTTGACTCGCGGTCAATTCCATTGCGTAATGCTCGTCCATACGATCCCAACGCAACTTACAGTTCGTCAATTTTTAAACCACGGCCCATTCTCTTCCCCTTGAAGCCCACTACCGCTCCTTTTAACGCCATCTTCCCCAAAATCAAAACCCGATTCCTCCAGTAAATTTCCCAAACCCAACTCCACCGTTGACCCCCTCGTTTGACCACCACTCCCCATCACTCCGACCATCTATCTCGGCCGCCACCAACACCACCTCATTCACCGTCGAAATCCGCATCCATCCCTACCCAAAACACCCAGCTCGACGCACCCTCCAGAGCCCCGACCTGCTGCGTCGCACCTCCCCTAGTGGCACCGAAGTCCCCCTCCTCGACGCCAACGGCTGCGCCTCGCCTCCAGAAGCACGGCGGTGTCCTTCATTCAACTCAGTTCCGCCCACTAGGGTCTCGAAGACAAACCCTAGTTTCACTGTAAAAACCAAACAACCCAAACTCAACGTCGAATGCTAAGAAAGTGGTACGAGCTCGAAGCTCTTTCTTCATCGATCATAGATGTATATGTTTCCGGATTTATAGATTTTTGTGGGATTTTTACTTGATTTTTCTTTTTGGATCTTTGCTTGCTGTGTTCGGTCTGTGCGTGTTATATAAGCTGTGGGTGGTAGGTAAACTTTGTGGTTGAGGGAGAAGGCTGCGTGGTCTTCATATTGACCAAGAAAAATATTGGATATTTTATTTTCTTGTGTATTTATTTTATTTTCTAGATTTAATACTCGTCTGCAGTCCTTAAAAATCCCTGCGACCACATACGATACCCAAAAATCACCAAACTGGACGTACACCTTCAGTTCGACATTACGGTCCCAACGAAACTGGTTTCGTCGAATTTTGACTTCGTATGCCCACACAGCGTATTTTTAACTGTCAGAATCTGACTGTTTCTCACTCTAAAAATCCGTACGACCACACAGTGACTCCAAAAATCACGAAACTGGAAATCTAACAACTATTTGACATTGCGGATCCAACAAAATTAGTTTCGTCGAATTCCGACTTCGTTTGCAAAAGTGGCTATTTTTAACGCTTTGAATAGCCCATTTAAATATATAAATATATTTAAATAAATTAAATTAAATATTAATAAATTAATATTATCGTATATCTTCACATATGATACCGTACAACTCCAGAATATCATATCAGAATTTACAGTTTGATATTTCAGATTTTAGATTATCTCGGTATTCGGTTCATATCGAAAATCCTTTTATAACGTATATAAAGCGTCGCAAATTATAAAGGAATTCTACAGCGACTTTTCTGAAGTTTGATTTGGACGTATATCAAATTCTACACGACGAAATCCAGATTTTTCTCTTCCATTAGAAAAATATACTCCACCAGCTCCACACGTTTCTTGTTTCATAGAAATCCGACTTAAAACGAATCCTGTACATTCAGTTGAAGTTCAAATCGCCAAATTTCGAACTGCCGCGACGTTTCAGGTTCGTTTTAATTATAATTATAAATTATAAGTTCGAACGTTTTACTTTAAGTTATCGATATCGCCAAATCGATATATAAATAATTAAATAAATTAATTATTCGACAGCTAACAAAACGCGCCATTACACCTAGGGTTATGGATTTTCGAAGATGTGCAAAGATTATACATCTATATGAGGAAAGCCATTCAAAGGAACAGAACCGTCTTAAGAGGTTCAGAGGTGGACGGATTCTTGTATCCGTATCTTTGGAGACTTGGGGTTGGATAATGCAACCAAGAGGAAGCTTGCATCTAGGCAACTGCAAGGCAGGGCCATGGAGTGGTGGAATTCAGTTACACTTGAGACTCCAGAGGAAGAGATTTCGTGGGAGCAATTCCAGGCTAAGTTTAAAGCAAATTTTATCCCCACAACTCAGAAATCTGCTCTATTCAGGAAATTTGTGGAATTGAAGCAGAATGGTCGTCCTGTGCTTGACTACATTTCTGACTTAGAAGCCTTGTCCAGATATGCTCGTTCATACATTGATACACCCTATCTGGACAATGAGAAGGTTGTTATGGGTCTGGATGCCTACATAGGAAGACTGTTGGTGGAATATCTTGATGACTCATTTGAGAAGCTTGTGGAAAAAGCCGTGAGACATAAGAGCTTGTTTCCGAAAGAGAAAGTCATTGTTGTTGCATCTAAAGAAGCTCCAAAACCACAGTAGGGAGGTAACAACAAGAAGAGGAAGCAACAATAGCAGAGGGAAAGGATGGTCAGAAGAAGCAGAAAGGCGAAGTGACTTGCTTTAACTGCTGGCAGAAGGGTCATTTCTCTAGTGAGTGCAAGAATCCCAAAGATGAGAAGAAGTGCTTCAAGTGTGGAAAGCCTAGGCATGAGAAGAAAGATTGTCCAGAATCAGCTAAGGGGAAACAGGTTGTGAAGGCATATGCTTTAGAAGCCGTGCTATCTTCTTTAAGAGCTCCTACCGCAGAGGAGAAGGGAAAGGGTGTCGTTGTTCAAGGTACTCTTTTGTTCGTGGTGTTTCAATTTGAGTTTTGTTTAATACTGGAGCATCGCATTCTTTCATTTGCAGTGAGATTGTGTGCCGCTTGGGTTTGGAACCTAAGACTTGTGATAGACATTTGATCATGACCAATCCAATTGGGGGTTCGTCCATTTTGTGCATGCTGTGTCATGGTCTAGTGTTGTCGAGTCATGGTTGTTATTTGTGTGTGATTGCTTTGTTCTTAACTTCACTGGGTTTGGGATCATCTTGGGCATGGATTGGCTCAAGTGGTATGCGACAAGGGTGAATTGCAAGAAGCTAGACATGAGAGTCGGGATGTCATAGGGAGAAAGGTATTGATTAGATGTAAGCCCGAAGATGGTGTCTTTGTAAGCTAACTATATTCGCTTGTGATTCCATAGGAAGACTTGTCATCTGTGCTGATCGCTAATGAGTATGAGGATGTCTTTAAAGAGGTCAAAGGGTTACCACCGCATCGGGAGATCGAGTTTAGGATCGATTTGGTCGAGGTTGCTAGACCAATCGATATGCCTCTTAGGCGGATGGCGCCTAACGAATAACGAGGGTTAGAGGTATAAGTTCGTGACCTTTTTGGAAAAGGGTTCATTCGAAGGAGTGTATTTGAATGGGGTGCACCTGTCGTGTTTACAACCAAGGCGGACGGCTCATTAAGATTATGTGTGGACTATCGTGAGTTGAACAAGGTGACCAAAAAGAAAAAATATCCATTGCCAAGGATAGACGACTTGTTTGATCAACTTCACGAAGCCAAAGTGTTTTCTTAGATGGATTTGGCAATAGGATTTCACCAGTTGTGAGTGGCAAAGGATAGTGTGCTAAAGACCGCTTTTAGGACACCATCCGATTTCTGTGAATGGTTAGTGATGTCATTCGGGTTGACTAACACGCCAGCGTATTTCGTATATCTTATGAATAGAGTTTTTGGAGATCAGTTGAACAAGTTTGTGCTTGTGTTCATGGATGATATTCTTGTTTACTCTCGGAACGAGGAAGAACAAAAGACACACTTAAGAGTTGTGTTGGAAATCTTGCAAAAGCATCAGCTGAGAGCTAAGTTTTAGAAGTGTCACTTCTGGAAAAGTGAAGGTTCTTAGCCATGTTGTTTCTAGTAATAGGATAGCGGTTGACCCCGCTAATGTAGCAGCAATCCAGGACAAGGATAGACCTAAGAATGCGATGGATGTTCGGAGTTTCCTTGGGTTGTAGGTTATTACCGACGATTTATTAAGGATTTCTCAAAGATAGTTACACCGTTGATAAGATTTACGAAGAAGAACCAAGTGTTCACATGGGACACAAAGTGTGAACAAGCATTCAGGATCCTAAAGGAGAGCCTGACGAGTGCTCCGTGTTGACCATTCCAAGTGCGAATGAAGAGATGGTGGTATATACCGATGCATGTGGTACTAGACTTGGAGCAGTACTAATGCAGAAGGATAAGGTTACGGCTTACGCTAGTCGACAACTAAAGCCGCATGAAAGCAATTACCCAACTCATGATTTAGAGTTAGCGGAGATTGTGTTTTCTCTGAAGATGTGGTGGCATTACTTGTTGGGAGTTTGATTCGAGTTGTTCACGGATCACAAAGTTGTTGAAGTATCTTTTCTTCCAAAAGGATTGGAATCTTCGACAGTAACTATGGTTAGAGTTTCTGGCATCGTATGATTTTGATATAGCCTATACTCCTGGTAAAGCTAACGCAGTTGCACATGTGTTAAGTCGAAGACACGCAAGTTTGAGAGCGATGTTTTCAGAATGGAAGAGCCTGGAGTATTTGACAAGATTCGATTTCAGGCTAAGGTGTGAGTTGGAACCTGAAATATTGGCAAGCTTATCGATAAGACCTACTCTTATCGAAAGGATTGGCAAGAGCCTAAAACTAGATGTGAAGCTTGTCGAGATTATCCAAAAGCTGGAACTAGAGAATAAAGAGTTCAAAGTCGATCAATAAGGTTGGCTTCGAAAGAAAGGGCGATTGGTTGTCCTGATATCGACGGATTGAGAGATGAGGTTCTGAGGGAATGTCATCACTCAAAGTTGATGATTCATCCCGGTGGAAATAAGATGTATCAAGACATGAAGCGAGTTTACTACTGGGAGGGGGTTAAGCGAGATACTGGAAAGTCCATTTCCAAGTGCATGAACTGCCAGTTGGTGAAAGCTGAACAGAAGAAGTGTAACAAATCGGGTTTTCAGAACCAATTTAAAATTTTCATTTTAGCTAATTTAAAGGATTTCGATTATTTAAAATGATTTATTTTAAATAATAATGACTAAAAATTTATTTAAATCGAAGTTAGAATATATAAATATATTTTAATTATAAAATGAACTCGAAATGACGTGGTAGTTTGAAAATTCGATTTTAAATTTCAATTGAATGTATGGAATTCAATATAAATCAAATTTTAGTAAAACCAGAAATATTTGAATATGTTTAGCTATATCTTTCTTTCTTATGAATGTGAAAAATTTAGATTTCATAATGTAAATTGAAAGTTATGTCCAGTTTAAAATTTAAAATAGTCGCTATGGAATTTATAAATATATTTTATATAATATATAGCCCTTAAAAATAGCCATTTTGTAAATGACCTCTGTTTTCGAAGAAACCACTTTTGCTAGATTCGGAATGTCAAATTATTGTAAGGTTTCAAATTTCATAATTTTTGGAATTAATATGTGAGCATGGTAAATATAAACGCGTTTGGTCAATTTATTTTAAATTTAATCGACCAGAAAAGGCCATTTTTTAAACGGTCTCCAAATTCGACGGACTTAGTTTTGTTAGGACCGTATCCTCAAAACATAGCTAGATTTATTTTTTTGGAAAATTTGGAGTTAGTATGTGTCCCTCATAAATTAAAATGTACGTTTAAAATTCAATATATTGATTTATATTTTAATTTAAAGAAAAACTGATTGTAACAATCGAATTAACTTATGGGACATATCCCATTGTATCCAAAATGGGGGTATTTGGCTAGGGGCGAGAGTTATTGGGTTCGATTTGGAGTTCGGATGTAAAAATCCCATTTCTGAATTTATATATATATATATATATATATATATATAATATGGGTCAAAACAATCAATCCCCTAGTTTCTTCGAACCCGTGGTCAACGCCTTCAAGAGCCGTCATTCTTCACGATTGAAGGCGGAAATTGGTCAAAATTTTAAAGCCATTTTTCTTCCAATCCACACTATGAAATTTAAATATTTCTAAACGAAAATTGAAGTACTTCCTTCCCTCTTTAAATCCATACCTGTTTGAGCAATTATCGTTGAGTATTGGGTTTGGAATTTTCGATAGGAAAACACGCCGTTCGGTGGCGAATTCTGGCGCCGTCAGGGGTGCGAGTGGGCCCCAGTTCTAGGCGCAGGGACGTGGCACGGAGGTCTTCGACGTGAGTGGGTCTGATGCGGGTCCGGCCCCTCCGGTGGCGTGCGGTTCGAGGAGGAAGGTTTTGAATGAAGAGATCGACGGTTTTGAAAAGGGGAAGGTAATTAATTTGGGTTATTAATTTAATTAATTAAAATATAATTATCTTGAATAATAATCAATGTTTATAACATCGTATCTCCTTCATACGAGGTCCAAATCCGACGAAACGAGTTGCGTTGCAATCATCTTGAAGAGCACTACAACATGGAGCTGACCAAAACAGAAATGGAGCACGTTAAAATTTCAAGCAAGTTCAAATTCAAAACAGAATAAAATCATCATTTAAAGAATGACGGAGTGGATCCCATTGTGAGAACTCCTTCTCACTCTAATTATTTTATGGTTAAATATAAACTAGGATGCAAATGGGGCTAGAAGCCCCCGACACTATTTATTGTACAAACCATGGTTGTTTGTTTGGATTGTATTATAGGAAAATTGACTATATTATGTGTTGATTGTGATGCTAAAATGTTTAAAATATTAAAAATAATTTAATATTATTTTGAGGTAGTTGAAATTAAATTATAAATATTCATTTATAATTTAAATAGAGAAAATTGGTTAAATAGAAAAATAATTTAAATTGAATTAG
Organism: Allium sativum; assembly: GCA_030737875.1. Taxonomy (NCBI): domain Eukaryota; kingdom Viridiplantae; phylum Streptophyta; class Magnoliopsida; order Asparagales; family Amaryllidaceae; genus Allium; species Allium sativum. The sequence goes on along the minus strand of CM060913.1, from coordinate 980,331,960 downwards.
AACTGGTTAAATTTATTAACCAGTGATTATTTTAAATAGATTGTTGTTGTTTGAAAACCCACACGGGTGTTGGGATGATATTTGACATACATGATTCCGAATATTTAGTTATATGTCAATCGATGGATCGACAAACTATGGTACGCGTTATTTTAATTATTTAATGCTTATACAGTAGTGAATTGCACTCTGGATGTGAATTGACTGTTTAATAGTTGTTTATCACTATTTTTGAATACATGCGATGTATGAATTCCATATAAACAAAATTATATGGTAATTGATTGAGTTTGATTCCAATTCAGAAATAACGAATAGTTTTAAAATAATACATATTATAGTTTTCAAATAATATTCAGTATAATTTTAAAATAATATATATTATAGCTTTCAAATAATACTCAGTATAGTTTTAAAATAATATATAGTATAGTTTTCAAGTAATATTCGGTGAAGAATCAAAATATGATTTTGATGTCCGATTTTGGATGGATACAAAAATATTGAATTATTCATAACTATAATGAATATGAAGCCGAGTTGAGTACTTAATCGCCATTTTAACCCGAATGGGTTTATCGATCGATTTGATTCATCTTATAATGAATATCGAAAAGAATTGATTTCAAAATCTGATATTTTGAAAATATTATCATTTTAACATTATAATGATATGAAAATTCAATTTTGATTTAAAGTTTAAAATGAATTTAAAATCATTTTGAAATGAATTTAAAATCATTTTGAAATGAATTTATAAACATTTATAAAATACATTTTAAATGGAAATCGACAATACATATATTATATATATTTAATGGCTTGAATAGAACGCGCCGCGCAACGACCGTTCGCGAATTTCGACTATTAACTTTAAATGGACGTAACGGGAGATCCGACCATCGGATTCTCCTAAAACTGGAACCGTTGGGTTTGAATCGCAAAATGCTTTCCAATGAATACAAGAGATTTGAAATCTAATGGACAGATTTTAAAATATGTACAAATCAATTTCAGAAAAAGTCGTTATGGATGCAATTCGGTGGCCGTTATTGGAAACCGACTGTACGGGCGTTAATAAAATTACTAAAAAATGGAAAAAATTATGTAAAATCATAATAAATGATTTGGACAGAGTTTGGGTGAAAAATTCCAAGTTTGGAAAGATAAAAGATATTTTTATCTAAATGAACTAGTTAATAACTAGAATAATAATCCAAACGATTTTTAAGTAAATAAATTGGATTTGAAAATGGGTTTTAAAATAACTAGAATTTTCCAAGGTATGAATTGGAATGGTTTTGAATGGAAATAATGTTCGGAATATTTCGGTATTGGATTCTGTGATTATACGGATATTGTTGATATATATGAGTGTGTATATATATCGTTATCCCCAATACGATATTTGTTCGTTTCAGAATTTGGTGTTGAATATAAGCCGATATAATTTCTATTTAGAGCCCTGTATTTAATATCAAATTGGATTTTAAGTCTGTCGTGAATGATGTCTTTATTAACACTGTTCTTAAAACCCAATGAGAAAAGAATGAATCTTTTAAATAAGATTTAGTGATATGTACGAATTAATTAATATTTAATTGGAATTGAAATGATATTAGATTTTTGGATTTATCGTAAACGGTGTTTTAAATAACACTTTTTCTTTAACCCAATTAACAGTGAAGAGATGATTTGGATTTTATAAATCTTTTAATTAAGATTTAATAGAAATTTCCCAAAGTAAAGTTTTCCAATTTAATATTAAATTGGAATTGAGTGGAATTCGATTTGATAATAATCGAGATGAGTTTCTGCAAAGGAAGACCGTTACTATATATGGAATTTAAAAGGCTTTGCCGTTATTCCACTTATAGTATTAGTCTGATACTAAAATTTATATCGATTATATACTGTTATGATTTCCGTGAAGATTCCATTTTGATGGAAGATGATTTTGGGTTTATTGTGAACTGTATTTTAAATGGCATTGGTTCTTTAACCTGGTAAATGAGAGGATTAATTTTCCTAAGAAGTTGAATGATCATAAAGTAATGATTTATGATATTAAAACCAAGTTGGAGTATTAATGAATCTTTAATTAGATTGAAAAGTTAACAAGATGATTGAATTTGAGAAGTGATCGAGAATGGAGTACCACCAGTTTTACTCCAGGCGATATTTAAATCTTTAATTAGATTTGAACAAGAAATAGTAATTAAATTTACCGATAACATCGTGGGTGTTTGATATGGAGTATTACCAGTTTCTCTCCATAGGATGAATAGATTGGGATTGGGATTAATAAATAAATTATTACTTCGATAAAGCTTGCTAATCCCGACTAGTTGATAAACTTTAATTTGGTTTAGAATTGATATCCAAAGGAAGATTGAAGAATAAATTTAAAAGAATTTATCTTTGATAAAATCAATGGGAACCTTTCCCTTAAGATGTGAATATTTGAATAAAAGAATGTTCTGGATTAGAATGAGGCGTATGATGTTTTTTATAGCACTTGATTATTGATTATTAAATACGCAAGTTATTCGGAAAGACCGGGTTTAACCCATTCTGAATAATTAATACGACGACTAAAAGCCGATGATGAAGACGGTGGTTGAAGACCGGAGTTCTTCACATCGTTTGATGATTACTGATGTCTTGATTGCGCCGTGCACCCAAGACAAGGTAATAAGTGGTGATCGTCCAGACGTACTTGGAGATCGACCGGATATGCGAGGACCTCTCTCCTGTATCGGACATATGGGACGAGGAATAAGGCACCTCCAGTTTCGTTCAGACCCAGAACGGACTTGTAAATGGATGTGTGTCTGACACTGGATTTCGTTCCGTGTTGATTGATTTCTATTAAATATATATCGATTTGGTGGCGGAGAATTTATTCTCTTGCTTAACACGCTTCTCTGAGACGTACGAGCTTAGAGGTTATATATCGATAGACATCAGTCGCATGGTGTGGATTATCAGTGTGGCATGCTGAGATGCAAATGATAAAGGCTTTTGTTGAGAAGCAGAGTCTTGTGGTTGATGATCAAATCATAACTTTAAATAGTATAGCTTTGTGTATAGCATTAATTAGCGAGCCTCACATCCAGGTATGAACCAGAAACGGGAGAGGACTACAGGGAGAACTTGCGTTTCTTTCTAGCTAGGAGTGGTGTCGTGGTATGGAGCCCAAACATTTTACTTATGTGGATGTTGGAAAGTGCGGTACCTCAGATTTGATTCCCTAGTGGCTCTTGTGATGGTCGACATACTGACCAGATTTACGCCTCATAGGGCGGGGAAACGTTTTGTTCAGAAATTACTAATCCTCAATAAGGGAGGACCGACCCTGAAGATCCAAGGTGTAGTTGCGGCTGAGCCTGAGGCCCGGCTAGAGAGTCTCAAATTCGGTAAGAACGATCCCTTGCCTTGGTTCATGATGGAAATCCAATTCCAATATGACATCGTGCGGTTTTAATTGTAGAACTACTATGGCGACATAGTAGAATGAGGTACTATGCCATCTATGATTGATACATTTATATTTGAAGTGATTTTGACACTATACACTTATAGTAATATTAAAATGATTTGTTTTAAACGTACCAAGCATGTTTGGCTATTGTAAAGGAAAACTCTATCCTTTAGCTTGCGTTGCATTATGTGATGGGACCTGAGTCTTATAATAGCTTCATTTTACGAAAAGCATTGCGTTGTTTATAAACTGTTTATGCACTGGTATTCTTGGGAGAAAACCCATTCCATGTTATATGGCATAGTCCCTTGTATTACTTTATTTTTTAAGTAAAGTTTTAAATAACTGTTTTATTTCTCACACCAGTCCCACGACTGACCTAGAGTTTACTTTTTTAACCTAAACTCTGGGTGCCCATATTTTCCCCACGGGCAGCTAGTAGTTTTGGTTTTGCAGATTTCTTTTCCCAGGATCCTAGATTTACAGTTGGAGCTATATTCGAAAAGCTTTGTATCCGTATATATCTTTCAGTTTTGTTATGTATAATTTTTCCGCTGCTATGTAATTTTAATCTCTGATATTGTATTTTTCTGATGTATATTATTTATTCTTACTCTATTATATTCTTGTACTCTGATGGAATTGTTGTAATAGCAATGAAATGTTCTATTATTTGTGTTCTGATTTGTCGTGTTCTCAACTCAATCCGAGCTTTCCCTTAAGGGAGAGTTTGGGTCGTTTAAGCGTGGTATCAGAGCATTGGTTTTACAAAGCTCGAGAACAAGACACATTAGAACCGAACGAAAGAATTCATCAGAGATTGGATTAGTAATATCCAATAAGAATTACTCATTAGTGATGGGATCAGTAGTATCCTAGAATGAGTTTCAAAGAGTGTTATTTTTAAAATAAAAATGAAAACAAATTTTGTTTTGAAAATTTAAACCTTATTATACGTATGTGAGTATTTTATTTAAAATTGATTTTGGACTATCGTGTATATAGAGATTTTAATATACGTCTGATCCACGTGTATACGAAGTCTCAAATATGCTGGATGGACATAGAATCACATTCTAGATGCCCAGGGATAATTCTGGTGATGTCAGGACATCATCAGTATTTATGTTTGAGTTTAAAAGTGTGACATCTTTATATTTCCAATTGACTGGTTTTAGAACCAAAATTAGATAGGGTTATTGTTGTGATTTGGCACTAAAATATGATTTTTAAGTATATATAGAAAGATATATGTTTGAGAATTTAATCAACTAATTGATTGTTGTTCGTGTTGTATGATTATTAATTTAACTAATAAAAATATTGGAACGATTTAACCAATATGAAAATGAAAGGTAAATTTGGCCAAATTAAGTCAAAATTGAAATGAATTGAAAATTGATTGGAATTGCATACATGTACATGTGTATATAATGAACAGTTCATAGCATGGAAGCTAAAAAGAGGAATAAAATTGTATGCCCGACAAATAAGTACATGTTTATTGTATTTATTTGGTTTTTGATGATTTTATGAGCCGATTGGCTTTTTCTTTTTCTTTTTGATTGTTGGGGGCCCTGTGAGGCAAGTTGCGGTTTTAAATATCAACCCGTACAAAGGAGGTTATGGCGAAATTTTTCGAATATTTAGGGTGTTAGCCAATTTTTGAGAAATTAGAAAATTCCTAGAAACTGAAAAGTTGAAGAATGAAAGTTGAGTTGGTTAGTTAAATAACTTTCAACTCCGTTCCTTTTCGAGGACGAAAAGATTTTTAAGTGGGAAAGATTGTAACAAACCGTATTTTTAAAATCAATTTAAAATTTTCATTTTAGCTATTTTAATGGATTTTGATTATTTAAAATGATTTATTTTAAATAATAACGACTAAAAATTTATTTAAATCAAAGTTATAACGTATAAATTTATTTTAATTATAAACCGAACTCGAAATGGCGCAGTAGTTTGAAAATTCGATTTTAAAGTTCAATTGAATGTATAGAATTCAATATAAATCAGATTTCAGTAAAACCAAAAATATTTGAATCTGTTTAGCTATATCTTTCTAATGAATGTGAAAAAATTAGATTTCATAATGTAAATTGAAAGTTATGTCCAGTTTAAAATTTAAAATAGTCGCGATGGAATATATATATATATATATATATTATAATATATAGCCCTTAAAAATAACCATTTTGTAAATGACCTCCATTTTCGACAAAACTACTTTTGTTGGATCCGGAATGTCAGATTATGGTTAGGTTTCAAATTTCATAAATTTTGGAATTAATATGTGAGCATGGTAAATATAAACGCGTTTGGTCAATTAAGTTTAAATTTTATCGACCAGAAAAAGGCTAATTTTCAAACGGTCCCTAAATTCGACGAAATTAGTTTTGTTAGGACCGTATCATCAAAACATAGCTAGATTTATTTTTCTAGAATTTTTGGAGTTAATATGTGGCCCTGATAAATTAAAATGTACATTTAAAATCAATATATTGATTTATATTTTAATTTAAAGAAAAACTGATCATAACAGTTGAATTGGCTTACGGGACATATCCCATTGTGTCCGGAATAAGGATATTTGGCTAGAGGCGACAGTCGCTGGGTTCGATTTGGAGTTCGGATGCAAAAATCCCATTTTTGAATTAAAATAAGTAAGTAAATAAATATATATATATATATATATATAATATGGGTCAAAACAGTCGAACCCTAGATTCTTCAAACCTGCGGTCAACGCCTTCCAGAGCCATCATCCTTCACGATTGAAGGCGGAAATTGCTCAAAATTTAAACCCATTTTTCTTCCAATCCACACTATGAAATTTAAATCTTTTTGAGGGAAAATCGAAGAACTTCCTTCCCTCTTTAAATCCATACCCGTTTGAACAATTATCGTTGAGTATTGCGGTTGGATTTTCGATGGGAAAACATGCCGTTCGGTGGCGAATTCTGGCGCCGTCAGGGGTGCGAGTGGGCCTCAGTTCTAGGCGCGGAGGTCTTCGACGTGGGCGGGTCCGATGGGGGTCTGACCCCTCCGGTGGCGCGCGGTTCGAGGAGGAAGGGTTTGAATGAAGGGGTTGACGGTTTTGAAAAGGGGGAGGTAATTAATTTGGGTTATTAATTTAATTCATTAAAATTTAATTATCTCGAATAATAATCAATGTTTATAACATCGTATCTCCTTCATACGAGGTCCAAATCCGACGAAACGAGTTGCGTTGCAATCGTCTTGAAGAGCACTACAACATGGAACTGACCAAACTGAAACTGAGCACGTTAAAATTTCAAGCAAAATAAATTCAAAACAGAATAAAATCATCATTTAAAGAATGATGGAGTGGATCCCAATGTGAGAACTCCTTCTCATTATAATTATCTTATGGTTAAGTGTAAACTAGGATGCAGATGGGGCTTAGAAGCCCCCAACACTATTTATTGTACAAACCATGGTTGTTTGTTTGAATTGTATTATGGGAAAATTGACTGTATTGTGTGTTGATTGTGATGCTAAAATGTTTAAAATATAAAAAATAATTTAATATTATTTTGAGGTAGTTGAAAATAAATTATAAATATTCATTTATAATTTAAACAGCAAAAATTGGTTAAATAGAAAAATAATTCAAATTGAATTAGAACTGGTTAAATTTATTAACCAGTGATTAATTTAAATAGACTGTTGTTGTTTGAAAACCCCATAGGGTGTTGGGATGATATTTTACATACACGAATCCCAATATTTAGTTATATGTCAATCGATGGATCGACAAACTGTGATAAACGTTATTTTAATTATTTAATGCTTATACAGTAGTGAATTGCACTCTGGATGTGAATTGACTATTTAATAGTTGTTTATCACTATTTTTGAATACATGGAATGTATGGAATCCATATAAAAAAAAATATGGTAATTGATTGAGTCTGATTCCTATTCAGAAATAACGAATAGTTTTAAAATAATATATATTATAGTTTTCAAATAATATTCAGTATAGTTTTAAAATAATATATATTATAGGTTTCCAATAATATTCAGTATAGTTTTAAAATAATATATAGTATAGTTTTCAAGTAATATTCAGTGAAGAATCAGAATATGATTTTGATGTCCGGTTTCGGATGGACATAAAAATATTGAAATATTCATAATTATAACAGAGTATAAAGCCGAGTTGAGTAGCTAATCGCCATTTTAACCCGAACGGGTTTATCGATCGATTTTACTCATTTTATAATGAATAGCGAAAAGTATTGATTTCAAAATCTGACATTTTGAAAATATTATCATTTTAGTATTATAATGATATGGAATATTTAATTTTGATTTAAAATCGAAAATGAAGTTAAAATCATTTTGAAATGAATTTATAAACAATTGATAAAATACATTTTAAATGGAAATCGACGATATATATATTATATATATTTAATGGCTTGAATAGAATGCGCCGCGCAGCGACCGTTCGCGAATTACGACCATTAACTTCAAATGGACGTAACGGGAGATCCGACCGTCGGATTCTCCTAAAACCGAAACCGTTAGGTTCGTATCAAAAAGAGATATCCAATGAATATAAGAGATTTGAAATCTAATGGTCGTATTTTAAAATATGTCCAAATCAATTTCAGAAAAGGTCGCTATGGATGCAGGTCGGTGGCCGTTATTGGTAACCGACTGTACGGGCCTTAATAAAATTACTAAAAATATGGAAAAAATTATGTAAAATCATAATAAATGATTTGGAAAGAGTTTGGGTGAAAAATTCCAAGTTTGGAAAGATAAAAGATATTTTTATCTAAATGAACTAGTTAATAACTAGAATAATAATACAAATGATTTTTAAATAAATAAATTGGATTTAAAATGGGTTTTAAAATAACTAGAATTTTCCAAGGTATGAATTGGAATGGTTTTGAATGGAAATAATATTTGGAATATTTCGGTATTGGATTCCGTGATTATACGGATATTGTTAAGGAATTTGGAAGATATATATGTCGTTATCCCCAATACGATATTTGTTGGTTTCAGAATTTGATGTTGAATATAAGCCGATATAATTTCTATTTAGAGCCTTGTATTTAATATCAAATTGGATTTTAAGTTTGTCATGAATGGTGTCTTTATTAACACTGTTATTAAAACCTGATGAGAAAAGAATGAATCTTTTAAATAAGATTTAGTGAAATGTACCAATTAATTAATATTTAATTGGAATTGAAATGAAATTGGATTTTTAGGTTTATCGTGAACAGTGTTTTAAATAATACTTGTTCTTTAACCCAATTAATAGTGAAGAGATGATTTGGAATTTATAAATCTTTTTATTAAGATTTAACAGAAATTTCCCAAAGTAAAGTTTTCCAATTTAATATATTAAATTGGAATTGAGTGGAATTTGATTTGGTAATAATTGAGATGAGTTTCTGCAAAGGAAGACCGTTACTATATATGGAATTTAAAAGGCTTTGTCGTTATTCCACTTATAGTATTAGTTTGATACAGAAATTTATATCAATTATATACTGTTATGATTTCCCTGAAGATTCCATTTTGATGGAAGATGATTTTGGGTTTATTATGAAGTGTATTTTAAATGACATTGGTTCTTTAACCCGGTAAATGATATGATTAATTTTCCTAAAAAGTTGAATAATCATAAAGCAATGATTTATGATATTAAAACCAAGTTGGAGTTTAAATGAATCTTTAATTAGATTGAAAATTTAACGTGATAATTAAATTTGATAAGTGATCGAGAATGGAGTACCACCAGTTTTACTCCAGGCGATAGTTAAATCTTTAATTAGATTTGAACGTGAAATGGTAATTAATTCAAAGTTAACACCGTGCGTTTTAGCTATGGAGTATTACCAGTTTCTCTCCATAGGATGAATAGGTTGGGATTGCGATTAATAAATAAATGATTACTTCGGTTAGTTGATAAACCTTAATTTGGTTTAGTATTAATATCCAAAGGAAGATTAAAGAATAAATTTAAAAGAATTTATCTTTGATAAAATTAATGGGAACCTTTCACTAAAGATGTGAATATTTGAATAAAAGAATATTCTAGATTGGAATGAGGCGTGTGATATGTTTTTATAGCACTTGATTATTAATTATAAAATACACGAGTTCTTCGGAAAGACCGGGTTTAACCCATTCTGAATAATTAATACGACGACTAAAAGTCGACGATGAAGATGGTGGTTGAAGACCAAAGTTCTTCACATCATTTGGATGATTACTTATGTCTTGATTGGGTTGTACACCCAAGACAATGTAATAAGTGGTGATCGTTCAGACATACTTGGAGATCGACCGGATATGCGAGGACCTCTCTCCTGTATTGGACATATGGGACGAAGAATAAGGTACCTCCTGTTTCGTTCAGACCCAGATGGGACATGTAAATGGATGTGTGTCTGACATTGGATTTCGTTCTGTGTGATTGATTTCTATTAAATATATATATGTTTGGTGGCAGAGAATTTATTCTCTTGCTTAACACCCTTCTCTGAGACGTACGAGCTTAGAGGTTATATATTAATAGACATCAGTCGCATGGCATGGATTGTCAATGTGGCATGCTGAGATGCAAATGATCAAGGCTTTTGTTGAAAAGCAGAGTCTTGTGGTTGATGATCAAAGCACGGCTTTAAATAGCATAACTTTATGTATAGTGTTAATTCGCGAGCCTCACACCCAGGTATGAACTAGAAACGAGAGAGGACTATAGGGAGAACATGCGTTTCTTTCTAGCTAGGAGTGGTGTCATGGTATGGAGCCCAGACGTTTTACTTATGTGGATGTTGGAAAGCGAGGTACCTCGGATTTGAGTCCCTAGTGGCTCTTGTGATGGTCGACATATTGACCAGATTTACGCCCCATAGGGTTGGGAAACTTATTGTTCAAGAATTACTAATCCTCAGACGTAAGGGAGGACTGACCCTGAAGATCCAAGGTGTAGTTGCGACTGAGCCTGCGGCCCGGGCTAGAGAGTCTCGAATTCGGTAAGGACGATCCCTTGCCTTGGTTCATGATGAAAATCCAATTTCCAATACGACACCGTGCAGTTTTAGTTGTAGAACTAGTATGGCGACAAAGTAGGCTGGGGTACTATGCCGTCTATGTTTGATACATTTATATTTGAAGTGATTTGACACTATATACTATAGTAATATCAAAATGATTTGTTTTAAATGTACCAAGCATGTTTGGCTATTATAAGGGAAAACTCTATCCTCCGTCTTGCGTTGCATTGTGTGATGGGACCTGAGTCTTATAATAGCTTCATTTTTCGAAAAGCATTGTGTTGTTTATAAACTATTTATGCACTGGTATTCTTTTAGGAGAAAACCCGTTCCGTGTTATACAGCGTGGTCCCTTGAAGTACTTTATTTTTTTAAAGTAAAGTTTTAAATAACTTTTTTAATTCTCACACCAGTCCCATGATTGACCTGGAGTTTATTGTTTTAACCTAAACTCTGGGTGCCCAATTTTTCCACATGGGCAGCTAGTAGTTTTGGTTTTGCAGATTTCTTTTCCCAGGATCCTGGATTTATAGCTGAAGCTATATTCAGAAAGCTTTGTATCCGTATATCTCTTTCAGTTGTGTTATGTATTGTTTTTCTGCTACTAAGTAATTTTAATCTCTGATATTGTATTTTTATGATGTATATTATTTATTCATACTCTGTTATATTCTTGTACTCTGGTGGAATTGTTGTAATAGCAATGAAATGTTCTATTGTTTGTGTTCTGATTGGTCGTGTTCTCAACTCAATCCGGGCTTTCCCTTAAGGGTGAGTTTGGGTTGTTTAAAGAAGTTGAGTGGTTTGCTTCAGCCATTGGAAGCTCCTACTTGGAAGTGAGAGCTGATATCGATGGACTTTATAGATGGATCACCTAGAACAAGGGCAGGAAACGAAGGAATTTGGGTCATCGTGAATCACTTGACCAAAAGTGTATGGTTCATTCCTGTTAAGTTGATTAGGACGGCATCGAAGTTGGATGAGCTTTATGTGAAATGGATAGTTCGATTTCATGGTATTCCGAAGAGCATAGTGAGTGACCAAGATCCATTGTTTACGAGTGGATTTTGGAAAATTTTGCAAGAAGCTTTAGGAACCGAGTTGTGTTTGATTATGGCTTATCATCCCCAAACTGATGGCAAACCGAGAGGGTTAACCAAGTTTTGGAAGATCTCCTGGGAGCTTGTGTGTTAGACTTCGGAGGATCATGGAAAAACCATCTACATCTAGTTGAATTTGTGTATAATAATAGTTACCAGTCGAGTATTGGGATGACACCATACGAGGCGTTGTGTGCGAGGCCGTGTAATTCGCTGGCATGTTGGTTAGAGACTGGAGATAAGTTGATACTTGGGCAGAGATGATAAAAGAGACCTCGGATTGTATCAATATTGCTCAGCAATGAATGAAGGCAGCCCAAGATCGTCAAAAGAGTTATGCATATAAGCGTTGAAAAGATTTGGAATTCGAGATGGGCGACATGGTTTTCGTGAAGATTTCGCTATTGAAGCATGTGGTTCGGTTAGGGAACAAAGGAAAGTTATCTCCAAGGTTTGTTGGACCATTCCCGATAGTCAAGCGAATTGGAAAGCTCGCATACAAATTGGAGTTACCTGAGAAGATGTCGAGCATGCCTAATGTCTTCCTTGTGTCATTTCTACGGAAGTTCATGCTTGATTCAAATGTGGTGGTATCTGCGGAGCGGTATGAAGACCTAAAAGTAGAGACAGTAGTTGTGATACCTCATAAGCCGCTTCGTGTTGTGGGAAATGACACGCAACAACTTAGGAGGAAGATGGTTAAGCTAGCCAAGGTACAATGGAGTGAAGATGGCGATGATTGTACGTGGAAGACGGTAGAGAGCATGAGAATGACTCATCCAGAAATCTTCGTCGGTAGGACCCTTTTATATCGTATCATCGTTGTATCTTATTATTGTTTGATATAATTTCGCATGCTAGGATAAGGCTATGGATGCATGGCTTGATGGTCGCTAGTTGAATGATATAATTGGCTTCTCATGGATGATAGGCATGCAGAATTATTGTGGTTGCTTGTGTTTGCTTGGAATTTCGGGGACGAAATTCCTGGGGGGGAAGAATGTAACAACCCACATTTTATGTATCGGAGAATCATAAAATATTTTTGTAACACCCCGAATTTTAGTTAATACTAAAATTCACTAATTACAGGATAAATAATCTCAGACGTGGGAATTGGGGGTAACGGGCTGCGTTATTGCGTTCGTCTCGGAAAAATACGCGGAATAGAGTCCGAGTTTTCGAGAATCGGAGTCCGTATGGCCCGGTTATGGCCCAAAGAAGTTTGCAGAAAATTCAAAGTTAAAAACAGATTTAGGAATTTAAATTCAGATTTCAAATTAGAACCAGCGGGGCCAGGCGGGAAAATTCCCGCCTTGACCATGTCGACAGGCTTGTCGACAGGGGGAGTCGACTTGCCTGTCGACTTGCCTGTCGACACGGCGTGTCGAGCCAGAAGGTTGGGTGCACCAGATTTGGTTTTCTGGCTAGGGCTGGGCTGGGTTCTAGAGATTTCCTAAATCTAACGGACCTAATCTAATCTAGGGTTAATCTAAGGGCCTAAAACACTCTCCTAATCTATAAATACACCCTAAACCTACCCTAATCCATACTAAAAATAGAAATGATGGCCTCATGCCGCCAAATTAAATCTTAGAAGGAGCCTCCACTAATTTATGAAGGAAGTTGCAAGCTAATCATTCTCTAATCAACCTCTAATCATCATCTTCTTCATATTTAGCAACTAATTTCACTTCATAAGTTTGCTAATCTTGGGTTTGGTGAGTTTCTATCACTTTAACATCAATTGTTAAAGTAAGTAGATTGGGTGTAATGAGACTTATGGTCTTAAATGCGGATTAGTGAGTTTGAATCATTTGTAATGATATGTTACTCTATGTTTTCCCATGTTTATGCATAATTAATAAGTGGGTTTATGCATGTTTGATAAGTTGGTTTATGCATGCTTAATAAGTTGGTTTATGCATGTTTAACAAGTGGGTTTATGCATATTTAATAAGTGGATTTATGCATGTTTAACAAAGTGAGTTATGCAAGTTCATATGCAAGTTATGTATATGTTTAAATGCAAGTTTAACATGATATGCAAGTTATGCATGCTTATGCAAGTATGAGAATGCTTATGCAAGATATGTATATGCTTAAATGACATGATATGCAAGATATGCATGCTTATGCAAGTACGTGAATGCTTATGCAAGTATGAGAATGCTTATGCAAGTATGTGAATGCTTATGCAAGTATGTGAATGCTTATGCAAGTATGTGAATGCTTATGCAAGTTATGTGTATGCTCAAATGCATGTTTAACATGTTATGCAAGTTATGAGAATGCTTATATGCAAGTTCAACATGTTATGCAAGATATGTGTATGATAATATGCAAGTTTGGGTTAAATGTAGTTAGGTTAATATATGCTCATATATGCAAGTTGACATCCTCTTAACCCATGACAAAGTTATATGCTAAACCCATGATATTTGTGATGGATCTTCCCCTTTATTATGTTATGAAATGAGAACGATTTACGTGGGGAACGATGGGGTTAATAAATATGTTAATAAAAGTATGATTGGGTATGATTAAGCATACCATAAAAAAATAAATTAACATAAGTGGGAATTTACCTATTGAGTTAGGTCTACCCCATGGGAATTTACCTATTGAGTTAGGTCTACCCATGTTATGAAAACTTGATATTAATTAGGGATAATTAATATGGGGGTGATTAATTAGGTGTAATTAATCGACTAAGACACGAGGTTGGACTCATTTGTAGTGTAAAACTGACCGGACCCGACCGGCTTAACCAGTTGCTACAAATGTTAGCCCAATGTGGGAGGTCTTAGCCATAAATTAAATACGTGATTAAAGTAAAGACACGAGGTTAGACTCTGTTATGACGTAAGACTGCCCGGACCCTACCGGCTTAACCAGGCGGTCATAACAGCCAGTCTAATGTGGGAGGTCTTTATGGGAGATCACGGTCTTAATTAATTAAGAAACACTTAACCATATTAGCATGTAGTGGGACATGAGGGGTTAAGTGGGTGCCTTGGGTGGCATGTGGAAAATTAGTGGTTGCCTTGGGTGGCATGTGGAATCTAGTGGGTTGCCTTGGGTGGCAATAGAAAATACGATTAGAATACTTAACCAAGTGGAAACATGTAATTAAACATGATTAAAGGGTTAAGTGGGATACACTAGATAAGTGACAAGCTTAGGTGGGTAGCTTGTGGGGGCCCATTTCAACCAATATCCCAAACGTATCTTTGTGGGCTCGACCCATGTCGAGTGACGGGACACGCATATTGGGCTTGACTATAAGAGGCCAAAACGGGTTAGCGGTGGCAACGCAAGTCCAACGGGTTTCATATGCGTGTGTGGGCCCGGGCTGGTAGATAAGCCGTTGTTGCATCGTGTAGATATAAAGCCGTGCACCGTTGATATTATCAGGTGGCCACCTTGGGGAATGATACACCCCATTGTGGGACCAGCACGGGTATCTACGGTAGGGAGCCGATCGATGGGGAGTAGTGGGTACACCTAATAAAGATAGGGGCAGACGGCACCTATGTAGGGGTACACGAAACTACTGGGTAAAATTGCTAAGTACACCTAGTGGAGATAGGGGCAGACGGCACCTATGTAGTGGGCTAGGAGTACACGAAAGTACTGGGGAAATTTTCTAAGTCCTTGGGAGGGATCAACCTTTAAGTAGGAATGACTGGTGTGGTGCAGTTAGTAATTATCCTTGGGTGGGTAGATGCGTCCTTACGGTTATCTTAGTTTATCCTAAGTCTACCAAGCTGCTTAGTGTAGCCATTCATCCCCAGATATTACCGTTGGTCAAGTTTATGTCTTCTCTGGTTACTTTAATGATTGTATTGTTAAAGTTATAGGACTCGCTCAGACTTATGTCTGACCCCGTTGTTTTTATCTTTTTCCCAACCCTCAGGTCCTACGGTGGATCCTAGCAGTAGTGGAGCTTGATCGGATTGCTGTTCCAGTCTTTAGGAGCTTGGATAGATGTAAAGCTCCAGTTATCCAGTTATCTTTTCTTTTGTTCTGGCTATTGTATGAGAGAGTGGGATTATGTACTTCTTTATTTTGACGGATATTGTACTTGACTTTTATCGTGGTTTTTATGATGTAACCAGACATGTTTATTTCCGCTGTTATGAGATGATGTTTTAAATTTCAAGTACTATTTATATCTGTCTTGTTGTAATTTTTCTGTTCTATATTCACTAAAATACTCCACCGATGCTATGGCATTCCCTTAGTGAGTGACCATAGCGGGCGTGGGGTGTTACACGTGGTATCAGAGCAAAGGTTACCGGAACAGATAAAATTTTTAGAAAACTATTTTAATAAAAATATTTTTGGAAGGGATATTTTCAAAAACATGTCTTTAAAGAGAAAGGTTTTTGAAAGAAAAGCATAATCCCCAATAGCCATATCTATATCCTTCGAATTCTCCGTTTTGAATCTTTCCTTTTCCGTTTCAGCATGGCCGAGAATCTTAACTTTCCGGAGGGTGTGACGGTACCAGTATGGTATAGGAGATTGATGGAGGCTAGGGCCACCACTACGGGTCCAGCAAATGTTCCTCCACCAACCGTAGCACCCGATCTTCCTCCTCCCCCTCCTCCTCGCACGGATACTTTTGCTAAGACTTGCAAGGAATTCAAAGCTATGGGAGGGAAACCTTTTCAAGGATCTGAAACTTTTGTGGAGGCTAGAGATTGGCTTAAGGAGGTGGAAGAATTGATAGATATCTTTGAGATGGAAGAAGGGAAGAAAGTCAAGTTAGCTGCTTGGTTAATGAAGGGAGAGGCCTCATTCTGGTGGGAGGTCACTAATGGAGAACGCCCCGTTGACTCTTGGGCGGATTTTAGGCAAAGATTTGTGGCAAAGTTTCTCTCAAGGGCGGAGGAAAACTTGTATATGGAAAGATTCTTGACTCTAAAGCAAGGAAATCTCTCGGTGAAGGAATATGTCAACAAGTTTAATCAATTGGCAAAGTTTGGCCTAGATATGGTGAATACACTGGAGAAGAAGGCTTTGAGGTTCGTGAAAGGCTTGAATGAACCGATGCATGGGTTGGCTATGACTCATATCCCTATGGGGGCCACCTTTGAGAAACTAGTTGACATGGCACTCATGCATGAAGAAGAGAAGGGTCCCAATGCTAATAAGGCACCCGAGAAGAAGGGAGATCAAAAGAGACCTCAACAACAACAACAAAACAAAGGTGGGAAAGGCAACGGTGGCAAGGGCAAGAAGAAGAAGTGTTTCAATTGTGGGACACCTGGCCACCTAAGCAAGGATTGTCGCAAGAAGAAGAAGACTGGCTGCTTCCATTGTGGCGAAGCAGGGCATTTAGTGAAGGATTGCCCTAAGAAGGGGCAAAGGACGGGGTCTACCTCAGAAGGACAGGTGCAAGCTCTTATGGCACCAGGTCAGGCTAGGGGGCAAGTACAGGCTCTCGTGGTTCCACCGATTCAGGAAAGAGGTAGAACTATTTCCGTTGAAAGTCTGGTTTTTCTATTTGATCATCCTGTCCGTACATTGTTTGATTCAGGCGCATCGCATTCGTTTATCTCATCATCATTAGTTGAGTCACTGCACTTAGACACCAGTCTGGTAGATGATCCCTTGGTTGTTTCAAACCCAATTGGGGGCTCCACTTATTTGTCCATGATATGTTTGGGTTTGAAGATTTCTATACTTAGCATTGAGTTTAGATGTGATGCTTTTGTGTTGGGCTTCACGGGCTATGGATTGATTTTGGGCATGGACTGGTTATCCAGTAATGGTGCCGTTCTTGATTGCGAAAGGAGAGTTGTTAGGCTCATGACCCGCTTGGGTAACACTCTCGAGATTTCTTGTAATCCCATGGACTCTGTTATGCTAAGTTATCTTGAATCGCTTGACGCTTCGGTCGAGAGTTTGCAATCTGTTAGGGTGGTCCGGGAATATCCGGATGTGTTTGAGGAGGTGAAGGGCTTACCTCCGAAGCGGGAGATTGACTTCCGAATATATCTGGTGGATAATGCTAAACCTGTATCTTTACCAGTGCGCCACATGGCTCCTCGTGAGAGGAGGGAACTCCATAAGCAAGTAGGGGAGTTGCTTGAGAAGGGGTTCATAAGACGGAGTATATCGGAGTGGGGTGCTCCGGTAGTATTTGCTACAAAGGCGGATGGGTCCCTCAGACTTTGTGTAGACTATAGAGAACTCAACAAGCTCACAAAGAAGAATAGACACCCATTGCTGAGGATTGATGATCTTTTCGATCAGTTGGTTGGCGCTTCAGTATTTTCTCAGTTGGACTTAGCCACGGGGTTTCATCAGTTGAGGGTGGCTGAGGATAGCATAGACAAGACTGCCTTTAGAACTCCGGATGGTTTCTATGAGTGGCTGGTGATGCCATTTGGGTTGACGAACGCCCCTGCATACTTTGTTGATTTGATGAGTAGGGTGTTCAGGGAGTTCCTTAATAAATTTGTGGTGGTCTTTGTAGATGATATCTTAGTATTTTCTAAGAGTGAAGAAGAGCATGCCCTACATCTCGGGGAAGTGTTGAAGACTCTTCGAGCACATAGCCTTAAGGCTAAATTCTCTAAATGTCACTTCTGGAGGAAGGAGGTGCGGTTCTTGGGGCACGTGGTCTCCAAGGAAGGGATAGCTGTGGATCCCGCGAAGGTAGTATCAATTCAGGATTGGAAGGTTCCGAAGAATGCTACCGAAGTAAGAAGTTTCTTGGGGTTGGCGGGTTATTATAGGAAGTTTATCAAAGACTTCGCAAAGATATCAGCCCCATTAACCCGCTTAACGAAGAAGAATCTTGTCTTTGCATGGGACGTAGATTGTGATGATGCGTTCCGACGGTTACAGAGAGCTTTAACCACTGCTCCAGTTTTATTGTTGCCAGATGGGAGCAAGCCATTTGTTGTCTATACCGATGCCTGTGGGACAGGACTTGGCGCGGTCTTAATGCAAGAGGGAAGGGTAATAGCCTATGGTGGAAGGCAGTTGAGGGCACATGAGAAAAATTACCCTACCCATGATCTAGAGTTGGCCGCTATTGTTTTTGCGCTTAAGATTTGGCGTCATTATCTTCTTGGTGAGAGATTCGAATTGTTCACTGACCATAAATCATTGAAGTACTTATTCTCTCAGAAGGATTTGAATCTGAGACAGCAAAGGTGGATGGAATTCTTAGCATCCTATGATTTCGAGATAGCGTATACCCCTGGCAAGGGTAACGTGGTGGCGGACGCCTTGAGCAGGAAGAGGTTGTCCTTGAGTCCATTGTTCGTGGAACGACGAAACTTGGAATTTATCTCGATGTTTGATTTCAGACCTTCCATTGATTATGTACCCGATTTGCTAGCTTCATTGGAGGTTAGACCTACTCTTTTGGGGCGGATTGGAGAAGCACAGAGGGACGACCCACAGTTGGTTGAGTTGGTAGAAAAGCTCATAAGGGGGGAGTCGTCCAGCCATTTGAGTAGGTACACCCTAGACGATAGGGGGTGCTTGCGTAGAGACGGTAGACTTTGTGTACCGCAAGACGAGGGTTTGAGGAAGGCTATTCTTGATGATGCACACCGTTCTAGGATGACCATTCATCCCGGTGGGGACAAGATGTATCAAGACATGAAGAGGGTTTTCTTCTGGGCCGGTATGAAGAAAGATGTGGCCGAGTATGTCGCTCGATGTTTGGTGTGCCAGCAAGTGAAGGCGGAGCAAAGGAAACCAGGTGGGTTGCTTCACCCATTGGAGGTTCAGCAATGGAAGTGGGATAGCGTCTCGATGGATTTTATTGACGGGTTACCCAGATCGAGGAAGGGTAATACAGGAATTTGGGTGGTGGTAGATAGACTTACTAAGAGCGCCCATTTCATACCTGTGAAGAGCAAGAGGACTGCTCCATGGCTAGCTTCAGTATACCTTCGAGAGATAGTTCGATTACATGGGGTACCCTCTAGCATAGTAAGTGATCGAGATCCTATCTTCACTAGCGAGTTCTGGAGAAGTTTGCAAGAAGCAGTGGGGACTCAATTGTGTCTGAGCACCGCATATCATCCTCAGACGGACGGCCAGACGGAGAGGGTGAATCGTGTTCTAGAAGACCTTTTGAGGCTTTGTATCTTAGATTTTGGAGGTACATGGGAAGAGCATCTTCCATTGGTGGAGTTCGCATATAATAACAGCTTTCAGTCCAGTATTGGTATGGCTCCTTTCGAAGCTCTTTATGGAAGGCCTTGTCAATCACCTACATGTTGGTGGGAATCTACGGATAAGATCTTGCTTGGGCGTAATATGATTAGGGAGACTTCTGAAAAGATTGACTTGATTCGAAGAAGGATGAAAGCAGCGCAGGATAGGCAAAAATCTTATGCGGACAAGAGGAGGACGGATCTTGAGTTTGAAGTTGGGGACATGGTCTTTGTCAAAGTGTCTCCGTTACGAAATGTGGTTCGCTTTGGATCTGTTGGGAAGTTAGCACCAAGGTTTGTTGGGCCGTTTCCTATTAAGGAAAGGATTGGACGGATGGCATATAGAGTGGAGTTGCCTGACAGACTTAGTGGTGTACATGATGTATTCCATGTGTCCCATTTGAGGAAATGCTTACATGAGACCGCAGAGGTGGTAGAGCCGAGCTTGCTTAGAGATGTAGAGGTAGAGCGTGATGCGACTATTCGACGAGCTCCTACTCGCATCCTTGGGTCAGAGACTAGGAAATTGAGGAATCGAGAGGTTCAACTAGTCAAAGTACAATGGGGAGAAGATGAGAGCAACGCAACTTGGGAGACGGAAGCGAAGATGCGTTCATTGTACCCATTTCTTTTTGAGGGTATGTCTTTACTTTCTCCTTTATTGCTTGTCTAGTACTTATCTTATCTTTGGTATGTCCTCTCGTTAGTACCTTTGACCTTTAGATAGGGTAAACCTATGGTTGAAACATGTGTTTGAGACATGTTATGGTTGATGGATGCAAGTGGATGCAAGTGTTTGCTAGTGGTTGCTCGTGGATGCATATACACACACTCTAGGCACTAGATCGGCTCAGTCACTTCATATTGCATATTGCATAAAATTGTGTGTAGAAAGCTATATTTATGGATGTATAATGATTGTGTTATCACATGGATGATGCATTTTGGGTGGATGATTGTGCACTCATGTAGATATTGTATGTGTCGATAGGGTTTTCTCGCATACATAATGGATGCATGGCACTATCATGGTTTGCATATGTTCATACATTAGATAGGGAACATATACACACACTTTTTGCATATGCTCATACATCATTAGAAACTGTTTAAGGACAATGGATGCCCGTGTTTGATGGGTTGAGTAGATGGTTGTTTGGATGGTAGGATATGCATTCTCCTTAGCTTAGAGATTTCGGGGACGAAATCCTTTAAGGAGGGGAGAATGTAACACCCCGAATTTTAGTTAATACTAAAATTCACTAATTACAGGATAAATAATCTCAGACGTGGGAATTGGGGGTAACGGGATGCGTTATTGCGTTCGTCTCGGAAAAATACGCGGAATAGAGTCCGAGTTTTCGAGAATCGGAGTCCGTATGGCCCGGTTATGGCCCAAAGAAGTTTGCAGAAAATTCAAAGTTAAAAATAGATTTAGGAATTTAAATTCAGATTTCAAATTAGAACCAGCGGGGCCAGGCGGGAAAATTCCCGCCTTGACCATGTCGACAGGGCTGTCGACAGGGGGAGTCGACTTACCTGTCGACTTGCCTGTCGACATGGCGTGTCGAGCCAGAAGGTTGGGTGCACCAGATTTGGTTTTCTGGCTAGGGCTGGGCTGGGTTCTAGAGATTTCCTAAATCTAACGGACCTAATCTAATCTAGGGTTAATCTAAGGGCCTAAAACACTCTCCTAATCTATAAATACACCCTAAACCTACCCTAATCCATACTAAAAATAGAAATGATGGCCTCATGCCGCCAAATTAAATCTTAGAAGGAGCCTCCACTAATTTATGAAGGAAGTTGCAAGCTAATCATTCTCTAATCAACCTCTAATCATCATCTTCTTCATATTTAGCAACTAATTTCACTTCATAAGTTTGCTAATCTTGGGTTTGGTGAGTTTCTATCACTTTAACATCAATTGTTAAAGTAAGTAGATTGGGTGTAATGAGACTTATGGTCTTAAATGCGGATTAGTGAGTTTGAATCATTTGTAATGATATGTTACTCTATGTTTTCCCATGTTTATGCATAATTAATAAGTGGGTTTATGCATGTTTGATAAGTTGGTTTATGCATGCTTAATAAGTTGGTTTATGCATGTTTAACAAGTGGGTTTATGCATATTTAATAAGTGGATTTATGCATGTTTAACAAAGTGAGTTATGCAAGTTCATATGCAAGTTATGTATATGTTTAAATGCAAGTTTAACATGATATGCAAGTTATGCATGCTTATGCAAGTATGAGAATGCTTATGCAAGATATGTATATGCTTAAATGACATGATATGCAAGATATGAATGCTTATGCAAGTATGAGAATGCTTATGCAAGTATGTGAATGCTTATGCAAGTATGTGAATGTTTATGCAAGTTATGTGTATGCTCAAATGCATGTTTAACATGTTATGCAAGTTATGAGAATGCTTATATGCAAGTTCAACATGTTATGCAAGATATGTGTATGATAATATGCAAGTTTGGGTTAAATGTAGTTAGGTTAATATATGCTCATATATGCAAGTTGACATCCTCTTAACCCATGACAAAGTTATATGCTAAACCCATGATATTTGTGATGGATCTTCCCCTTTATTATGTTATGAAATGAGAACGATTTACGTGGGGAACGATGGGGTTAATAAATATGTTAATAAAAGTATGATTGGGTATGATTAAGCATACCATAAAAAAATAAATTAACATAAGTGGGAATTTACCTATTGAGTTAGGTCTACCCCATGGGAATTTACCTATTGAGTTAGGTCTACCCATGTTATGAAAAACTTGATATTAATTAGGGATAATTAATATGGGGGTGATTAATTAGGTGTAATTAATCGACTAAGACACGAGGTTGGACTCATTTGTAGTGTAAAACTGACCGGACCCGACCGGCTTAACCAGTTGCTACAAATGTTAGCCCAATGTGGGAGGTCTTAGCCATAAATTAAATACGTGATTAAAGTAAAGACACGAGGTTAGACTCTGTTATGACGTAAGACTGCCCGGACCCTACCGGCTTAACCAGGCGGTCATAACAGCCAGTCTAATGTGGGAGGTCTTTATGGGAGATCACGGTCTTAATTAATTAAGAAACACTTAACTATATTAGCATGTAGTGGGACATGAGGGGTTAAGTGGGTGCCTTGGGTGGCATGTGGAAAATTAGTGGTTGCCTTGGGTGGCATGTGGAATCTAGTGGGTTGCCTTGGGTGGCAATAGAAAATACGATTAGAATACTTAACCAAGTGGAAACATGTAATTAAACATGATTAAAGGGTTAAGTGGGATACACTAGATAAGTGACAAGCTTAGGTGGGTAGCTTGTGGGGGCCCATTTCAACCAATATCCCAAACGTATCTTTGTGGGCTCGATCCATGTCGAGTGACGGGACACGCATATTGGGCTTGACTATAAGAGGCCAAAACGGGTTAGCGGTGGCAACGCAAGTCCAACGGGTTTCATATGCGTGTGTGGGCCCGGGCTGGTAGATAAGCCGTTGTTGCATCGTGTAGATATAAAGCCGTGCACCGTTGATATTATCAGGTGGCCACCTTGGGGAATGATACACCCTATTGTGGGACCAGCACGGGTATCTACGGTAGGGAGCCGATCGATGGGGAGTAGTGGGTACACCTAATAAAGATAGGGGCAGACGGCACCTATGTAGGGGTACACGAAACTACTGGGTAAAATTGCTAAGTACACCTAGTGGAGATAGGGGCAGACGGCACCTATGTAGTGGGCTAGGAGTACACGAAACTACTGGGGAAATTTTCTAAGTCCTTGGGAGGGATCAACCTTTAAGTAGGAATGACTGGTGTGGTGCAGTTAGTAATTATCCTTGGGTGGGTAGATGCGTCCTTACGGTTATCTTAGTTTATCCTAAGTCTACCAAGCTGCTTAGTGTAGCCATTCATCCCCAGATATTACCGTAGGTCAAGTTTATGTCTTCTCTGGTTACTTTAATGATTGTATTGTTAAAGTTATAGGACTCGCTCTGACTTATGTCTGACCCCGTTGTTTTTATCTTTTTCCCAACCCTCAGGTCCTACGGTGGATCCTAGCAGTAGTGGAGCTTGATCGGATTGCTGTTCCAGTCTTTAGGAGCTTGGATAGATGTAAAGCTCCAGTTATCCAGTTATCTTTTCTTTTGTTCTGGCTATTGTATGAGAGAGTGGGATTATGTACTTCTTTATTTTGACGGATATTGTACTTGACTTTTATCGTGGTTTTTATGATGTAACCAGACATGTTTATTTCCGCTGTTATGAGATGATGTTTTAAATTTCAAGTACTATTTATATCTGTCTTGTTGTAATTTTTCTGTTCTATATTCACTAAAATACTCCACCGATGCTATGGCATTCCCTTAGTGAGTGACCATAGCGGGCGTGGGGTGTTACAATTTTTATTTTATTCCCTGACTGTTGGATCATTCTCGTTTTTAATATGTTGCTTATGGGGATGTGAGAGATGTCCATAATTTTTACCAATTTTGTTTGTGACCATTTTCCCCCTATCAGTCTTGTACAGGGCCAAACTTTTGATTCAGGTCGAATCAGGTGGTGAGACCTGTGCCATTGGAAAGGAAATGTTGATTGCCCTTCTGTAGAGTAGTTACATTAAAGATTTGGCTCTGCGGTTTGGGAGGAATCGCTGTTTTAAGTTTTTTCTGCTGGTTGTTCAGGTTTTTAAGCCATAATGGGCTGATTTGAAGAGGCCTATTGGTGGGCTAGTGGAAGGCTATAAGTAGGGGTGAGAGATATGGGAAATAGTTTACTTTCCCCAATCTCTCATTTGGAAGAGCCAAGGGATCCTCCATTCCTCCATTTCTCTATATTTCCGCCTTTAAAGCTTAGGAAATCGAAGATCTACACCAGTTTAGGGCTAGATCTACATCGTTACAAGGGCAAGTTCATCGAATCAAGGAGTTTGGATCCAATTCCTTGCTATCCGGAATCTTAATTCATTGTCTTTGCTATGATTTGAAGAATTGGTGAGTGATATGCATCTCTCACATGGATTAAATCAAGTATATGAATGTTTGGTCATGTTTGATGTAAAGGCTATCACTGTCCGATGTGGGGAAGATGAGAGTTGTGTTCTTCTCTGGTGTTATGGGTAAATTAGTTGTTTATTTACTCATTCTCATATACTTTATTGTTGAAGTTTTTTAGTTGTTTTATCGCTCACTAAGACCGTTGTCTGACTCAAGGTTTTATGTTTCCCTCTTATTACCTTTGGTTGTTCATCCGATTGCTGGATGGGCAGACTAGGTGGTAGGCAAAAGGTGATAGCTTAGTAAGGACGATGTTGCTGTTCGGAGGCGAGCAAGAGGCTGGCGTACTATCTTTCCTACTATCTAGTATTTGTTTCCGTTGTTTGTTTTCCTACTCGGAGCACTGTAGTGAGGCCAAATTGTATAAACACTATTGCTGAATCTAAGTGTATGGATATTACTTTCTAGTCGTTATGAAAGTCTATGTTTTCTTCTTCATTATTAATACCTGTTGTATATATTCTATTATATTTTATCCTTGCACCGTGAGATTTACGACATGTATCAATTGTGTTATCATACCATGATAATCATCCATAGCTGCTTGGCACGTCTTTCAGCGCATTATTCTTCTTGTATAGTGCGGGGGTTGTGGGCGATCGTCACAACCAACAAATTGAAGTAAGCAATAAATTTTATAGTGAATAAATGGTGAAATGTTTATATGTATTGAATAGAGAGGATATTATGGTTTCTAACGGATTAAACACGAGATGAAAATTAAATTTGTGTTCAAAGAAAAGAAATTTGAAGAAGGGTAATTTATTAAGGAAGAAGGAGATTTGTAGGTCCACTTTAAGTCTAAACCATATGTGTGTGTGTATGTATATGTATATGTATATGTATATGGTGTCAGAAACAGAAATATTAAAATGCTAGTATGTTTCATTATGAAATTCATATTTTTGGGAATTTCATAAAAACATCTATATATATATATTTGAAAAATATAGTTTTATAACTCTATGAATAATAAGTTATTTCACTAAGGTTTTTTTTAAATGGGTTTAAAAAAAATAGAAAGTTTAAAAAGAAGTATGTTCTTTTAGGGTTGGACAATAAAAATGGAACAAATAGAGAAATACAAGATTGTAAAGGTATAAACTTGATACTAGAATATGGATATGGTAAAAGTAACTCTTCTCAGAAGAAAGAGAACACTTTAGAATTTTAAAACCAAGTTGTAACTTAGCCATGTTAAACTAGTTTAGAGTAAATAAAAAAAAGGTGTCTAGAAGCCACTGATTTCCTCACTTCCCATTGTCGCACATCCCCCTTTGCAAATCCGCCACCACCGCTGATTCCTCGTGCTCTCGACCCACCTACTCCCTCCTCTCTAATTCCCACCCCTCGCAACCCCGTAAAATCAGTAAAATGGTCAAGGTTATTTGCTTCTAAGCCAAGGAATGTTGGGGCCTACTCCTTCTCTATTGTTCTTCGTTTTTATGGTAAAATATTATTGCCAACAGAAGACATAGTGCAAGCAGGAGTGGACATGTGGAAAGAATACCTTGTCGACTTCCTTTTAGACCATTCTATATCCTACATTGTGGTCCTTAATCCTTTAAAATGTGTCTGGAAGATTAGCGGATCAATCAAGGTAAAGTCGAATGGGAATCCATTCTTCTTTCTCTTATCCAACTTGGAAGACAGGAAGAATATGGTTGAAGCTAATCCATTCATCATTAGAAACAAGTTATTTACCGTCCAACCTTGGGAATGTCACTAAGCAACTCAGGTTCGTGTATTTGTAATGTTCCTATTTGGATTAAGTTAACCGACATACCACTATACACTTGTTCACTATTGGGTATTAGTTGTCTTATGTCACGTGTAGGAAAGTCTTTTATGTTTGTTGGTACAAGCACTAAGAGATTTAATAGATTAGAATACGCAAAATGTATGGTCGAAATAACGCCTGATAATGACTTGCCTGAAGTTTTCCAATTCAACTTGTAGATAGACCTAGTTTAGGTTCATTATCTATGGAAACCATAGCTTTTCACTCAGTGTAAAAGTCTTTAGACATAGCTTAAAAAATTGTTCCAGCAATAGTTAAAAATTGCTTTAACCCCTATTAAGCCTGCACATGATAGTGTTAAGGTCAAACTATGTGACCCCAAACTTATTATGTGTGGTACCATTGTGACTGCAGATGATGGTCCAGTAGGTAAGAAGAAAATTTGGAGAAAAAATATCAAGAAAATCCATAGAGTTGGGCCCTTTATCCCTAGTAAGATTAACAAAGGTAAGAAAATACTACAAACTGCTAAGCATAATCCTATTGAAATCTTAAAAGTGCCAAACCCTGTTTGTTAATTGATTCCTCAACTGCCAGCTGTGTTGGAACTTCGAAATCTAATGAGGTAACTGATATAGGCATTTGCACTTCAAATCCTTTTAATGTCTTGGAGTAGTTTTGTGTCGTAGAATATGACTTGAATGTTGGTCAGGTACATGAAGAAGGGGAAATTGTTTGTCAAGCTGAACAGAAAAGTAAAGAGGAAGTTTATTTGATACAATCATGTAGTAGTGTTAAATATAATGATGATCTTGTGAAGGATAAGCAATGTAATGGCAAAGAAGAGATCGAAAACTTCTAAGTAAACAAAAGCCAAAGTCCAGACTCACTAGCTGCTCAATCTACATTGGGGGTGCTATTGTCTGAGGTCTTGAATTTTGATAAAACCAAGTTTGGTAGTTGTGTTAAGAAGATGCAAACTGGACACGTGTTAAAAGGTAGCAGTTTGGCTGGTGGAGACAATGTTTCTCAAGTGAACACATTGATAGCTAACAGTTCTTTTAATCTGAATTCTTTTCTGTTTAAACCCGTTTTCCTGAACAAGCCCTATAAAAAAAGTTGTTGTGGTGGAAACCACCTCTTTGTCTGATAACATGATCCCTGATAAGCATTTGAATGATATTGGCTCTACCATGGGTAATTTTATTTCTTCATCCAAGAAGAAGACTAAAACCAATCAAGCTAATCCTTACACTCATCTAATCGCTCTTACGGCCAACAAAGCACCACCCCATATCTACTGTTAATTGAGCCTATACAAGCTCACCTCTTTCTGCTTCTTAGTACAAGGAACTTAATGCTCCTGTCACCCAAAGTAAGAAGAATGAGATTTTGAAGGGGTTGCAGTTCTCCAATGATAAATGTTGGTCAGCGTGTTGCGTCTTTGTAGGCACTAGGTACTTGAATTTGTCATTTTCTTTGTGAGTTTGGTTTGGAATGCATTTTCTATGTTATGTTGCTTGTAATTTGGATTGTTAGATTAGTCCTCCTCTTCCTTACACAAAAGACTTTTACCTTTTCTTGTTGTAGCAGATATGCATAGTGTATATTTCCTATACTCCATGTACTTATTATTTTGATATAATAAAAGTGTTACAAATCACTTTAAAAATCAGTCACCCTTGCCCAAAAAAGGTAAAAAGAAAAAGGAAGCAAACAGAAAACTTTAGAGATAAGTGGATTAGTTTGCTCGAAAGATTTCTTTCTAAAGTATTTAGGATGGGTAAGACGATAAAGTTCTGCACTGGGTTCGGTTAGAATGACTCAACAATTATAGGATAAACCATTCAGACTAATAGTTTGGAGAAAAAGTACAAGTCACCAATGAATCATCATGTGATAAGGCAATAATAAACTCAGCCATAAGGTCTTTCATCTCATAAGGTGAACTTTCAGACATAGTAACTTGAATTTTCTTCAGAGAATTCAAGTTTCTTATCCATGTTTATTTAACAAAACATTTTTTAGATATTCCATTGTTAACTTTTTTCTTTTAATTAGGATCTTTCTTCTAAATATCCTTAGGAAAGGTTAGTCTTCAGATTAAGCCTACGGATGGTAGGATTGATTGTAAATATGCTATGTATGATGTATGCAAATGGTTGCAAATGCCTTCTAGTGGATGTAATGGACGCATAACACACTAGGCACTATAGAGATCAATTAACAAGGACACCTAACATATGCATATGGATGTGTATGCATTTTTACATCATTTTCATGGTTGTAATAAATGGATGTTATAATATGATTATGGCATATGATGATGATTGTAGCACGTATATAAAACTATATGTTATCATTAGGATATTTGCATAGAATTGGATGTATGACACGAGCATTTTTGCATAAAGAAGAGGTTGATTAAATCAGTAGACTGCCAAATCTTTTGTATTAGCTAGAGGCACGTACATGACACCATTGCATAATAACATAAATCACATTAGAAAACAGAAGGAAAATGGATACAGTGGTTGAAGATTGAGTAGAAAGATGTAGTTTTTGGCTATACTTACATATTTCATTTTTCTATCCTTGGATATTTCGAGGACGAAATCCTTTGAGGAGTGGATAATGTAACAACCCAAAATTTAAAAATAGTTAATTAATAGATTTGAATATTAAAAGTGGATGTTATGAGAATATAAAATTACAAGGCAATAAAATGAATTAATGGACAACGTTCACCGTAACGATATAAAAGAGTAAAGGGAGGAATTAAATACTAACATTATAACCATAACATTTAAAGCAAAAATAATAATAATAATTCACAAATGTTAGCATGTGCGTTTAAATTTAAAAGAGTAACACTAATAAAACAGGAACAGGTATTAATGGAATTTATTTGAAGTTAATTAATATTAATAAAGGAGAACTAGTGTTTGGGAGCAATAGCAAACATGTAAGTTTTAAAATTCGGATCTATGTGGTTGATTTCTATTGGTTGTTTTTAAAATTAAAGAGCTGTGATTGGTTGAGTGGCGTGGCTAACCCAAATTTATTTTAGAAATCCAATGATCGGAGATCCCTAGGCTATATAATAAATAGACCCCTAGATTGAGAAAATTCTTCACAACACAATATTTTCCCCTTTGGGTTCTCTTTTTTAGATGGATATGACCTAAATTTTCAAGGGAAAAGATTTATAAATGAAATATTTATATAATCACATTAGAGACAAGATCTCCAGAGGCCACAAAGGAAAGGTTAGGACCATGGAAGAGTGTGCAATCATTCAAACATTTTGTAATTTAGGAAAATAAATTTTATGATATTTATATACTTTTTTAGTTTCCTTATAATTCCATACAGTTTTTCTTTAAGTTTTTAAATAGTTTTCCGTAAGTTAGTATTTTTGCAATTTCATTTGTGTGTTTACAAGTATTTTCCTCTCTTTATAATTTCCTTTTTTTCTCATGTTCTGTAAATTAGTCTTTCGGTCTTCTTATGATTTTCAATTTTTATGCTTGTCATTTTTTTTATAACTTCTGAACTTGTTTTTGATTTATGCCCCAAAAATGCCTAGATCTGTAAACGTTAGTTTATATACGGCTGGTTTAGTTATCGTGTTTTGGCATGGGAAATAGAATTTAAGTAATAATTATGCGAACAAAAATTAGAAGAAAAGGACCAAATTTACAGAGAAAATGTGCATAAATTATAGATAACCAAAATAGGCAAATTAATGTGGATTTGCAATAAAATTATAACATGGGTTGTAATTGAAAAGGATTAGACATATTTGCATGAATAATACTATGATAATTATATGGATAGATAAGTAAATCATAACAGACAAATTGGGCAGATTTGCAAATATAATAATAACATGCATGTTATCATTGAAAGGAATAATGAAAAGGCTTACTATTATTATAAACTTAGATCTGGGATTAAGTTTAATAAGTATGTAATAGTTGTGGTCCATTCCAGCAACAAGGGGCTAATTAGGGAAAAACTGACAAATAGATATGACCTTGATCTAGGGAGATTGAGCAGAGGTGAAAATTAGAATATTTGTTTGCAATGATCCATACCAGCAAACTTCCAATTCAAGACTATCACTAATAATCTCACTAAAGGTGGTAGTGGAGGCTGGGCACACTTATGTTGATTTAGGTAAATAAGAGATAAACATCGTAAGGGCGTGTGTGAGTGCGTTTCGGCGGTATCCAAGCGTGCAGTGGCATCAACAAGGGAAAATAAGTCACTACTGCATTCAAAAGCGATTAGTTATGTCTTTAATGATAGATTATTAGGTAGGATAAAGCCTCAGATCTATAGTAACATATTTACCATATGAGATGGTATACTGATAGGATAAGGCCGATCGATGGTAGTATTATAAAATTATCTTAATCATGTATATTAAAGTTTAGTTGTTGAGAAAGTGTAAACAATTGAACAATCTTTACATGTATGGCTTAATAATATTTTCTTGTACATTTTTCCAATATGTTTATGTTTCATAGTGTGCACGGACACCTATCCTATCTTACACTAGAATGGTTGTCGAGCCTATTTTTCAATATTACTCAATCATGCTAGTAATTACAATCGTTCACTAAACTTTATATTTGACCCACTCCTCTTTCTTCCTTTTTCTTTCCCCCAAAAGGCTCATAGGGCGGGAATTAATTGATACTAGCAACTTGGGAGGATTAATGCCAAAGATCTTATTTTCTTTATGTTTGGTATACTTAATTCCATTTAATGACATCTTGTTTATCATGGTCCAGATTTACAATTGAGAGGGAAAATGTTTTATTTAATACTCTGATTTGAGCTTCGATTTTGTAAGACACATGTTTTGTATTAAAAACTTATTTGTAAAGCATTGTTTTGGAGTAAGAAGTTATTTAGAAATAAATTTTTATGTTGTTTGTATTTTATGTCTTGTGAATCTTAATCTTTATGATTAGTTTTTTTTATACCCATAACACTCCACATTCCATGGTACGGCCTATCTTGGAAATACTATAGCGTGTGGGGTGTTTTAGTTTGGATATCGGGAAGGTTCAGAAGTCCAGAAATACACACTAGATCAATTTTCTAATTGGTTTAGAAATGGACAAGGCACTTGGGCGTCATAGGTTGAACACTAAAGCTTAGGTATTGCATGTGACCTCAAAGATCATTGAATGTTAACTGAACGGTATGGACTATGGACTGGACCGGAGATCATTGGTGTGCATTATATGATTCCCTCAAATGGTATGATGATCATGTTGCTGCAACATATCACCCCACAAAATAACTCTAAATAAATATAGAAAAATAATATAATTAATAATTAAATAATAATAAGTCGAAATATGGAATTTCAATACTTAAAGAATTTAGCCACGAAAGTTGTGACACCCCACATTCCTTAACATCACTCATATGAGGATGCGTTAAGTATTGTGAAGCGCATAGGAATAAAGTAACAACGCAGAGACTAAAATTCACAAGACATAACTATAAAATAGAGCAGAACATAAAAAAATTACTGTTGAATGAGCAAATCCAGTCACAACATTGATTACAATTCAAAATACCATGGAATCATCATCATAAAACAAACAACTGTCTCATGGAAAAATATCAGAGTACAATAGTAAAACAAAAAAATCCATCCCTCTCATAAGTCATTACAGTAGCCAGAAAGCAAGTACTAAAGCAATACATGAAACTAGAAATAGTCTGAATCTAAGTTGGGCCAAAAGATCAAAAGTCATCGACACGTTCCTCCAATCTGACAACCTGAGGGAAAGAAAGAGAGAAGCAGAAAATAAACTAGGTTAGACAAATGTCTGGTGAGTCCTAGTAATTTCTAGCATGAGCATAAGATTTGGAAGTATTTAGACAGATGAATAGTAAATGACAAAAAAGTATAATAAAGTAGAAAACACGAAATAGGATAAGCTTCTTATTCATATTTGAAATTTATTGCACCAACTACAAAAAATATCATAATTAGGTTTTACCTAATTTCCACCCATCGATCGGCTTCATTACCGAAATCTGAATAACTTATGCCATCTATGGAATTCGGGGTTATCAATCCTGAAACCATCAATTAAAAAGACTCAGCTTTAATCACAGACGTTACAACATCTTAACTTCCCCAATTAAAATAATGCATGCTTATTGCTCCACCGAAACGAGCCCGTATCCACCTTCTTTAACCACTTACTATCCAGTTCAGTAAAGAGTTCCCTAGCCTCTATAGTGCGAGGCTTCGTGATAATAAAGGGATACTGACTGGTACGGGTTCCCCTACAAAAATGTAGTTGACACAAGTCACCCCTAGACCTGGTCCTCAATTTATAATTAGGATTTCTACGTGCCCCTTATATCCTACTGGAACGACCCCCTCTGTGTTAGCTTATTAATCTCACAATTTTAACTTAACACATTTAAGTTCATTAATAAGCTCAATATAGCCACATGTTATATTCCTAGGTTGTAATTAATATTTCTAATTAAATGTAATCTTTTTATACAGCCTTTCCCCATGTCACTTATTGTCCAACTAAGTCCAATACATTTCAGTTTACATGTTTCTCAATTACATGTTACTTAATGTCCAATTAAGTGCAATTTATTCCAATTCATAAATATGATTATTCTTAAATTAATATTTATTCGAATTTATAGTCCATTATTTGAATATAATATTCACCAATTCTCACCATGCCCAAAATCCCCCTTTTGACATTCTTTTAATATTATTCCCATTTTTACACAATTTAAATGATAAAGGCCTAGGTTCTCATTGGCTTAGGCTCAGTGCAAGAATAAAATTGAAGAAATCGGTCTAGGCTACTTGTAAGGCTTAGACTCACAAATGAACAAAATAAAAAAAATAGAGCATTGCAAGACTGTAATTAAAATAAGAACAGAGAAGGAGATAAAGAAGAAGAATTGCTTATAAATAAATAGATAACTGAAAAGGACTAAGGAATACAACAAATGGATTGAATAATAACTTGTAGAAGACAAACTTATAAACAGTGTAAATGCAAAATTTGCAGATCCAATCTATTTTACTTTTTTGATTTTTCTTATATAAATTGCTGATCTAAAAATCACATAAAACTCATAGAGAAAGATTGTAGATCCAAAAAAAGGCCTTGAAAGAAGAAGAAGTATCCTTTCAGATCTATAATTGGACAACGCTCTAACTTATTCCCCAATTTTATTTCATTTTAGAGCATACCAGAGTGAAGGCTAAGAAATGATGAATAAGAAGAGGTGTAGAGGAAAATTGAGGAGTAGCAGTCAATTAATAGGTATGGAAGGATAATTCTGCCTTAGGATTTTAAGTTTTTAATCTCATCCCTTGAAGAAGCAGCAGCAAATCGTCAGTAAAGAAGACTCCTGAAACGTTCAACACCAGGCTCGACATCATGCCAGGCATGACAATGTGCCTGGTAAGACATGGGTCGACCCATATCCTATGTGGGTCGACACATGGGTCGACCCACATGGATCCTGGGTCAACACAGTAGTCGACCCAATTATGGGCTGGGTCGCCCATTTCACCACCGATTAAGTTTGATTTTTCATTAAATTTTCTAATTTAAATTTCAGACTTTAACCGATCATAAATTATTATTTTTTCATCTGTTTAATGCAAACTAAAAGTCTATACAAACAAGCAAGAGCTATTACCTATGTTGTCAATGGAAAAGTGTGCTTACCAATAATAAGCAACAATGTAATACAAATCATATGGTAGGAACACAATGGCAGCACATACTACAGTGGTCAGTCTGATGAGTATGTTTGGATCGAAGACAAAAAAGTGCAATCTACAAGCATGGTATATGCAGCTCTGACAGGTGAAATGAAAGAGTCTATGAAGCAGTAGGAACGTATAGTATGGAGTATAAGCAAGGTATCATGTTGATAGTAAGGTAGCAGCTATAAATGAAATGACACAGTCAGTTTTATACTGGTTCGGACCACTGTCCTACGTCCAATCCCAGACTTCCTTCTAGTATTTCATTAACACAATAATCCTCACTTCACCCAAAGGAACAGGTTTACAACTACCCAAACAACCGAACATGATTTCTTGCCTCAACTGCTGAAAAGGACTTCCATAATACATAATAATTGTTGACTACTTATGCTCTGGACAACACTGATACGTCAAATTGATGTACACCCTTCCTATAATCTTTCCTTGATGATAATCGTGTAATTTTTGAAAGAATAAGGAAGATTGAATAAGATTTGAAATCTTAGAAATATGAAAATAAAGTGCTCTTTAGAATTCGAATGCTTAAGATAAGATGGAAAGAATTGAAGTAAGTTTCAGTAACTAAAACATATGATCAAGCCTCTATTTATAATCTACAAAAGGTTGCAGCTAATAGTGAAGAGATTTGTCTAAGAGATATGGATTAAAGTTTGTAACTCTCCACTGAAAGATTACACCCTTTTGTATTCAGATGTCTGAATAAAAAATTCAAATGTCTGTTTTTGATTTAAATTTCGGATACCAAGGAAATAGTTCATTTTTGGCATAAAACAGACGTCTGACTTGTATAACTCCGACGTCTGAATATTTTGATGAAATTATATTTCTTTCAGCAAACAGACGTCTGAGTTAAAATGGTCAGACGTCTATTTCCGAATACAGAACTATTCCTTGTGCACTTGCATATAAAATTATATACTTTGAAATCGTGTATGTGTACATGTATCATCAAGGAAGATTTTAACAATATAATTCCAATACTAACAGACCCTAATACATGTAATTTCCATAAGAGCTCTTGAATTTGTTGTTTGAATCTCTTCCTGTAAAACAGAGTTAGTCGATAATAATATATATACACATGTATAGTTGTCATAATCAAAATGCTATAAAGCGAGATCCAACATGAAATGTAGATGAAAAAAATTCCCGTGATGGAAAAGAATTTGGAATGAAAAGAGTAATGAGAGGCCCAACTTTGTCATGTGGAAAGTACACCAGAATGGTATGAATACACTAATGAATTTGTTACGAAAAGGAATGAACATATCAAAAACATGTGTCCTTTGCAGGTCAAGGGAAGAGGATATCAAACATCTATTTTTTAAATGCTCATACGTTCATCTCCTATGGAGGAAAATCAAAGAAAAAGGAGGACATGCTTCTCCATTCATAGACAGTAAGGAAGAATGGATGAGCATATACTAGTCAACGCGATGGAAAGAAGAGAAACATTATGAGCTGTTGATAATGATAAAAGTAATGGTAAATGAGATTTGGAAAGAGAGAAATCAAATAATATTTATAAGGAAAATGATTAATAGAACACATGTTTATCAAGCAATATGTAGTAGAATCAAAAGAGAAGTTTTGCAGTAACAACCTTCCCGGAATGGGCCTAAATTTCGACCCAAAAAAGGCCCATCGAAACTTAGAGCCACTCCAAATGGGTTGTTCGTTCCTGTAAGGATTACATTTGCACAGATAAAGATAAACATGTGCTTCGATTGGAAATATCACACAGCGGAAAGGGAAAATATAATATTCAAATAAGATGTACCATTATTTCAAAAATCATAGAAATACACAGTCATTGTTACATTTAATCGAAAGGTACATCAAATAGTTCATCTTCATAAATTCCAAAAGAAGCACAATAATAACAGCTAATAATATCATAATAACTTCATTTTCTCCATGGTCTTCAATCAGGACTTCATCCATGGTTTTGCCTCATCTACTGACATGTTTGGATGTTAAGGAGAGGAGGCCAAAACATAAAGTTCTATGTGACTAGAATATAGTGTTACTAAATGTCCATACCCTATATTTTTAGCAGGTTACATATGTCAAGGTATGTCTACGCAGAACTAATGTTTCAAATCTTGCAAATATCGCCTGAGATCTCCTCCGTGATCTCATTTTGGGCTCCTTCCGAAACGAAAAAGCAAATATCACTCCAAATCTCCTTTCGAATATATCGCCCGAGATATTGCAGTATCGAACGATATATCGACCGAGATGAAATGCTGGAATATCGTCCAAGATCTTAGATTTTTCTTGTTTAAAATTTAAATTTGTGCCTGAACTAGAACTATAATTAAAAAACTTAAATCTAGCCATATCAAACTTTTGTTATTTTACATTTTGCATGTTAAATGACTACATTGTATGTTCGTATATGTTTTACAATGCTTATGATTTTCATATTCGTCTTTTTACATATATGTTACTTATGAAATTATGTAATTTATGGTCTATTTATGCTGGATTTTTTAATGTTTTGGATCCTTTTAATGTTTCCTATCTAACAATATTCCTGTTTTAAGCATATTACGATTTAAAGTATGAATGTTCTTTCACAAAATAAAGAATAATAAAGTTATTTTGCATTTTAAGTTTAAGTTACTATGTTTTAGATAGAATTCATAAAAATCATTTTGTTAAAATATCCTTTTTAACATATCATGTATCCCGAGATTATTTCGATATGAACTTTCAGACCCGAGATGAAAATTCGAGACGAACTCCCGAATTAGACTCATCTCGTCCGAGATCTCCCCCGATATGAGACCGAGTTTATAAAATCCCCGAGACGAAACACGACCAGTACCCAAGATTTAAAACCTTGCGCAAAACACAAGAATTCATACAAACATAAGTATCTAACCAATGAGGTGGATATCCAAGTCAATCGCCCATTAGTGTTTTAGGGTAAAGACCCAACGAGGTGGCATTCTCGGTCATTTATGGCTCTATTAAAGGTGGAGTCTTACATTCTCTTATAACCCTGAGGAGGACCCCTATCCCTTTAAGAACCCCGTCCTAGTACGTTAACATTCTTAAGTCTATTCTCTCATTTGTATTATGAGAAGTAGTATTGCGAATGTTACTACTTAACTGATATTACCCGATAGGACACCTATGTCACTTAAGACTTCCCTTAGATAGTTGGTGAGCATGCAATGGCCACATATTCTTTCAGTTACCAACCTGTCCCTAGATGAACCCTTACAAGCTTTTAGAGGAAGTAGACATCCCTATGAACTACCCTACTCCGTAAACCGTTTATGCCTTAACCGCTTTTAAAGAAGAAGGACCCAAATACCTAACTTAATACTAATAAGGGTGGGTCCTACGACTTTGGTTCCTCTCCAAGGAATAAACCTTAGGAGGGACCCTAGTCCTAACCACTTAATACCCAAACTAGATACAAAGGTGAGTCAGCCACTTAAGTCCTTCTTAAGGCGTAGTGAACCTATTTATTTTCACACATCAACTTGTGTGTGTGTATATATATAGTTATAGTTATATATATACACACAAAACCTCTCACATTAAACCAAATACTTATAGATGATGGATATGTCGGTCGGTTCGGGGCAGGCTTCTACTACAAGTCGTTTTAACCTCATGTCTAGTGTACTAAGTTTATGATGGCCCAAGGCACCTAGAAATCTCACATTAGTTGAGCCTACCTGTGGTTACTGGATATGTCGGTCGGTTCCGGGCAGGCTTCTACCACAAATGGAAACTAACCTTATATCTATGTGTCCTTTATTTATAGATATTTAAGCCATTCTAAATATACGCACACACAAGCAAATGAATGTATGTATGTATATTTGTTGAGGGGACATTTCAAATTCAAACTCTAACCTAATCGCATTTATTATGCTAATATACCGTTAGTTACGTTTAAATAAATAATATAATAGCATCTAATCAACGTAACATTCGTATAAACGGGAAACGTTCTAATCGGGATGACAATTGTTATTCATCAAATTAAGGCATACAAGTTTAGGTCTTTCCATTTTTTACTAATACAACATAACATGGTGGATTAATGAACATATAGCAAATAGCAGTAATGGAAAGCATCCACATACATAACAACTACAACTTGTATCTTAGGCATGTAGAAAAAGGTTTCAATATTAAATTAAAAGTAGAGAATTTCATACGTTCAATCTATATTTCACCCAATCCACCCTTTTTGTGGTGTTATACACCCAAAAATGTTCGCGTTTGACTTATTCCAATTTAGGAATGCGTTTACACCCAAATTAGGATCCAAACCCATTTCAATTATGAAACAATTCAAATCCCAACCCTTTTAGGCTAAATCAAATAATAATAGCGGTGAATTGCAAAAAATATAGATAATAATACAATACTCATGTTTACCTTTAATTCAATACAAATTCTACAAAACCAACATTACATGACAGTTCCTATGTGATTACAAAGTAGAAGATTTGGGGATTTTTCATGTTATGTTATCATATAACCAAATCTTCATAGGCATATCAATCCATATAGCAAACTATTAAAAATAAGAATATGTCTTTAAGAAAAACTAAATTCCACTCATAAATCAAGTGGAGATGTGATAGAAATCTCAAGATCTGCGATGGTTCTCAATGTTCAAGTGAGCTCTGATTGATCTCCTAACAATATAGAATAAGAAACATATAACTAGATTCTTATATATATATATATATATATATATATATATATATATATATATATATATTGTTTATGCTAAATTCCAATTCCCTAAGCTTATATAAATTGAAATAGAGAGATATAGGAGCGGAGGTAGAGAAGTAGAAGAACCTTCACCCTTTTTCTATTTATTTCTCTATGGAATTTAGCAGCATGGAGGCAGAGGTTTAGAAGATTAGGTTTTCTAGTGGGGTTTGAGGGGATATTTATACTTGCTCGTGTGAGCGAGAGCCGTCGGATTAATAAGATTAAATCCAGGCCTTTAATATAAACACAACCTCTTAGAAAACCCTAATCACAGTGGGTAGAATTGGGCCTGCTAGCCGACTATCGTTCGACCACCCTTAAGGGGCAGCGGTAGACCCCCCCTCGGCTGGGACACCCAATTTTGCCTCGTTGATGAGCTGTTAATTTTATTTATTACGTTCTTTATTTGTTTTATTGCTTTCCATATATCCAATATTCTCTGTCCCCTTGATATTTTCTTAATTTTCAAATTCAAATCTTCCCTCTATATTCTGAATTATCTTGGACATATATATATATATATATATATATATATTCTACTTAATTATATATATTTTTTGCATTAAATGTCCAATTTTCATTTGTACATAACTTCTTCATATATTGATCGTTTTTAACATATTATATATGAAAACGGTGTAGAATCTCACAACGAATCCAAATAAAAGAATTCCGTAGCCAAATTCCTTAA
The DNA here is from genome assembly GCA_030737875.1 of Allium sativum. Classification (NCBI taxonomy): domain Eukaryota; kingdom Viridiplantae; phylum Streptophyta; class Magnoliopsida; order Asparagales; family Amaryllidaceae; genus Allium; species Allium sativum. The sequence continues at coordinate 980,292,052 of CM060913.1, read as the reverse complement.
GCTGCAAAAATTCCATTTTCCAGCCATACTATTAAATTGCTTATTTTCAATTATTTAATTTATTAGTGATACTTATGAATTTTACAGGGTGTTACATTCTTCCTCCCTTAAAATAGATTTCGTCCCGAAATCTTATTTAAGGGGAGAAAAATACAACTCGCACGATATATCCATGTTGTACACCTATGTTATTTATAATTCATCCATAAGCATCCATGACTCGCAGTGATTACGAACTGCAGACTCATTAAAGTGAACTCTATCCTAGCATGTAAGTGTAATAAGTGATGCAGTATGTATGCAAATAACCTAAATATGCATATATTTCTATATGAGTGCTTGGTGCGATGGTGTTGCATTCATTTCCTTACATCTAATCTAGAAATCACGATGCATCCATAAACAGAAATTTAAGGGAAAATTTTCCCGTAGAAAGTTATGGGTGAGTCTATCTCATCTTATCCTCGGTTTCCCATGTGCTTTCCACAGGGTCATTTCCTCATTGTACTCGGACGAAGCGAATGGTTTTGTTTTGGAGTCTCTTGATTTCGTGCTTCACAATCCTTGCAGTTGCACGTGGCACCCTAAACTCCAACCCGAGTTTCTCTATGTCCCCAATTTCATCAAGCTCGAGACTGATAGTATAATCATGAAGGCATTTCCTTAGATGAGATACATGAAAAACATTATGGATTCCCGGTAGATGCTCTAGGAGATCCACTCGATAAGGCAAAGACCCGATCTTCTCAATGACACTAAAAGGCCCAATAAATCTGGGAGCCAACTTCCTAGTCTTTCCAAATAAAACAGCCTTCTTAAGAGGGGATACTTTCACGAACACCAAGTCTCCAACATTAAATTCTAGTTCCCTCGTTCGCTTATCGGCATACGATTTCTGATGGTCTTAGGCTACCTTCATTCTCTGCCTAATCAAATATATCTTCTCCATGGATTCATGGACGAAGTCTGGTCCGAGTATAACCATGTCGGTAGTTTCCCGCCAGCAAGTTGGCGATTTGCATGGCCTCCCGTATAGCGCTTCGAAAGGTGCCATACCAATTGTCGCTTGAAAACTATTATTATACGTGAACTCCACAAGCGGTAGGTGCTGCTCTCAAACTCCTCCAAAGTCGATGATGCAAGCTTTGAGCAAGTCTTCCAAGATTCTGTTTACTCTCTCTGTCTGTCCGTCGGTCTGTGGATGATAAGCTGTGCTTAAGTTAAGGGTCGTCCCCAAAGCTGCTTGTAGGTTTCTCCGAAATTCGCTTGTGAATAAGGGATCTCTATCACTCACGATACTTGAGGGGAGTCTAATTATCTCTTCGACGTATACTTGTGCTTACGAGGCTGCAGTCCTTGATTTCTTGACTGGTACGAAATGGGCGCTTTTGGTCTACTACAACCCACATGGCCTCATTCCCTTTTTGGCTTCTAGGAAGTCCATCTATGAAGTCCATGGAAATATATTCCCACTTCCACGTGGGGACCACTAAAGGTAACAACAATCCTTTGGGCTTCTGTAATAGCCGTATAACATCCTGGATTTTTCTGCCATTTAAATTGGAATATTTAAATCTGTTTTCTATATTATATTGGAATATAATAAATTTTTATCGAATTGATTTTATAAAAAGGAGTTCAAATATATATATAATTTATAATATAATTAAAACGAGCTCGAAACGACGCGACAGTTCGTAATATTGAGTTTTGAAGTTTAATTGAATATACTGAATTCGATATAAGTCGGATTTCTGTGAAACAAGAAACGTTTGAATCGATTTAATTATATTTTTCTAATGAAAGAGAAAAATTGAGATTTCATCGTATAGATTGTAAGATATGTCCAATTGAAAATTTTGAATGGTCGTTGTGGAATCATTTATAAGCCATAACAATTTATTGAATATAATAAATTATTGGTTTCGAATTTGGACAAGATCTTTGACGTAGTTATAATTTGATTTTTAGAATTTAACTATAATTTTAAATTTGGAAAATAAGCAACTTTTTATTTGGAGTATTTTACACCTTGTATAAGTATTTTGGGATTTCAAAAAATAAATTGTCCAGTCTATTTTATTATATGATTGTGATCGTGGCACACTGCTGTGTGCGACGGTATTTTTATTTTTGTCCATGACCGTCTATACGTGAATGAAATTCTATGTAACGAGGTATAAAAATAGAAACAGTTTACAAGCAACCTTGTCAAATGCCCATCCCCTGAAAGCCATTATCAGACGTTAGGTTAAATTAAATAAATGTTTGCCATACCCTATTGCGTGCATTAAAACATCTTCCACCTGCCCTAATGAAGAAAAATCAAATCCATGTTCTCATTTAAAGCTTCTGCATGGCAAGTCATGTGAGCACTGGAAATGAGAACAATAAAATAAATAAAATAAAATACGATTCCCAAATAAGCCAAAATTTACCCCTAAGTTTCCTATTCTATCACGTACAGCTTAAGCCTTAAGAAAACAATGCACGATATACTATCGTACACCATGCTCCAGCCTTGTCAAATTAAATTGCCCATTCCCCCTAAACCATAAATGCCTATCCTAAAAAACGTAATCCAGCTACACTCTGCACACCCATGTAAGCTGTTTCCTACCAAAGAACAACATGCATATGGACGGAAAAATGCATGACAGTGAAGAACACGGCTAAACATAGGACAGTGCCAACCATTTGAGGTGACTGAAGCAAATTCTGTACAAGCACATAAAAATCGTACCGTGCACAGTACTTGAAATTGAAATATCAAAGCAGCTGCTCTCTCCCATCTTTTCTTTCTTTCGTACATATAATAGCATGGGCGAAGATATCATCTACCAATAGGTCCCTATCAAAGCACTGAACACCCGAAAACAACAACATGCCTTTTTTCTTTCCTATTTTCTTTTCACAAATCCTATTGAAACACTGCATCTCTATGCTATATAAGCTTGCCCACCTACTAAAAGGAAATGACACGAAAGCTTGGGCTCCTATCGAAAATGCACGAAGCTTCACTCCTATCTTCCTCTCAGCACAGGGCTAGGCAACGTAGGAAGCGACATTGTGTTCATCTCCCTCATCGCATGTGTATATATACTGCATCTATTTCCCATTCTTGCTCCAGAAAAATCTCACCACTTAAATATAAAAACTGCAAGCCTTTCTATAATAAAAAATACAACTCCCTTTCACTAAATTACCTTTTTCCTCAAACCACCGTGTTAATTCGAGTAGCAGTAAAGGAGTTCTGGAAGGAGCGCAGGTAGGATTTCGGCACGGGTAGAGGATCTGTGAATGGCTCTATGTATGGAGAGGGATGAATGCGAGTAGGTGTGCATAGGTGTTGGCTGATGGCATTGAGCACGAACGAAGGAAGAATGAAGGTGAAGCAAGTTGTTGGCACGTGAGCATGGAAAAGCAAAGGTCGGAGAACAGGGAAGTGCAGTCGAGAACGTAGCTTGTATTTTCGTAGGGGAAAAGATTAAGTGACGTGATTGTAGTATTTGACATGGAAAGGTGAAACTTGCTGCTACTGTACATTATGGAAAAGCTGAAGTGGAAGCATCGCTTGACAGGATGTGGAGGTCGTGCTCACCGCAATAGAGTGTACTGTGCCGGAAGGGGGGCTGCGATGCCGAGAGCAATGATGGGGTAGGTGAATGACGAGGGTAAAGCCGTCTTGGAGAAGGGGTTTTTGGCGAGTTTGGTTTCTGGGTTCATATGTGAACTGTGTATACAAGAACAATAAGGAGCGATATAATTTGCTGAGGCAGGTGATTCTCGCATGAAGCTTTGTATGAACAACAAGGTAGTGGAAGGGAGGAAGTTTAACGCTGGGGAATGGTGAGCTACAGGCATGCGATGTGGAAGATGTAGTGGAGTCGGGCTATCCGTTTATGTGGGGCTTCGGCCTTTGATGCGTGTATCAGGTGGTAAGGAGCAATATGGATCATTGAGGAAGGAAGAGTATAATATGGAGGGGCCGTAAAACTCGGTGTTGGCTTAGTTAGGCCTTTTAGACTATAAAACAAGATAAAAAGAAAATGGGAAAGTGGATTATCTTTTTTTGAAGCCCGCGTACAAACAAAGTGAAAAAAAAAACGCAGCGTGAGTTCAAACAGGAAGTTAGCCTGACTTAAACTTTTAAACAAAAGGAAAAAAGGGGGTCCTTATAGCTTGCATTTGAAATCAGGAAAGAAGGAATCGGTTTGGGAATTCTTTGCGGAAGGAAGCTACGCTAATAAGGTAACATGGATTTTTAATATAACGGTAATTATTAAAAAGATTAATTATTTAGTTTGTTATAATTATATAGTCGTATAATTGATTAAGCCATAACTCCATTTTACGTTAACAGAATCAAGCGAAATTAGGTCTGTCGGAACCGCATGAACAAACACTACACTGCTGAACTGTTTTGGAACGATGCAAAGCAAGCTGGAATTTTATATATTTTCAGACATACGCTTGAATATAAAAGGTCGGAACCGTCGATCGAAAACAATGGTGAGTTAATTCTCACACATTTCTGAAATGCTATGATGTGCTAAATTCATATAATTTAATTTAATTGGTTGATTGGATGCCTTGAATGCCTATGCCTAATTTAATGGTTGACCTGAATTATGTTATCATTGTTTAATATAAAATTATATGTGTTATGAAATATGATCATGATCTGTGATGCAGGGAAGAGCAGGCTGGAGGAATCAAACTGGGTTCCTCAAATATTTAGTATACTGTTTATTTCATATTACATATGAACTGATTTAAACCCCATTGACTTTAAACCTGTTCGCTGTTGAATGTTGTTGAGTTTTAAATCAATATATAGTATTGGTTGAGGAATTTGTAACAGATGGCCAAAAATACAAACTATTTTATAAAGATGGATTCACCGTCAGGTGAATCGCTAGAAATGAAGTTATGAAATTTATTTTATAACCGAATGTAGATTTTAAAATATATTATTTTCATTGAAGGTTCTAAAAAAGGAAATAAACCAACCACAAATATACATTGATTGTTTTAACCACTAATCACCATTTTTGTACCAAAATCTACCATGTGCGAAGCACGTGTTTATAAAGTAATTATTGAACGTTTTTTATTAACCTAATTCAAGTGACCAGAATTGACGTAACTTTTAGAATGGGTTTATATTAATATTGATTATTATTTATTCAATAATAATCAAGGTGAATGGAATCATTTTGATTAATTATATTATTAATTAATGGAAAGCGCTAAGTGGAATTGATAAACGAATAAATCAGGTTTAGAGGCTGCGTTAACTGAGATTGTTATATTAAATTAGTTTATTAATTTAATGGGAATAGTTAATGATGAATTAAACCATTTTTATTTTAATAAATGTTGGAACTTGATAATTGTTTATTTAATAATAATTGAAGGAATACTTTGCGAATGCAAATTTAGAAATGGAAGTGTGTGAAGTTTAAAAGCCATGTTATGGTAAATGAATACTTAAGCGATTTGAGGTATAATAATATACGTTATGATTAAACCAAAGTTTTATTTAAATTTTTTTTGATTATATTTAACTGGATTATATGAAATCCAATATTTTGTGAAGTTATAAAACCCGAAATTCTATTGAATATATATTATTAAAACAGGTTATTAGAAATGACATTTGAATAAAGTAAAAGCCAGGATTTGGAATTAAAGAATTTGAACTTAATCGGGGAACAGTTGAGATAACTGATTTTCTAAATATTTATCTGATGTTGGTTTCGGCCTTCGAGGTTGATATTTAGGAAATTAGTTTCTTACTAATTTACGGTTAGGAATTAATGGGGGTATGAAATGGGAAGTAAAAATGGAAACCCAAGTTTGAATCAAAGGGGTGAGACGAGTAGAGTTAAAAATATGTGATATAAACTCGTTATATTAATAAGAGATGGGATTTAATTAAAGTATAACTAAAATGGGATTTGTTTTAATATTGTAAATGAATATCGATTTTGTATTACAACTGATATTTATCTTAAAATAAGAACGTTGTTGATCAAGGTCTGAGAGATAATTAAAATGCCCCAACTTGAACAACTTCAGGATTTTCGAAGGATGATATTAGTTGTAATGGGAGGAGATGTTGGATGTAAATTTATTTTGAGAAATAATAATGTAACATTATTTGAAAATGTTGGGAATATATATGATGGGATTTCAAATATAAAAAGGAAATAAAAGGGGCTTGAGGATGTGAAATGATATTTCCATAATAGAAATATATAAGAGGAGATTGGTGAGAATATAACGACATTTTCAAAAGTGAGAAATGAGATTTAGAATGAGTTCATTCTGAAAGGATAAGCGACGATTATAGTGTTCAAATAACGAAAACAAAAGGAGATTCGTAACAATTGTTTGACCTTGATAAGTTGAATCGATTTCCAAATTATAGATAATAAGTAATGTTATAACAAATGTTTGACATGGTAGTTAACGAGAAATTAGATATGATTTTAAGAAAATTTTCCAAGTATATAAATAAAATGATTTAAGAATATTAATATATTAGAACTAATATATTATGGCCAAGTGATGCTGGTTAATAAACCAATGGATCTGTTTCATTTTTACGATTGTTTATTTTGATAGTTAAAATAATCGAATATCAAAATCTAGTCCAATGTTATTGGTACGGAAAGACCGGGATCGAATTTATATTCGAAAACCATTCCGACCAATGAATACAGAAATATGGAGGATGCTGATCAAGATGGAGCAATTGAAGACCGTGAATCTTCATGAGCGGGGGAAATACTATTGAATTTCTCTAGCCGATCCCTAGAGATATCTTGACTGTGATTCTGTCGTGATTGAAATCTACGGATTTGCAAGGATTACTCCCTATTGATCTATAGGGTGATGCCTAGGATGTGGTGGGAGGTTGCCTTCGGTTCATCCTATTCCTGGATGACTTGTATGGACGATGTGAATGGTGGCCAGATGTTACAAAAGTCTATTATAGTACCAACCGTAGGTGAAAATATATTCGATACGCTCAAGAGAAATGAGTGGTCCATCATGTGTGGCCGGGTTGCAAGACGTTCTTGCTGAACCCAGTGTATTCCTCTCTAGAGATACACTATCGACAGGTGGATCCATACCTTATCATATTCGAAATCCAATCTCCAATAAGAGCCCATGGTTTTTGATTGTATAATATATATCTAGAGCGTGAGATGCAAGCATTCCGCTAAATTGTTATTTATTTGTATTTAGATACTATTATAATATCAGAATAAGATATTGATTTCAAAATGTTTTGGGTTATAGTAAGGTAAAAACCGTCCATATTTATGTGTGGATTGGTCTTACTATTATCCTTTTCTTTCAAAAGGATTTCAAAGTTAAACAAGTTGATTGCTGTATGAATTTATTACTGAAAGTATTCCAGACTGATTTGAGTGAATTTTTCTTTGCTTCAAATGTGCTCGGGTCAAACCGAGTATATTATCAGGTTATGTATCGCTTGGAGCTTCAGAAAAGGAGTTGAAGTCGAGATGTATTCCATATATTTACTGGTACTAGTTTATTTCTGCTGTGTGTTGTATTGATCTATATGTATTCTCTGATGTGTAAACATATATATATATACAGTTGTTTTTGAATAAAGTATTCTTGATTATTATAGTTTGTCCATTCCGTTGTGAGACTCTGTGTAACGACCCGCATTTTTGGCCGTCAAATATTTAATTTAATTTATTTATTTTAAATATGACATTTGGAATATTAATGGAATTAAATATTTAATTCGATAATAAAACAAAGTTGAATGTTAATTCTATTTATAATTATAAATCGAGCTTTAAAATGGCGTGCAGTTCGTAATTTGAGTTTTGAAATTCAACTGAGAATACAGGATTCGATTTATGTCGGATTTCTGTGAAACAAGAAACGTTGGAACCGTAATAATGATAATTTTCATATGAAAGAGAAAAATCTAGATTTTGTGTTATAGTTTGATAGTTATGGCCAAATCAAATTTTGAAATAGTCGCTATGGAAATCGTTATTAAAATATCGACCTTTAAAATGGCCGTTTTGCAAACGGACTCAGATTTCGACGAAATCAGTTTTATTAGAACCGTATCGTTAAATTATTGCACGGTGTCAAATGGCATGGCAAACCGATGTCGTATGTGACCACGGTAGCCGTAAACGCCCGTTCAAATTCTATAGCGCGTATTTAAATAAAAGGATATTTGAGTGTAACTTGAGCAGATGATTGAATTAGGCCACGAAACCAGTTCCGTTGAGTTCGTATCGTCGATTAGAGTCAGGATATGTATATAGTTTGTTATTTTTAGAGACCGAGAAATTTGGCGTTAAAAAGGGTAGTGCGGTGCGCGTTAAAATGGCCTACCGGGGCAACAGTCTCAGAATGCGACGAAATTAGTGTCGTTGGGTTCGTATCGAAAAGTTATTGTCGATGTTCGCAGTTTCGAGTTGATTTGATTTATCGGGTGATCGTAGAAAAATTAAACGTGTGTTCATTTCTGGTTTCATAAAGGAATTTTTTTCATACGACCTCAGATTGCGACGAAACTTGTCCCATTGGATCCGGAATATCTTTTTACACTAAGATTAGCCTTTTTATCAGAAGACGAGAGTTGTTTGTGGTGGTTCCTGTGTATTACTTCATGCTGAAGTTTCGTAAATAATATAACATTAAATTTAATATCCTATTCTAACCAATACGTATAGCCTTTTTCTCAACACACACATACAAGCTGTTGCATATCTAAACAAATGAAAAATACGCACATGTTGTTGTTGGACAAGCCGAGAATGACAACACTTCTCCTCTGCAAACCTACCCTGAGAACGCACATGCTAGCATTCTCTAACACATAGACCTCAAATAGGTATTTGGCACTCTATTTTGTACCGCACTGTCAATGTAAATGCTTAAGCTGTAAGCAAATAAAGCCTACCCTAAGACTATGATTTAAGGACTGTGAGCCTATCTTCTATTCTGTTGAAAACACAACACAATGTGACCCTATTGACCTACCAACGAATCACATACAACTAAAGAAGGAGTGCACATACTAATATGAGGCTGCACATGCCTCAGTTTTTTCGCCGACCTTTGCTTCTTTTCACATGCCTAGCGTTGAATTTTAGATACTTTAAAAATTGAAACCCCATGTGCCTTGCCCTTCCCTGTACAATGCCATACCCCCTGTTCTGAAGCTATCCATGCATTGTCACCTGTCTCCATCCACCCTAAGCACATGTCTACGCCATTTTCTTTAATCCACGCAGAACTAGGATGTGAGAGACCAATGCAGACCATTCCCTATCTGAAGACCTACCACCTTAACCCTTGCATGCCAAGGTGTCTCGCAATATAAATACCAAGCGTTTCCCATAGTACAAAGCAACGAACCAGAAAAAGAAAAAAAATGGCACTCAACCTCTTTAAAAATAGTATATATATAATGGTTTATAGAATAAAATGAATAGAAGGCCTCGGGTTTGGAAAAGATGCGGTAGCAAATAGAAGAGTGGATGGTGTGGCAGTGTAGTGAAGATAGGAATTGCTTACGAATGGCTGTTGGGTTCGCTGTGTATTCCAGGTGGAAGTTTTCGGTGGCAGTAGGGTAAAACGTGTTGGATGGAAGTGTTTTCATGGGAGGAAGGCTGCTATCGGCTCGGGAAAAAAAAAAGAAGAGGACGTGCGAAGAAAAGGAAGGACAGAGGACTGGTAAAGCAAGCTTGCGTAGGGGGGGGGCATGCGGTTTGAGGATTAAATAAAGGGCGTGGGGAAGAATGGTGTACAATGGAATTTTCAGTTAAATTAGACGTGTGTTTAATTTAACTAAAATCAGTCGTTATTCCAACAAATGGAGACCCCAAGGTGAGTTAACCTCACTCAGTTACCCTTTTTATATTTTATATAAATTGGGTATTTTTATTTTGTGTGCTCTGCTTGCTGATGGTTGCCTATTTGCTAGTTATACAGTGGTTTGTTGATTTAACTGATGAAATTAAACTGTGTTTAATTTCAGTGAAATACCAAATCGTTATTTTAACGGTTGGTTCCAATAAAGGTAACACACCTTGGTTGGTCATGTTTATTTATAAACATGTTTAAAATGGTTGCATTGTTTGAATTGCTTATGGTTGATGATAAATGATCGTTATTTAATTTATCAGTTAAACAAAACTGAACCGTCTGATTTGAGATAACCATTTGAATACAGGGAAGAACAGGTTGGAGGGATCCAACCGGATTCCTCAAATGTATTATTTATTTTCATATGATCATATATGAATTGATCTGTTTGTGTGGTTGATTTGATGGTTGATTATTGACTGAATATTCAACATCTGTTTGGTTTAAACCAATGGATGATATTGGTTAAGTGTTTGGCAGAATATGGCCTTTAAAAAAATCAATCGGGTTACAGATATTGATTCACCGTCAGGTGAATCGATAGAGATGCAGTTATAAAATTTATTTTTATAACTAGAAATAGAATTTTGGAATATACTATTTTGAATAAAAGTTATATAAAGAGAAATAAACGAATAGTTTACTTATTTAAGACTTTGATTTATTATTAAGTGATTTTAGAAAGTTAATCAGATTGATAAGCACGGAAATAAGAAATAAACTGAATGGTTTAGCTTGGGTAATTATTTGATCAAGCGAAATGAGGAGTTCATGAATAGGTTTTATTTTAAACCTAAGTTTTATAACGAAGTTATAAAAGGAATTTTAAGCGAGAATGAGAGCTTGATTTAAATATTACTTAATCAATTGAATTAAGTTGAAGGAGATTTCGATAAAAGGGTTTAAGATAAACCAAAACATATAAATAAGTTTCAAAGTGGTAAGACGTTAATTTTACATTAACGTTATTTGAGAACGAGATCTAGTAAAAAGGAGAATTTTAAATGAGATTTCAAAATGGGAAATTGAATATAGTTATTCGAGATAGAAGTTAGTCAAACACAACATTCAGGATGAGTTGCCATTTTGTACGACTGCTAGCGTAATTCGCAGGGCTGCAGATAGCCTACGGCGGTCGGATGTTTCCTGAGGGAACCAGGCGTAACCATTGTGATCGCTGCGATCTAGAGTCGAGCGAATAGAGTAAGTCGAATGTTAGTTAATTGAAATTAGAGTTATTCAAATATCATATTTTTGAATATTAAAAGAATTGGAAGTTTCAATTTAACAAAAAGGAAATTTGATTGTCAAAGGCCAAATGATGCTAAATACTGAATCAGTGAACTCATTGGAGTGTCATGTTTGAAACACTGAATATTTTGATAGTTAAAACACCGACTATCAAACCCTCCCAATACGATTGTTGGTATGGAAAGACCGGGATCGAATTTATATTCGAAAACCATTCCGTCCAACAAATACGTGAAGATATCAGGAGATGATCGAGATGGAGCATTGAAGACCGTGGATCTTCATAAACGGAAGAACCACTAATATTCTCTGCCTGGCAAGCAGAGGAAAGCTGTGATTCTGTCGTAGTTGGAATCTACGAGTTGCAAGGACTACTCGCTACTGATCCATGGGGTGATTCCTATATGGATGTAGTAGGATAGTGCCTTCGGTTCATCCTGTTCCTGGATGATGTATATGGACGAGTGTCTGACAGAGTTTTTCCAAAGGGTCACGTACGTTGATTTCTTCAAACGTACGATAGTTGTTGGCGGAGATTTGCCGTTCTCTTAGCTTAACTGCTAGAGTATTTTTGTGGACGTCAATTAGTGATATCTGACGGATCTGACGATGTGGCATTCAAAGTAATGGCGACCAGATATCAAGAGTTAATTCTGGCCTCAAGCCTCATCAACCGGGAAATGACAAAAATCGGGCAGGCAGCATGGCTATGTGGGTCGCTCCCATTAGGGTGTATAATCACCTATCTAGAGGAAGTCCTATTTGTTTCTTAAATTTATGTTTCGATGCTGTCCCTTGTCGGGAGACGGTTGCTGATCCCAACCGTCGGTGATATACATTCGATACTCTCAAGCGAAATGAGGGGTCGGTCATGTGAGGGCCGGGTTGCAAGATGTTCTTGTTGAACCCAGTGTATTTGTCTCTAGAGATACACTATCAGAAGGTGGACCCATACCTTGTCAAGTCGAAATCCAATCTCCAATAAGCGCCCGCGGATTTTGATTGTATACTATATATGTGGAGTGTGAGATGCAAGCGTTCCACTAGATTGTTATTTACTTGTATTTAGACATTATTATAATATCAGACAAGATATTGATTTCAAAATGGTTTTGGGTTATCGTAAGGTAAAAACCGTCCGTGTTTATGTGTGGATTTGGTCTTACGATTATCCTTTTCTTTTGAAAGGATGTTTGAACTTTAAAATCATGATTGGATGATTTACCCTTATCACTGTGCGAGTTTATCTCACTCTGGTTCACCAGACTGACCCGGTGTTTTGTAAATGCTCGGGTTAGGCCGGGTTGTACAGGTTCAGGTTATCGACTGCTGTGAAGAGACGAGCTGGAAGAGTCCAGACGTATGATATTACTACTATTCCGCTGTGTGTTATATGAGGACAGATTAATATCACTGTCCAGATGTGTACTCTGATATTGTAAGTATTTTAAAAGTTCTCAATAAAGATTTATTTCTGTATTATATTTTGTTCCGCTGCGATGTGAGACTCTGTGTGTGGTGTTTCTTCTTCTTCTTCTATTCTAATATTTCTTTCTTTCTTATCTCACCCTCTAACTTCTTTCTATTAATGATCTGGAATGTTCGATGTCTGAATGGTCAACATGGTAGTTTGATGTTGATTTTCGGAGTCGAAAATCCCGGTTCGTTACAGTGGTATCAGAGCTGAAGGTTAAGTGATTACCTTGGCTCTGTGGCGTGACTCAGTAGAGATGGGGTTAGTAATACCCTAGATTGAGTTTGAGTGTATATATATGAGCGCGTATTTGTAAATTGTTATAAAAACTGTTTATATTGTGTTGATTGGTTTGTCGAGTAGTTTATGAATTCTGGTCGATACAGTAATGCAAACTGCATCGATAAGTGTTTCTAAACTCTTGAACATAATAATTCGACACAGTATGTTTTTGAAAGAGGGTAAATGAAATAATTTTACCCAAATTATATTTTGATATAAAAGAATGATTAATATTTGGAGTATTATAGTATATTGGATGTGTTATAATTGAATGGTTATGTAAGTAACCAATCAGAATTCCTATGGATATAATATATGGAATCAGATGAATTAAATTTGAAGTTAAACCAGAATTTAGATTGAAATTGTGAAAAATTAGAAGAGTGTGAAAAGTAATTTTGGATTAAATGTATGTGAATTTTAAGATCCTGGGTGAATTTGAAAATATTTTCCAAGCATTTATATTTGGAGATATTTCAAAATGAAAGTGTTTAAAATTGGAGTTTTGAAAAGTGACAAAGTATTGAACTCACTTCAATAGCTGGAAAATAGATTCCGATGATGATCCGGACATCATCGGTATTCATTTTCGAGTTCTAAGTGACGGATTACTACCAAAGGTTTTGTTTTGAATTGCTTTGAGAAAGACAAGTTTGAATCCTGAAAAAGATTATTTGATTTTTGAAAGAGCTGAACTGTTTGAAAACTCCCAGGGAAATTGTTTGAACAAGGCAAAATTAAATAGAATTTGTGAAAGCAAATATGAATTGCATTGAAATCAATTAACCGGAAATTGAAACGGGATATAATATATCAAGTAGAATCAGACTTGGAATTGGAAGACCGGAATCTGAGATGGTGGTGGACTGGTAAGTTAAGAGTTGAAATGGATAATTGATGGAAATTGAGTTAAGAATGAGATTTGGCTTGGTTGCGGGAAGGATTTGGGCTTGAGGATAAAAGTGGAATTTCGTTTGGGAATGCATTTGTATAAGCTGACAGGGCAGCAGATGGGAAGGGTATGATGATATGCCCGACAAAAAGGTACACGTTTATGTTTATATGGGTTTGGTGATTTATGAGCCTATTTGGCAAGCCGCTTGGCTGTTTCATTTTCTTTTGAATTGAAGGAGGCTTAGAAAGGCGAGTTGTGGTTGTACCGATTGAGCCGTACAGAGGAGGTGCTGGCGAAATTTTTCGAAAATTTAAAAGTGTTAGAAAATTTTCGATATTTTTGAAAATATTTATTCACGGTATTGAATAGGTTTCTAATTTAATATAAAATTTGATTTGAAATTAATGAGTTTATAACATTCTTTCTTACCATAGCAATTTCGAGGACGAAATTATTTTAAGGGGGGAAGAATGTAACGACCCGCATTTTTGGCCGTCAAATATTTAATTTAATTTATTTATTTTATATATGACATTTGGAATATTAATGGAATTAAATATTTAATTCGATAATAAAACAAAGTTGAATGTTAATTCTATTTATAATTATAAATCGAGCTTTAAAATGGCGTGCAGTTCGTAATTTGAGTTTTGAAATTCAACTGAGAATACAGGATTCGATTTATGTCGGATTTCTGTGAAACAAGAAACGTTGGAACCGTAATAATGATAATTTTCATATGAAAGAGAAAAATCTAGATTTCGTGTTATAGTTTGATAGTTATGGCCAAATCAAATTTTGAAATAGTCGCTATGGAAATCGTTATTAAAATATCGACCTTTAAAATGGCCGTTTTGCAAACGGACTCAGATTTCGACGAAATCAGTTTTATTAGAACCGTATCGTTAAATTATTGCACGGTGTCAAATGGCGTGGCAAACCGATGTCGTATGTGACCACGGTAGCCGTAAACGCCCGTTCAAATTCTATAGCGCGTATTTAAATAAATAAAAGGATATTTGAGTGTAACTTGAGCAGATGATTGAATTAGGCCACGAAATCAGTTCCGTTGAGTTCGTATCGTCGATTAGAGTCAGGATATGTATATAGTTTGTTATTTTTAGAGACCGAGAAATTTGGCGTTAAAAAGGGTAGTGCGGTGCGCGTTAAAATGGCCTACCGGGGCAACAGTCTCAGAATGCGACGAAATTAGTGTCGTTGGGTTCGTATCGAAAAGTTATTGTCGATGTTCGCAGTTTCGAGTTGATTTGATTTATCGGGTGATCGTAGAAAAATTAAACGTGTGTTCATTTCTGGTTTCATAAAGGAATTTTTTTCATACGACCTCAGATTGCGACGAAACTTGTCCCATTGGATCCGGAATATCTTTTTACACTAAGATTAGCCTTTTTATCAGAAGACGAGAGTTGTTTGTGGTGGTTCCTGTGTATTACTTCTTGCTGAAGTTTCGTAAATAATATAACATTAAATTTAATATCCTATTCTAACCAATACGTATAGCCTTTTTCTCAACACACACATACAAGCTGTTGCATATCTAAACAAATGAAAAATACGCACATGTTGTTGTTGGACAAGCCGAGAATGACAACACTTCTCCTCTGCAAACCTACCCTGAGAACGCACATGCTAGCATTCTCTAACACATAGACCTCAAATAGGTATTTGGCACTCTATTTTGTACCGCACTGTCAATGTAAATGCTTAAGCTGTAAGCAAATAAAGCCTACCCTAAGACTATGATTTAAGGACTGTGAGCCTATCTTCTATTCTGTTGAAAACACAACACAATGTGACCCTATTGACCTACCAACGAATCACATACAACTAAAGAAGGAGCGCACATACTAATATGAGGCTGCACATGCCTCAGTTTTTTCGCCGACCTTTGCTTCTTTTCACATGCCTAGCGTTGAATTTTAGATACTTTAAAAATTGAAACCCCATGTGCCTTGCCCTTCCCTGTACAATGCCATACCCCCTGTTCTGAAGCTATCCATGCATTGTCACCTGTCTCCATCCACCCTAAGCACATGTCTACGCCATTTTCTTTAATCCACGCAGAACTAGGATGTGAGAGACCAATGCAGACCATTCCCTATCTGAAGACCTACCACCTTAACCCTTGCATGCCAAGGTGTCTCGCAATATAAATACCAAGCGTTTCCCATAGTACAAAGCAACGAACCAGAAAAAGAAAAAAAAAATGGCACTCAACCTCTTTAAAAATAGTATATATATAATGGTTTATAGAATAAAATGAATAGAAGGCCTCGGGTTTGGAAAAGATGCGGTAGCAAATAGAAGAGTGGATGGTGTGGCAGTGTAGTGAAGATAGGAATTGCTTACGAATGGCTGTTGGGTTCGCTGTGTATTCCAGGTGGAAGTTTTCGGTGGCAGTGGGGTAGAATGTGTTGGATGGAAGTGTTTTCATGGGAGGAAGGCTGCTATCGGCTCGGGAAAAAAAAAAAAAAGAGGACGTGCGAAGAAAAGGAAGGACAGAGGACTGGGAAAGCAAGCTTGCGTAGGGGGGGGGGGCATGCGGTTTGAGGATTAAATAAAGGGCGTGGGGAAGAATGGTGTACAATGGAATTTTCAGTTAAATTAGACGTGTGTTTAATTTAACTAAAATCAGTCGTTATTCCAACAAATGGAGACCCCAAGGTGAGTTAACCTCACTCAGTTACCCTTTTTATATTTTATATAAATTGGGTATTTTTATTTTGTGTGCTCTGCTTGCTGATGGTTGCCTATTTGCTAGTTATACTGTAAAGACCCGCAACTTCCCCGTAAAGGAAAGCGTCGGATAGTTCGAGAACAAACCACAATAGAATCATACAAAAGAACATTTCATTGTATATACAACAATGCATCAGATTACAAGAATGTACAGAGTATAAATGAATATTACACAGAAATATCAGAGATTTAAATTACATTTAAATACATAGCAGCGGAGAATAATACAATACACAACTAGAATGAGATATACGGATACAAAGCTTTCCGGATATCGTTCCAGCTGTAAACCAGGATCCTGTGAATATAAATCTGCAAAACCAAAACTACTAGCTGCCCGTGTCAAAATAAGGGCACCCAGAGTTTAGGTTAAAACAATAAACTCCAGGTCAGTCATGTGACTGGTGTGAGAACTAAAACAGTTATTAATCTTTATTTTAAATCATTAGGTAAATCAAGGGACCACGCCGTATAACACGGAACGGGTTTCCTCCCAAGAATACCAGTGCATAAAACAACAGCGCAATGCTAAATAAAGAAAAATGAAGCTGTTATAAGACCCAGGTCCTATCATACAATGCAACGCAAGCCAGGGGATAGGGTTTTCCCTTATAACAGCCAAAGAATGCTTGATACGTTTGAAACAAATCATTTGATACTATAATAAGTGCATAGTGTATAAAACAGCTTCAAATCATAAGTATCAATCATAGGCGGCATGGGTACCATATATCATGTTGCCATATATAGGTTTACAAATAAAACCGCAAATGTCGCGTATTTGGAAATTGGATTTCCATCTATGAACCGAGGCAAAAGATAGTCCTCAACCGATTCGAGACGCTCTAGCCCGTGTCTCAGGAACAGCCGCAACTGCCCCTTGGATCCTCAGGGCCGGTCCACACGGAGTGGATTATTATGCCTGAACAATACGTCTCCCCACCCTATGGGGTGTAAGTCTGGTCCGTCAGCCGACCAGAATGCATTCGGCCGAAACCGATATAACCGAGGCGCCTCGCAACAGCAACAACCACATAAGTCAAACTCGTCAGGGCGTGTAAAACCACTGACGCCACTTCTAGCTAGAAAGAAACGCATGCCCTCCCTGACGTCCTCTCCCGTTTTTGGTTCATACCGGGTGCGAAACTCGCGAAGCAAACGTTACACAAAGCTACGCCACAAAGGCCGT
Source organism: Allium sativum (assembly GCA_030737875.1). Lineage (NCBI taxonomy): Eukaryota > Viridiplantae > Streptophyta > Magnoliopsida > Asparagales > Amaryllidaceae > Allium > Allium sativum. The sequence continues at coordinate 980,274,259 of CM060913.1, read as the reverse complement.
GCTTTGATCATCACCACAAGACTTTGCTTTTCAACAGAAGCCTCGATCAATTGCCACTTAGCATGCCACACAGGCAAACCATCTTATGCAACCGATATCAGTCACACAGAATGAAATCCGATGTCAGACACACAGTCCATTTACAAGTCCGTTCTGGGGCTGAACGAAACCGGAGGCACCTAGTACCCCGCATATCCATCGATCTCCAAGTACGTCTGGACGATCACCAACTGTTTCCATCTTCTTGGGTGTACAGCCCAATCAAGATCATCAGTTATCACCCAAACGACGTGAAGACCTCCGGTCTTCGACCATCGTCTTCATCTTCGACTTATCGTCGTATCAGTTATTCAGAATGGGATGAACCCGGTCTTTCCGAATAACTCGCGTATATTTTAAATAAGTGTTACACAAACACAACATACGCCTCATTCCAATTCATTAGTCACTAACCGTAAATTAATCAAGAGAATAATTCCCCAAATATTAACCCCGAAGGCCGAAACCAACATCAGATCAATATCCAGAAAACCCTTCTGCTTGGCTAACCGACAGTTAGTTTCTAAATTTCACGTTCAAATCTAATTAAAGATTTAACTATCGCCTGGAGCAAAACTGGTGATACTCCATTTTCGATCATTTCAATCTAATTAAAGATTCATTAAAACTCCACTTAGTTTTAATCTTCGACTGGGTTAAAGAATCAGTGTCATTTAAAACACGGTTCACGATAAACCCAAAATCCCATTTATTAATTATCGGGTTAAAGAACAAGTGTTATTTAAAACACTGTTCACGATAAACCCAAAAATCAATATCAATTCCAATTAAATATTATTTAATTGGTACACTTCATTAAATCTAAATAAAAAGATTTAATCTTTTCTCAACTGGGTTCAAGAACAGTGTTAGTGAAGACACCATTCACGACAAACCCAAATCACATTCGATATTCAATACAAGGCTCTGAATAGAAAATATATCGGCTTATATTCAATATCGAATTCTACGACTAACAAATGTCGTATTTGAAAATAACGATATCAATATATATCTTTCAAATTTCCATAACAACACCTGTATAATCACGAATTCCAACATCGAAATATTCCGAAGACAATTTCGATTCAAATCCACTCCAATGCAATCATTGGAAATTTTGGTTATTTTTAAAACCCTTTTCGAATTCAATTTATTTATTTAAAAATAAATAGAATTATAATTCTAGTTCAAAACTAGTTCATTTCGATAAAAATCCATTTTTATCTTTTCAAATATGGAGTTTTTCATCCCAATTCTTTCTAAATCATTTCTTATGATTTTACACAAATTATTGCTATTTTTAATAATTTTATCAAGGCCCGTACAGTCGATTTCCATTAACGGCCATCGAACTGCACTTACAGCGACCTTTTTCGAATTTGATTTGGATGTATCTCCAAATCCAACCGTTAGATTTCAAATTTCTAACATTCATTAGAAAGCTCTTTTCGATACGAACCCAACGGTTCCGGTTTTAGGAGAATCCGACGGTCGGATCTCCCGCAATGTCCGTTTGAAATAAATGGTCGAAATTCACGAACTGCCGCGGCGCGGCGCGTTCTATTCAGGCCATTATATTATATATATAATATATATAATATATACTTCGTCGATTTCTATTTAAAACGAATTATATAAATAGTTTTAAATTCGTTTCAAAAGCAATTTCAACTTCCTTTTCAATTCAAATCAAAATTGAATTCTTCTTTATAAATTCGTTTCAAAATTCATTTCTATTCAATTCAAATTTCAATTCAATTTGAATTCATTTCAATTCGTTTTCAATTCAATTTGAATTCGTTTTTAATTCAATTCATTTCGAAATCGTTTTCAATTCAATTCATTTCGAAATCGTTTTCAATTCAATTCATTTCGAAATCGTTTTCAATTCAATTTGAATTCGTTTTCAATTCATTTCATTTCGAAATCGTTTTCAATTCAATTCATTTCGAAATCGTTTTCAATTCAATTCATTTCGAAATCGTTTTCAATTCAATTCATTTCGAAATCGTTTTCAATTCAATTCATTTCGAAATCGTTTTCAATTCAATTCATTTCGAAATCGTTTTCAATTCAATTTGAATTCGTTTTCAATTCAATTCATTTCGAAATCGTTTTCAATTCAATTCATTTCGAAATCGTTTTCAATTCAATTCATTTCGAAATCGTTTTCAATTCAATTCATTTCGAAATCGTTTTCAATTCAATTTGAATTCGTTTTCAATTCAATTCATTTCGAAATCGTTTTCAATTCAATTCAAAATATTCGATTTCGAAATCACTTTTCAATATTCATTTTTAAGATGAATAAAATCGATATAAATATCGTTCACGTCAAAATGGCGTCAATCTAATCAACACGGCTTCATAAATTTCTATTTTCAAATATTCTATTTCAAATATTTCTTTTTCAAAATAGTTGTTATTATCAAAATATTTCGTTCAACACATGACCAATCTCAATGAATGAGTACTGTCAACACATGAACTTTTATTTTATAATATTCTTTATTTTTCAAATGGGAATGAGGCCCAATCAATCACCATATAAAGTTAATTATATGGATTTTCATACAACACATGTATATAATAACATTGAAAATAATCAACCATCAACCAAAGTGCACTACACTGTAAAAGCATCAAATATAGATATTCAACGCTTATAACAGCCTGTCAATCAATCGATCGACATATTTAATCAATCAGGATGAGTGAACTGCAAATTTCATCCCAACACCCGTGTGGGGTTTCAAACAATCAAACAAATATTTTATTCGTGCAGTTGGGCGATGTGTAAAATTTATCGTCCCAATCAATGTCATTCAAATAGGTGTACATAAACAAACCGTTTGGTTTGTAAATGAATATTCCATTTTATTCACTTCACGTTAAAAATTATATTTTTAACGATAAAACATTTTATTTCAACATATGAATTTCTCTTCAATTCATTTATTCTATAAAATGATATTTTTATTTTTCTAATATATTTTAGAAAATTTCGGCGGCATAACGGCACGATACTAGAAACGGGACAAGGCCTAGCCTTATCCTCGGTCTAGTGAAGGCCCACGCCATTCACACATCAATCAAATCAATTTCATCTCACCAAACAATTCAATTCAAACAAATAACTCAACTAATCTATGCAACCAAACAAACAAGTCCATGGTCTGTGGACGATTGTGTCGGGTGCTACTAAGCACCGTCTGCATCCTAGTATATATATATATATATAACTAGAAAAATAAATTGAAAGGTGAGAAATTCTCACATATAGCTATCTTATCTTCACCACTAGACTTTGCAGAAGTCTTCGTCGCTTTCGCATTTTCTTCATCTTCGTTGCCCGTATTCTCTACATATGTAAAAATCGAATTTTTACTTCGCTATTCCATATATAAAAATCGAATTTTTATTTCAAAGTTCAATATATAAAAATCGAATTTTTATTTCAAAGTTCAATATATAAAAATCGAATTTTTATTTCAAAGTTCAATATATAAAAATCGAATTTTTATTTCAAAGTTCAATATATAAAAATCGAATTTTTATTTCAAAGTTCAATATATAAAAATCGAATTTTTATTTCAAAGTTCAATATATAAAAATCGAATTTTTATTTCAAAGTTCAATATATAAAAATCACATCTTTTTAAATTAAAAACATAATCTTTTCTAAATGTAAAAATCTTTACTTTCCCATTCTTTTCTCTAAAAACATAATTCTATTCTTTACATAGAAATAAAATCTTTCTTAGGAAGTTAAAAAATCCTATTTTCCTGTAAGCAAAACAATATATATTTATATCTATAAAAATAATGCAAATTTATCCTTAAAACTGAAAATTAACTAAATCATTAAATTAAATAAACAAAGCAAAACAAATGCTCACTGGTTTGAGGAGAAAAAGGGGCGGAGGTGCTCACCCTGGAGGTCGAGCGTCGGCCTCAGGCGATGCTGGAGGCGGTGGAGCTTTCGAGGGGCGCGTCGCGTTTCTGAAACGAGGAGGGGGGGCTTCGGTGGGCTCGTCGAGGGAGGGGGGCTTCGATGGGAGTTCGTCGAGGGAGGGGGGGGGGGTGCGGCGATGGTCGGCAGCGCTTCGGGGGGGGGGGGGGCTGTCGATGACGCTAGGGTTTTTTTTTTGTTTTTTTTTTCTCGTTTGAAATCTGATTGAACGGGGGGGGGGGGGGGGGCAGAAATATAAAGTAGGAAGAGATATTTTTTTTTTCCTTTATTTAATTATTAAAAAGTTGACTTTCACATACGACCTCTAAACGAGGCCCACCGCCTGTCATCCATAGCGTTCTACCCCCATTCTGAACACAATGGGATATGTATCGTAGGCTGATTCGACCGTTTGAATCAGTTTCCGTTATATTTAAAATATAAATCTTTATATTGAATTTTAAACGTACATTTCAAATTACCGGGGCCACATACTAACTCTAAAAATTCTCGAAAAATATTTTCTAGCTTCGTATTGACGATACGGTCCTAACAAAACTAGTTTCGACGAATTCTGAGACCGTTTGAAAAATGGCCAATTTCCAGTCGATTAAAATCAACTGAAACTGGTCAAACGCGTTTTCCTTTGCCACGCTCACATATTGATTCGAAAAATTATGAAATTTGGAATCTAGAAATAATTTGACACTGCGGACCCAACAAAACTAGTTTCGTCGAAATCCGAGGTCGTTTGCAAAATTGCTATTTTTAAGGGCCTTATATATATATAAATATATATAAATTCCACAGCGACTATTTCTAATTTTAAACTGGACATATCTTATCATCTCTAAGATGAAATCTCAGTTTGTTAACTTCGTTACAAAGATATAGTTATACAGATTCAAATATTTCTTGTTTCGTTCAATTCTGACTTATATTGAATTCTGTATATTCATTTGAAATTAGAAATCGAATTTTCGAACTACCGCGCCATTTTCAATTCCTTTTTATAATTATATATAATTATTATATATTCTAACGACGACGTATATAATATATACGTCGAATTATATTAAAAAATAAATTTCTCGTCGTTATTATTTAAAATAATTCATTTTAAATAATCAAAATTCGCTAAAATGGCCAAAATAAAAATTTTAAACTGGCCCAGATTTTACGGGTTGTTACAATCTCCCCCACTTAAAACTTTTCGTCCCCGAAAAGGAACAAAGTCGAAAGTGGTTTGATTATTCCGCTCTACGCTCAACCTGGCTTCCATTTTCCAACTTTTCAGTTTCTGAGAATTTTCAAAATTTCAAAAATTTGGCTAACACCCTAAATTTTCGAAAAATTTCGCCATAACCTCCCCTTCAATGGGAGCATCGGGGAATTTCAAATAGCTTCCCCGGTCCTTCAGATCTCAAAAAGAAAAAGAAAAAGCCAAGCGGCTAGCCAATAGGCTCACAAAATCATCATCACCCAAACAAAACAGGAAATTATGTAGTAAACATGTACCTATTTGTCGGGCAAACAAATTTTATTCTCTGGCTCTAGCCTCCTTGCTATGACCTGTTCAATGATATATATGTATATGCAAGCAAACGCAACCGATTTTCGATATAATTCAATATTTGGTTCTGTTAGGCTAAATGGCTAAAAATTAGCAAACAAATAAACAAACAACACAAACATCAATCAATTAGTGAATTAGAGTTTCAAATTCATAATTTTGATACATATACAAAAAATCAAATTTTTGATGCCAATTCACAACAAATAAATCTATCTATATAAGTTTTGGTTCTCACACCAGTCTAATGGAAATATATAGATATTACACTTTCGAAACACGAAAATAAATACTGGTGATGGCGCGCCATCATCAGAATCCTGTCCGGGCGACTAGAGTGTGACTCTATATCTATCCAGTATATTAAAATTTCGAATACACGCGGATCAGACGTATATGCAAAATCTATATATACTGGATTGTCCACATCAATATAAATAGATAATCAAATACGAATAGTTGATTTAAATTTTCAAAACAAATTTTGTTTTCATTTGAAAAATATACTCTTCACACTCGTTCTAGGATACTACTGATCCTATCTCTAACGAGTCATTCTAATTGGATATTATTAACCCAATATCTGATGAATTCTTTCGTATGTTTCTAATGTGTCTTGTTCTCTAGCTTTGTAAACCAAAGCTCTGATACCACGTGTAAAATAGCCGACGAAATCCGGTAGGCTTTGCAACCATCCCTTCATCCCCCAAGCAGCAGGTAATACCCACCGTGGCTCCTACATGGTCCCCCAGTCCCTTGTTTTACGGTGACCCTCTCGAGTCTCGCGCCTATTGGCGAACCAACGCCCTCCCCGGCGCCATGTAGGGGTAAGAGTCTCCCGTTCGCCACCAAACCGCGAAGCGAGAACCCCCTATCATGTGTACCCGGCCTACTCAGGGCCAGCAACAAGAACTGGTGATACTCCATTTTCGATCATTTCAATCTAATTAAAGATTCATTAAAACTCCACTTAGTTTTAATCTTCGACTGGGTTAAAGAATCAGTGTCATTTAAAACACGGTTCACGATAAACCCAAAATCCCATTTATTAATTATCGGGTTAAAGAACAAGTGTTATTTAAAACACTGTTCACGATAAACCCAAAAATCAATATCAATTCCAATTAAATATTATTTAATTGGTACACTTCATTAAATCTAAATAAAAAGATTTAATCTTTTCTCAACTGGTTTCAAGAACAGTGTTAGTGAAGACACCATTCACGACAAACCCAAATCACATTCGATATTCAATACAAGGCTCTGAATAGAAAATATATCGGCTTATATTCAATATCGAATTCTACGACTAACAAATGTCGTATTTGAAAATAACGATATCAATATATATCTTTCAAATTTCCATAACAACACCTGTATAATCACGAATTCCAACATCGAAATATTCCGAAGACAAATTCGATTCAAATCCACTCCAATGCAATCATTGGAAATTTTGGTTATTTTTAAAACCCTTTTCGAATTCAATTTATTTATTTAAAAATAAATAGAATTATAATTCTAGTTCAAAACTAGTTCATTTCGATAAAAATCCATTTTTATCTTTTCAAATATGGAGTTTTTCATCCCAATTCTTTCTAAATCATTTCTTATGATTTTACACAAATTATTGCTATTTTTAATAATTTTATCAAGGCCCGTACAGTCGATTTCCATTAACGGCCATCGAACTGCACTTACAGCGACCTTTTTCGAATTTGATTTGGACGTATCTCCAAATCCAACCGTTAGATTTCAAATTTCTAACATTCATTAGAAAGCTCTTTTCGATACGAACCCAACGGTTCCGGTTTTAGGAGAATCCGACGGTCGGATCTCCCGCAATGTCCGTTTGAAATAAATGGTCGAAATTCACGAACTGCCGCGGCGCGGCGCGTTCTATTCAGGCCATTATATTATATATATAATATATATAATATATACTTCGTCGATTTCTATTTAAAACGAATTATATAAATAGTTTTAAATTCGTTTCAAAAGCAATTTCAACTTCCTTTTCAATTCAAATCAAAATTGAATTCTTCTTTATAAATTCGTTTCAAAATTCATTTCTATTCAATTCAAATTTCAATTCAATTTGAATTCATTTCAATTCGTTTTCAATTCAATTTGAATTCGTTTTTAATTCAATTCATTTCGAAATCGTTTTCAATTCAATTCATTTCGAAATCGTTTTCAATTCAATTCATTTCGAAATCGTTTTCAATTCAATTTGAATTCGTTTTCAATTCATTTCATTTCGAAATCGTTTTCAATTCAATTCATTTCGAAATCGTTTTCAATTCAATTCATTTCGAAATCGTTTTCAATTCAATTCATTTCGAAATCGTTTTCAATTCAATTCATTTCGAAATCGTTTTCAATTCAATTCATTTCGAAATCGTTTTCAATTCAATTTGAATTCGTTTTCAATTCAATTCATTTCGAAATCGTTTTCAATTCAATTCATTTCGAAATCGTTTTCAATTCAATTCATTTCGAAATCGTTTTCAATTTAATTCATTTCGAAATCGTTTTCAATTCAATTTGAATTCGTTTTCAATTCAATTCATTTCGAAATCGTTTTCAATTCAATTCAAAATATTCGATTTCGAAATCACTTTTCAATATTCATTTTTAAGATGAATAAAATCGATATAAATATCGTTCACGTCAAAATGGCGTCAATCTAATCAACACGGCTTCATAAATTTCTATTTTCAAATATTCTATTTCAAATATTTCTTTTTCAAAATAGTTGTTATTATCAAAATATTTCGTTCAACACATGACCAATCTCAATGAATGAGTACTGTCAACACATGAACTTTTATTTTATAATATTCTTTATTTTTCAAATGGGAATGAGGCCCAATCAATCACCATATAAAGTTAATTATATGGATTTTCATACAACACATGTATATAATAACATTGAAAATAATCAACCATCAACCAAAGTGCACTACACTGTAAAAGCATCAAATATAGATATTCAACGCTTATAACAGCCTGTCAATCAATCGATCGACATATTTAATCAATCAGGATGAGTGAACTGCAAATTTCATCCCAACACCCGTGTGGGGTTTCAAACAATCAAACAAATATTTTATTCGTGCAGTTGGGCGATGTGTAAAATTTATCGTCCCAATCAATGTCATTCAAATAGGTGTACATAAACAAACCGTCTGGTTTGTAAATGAATATTCCATTTTATTCACTTCACGTTAAAAATTATATTTTTAACGATAAAACATTTTATTTCAACATATGAATTTCTCTTCAATTCATTTATTCTATAAAATGATATTTTTATTTTTCTAATATATTTTAGAAAATTTCGGCGGCATAACGGCACGATACTAGAAACGGGACAAGGCCTAGCCTTATCCTCGGTCTAGTGAAGGCCCACGCCATTCACACATCAATCAAATCAATTTCATCTCACCAAACAATTCAATTCAAACAAATAACTCAACTAATCTATGCAACCAAACAAACAAGTCCATGGTCTGTGGACGATTGTGTCGGGTGCTACTAAGCACCGTCTGCATCCTAATATATATATATATATATATAACTAGAAAAATAAATTGAAAGGTGAGAAATTCTCACATATAGCTATCTTATCTTCACCACTAGACTTTGCAGAAGTCTTCGTCGCTTTCGCATTTTCTTCATCTTCGTTGCCCGTATTCTCTACATATGTAAAAATCGAATTTTTACTTCGCTATTCCATATATAAAAATCGAATTTTTATTTCAAAGTTCAATATATAAAAATCGAATTTTTATTTCAAAGTTCAATATATAAAAATCGAATTTTTATTTCAAAGTTCAATATATAAAAATCGAATTTTTATTTCAAAGTTCAATATATAAAAATCGAATTTTTATTTCAAAGTTCAATATATAAAAATCGAATTTTTATTTCAAAGTTCAATATATAAAAATCGAATTTTTATTTCAAAGTTCAATATATAAAAATCGAATTTTTATTTCAAAGTTCAATATATAAAAATCAAATTTTTATTTCAAAGTTCAATATATAAAAATCGAATTTTTATTTCAAAGTTCAATATATAAAAATCACATCTTTTTAAATTAAAAACATAATCTTTTCTAAATGTAAAAATCTTTACTTTCCCATTCTTTTCTCTAAAAACATAATTCTATTCTTTACATAGAAATAAAATCTTTCTTAGGAAGTTAAAAAATCCTATTTTCCTGTAAGCAAAACAATATATATTTATATCTATAAAAATAATGCAAATTTATCCTTAAAACTGAAAATTAACTAAATCATTAAATTAAATAAACAAAGCAAAACAAATGCTCACTGGTTTGAGGAGAAAAAGGGGCGGAGGTGCTCACCCTGGAGGTCGAGCGTCGGCCTCAGGCGATGCTGGAGGCGGTGGAGCTTTCGAGGGGCGCGTCGCGTTTCTGAAACGAGGAGGGGGGGGGGCTTCGGTGGGCTCGTCGAGGGAGGGGGGCTTCGATGGGAGTTCGTCGAGGGAGGGGGGGGGGGGTGCGGCGATGGTCGGCAGCGCTTCGGGGGGGGGGGGGCTGTCGATGACGCTAGGGTTTTTTTTTTGTTTTTTTTTCTCGTTTGAAATCTGATTGAACGGGGGGGGGGGGCAGAAATATAAAGTAGGAAGAGATATATTTTTTTTTCCCTTTATTTAATTATTAAAAAGTTGACTTTCACATACGACCTCTAAACGAGGTCCACCGCCTGTCGTCCATAGCGTTCTACCCCCATTCTGAACACAATGGGATATGTATCGTAGGCTAATTCGACCGTTTGAATCAGTTTCCGTTATATTTAAAATATAAATCTTTATATTGAATTTTAAACGTACATTTCAAATTACCGGGGCCACATACTAACTCTAAAAATTCTCGAAAAATATTTTCTAGCTTCGTATTGACGATACGGTCCTAACAAAACTAGTTTCGACGAATTCTGAGACCGTTTGAAAAATGGCCAATTTCCAGTCGATTAAAATCAACTGAAACTGGTCAAACGCGTTTTCCTTTGCCACGCTCACATATTGATTCGAAAAATTATGAAATTTGGAATCTAGCAATAATTTGACACTGCGGACCCAACAAAACTAGTTTCGTCGAAATCCGAGGTCGTTTGCAAAATTGCTATTTTTAAGGGCCTTATATATATATATATAAATATATATAAATTCCACAGCGACTATTTCTAATTTTAAACTGGACATATCTTATCATCTCTAAGATGAAATCTCAGTTTGTTAACTTCGTTACAAAGATATAGTTATACAGATTCAAATATTTCTTGTTTCGTTCAATTCTGACTTATATTGAATTCTGTATATTCATTTGAAATTAGAAATCGAATTTTCGAACTACCGCGCCATTTTCAATTCCTTTTTATAATTATATATAATTATTATATATTCTAACGACGACGTATATAATATATACGTCGAATTATATTAAAAAATAAATTTCTCGTCGTTATTATTTAAAATAATTCATTTTAAATAATCAAAATTCGCTAAAATGGCCAAAATAAAAATTTTAAACTGGCCCAGATTTTACGGGTTGTTACATATACAGTGGTTTGTTGATTTAACTGATGAAATTAAACCGTGTTTAATTTCAGTGAAATACCAAATCGTTATTTTAACGGTTGGTTCCAATAAAGGTAACACACCTTGGTTGGTCATGTTTATTTATAAACATGTTTAAAATGGTTGCATTGTTTGAATTGCTTATGGTTGATGTTAAATGATCGTTATTTAATTTATCAGTTAAACAAAACTGAACCGTCTGATTTGAGATAACCATTTGAATACAGGGAAGAACAGGTTGGAGGGATCCAATCGGATTCCTCAAATGTATTATTTATTTTCATATGATCATATATGAACTGATCTGTTTGTGTGATTGATTTGATGGTTGATTATTGACTGAATATTCAACATCTGTTTGGTTTAAACCAATGGATGATATTGGTTAAGTGTTTGGCAGAATATGGCCTTTAAAAAAATCAATCGGGTTACAGATATTGATTCACCGTCAGGTGAATCGATAGAGATGCAGTTATAAAATTTATTTTTATAACTAGAAATAGAATTTTGGAATATACTATTTTGAATAAAAGTTATATAAAGAGAAATAAACGAATTGTTTACTTATTTAAGACTTTGATTTATTATTAAGTGATTTTAGAAAGTTAATCAGATTGATAAGCACGGAAATAAGAAATAAACCGAATGGTTTAGCTTGGGTAATTATTTGATCAAGCGAAATGAGGAGTTCATGAATAGGTTTTATTTTAAACCTAAGTTTTATAACGAAGTTATAAAAGGAATTTTAAGCGAGAATGAGAGCTTGAATTAAATATTACTTAATCAATTGAATTAAGTTGAAGGAGATTTCGATAAAAGGGTTTAAGATAAACCAAAACATATAAATAAGTTTCAAAGTGGTAAGACGTTAATTTTACATTAACGTTATTTGAAAACGAGATCTAGTAAAAAGGAGAATTTTAAATGAGATTTCAAAATGGGAAATTGAATATAGTTATTCGAGATAGAAGTTAGTCAAACACAATATTCAGGATGAGTTGCCATTTTGTACGACTGCTAGCGTAATTCGCAGGGCTGCAGATAGCCTACGGCGGTCGGATGTTTCCTGAGGGAACCAGGCGTAACCATTGTGATCGCTGCGATCTAGAGTCGAGCGAATAGAGTAAGTCGAATGTTAGTTAATTGAAATTAGAGTTATTCAAATATCATATTTTTGAATATTAAAAGAATTGGAAGTTTCAATTTAACAAAAAGGAAATTTGATTGTCAAAGGCCAAATGATGCTAAATACTGAATCAGTGAACTCATTGGAGTGTCATGTTTTAAACACTGAATATTTTGATAGTTAAAACACCGACTATCAAACCCTCCCAATACGATTGTTGGTATGGAAAGACCGGGATCGAATTTATATTCGAAAACCATTCCGTCCAACAAATACGTGAAGATATCAGGAGATGATCGAGATGGAGCATTGAAGACCGTGGATCTTCATAAACAGAAGAACCACTAATATTCTCTGCCTGGCAAGCAGAGGAAAGCTGTGATTCTGTCATAGTTGGAATCTACGAGTTGCAAGGACTACTCGCTACTGATCCATGGGGTGATTCCTATATGGATGCAGTAGGATAGTGCCTTCGGTTCATCCTGTTCCTGGATGATGTATATGGACGAGTGTCTGACAGAGTATTTCCAAAGGGTCACGTACGTTGATTTCTTCAAACGTACGATAGTTGTTAGCGGAGATTTGCCGTTCTCTTAGCTTAACTGCTAGAGTATTTTTGTGGACGTCAATTAGTGATATCTGATGGATCTGACGATGGGGCATTCAAAGTAATGGCGACCAGATATCAAGAGTTAATTCTGGCCTCAAGCCTCATCAACCGGGAAATGACAAAAATCGGGCAGGCAGCATGGCTATCTGGGTCGCTCCCATTAGGGTGTATAATCACCTATCTAGAGGAAGTCCTATTTGTTTCTTAAATCTATGTTTCGATGCTGTCCCTTGTCGGGAGACGGTTGCTGATCCCAACCGTCGGTGATATACATTCGATACTCTCAAGCGAAATGAGGGGTCGGTCATGTGAGGGCCGGGTTGCAAGATGTTCTTGTTGAACCCAGTGTATTTGTCTCTAGAGATACACTATCAGAAGGTGGACCCATACCTTGTCAAGTCGGAATCCAATCTCCAATAAGCGCCCGCGGATTTTGATTGTATACTATATATGTGGAGCGTGAGATGCAAGCGTTCCACTAGATTGTTATTTACTTGTATTTAGACATTATTATAATATCAGACAAGATATTGATTTCAAAATGGTTTTGGGTTATCGTAAGATAAAAACCGTCCGTGTTTATGTGTGGATTTGGTCTTACGATTATCCTTTTCTTTTGAAAGGATGTTTGAACTTTAAAATCATGATTGGATGATTTACCCTTATCACTGTGCGAGTTTATCTCACTCTGGTTCACCAGACTGACCCGGTGTTTTGTAAATGCTCGGGTTAGGCCGGGTTGTACAGGTTCAGGTTATCGACTGCTGTGAAGAGACGAGCTGGAAGAGTCCAGACGTATGATATTACTACTATTCCGCTGTGTGTTATATGAGGATAGATTAGTATCACTGTCCAGATGTGTACTCTGATATTGTAAGTATTTTAAAAGTTCTCAATAAAGATTTATTTCTGTATTATATTTTGTTCCGCTGCGATGTGAGACTCTGTGTGTGGTGTTTCTTCTTCTTCTTCTATTCTAATATTTCTTTCTTTCTTATCTCACCCTCTAACTTCTTTCTATTAATGATCTGGAATGTTCGATGTCTGAATGGTCAACATGGTAGTTTGATGTTGATTTTCGGAGTCGAAAATCCCGGTTCGTTACACTCTGATCTTCTTATTCTTCTATTCTAATACTTCTTTCTTTCTTTTCTCACCCTCTAACTTCTTTCTATTAGCTTTCTGGGTTTTTGATACTTGAGTTTGGACAAGGGATGTATTAGCGTCTGAATTCGAGTGTCGAAATTCCCGGGTTGCTACAGTTGGTATCAGAGCAATTGTTTAGTGATAACCTTGGATCTGTGGCGTAACTCAATAGAGATTGAGTTAGTAAAACCCTAGATTGGGTTTGAATATATATACGAGAGCGCGTATTTGTAATTTGATATAAAACTATATTAAATCATTTTTTTAAAGAAGGTAAGTTTTAATTTTCTTACAATATTACTAGTGTTGATTCGAATTAGAGTTCAATTTGATTATCGAATTCAAATAAGATTGGGGATTGTTCAATATAACCAGAAGAATTTATGACTATGAAATTTAATATAGAATTAAATAAATCAGAATTTAACTTGAACTAAGTTAAATATGGGATGATTTGGTTGTATTGTGTATGGTTTGTTCCATTGGATGTTAGTCGAATTTGTCAAGGAGTTAATGAGAAATTTAATGAATTAAAAGCAAAAATATAAATTCCAGTATGATGAATAGGAAATAAAATTGGTTATGAAGTGAAACTGAATTATTTAACCCTGGATTGTTATTTGCAATGTAAGTGGAGTTAAGTATAGATTCCAGAAGGCTATGGAGTTGATTTGGTTACACAGATTGGAAGATGAAGAGCAATTAGTTGTTTGCTTCGAAATTGGAATTGAGTTGCCCGACAAATAGGTAAACCTTAATATATTTATTGGAAGATTGATTTTGTAACCCTGAGTTGGGTTGGCGCTTGGCTTTTATTTCCTTTTGATGGATGTGAGGCCCGAAATGGAAAATTGTAGTTGTTTAGATCGAACAGTGCAGAGGAGGTGTTGGCGATTTTTTCATAAAATTTTAGAACTTGTTATTGGATAATATTTTATTATTTTTAGAAATAATTGGGTTTAGAGCTTTCTTCTTACTGTGTAATTTCGGGGACAAAATTCTTTTAAGGGGGAAGAATGTAACGTCCCAGATTTTTCTGCCACAATTTAAATCTGTTTTCTATATTATATTGGAATACGATGAATTTTTATCGAATTTATTTTTTAAAATGGAGTTCAAATATATATATATATATGTATAATTTATAATATAATTAAAACAAGCTCGAAACTACGCGACAGTTCGTAATATTGAGTTTTGAACTTTAATTGAATATACAGAATTCGATATAAGTTGGATTCCATGAAACAAGAAACGTTTGAATCGATTTGATTATATTTTTCTAATGAAAGAGAAAAATCGAGATTTCATCGTATAGATTGTAAGATATGTCTAATTCAAAATTTCGAATAGTCGTTGTGGAATCGTTTATAAGCCATTACGATTTATTAAATGTAATAAATTATTAGTTTCGAATTTGGACAAGATCTTTGAGACGCACTTATAATTTGATTTTTAGAATTTAACTGTAATTTTTTATTTGGAAAATAAGCAACTTTTTATTTGGAATATTTTACAACTTATATCAGTATTCTGGGATTTCACAAAATAAATTATCCAGTCTATTTTATTATATGATTGTGATTGTGGAACACTGCTGTGCGCGACGGTATTTTTATTTTTGTCCGTGACCGTCTATACGTGAACGAAATTCTATGTAACGAGGTATATAATAGAAACAATTACAAGCAACCTTGTCAAACATCCATCCGCTGAAAGCCATTATCAGACGCTAAGTTAAATTAAATAATGTTTTCCATACCCTATTGTGTGCTTTAAATCATCTTCCACCTACCCTAATGAAGAAAAATCAAATCCATGTTCTCATTTAAAGCTCCCACATGGCAAGTCATGTGTGCACTGGAAATGAGAATAATAAAATAAATTAAATAAAATACGATTCCCAAATAAGCCAAAGTCTACCCCCAAGTTTCCTATTCTATCATAACATCTTATGACTTAAAAAAACAATGCACGAAATACTATCGTACACCATGCTCCAGCCTTGTCAAATTAAATTACCCATTCCCCTAAACCATAGATGCCTATCCTAAACAACGCAATCCAGCTACAATCTGCACACCCACGTAAGTTGTTGCCTACCAAAGAACAACATGCAAGTGGACGGCAAAAGGCCTGACATTGAAGAACACGGCTAAACATAGGACGGTGCCAATCATTTGAGGTGACTGAAGCAAATTCTATACAAGCACATAAAAATCGGACCGTGCACAGTACTTGAAATTGAAATATCAAAGCAGCTACCCTCTCCCATCTTTTCTTTCTTTCTTTCGTACATACAACTGCATGCGAAGATATAATCTACCAATAGCTCCCTATCAAAGCACTGAATACCCTAAAACCGCAACAGGCTTTTTTCTTTCCTATTTTCTTTTCACAAATCCTATTGAAACACTGCATCTCTATGCTATACAAGCTTGCCCACCTACTGAAAGGAAATGACACGAAAGCTCGGGCTCCTATCGAAAATGCACGAAGCTTCACTCCTATCTTCCTCTCAGCACAGGGCTAGGCAATGTAGGAAGCGACATTGTGTTTATCTCCCTCGTTGCATGTGTATATATACTGCATCTATTTCCCATTCTTGCTCTAGAAAAATCTCACCACTTGAATATAAAAACCGCAAGCCTTTATATAATAAAAAATACAACTCCCTTTCACTAAATTGCCTTTTTCTTTCAAACCGCCGTGTTAACCCAAGTAGCAGTAAAGGAGTTCTGGAAGGAGCGCAGGTGAAATTTCGACACGGGTGGCGGATTCGTGAATGGTTCTATGTATGGAGGGGGGTGAATGGAAGTAGGTGTGCATAGGTGTTGGCTGATGGCATTAAGCACAAACGAAGGAAGTATGAAGGTGAAGCAAGCTGTTGGCACGTGAGCATGGAAAGGCAAAGGTCGGAGAACACGGGAGTGCAGTGGAGAACGCACCTTGTATTTTCGTGAGGGAAAAGTGTAAGTGACGTGATTGTAGTATTTGACATGGAAAGGTGAAACTTGCGGCTACTGTACATTATGGAAAAGCTGAAGTGGAAGCATCGCTTGATAGGATGTGGAGGTCATGTTCACCGTAGTAGAGTGTACTGTGCCGGAAGGGGGGGCTGCGATGCCGAGAGTGACAATGGGTTTGGTGAATGACGAGGGTAAAGACGTCTTGGAGAAGGGGTTTTTGGCGAGTTTGGTTTTTGGGTTCATATGTGAACCGGGTATACATGAACAAGGAGGAGCGGTATAATTTGCTGAGGCAGGTGATTCTCACATGAAGCTTTGTATGAATAGCAAGATAATGGAAGGGAGGAAATTTAATGCTGGGGAATGGTAAGCTATAGGCATGCGATGTGGAAGATGTAGCGGAGTCGGGCTATCAGTTTATGTGGGGCTTCGGCCTTTGATGTGGGGAAAGAGACGGTGCATAGACGGGGCGTACATGTTTTGTGGAAGAGATGCATGTACACCAGTTATGTGGAGATGCGTGTATTAGGTGGTAAGGAGCAGCATGGATCATTGAGGAAGAAAGAGTATAATATGGAGGGGCTGTAAAACTTGGTGTGGGCTGAGATGGGACTTTCAGACTATAAAACAAGATAAAAAGAAAAAGGGAAAGTGGATTGTCTTTTTTGGAAGCCCGCGCACAAACAAAGTGGAGAAAAAAAAACACAGCGTGAGTTCAAACAGGAAGTTGGCCCGACTTAAACTTTTTAACAAAAGGAAAAAAATGGGGCCCATGTAGCTTGCGTTTGAAATCAGGAAAGAAGGAATCGATTTGGGAAATCTTTGTGGAAGGTAGCCACACTAATAATGTAACATGGATTTTCAATATAACGGTAATTATTAAAAGGATTAACTATTTAATTTATTATAATTATATAATTGTATAGTTGTTTAAGCCATAACTCCATTATACGTTAACAGAATCAAGCGAAATTTGGTCCGTCGAAACCGCATGAACAAACACTACACTGCTGAACTGTTTTGGAACGATGCGGAGCATGCTAGAATTTTTATATGTTTTCAGACATACGCTTGAAATTATAATAGGTTGGAATCATCGATCGAAAACAAAGGCAAGTTAATTCTCACACATTTCTGAAATGCTATGATGTGCTAAATTCATATAATTAAATTTAATTAGTTAATTGGATGCCTTGAATGCCTATGGTTTATTTAATGGTTGACATGAATTATGTTATCATTGTTTAATATAAAATTATATGCTGTTATGAAATATAATCATGATCTGTGATGCAGGGAAGAACAGGTGGGAGAAATCAAACCGGATTCCTCAAATATTTAGTATACTGTTTATTTCATATTACATATGAACTGATTTAAACCCCGTTGACTTTAAACCTGTTCGCTGTTGAATGTTGTTGAGTTTTAAATCAATATATAGTATTGGTTGAGGAATTTATAGCAGACGGCTAAAAATACAAACTACTTTATAAAGATGGATTCACCGTCAGGTGAATCACTAGAAATGAAGTTATGAAATTTATTTTATAACCGAATGTAGATTTTAAAATATATTATTTTCAATGAAGGTTCTAAAAAAGGGAAATAAACCAACCACATATAAACATTGATTATTTTAACCACTAATCACCATTTTTGTAACAAAATCTACCGTGCGCGAAGCACGTGTTTATGAAGTAATTATTAAACGTTTTTATTAAGCTAATTCAAGTGACCAGAATTGACGTAATAATTAGAATGGGTTTATATTAATATTGATTATTATTTATTTAATAATAATCAAGGTTAATGGAATCATTTTGATTAATTATATAATTAATTAATGGAAAGCGCT
Source organism: Allium sativum (assembly GCA_030737875.1). NCBI lineage: Eukaryota > Viridiplantae > Streptophyta > Magnoliopsida > Asparagales > Amaryllidaceae > Allium > Allium sativum. The sequence continues at coordinate 980,255,375 of CM060913.1, read as the reverse complement.
AAGCGGAATTGATTAACGAATAAATCAGGTTTAGAGGCTGCGTTAACTGAGATTGTTTTATTAAATTAGTTTATTAATTTAATGGGAATAGTTAATGATGAAGTAAACCATTTTTATTTTAATAAATGTTGGCACTTGATATTTGGTTATTTAATAATAATTGAAGGAATACTTTGGGAATGCAAATTTAGAAATGGAAGTCTGTGAAGTTTAAAAGCCATGTTATGGTAAATGAGTACTTAAGCGATCTGAGTGTAATAATATAAGTTATGATTAAACCAAAGTTTTATTTTTGATTATATTTAATTGAATTATATGAAATCCAATGTGAAGTTATAAAACCCAAAATTCTATTGAATATATATTATTAAAATAGGTTATTAGAAATTACATTTGAATAAAGTAAAAGCCAGGATTTGGAATTAAAGAATTTGAACTTAAATAGGGATCAGTTGAGATAGCTGATTTTCTAAATATTTATCTGATGTTGGTTTCGTCCTTCGAGGTTGATATTTAGGAAATAAGTTTCTTACTAATTTACGGTTAGGAATTAATGGGGATATGCAACGGGAAGTAAAAATGGAAACCCAAGTTTGAATCAAAAGGGTGAGACGAGTAGAGTTAAAAAGATGCGATATAAACTCATTATATTAATAAGAGATGGAATTCAATAAAGTATAACTAAAATGGGATTTGTTTTAATATTGGAAATGAATATCGGTTTTTGTATTACAACTGATATTTATCTTAAAATAAGAACGTTGTTGATCAAGGTCTGAGAGGTAATTAAAATACCCTAACTTGAACAACTTCAGGATTTGCGAAGGATGATATTAGTTGTAATGGGGGGAGATGTTGGAAGTAAATTTATTTTGAGAAATAATAATGTAACGTTATTTGAAAATGTTGGGAATATATATAATAGGATTTCAAATATAAAAAGGAAATAAAAGGGGCTTGAGGATGTGGAATGATATTTCCATAATAGAAATATATAAGAGGAGATTGGTGAACGGTATTTTCAAAAGTGAGAAATGAGATTTAGAATGAGTTCATTCTAAAAGGATAAGCGATGATTATAGTGTTTAAATAACGAATACAAAAGGAGATTCGTAACGATTGTTTGACGCAGATATGTTGAATTGATTTCCAAATTATAGATAATAAGTAATGTTATAACAAATGTTTGACATGGTAGTTAACGAGAAATTAGATATGAATTTAAGAAAATTTTCCAAGTATACAAATAAAATGATTTAAGAATATTAATATATTAGAACTAATATATTATGGCCAAGTGATGCTGGGTAATAAACCAATGGATCTGTTTCATTTTTATGATTGTTTATTTTGATAGTTAAAATAACCGACTATCAAAATCTACTCCAACGTTATTGGTACGGAAAGACCGGGATCAAATTTATATTTGAAAACCATTCCGACCAATGAATACGAAAACGTCGATGATGGTGATCAAGATGGAGCAATTGAAGACCGTGAATCTTCTTGAGCGGGAGAACTACTGTTGAATTTCTCTAGCTGATCCCTAGAGATATCTTGACTGTGATTCTGTCGTGATTGAAATATACGGATTTGCATGGACTACTCGCTACTGATCTATAGGGTGATGCCTAGGATGTGGTAGGAGGGTGCCTTCGGTTCATCCTGTTCCTGGATGACTTGTATGGATGATGTGAATGGTGGCCAGATGTTCCAAAAGTCGATTATAACCTCAAGCCTCATCAATTGGGAAATAACAAAAATCGGACAGGCAGCATGGCTATGTGGGTCACCCCCATTAGGGTGTATTGTCACCATCTAGAGAATATTAATATTTGTTACTTCTTTTCGATTATGTATCTCCCCGGAACGGTTATGTTGGTACCAACCGTAGGTGATAATATATTCGATATGCTCAAGAGAAATAAGTGGTCGGTCATGTGTAGCCAGGTAGCAAGATGTTCTTGTTAAACCCACTGTATTCCTCTAGAGATACACTATTGACAGGTGGGTCCATACCTTGTCATATTCAGAATCCAATCTCCAATAAGTGCCCACGGTTTTTGATTGTATACTGTATATCTGGAGCGTTAGATGCAAACGTTCTGCTAAATTGTTATTTATTTGTATTTAGACGCAATTATAATATCAGAATAAGTTATTGATTCAACATGTTTTGTGTTATAGTAAGGTAAAAACCGTCCATGTTTATGTGTGGATTAGTCTTACTATTATGCTTTTCTTTCAAAAGGACTTCAAAGTTAAACAAGTTGATTGCTATATGAGTTTATCACTGAAAGTATTCCAGACTGATCCGGGTGAATTTTGCTTTGCTTCAAATGTGCTCTGGTCAGACCGAGTATATTATCAGGTTATGTATCGCTTAAAGCTTCAGAAAAGGAGTTGAAGTCGAGACGTATTCCATATATTTACTAATACTAGTTTATTTCCGCTGTGTGTTGTATTGATCTATATGCATACTCCGATGTGTAAACATATATATACACAGTTGTTTTTGTATATAGTATTCTTGATTATTATAGTTTGTCCATTCCGCTGTGAGACTCTGATCTTCTTATTCTTCTATTCTAATATTTATTTCTTTCTTTTCTCACCCTCTAACTTCTTTTTATTAGCTTTTTGGATTTTTGATATTTGAGTTTGGACAAGGGATGTGTTAGTGTCTGAATTCGAGTGTCGAAATTCCCGGGTCATTACAAACCTGGAATTTCTGAACTAATTTAATTTTTTTATTTTAGCTATTTAAATAGATTTTAAATATTTAAAATGATTTATTTTAAATAATAACGACTAAAATATTATTTTTATCGAAGTTAGAACGTATAAATTTAAAATTAAATTAAAACGAACTCGAAATGGCGCGGTAGATTGAAAATTCGATTTCTATTTTCAAACGAATGTATAGGATTCAAAATAGATCGGATTTCATTAAAACAACAAACACTTGAATCTGTTTAATTATATCTTTCTTTTGAATATGAAAAATTTAGATTTCATAATATAAATTGGAAGTTATATCCAGTTTAAAATTTAAAATAGTAGCTATGGAATTTATATATATTTTAAATTACATATAGCCCTTAAAAATAGCCAATTTGCAAACGACTTTCATTTTCGATGAAACCACTTTTGTTGGATCCTGAATGTCAAATTATAGTCAGGTTTCAAATTTCATAATTTTTGGAATCAATATGTGAGCGTAGTAAATTTAAACATGTTTTGTCAATTTGGTTTAAATTTAATCGAACAGAAAAAAGCCATTTTTTAAACAGCCTCCAAATTTGACAAAATTAGTTTTGTTAGGACTGTATCGTCAAAACATAGCTAGATTTATTTTTCTGTAGTTTTTGGAGTCAGTATGTGGCCCCGGTAAATTAAAACATGCATTCAAATTCAATATATATTAATTTATATTTTAATTTAAAAAAAAACGGATCAAAACATTCGAACTGGTTTATGAAATAAACATATTCCATTATGTTCGAAATAGGGGTATTTAGCTAGGCCGACAGTAATTGGATTAGATTGGAGTTCGGAGCATTAAACGGGTTGTGTTAGAATTGAATACTAAAATAATATAAAATAGAAGGGTATAAGTAAACAAATTGGAAACCCTAAGTCCTAAGCAAGCAAGCCGCCGCCATTTCTTCTTGAACGGTGGAAATGCACAAATTTTCTCTCCTTAATTTTTCCCGATATATGCAAAATTATTCGAAATTCATAACGAATTAACTAAAGAGATTGGGGAGGGCTATAAGATTATATGGATGTGATGGTTTCAGGGTGGTGTGGCGTTCAGTTTTTCACCCCAAACTTTCGGCGTTCGCATGCCATTTCCTGGCTGTTTAGACCATCGAGTGGCGGGAGGGTGAGGGTGTAGGGGGAGCAGGCAATGGCGCATCATGTGGTGGCATCAGAACTTGGCCAAGTCAACGATAGGAGGGGCGATGGTGGAAAAATGGGGAATGAGAATGGGTACCGACTTCAAGAGTATGGAACGAGAAAGGAGAAGTAATTAAGGAATATATTATTAATTATCTCAAATTGTAATTAACTTGTAAAATATCGTAACTCTTTCATACAAGGTCCAAACATAGTGATTTCAGTTGCGTTGGATTCGGAACGAGACACTCTTCGCGATGCAATTGAGTAGAAGCGATTTGGAGCAAATTAGAATTTGAGGCGATTTTAATCAAAGCATAACAGAAGTTTAGAAATAAAGACTGACGGAGTGGAAATGAAAGTGAGAATTATGTCACTGAAATTATTGTACAGTTATTTATTTTATTTTATAACTGAAGATATATAGAATTATCAGTGTAGATTTTTATCAGTTTTAATCATTACAAATTGCATACGGTGCCTGTTAGCTCACCTCCCTCGTCCACAGACCATGGAAGATTTAATTGACTGTATTGTTTGTTGATTGTGATGCTGAAATGTTTAAAATATTAAAAATAATTTCATATTATTTTGTGCTAGTTGAAATTAAGTTATAAATATCTATTTATAATTTAAACAGTGAAAATTGGCTAATTAGAAAAATAATTCAAATCGAATTAGAACTAGTTAAATTTATTAACCAGTGATTATTTTGAATCGACTGTTGTTGTTTTGAAACACCACACGTGTCCGGGGACGATAATTTATCCACATCTCCCCTGAATTTAATTATATGTCAATCAATGGATCGACAGACTGTGATAAGCGTTATTTACTTATTTAATGCTTATACAGTAGTAAATTGCACTCTGGATAATGTTTGAATGTTTAATAATTATTTATCATTATTGTTGAACACATGCGATGTATGAAAACCATATAACTGAAATTATATGGTAATTGATTAAGTCTGCTTCCAATTCAGAAATAATGAGTATTTTAAAATAATATTCAGTGAAGAATCAGAAATATGATTTTGACTTCCGATTTTGGATGGAAACAAAAATATAGAAATATGGAAGCCGAGTTAAGTATAGAAACGCCACTTTAACCCGAACGGTTTATCAATCGATTTTATTCATTTTATAATGAATACGAAAAGGAAATGGATTTCAAAATATGAAATTTTGAAAATATTATCATTTTAATATTATATGATATGGAATATTTGGTATTGATTAAAAATTGAAAATGAAGTTGAAATCATTTTGAAATGAATTTATAAACGATTTATAAATTATGTTTTAAATGGAAATCGATAATATATATATATATATAATCGCTTGAATAGAACGCGCCGCGCAGGGACCATTCGCGAATTTCAACCATTGACTTCAAATAGACGTAACGGGAGATCCGACCGCTGGATTCTCTAAAACCTAAACCGTTGGGTTCGTATCGAAAAGTGCTTTCCAACAAATATAAGGGACTTAAATTTGAATGGTTGGATTTCAAATTATGTCCAAATCAATTTCAGGAAAGGTCGTTATAGATGCAGTTCGGTGGCCGTTATTGGAAACCGTCTGAAATGGCAATATTAAAATTATTAAAAAATATGGAAAAATTGTATGAAATCATAATAAATGATTTGAAAAGATTTTGGATGAAAACTTCCAGATTTTTGAAAAGATAAAATATATTTATATCGAAATGAACTAGTTATTAACTAGAATAATAATCCAATGGTTTTTAAATTAATAAATTAGATTGGAAAAAAGGGGTTTTAAAATAACCAAAATTTTCCAATAAATAAACTGGAATAGATTTAAATGGAAATAATCTTTGGAATATTTCGATATTGAATTTCGTAATTATACGAATATTGTTGAGGAATTTGGAATATATATATTGTTATTCCCAAAACGATATTTGTTGGTTCAGAATTTAATATTGAATATAAGTCGATATAATTTCTATTCAGATCCTTGTATTTGATATCAAATTGGATTTTGGGTTTGTCGTGAATGGTGTCTTCATTAACATTATCCTTAAACCCAATTGAGAAGAGAATAAATCTTTTTATTAATATTTAAAGGAAATTTTCCAAAGTAAAGTTTTCCAATTTAATATATTAAATTGGAATTGAATGGAATTCGATTTGGTAATAATCGAGATGAGCTTCTGTGAAGGAAGACCCGTATTATATATGGAATTTAAAAGACTATGTCGTTATTCCATTTATATTATTAATATGATACGGAAATTTATATCGATTATATATTGATTTGTTTTCCGTGAAGATTTCATAGTTAATAGAAAGTGATTTGGATTTATCGTGAACTGTGTTTTAAATGACATTGGTTATTTAACCCAGTTAAAGACAAGATTTATTTCCTAAATTTGAATAATCATTAAGAAATGATTTTTGGAGATTAAAACTAAGTGTAGTTTTAATATATCTTTAATTAGATTGAAATGTTAATGTCGTAATTAAATTTGCCAAATTGGAGAAGTGTTCAAAAATGGAGTATCACTAGTTTTTGTTCATGCAATAGTTAAATCTTTAATTAGATTTGAACGTTAAATGGTAATTGAATTTACCAATAACACAGTGGGTGTTAGATATGGAGTATACTACCAGTTTTGCTCCATGGGATGAATAGGTTGGGATTGAGAAAAATAAAATAAATGGTTACTTTGGTAAGGTTCGATAATCCCGACTAGTTTTATAAACCTTATTTTGGTTTAAATATGTTAAAAGATAAAATGGAATCCTTTCGAAAATGATATCCAAAGGAAGATTAAACTATAAGTTTAAAGGAATTTATCTTTGATAAAATTAATGGGAACCTTTCCCTAAAGATGTGAAAATTTGAATAAAAGAATATTTTGAATTGGAATGAGGCATATGATGTGTTTTTATAGCACTTGATTATTGATTATAAAATAAGCGAGTTATTCGGAAAGACCGGGCTTATCCGATTCTGAATAACTGATACGATGATTAAATATTGACAATGAAGACGGTGGTCGAAGGTCGAAGATCTTCACATCGTATGGATGATTACTGATGTCTTGATTGGGCTGATCTCCCCGATATAAGTAACAAGTGGCGATCGTCCAAACGTACTTGGAGATCAACTGGATATGCGAGGACCTCTCCCCTGTATTGGACATATGGAACGAGGAATAAGGTGCCTATGGTTTCGTTTAGACCCAGAACGGACTTATAAATGGATGTGTGTCCGACATTGGATTTCATTCTATGTTGATTGATTTCTATTAAATATATATCTGTTTGGTGATGGAGATTTCTCTTGCTTAACACCCTTCTCTGAGACGTATGAGCTTAGAGGTTATATATTGATAGACATCAGTTACATGGCGTGAATTGTTAGTGTGGCATGCTAAGATGCAAATGATCAAGGCTTTTGTTGAAAAGCAGAGTCTTGTGGATGATGATCAAAGCACGGGTTTAATTAACATAGCTTTGTGTATAGGTTAATTCACGAGCTTTACACCCCGGTATGAACCAGAAACGGGATGAGGGACCGCAGGGACAGCATGCGTGTCTTTCTAACTAGAAGTGGTGTCATGGTATGGAGCTCAGACATTGTGACGGCCGGGAATTTCGCTCGATCCGAATCAGTCATTAAACCGATCTAGACTGTTCGAAACCCCTAAACGTTTGAGAACAGGACAAATCAGAACGCAGACGGAAGAACATTTCATTGCTATTACAACAATTCCATCAGATACAAGAATATACAGAGTATAATTGAATAAATTACATTCAATAAATATCAGAGATTACAATAAATTACATAGCAGCGGAAAAATAATACAAAGCACAACTGAAGGTGATATACGGATACAGAGCTTTCCGGATATCATTCCAGCTGTAAACCAGGATCCTGTGAATATAAATCTGCAAAACCAAAACTACTAGCTGCCCGTGCGGAAATAAGGGCACCCAGAGTTTAGGTTAAAACAATAAACTCCAGGTCAGTCATGTGACTGGTGTGAGAACTAAAACAGTTATTTAAAGCTTTACTTTAAAAGAGAGTAATTCAAGGGACCACGCCGTATAACACGGAACGGGTTTCCTCCCAAGAATACCAGTGCATAGAATAAACAACGCAATGCTTTTTCGAAAAATGAAGCTATTATAAGACCCAGGTCCCATCACACAATGCAACGCAAGCCGGAGGATAGGGTTTTACCTTATAACAGCCAAACATGCTTGATACGTTTAAAAACAAATCATTTGATACTATAATAAGTGTATAGTGTCAAAACAATTTCAATCATAAATATAAATCATAGACGGCATAGCATCCCATGCTACTATGTCGCCATACTAGGCTCTACAAATAAAGCCACAATACACGTATTGGGAATTGGATTTCCGTCATGAGTCAAGGCAAGGGGCAAGATCCTCTCCGCGTTCGAGACACTCTAGCAAATGCCTCAGGGTTACGCACTCTGGGCAACCCTGGAATCGGCTGGGCCGGTCCTCACTTACGTTAGAGGATTGGCAATTCCTGAACACACGTTTCCCGGTCCTTACAGACCTATAATCGAGGCGCCTCATTCCAACAACCACAAAGGTGAAAAGTATATAAATGTCAGGGCTGGTAAGTCACTGACACCACCATAGCTAGAAAGAAACGTCGTGCTCTCCCAGCGGCCCGTATCCCGTTTTTAACTCATACCGAGGTGTGAGGCTCGCGAATTCACATTATACACAAAGCTTCCATGTAGGCGTGCTTTGATCATCGACCACAAGACTTTTCTTTTCAACAGAAGCCTTAATCATTGCATCTTAGCGTGCCACACAGGCAATTCATGCCATGCGATTGATATCTATCGATATATAACCTCTAAGCTCGTACGTCTCAGAGAAGGGCGTTAAGCAAGAGAATAAATTCTCCGCCGCCAAACAGATATATATTTAACAGAAATCAATCAACACAGAATAAAATCCAATGTCAGACACACAATCCATTTTCAAGTTCGTTCTGGGTCTGAACGAAACCGGAGGCACTTTCCTCGCATATCCATCCATCTCCAAGTACGTCTGGATGACAACCAACTATTTCCATCCTCTTGGGTGTACAACCCAATCAGGATCGTCAGTAATTATCCAAACGATGTGAAGACTTCCGGTCTTCGACCACCGTCTTCATCTTCGACTTATCGTCGAATCGGTTATTCGGAATGGGTATAAACCCGGCCTTTCCGAACAACCCGCGTATATTAAAACAAATGTTACACAAACACAACATACGCCTCATTCCAATTCATATTCTCAGGGAAAGGTTCCCATTAATTTTATCCAAGATAAATTCTTTAAAATTTATCCTTTAATCTTCCTTTGGATGTCGTTTCAAACCAAATTATGGTTTTCCAAACTAGTCGAGATTAGCGAACCACACCGAAGTAATTATTTATTTTATTTCCCAATCCCAGCCTATTCATCCCATGAAGCAAAACTGGTAATACTCCATATCTAACACCACGGTGTTATCGGTAAAATTAATTACCATTCCACGTTCAAATCTGATTTAAAGATTTAACTATCGCTTTGGAACAAAACTGGTGATACTCCATTCTCGCTCATTTTCTAAAGTTGATAATTTAAATTATCAATTCACCTTTTAATCTAATTGCAGATTCGTTAAAACCCCTTTTACTGGGTTAAAGAACTAGTGCTATTTAAAACACAGTTCACGACAAACCCAAGTCACATTTTATTTATTATCGGGTTAAAGAACTAGTGTTATTTAAAACACAGTTCACGATAAACCCATTTCAAATCCAATCAAATATATTAGGAATTCCGATTATTTAAAACCCCTTTTTAAATCCAATTTATTTATTTAAAAATAAAAAACCGGGTTTTAAATTGAGTTCAAACTAGTTCATTTCGATAAGAATTCTATTTTTATCTTTTCAAATATGGAGTTTTTCATCCCATATTTTTCCAAATCATTTCTTATGATTTTACACAAATTATTACTATTTTTAATAATTTTATTAAGGCCCGTACAATCGATTTCCAACAATGGCCATCGAACTGCACTTACAGCGACCTTTTTCAAATTTGATTTGGACGTAACTCCAAATCCAACCGTTAGATTTCAAATTCCTAATATTCGTTAGAAAGCTCTTTTCGATACGAACCCAGCGGTTCCGGTTTTAGGAGAATCCGACGGTCGGATCTCCCGTAATGTCCGTTTGAAATAAATGGTCGAAATTCACGAACTGCCGCGGCGTTCTATTCAGGCCATTATATTATATATATAATACGTATAATATATATTTCGTCGATTTCCATTTAAAACGAATTTTATAAATCGTTTTAAATTTGTTTCAAAAACAATTTTCAACTTCCATTTCAATTCAAATCAAAATTGAATTCTTCCTTATAAATTCGTTTTAAAATTCATTTCTATTCAATTCAAATTTCAATTCAATTTGAATTCATTTCAATTCGTTTTCAATTCAATTCGAATTCGTTTTCAATTCAATTCGAATTCGTTTTCTATTCAATTCAAATTCAATTGATTTTCTATTCTATCCAAATTCAATTGATTTTCTATTCAATTCAAATTGGTTTTCTATTCAATTCAATTCAAATTGGATTCAAATTGGTTTTCTATTCGATTCAATTCAAATTGGTTTTCTATTCGATTCAATTCAAATTGGTTTTCTATTCAATTCAATTCAAATTGGTTTTCTATTCGATTCAATTCAAATTGGTTTTCTATTCGATTCAATTCAAATTGGTTTTCTATTCGATTTCGAAATCAAATTGGTTCTCTATTCGATTCAATTCAAATTGGTTTTCTATTCGATTCAATTCAAATTGGTTTTCTATTCGATTCAATTCAAATTGGTTTTCTATTCGATTTCGAAATCACTTTTCAATATTCATTTTAAAATGAATAAAATCGATATAAATATCGTTCACGTCAAAATGGCGTCAATCTAATCAACACGGCTTCATATATTTCTATTTTCAAATATCCTATTTCAAATATTTCTTTTTCAAATATTTCTTCTTCAATTATTTCCTTTTCAAAATATTTCGTTTTCAAATATTTCTTTTTCAAATATTTATTTTTCAAAATATTTCGTTTTCAAATATTTCTTTTTCAAATATTTCTTCATCAAATATTTCCTTTTCAAAATATTTCGTTTTCAAATATTTCTTTTTCAAATATTTCTTTTTCAAAATATTTCGTTTTCAAAATATTTCGTTCAACATATGACTAGTCTCAACGGATGAGTACAGTCAACACATGAACCTTTATATTATATTGATAAAGATGTAAATTTTATTGTTAAAATATTTCGTTCAACACATGACTAATCTCAACGGATGAGTACTGTCAACACATGAACCTTTATTTTATATTGTTAAAGATGTAAATTTTATTGTTAAAATATTTCGTTCAACACATGACTAATCTCAACGGATGAGTACAGTCAACACATGAACCTTTATTTTATATTGATAAAGATGTAAATTTTATTGTTAAAATATTTCGTTCAACACATGACTAATCTCAACGGATGAGTACAGTCAACACATGAACCTTTATATTATATTGATAAAGATGTAAATTTTATTGTTAAAATATTTCGTTCAACACATGACTAATCTCAACGGATGAGTACAGTCAACACATGAACCTTTATATTATATTGATAAAGATGTAAATTTTATTGTTAAAATATTTCGTTCAACACATGACTAATCTCAACGGATGAGTACAGTCAACACATGAACCTTTATATTATATTGATAAAGATGTAAATTTTATTGTTAAAATATTTCGTTCAACACATGACTAATCTCAACGGATGAGTACAGTCAACACATGAACCTTTATATTATATTGATAAAGATGTAAATTTTATTGTTAAAATATTTCGTTCAACACATGACTAATCTCAACGGATGAGTACAGTCAACACATGAACCTTTATTTTATAATATTCTTTATCTTCTAAATTGGAATGAGGCCCAATCAATTACCATACAAAGTTAATTATATGGATTCCATACAACACATGTATATAGTAGCAACGATAAATAATCAACCATCAACCAAAGTGCACTACACTGTATAAGCATCAGATATAGATATCTAACGCTTATAACAGCCTGTCAATCAATCGATCGACATATTTAATCAATCAGGATGAGTGAACTTCAAATTTCATCCCAATACCCGTGTGGGGTTTCAAACAATCAAACACAGATTTTATTTGTGCAGTTGGGCGATGTGTAAAATTTATCGTCCCAATCAATGTCATTCAAATAGGTGTACATAAACAAACCGTCCGGTTTGTAAATGAATGTTTTATTTCATTCACTTCTACGTTAAAAATTATATTTTTAACGATAAAATATTTTATTTCAACACATGAATTTTTATTCAATTCATTTACACACTAAAAATGATATTCTTATTTTTCTAACATATTTTAGAAAATTTCGGCGGCATAACGGCACGATACTAGAAACGGGACGAGGCCTAACCTTATCCCCGGTCTAGTGAAGGCCCACGCCATTCACACATCAATCAAATTCACCAAACAACCAAATTCAAATCAAATCATCTAACTAATTTTTGCAATCAAACAAACAAGTCCATGGTCTGTGGACGATTGTGTCGGGTGCTACTAAACACCGTCTGCACCCTAGTATAAATATATATAACTAGAAATAGAAGTTGAAAGGTGAGAAATTCTCACCGATAGCTATCCAACTTCACGGCACTTCCAATGCAGGAAATCTTCACCGTTCTCGCCTCTTATCACTTTCGTCGCCCGTAGCCACTATATATAAAAAATCACATTTTCACTTCGCTATTCAATATATAAGAATCGAATTTTTACTTCGCTGTTCAATATATAAAAATCGAATTTTTTCTTCGCTGTTCAATATATAAAAATCGAATTTTTATTCGCTGTTCAATATATAAAAATTGAATTTTTATTATACAATTCAATGTATAAAAATCAAATTTTTATTATACTATTCAATATATAAAAATCAAATTTTTATTATACTATTCAATATATTAAAATCAAATTTTTACTATGCTATTCAATATATAAAAATTCCATTTCAAAAATATAGATTTCGCCTTTTCAAATATATAGATTTCGCCTTTTCAAATATATAGATTTCGCCTTTTCAAATATATAGATTTCGCCTTTTCAAATATATCTTTATAAAAATCACATTTTTATTTTCCACACATATAAAGATGATATTTCTAATATTCCCATCATGTAAAAATTATATTTTTAATTCTCTATATAAACAAAAATCATATTTTTACATCCTCTATATAGTAAAGTTTATATTTTCAATACTTTAAAAATATAAAAATCATATTTTTATTACTTTAAAAATATAAAGATCATATTTTCATTACTTCTTTATACAATAAAAATTACATTTTTATGCCGCTACTTTATATATAGAGATTATATTTTTATACCGTTTCTTTTAAAACAAAGATTATATTTTTAACTTTTAAAACCTTTCTATTTTAATAAAAATTCAATCTTGTCTATTCTTAAAAATTCGATCTTTGTTTGCTAATTTCACATGTAAAAATCATATTTTTACCGTTGTCTTATTTAAAAATAAAACCTTTTGCTACTTAAAAAGAAAGCTTTATACGAATAGGAATCAAAGCATTATATATATTAAATCGAATTTTATTTGAAGATTATATATAATAAAAACTGAAATAAATTAAATAATTAACAAATCAGAAAACTTACAACAGCCGGGGGAGTGGGAAAATCGAACTGGAGAGAGCCTCGCCGGAGCAGTGGGGTGGCGCGGGTCTCCTGAGGCGTCGCAGTCAGGTGGGAGGTCGAGGTGGGGAGGGTCGCGGCCTACGGTGGCCGGAGGGGGTAGCTCGAGCTCCTCTGGTGATGGCAGGCGCTACGGTGCAGATGGGGGGGAGGGGTTCGAGAGGAGGTTGGCGCCCTCCTTTAAGGCGGCGGCGGCACCATCGGAGGAGCGGCGGCTCCTCCGACTCTTTTCCTCCTTTTTTTTTATTTTAGCTGATGAATCGAAAATGAAGGGAAAGGGGGGCCAGAGCGGGTTAAAGGGGGAGAAGGGTTGACCCTTTTTTTTATTATTTAATTTTAATTTTTATTCACATAAAGTAACTTTTTCTATCGACCTCGAAACAAGGCCCACCGCCTGTCGTCCATAGCGTTTTACCCCCATTCCGAACACAATGGGATATGTACCGTAGGCTGATTCGTTCGTCTCGATCAGTTTCCATTGAATTTACATTTAAATCGCTATATTGAATTTTAAACGTACATTTCAAATTACCGGGGTCACATAACAACTCTATAAATTCCATAAAAATATTTTCTAGCTTCGTATTGACGATACAGTCCTAACAAAACTAATTTCGTCGAATTCTGAGACTGTTGGAAAAATGGCCATTTTCCAGTCGATTAAAATCAACTGAAACCGGTCAAACGCGTTTTCCTATGCCACACTCACATATTGATTCGAAAAATTATGAAATTTGAAACCTAAGAATAATTTGACATCACGGACCCAACAAAAGTGGTTTCGTCGAAATCCGAGGTCGTTTGCAAAATTTCCATTTTTAAGGGCCTGAATTCCATTGCGACTATTCAGAATTTTCAACTGGACATATCTTTTGATTCCCGCTATGAAATTTTTATTTTTCGGATTCGTTGGAAAGATATTATCAAATAGATCCTAATGTTTTTGGTTTCACTAAAATTCGGATTGTTTTGCACCCGGTACGCTCAATTGATGTTTGAAATCGAATTATCGAACTACCGCGCCATTTTCAATTCTATTTATAATTATATATAATTATTTATATTCTAACGACGACGTATATAATATATACGTTCTAAATATATTCAAAATAGATTTCACGTTGATATTATTTAAAATAATCTATTTTAAATATTCATAATTCGCTAAAATAGCTAAAATAAAAATTTTAAACCAGCCCAGATTTTCCGGGTTATTACAGACATTTTACTTATGTGGTTGTTGGGAAGCGAGGTACCTCGGATTTGAGTCCCTAGTGGCTCTTGATGGTCGACATACTAACCAGATTTTATTCCCCATAGGGTAGGGAAACATATTGTTCAGGAATAACTGATCCACTAAAGTAAGTATGGGCCGGCCCTGCCGCTTCCAGGGCTCACCTGGGTCTGAGTCCTAAGGCACGGGCTAGAGTGTCTCGAATTCGGTAAGGAAGATCCCTTGCCTTGGTTCATGATGGAAATCCAATTTCCAATATGCGACTTTTAGGTTTTAATTGTAAAACTAGTATGGCAGCATAGTGGCATGGGACGCTCATGTCGTCTATGATTGATACATTTATATTTGAAGTTGTTTTGATACTATGAACTTATAGTAATATCAAAATGATTTGTTTTAAAATGTACCAAGCATGTTTGGCTATTATAAGGTAAAACTCTATCCTATGGCGTGCGTTGCATTGTGTGATGGGACCTGAGTCTTATAATAGCTTCATTTTTCAAAAAGCATTGCGTTGTTTTATTTTAAATAGAGATTCATGTGGAGTAAACCCTTTCCGTGTTATACGTCGTGGTCCCATGATTTCCCAACTCTTAAAGAAAATTTTTAATAACTTTTTTTAGTTTTCACGCCAGTCCCATGATTGACTCGGAGTTTATTGTTTCTACCTAAACTCTGGGTGCCCATATTTTCCACACGGGCAGTCTGTAGTTTTGGTTTTCGCGAATATTTCATTTTACAGGATCCTAGATTACAGTTGGAGCTATATTCAGAAAGCTTTATATCCGTGTATTTCTTTCAGTTGTGTCAGTTGTTATTTTCCGCTACGCATTGTACTTATGTATTATTTTCCGCTACTATGTAATTTTAATCTGTGATATTATATTTCCAATGTGTAATATTTATTCATACTCTGGAATATTCTTGTACTCTGATATAAACTGTTGTAATAGCAATGAAATGTTCTATTGTTTGTGTCTGACACGTCGTGTTCTCAAAAGAATCCGCTGTTTTTCCATCTCTTCGGAGATCGGGGGATTTCGGGTCGTTACAGTTGGTATCAGAGCTTTGGTTTACAGAGCTCGAGAACTAGTACATTATAACCAAACAAAAGAATTCATTAGAGATGGGATTAGTAACATCCTATAAGAATAACTCATTAGAGATAGAGTTAGCAATACCCTAGAACGAGTTAGAAGAGTGCTATATATTGAAAATGAATTTAGTTTTGAAATTTATATCTTATTATACGTATTTGAGTATATTAGTTTATATTTATTTCGGACTATCAAGTATATTAAGATTTTTCATATATGTGTCATGAACGTATTATGAAGTCTCAAATATACTGGCTAGATATAGAATCACACTCTAGTCGCTCGGGGATGATTCTAATGATAGTCTAGACATCAACAACATCTATGTTCGAGTTTCGAAAGTGGATATCTATATATTTCCAATTGATTGGTGTGAGAACCAAAACTTAGTTAGAATTTATTGTTCTTGATTGGCACTAAAAATATGATTTTAAGCATATACAGAAAGTTATATATTTGAAAAGCTAATCAACTAATAGATTGCTGGTTGTGATGTGTGATTATTAGTTTAACTAACAAAAATATTGGAATGATAATTAATTTAACCAATATGAGAATGGAAGGTAAATTAAGCCAAATCGAATCAAATATTGAATTAAATTGAAAATTTATTGGAATTACATATATGTACATGTGTATATAATGAACAGGTCATATCATGGAAGCTAAGAAGAGGAATAAAGTTGTATGCCCGACAAATAGGTACATATTGACTGTACTTATTGGGATTTGATGATTTTATGAGCCGATTGGCTTTTTTTTCTTTTTTATTGATGAAGGTCCTGTGAGGCAAGTTGCGGTTTTACCGATCAGCACGTACAATGGAGGTTGTGGTGAAATTTTTCAAAAATTTAGGGTGTTAGCCAAATTTTTGAGAAATTAGAAAATTCTTAGAAACTGAAAAGTTGAAGAATGAACGCCAAAATGAAAGTTGAGTTAGTTAGTTAAACAACTTTCAGCTCCGTTCCTTTTCGGGGACAAAAAGATTTTAAGTGGAGGAGGTTGTAACAACCCGAAATTTCTGAACCAATTAATTTTTTTTTATTTTAGCTATTTATATGGATTTAAAATATTTAAAATGATTTATTTTAAATAATAACGATTAAAAATTTATTTTTACTGAAGTTATAACGTATAAATTTAAAATTAAATTAAAACGAACTCAAAATGGAGCGGTAGTTTGGAAATTCGATTTTTAATTTCAAGTGAATGTATAGGATTCAAAATAAATCGGATTTCAGTAAAACAAGAAATATTTGAATATATTTAATTATATCTTTCTATTGAATGTGAAAAATTAAAATTTCGTAATATAAATTGAAATTTATGTCCAGTTTAAAAATTAAAATAGTCGCTATGGAATATATATATATATATATATTTATTAAATTATATATAACCCTTAAAAATAGCCAATTTGCAAACGACCTCCGTTTTCGATGAAACCACTTTTATTGGATCTAGAATGTCAAATTATAGTCAGGTTTCAAATTTCATAAATTTTGGAATTAATATATGAGCGTACTAAATTTAAACGTGTTTTGTCAATTCAGTTTAAATTTAATCAACCAAAAAAGGTCATTTTTCAAATAGCCTCCAAATTCGACGAAATTTGTTTTGTTAGGACCATGTCGTCAAAACATAGCTAGATTTATTTTTCTGTAATTTTTGGAGTCAATATGTGGTCTCAGTAAATTAAAATGTATCTTCAAATTCAATATATATTAATTTATATTTTAATTTTGAGAAAAACTGATCGAAACAGTCGAATTGGCTTATGAAACATATTTCGTTTTGTCCGGAATAGGGGTATTTAGCTAGGGGCGGCAGTTGTTGGATTAGATTGGAGTTCGGAGCATTAAACGGGTTGTATTAGAATTAAATAATAAAATAATATAAAATAGAAAGGTATAAGTAAACAAATTGGAAATTCTAAGTCCTAAGCAGACAAGCCGCCGCTGTTTCTTCTTGAAAGGTGGAAATGCACAAATTTTCTCTCCTTAATTTTTCCCGATATATGCAAAATTATTCGAAATTCATAACGAATTAATTGAATAGATTGGTGAGGGCTACAAGATTATATGGATGTGATCGGTTTCAAGGCGGTGTAGTGTTCAGTTTTTCACCCCAAACTTCCGGCGTTCGCACGCCATTTCCTGGCTATTCAGACCACCGAGTGGTGGGAAGTTGAGGGTGTAGGGGGAGCAGGCGATGGCGCATCATGTAGTGGCGTCAGATGGCGCATCATGTGTTGGCATCAGATCTTGGCCAAGTCAACGATAGGAGGAGCGATGGTGGAAAATCGGGAATGAGAATGGGTAATGGCTTCAGGAGTATGGAATGAGAAAGGAGAAGTAATTAAGTAATATATTATTAATTAATGATTAATTAATTATCTCAAATTGTATTTATCTTGTAAAATATCGTAACTCATCCATACAAGGTCCAAACACAGTGATTTAATTTGTGTTGGATTCGCAACGAAAAACTCTTCGCGATGGAACTGACTAGAAGCGATTTGGAGCAAGTTAAAATTTGAGGCGATTTTAAATCAAAGCAGAATAGAAATTCATAAATAAAGACTGACGAAGTGGAAACGAAAGTGGGAATTTTCTCACTAAAATTGCTAGACATCAATTGCATGGCGTGAATTGTCAATGTGGCATGCTGAGATGCAAATAATCAAGGCTTTTGTTGAAAAGCAGAGTCTTGTGGATGATAATCAAAGCAGGATTTTAATTAGCATAGCTTTGTGTATAGCGTTAATTCGTGAGCTACACACCCCAGTATGAACCGGAAATGGGATGAGGGACCGCAGGAAGAGCACGCGTTTCTTTCTAGCTAGGAGTGGTGTCATGGTATGGAGCCCAGACATTTTACTTATGTGGTTTTTGGAAAGCGAGGTACCTCGAATCTGAGTCCCTAGTGGCTCTTGATGGTCGACATACTGACTAGATTTTATGCCCCATGGGGCAGGGAAACGTATTGTTCAAGAATAACTAATTCACTAAAGTAAGTGTGGACCAGCCCTACCGCTCCGAGGGCTCACTAGAGTTTGAGTCCTGAGGCACGGTCTAGAGTGTTTCGAATTCGGTAAGGAAGATCCCTTGCCTTTGTTCATGATGGAAATCCAATTTCCAATATGCAATTCAACTTTAATTGTAAAACTAGTATGGCAGCATATTGGCATGGGACGCTCATGTCATCTATGATTGATACATCTATATTTGAAGTTGTTTTGACACTATGCACTTATATTAATCTCATATTGATTTGTTTTAAAATGTACCAAGCATGTTTGGCTATTATAAGGTAAAACTCTATCCCCCGGCTTGCGTTGCATTGTGTGATGGGACCTGAGTCTTATAATAGCTTAATTTTTCAAAAAGCATTGCGTTGTTTTATTTTAAAGAGAGATTCATGTGGAGTAAACCCATTCCGTGTTATACGGAATGGTCCCATGATTTCCCAACTCTTAAAGAAAAATTTTAATAGCTGTTTTTAGTTTTCACACCAGTCCCATGACTGACTCGAAGTTTATTGTTTCTACCTAAACTTTGGGTGCCCATATTTTCCACACGGGCAGTCAGTAGTTTTGGTTTTCGCAGATATTTCTTTTCACAGGATCCTAGATTACAGCTGGAGCTATATTCGAAAAGCTTTGTATCCGTGTATTTCTTTCAGTTATGTCAGTTGTTATTCTCCACTACACATTGTACTTATGTATTATCTTCCATTGCTATGTAATTTTAATCTCTGATATTGTATTTCCAATGTGTAATATTTATTTATACTCTGGAACATTCTTGTACTCTGGTATAAATTATTGTAATAGTAATGAAATGTTCTATTGTTTGTGTTTGTTGCGTCGTGTTCTCAAAACAATCCGTTGTTTTTCCATCTCTTCGGAGATCAGGGGATTTCGGGTCGTTACATCTTCCCTTGTTCTGCCTTGACTTTTTGGCATGTCAAACATTTGGCCACGAACTTAGCTACGTCTCTCTTCATTCCTTCCCAATGGAGATTCCTCTTCATATTCTTGTACATCTTGTCCCCACCGAGATGTACAGTCAGTCTTGACCTATGGAACTCTTCTAAAATTTCTTTCCTCAACCCTTCATCCTTAGGGACGTAAAGTCGTCCATCCCAAAGTAAACTCCCACCATCATGGATCGAATACCTAACCAAATGGGCAAAGGATTCTTTCCTTCCCACTTTCTCCTTTAGGCTTCTTAACTCTTCGTCAATGTCTTGTGCACTTTGGATTCTTTCCCTTAGGGTAGGTCTAATTATCATAGCCCCAGAAAACCAATGGAAGTGGTCGATGAGGGATGCAAATTAAAATTTGCGAGGAACCAAATTGTCTCCATTTTATCATCGCATTCAATGTCGCATGTTTCCTACTTAAAGCATCTACCACAACATTCCCCTGCCTAGGGTATACTTAATCGTAAAATCAAATGAGGTAATATATTACATCTATCTTTGTTGTCTCAAGTTTAAGTCACGTTGAGAAAATAAATACTTAAGGGATTTATGGTTGGTAAACAGTTCAAACTTCTCCCCTAAGAGATAATGCCTCCACATCTTAAGGGCGAACACTACTGCGGCTAACTAAAGGTCATGCACTGGATATCTTTTCTCTGGATCCTTGAGTTGCCTACTAGTATAGGCAACTACTCTTCCCTCTTGCATAAGGACTGCTCCTAAACCAGTCCCACATGCGTCAGTGTAAATGGTAAATGATTTTGAACCATTGGGTATAATTAGGACTAGTGCGCTTGTTAATGCTTCCTTTAATTTTTTAAAGGTTGTATCACTTTTATTAATCCAAGTGAATACCCGATTCTTTCTCGTTAATTGAGTTAATGGAATTGCAATCTTTGCGAAGTCTTTAATGAATATCCTATAATACGCGGCCAATCCAAGGAAACTTCTTACCTCTATAACATTTCGGGGTATCCTCCATTCCTTGATTGCCTTGATCTTCATGGGGTCTACAACCAAGCCTTTACTTGACGCAATATGTCCTAAAAATCTCACTTCTTCCCTCCAAAAATGGCACTTCAAGAATTTTGCTTTTAGTTGGTTCTTTCTTAATATCTCTAACACTTGTCTCAAGTGTTTTTCATGCTCTTCACGATCTTTCGAAAATATAAGGTTATCATCTACGAAACAACAATTTTATTTAGAATGCCCCTAAACACTATACTCATGAGGACAACAAAGAAAGCGGGTGCATTCGTTAATCCGAAGGGCATAACTTCCCATTGGAACAATCCATCTGGCATCCTAAATGCAGTTTTGTCCTTGCTGGCCTCTGGAATTCTCAACTGGTGAAATCCAGTAGCAAGGTCTAGTTGGGAAAATACTCGGGCTCCTCCCAAGTGGTCAAAAAGGTCATCGATTCTTGGTAAAGGGTACGTATTCGTTTTGGTCAACTTGTTCTCTATAGTCCCCACAAAGTCTCAAAGATCCATCTGCTTTGGTAGCAAATACTATAGTTGCACCCCATTTTGAGGTACTTCGACGAATAAAACCTTTTTGTAACAACTCTGAGATTTGCTTATCTAACTCCTTTCTTTCCTTGGGCGCCATATGCTTCAAGGGAAGTGGTACGGATTTAGCATCCTTCTCTATGTCAATGCGAAAGGAGATTTCTCTATGGGGGCAGAAGCCCTGCAACTTCTTCAAAACCGTCCTAGAACTCACAAACTATAGGGACTGAAGATGGTCCTTCAGAACTAGGAGGCACATAATATAATAGGGCTTTGTCCTTGCTTCTAACATTACAAGGAATATTTAGGTTACGTCCTTTTCGGCTCCTAGGACGAAAGAGTCTTTTACCAGAATCTAGGACGGCCCCATAAAACTATAGCCGGTCCATACCTAAGATAAGGTCATACCCATAAAATTCAATGCATATGCTTCACAATGGAATTAGACATTGTCGACCTCCAATACTAGGTTTTTACACAACAGATCAATATACTTAGATCCTCCGATAGGGTTGGCCACCTCAATTAGACTATCCGAGATAGATATGGAAAGGTTTAAAATATTTACTAATCGCTTGGAGATAAAAGAATGGGTAGCTCCAGAATCATACAAGGAGTATGCCGAATTTCCTAAAATAGAGATTATACCTTCAAGTGCGGGTTTCCCTTGATCTCTCGGGGGTTGGCTTTGAATTGAGGTTGCTTCAATTACATAGTTTTTAACACTCTTGGTAGCTTTTGGCTTTGGACAGTCTCTGGAAATGTGTCCTTCTTCGTGGTAGTTACAGGATTTTCCCTTCAACTCCGTCTTTGCCAACGAAGCCCAACAATCATTGGCCTCATGGCCCTTGCGGTTGCACCTCATACAAGTCTTTACGTCCTTTTTGAAATTCTTTTTTTTCCTACCAATCCTTCTTATTATTTTTGTTGGAGCTTTATCCTTTTTCACCATCCTTGGAGCTTTCAGTTGTGCAAAGGGTAGTCACCTCAACTAAAGTATCAAAAGTTGCCCCCGATGCTACTTGGGCTAATAAGGTTTCCTTTAACGGGGATTCGGTCCCTTCACAAACCTAAGGGATTTATTTATGGGGGTGTTTACCAATCCTCTACCAAACTTACATAACTCAGTGAATTTGGATACGTGTTCTTGCAGACTCAAGCTTCCTTGCTCTACGTGGATGAATATTCTAGCTGAATAGTCATTTCTGCCCTTGGAAAAAATTTTGCTTCAAAATGGGTCTTGAATTCGGCCTATGTGAAGATCCGACCCTCGTTCTCCATTGATATTAAGTTCCACCATTCTAAGGCTTCATCCTTCAAATGCCATATCACTATCCTTCTTATTTCATCGGGTCAGGAGGTAGCCTCAAAGATTCTTTCATAGTCCATAACCCAAGATTGAGCACTGGCAAAGCCTTCCTTTCTAAAAAAAGGGTTCCCTCCAAAATTCATAAGGACCTTACATAAGCGAGAAAAATCAAAGGCCACATTAGCGGTAGGAGCTGCGGGAGCCGTCGGGGCAGGATTAGCTACGGGGACCTGCTCCACAGTACAGAGGTACTGCTACAACCACTCTAGCAAGTAATGGGTTCTTGCCTGGTTGCCCTACTCATTAGGATTTTCAGCCATTCTACTATCTGAAAAGAAAAGGAAGATTCCCTTAATGGATGCTCATGAGATAGTATTTAAGCTGAAAAAGGAAGAAATGACTAAGGTGCCTAGTATAAATACATATATTATATGTATAGTTTGAAAAACATTTTCCAATATACAAGTACGCCTCTCATATGTATAATTTCCTTGTAATTGGGTAACCTGGCTCTGATACCGAATGTAACAACCCGCCCGGAATGGGCCTAAATTTCGACCTTGAAAAGGCCTATCGAAACTTAGAAACATTCTAAACAGGTCATTGGTTTTTGTAAGGATTACATTTGCACAGATAAAGATAAACATATGCTTCGAATGGAAATATCACACAGCGGAAAGAGAGAATATAATATTCAAATAAGATGTACCACTATTTCAAAAATCTCAGAAATACACAGTCACTGTTACATTTAATCAAAAGGTACATCAAATAGTTCATCTTCATAAAATTCTAAAAGTAGCATAACAATAATAGCTAATGATATCGTAATAACTTCATCTTCTCCGTCATCTTCAATCAGGACTTCATCCATGGATTTACCCCATCTACTGACATGTTAGGATATTAAGGAGAGGGGGCCAGAGCATAAAGTTCTGTGTGACTAGAATATAATGTTACTTAATGTCCATACCCTATATTTTTAGCAGGTTACATATGTCAAGGTATGTGTACGTAGCACACAAGAATTCACACAAACATAGGTATCTAACCAATGGGGTGGATATCAAAGTCAACGCCCATTAGAGTTTTAGGGTAAAGACCCAATGAGGTGGCATTCTCGGTCACTCATGGTCCTATTAAAGTTTGATTCTTACAGTCTCTTATAACCCTGAGGCGGACCCCTAGCCCTTTAAGAACCCCGTCCTAGTACATAAACGTTCTTAAGTCCTTTCTCTCATTTGTAATATGAGAAGTAGCATTGCGAACGTTACTACTTAACTGATATTACCCGGTAGGACACCTATGTAACTTAAGACTTCCCTTAGACAGTTGGTGAGCATGCAGTGGCCACATATTCTTTCAATTAACAACATGTCCCTAGTAGAGCCCTTACAAGCTTCTAGAGGAAGTGGACGTCCCCGTGAACTATCCTACTCCGTTAACCGCTTATGCCTTAACCACTTTTAAAGAAGGAGGACCCAAAGACCTACCTTAATACTAATAAGGGTGGGTCCCATAACTACGGTTCCTCTCTAAGGAATAAACCTTAGAAAGGACACTAGTCCTAACCACTTAAGACCCATACTAGATAAAAAGGTGAGTCGACCACTTAAACCTTCTTAAGGCGTAGTAAACCTAATTTTTTTCACACATCAACTTATATATATATAGTTATATATACACACAGCCACTAGATCTCTTACATTAAACCATATACAAGTCGATTTAACCTCATGTTTAGTGCACTAAGTTTACGATGGCCCATGGCACCTAGACATCTCACACTAGTTGAGCCTACTTGTGGTTGCTGGATATGCCGGTCGGTTCCGGGCAGGCTTATACCACAAATGGCAACTAACCTCGTGTTATTGATATTTAAGCCATTCTAAATATACACACACAAGCAAACAAATATATATATGTATATTTGTTATGGGGACATTTCAAATTTCACATTTATTACGCTAATATACCGTAATTACGTTTAAATAAATAATATAATAATAGCGCCTAATTAACGTAACATTCGTATAAACGGGAAACGTTCTAATCGGGATGACAATTGTCAATTATCAAATTAAGGCATACAAGTTTATGTCTTTCCATATTTTACCACTACAATATAACATGATGGCATAATGAACGTATAGCAAATAGCAGTAATGAAAAGAATACACATACATAACAACTACAACTTGTATCTTGGGCATGTAGAAAAAGGTTTCAGTATTAAATTAAAAGTAGAGTATTTCATACATTCAATCTATATTTCACCCAATCCACCCTTTTTGTGGTGTTATACACCCAAAAATGTTTTCATTTGACTTATTCCAATTTATGAATGCGTTTACACCTAAATTAGGATCCAAACCCAGTTTAATTATGAAACAATTCAAATCCCAACCTTTTTAGGCCAAATCAAATGATAATAGCGGTAAATTGCATAAAATATAGATAATAATACAATACTCATGTTTACCTTTAATTTAATATAAAAACCACAATTCTACAAAACTAATATTACATGACAATTCCTATGTGATTACGAAGTTGAAGATTTGGGGATTTTTCTTGTTATATTATCACATAATCAAATCTTCATAGGCATATCAATCCATATAGCAAACTATTAAAAATAATAATATGCCTTTAAACAAAACTAAATTCCACTCAAAATCAAGTGGAGATGTGATAGAAATATCAAGATCTTCGAACGGTTCTCAACGTTCAAGCGAGCTCTGATTGATCTCCTAACAATATAAATATAAGAAACATATAATTAGATTCTTATATATATATATATATGCTAAATTCCAATTCCCTAAACTTATATAAATTGAAATAGTCAGATATAGGAGTGGAGGTAGAGAAGTAGAAGAACCTTCACCCTTTTTCTCTATAGAATTTAGCAGCATGGAGGCAGAGGTTTAGAATATTAGGATTTCTAGTGTGGGGTTTGAGCGGTTATTTATACTTGCTCATGTGAGCGAGAGCCATCAGATTATTAAGATTAAATCCCAGCCTTTAATATAAACACAACTTCTTAGAAAACCCTAACCACATTAGGCAGAATTGGGCCTGCCAACTGACTAGCGGTCAACCCCCCTTAAGGGGGAGCGATTGACCCCCCCCCTTCCGTGGGACGCCCAATTTTGCCTCGTCGATGAGCTGCTAATTTTAATTTATTACGTTCTTTATTTGTTTTATTGCCTTCCATATATCCAATATTCTCTGTCCCCTTGATATTATCTTAATTTTCAAATTCAAATCATCCCACTATATTTTGAATTATCTTGGACACACACACACACACACACACATATATATATATATATATTCTACTAAATTCTATATATATTTTTCTGCGTTAAATGTCCAATTTTCATTTGTACTTCTTCATATATTGGCCGTTTTTAACATATTATATATGAAAACGGTGTAGAATCTCGCCAAAAATCCGAATAAAAGAATTTCATAGCCAAATTCCTTAAGCTGCAAAAAATCCATTTTCCATCCATACTATTAAATTGTTTATTTTTATTTATTTTATTTATTAGTGATACTTATGAATTTCACGGGGTGTTACATTTGCTCTCCACTTGTGATTTTGAAAATTCTTTCAAAAGAAAATGGTTTTGATGCCATCACCAGTTTTTAATTCCTTTTAATTTCTTTTCTTCTTCTGAACCTCCTTGTGACCTATATCTCATGTTTATTTTGTAAGTTTTCTTATAATATAAACAAATGGAAGGGGCCATTCAACCCCGTAGGCTTTGCCAAAAAAAGTCTATTCGAACCAAAATTTTGTAATGCGCGCAACAGTGAAATTCCTTTTGCCCAATTCTGAATATTATTTTAATTAACATTTATTTTATTACTCTTCTTTATTTAATTATTGTTCACAAAAAAATGGTGTGTTACATTCTCTCCTCCTTAAATGTTTCATCCCCGAAATCTCCAAGACTAAAGGAATGTTATGAATATTATCAACTAACTTCTACTCTACCATTATCCACTGGCATCCATTGTCCTTAGAATTTCCAATGCTTTGTATTAACATATGCGAAGGTGCTCTGTATATGTCCCTAAGATAATGCAAAGGTTAGGCGGTCTACTGATTCAGTTGACCTCCTTAATGCAATTCATGTCTATGCCATGCATCCAATATGTATGCAAAAGAATCCTAATGATACGTATAAAGTTCTATATGTGTGTAACAACCATTCACTACAAAATTCAAGTGATGATTCAACCATTTTTCATCCATGTTTAAGATAAACTAAAACGTGCACACATCCATATGCAATATATAAGTGTCCTAGTTCTGCCGACCTTTAATCTACTGTGTAGTGTGTACATGCATCCACTGCATCAACTAGCAAACACTTGCATCCACGTGAGCCCATTCGACCATAATATGTAATATTAACTTGTTTTAAACCATTTCTACCATCCGTAGGCTTCTACCTAAGAATTAAGATTCAAACGATAGGAAAAATATATTCAAATTCAAAGCATAAAAGAGAATTAAGAGCGTACTCTTAAAGAGAAACGGAAAAGAAGCATGAAATCTATCTTCGGGTTCCCAAGTTGCGTCGTCGCTATCTTCTCTCCATTGTATCTTGACTAGCTTGATCTCCTTACTCCGTGTCTTCTTAACTTCAGATCCTAGTATCCGAGTTGGAACTCTTCTATTTGATACCTTCGTCTCTATCTCTGTATCCTCTAGGACTCGGCTCAACTACTATCGCAGAATCATGTAGACACTTTCTCAAGTGTGAAACATGTAACATATCACAAACTCTTGCTAATCTCCCTAGTAGTCTAACCCTGTAGACCTTCTGACCTATCTTCTCTACTATAGGGAATGACCCTGGAAACCTCGTCGCCAACTACCCTATCGAGCCGTACCGAAAAACACTTCTCAAAGGTGACAACTTAACAAAAACTATATCTCTTACCTCGAACTCTAGGTCTGTTCTCCTTCAATCTGCATACGACTTCTGCCTTTCTTGAGTTGCCTCCATCCGCTTCCAAATCAACTTTATCTTCCTTGAGATCTCTCTAACCATCTCAGGGACAAGTCGAAGTATGTCCGTAGACTCCCACCAACATGTCGGTGATCTGCAAGGTTGTCCATAAAGTTCCTCAAAGGGATCCATACCAATACTGGCCCAGTAGCTGTTATTGTATGCGAACTCTACCAATCGGAGATGCTCCTCCCAAGTCCCTCCAGAGTCTAGGATGCACAACCTCAATAAATCTTTGATAACCTTATTAACCGTTTCAGTCTGTCCATCTGTCTAAGGGTGATAGGCGGTACTCAGTCGTAGCTATGTGCCCAATGCCTTCTCTAGTCACCTCCAAAACTCACTCGTAAAAATGGGGTCTCGATCACTAACAATATTAGAGGGTACTCCATGAAATCAGGCGATTTCTCTAAGATACATCGATGCCAACCAATCTGACATTCACTTACTCTTGATGGGGATAAAGTGAGCGCTCTTAGTCAATCTTTCGACTATCACCCAAATACTGGTGTTGCCCCTCCTCAATTTGGGAAACCCATCTATAAAGTCCATAGACACGCTCTCCCACTTCCTCTGCGATATATTTAGAGGCTAAAGCAATACACCAGCTTCCTCTACTCAGCCTTCACTCGCTAGAAAGTCATACATTGAGATACATACTCTGCCACGTCTTTCTTTATTCCTATCCAATGAAAAACCTTCCTCGTGTCTCTGTACATCTTATCACCGCCTGGATGGATAGTTACCCGAGAGTGATGAGCCTCCTATAAAACTTATCTCAACAAATCACCGAGTCTAGGAACACACAACCTCCCATCTCGACGTAGCCACCCTCTCTCACCCATAAAATACCTAACATGGTGACTAGAGGTCTCTCCTCCACTGTGTCAATCCATGATGTCCACTGACTGCTGATCCTCGCGCTGAATGGATCCAATGCGATCTAGAAGAGAAGGTCACACCTCCAACGATGCCAATAATTCAGGTGCAAAATTCGTAGATAGTCTAAAATTGAATAATGAGACAAACTCCAAGCTCTACCACTCTAAGAATAATGGAGTCAAAGTCCATTCTCTACCTACTCAGTGTGTCTGCTACCACATTTCCCTTCCCCGGGATATATGCTATCTCGAAATCATAAGATGCATAGAACTCCATCCAGTGCTGTTGTCGCAAATTAAGATCTTTTTGGAAGAACAAGTACTTGAGTGACTTATGATATGTATAAAGCTCGAATCTCCCACCTATTAGATAGTGCCTCCAAGACTTGAGCGCAAACACTGTCGCTGCCAGCTCCAAATTGTATCTAGGGTAGTCTTCTCATGTACCCTCAATTACTGACTCCTATAGCAGACAACCCAACCCTCCTGCATCAACACTACACCCTAACCCTTGCACAAGTATCTATGTAAATGCTAAACATCTTTGTACCATTTAGAAAAGTCAAAACTGGAGCTGATGTAAGAGCCTTCTTCAATCTCAAGAATGCACCCTAGCAATCTACGTCCAAAGCAAAAAACTAGGTTGTTCTTCGTTAGATGGGTAAGCGGAGTTGAGATCCACGCAAAATCCTTAAAAAATTTCTGTAACATCCAGTCAATCCTAAGAAACTCCTAACCCCTGTCTCATTCTTCGGGGCTTTCGAATCCTCAAATGCGACAAACTTAGCGGGGTCCACCTCCATACCATCTGTAGAGACAACATGCCCTAAGAACCTTACTTCCTTTCACTAGAAATGGCACCTGGAAAACTTTGCCTTCAGCCGATGTGCTCGGAGAGTACGGAGAACCTCTACCAATTGCATGATGGGCTCTTCCTCGCTCCTCAGGAAAACTAAGATATCACCAATAAATACCACTACAAACTTGTTCGGGTACTCCCTAAATACACGGCTTGTAATACCCAGTATTTTAATAACATATTAAGATCATAAATCAAGGCATAATTAAATTTAAAATAAGAATCAGGGAAAACGGGTTGCGCCATTGCATTCATCTTGAAATTCTACATGAAATCGAGTCCGAGTTTTCGAAAAACGGAGTCCGTATATAGGAGATATGACCCTCCGAAGTTTCAGGAATTTTCAGAATAAAAAACAGCTCGAAATTCGAAATTCGAATTCAAACCCCAGCGCAGACTGGGCGGAAATTTTCCCGCCCAGGACCAGTTCAACCTGGGGGTCGACACTATGGTCGACCTCCCAGGGGCCTGGTCGACCTGGGGGTTGACCTGGTGCTGAAACCCAGTTTTGAGCCTGGGTTCATTCTGATGTTTTTGGTCTCATTTTCAGTCTAGATTCGTTCGCCTAATCCTATATAAACCCACCTAATCCCCATTCCTTCTCACACCATTCTTCTCTAACCTTATGCTGCACAAATTCTTGATGGACGTGACTTCTTCTTCTTCTTCTTCAAAGATTCAAATAAAAATTAATCAAATCTAGAGAGTTATTTTAACTTCATCTTCAAGCAATGCAAGATACGCAAATTGGGGATTTTCAATCAAATTGAGATTCAACATTCAACGACTGCTTCCTAGAATCAACTTCGGCATCTTAATTTCTCAGTCCACGATCTGTAAGTTCTGATTACTTTTATATTTAAATATTTAATTATGATGTGGCCATGGAATAAAGTGGAATTGGATTTAAGTATGTTTTTCGATTCTGATCTATTTCTGTTGCTCCTTGAATCTTGAGTTTTGAGACTTGTCTATCTTTACGATCATGTCAAGTTTATGATCTATTCAGCAGTTTTCTTGATTCGTAATGATGTTATCATCAAGTTGTAATCTTTATGCCTATCATGATGATTTATGCTGTTTTCTCTCTGATCTTGTTTTATCGCAACTTCTACCTCCCCCTATTTATTTTCTTTTGATGAATCTAGGTCAATTTCGGACCTAGGCCTAAACTACGAGATACGTGCGATGGTATACGAGGCAAATATAGGAATATTGCTTAGTGGAATATATGTGTTTGGTGGAATCGAAGGCATAATATAAAAATTGGATGTTTGGGGATAATTTACCATTAACATGAAACAGGGTAATTTTGGGTATTGTCATTATAATGGGTATTGCGCGATTGGGATTGATATATGTAATTTGACATGGACCTTGATACATGTAATTTTGGGTATGAAACTTGGTATATGTGTAAATTGGCGTAAAATTGGCATACTTGTCAAATGACATAAATAGAACATATGTAAATTTTGTATGAATTGGACATATGTAAAACTGACATGTAATCTAGAACTTGGGCATATGTTAATTATGTAAAATTTGGAGTTGAAACGTATATGATAATTTATGACTTGGTAGAGGTTGAATATGAATGCGCCTAAGTTGGGCTTTGGGTAGTTGGCATGTAATGTCAATAAAAGGCTATAACTTGGCATAACCTTATAGTGAATTATGATAATAATTTGGGAATACATTTTGGGGGAAAAACGTAATTATGAACTTGATAATTGGCATATAACTGGAAATATGAACGTGGTTGAAAATTGAACATGAATATGAACACGAATGTGAACATGGCTAACTCGAGGTTGGATTGAGTTTGCAGTGTAATTCTGCCCGGAACCGCCCGGTATATCCAGTGACTGCGAATAATAAGATCCAATGTGAGAAGTTAGTCATATCGTGATTAAACCTGAGGTTAGACTGAGTTGTGGTGTAATTCTGCCCGGAACCGCCCGGCATATCCAGTGACTGCAACAACATGTCTAATGTGAGTGGTTGATGCATTAATAATTAATTTATGCCAATAAACAGACATGCTAAGAATGGAAAGGTTAAGTAATATGATTAGACTAACGACACTTAACCAAAATAACATGACAACTGGGTGGGTTAAGTTAACTTGAATTGATTAATGACACTTAACCAATTCGACACGATGATTTGGTAGGGTTAAGTCATGAACTTCTTGCATATACTTAACCAATTCGACACGATGATTTGGTAGGGTTAAGTCATGAATCGCTTGAATATAATTAACCAATTCGACACGATGATTTGGTAGGGTTAAGTCATGAACCGCTTGAATATACTTAACCAATTTGACACGATGATTTGGTAGGGTTAAGTCATGAACCGCTTGAATATACTTAACCAATTTGACATGATGATTTGGTATGGTTAAGTCATGAACCGCTTGAATATACTTAACCAATTAGACATGATGATTTGGTATGGTTACATCATGAACCGCGTGAATATATTAACCAACTTGACACATGATTCGTAGTGCTAAGTCATGAACTTGAAAGACAACACTTAGCCAATTTGATATGACACGTAGGCGGGTTAAGTCACGAACTTGAATGACAACACTTAACCAACTTGACATGCTAGACTAATAAGGGTTAAGTCACAAATTTAAATGACAACACTTAACCTGTTGGACGGAAACCCTAGTTACGCGGTCCATTTCGGCAGTAACCCACTTAGATGTATCATGGTGCCCTAGAACTAGGCAGGGTGGGGCACGATTATTGGACTGATTGTAAGCGATCAGAACGACGGCTGAGTTGGTGCGCCAGTGTAGGTTCAGGCGGACTATGGTCGTGCACGTAGTACGGAGTTGAAAAAGCAGGCATTGGGCATTAGTAGGTTTACACTTTGCGTGCTTGATTCGTGTCGGGGGTTGGCACCATAGGGCTTGATACACCCTATGGTGGACTCAGCACATGTAACTACATTCGTGATGGGGCCGTATGACACAGACACATGAACGAGTAGGACTTGTAGGGAGTCGATCGATTAATAGATCGTTTCGTGGGACCAAGTAATGGGTCATTTCATGACATTAGGCAAGGGATCATTTTATGGTCAACACATGACACGGGTTGGGATACTAGTACGGGTGGTGCAGAGCAAATAGATATCATAGAAATATTTTAATGGTGAAGCAGAGAAATCTTGCGATGCTTGATAGAAATCTTGCGAAACTATACCTAGTTTATCTTGAATGGGAACCTTGCGATGTTATACTTGACAAAAATCATATGATGTTATTCTTAGTTATCGTGCCTGTAGCTTATCTTGTCATCATGCTTATGTTTACTTTCAGTTTATTCATGCCATGTTATCTTTACCTGTTTTTATGCTGAAAGTCACTAGGACTTACTCAGTCTTTATGACTGACCCGTTTTGTTTCGCCTCTTTTTCTTCCATTCCCCCCCAGGATCGCAGGGTGGGAATACAACTTAGTTCGGATGTTACCAAGCTCCCAGGCTCGTTCATGTACGGCTTGGATCTCTCTTGGCTATGGCTTGCTTTGTTTTATTGGGGAATACTACAATTTATTTTTATGCTTCTTTGTTTCTGAGCAAGACAGATATTTTAGCTATGTAACTGGGTATTGGAAGTTGACGGGCTTTTATTGTAAACAATTATATTTAATAAATGATTTGAAGTACTTCTACTTTACCTTCCGCTGTTTTATATATGTCTGTCTTGTAATATTTCTGTTCCAGTACCCATAATGCTCTATTGAAGTTAAGGCATTCCCTTTGTGAGTGACCTTAACGGATGTGGGGTGTTACATTTGGTATCAAAGCAGAAGGTTACCAGACTGGGTAAAAGCTTTTAAAAACTTTCTAAAATTATTTTCAAAACGTTTACAAAGAAGCATTTTTCTAAGAAAAGTTTTGTTTTACGAAAGGCATATTCGCCAAAGCCATATGCACTATCTTTTGATTCTCTCTTTGAATCTCTTCTTGCTCCCTTTTCACCATAGTTTTGTAGGTGTACGACACATGTCGGAGGGGAAAGGAGTGCCCAACCTCCATCTGTAGCCGCAGTAGTTTTACTTGTGACTAATCTTATTTCAAGCTTTGTAGGGTTGCCGTGCGATGGAGATGACTTTCAAGAAACTTGTTAACAAGCTATACAAGGATAGTAAGAACTAGGATAAAGAACACAAGCCTAAGGGTGAGAAACTTGTTGATATGGCTTAATCCACGAAGGAGGAAAAGGTGAATGGGAAGAGGCCAAAGTGAAAGAATAATGAAACCCAAGACAAGAGAAAGTATCGTTAGTATGGTAAAAAGGGACATGTAGTTAAGTATTATAGGACAAGGACAAGGGCAAAGGACAAGATTGTCGAGAGGGAAATTGTATGCTCTCACTACTAGCATACCTAAGAGAGATGGTAATGTTTCTGTTAAAAGTTTAGCTTTTCTTTTCTATCATACCATGGGAACTTTGTTTTTGTACATCGCATCCTTTTAATTCTGCTTCGATAGTTGAGTCTCTGCACCTTAGTACTAGCGTGGTAGAGGATCCCATTTTTGTCTCAAATCCTGTTGGGGAATCAGCTCATTTATTCATGACTTGTTTGGATTTGAGAATGTCTATGCTAAGTGTTGAGTTTAGAAGAAATGCTTATGTTTTTGGGCTATGGGTTAATTCTAGGGATGGAGTGGTTATCCAGAAATGGTACCATTCTCGAGTATGAAAAGAGGGTAGTTAGACTCTTGACTTGCCTCAGTAATGCCCTCGAAGTCTAATGTAACCATTAGGGTTCTGCCATGCTTAGTTACCTAGAATCTCTTGATACATTTATTGATCCGCTCGAGTAGTGTTCGCCACTAAGGCGGATGGTTCATTTCGCTTATTCATGAATTATAGAGAATCACCTTAGTAAGTACATCTGGCAACATGGTTGACATCTGTTTATTTTTAAGAGATAGTTCTTCTGCGTGGAATACCTTATAGTGAGTAAACGAGATCCAGGATTCACTAGTGAATTTTGGAGAGCTTGCATGAAACCATGAGTACATAGTTATGTTTGAGCCGAGTATACCAGAAGGAGAATAAGTGAAAGTGGAATGAGAGGCAACATGAAATGAGTTCCAACTCATATTTTGGAAACAAGAATTAAGAAGCTACGAAATTGTGAAGTTAAAGATGGTCAAAGCACAATGGAGTTAAGCTCAAGGAAATGCGACTTAGAAGATTGAAGACTAGACACGCGCATCATGTATGTTTTTAAGAGTATATCCTTGATCCCTCTTTTCCTGTAAAGCTTACTTGCATTCTATCTTTTAGGTATATCCTCTCGGTCCTATTCTCAATCCTATTTCTGCTGCAAACCCCATAGTGAGTTTGACTCATCTGTTAGTAATACATGTTGGGGCTTGAAGGTGTTCGTTGGGTTGACTAAACTTTTTGGGTTTTATAGAATATGGGTTAGTTTTAGGAAGGGATTTCTTGTGACCTAAAAGGAGTCCATCATGCTTAGTCTCCTAGAAACATATATATTGGTTGGGTTGAGAAATTCTTTGGGTATCAGTATGATGTTGATTTCGGTCTTTGAGGCTGGTACTTAGGGAGTTCTTCTCCTAATCAGTATATATGTGATGTAGATTTCCAGTTTTGACATTGCCTAATGGGCACAAAGTTTTTACTTGCTTCTATCATTCGACTATATCTTTAGGTAGGAACAATTGGGTGTAAACATGTGTTTGAGACATGTTATGATTGATGGTTGCAAGTGGTTGTAAGGGGTTGCTAGTGGTTGCTCGTGGATGCATATACACGCACATTAGACACTAGATCAGCTCAGTCACCTTTTATATTGCATATGCATGAGTGTTTATACTTGTTTATGAATGAAATTGAATGTGTTATCATGTGGATGTTGCATATGGATGGATGTTTGTGCACGCATATAGTGTTTATGTGAATAGGACTATTTGCATACATGTTGGACTCATGGCACTAAACATATTTTGCATTAAGAAGATCAATCAGGCCTGATCATTTGCATTAGATAAGGAACTTATACACACACTTTCTGCATATGTTCATACAACATTAGAAATCCTTTAAGGACAATGATTGCTTGTGGATGATGTTTTGAGTAGATGGATGATGGATGGTAGGACACATTCTTCTTAACTTGGAGATTTCGGAGACGAAATCCTTTAAGGAGGGGAGAATGTAATACCCTGTATTTTAATAACATATTAAGATCATAAATCAAGGCAGAATTAAATTTTAAAATAAGAATCAGGGAAAACGGGTTATGCCATTGCGTTAGTCTCGGAATTCTGCATGAAATCGGGTCCGAGTTTTCGAAAAACGGAGTCCGTGAGAGGAAGATATGACCCTCTGAAGTTTCAGGAATTTTCAGAATAAAAAACAGCTCGAAATTCGAATTCAAAATTCAAATTCGAACCCCAGCACAGACTGGGTAGGAATTTTCCCACCCAGGACCAGGTCGACCTGGGGATCGACACTATGGTCGACATCCCAGGGGCCAGGTCGACCCTATGGTCGACCCTATGCTGAAACCAGTTTTGAGCCTGGGTTCATTTTGATGTTTTTGGTCTCATTTTCAGTCTAGATTCGTTCGCCTAATCCTATATAAACCCACCTAATCCCCATTCCTTCTCACACCATTCTTCTCTAACCTTATGCTGCACAAATTCTTGATGGACATGACTTCTTCTTCTTCTTCGTCAAAGATTCAAATAAAAATTAATCAAATCTAGAGAGTTCTTCTACCTTCTTCTTCAAGCAACGCAAGATACGCAAATTGGGGATTTTCAATCAAATTGAGATTCAACGTTCAACGACTGCTTTCTAGAATCAACTTCTGCATCTTAATTTCTTAGTCCACGATCTGTAAGTTCTTGTTACTTTTAGATTTAAATATTTAATTATGATATGGCCATGGAATAAAGTGGAATTGGATTTAAGTATGTTTATCGATTCTGATCTATTTCTGTTGCTCCTTGAATCTTGAGTTTTGAGACTTGTCTATCTTTATGATCATGTCAAGTTTATGATCTATTCAGCAGTTTTCTTGATTCGTAATGATGTTATCATCAAGTTGTAATCTTTATGCCTATCATGATGATTTATGTTGTTTTCTCTCTGATCTTGTTTTTATCGCAACTTCTACCTCCCCTTTTTATTTTCTCTTGATGAACCTAGGTCAATTTCGGACCTAGGCCTAAACTACGATATACGTAAGATGGTATATGGGGGAAATATTGGAATATTGCTTAGTGGAATATATGTGTTTGGCGGAATCGAAGGCATAATATGAAAATTGGATGTTGGGGATAATTTACCATTAACATGAAACGGGGTAATTTTGGGTATTGTCATTATAATGGGTATTGCGCGATTGGGATTGATATATGTAATTTGACATGGACCTTGATACATGTAATTTTGGGTATGAAACTTGATATATGTGTAAATTGGCATACTTGTATAACATCATGAATTGAACATATGTAAATTTGGTATGAATTGGACATATGTAAAACTAACATGTAATCTAGAACTTGGGCATATGTTAATTATGTAAAATTTGGAGTTGAAACGTATATGATAATTTATGACTTGGTAGAGGTTGAATATGAACGCGCCTAAGTTGGGCTTTGGGTAGTTGGCATGTATTGTAAATAAAAGGCTATAACTTGGCATAATCTTATAGTGAATTATAATAATAATTTGGGAATACATTTTGGGGCAAAAACGTAATTATGAACTTGATAATTGGCATATAACTGGAAATATGAACGTGGTTGAAACATGAACATGAATATGAACACGAACGTGAACATGGCTAACTCGAGGTTGGGTTGAGTTTGCAGTGTAATTCTGCCCGGAACCGCCCGGCATATCCAGTGACTGCGAATAATAAGATCCAATGTGAGAAGTTAGTCATATCGTGCTTAAACCCGAAGTTAGACTGAGTTGTGGTGTAATTCTGCCCGGAACCGCCCGGCATATCCAGCGACCGCAACAACAGTTCTAATGTGAGTGGTTGATGCATTAATAATTAATTTATGCCAATAAACAGACATGCCAAGAAAGGAAAGGTTAAGTAATATGACTTGACTAACGACACTTAACCAACATAACATGGGTTAAGTTAACTTGAATTGATTAATGACACTTAACCAATTCGACACGATGATTTGGTAGGGTTAAGTCATTAACCGCCTGAATATACTTAACCAATTCGACATGATGATTTGGTAGGGTTAAGTCGTGAACCGCTTGAATATACTTAACCAATTCAACACGATGATTTGGTAGGGTTAAGTCATGAACCGCTTGAATGTACTTAACCAATTTAACATGATGATTTAGTAGGGTTAAGTCATGAACCGCTTGAATATACTTAACTAATTTGATTTGATGATTTGGTATGGTTAAGTCATGAACCGCTTGAATATACTTAACCAATTTGACACGATGATTTGGTATGGTTAAGTCATGAACCGCATGAATATATTAACCAACTTGACACATGATTCGTAGTGCTAAGTCATGAACTTGAATGACAACACTTAGCCAATTTGACATGACACATAGGCGGGTTAAGTCACGAACTTGAATGACAACACTTAACCAACTTGACATGCTAGACTGATAAGGGTTAAGTCATGAATTTAAATGACAACACTTAACCTGTTAGATGGAAACCCTAGTTACGCGGTCCATTTCGGCAGTAACCCACTTAGATGTATCATGGTGCCCTGGAACTAGGCAGGGTGGGGCACGATTACTGGGCTTATTGTAAGCGACCAAAACGACAGCTGAGTTGGTGCGCCAGTGTAGGTTCAGGCGGACTATGGTCTTGCACGTAGTCCGGAGTTGAAAAAGCAAGCATTGGGCATCAGTAGGTTTACACTGTGCGTGCTTGATTCGTGTCGGGGGTTGGCACCATAGGGCTTGATACACCCTATGGTGGACTCAGCACAGGTAACTACATTCGTGATGGAGTCGTATGACACAGACACATGAACGAGCTAGGACTTGTAGAGAGCCGATCGATTAATAGATCGTTTCGTGGGACCAAGTAATGGGTCATTTCATGACATTAGGCAAGGGATCATTTTATGGTCAACACATGACACGGGTTGGGATACTAGTACGGGTGGTGCAGAGCAAATAGATATCATAGAAATATTTTAATGGTGAAGCAGAGAAATCTTGCGATGCTTGATAGAAATCTTGCGAAACTATACCTAGTTTATCTTGAATGGGAACCTTGCGATGTTATACTTGACAAAACTCATATGATGTTATTCTTAGTTATCATGCCTGTAGCTTATCTTGTCATCATGCTTATGTTTACTTTCAGTTTATTCATGCCATGTTATCTTTACCTGTTTTTATGATGAAAGTCACTAGGACTTACTCAGTCTTTATGACTGACCCATTTTGTTTCGCCTCTTTTTCTTCCGTTCCCCCCCAGGTTCGCTGGGTGGGAATACAACTTAGTTCGGATGTTACCAAGCTCCCAGGCTCTTTCATGTACGGCTTGGATCTCTCTTGGCTATGGCTTGCTTTGCTTTATTAGGGAATACTACAATTTATTTTTATGCTTCTTTGTTTTTGAGCAAGACAGATATTTTAGCTATGTAATTGGGTATTGGAAGTTGATGGGCTTTTATTGTAAACAATTATATTTAATAAATGATTTGAAGTACTTCTACTTTACCTTCCACTGTTTTATATATGTCTGTCTTGTAATATTTCTGTTCCAGTACCCATAATGCTTCATTGAAGTTAAGGCATTCCCTTTGTGAGTGACCTTAACGGATTTGGGGTGTTACACGGCTCATCAAATCCACAAAGTACACCGGTGTATTGGTTAGCCCAAAAGGCATAACCAACCACTCAAAGAATCCGTTGGGATTCCTAAAAGCAGTCTTTTTTATGTTGTCATCTGCTACCTAAGCTGATGAAAATAGTGGCTATATCCAACTGCGAGAAAACCAAAGCGCCCATTAACTGATCAAACAAGTCATCTATCCATGTGAATGGGTGTTTATTCTTTTTAGTGGGCTTATTCAACTATCCATTGTCCACACTCCACACATAGACGGAGAGAGCCGTCTATCTTGGTCGCGAAGACGACTAGTGCTCCCCACTCAGAAATGCTTCATCTAATAAATCTTTTCTCGAACAACTCACCCACTTACTTACTAAGCCCCCTCCTCTCTCTCTCTCTCTCTCTCTCTCTCTCTCTCTCTCTCGGAACCAAGCGGCGCTCTGGCAAAGCAACAAGATTAGCATTCTCCACCATGTGTTTTCGAAAATCTATCTTACGCCTGGGAGGTAACCCTCTTACCTCCTCGAATACATCTGGAAAGTCTTTAAATATGGGTACCAAACTGAGAACGTATATAGAAGCATCTAGGGAATCTAAGAAATTGAGCATAACTGACTCTCGCGGGTCATAAGAAATCTCAAGAGTCTTGCCGTGCCATGTCAAAACACTTACAACTCTCCTTTCACAATCAAGAATGACACCATAAATGACCAACAAATCCATCCCTAGAATAAGCCTTTAACCCTTAAAATCTAGTTTGTACACATCACACTCAAATTAGACGATAAGAATAGAAATCCTCAAAACCCAACACATCATAGATAAGTGGGTCGTACCTCTTACGAGGTTTGAGACAACTACTAGATCAAAAAGTATATAAGTATCTAGGTGCGTACTATCAACAACAGAACTGGATATGAAAGAATGAGAGGCACTAGAATTGAACAAAGTCCTAATAGGAGAGTCAAAAAGAGAAATCAAATCTTCTACAGTGACTTTCCTACCTCAGACTGCTACCACCAGTCTAATTCTCCTCAAACGCATGAACCTGTGCTCTGGATGATCGTGCCTCCTATCCCTGCTTTTGAGGGCATTGCTTACTGTAGTGTCCCATATGTCCGCATTGAAAACAAGATCCTCTCTTAATCTTCCTATAGTCTTAGATAAAGTGCCTCATCATTCCATATCCATGACACTTAACTTCCTTCTTGATTTGCGCATTCTCAGGTTTCTCTCCCTTCTTCACTGAACCATTCTTATACCACCACCTTTTCTTTTCAATATTTGGCTTGGCCTTCTCAGTCCTATCCTCTTGCTTATTCACTTTTCTATCTTTATGCACTAGAGCCATATCCACTAGCCTCTCAAATGTACCTCCCATAGGGGTATGTGTCATCGCCACTTATTGAAGGGGATGGTTTAGCCCCCTCACAAATCTCAAAGCCTTCTTGTGTGCAGTGTTAACTAGATCCATGCCAAACCTTGCCAACTCATTAAAGCTATTCATATACTCCTTCACCGACATACTACCCTACCTCGAACTAAAGAACATTTCCAACTGCATTCCTTCTCCAGCTTGTGATAATAACTTCTTCTCAAGTCTATCCTTGAACTCATCCAATGTCTCCACCGCCTGGGCCTCCTAAGCTACCTCCCATTAATTCCTCTTTCAGTTTCCAAGCAGTCAACTGGATCCTCCTACTGTCATCTAGATCTAATAATCCAAACACACGATCCGTCTCCCTAAGCCAATTACGAGCCTCTACGTAACTCTCTGATTTAAGAAATGGCTTACAGCCCATATCATAGAAATCCTTATAGAGCTTAAAGAAGTTAACTACTGGATTAGGTGGAACTACCATGGCTGCAGCTGGAGGTAGGGCATTTCCTTGCGCTTCAGTAGGCGCAGTTCCTTCAACATATCTACTGAACCATGTCGAAAAGGGAATGCTCTCTGTGAAATTGGGAACCCCAGACATGCTAAAAAGAGAAGAGATAATGATTCAAAAAGAGATCAAAGGAATATTTTAATTGACTAGAGGGGATATATTTTTCAAAAATATGTTTTACTAGAAAAAATTTCTTTACTTTTGAAAAAAAACTTTTTCAAAAACATTTCTTTGATCTTGTAACCTTAGGCTCTAATGCAAAATGCGACACCCCACATCCCTTAATGTCAACCCATATAAGGATGCGTTACGTTTTGTGAAGTGCATCGGTATAAATTAATAACATAGAGACTAAAATTCACAAGACACAATTATAAAAAACAGCGAAAACTAAAAAAAACGTTTACTATTAAATTAAGCAAATCTAGTCACAGCTTTGATTACAATTTAAAATACCATGGAATTATCATCATAAAACGAACAACTGTCTCATGGAAAAATATCAGAGTACAGTAGTAAAACCGCAAAAGCTATCCCTCTCATAAGTCAGTACAATAGTCAGAAAGCAAGTACTAAAGCAATACATGAAACTAGAAATAGTCTGAATCCAAGCTAGGCCAAAAGAACAAAAGTCACTACTACGTTCCTCCACCTTGAGAACCTAGGGGAAATGAAGAGAGAAGGAGAAAATAAACTAGGTTAGACATAATTTGGGTGAGTCCTAGTAATTTCTAGCATGAGCATAAGATAAGTAAATATT
Source organism: Allium sativum (assembly GCA_030737875.1). Lineage (NCBI taxonomy): Eukaryota > Viridiplantae > Streptophyta > Magnoliopsida > Asparagales > Amaryllidaceae > Allium > Allium sativum. The sequence continues at coordinate 980,213,204 of CM060913.1, read as the reverse complement.
TAAACAAATGAATAATAAAGGACATGAAAGTATAATAAAGTAAGAAGCACGAAATAAGACAGGCTTCTCATTCATATCCGAAATTTGATGCACCAACTACCCAAAATATCATAACTAGGCTTTACCTAATTTATACCAATCGGTCGGCTTCTGTACCCAAATGTGAATAACCTGTGCCAACTATGGAATTCCGAGTTATCAATCCTGAGCCCATAAACTAAAAAGACAACATTAATCACAGGCGTTACAACATCTAATCTTCCCCAATCAGAACAATGCACGCTCATTGCTTCGTCGAAATGCCCCCGTATCCACCTTGTTTGAACTACTTACTATCTAGTTTAGTAAAGTGTGCTCTTGTCTCTACTAAGTGCGAGACTCCATGATAGCAAAGGGATACTGACTGATACAGGTTCCCACACAAAAATGCACTTGACACAAGTCACCCCTAGACTTGGTACCTAATTTATAACTAGGATTTCTATTAGCCCCTTATATCCCATTGAAATGGAACCCCTTTGTCTTAGCTTATTAATCTCACAATTTTAACTTAACACATTTAAGTTCGTTAATAAATTTAATATAACCATGTGTTATATTCCTAGGTTGTAATTAACATTTTTAATTAAATGTAATCTTTTTATATAGCCTTACCCCATGTCACTTATTGTCCAATTAAGTCCAATCCATTTCGATTTACATGTTTCTCAGTTACATGTTACTTAATGTCCAATTAAGAACAATTTATTCCAATTCATAAATCTGAATATTTTTTCAATCAAGATTTATCCTAATTTACAGTCCATTATTTGAATATAATATTCACCAATTCTCAATCATGGCCAAAATCCCCTTTTTGACATTCTTTTAGTATTATTCCCATTTTTTTTGCAATTTAAACGATAAATGCCTAGGCTCTCGTTGGCCTATTCTCAACACAAAAATAAAAAAGGAAAAATTGGTCTAGGCTACTCGTAAGGCCTAGACTCAAAAATGAACAAAATAAGAAAAATAGGGCATTGGTAGACTATAAATAAAGTAATAACATATTAGGGAATAAAGAAGGAAAATTGCTTATAAATAAATAGACAACTGAAAAGGAATAAACGATAGACAATAAATAAATTGAATAATAACTTGTAGAAGACAAACTTATAAACACTGTAAATGTAAAACTTGAAGATCCAAATAGTTTTACTCTTTTAGTACTTCTTATATAAATTATTGATCTAAAAATCATATAAAACTCACAGAGATAGATTATAGATCCAGTAAAAGGCCTTGGAATAATAATAATCCTTTCAGATCTACAACTGGACAACACTTTGACTTATTCCCTAATTTTATTTCATTTTAGAGCATAATGGAGTGGAGGTTAAGAAAACGAAGAAGAAGAGGTATAGGGGGAAAGTGAGGAGTAGCAGTCAATTTATACGTATGGAAGGATAATTCAGGCTTTAGGATTTTAAGATTTAATCTCATCCCTTGATGACTCATCTGGAAATCATCAGCAAAGAAGACTTCAAAAACATTCAGCACCAGGCTCGACATCGTGTCAGGTACAACATTGTGCCTGGTTCGACATGAGTCGATCTACCTCCTATATGGGGTCGACCCACATGGGTCTTGGGTTGACAAAATGGTCGACCCAGTTATGGGACGAGTCTCCCATTTCCCCATTGATTAAGTTTGATTATTTATTAAATTTTCTAATTTAAATTTCAAGCTTTAAATGATCACAACTTTTACATTTTTCGTCCGTTTAACGCAAACTAAAACTCTATCCGAACAAAAATTTCATAATGGATGCAATAGTGAAATCCTTTTTGCCGAATTTTGAATATTATTTTAATTAATATTTATTTAATTATTCTTCTTTATTTAATTATAAATTATAAAAAAAATTGGGTGTTACAGAAGTTATATTGTTGCGTTCTTGGAGAGATTATGATTTGTTTTCATACATAGATAATTGAAAACAAAATAAAGTCTGTACAAGAAAGCTATAAATAAATCAAAATTTTGATTTCAAAATAAAAAAGTTGGAAACTATAATTCAAGTTTGAATTAATGGATAGGCATAAAAAGTTATTTTAGATTTGAAATTTAAACTCGTGCCTATATATAAGAAGGGGATAATGTTAAAAGATATTGAACGGTGATTAATTAGCACAAACTATTAATAAATGAAAACATATGAAACTAAATTCACTATGCCCCAGGAGAGAAGGATGGTCGACCACCCCATTCTTTTCGTGGTCGATCACCAAGTCGACTGCTCTATATAGGGGAGGTCAACCTCTTCATTGTGAAAGCTTGGTGGCAGTTAGGGTTTTTTAGGTTATTACTTTTAAGGATTCGATGCTACAAACTGTTTAGACTTTATTATTTAAATCTAATTGTTCCTATTTACTCTAGCATATGTAAATAAAACCCTTGGCCACCCTTTAAATCACATTCTCATGTGGCTATGTTCCTCCATTTTTTATCTCTTTTTAGATCTAGATTAGTGAAAGATTAGTCTTCTCTTTCTTCCCTCCTCTTCTTCTATTTTCGTCTAATTAGTTCTAGATCTAAATAATATTCATACGTAAATAAAAAAGAGAGGAAATTTGGATTCTATTCATGTGGTAGCAATCCAAAGAAGGATTCCATTTAGGCTTAGGCACAACTTCCATCTTTAAAGGTTATAGGTGAGATCTTTACCATCTTCTTTTTATCTATGCTTATTTACTTAATTCTGGATTGGTATGCCTATAAGGATTTGAGGATTGTGAAAACCAAATTAAAACCCCTCAAATCTCTAAACAAAATAGAAATGCCAACCTATGTTGTTTATATGGATGGGTTATGAATGTAAATTAAAGGGATTTTGAAATTCTTATTTCCGAATATCAAACAAATCTAGTCTGTTTTACTTTCTATCTTTCCTTCACCTGTTCAAATCCTAGATTCATCCAAAAATAATGTATTAAGGGATAGTAAACTATATGTAGTTCAAATTCCTATTTTATTTATGTTTATGTAAATTTTAGAGAAACTAAAAGAAAGTGAAATAGGAATATAATAAAAATATACGTATATTATGTTATGAATATGTCCCTTTGGTTTACTAATGTAATATAAGACCTAAAATTTCAGGTATATTTATGATATATGATATTACGGTTAGCCTATTTAATCTGTTAATCTTATTTTTGTGATCCTTTATGCTGGATATAAAATTGTAGGGAAAAGGACTTTGTTACCACCAAAATTCGCATTGACCAAATATAAAGAAGTAGAAGCTCCGATACCAGAAGGTATAAAAGGAAAAGCCCTGGATACAGCTATGTCAAAACCAAAAGAAGAAGATGAAATCTTGTTTCTCCTATAACTTTTGATTGGTGGGAGATTCAGACCTGAAACCACTTCTATTGGATTCATATGATGATTTCCCATTTCGTAGTGTGGTCATATTAAACAAGCGGATGTGTCGTTTGAGAGTAATGGCTGAAACAAGAAAGTCAGAGAAAGCTGAAACCTACAGCAGGGTTCAGGAACCGACAGCCGAAGGGGTTTAGGAACCTACAGCAGAAGGGGTTCAGGAACTGACATAAGAAGGGGTTCAGGAATCGACAGCAGAAGGGGTTCAGAAACCGACAGTAGAAGGGGTCTAGGAACCGAGAACGTGGTCTAGGAAGCTTGAGAAAGGTAAAGAAGGCAGAGAAAGGTAGAGAAAGGCAGACAAAGGTAGAGAAAGCCAGAGAAAGGCAGAGGAAGCTGGAGACAGCTAGAGAAAGGTAGAGAAAGCTAAAAGAAGTTGGAGATAGCTAGAGACAGCTAGAGACAGCTAGAGAAAGCTGGAGACAGCTGGAGAAAGCCAGAGAAAGGTAGAGAAAGCTAGAGGACGCTGGAGACACTTACAGAAAGCTAGAGACAACTAGAGAAAGCCAGAGAAAGCTAGAACCGACAATAAGGTGCAGGAACTGGCAGCAGTGTACAAAACCGATAGCAGAAGATTGTAGGAAGCAGGAGAAAGGCAGAAAAAGTCAAAAACTTGGACCAGAATGATCTAGGAAGCAGGAGAGCAGAAAAAGATAAAAAAAATGAAAGCCAAAAGCGAGAACAAAAAGTTGACACCAAAAAAAAGTGCGGGAAAAAGAAGCAGCAAAGTTGGCCCAAAACCTCTATAAATAGGACTCCAGGGGTCTCATCTAAAGGGGCACACTTTTTTATCCTTATTCCACAATCTTCCCCTCTTATTCTAAAGAGAAAACCCAAATTTGTAAATCAGTTTGGGAATTTCTGATGTAACCTCCTCCATGAATAAAATCATCAAAGTCCTTAAAGTGAATGTAGGTTCAAGTTGAACCGAACCACTATAAATTGCATGTTCTTACTTTTTCCTTATGCTATGCTAGTTTTTTGTATATTTTTGTGTATATTTTGATATGCGGTTTGATCATCAGAGTACTCCTGCTCAAGCCGTTAGGTTCTTTGCAACCTAACGCTTCCTCTACAGTCCATTTTCCAAAGACCTGTCTCCGGTGTTGACGAAAAATATCGTTAACATTTTGGCTCTAGAAGGAGGGCTTGAACCTCCATTCCCTCTCCATCCCCACCTTTAACCTGTTGGATTGCATTGCCACACTTCTAACTGCGCTATTTCGTCCCGGTTTGGACTAAGTTTTGAAGAAGCAAGATTATGGAAGGAATCTCAACAAGGAGCTTCTGAATACCAAAAATCAATTAAAGGATGATTCAATTGGGGAAAAGAAGGAACCAACATGTCATCCATTCCAGAAAAAACATCAAAATAGCCAAACTAGAAACTGGAGGATCTTCAACTTTAACAAAAGATGAGTTGGAAATATTACACTTGGTTATGCAAATTGATACCACTCCTTTATCGAAGCAGACTTGATCCGAAGATCCTCTGAAACAGAACCTTATGAAGAGGAATCAAGGATCATAGCACCTCAGGAATTTTATAATCAAATCGAGTCTTCATCAAATCTACATAACAACCCAATCTCATGGAGAAGTAACCAAGCATCAAAGGGCGCAGTTAGTTTAGAAGAAAACGAAAGCCTAATATGGATAGAGGATAGAAAGTTGCAAGGAATCCCCTTATCTAAAGAGATAATGACGGTGAAGGTTCCATATGGTATAAAAAAGCACAAACTTGCGTATGATGGGACTGCAGACCCTGAAGAATACATTGCCATGTTTGAAAATTGCATAGACATGTATAATGCTTCTAAAGCCCTTCGATGCAAGTTCTTCGTAACAACTCTTCATGGAAGAGCTCTTAAATGGCGCAAACATTATCACGGCCCTCTCATCATATCTTGGAAGCAATTATCTACCGCATTTAGCACACAATTCCATATGCAAAAGGATTCAACAAATAGCGTTTATGGTTTGGCCAGAATCAAGCAAAGAACAGAGGAGTCCCTTAATTGCTATCTAAAGAGGTTTCACAATGATTCAATCAAAGTGAATGGGGCAACGGATAGAGAGAAGCTAAGAGCTGTGCGCTCGGGGCTGCTTATACCATCCCCGTTTTGGAAGGAGCTCATCTTAAATGGATGTGAATGCCTGAATGATTTGTATTCCAGAGCTGATAAATTCATTCTTATGGAATAAATACTTAACGTAAGGAAAATCTTGAAGCAAGAACAAGAGGAAGGGCCTGGTTCCAATCCCCTTGCAGAAGGTTCTACAAAATAGAACAAAAGGAAAGACTATTGCTCTTATCACAAGACAAAGGGACACAAAACCAGCCAATGTCGTGATTTGATAAAGATATACCAAGCCAAAAAGAAAAGAAAGCTTAACTAAGAAATTTGAAGCGAGACTAGTAGGAAAGCTGGTCAGAGGCAAGGCATCATGGGAATAAGAACCTGATAATCAGTCTTCCATTTCAAATACTTGCTTTCATTAATCATTTCACTTTATATCTTTCTTGTAATCAAACAAATACTTATGTAAGATTGAGTGCTATTACAGGTAAAAACCAAACCTATTCTGGCTTATGCATACAAAAAGAGCTCAAAGGGATCACCTTTTGTTATGTCATGTCCTGAAGGGAACTAAGGCTCAAAAGGGAGCACATAAAGAGCCTAATGCATGAATAAGTGCACAACAAAGCTATCAATCAAATACAAGCTTCACTAGAAGTTGTTCATACAAATATGCAGCAATGAAATGATTAATAGCTCATCATAGATCGGATCAAATAAGATTTTTCTAAACCTTATCTCCCCTATTTCAGAATTTTATGACTTTGTCAAACATGTTATATTGACATACTTGAATGCTTCTATGAAAGATGTGGAACTTTCCCTTGATAAATGATATCAATAAAGCTTCCGAAAGGAGAAGCTACATCAACAAAGCTTCCAGAAGGAGAAGCTATGTCAACAAAGCTTCCAAGGGTGAAGCTACATCAGCAACGCTTTAGGATGGAGAAGCTACATCAACAAAGCTTCCAAGAGAGAAGCACCATCAAACAAAGCTTCCGAGAGAGAAGCACCATCAAATAAAGCTTCCAGAGAGAGAAGCAACAACAAACACAACCTCCCATAAGAGGAGCGTCAAATAAAGCTTCCAGAGAGAGAAGCAACAAAAAACTACAACCTCCCAGAAGAGGAGCATCAAATAAAGCTTCCAGAGAGAGAAGCAACAACAAACACAACCTCCCAGAAGAGGAGCGTTAAACAAAGCTTCCAGAGAGAGAAGCCACAACAAACAAAAGCCTCCAAAGGGGAGCAACAAAAGCGTCCAAGAAGGGAAGCAACATCTCCTACAATGGAGTCTCCTTTTGGATTACAATACCTTCATCTCCTGTGAAGGAGTCGCCTTTGGGGTAGGGCTACAATATCTTCATCTCCTACAAAGGATTCTCCTTTGAGTATGGCTAAATACTTCATCTTCAGCAAGTGGAGTCGCCCTCTAAGTGGGGCTAGATATAATGCATGCATCTACCAATAAAGGGACACATGACACTCTATTAGAGAGCATTCATCCATTTGCATATCCTATGGGTTAAGAGTAAGGCTAGATGCTAGATACCCTATGGCTAGAAAATTGAGAGAAACTCCCGCTAAACAACTGTTCATCTCAAGATAGGGTTATTTTATTACGAAAGCAGTCCTTTATATATACACACCCGAAGGTTACTTATAGGAATATTTAATACTCTTTCTTCCAAATATTCACTTAGTGAACCTCCGAGAAACACACACATAATCTATGGTTGCTTGATCACTTTCAATAATATTTGTATAGGTTGACACTATACACATGTATGGTCTTTGGATGGTTTGTGATGCTTTCGTTGGATGATCCTTAAGTAACCTTCTATGTTTCTTCCATGCCTTTTATTGGTGAATTTTATTTAGCTATGAAATTCTTTAATAACTCTTAGTTAAAGATATAGTTCTTTGACGTGAATTTCTGATTTATGCTTTATCCAAGTATGAATCTTAGGGCTTCCATATGATTTCTGATTTATTCTTTACCCAAATATGCATCTTGGGGTTTCCATATGATTTCTGATTTATGCTTTACCCAAGCACGAATCTTGGGGTTTCCATATGATTTCTAATTCTTATTTACCCAAGTATGAACCTTCGATTTTTTACTAATTCCAGTTTGCGGGGTTCTAACCTTGTATCATAAGTACTCGGCTTGGCATTTCTAGTCTCTTTCTTGAAACCTCTAAGCAAAGGTTATAGTTTCCTGGTGCCTAACGAAGGGAAGTTTCTAACCTTATGTTATTCTTATCCCAAATCCTGTTGCTATAGGTTTGGAATAAAAACAATGCTTCGCATATTATAAGTGAAATATCACTCACTATGCAAGTCATGTTACCTTTATTAACACATTATATTTGTCAATGATGAACATCTGTTTGCAAATATCCAAATGTAAAGTTTGGATCTGTTATATCATGCTTTCAAGAATGAATTCTTGAGTATTGAATGTCTAAGTAACAATAATAATGCTCATCCAGTATTGATAGAAGAATGTTGTTCTTTAAATCACATCATCCCACATGAATACATGTTTGAATTTGCACACTATGTCCACAAAAAAAGTTCATAACTTTGGCTTCATGTTCAGGCCCAATTTCATTAAGGAAAGTTTATGCTTCCCCTTGCATCATTACTCTTGGTTATACGAAACTAACACCAAAGATTTTTACTGGTTCTTGAGTGATAGGCAAGCTATGCAGGAGCCACAAGATTTTGTCCTAAAGAACAAAAGCTTCTTTATACTAAAGCGGTGGGCTAACTGTTAACACCAAAATTCGCACTGGCTAAATATAAAGAAGCAGAAGCTCCGATACCAGAAAGCATAAAAGGAAAAGCCCTGGATATAGCTATGTCAACACCAAAATAAGAAGATAAAATCTTGTTTCTCCTATAACTTTTGATTGGTGGGAGATTCAGACCTGAAACCACTTCCATTGGATTCAGATAATGGTTTCCCATTCCGTAGAGCGGTCTAAACAAACAGACGTATCCTTAAAGAGTAATGGTTGAAACAAGAAAGTCAGAGAAAGCTAAAACCTGCAGCAGGGTTCAGGAACCAATAGCCGAAAGAGTTCAGGAACCGATAGCAGAAGGGGTTCAGGAACCGACATCAGAAGGGGTTCAGGAACCGACAACAGAAGGGGTTCAGAAACCAATAGCAGAAGGGGTCTAGGAACTGTCAACATGGTCTAGGAAGCTTGAGAAAGGTAGAGAAAGCCGGAGAAAGGCAGAGAAAGGTAGAGAAAGGTAGATAAATACAGAGAAAGGTAGAGAAAGCCAGAGAAAGATAGAGGAAGCCGGAGAAAGCTAGAGAAAGCTAGAGGAAGCTGGAGACAGTTATAGAAAGCTAGAGACAGCTAGAGACAACTAGAGACAACTAGAGAAAGCTAGAACCGACAACAAGGTGCAGGAACCTGCAGTAGGGTGCAGAAACCGACAGCAGGGTACAAAACACGATAGTAGAAGACTGTAGGAAGCAGGTGAAAGGAAGAAATAGACAAAAACTAGGACCAGAATGATCTAGGAAGCAGGAGAGAGCAGAAAAGGATTAAAAAAAATGAAACCCAAAAGCGAGAACAAAAAGTTGACACTAAAAAAAAGGGCGGGAAAAAGAAGCAGCAAAAGGTGGCCCAAAACCTCTATAAATAAGATTCCAGGGGTCTCATCTAAATTTCTCCTTATTCCACAATCTTCCTCTCTTATTCTAGGGAGGAAACCCAAGTTTGTAAATCAATTTGGGAATTTCTTATGTAACCTCCTCCATGAATAAAATTATTAAAGTCCTTAAAGTGGATGTAGGTTCAAGTTGAACCGAACCACTATAAATTGTGTGTTCTTACTTTTTCCGCATGCTATACTACTTTTCAGTATATTTTTGTGTGTATTTTGCTATGCGATTGGATCATCAGAATACTCCTGCTCAAGTCGTTAGGTTCTTAGCAACCTGATGCTTCCTCCACGGTGTTGATGAAAAATATCGTCAACAGACTTATAAATCTATAATCTTGTGTGCATGTTGACATTTCGCATGATTAGTGTGTTTTCCATGCTCTCCTATTTAATGTGTTATTATTAATATTTATTATAGCAATTCTACTTAAATAAATATTAATCTTTTAAATTTAGGATATTAAAATACACTGTCCCCACACATAATTTGTATGCTTTTGTGTGTGTTAACGGCCTTTACTTTATATTCAATAATAGATGCGAGGTTAAGCCCTTATAGTAGTGGAAGTCTGTCCAGACAACATGACTATCAATAGCTACAAAAAGATGGGTTAGTATAAGACATTTGATGTCATGGGTCATTTAACATTGTGATAGGCATGCCTCATGTTAGGTATTAAGTTGCTGATCCACAACCTAGGGGTACTAAGTGATTGGCACGCCCCCTTTTCTTAGGATTTTATTTAAGAAGTATAGGTGGTAGTCAGACTCGCCACTTTCATTAGAATTTATTCTATGGAGTACATAGGCATGCCCGCCTATTTTCTTAGGATTTAATTTGAGGAGTATGGGTGGTAGTTAGACTCACCCGTTTCAGTAGAATTTATTCTACGGAGTACGGGTAGCAGTCAATCCCACCCCTTTCCTTGGGGTCCTGAAGAGTACGGTTAGTAATCATAGGATCCATCCTTGTTAGGTATTAAATGATCAAGCCTTCTCCAAATAGGGCATTAAATGGTCTTGAATAGAGTAGTTCTCCCAAAGTTGTCTGCTTCCTCTATGGTGACGGTCTACCTGAGGATAAGTTAGTTAAGAGCTGCCACACGGTAAAGGGGCTTCTAATCAATGGGAAGCATTAATTGGCTAGGAGTCTTCCTTTTGTGATAGCTATACAGTTATAAGCGGCCTGTCGTTGATAAGGTTGTAAATGGTCAAGTTGCTAATTTCCTTTCCAGCATTAATTGGTTGTATAGTATCTCTCACACTATATTGTGAGTATTTATATATTTGCGACAGGTATTAGTGGCTGGATCGGTCATTGAGTATTAAGTGATCATAGGAAACCGCCCTTGAGTATTAAGTGATTGTTGGAATCCACCCTTATTTTATTTGGTATTAAATGACTATATGGCCTATCTTTTTCCAATATAGTAGCAAACGAATAGTCATATGTGTGCGTGATTGTTAACGATATTTTTCGTCAACACCGAAATTTAGGGTTATGGTTATGGACCTGGGTGGTCCAGTCCTTTTTAATCTTGACTGAATTAATCCTTCCTTAGATATCAAGATTGTAAGTCCAAAGATTAGTTACTCTTCCTTTAAGAGTTGAGCATCACACTTTTGAGACTTAAGGATCAACGGTTGTCTTGGGATAGGGCTTCAACTCGTCACTAATTGGAGCAAGAATACGCGTTAGGGGTAGACCGATAATTATTATGGTTACTGGATTGAGGAACGCTGACATTCATAAGCACGACAAAATGCAATATGATATGCAAGAAGGTAAAGGACAAAACAATTTATAGTGGTTTGGTTCGGACTGAACCTACATCCACTTTAATAGCTTTGATGATCTTGTTCATGATGGAGATTACATGAGATATCCCCAAATTGATTTTCAAATTAGGGTTTAGGCTCTTAGAATAGAGTACAAGATTTTGAATGAGGGATCGTCCCCTAAATGTGACCCCTGGGTCTTATTTATAGAAAATTTAGGCCCCTTTTGCAACTATAGGGTTAAAAGCTTCCTTCTTGTTCTTTCCCATTTGATGAGTCTTTAGCTGCTATTGAGGATTTATCATTGTCAGCGTCAACCCGCTTCCATGCCTTCTAATTTTGATGCCATGATTTCGGTATCGATTCTAGTGTTGGTTCCATTGCTTGCTTCTCTTTGTACTTGGCTTCCGGTTTCATACTTTCATTCATGAGTTTGGTTTTGGCTTTGTATCCTCTTCTAAATATTTAGTGTCGACCCGACTAATTTCCTCACTTGGTATTTGGTACCGCCCTTCACGATTCTGGTTCCCAACATTTGTCTTTGGTCCTGCTGCCTTCATATGTAATGTCAAATCCATGATTCCACCTTTGAGGCTTTAGTTTCATATTACTTTGGTATTGTCCTGCTTTTCAAATGCTTCCATTGCCTTAGTGTCGGTTTCGTGCTTTAATCTAATTTCTCTTTCAGTGTCGCCTTTACACACTTGTCCTTCTGTTTCAGGGTCGACACCAAGCCAGTTGCTCTTTATATGTTGGTGTCGACACTATTCCTTCATTCTTTTCTTTTCTTGTTACTTTGGTATCCCTTGCTATCGGTGTTGACTCGGCACCTTCCTGCTCCAGTATTGATCATATTCTTCTCAGATCTCTGCATTAGTGTCGACTAAACTGGCTTATTCTTTCTATATTTGTATCGGTTCTCTCTCTGTAGGCTTCCTCTTGATCCGTCCACTATCAGTATCAGCTTTGTTGGCTCTTTCTTTATTTCTCTTAGTACCAGTGTTGTAGATTTCATCCTTTACCATACATGCTTCTAGGTGTCACTTCTCTGCTTTCTCTTCATAACGTTGGTACTACTTTTAACAATACTAAGTATCGGTACTTGGTTTCACTCAAACACCTTAGCTATTGGTGCCGATCAAGCTGTCCCAAGACCTTTACTTTTATGTTTTCTGGTATTGGTTCAGCAGCTTTCAGTCTCTGTTTTTGATGTCGTCCTAGCTACCCTCAAGGCTCTTCCTGCTTGATTCCAGCTTCGTTGCCTTAAGCCGTTTATTCTTCCAATTTCAAAGCTTCCACTTCTTTCGTTGAGTCAATGCAAATTTTGGTGTCAATAGTTAGCCCCCCTCATTATAAAGAGGCTTTTGTTCTTTAGGATAAAAATCCTATGATTCCTGCAATGTTTATCTATAACTCAAGACGCATTTGAGAAATTTCGTTATTAGTTTCGTATAATCCAAAATAAGGATATAAGAAAGAATGTTAGAATTTATTAGATGGAAGTATTAGAGTTCAAACCCCACAGTTGTGAATCTTTTATGAATTAAATATATAACATTTTATCCCAATAATGTATCCATGTAGGTCCTTATACTGAAAATTCTAAGACTTATTTTTTTGTTAATAGGAATGGAAAAGCCGAGATTCTTATTTAGGTATTAACTTATAAACAATTCATTTTTGAAGATGTGGGATAGCAAACCCAAAACCCGGACATGGGTATTTGTAATAGAAATCCAGAAGTTTGTAATAGAAAACTTGGGGCCCCGATTTGGTTATTTGTAATAGAAGGCAAGGACTCCACTCCTGACGAAATTCTTTATATGAGCTACCCTTACATTTTTCATCATGAAATACAATAATTAAGATTTATTTCTGTTAGTCTCTTGCATTGTTTTTAATATTTCACTCCTAATGTGCAAAGCATTATTTTGATCAAAATCATGTAGTAAATGAACATTTGTGATAAAAGTAATATAATTGTTTTGACTAATCCCAAGTTTAGAAAACTTCCCTGCTCAAGATGTTGAGAATTATCATTTTTTTTTTGGAGATTTCAGAAGTAGAAGACTCGAGATACTAAACCAAATATTGATTAAAAAATCCTCCTTTCCGAGAGAAGGTAATAGGCCCAAATTCCATACTTGGACATGATAATTGAAGCTAGAATTCTTTCCCTGAAAATGAGGATAGAAATTTCATAACCAGATTTAAGTGTTAGAATAGTATAAAGATCTATTTCTGAAGGTATCATAAGTTCAGAATGTTCATCAGGAATAGTAAGGGAAAGGTCCAAACCTATGACTTGAGTAGTTGTAACAGAATTCCTTCTAGTAACAATAGGAGACCAACACATGAATTCAGAAGTGTAACACCCCGTATTTCTAATAATAGTGATGTTCACAAATTAAAGAATAATTAATTACAGATGTAAGAATTAAGGGAAACGGGTTGCGCCATTGTGTTCGTCTCGGAATTCTGGTTGAGATAGAGTCCGAGTTTGCGTGAATTGGACTTCATATGAAGAAGTTATGGCCATCGGAAGTTTCAGAAAATTCAAAACAGATTCAAAAAATTCAAATTTCGAAAATTCAGCCCAAACAGGCTGGGCGGGAAAAATTCCCGCCCAGACCAGGTCAACCTGGGGGTCGACCTGCCCACCAGGTCGACATGGGTGTCGACCCTAGAGTCGACCTGGGGGTCGACCTCCCTGGTCGAGCCCAGGCGACCTGGGTGCACCTGAATGGGTTTTTGGGCTGGGTTTTGGGGGCTGTGACGAAATCTGACGGCTCTAATCTATTCTAGGGTTTATCTAAAGGCCTAAAACAACTAACTACACCTATAAATACATCCTAATGCTAACCCTAAACCTAATTAAAATTGGAACCAAAGCCGTCATACCGTCGCCATGGAAATCAATGGAGCCGCCACCAACTAAGAAGAAGATAACTAATCCAATTCGCTTCTAATCTAATTCTACTCAACTCTAAAGCAAATCAAGACTCTCTTTCTTCTCTAATTGTGAGTATGATAGTCTTAACAAGATTATTATCATTTTAATTAGGTTAAGTCATGAATGGATTGTGAGTAGATGATGTGAATTGTCATATGCTATCATGTATGTTATTAATCCTATGCTATGTGGTGATGATATACTATATGTTGTAAATCATGCTATGATGATGTTATTTATGTTGAAAGTTTCTATGCTAAGTTGCGATGAATCATACATGTAAAAAAGCCAAGATGTTACTATCTATGCTAGTTAGTTCATATTAATTAAATCATCATGTTTGGGCTATGTTGATCTATATGACAAGTTAAATTTATTAGAAAAGTTATGAACATATGCCATGACATCTATTATGACACCTAGAATTATGCTATGACATATGTGATATTCTATGCTGGTTCACACCATCATTATGTTGCCTAAAAACCCCATATGCAAGTTTATGTATAGATTTAGGCTATGATTATATCATGTAAATTGTGACATTTAACAAGTTGACACCTTTTGATCCTTAACATGTGTAGTTTATGCAAGTTTCACCCCTATTATGATTAGATTTATTTTAATTGTCTGTATGTTGTGATAATTTCTCTTTGTGCTATGCGTTAGACTATTCAAGTCTAGCCTATATTATGCGTTGAATAAGCGAACGTATAAACGTGGGGTAGGGGTAATATTAAGGACTTAATAATAAGATGTTGGGGTGCAATTGATATGATTTTGCATACCATGAGTGGATGACCATAATTGAGTCAATTATGGACATTAATAAAAGTGGACTTAATTAATAATTTGGATAGGGAATTATTAAAACTGGAGGTAAAAGATTGAAAGTGTCAATCAATGCTTAGGACACGAGGTTGGACTCGTTTGTGACGTAAACCTGCCCGGAACCGCCCGGCAAATCCAGTGGTCACAAATGTCAGCCCAATGTGAGAGGTCCTAGGCCTAAACTAAAGCATAACAGTTGTAAAGACACGAGGTTAGGCTCTTTTATGGTGTAAGACTGCCCGGACCCGCCCGGCAAATCCAGCTGCCATAAATGCCAGTCTAATGTGAGAGGTCTTTATGAGGTTACGGCCTGAATGAATTAAGAAATACTTAACCAGATAAACATGTAAAGTGGGACATGGGGGTTAAGTAGGTGCCTTGGGTGGCATGAGGAATCTAGTGGGTGCCCTTAGCGGCATGTGAAATACGATTAGTAAGACTTAACCAAACACACATGTAAATGAACATGACTAAGAGGGTTAAGTGGGATATATTAATGACAAGCTTAGGTGGGTAGCTTGTGGGGGCCCATTTCAACCAGTATCCCAAACGTATCTTTGTGGGCTCGACCCAAGTCGAGGACGGGACACGCATACTGAGTTTGACTATAAGAGGCCAAAACGGGGAGCAGTGGCAACGCAAGTCCAACGGGTTTCATATGCGTGTGTGGACCCGGGCTGGTAGGTAAGACGTTTTTGCATCGTGTAGGTATAAGCCGTGCATTCTCAGTTGTATCGGGTTGCCACTTTAGGGGAGTGATACACCCCACTGTGGGGCCAGCACGAGTATCTATGAGTAGGGAGCCGATCGAAAGTGGGTAGTGGGGTACACCTAGTGGAGATAGGGGCAAACGACACCTATGTAGTTAGCTAGGGGTACGTATGGCTATTTATATGTTTCTGTGTGAAGCAAGTGGGATCAACCTTTAGGGTGACTAGTGCGGTGCAGTGTAGTAATGTGCGGTGCAGTATAGTAATTATTCGTTAGTAATTAGGTATGCCTTTACCGTTATCTTTAACGTTATCTTAAACGCTATCTTTATCTACCTAATAGTTCATAGACATTTACTTGTCTTCCAGCTTATGCCTTAGTCTAGTTATTTTGATAATAGTATTGTTAGAATTGTCATACTCGCCAGACTTTATGTTTGACCCCCTCCATTTTTTTCCTTTTTCCCCCTCCAGGTCCTCAGGTTGGACCCAACTCTAGTGGAGCTTGATTGGATTGCTTCATCTCTTTGGAAAGCTTGGACCCTTGAAGTAAAGTCCAGCTTGTTATCTTCTTTAATGGCTATTTGTGTAATGGGATTATGTATTTTGTTTTTTCGAAGATGGATAATGTACTTGACTCTGATTAATGGTTTTGTGATGTAATAAACATGTTTCCGCTGCAATAAAATGAAGTTTTAGATTTCCAAGTACTACTTATTATCTGTCTTGTTGTAATTTTTCTGTTCTATATTCACTTATAACCTCCATGGAAGTTAATGCATTCCCTTTGTGAGTGACATTAATGGACGTGGGGTGTTACACGTGGTATCGGAGCTTAAGGTTACCAGAACAGATAAAAATACTTTAGAAAAATAGTTTTTTTCGGAAAAAATGTTTTCAAAAACATGTTTTAATGAAAAATTTAAAGAGGAAGTTTTTAAGAAAAACGTAATCCCCAAATAGCCATATATCTTTATCTTTCGAATTCTCCATTTTGAATCCTTCCTTTTTCGTTTCAGCATGGCTGAAGATCTCAACCTACCTGACGGTGTAACGATACCAGGATGGTATAGGAGGCTGTTAGAGGCCAGGGCCGCCGCAGGTCCGGCCAATGTTCCTCCACCACCAGTTGCACCCATTCCTCCTCCTCCTCCTCGCGTAGATACTTTTGCAAGGACATGCAAGGAATTTAAAGCTATGGGTGGAAAACCCTTTCAAGGGTCAGAAACGTTTGTGGAAGCTAGAGATTGGCTTAAGGAGGTGGAAGAATTGCTAGAAATCTTTGAAGTGGAAGAAGGGAGGAGAGTTAGATTAGCAGCTTGGCTAACGAAGGGAGAGGCCTCGTTTTGGTGGGAGGTCACTAATGGGGAGCGTCCTGTTGACTCTTGGGCGGATTTTAGACGTAGGTTCGAGGCGAAGTTTCTCTCTAGGGAGGAAGAAAATCTATATATGGAAAGGTTCTTGACATTGAAGCAAGGAAGCTCGTCAGTGAAAGAATATGTCAACAAATTTAATCAGCTAGCAAGGTTTGGTTTGGACTTAGTAAACACGCCGGAGAAGAAGGTTCTAAGGTTCGTGAATGGCTTGAATGAACCGTTGCAAGGGTTGGCCATGACCCACATCCCTATGGGGGGCACCTTTGAGAAGCTAGTAGAAATGGCGCTCATGCACGAGGAGAAAAGCGCTAAAGCTGATAAGGCACCCGAGAAGAAAGGGGATCAGAAGAAACCACAACAACAAAACAAGAAGGGTGGTAAAGACAATAATGGCAAGGGAAAGAAGAAATGTTTTAACTGTGGGACCCCAGGCCATCTCAGCAAGGACTGCCGAAAGAAAAAGAAGACTGGTTGTTTCCGTTGTGGCGATGCGGGACATTTAGTGAAGGACTGCCCAAAGAAGGGGCAGAGGGAAGGGGCTACCTCGGGAGGACAGGTGCAGGCTCTTATAGCACCAGGGCAGGCAAGGGGACAAGTTCAGGCTCTCGCGGTCCCACCGCTGCAAGAACGAGGTAGAACCATTTCTGTTGAAAGCTTAGTTTTTCTGTTTGATCATCCTGTCCGTACCTTATTCGATTCGGGCGCATCACATTCGTTTATCTCTACATCATTAGTTGAATCACTGCACTTAAACACCAGTTTAGTAGAGGATCCCTTAGTTGTTTCAAATCCAATTGGGGGCTTAGCTCATTTGTCCATGATGTGTTTGGATTTGAAAATTTCTATATTTGGCGTTGAGTTTAGATGTGATGCTTATGTGTTGGGCTTCACGGGCTATGGGCTAATTTTAGGAATGGATTGGTTATCCAGAAATGGGGCCATTCTTGATTGTGAAAGGAGAGTAGTTAGGCTCGTGACTCGCCTTGGCAACACTCTCGAAATATTTTGTATTCCCATAAATTCTGTTATGCTAAGTTATTTAGAATCGCTTGACGCGTCTGAGGAAAATCTACGATCTGTTAGAGTGGTCCGACAGTATTCGGATGTGTTTGAGGAGGTGAAGGGCTTACCTCCGAAGCGGGAGATAGATTTTCGAATATATCTTGTGGATAATGCGAAACTAGTATCTTTGCTAGTACGCCGCATGGCTCCACGTGAAAGGAGGGAACTCGATAAGAAAGTGAAGGAGTTGCTTGAGAAGGGGTTCATAAGACGAAGTATATCGGAGTGGGGTGCTCCAGTAGTATTTGCCACGAAGGCGGATGGGTCCCTTAGACTTTGTGTGGACTATAGAGAACTTAATAAGCTTACTAAGAAGAACAGACACCCACTGCCGAGGATTGACGATCTCTTCGATCAGTTAGTTGGCGCCTCAGTGTTTTCGCAGTTGGACTTAGCTACTGGTTTCCATCAGTTGAGAGTGGCTGAGGATAGCATTGACAAGACTGCCTTTAGGACTCCAGACGGTTTTTATGAATGGCTAGTGATGCCCTTCGTTTTGACAAACGCCCCCGCATACTTTGTTGATTTGATGAGTAGGGTGTTTAGGGAGTACCTTAACAAATTCGTGGTAGTCTTTGTAGACGACATCTTGATCTTTTCTAAGAATGAGGAAGAGCATGCCCTACATCTTAGGGAAGTATTGGAGACTCTTCGAACGCATAGCCTTAAGGCTAAATTTTCTAAGTGTCACTTCTGGAGGAAGGAAGTACGGTTCTTGGGGCACGTGGTTTCCAAAGAAGGGATAGCTGTGGATCCCGCGAAGGTGGTAGCCATCCAAGATTGGAAGGTTCCTAAAAATGCTACTGAAATGAGAAGTTTCTTGGGGTTGGATGGCTACTATAGGAAGTTTATCAAAGACTTCGCAAAGATATCAGCTCCGTTGACACGCTTGACGAAGAAGAACCTAGTTTTCATATGGGACGTAGATTGTGATGATGCGTTCCAACGTTTGAAGAGAGCTTTGACCTCAGCCCCAGTCTTAGTGCTGCCAGACGGGAGTAAGCCATTTATCGTATATACTGACGCTTGTGGGACATGACTAGGCGCAGTCTTAATGCAAGAGGGTAGGGTAATAGCCTATGGTGGAAGGCAGTTGAGAGCGCATGAGAAGAATTACCCCACACATGACCTAGAGTTGGCCGCTATTGTTTTCGCGCTTAAGCCTTGGCGTCATTATCTTCTTGGCGAGAAATTCGAATTATTCACTGACCACAAGTCTTTAAAATACTTATTTTCTCAAAAGGACTTGAACTTAAGGCAGCAAAGGTGGATGGAGTTCTTAGCATCCTACGACTTCGAGATAACATATACCCCTGGCAAGGGTAACGTGGTGGCGGATGCCTTAAGTAGAAAAAGATTATCCTTAAGTCCTTTGTTTGTTGAGCGGAGAAGTTTAGAGTTCATCTCTATGTTTGATTTTAGACCTTCCGTTAACTTCGTACCCGGTTTGCTAGCATCCTTGGAGGTCAGACCTACGCTTTTGGGACGGATTGGCGAGGCACAGCGGGATGACCCGCAGTTGGTTGAGTTAGTAGAAAAGCTCAAAGGAGGGGAGTCATCAAGCCATCTCGGTAGGTATACCCTAGACGATAAGGGTTGGTTACGTAGGGACGGTAGACTTTGTGTACCAAAAGACGATGACCTAAGGAAGACTATTCTTGACAATGCACATCGTTCGAAGATGACCATTCATCCCGGCGGGGACAAGATGTACAAAGACATGAAGCGAGTTTTCTTTTGGGCCGATATGAAGAGGGACGTGGCCGAGTATGTCGCTAGATGCTTGGTGTGCCAACAAGTAAAAGCGAAGCAAAAGAAACCCGGTGGGTTACTTCACCCATTGGAAGTTCCACTATGGAAGTGGGAAAGCGTCTCGATGGATTTTGTGGACGGATTACCGAGATTGAGAAAGGGTAATACGGAGATTTGGGTTATAGTAGATAGACTTACTAAGAGCGCCCATTTCATTCCCGTGAAGAGTAAGAGGACTGCTCCATGGATAGCTTCTGTATACGTCCGAGAAATAGTTCGTTTGCACGGTGTTCCTTCTAGCATAGTGAGCGACCGCGATCCTATTTTCACTAGCGAATTTTGGAGAAGCTTACAAGAGGCGGTAGGGACTCAGTTATGTTTGAGCACCGCATATCATCCTCAGACGGACGGCCAGACC
Source organism: Allium sativum (assembly GCA_030737875.1). Taxonomy (NCBI): domain Eukaryota; kingdom Viridiplantae; phylum Streptophyta; class Magnoliopsida; order Asparagales; family Amaryllidaceae; genus Allium; species Allium sativum. The sequence continues at coordinate 980,193,129 of CM060913.1, read as the reverse complement.
GAGAGGGTGAATCGCATTCTAGAGGATCTTTTGAGGCTATGTATCCTAGACTTTGGGGGTACATGGGAAGAGCATCTTCCACTGGTGGAGTTCGCATATAATAACAGCTTTCAGTCTAGCATTGGTATGGCACCATTCGAAGCTCTTTATGGACGGCTGTGTCGTTCGCCTACATGTTGGTGGGAATCTACCGATAAGATCTTACTTGGGCCCGATATGATTAGAGAGACTTCGGAGAAGATCGACTTGATTCGGAGGAGGATGAAAGCAGTGCAAGATAGGCAGAAATCATATGCGGATAAGAGAAGGACGGATCTTGAGTTTGAAGTTGGGGACATGGTCTTTGTCTAAGTGTCTCCATTATGAAACGTTGTTCGCTTTGGGTCCGTTGGGAAATTAACACCAAGGTTTGTAGGGCCGTTTCCTATTAAGGAGAAGATTGGACAGATGGCGTATAGAGTGGAGTTGCCTGAGAGACTTAGTGGTGTACACGAAGTATTCCATGTGTCACATTTGAGGAAGTGCTTGCACGAGACCGCAGAAGTGGTAGAGCCGAGCTTGCTTAGAGAGGTGGAGATCGAGCGTGATGCGACGATTCGACGAGCTCCAACGTGCATTCTTGGGTCGGAGATTAAGAAGCTGAGAAATCGAGAGGTCAGACTAGTCAAAGTACAATGGGGAGACGACGAGAGCAACGCTACTTGGGAGACAGAAGAGAAGATGCGTTCACGATAACCTTTTCTTTTTGAGGGTATGTCTTTTAATTTCTCCTTTATCGTTTATCTTGTACTTATCTTATCTTTAGCGTATCCTCTCGCTAGTATCTTTGACCTTTAGTTAGGATCATCCTATGGTTGAAACATGTGTTTGAGACATGTTATGTATGATGAATGCAAAGTGGATGCAAGTGTTTGCTAGTGGTTGCTCGTGGACGCATATACACACACTATTAGGCACTAGATCGGCTCAGTCACTTCATACTGCATATTGCATATAAATGGTTGTATTTAGTAAAATGGATGTATAATGGTTGTATTTTCATATGGATACCGCATTTTGGTGAATGGTTGTGCACGCATGTAGAAATAATATGTAGCATTAGGGAACTTTTGCATACATAATGGACGCATGGCACTATCATGGTTTGCATTAAAGGAGGTCAACTGAATCAGTGGACCGCCTGATTTTGCATTAGACAGGGACATATACACACATTGTGCATTTAAACATGAAAGCATTAGAAGTCTATAAGGACAATGGATGCTTGTGTTTGATGGTTGAGTAGATGGTTGTTTGGATGTTAGGTTATACAATCTCCTTAACTTGGAGATTTCGGGGGCGAAATCCTTTAAGGAGGGGAGAATGTAACACCCCGTATTTCTAATAATAGTGATGTTCACAAATTAAAGAATAATTAATTACAGATGTAAGAATTAAGGGAAACGGGTTGCGCCATTGTGTTCGTCTCGGAATTCTGGTTGAGATAGAGTCCGAGTTTGCGTGAATTGGACTTCATATGAAGAAGTTATGGCCATCGGAAGTTTCAGAAAATTCAAAACAGATTCAGAAAATTCAAATTTCGAAAATTCAGCCCAAACAGGCTGGGCGGGAAAAATTCCCGCCCAGACCAGGTCGACCTGGGGGTCGACCTGCCCACCAGGTCGACATGGGTGTCGACCCTAGAGTCGACCTAGGGGTCGACCTCCCTGGTCGAGCCCAGGCGACCTGGGTGCACCTGAATGGGTTTTTGGGCTGGGTTTTGGGGGCTGTGACGAAATCTGACGGCTCTAATCTATTCTAGGGTTTATCTAAAGGCCTAAAACAACTAACTACACCTATAAATACATCCTAATGCTAACCCTAAACCTAATTAAAATTGGAACCAAAGCCGTCATACCGTCGCCATGGAAATCAATGGAGCCGCCACCAACTAAGAAGAAGATAACTAATCCAATTCGCTTCTAATCTAATTCTACTCAACTCTAAAGCAAATCAAGACTCTCTTTCTTCTCTAATTGTGAGTATGATAGTCTTAACAAGATTATTATCATTTTAATTAGGTTAAGTCATGAATGGATTGTGAGTAGATGATGTGAATTGTCATATGCTATCATGTATGTTATTAATCCTATGCTATGTGGTGATGATATACTATATGTTGTAAATCATGCTATGATGATGTTATGTATGTTGAAAGTTTCTATGCTAAGTTGCGATGAATCATACATGTAAAAAAGCCAAGATGTTACTATCTATGCTAGTTAGTTCATATTAATTAAATCATCATGTTTGGGCTATGTTGATCTATATGATAAGTTAAATTTATTAGAAAAGTTATGAACATATGCCATGACATCTATTATGACACCTAGAATTATGCTATGACATATGTGATATTCTATGCTGGTTCAAACCATCATTATGTTGCCTACAAAACCCCATATGCAAGTTTATGTATAGATTTAGGCTATGATTATATCATGTAAATTGTGACATTTAACAAGTTGACACCTTTTGATCCTTAACATGTGTAGTTTATGCAAGTTTCACCCCTATTATGATTAGATTTATTTTAATTGTCTGTATGTTGTGATAATTTATCTTTGTGCTATGCGTTAGACTATTCAAGTCTAGCCTATATTATGCGTTGAATAAGCGAACGTATAAATGTGGGGTAGGGGTAATATTAAGGACTTAATAATAAGATGTTGGGGTGCAATTGATATGATTTTGCATACCATGAGTGGATGACCATAATTGAGTCAATTATGGACATCAATAAAAGTGGACTTAATTAATAATTTGGATAGGGAATTATTAAAACTGGGGGTAAAAGATTGAAAGTGTCAATCAATGCTTAGGACACGAGGTTGGACTCGTTTGTGACGTAAACCTGCCCGGAACCGCCCGGCAAATCCAGTGGTCACAAATGTCAGCCCAATGTGAGAGGTCCTAGGCCTAAACTAAAGCATAACAGTTGTAAAGACACGAGGTTAGGCTCTTTTATGGTGTAAGACTGCCCGGACCCGCCCGGCAAATCCAGCTGCCATAAATGCCAGTCTAATGTGAGAGGTCTTTATGAGGTTACGGCCTGAATGAATTAAGAAATACTTAACCAGATAAACATGTAAAGTGGGACATGGGGGTTAAGTAGGTGCCTTGGGTGGCATGAGGAATCTAGTGGGTGCCCTTAGCGGCATGTGAAATACGATTAGTAAGACTTAACCAAACACACATGTAAATGAACATGACTAAGAGGGTTAAGTGGGATATATTAATGACAAGCTTAGGTGGGTAGCTTGTGGGGGCCCATTTCAACCAGTATCCCAAACGTATCTTTGTGGGCTCGACCCAAGTCGAGGACGGGACACGCATACTGAGTTTGACTATAAGAGGCCAAAACGGGGAGCGGTGGCAACGCAAGTCCAGCGGGTTTCATATGCGTGTGTGGACCCCGGATGGTAGGTAAGATGTTGTTGCATCGTGTAGGTATAAGCCGTGCATTCTCAGTTGTATCGGGTTGCCACTTTAGGGGAGTGATACACCCCACTGTGGGGCCAGCACGGGTATCTACGAGTAGGGAGCCGATCGAAATTGGGTAGTGGGGTACACCTAGTGGAGATAGGGGCAGACGACACCTATGTAGTCAGCTAGGGGTACGTATGGCTATTTATATGTTTCTGTGTGAAGCAAGTGGGATCAACCTTTAGGGTGACTAGTGCGATGCATTGTAGTAATGTGCGGTGCAGTATAGTAATTATTCGTTAGTAATTAGGTATGCCTTTACCGTTATCTTTAACGTTATCTTAAACGCTATCTTTATCTACCTAATAGTTCATAGACATTTACTTGTCTTCCAGCTTATGCCTTAGTCTAGTTATTTTGATAATAGTATTGTTAGAATTTTCATACTCGCCAGACTTTATGTCTGACCCCCTCCATTTCTATCCTTTTTCCCCCTCCAGGTCCTCAGGTTGGACCCAGCTCTGGTGGAGCTTGATTGGATTGCTTCATCTCTTTGGAAAGCTTGGACCCTTGAAGTTAAGTCCAGCTTGTTATCTTCTTTAATGGCTATTTGTGTAATGGGATTATGTATTTTGTTTTTTTGAAGATGGATAATGTACTTGACTCTGATTAATGGTTTTGTGATGTAATAAACATGTTTCCGCTGCAATAAAATGAAGTTTTAGATTTCCAAGTACTACTTATTATCTGTCTTGTTGTAATTTTTCTGTTCTATATTCACTTATAACCTCTATGGAAGTTAATGCATTCCCTTTGTGAGTGACATTAATGGACGTGGGGTGTTACAAGATGTTTTTAATAGAAGGCTGAAGATCCACAAATATAGATCCCGAGACTCACACTCAAGTAAATAGGAAATCAGAAATCCATATGTAAAAATAATAGAAATCTTGAGACTCACACTCGGGTAAATAGAAGATCAAAAATCCATATCTGAAATAAACAGAAATCCTGAGACTCACACACGGGTTAAAAAAAAAATCCATATATGAAATTAGCAGAAACCCTGAGGCTCACGCTCAGGCTTAAATATAAAATTAGAAATCCACATCTGAAATTAGTAAAAAAAAACGAGACTCGCACTCGGATTATAATAGAAAATCAGAAACTCATATCTAAAATTAATAGAAACCCCGAGACTCACACTCGGGTTAAAATAGAAAATCAGAAACCATATATGAAATTAGTAGAAACCCCGAGATTTATACTCGGGTAAATAGAAGATCAAAAAACCATATCTGAAATTAAAAGAAATCTTGAGACTCATACTTGGATTAAAATAGAAAATCAGAAATCCGTATCTAAAATTAGTAGAAACCCCGAGACTCACACTCGGGTTAAAATAGAAAATTAGAAATCCATATCTGAGGATAATAGAAATCCCGAGACTCATACTCGAGTAAATAGAAGATCAGAAACCCCATATATGAAATTAATAGAAATCCCGAGACTCATACTCGGGTTAAAATAGAAAATCAGAAATCCATTTCTAAAATCAATAGAAACCCTGAGACTCACACTCAGTTAAAATAAAAAATCAGAAATCTACATCTGAATTAGTAGAAACCCTAATTACACTTGGGCAAATAGAAGATCAGAAAACCATATTTGAAATTAATAGAAATCCTGAGACTCATATTCGAGTTAAAATAGAAAATCAGAAATCCACATCTGAAATTAATAAAAATCCCCAGACTCATACTTAGGTTAAAATAGAAAAATTAGAAAATATTAAAAAATATATCTTAACTGGAAGTAACTAGGAAACATCATAGTTAAATAAAATGCCTTAGTAAAAGTACAGGTGAGTTATCAAAAACTATCTAAAGATCATCCATGTGAACAATGTCAAGCAATCCAAATACTGAAAGTGATCAAATAAACATGAATTATTTGTGGGTGGGTTCCTCGGAGGTCCCTTCGTAGAAACACATAGACAAAAGTGCCTTAAATAACCCGAGAAGTAACTTTTGAGTGTGTATATATGGCGGTCTGCTTTCAAAATAAACCAACCCTATCCTAAGCCGATTAGTCATTCAACAAAAGTTCTGTTCAGTTTCTAGCCATTGGGTATCTAACGTCTAGTCTTATTCTTATCCCATAGGATATGTAGATGAATGATTACTCTCTTAGAGAGTGACACCGGTCCATTTACACGGGAAGATGCACTTGTTATTATAAGCCCCACTTAGGTGGCACTCCATCAGGTGGAGATGCAAGTATTTAGCCCTACTTGAGGGGCACTCCATTGTAGGAGATGTAAGTATTTAGCCCTACATGCGGGGCACTCCATTGTATGAGATGCAAGTATTTGTAGCTTCTCTCCTTGGAAGCTTTATTTGATGTTGCTTCTCTTCATGACATTTTTATTTGATGTTACTTCTCTTCTTATAATTTTAGTTGATGTTGCTTCTCTTCCTGGAAGCTTTATTTGATGTTTCTTCTCTTCCTCGAAGCTTTATTTTATGTTGCTTCTCTTCCTGCAAGCTTCATTTGGTGTTACTTCTCTTCTTGGAAGCTTCATTTGATGTTTCTTCTCTTTCTGGAAGCTTTATTTGATGTCGCTTCTCTTCTTGGAAGCTTTTTTTGTCTTGTCATTTCTTCTGTAGGCTTTATTAATTGCCTTTTCTGCCAAAGGCTTTATTGATTCGCCTTTTCTTCCAAAGTCTTTATTTATTCGCCTCTCCTCCAAAGGCTTTGTCGATTATCCATTTCTCTCAAAGGCTTTATAGATTCGTCTTTTCTATCAAAGCTTTATTGATTCGCCTTTTCTTCCAAAGGCTTTATTGATTTGCCTTTTCTTCTAAAGGCTTTATTTGATATCTTTTTATCAAGTGTATGTTCCACACCTTTTATAGGAATATTTAAATATGTCAGTATAACACGTTTGATGAAGATAGTCCATGAAATTTCAAGATAAATGAGATAAGATTTTAAGGAATCTTATTTAATCCAAGCAATAATTACCAGTTAATCATTTCTTTGCTGCACATTTATCTGAGCGGCCTCCATCGAAGTTTGTCATTGATTGATAAATCTATCATGCATTTATTCATGTAGTGCATTCTTTGAGTGCTCCCTTTTGAGCTTTCTTCCCACCGTGGGACAAGATATAAGTAGAAGTTGGGTGTGCTTTAAGTGCCTCTGTTGTATGCATAAGCTTAAACAAGGTTTAGTTTTTTACTTGTTATAGGACTTGAACTTATATTAATATTTGTTTGATCATAAGCAAAAGACAAAGTTAAACGACTAATGAAAGTAATCATTTGATATAGGGGACTTATTGTCAAATCTTCATTCCTACGTTGTGGTGCCTTTGACCACTTTTCCCACTAGTCTTACTCCAAACTTCTCGGTCAGGCTTTTTTATTGTTTGGCTTAGTTTCTTTTTTCATCAAAGCACGACATTGATTGGTTTTGTGTCTTTTTTTCTACGATAGGAATAATAATCCTTTTCTTTGTTTGAACTTGAAGAGCCCTCTGTAAAGGAATTGGAACCGAACTCTTCTACCTTCTGACCTTGCTTCAAGCTTTTCTTTTTGTTAAGTATTTCTTCCATACCAATGAATTTGGTTTGGCTTTGGAATAAAAACCATTCAAGCTTTCACATTCTTTTAGGATATGCTCCTTCCAAAAGGAGGATGGTGCAAATAAACCCAATCGCACAGTTATTAGTTTTTCTTTATTCGTTGCCCCCTTTACTTTGAGTAACTTAGTACGAAATCTCTTCAGATAACAGTTCAGTGACTCTTCTAGTGTCCGTCTAATTCTAGCTAGATCATAAATGGTGATTGCTGAGTCTTTTTGCATATGGAATTATGCGTTAAATGCGGTGGATAATTGGTTCCAAGTTGTGATGATTAGGCCATAATAATGCCTGCACCATTTGCTAGCTTCTTTATGAAGGGTTGTCAGGAAGATCTTTAATCGAAGTGGTCCAAAAGCTTTATATGAGTTCTAACTCTCAAGGATGGAGAGATTCTCTTCGAGGTTTGTAGTCCCATCATACATGAGTTGCGTCATTTTCAGATAAGATGGAATTTCAACCGTAATTATTTCCTTGGAGAAGGAGATTCTCTCTAACTTCCTGTCTTCAGGGGACATTAGGCTTTCGTTTTCTTTTGATTTAACCACCTCTCTCATTGCCTGATAGTTTCTTTGCAAAGTTGAACTATTCTGTAGACTTAATGGGGATCTGATTTGGCTATAACCCTCGAGATGCCATGTTTTTCACTATGCTTCATAGGGTTTTACTTCAGGGGACATTTGAACCAATTCTCCTTCAATAAATCTTTTAGTGGTATCAATCTGCATAGCCAAGTGCAATATTTCCAATTCGTTACTTGCACCTTTCGTTAAGGTTGAAGGTCCTTTAATTTACATTTTTGCTGAGTTGATGCTATTTTCTAGAATGGAAGACATGTTGGAATCTCCTCTACCATTCTTTATCGGTTGAATCATCTTTAATTGTTTTTTCAAACTACCTTTTTATGATGGAATGAGAGATAAGGATGGAGGTTCAGGGCCCACCTTCTAGCCCTAAAATGTTAATGATATTCTTTGTCAATACCGAAATATAGGGTTATAGTTATGGACCTGGGGTGTCTAGTCCTTTTTAAGCTTGATTGAATTTACCATTCCTTAGATATCAAGATTCTAAGACCAAAGATTAGTTACTCTTCCTTCAAGAGGTGAGTACCACGCTTTCGAGACTTAAGAATCAAAAGTTATCATGGGATAGGGCTTCAACATTCGTTTTAGTTGAAGCTTAAATACATGTTATGGGTAGATCGGTAATTTTAGGGGTACTGGATAAGGAACGTTGGCGTTCATAATCATGACAAAATGCAATATAATGCGCAAAAAGGCAAAGGATATAACAATTTATTGTGGTTCAGTTCGGATTGAACCTACGTCCACTTTATTGGCTTTGATGATCTTATTCATGGCGGAGGTTACATGAGAAATCCCCAACTTGATTTCCAAATTAGAGTTTAGGCTCTTAGAATAGAGTACAATATTTCAGAATAAGGAGCCGTCCCCAAAATGTTACCCCTAGGGTCTTATTTTTGGTCAATTTAGGCTCCCTTTCACAGCTATCGGGTTGAAAAATTCCTTTCGGTTCCGACCCGTTTGATCAGTCTTTTGCTGCTTTTGAGGATTTCCTGTTTTCTGTGTCGCAGCTTCGATGTCAGCCCTCTTCCATGCCTTTCAATTTGGATACCATGATTTCGGTATCGATTCTAGTGCTGGTTCCATTGCTTTCTCCTCTATGTACTTGGCTTCCAGTTTCTTACTTTCCTTCATGAGTTTGGCTTTGGCTTCTTTGCCCTCTTCTTAAATATTTGGTGTCGACCCAACTATTTTCATTGCTTAGTATTTTGTACCATCCTCTACGATACTGGTTCCCAACATTTGGCTTTGGTCTTGCTGCATTCATATTGAACGTCAAATCCATGATGCCACATTTGAGGCTTCGGTTTCGTATTACTTTGGTATCGTCCGGCTTATCTGATGCTTTCATTGCCTTAGTGTCAGTTTCATGCTTTAATCTTATTTCTTTTTCGGTGTTGGCTTTATACACTTGTCCTCGGCATGGACGCCATACTAGTTGCTCTTTATATGTTAGTGTCGACACTATTCCTTCATTTTTTTTCTTTTCTTGTTACTTTGGTATCCCTTGCTATCAGTGTTAACTCGGCACCTTTGTGCTTTGGTATCGATCATATTCTTCTCAGATCTTCACTTTAGTGTCGACTTAACTAGCTTCTCCTTTCTATATCAGTATCGTTTTCCGCTCTATAGGCTTCCTCTTGATCCTTTCACTATCGATGTCGGCCTTGATGGATCTTTCTTTATATCTCTTGGTACCAGTGTTATAGCTTTCATCCTTTGTAGTGCTCACTTCTGGGCGTCACTTCTATGCTTTCTCGTCATAACTTTGGTACTGCTTTTCACGTTACTAGGTGTTGGTACTTGGTTTCATCCCAAACCCTTTAGCTATTGGAACCGATCTAGCTGTTCCAAGACATTTCCTTTTTTGTCCTTTGGTATTGGTTCCTTAGCTTTCAGTCCCTATTTTTGGTGTCATCCTAGCTACCCTAAGGCTCTTCCTACTTGAATCCTGCTTCAATGCCTTAAGCCCTTTGTTCTTTAAATTTCGAGGCTTCCATTTCTTTCATTACTCAATGCAAATTTTGGTGTCAACAGTGACATTGCCTAGACATAACCCTTGATAGTTTTCATACTACCCAATTGTAGGAAAAAGGTTTAAATTTAGGGATTTTATTCAATGGAACTTGTTGTTCTGACCCCTCCTCTTAACAACATAGGTTAGGTAGGATGACCTTAAATATGATTGATGATAGAGGACATGGTAATGACGAAAGTTGTCTTTTATTTATTACTATCTCTATGTATGACATTACTATGATATTTATGATGTACCTGTTTTGTGACCAAGCATTTATAACTCTGTGGCTGCGTTGCATTTGAATCCTTTATGGTTTTATGAAATGGTACATCTTGTTTACTATTATACTTTGTCCATTTCGTTGTGAGTTCCGATCGTTCTAATTTGGCATTATGAAATTTACTTCTTATAGAAACCGACGACCTATTAAAGGGTCAAATTTTTTATTGGCCTTTTCTAGGTCGAGATTTAGGCTCGTACCGGGTCTAGTGTTAATATTGTATCAAAGACTAAGTTAATTGATTACGGTGAAGATTTACTTATGAGAAACGTATTTGTTTTTTGAAAATGTTTTCAAATATGTATACACACATACCCTTAGTACATGCGCTTTTACACTAGGCAAATTTTTATTCCTTTTATTTTCCATAAATACTATCTTAGGAATTCCCAATAAAGATTCCACTTACAGATAGTAAACATGGTTGATAATCAACTCGATTAAGGGAGGCTTCCAAGAGTGCCCGAGTGGTTCCGACAGTACCTTGGGACTATGGAACAAGTCCTTGTTCCTCCAACTGCCCCAGTGGATCCAGTATCCCCACCCACTGAAGCGGCCCTTATTTTCCCTCGTTTGTGTAAATACTTCATAAAGTAAGGAGGTAAAGTGTAATAACCCTAATTTTTTGTAATTACCTATATGAGATAATTAAATGGTGAATATAATAATTTAATTGAAATTAAGGTAATTTAGGAAGATTAACTCATAAAATTCTTTGAGTTGTATAATTAAATAGGAAACATTATTACCACTTTTGGAGTTAATATTTGAGAGATGGTGACACATTTTGTGTTGTGTTAACCCAGTACCAGACCTTCAGGTCATTTTTACTTACTTAAGAATTAGACTCGAGAACTTATAATATTATCCTTCTTATATCATGATATTGTGAATAATTGTGTTCTTTCCTTATCGGAGGAACCATGTATCATATATATTTACCATTACATGTTTATTTCTAGAAAACTCGTTTACTCTAGAATGACCCGTGTCTTTTGTACTTTAATCAAACCGAGCTTTCACAAGTTAGTACCTAATGTGGATACCAATTTATCCATCTTCTGTATACAGATTACTTATCACTTTTTGGCAACAATAAGAAGGCTAGAGAATCATTTGGCAATAGAAAAATCTGGAAACCTTCCAGTAATAGGGAGATCAGGAATCCACAAGAAGATTAGAAATCCATATGACTATAATCAACTAAAGAAATCATAAAACAATCATAAAATCATGTGATAACAATATTTTGCAATATAAAGAAAGTAATAATATTATAGCTCAATCTAAATACTAGATTGGAAATTCTTCTCAAGAAACTCCATTCTTCTAGTGTTTGAGATATCAACGAAGATTACCATTGCTTTTTATTAAGAAATACATAGCTCTTGATCCCTATTTTGGAGCTAGACAATAATGTTCAATCGCTTATCTGTTCGATCATTCAGCGGTAGTTCCATTCATTCGTTAGGTCGATTAATTATTTCATAGTAGTTTTGTTCTATCAATTGGCTTGTTCAACCATATGACCATTTTGTTTGTTGGGTTGTTCAACCATTAGGTCATTCAGTAGAGTAGTTTTGTACATTTTTTCATCTTATTTACCTATTATAAAAGCAATTCCTAAAATTTTCTTAATAGTATTATATTCTTAATCTTTGATTGAATCAACTATACTTGATTGATCTTGGGATCTTTCATTAAGGTGAAAATTTGAATCTCACTGTTCTTCTTACACCTTTGGTAAGGAACAATCTTTGCCAAACCAATTTTTTTAGATCTGAAGTTTCCCTAGCTTGGTCCATTTGGCTGTGTCAAACATGACTCGAGAAATATAGAAGATGTTACATATTTTTATTGACTGTGCTTTACTATAGAATATGGTGTCCAGACATTGAGACCATACCATAAGTATTTTAAGAGATTTTTGACGATCTTAGTAGGTGTTGAACCTTCCTTACTTAATGAAGCACATACAAGTGGAGATGCAAATAGAAACCTTCCCTTTAGGAGGTATTCCGGTGGATAGAGATGCGCACCTCCCTGTGAGGTATTCCAGAAGGAGACTTAAAAAGACAATCTTTGAAAATTTGCTTCTAAAATAATTTGTGGTCAGTAAAAATGTTAGAGGAGTCCTTCAGGAAATTCCTATAGAAACTACTTTTGTTTTTAAACATTTGAATATTAGATGAAAGCATAAATCTCAAAAAAAAAACTGAGTGATCATGATTCATGAGTCAATGGCCTTATGGTTGAGGTAGACTCTTCCAATAAAAGTTTTGGTGGTGCTAGCGAGTTCGGGTAGTTTCGAAATTTGCCTTTGGATGATAATTGAAGGGTTTTCAAAGATCATCGAGAACTTTAAAAATCTTTTGTTGATTTCTTTTGAGTTAAACAATTTATATGCATCAGATATAAAGAAGAGTTGATTTTCCCAATATAAAGGATATGTAACGATCCAGGGAAATTCGATGCCCGAATTTCGATAATAATACATAAACCCGTATTACTTGCCAAAAACCTAAGTATAGAAACACCATATAGTTAATAGGAAAAAATTAGAGGGTGAGATAAGAATGAAATATTAGAACAGAAAAAAAGAGAAGAATAACAATACAACAAAATCAGAGTCTCACATTGTAGCGAAAAATATATAATATAGAAACTAATCTTATTGAGAGCTTGAAAAAAAATACTTATAATCATCAAAGTACATCATTACATCTGGACAGTTATAACAACCTATCTTCATATACAACACACAACGGAAAAACACTAGATACAAATCATACGTCTGGACTTCTCCAGCTCACTTTACTATATCCGTTAACTTGAACCTGTAAAACTCGATCTGACCCGAGCATTTCAAACGACAAGATCAGTCTAGTGAACCAACATGAGAAAACTCACTAAGTTTATAGGTATCATCTAACTTGATTTTAAACTCTGAACCATTTCTTTTCGAAAGAAAAGGATAAATGTAAAACCAGTTTACACATAAACATAGACGATTTTTACCTTATGATAATCATTTTTAAATCATATCTATTCTGATATTATAATAGTGTCTAAATCAAATAAATAATCATTAGCAGAATGCTTGCATCTCACGTTTTACATACATAGTATACAATCAAAACCACTGCTGCTTATTGGAGATTGGATTTCGACTATGACAAGGTATGAAACCGCCTTCCGATAATGTATCTCTAGAGAGGAATACACTGGGTTCAACAAGAACATCTTGCAACCCGACCACACATGACCAACACTCACTTCCTTGAGTGTATCGAATATATTATCACCAATGATTGGGCCCACATAGCCGTTATACGAAGATACAAAATTTAAAAGAAGGCATAAATGAATTTTATCTAGAGGGTAACAATACACCCTGATGTGGGCGACTATATTTCCATGCTGCCTTCCCGATTTTCGTCATTTTTTGTTCGATGAGGCTTGAGGTTATAATTACCTTTCAGAACATCTGGCCACCAATCACTTTGAATGCCACATCATCAGATCTGCTAGAAAACCACTAATTGATTTCCACAAAAATACACTGGGTGCTATGCTAAGAAAAAGTGTCTTCTTCGCCACTAACATAAATACGTTTGAAGAAATCAACGTATGTGACCTCTTTGGAAATATTCTATTAGACATCCGTCCATACAAGTTGTCATGGGACTGGACAAACCGAAGGCACCATCCTACCACATCCTAGGAATCACCCTATGGATCAGAAGCAAGTAGTCCTTGCAAATCCGTAGATTTCAACCATGATAGAATCACTATTAAATAACTCTTGGTTGCAAGTCAAAAAATTTGACAAGTAGTCCTTACGTTATGTAGATTTACAGTCTTCAATTGCTTTATCTTCAATCAACATCTTCGACGATTTCGTATTTGCTAGTTCAGAATGGTTTTTGAATATAAATTCAATCATGGTCTTTCCGTACTAACAATCGTATAGGTCAGATTTGATAGTCAGCTATTTAACTATCATATAAACAACCATAAAAATTAAAATAGATCCACTGGTTCAGTACACAGTGTCACTTGGCCCTTTTTAAAAATTTCCATTCGTTAATCAAACATCTAAATCTCCCAATATTTGTAATATAGATTTTTACTTCTAATTTAATATAAGAATATTCAATTATCATTCCACTTCTACTTTACTAACTTCTCATTGTAAATTGGTGAGTGAATAAATTTCTAAGTATACAACCCCAAAGGCAGAAACCAACATCAAATTGACACCTTGAAAGTCATTCAACTCAACCAATGTACAATAGATTCCAGTTTCTTGAAAACCACATCATATCCCTTAACATACATAGTATATCTTTAAAATATTATATATAATTTTTGATTCTATTATAAATAGAATCCTTTATACAAAATTCTTATAAACATATTTCAAATATGTTTTGGTTATATCTTGATAAAACTTCATCTTTTCTTTGAAACATGCAATTTAGATCGAATCCTTATAATTTAACTCGCCTAACCATTTTATTTCCATTAGGGTTTCCGTTTCAATTTCATATTTTCATAACTTCTGAGCTTTCGTTCCATTTATAAACCATTTTTAATAACTCGTTTCACTAATTGAAATCATTCACACCATATTCAATAAACTTGGATTTTAATACTCTATCCAACTTGTATTTATAAACACTAATTAAATAGGATTTCAATAGGAATCCCATTTAAACTTCAAATTAAACTTAACTTATATTACTATTAATTTAAATTCACTTAGAAATGTCATTTAAGTATAACAGGGGCTTAAGACTTTATAAACTTCCATTTTAATTCGAAGATCGTCACTTTGATTATAAATAATAATCAATTCAAGCTATAAACTTCATATGGGTATGTTGAAACAACCCGGAAAATCAGAACCAATTTACAAATTTTATTTTGACAATTTTGATGAATTTTGAATATTTAAAATGAATTATTTTAAATAATAATGACTAGAAATTTATTTTGAATAGAATTATAACGTATATATTAATTTGAATCGACGTTAGAATATAAATATTTTTTTTAATTATAAAATAAATTGGAAATGGCACGGTAGTTAGAAAATTCGATTTCAAATTTCAAATGAATGTACAGGATTCAAAATAAACCGGATTTTAGCAAAACCAAAAATATTAGAATCTATTTGAAAATATCTTTCCAATGAATCTGAAAAATCGAAATTTCATAGCGGGAATAAAAAGTTATGTCCAATTGGAAATTCAGAATAGTCGCCATGGAAAATATAGCCCTTAAAAATGGAAATTTTGCAAATGACCTCCGTTTTAGACGAAACAACTTTTGTTGGATCCGGGATGTCAAGTTATTGCTAGATTCAAAAATTCATGATTTTTGGGATTAATATGTGTGCGTGGCAAAAGAAAACGTGTTTTGACAGTTTCAGTCAATTTGGATCGACCAGAAAATTGTCATTTTTCAAACGGTCTTCAAATTTGATGAAATTAGTTTTCTTAGGACCGTATCGTCAATACGAAGCTAGAAATAATTTTTCTGGAATTTTCAGAGTTAGTATGTGGCCCCGGTAATTTAAAATGTACGTGTAAATTCAATATATATTGATTTGAGTTTTAACTTAGCGGAAACTGATCGTTATACTCGAATGGGCTTACGAAACATATTCCATTGTGTTCGGAATGAGGGTAATTAGCTAGGGGCGACAGTCGTTGGATTTGATTTGGAGTTCGTATGGAGAGAAGGGTATTTTTGGATTTAATAGAAATTAAAATATATATAAAAACCATGAGCCAATCAAAATTCTTCATTTATTTTTCTCTCTCCCCATAAGCTCCAGACCGACGGCGGAAAGGGGTTCAAAGCTTCCCGTCCATTTCTCTCTCAATCCGAGCAGAATTAGACCCCAGTTCAGTTGGGAATTTTGTAGTACTCCTCAAGATCTTTAAATTTATATAAAGTTTGGATTTTTTTGGGGAGTTTTCGGTGAGATATCGGGTTCGAAAACCTCGCCCTTTCGAGCGCCGCCGTGAGCTGCTCCGGCCACCGGAGACTGCCGCACCACCGGCGAACTATGCGCCTCCCCTCCTTCTTCGACCTCGTGCAACCTGATACCATCCTAGCTACACGGATTGGAGTGAAAACTAAAACCTAGTTTTGAATGTTATGCTGAGGTAACGGGTTTAATTATTTAAACTGATTTCAATTGTTTAAAACCGTCGCAAGGTTTGATTAACTTATAAAAATCGTATCTTTTTCATGTGTGGTCAAAATCCAGCGAAACAAGAGACACTGGGACCGTGACGACATCTTCTACATTCTAGAAGAGATCGGAGAATTTTTAGAGCTTGCTACAATTTTAGGTGAAACCAAAAGCAAAGTGAGAACTTCTCACTTTAACTTAAATGAAACGACCCAAACTTCCCCGTAAAGGAAAGCCCGGATTGGTTTGAGGACAAGACGAATCAGAGCACAAACAGAAGCACATTTCATTGATTATTACAACAATTTACATCAGAGCACAAGAATATACAGAGTATGAACAAAGAAATATACATTTGATAAATATCAGAGGTTTACGAATTTACAATGCAGTGGAAAATAGTACAAAACACAACTGAAAGAGATACACGGATACAGAGCTATCAGAATATCATTCCAGCTTTAAACCAGGATCCTGTGAATATAAATCTGCAAAAACCAAAACTACTAGCTGTCCGTGTGGAAAATAGGTGCACCTAGAGTTTAGGTTAAAACAATAAACTCCAGGTCAGTCATGTGACTAGTGTGAGAATTAAAACAGTTATTTAAAACTTTATTTTAAAAGAGAGTAAATCAAGGGACCACGTCGGATAAAACGGAATGGGTTTCCTCCCAAAAATACTAGTGCATAGAATAAACAACACAATGCTTTTTGGAAAAATGAAGCTATTATAAGACCCAGGTCCCATCGCACAATGCAAAGCAAGCCGGAGGATAGGGTTTTCCCTTATAATAGCCAAACATGCTTGGTACATTTAAAACAATTCATTTGATACAATTATAAATGTATAGTGTCAAAACAACTTCAAATATAAATGTATCAATCCTAGACGGCATGGGTACCATATATCATGTCGCCATACTAGGCTCGATAATCAAAACCGAATATCACGTATTGGAAATTAGATTTCCGTCATGAGTCGAGGCCAGGGATGGCTCCTCACCGCTTCGAGAAACTCTAGCAAATGTCTCAGGACTACACACTCTGGGTAACCCTTGGATCTTCAGGGTCGGTCCTCCCTTATGTTTGAGGACTGGTTATTCCCGAACACACGTTTCCCAGTCCAAGCGGACCTATCCATCGGCTCCGTAGAGACCGATATAACCGAGGCGCCTCGCAATCCAACAACCACATAGGTAAAAATATAACAATGTTAGGGCGTGCAAAACCCTGACACCACCCATAGCTAGAAAGAAACGTTGTGCAATCCCTGCAGTCATGATCCCCTTTTTGACTCATACCGAGGTGTGAGGCTCACGAATTAACGCTATACACAAAGCAACGCCATATTAAAGCTGTGCTTTGATCATCAACCACAAGACTCTGCTTTTCAACAAAAGACTTGATCACTGCATCTCAGCATGCGACATAGGCAATTCAGGCCATGCGACTGATATCTATCGATATATAACCTCTGAGCTCGTACGTCTCAGAGAAGGGCGTTAAGAAAGAGAATAAATTCTCTACCGCTAAATAGATATTTATTTAATAGAAATCAATCAACACAGAGTAAAATCCAATTTCAAACACACAATCTATTTACAAGTTCGTTCTGGGTCTGAATGAAACCGGAGGCACCTTATTCCTCATCTCGTATGTCCACAGGAGAGAGGTCCTCGCATATCTGGTCGATCTCCAAGTACGTCTGGACGATCGCCACTTATTACCTTGTCTTGGGTGTACAACACAATCAAGACGTCAGTAATCATCTAAACGATGTGAAGACCTCCGATCTTCAACCACCGTCTTCATCGTCGACTTATCGTCGAATCAGTTATTCAGAATGGGTATAAACCCGGCCTTTCCTAATAGCTCGCGTATATAATAAACGAGTGCTATAAAAACACAACATACGCCTCATTCCAATACAGAATATTCTTTTATTCAAATATTCACATCATTAGGGAAAGGTTCCCATTAATTTTATCAAAGATAAATTTTTTAAATTTATTCTTTAATCTTCCTTTGGATGTCAATTCAAACCATATTAAGGTTTTCCAAACTAGTTGGGATTAGCGCACCTTACATAAGTACTCTTTTTTTTAATTTCCCAATCCCATCCTATTCATCCCATGGAGCAAAACTGGTAATACTCCATAACTAACACCACGGTCTTATCAGTAAAATTAATTACCATTTCCCGTTCAAATCTAATTAAAGATTTAACTATCGCTTGGAGCAAAACTGGTACTCCACTCTGGATCATTTCCCAAATTTGATAATTTAAGTTATCAATTCCCGTTTCAATCTAATTAAAGATTCATTAAACCCCACTTAGTTTTAATCTTCCCAACAATCAATATTAATGATTATTTAACTTTGGAAACAGAAACATGTCGCATCGTCAATCTACACTGTACTATTGATTTCTGCCGATATATAACGTCTAAGCTCGTACGTCTTAGAGAAGGGTGTTAAGCAAGAGAATAAATTCTCCACCACCAAACATATATATATTTAGCAAAGATCAACCATGCAGTTTGAAATACAATGTAATCCAGTCTTTAACTGGGTTAAAGAACTAATGTCATTAAAAACACAGTTCACGATAAACCCAAATCACATTCCATTAATTATGGAATCTTCACGAAAAAACAAATCAATGTATAATCGATAACAATTTCCGTTTCTGACTAATAATATAAATGGAATAACGGCAAAGCCTTTTAAATTCCATATGTATTAACAGTCTTCCTCCACAGAAGTTCACTTCGATTATTATCAATCGAATTCCATTCAATTCCAATTTAATATATTAAATTAGAAAACTTTACTTTGGAAAATTCCCGATAAACCTTAATAAAAAGATTTATAAATTCCAAATCACATTTCATTGTAAATCGGGTTAAAGAATGAATGTCGTTAAAAACACAGTTCACAATAATCCCAATTCAAATTCCATTTTCATTTCCAATTAAATGTTAATTAATTGGTAATTCTTCTCTAAATCTTAATTAAAAGATTTATTCTTTTCACACTGGGTTTAAGAACAGTGTCATTTAAAACACAGTTCACGACAAGCCCAAAATCTCATTCCATTGTTAATCGGGTTAAAGAACAAGTGTTATTTAAAATGCCGTTCACGATAAACCCAAAATCCAATTTGATTCAATTCCAATTAAATATAAATTAATTGGCAAACTTCATTAAATCTTAATGAAAGATTTAATCTTTTCTCAACTGGGTTTAAGAACAGTGTTAGTGAAGACACCGTTCACGACAAACCCAAAAATCCGTTTGATATTAAATACAAGGCTCTGAATAGAAAATATATCGGCTTATATTCAATATCAAATTCTGAAATCAACAAATATCGTATTGGAATAACGATATATATATATATATATCTTCCAAATTCCTCCGCAATGTCCGTATAATCACGGAATCCAGTATCGAAATATTTCAAAGTTAATTTCGATTCAAATCCATTCCAATTCATATATTGGAAATTCTGTTTATTTTTAAAACTATTTCAAATCCAATTTATTTATTTTAAAATATTGGATTATAATTCTAGTTCATAACTAGTTCATTTCGATAAAAATATATTTTTACTTTTCATGTAATTTTTTTCATCCTAATTCTTTCAAATCATTTATTATGATTTTACACAAATTATTGATATTTTTAATAATTTTATCAAGGCCCGTACAGTCGATTTCCATAAACGGTCATCGAATTTCACTTACAACGACCTTTTATAAATTTGATTTGGAAATGATTCAAAATCCAGCCGTTAGATTTCAAATCCCTAATATTCGTTGGAAAGCTCTTTTCGATACGAACCCAACGGTTCCGATTTTAGGAGAATCCGATGGTCGGATCTCCCGTAATGTCCGTTCGAAGTCAATGGTCGAAATTCGCGAACTACCGCGGTGCGACGCGTTCTATTCAGGCCATTATATATATATATATATAATATATATATATATATATATATTATATATTATATATATATATATTTCATCAATTTCCATTTAAAACGTATTTTATTAATCGTTTTAAATTCGTTTTCAAACGATTTCAACTTCATATTCAATTTCAAATCAAAAATGAATATTCCATATCATCAATATATAAATGATAATATTTTCAAAACATTATATTTTGAAATCATTTCCTTCTCTATATTCATTATATAAATGAATAAAATTGATACAAATATCGTTCACGTCAAAATGGCGCCAATCTAATCAACACGGCTTCATATATTTAAATATTTCCGTATCCATCCAAAATCAGACATCAAAATCATATTTTGATCCTTTACTGAATATTATTTTTAAAATATTCATTATTTTAAAATAATCGTTATTTTAAAATATTCATTCTTTCTGAACTGGAATCAGACACAGGCAATCACCGTATAATGTTGATTATATGGATTTCATACAATACATGTATACAATAATAATCAAACACAATCAACCATCATCCATAGTGCATTACACAACTACATAAGCGTTAAATATAGATAATTAACGCTCACAACAGTCTGTCAACCTATCGATTGACATACAACTAAATATTGAGATTAGTGTATGTTCAATATCATCCCAATACCCGTGTGGAGTTTTCAAACAACAAACACTGTAACACCCCGCATTTTTAATATAATTAAAAATGTATATATATGTGCACAAATAGGTTAATAATGGTGATGTACAATGAAAATTACTTAACATGAAAGAGAAGGAAAGATTAATTCAATGGCAGTGTACGTAACAGAGAAGATAATAAAATAAGTATACTCAGTTTAAGTATCAGGAATTAAGTAAAACGGACATCACCATTGCGTTCGTCTCGAAATTCTGCTTGGAATAGAGTCCAAGTTTTCGAAAATCGGACTCCGTATGAAAGAGTTATGGCCTTCGGAAGATTCAACAAAAATTCAGAATTTACATAGGAAAATACCCAGGCAGGTCGACCTGGGGGTCGACCTACCCAAGGAGGTCGACCTGGGGTCGACCTTAGTGTCGACCTCCCCCCTGATTTTTCCAGATCTTGGCAGCAACGATTTTTGATGTGCTGGACGGACCGGATAGCTTCTAGGGCGATCTAATGGCTCTAAAACACTCTCTACTCCTATAAAATAGTGCCTTGACCTAACCTAATTCATAAAAAATTCTTTCTGACGCTTCCATGTCGCTAAACTTCAACCAAACATGGCCGCCGCCTCAAAACCTTAAATTAATTTGCAAGTTCTTCATCAACTTTGGAGTTTAATCAAATCAAGTAGCAAAGTTCTTCATCAACAATTCATGTTCTTCACTAATAATCAAATAAGAAGATTAAATCAGCGTTCTACATCAACAACAAATCACTTATTTCTCTAATCCAGTCAAAGTGAGTGGATTTGAACTATATTTGTTGTATAATGTTGCTTCTATCGTTTACCATTCCCCATAATGAATATGATGTTAATTTAATAAGATCTGTTATTTTATTTATGCCTACGTTTGAGTTCTCTCCTTTTTATCCTTTCCCCATTTTATTTTTGGATCTAGGTTATCTCGAACCTAGACGAAATCTTATTATACAATACGCACAATTAGAATATGGGGATATAGGAATATAATATGTAATTTTGGGGTTTGCGGCATAACAATTGTTATTGCATATATTGGGCATAATCTATTTTATGCAGTCGAGGAATATAATCTATAATGTTGAATTTATGTAAGTTTGACATAATTGTCATTGGATATGGAAATGGTATAATTCAATATTAACAACATGTAATTGGATAACATGGATTAGTGAAATTTATTCGTGACTTGAAAAGTAAGCCTAGGGGGTGAATTAGATTATATGTATGAAGGTGGGAATGTTGGGGTATATATATTGGGAAAATATTGATTATATGAAATTGGGTATAATTGGATATTGGAAATTGGCATGTTTGGGTATGAATAACATGGAATTAGTGAATTTGGCTATAACCGGATAATTTGGGTAACATGAAAATTGGCTAACTATTATGTAATTGGTGTAGTGAATGGCAAATTGGAAAAGGCATAAAAATGAAATGTAATTAAGTTGAATTTGGAACATATGACATGAATTTGGGGTTTGGGTGAAAGACGATTGTTAATGAATGCCTATGACACGAGGTTAGACGCGTTTGTGGTGTAATACTGCCCGGAACCGCCCGAAAAATCCAGCAACCACAAGTGGACATCTAATGTGAGAGGTCAACGACAAGAACTAGAGGCGTAACGGTTTATGACACGAGGTTAGGCGCGTTTGTGGTGTAAGACTGCCCGGAACCGCCCTACAAATTCAGCAGCCACGAACAGACGTCTAATGTGAGAGGTCATACATCATGACGGAATTATAAATAAATTAAGAAATACTAACCATAATAAGACATTGGTGACATAGGCATGGTTAGAGGGTTAAGTGGGTGATATAAATGACATGTAAAGCATAACTAATGTGGACCTAACCGTTGTGAGACATGTGATGTAAGACATAACCAAGATAGACTTAACCATAGTAAAACATGTGTAAGACTCGGAAACTGTAATAAAAAGGGGGTTAAGTGGGACATGTGTGACATGTGAAACAGAATTTAGATATGCTTAACCAAATGGGACCCATAACGGTATCATAAATTAATTGAATTGGGAAAAGTTTAACTAATGTGTTAAGTAAAAGGAGGGGTTAAGTCAAATCTAAAATTAATGACACTCTAATGAGGGAATGATAATTACCTATTATAAACTTGAGTTACGGAGATGTAAAATTAAATAATAGGCAAACTTGTCATAGGGACAAGGGAAGGTTATGACTTAAGATGTAACACAAGACTTGAAAGGTGGGACGACTTATACAATGAAATAAGTCAAATCTAAAATTAATGACAAGAAATTGTGAATGATAAATAACCTATTATGAATAAAACTTGAATAAGGCAAGAAAGGATAATAGGTGGAAATTATAACTTATGGGACAAGATAAGTTATAGGAAACGATAAGGAAGATGAGATAACTTATATGTAAAGATATACTTAAATTAAGTGTTTTGGAAAGGAGAAATGTGAAATTTAAAAATGATATAAGTTATATGAGTGGAAAAGAAGTAAATTAGAATCATATATGTTGGTTGGGTTGAGTAATTCTCTGGGTGCCATTTGATTTTGATTTCGGTCTTCGGGGCTAGAATTTAGAGGGTTATTCTCCTAATCTGTATGTATGTGGGATAAGGCATACTTAACTATGAATTAAGTATAACATGTTGTTGTAACCCAAAAAGGGAATAATTTATGAGATTGGAAAATAACATGTTGTGGGCTTATTAATGGACTTCAGTGGGTTAAGTATAAATGGAATTAATAAGCAAGGGTAACTTGGTGAATACGGGAAAAAAAGGAAGCTAATGTGAATAACCAAGTTAAATGAGAAAGTTGACGAGGTGGCACAAGCGTGAAATAAATGGTTAGACTTAGGGTCTAATGACATATAAAACTAAGGCACTTGAAGCAGTCCGTACGTTGTAGGATGAATAACCCAACGAGGTAGATCATGATGGTGTCATAAGGCACGAGGAGAGCGTACGTTCGCTATTTTGGCGGCTCCAACGGACTGGAAGGGGAAGCACGCGGCTTCCTGAGACGTTAAAGGTGCTCCTGGTAGTCCTATGTAATGGTTTAGCTTCGGGCTAGGATTACAGAGGTTGGGTCTGCGCGGAACTACCAGGTGGGTGGGCCTTGACTGCACAAGTAGGAGGCAGTCAGAATGTTGTACGCGGTGGCATTAAGGGTGGTTCGGCGATTGCCTCAGGCGGAGGTGGAGGGTCAAGACCAAACGATAGCAAGATCGTCGGACGTCTGTCACCAACATCCTAAGGAATGCGAAAAGACAAGAGCTAACCCCTAGAGATCGTTAACCTTTGCTATCAAGGGAGGGGTGCGGGGAGACTCCACATGGATGTTTATATGGTTTGCTTGTTAGGAGTGGTCGCTTAGCTCGTGTGGTCTTTACTAGTTGAGGGAGGGGCTGAGGTGGGGCCATAGCCACCATAGAAAAACCAGACCCGAGGGATATCTGTACATTGGACACTCTTAGTGGCGGGCCCGTACAGATATAGAAAAGCTCCCGACTGAGTTCCATATTTTCTGGTGTAGCCCTGCCATGGAACTTGGGTGCACAAGTAGAGGTTATGTGCAGTAGAAACATCGAGTATGATTGATGATGCGTACGTGGGAAAGTCTAGGTACAACCATGTCTGCTCTGGGTGGTGTATCATAGACTAGAAGGCATTATTCGGTGATGGAACCAAACTCGATCGAATAGTTCGAGGATAGCAGTCAGTACGCTTACGTAGCACAGCGATAATGGTTCTATGCGGATGTAGCATTGTACGTTACTATGGCATAGGATGAGGGACTGCGCATATTACTGTGGCGATACGGAGGAGACCGTGCGAGTAGGGTATCACGGGGTGTACCTCAGTTTGGGGTAGCTACATATACACTACATTAGGTTAATCTACTAGGGGGTAGATGGGTGTGACGTCTGTGTAGGCTTTGAGTGCTGATGACACGTATAACCTAATAAATAAGAAAGTTTAATTGAACGGTATATGTAGGATTATTCAAGAAGTGTAGTTTAAATTCATTCACACAGAACTTATGTTCTGACCCCCTCCTCATAACATTCACATGTTAGACAGAGACTTATAGCTTTGGGAATACTGATTTAGCAGTATTGTGATTAAGGTAAAGTTATGTTTTAAATATATTATATTCTACTCCTTCCGCTGTGAGGTGTTTTTACGAACTCTGACATATCTCTTTTCTCTGTCCTTTTCTACAGGATACCAAGGCAACCAACTCGGGTTTCGATGGATTGGATTTTTGAAAATAAAATCGGTCTATCGAAATCCGGGTTGTTACATCTGGTATCAGAGCTTCAGTTTAGTGATCTTAGGGAAATATTGAGTGAACGTATTTGTATTTTCTAAAATATAAATATATTATATATATAAACCTAAATCCATAAAGTAGCCTACTAGGTAGGGAAAGAGTTGGGATATTTAGTTTGTACACTAAAGTAATAAACATAGAAATTTTTTAGACCCTTAGGTGGTTTGGTTGGAAAGTGTACAATATGAATTGGTATTTGAGAAAGAAATTATCCCATAGAATTAAAACTGGAATGTTATTTCAGAGTAGTGGGTTCGGAAGTGAAGCCTTATAGATTGGAAAAGGTTAAGATGTAAAATGGATTAGGAATATATATGGTCGAGAGAATTGAATTTGCATAAGCGCCTAGGAAAGCCTAGTCGAGTTGAAGACCCGCTTTGAGTCTAACCCAATGATAATCTTTTAAGAACTTGAATCTGTAAAAGAATTTGTGGAGTTTTTCAAGTTTTAATCTTAAAAGTATTTTTGCAGTATGAGAAATTATTTAGTGCATGATGGGTTTTAAAGGTAAAGTGAGTATATTTTGCAAAACTATGATTTCTTGTTTTAAAATAATTCTCTCATTAAAAGGTGCATAGTATAGAGCATATATAGCTCACTAGATTTCATATTATAATATATGAAAGGGTTGAAAAGAAAGTGTTGCGTTTTGTAAAAGAAATTCTTTTCTGTTTATTGATTTACAAAGAAATTTTGTTGGGTGGACAAAATAAGTTGGAGGAATAGAATAGATGTCTGCAACTTATAGCGAATAGTTAACGTTATGAATAGGAACAGTGTAACTCATTAGTCATCCTTGTCTACTCCAGTTTGTGATTTGAAAAAAAAATTTTTTTTTTGCTATTTTACTTTGTAACATGTTTTTATGGTTTGGCAAAAGAAAGTTTTTGAGAAAAAGAATAAAAGTTTTACCACTTTAGTTTTTTTTGAAAGAAGAATGTAATAAAAAGAAAGAAGGCCAAACCATGTTTTAAAAATGGAGTAGTTAAGGATTAAGGCCTAGAAAGAACGAGATAAAGTTAAAGCTATTAGAACCAACTGGGAATTGGTTGAGATGAGAAATTCTTTGAGTATCAATCTGATGTTGATTTCGGTCTTCGGAGTTGATACTTAGAGAGTTATTTTCTTACCAATTTGCAGTCAGGGATTAGATAATATTAAACTAATGGAAAATTTCCCGTAGAATGCATAAGCATTGAGAAACCTAGGATTGTTGCTTGAAACAGAAGTATAGGCTAGTAATACACAACATGGACTAGTAGTGACTACTAGTTAGTGGAAGGGCAAGTAAGTGTAGAGAATTGGTGGTTGGACTTTTCTTTAGAGAAATAGTCTTATGATTCTTGGCCCTTGGTAGTAGCTGTGTAGGATGTTGTTTGAGTTAAAAACAGAAAGGTTTATTTGAAAATAATAAACTTAAGTAATTTGATTAAGTCAAATAAGCTAAGAAAGAAACTAGCCTAACTAAAAAGAAAACAACAGATTCAATGAAGCAGCAAAACGAGATGGGAAAAGAAAATGGAAATCTTAAGAAAAAGATGAATAAATATGAAAATTTTCCAAGATAAGTGGAAAAAGAGAAGAAATTTTCTTATGTGGTTGTACTTGGACAGGAAAATGGGAAATCTTTATAGAAAAGTTATGTAAAAATCCAAGTGCAATTAGAAAAGAAAAACGGAGGATGTAAAATTTCCCATTTTCGTAACATAAGAAAACAAATTTGGAAAATTAGATTTTTCTAAATTTTGAATTTAATGATGGTTGGTAGGGTTTTGGATGCAAAAATTGGTTGAACTATGCTCTTACTCTGTAAGAGTGTAGGAAAATTTGGATGAAAAACATTTTGATTTTTCAAAAATATTGCATTATATAGGACTGCAACTATATTTAGGATGTGAGCATCATGTTTTGAAAGAGTTTTTAAGATTTGCATACATATAGGTGGATCCAAATTAGGCATACATACTTTACTATGATGTATCCCACTTTGCACATGTGCACAATGTTTGCAACAATTGGAAGCACACTTGATGGATGGATGTTGCGAAGGATTATCTATTTTACTCTTATCGAATTTTGGGGACGAAATTCTTTAAGGGTGGGAGAATGTAACACCTCGCATTTTTAATTAATTAAAAATGTATATATATGTGCATAGATAGGTTAATAATGGTGATGTACAATGAAAATTACTTAACATGAAAGAGAAGGAAAGATTAATTCAATGGCAGTGTACGCAACAGAGAAGATAATAAAATAAGTATACTTAATTTAAATATCAGGAATTAAGTAAAACAGACATCACCATTGCGTTCGTCTCGAAATTCTGCTTGGAATAGAGTCCAAGTTTTCGAAAATCGGACTCCGTATGAAAGAGTTATGGCCTTCAGAAGATTCAACAAAAATTCAGAATTTACATAGGAAAATACCCAGGCAGGTCGACCTGGGGGTCGACCTACCCAGGGAAGTCGACCTGGGGGTCGATCTTAGTGTCAACCTCCCCCCTGATTTTTCCAGATCTTGGCAGTGACAATTTTTGATGTGTTGGACGGACCAGATGGCTTCTAGGGCGATTTAATGGCTCTAAAACGCTCTCTACACCTATAAAATAGTGCCTAGACCTAACCTAATTCATAATCAATTCCTTCTGACGCTTCCATGCCACTAAACTTCAACCAAACATGGCCGCCGCCTCAAAACCCTAAATTAATTTGCAAGTTCTTCATTAACTTTGGAGTTTAATCAAATCAAGTAGCAAAGTTCTTCATCAACAATTCATGCTCTTCACCAATAATCAAATAAGAAGATTAAATCAGCGTTCTACATCAGCGACAAATCACTTACTTCTCCAATTCAGTCAAAGTGAGTGGATTTGAACTATATTTGTTGTATAATGTTGCTTCTATCGTTTACAATTCCCCATAATGAGTATGATGTTAATTTAATAAGATCTGTTATTTTATTTATGCTTACGTTTGAGTTCTCTCCTTTTTATCCTTTCCCCTTTTTATTTTTGGATCTAGGTTATCTCGAACCTAGACGAAATCTTATTATACAATACGCACGATTGGAATATGGGGATATTGGAATATAATCTGTAATTTTGGGGTTTGTGGCATAACAATTGTTATTGCATATATTGGGCATAATCTATTTTATGCAGTCGAGGAATATAATCTATAATGTTGAATTTATGTAAGTTTGAATAATTGTCATTGGATATGGAATTGGTATAATTCAATATTAACAACATGTAATTGGATGACATGGATTGGTGAAATTTATTCATGACTTGAAAAGTAAGCCTAGAGGGTGAATTAGATTATATGTATGAACGTGGGAATGTTGGGGTATATATATATTAGGAAAATATTGATTATATAAAATTGGGTATAATTGGATATTGGTATTCTAGGTATGAATAACATGGAATTAGTGAATTTGGCTATAAATGGATAATTTGGGTAACATGAAAATTGGCTAACTATTATGTAATTGGTGTAGTGAATGGCAAATTGGAAAAAGGCATAAAAATGAAATGTAATTAAGTTGAATTTGGAACATATGGCATGAATTTGGGGTTTGGGTGAAAGATGATTGTTAATGAATGCCTATGACACGAGGTTAGACGCGTTTGTGGTGTAAGACTGCCCGGAACCGCCCGGCAAATCCAGCAACCACAAGCGGACGTCTAATGTGAGAGGTCAACGACAAGAACTAGAGGCATAACGGGTTATGACACGAGGTTAGTCGCATTTGTGGTGTAAGACTGCCCGGAACCCCCCGGCAAATCCAGCAGCCAAGAACGGACGTCTAATGTGAGAGGTCATACATCGTTACGGTATTATAAATAAATTAAGAAATACTAACCATAATAAGACATGTGGGTGGCATGCGTATGGTTAGAGGGTTAAGTGGGTGATATAAAAGACAAGTAAAGCATAACTAATGTGGACCTAACCTTGTGAGACATTTGATGTAAGACATAACCAAGATAGACTTCACCGTAGTAAAACATGTGTAAGACCTGGAAACTGTAATAAAAAGGGGGTTAAGTGGGACACGTGTGACATGTGAAACAGAATTTAGATATGCTTAACCAAATGGGATCCGTAACGGTATCATAAATTAATTGAATTGGGAAAAGGTTAAGTAACGGGTTAAGTAAAAGGAAGGGTTAAGTCAAATCTAAAATTAATGACACAGTAATGGGGGAATGATAATTACCTATTATAAACTTGAGTTGCGGTGATGTAAAATTAAATAATAGGCAAACTTGTCATAGGGACAAGGGAAGGTTATGACTTAAGATGTAGTACAAGACTTGAAAGGTGGGACGACATATACTATGAAATAAGTCAAATCTAAAATTAATGACAAGAAATGGGGAATGATAAATAACCTATTATGAATAAAACTTGAATAAGGCAAGAAAGGATAATATGTGGAAATTATAACTTATGGGACAAGATAAGTTATATGAAACGATAAGGAAGATGAGATAACTTATATGTAAAGATATACTTAAATTAAGTGTTCTGGAAAGGAGAAATGTGAAATTTAAAAATGATATAAGTTATATGAGTGGAAAAGAAGTAAATTAGAATCATATATGTTGGTTGGGTTGAGAAATTCTCTGGGTGCCAGTCTGATGTTGATTTCGGTCTTCGGGGCTGGTGTTTAGAGGGTTATTCTCCTAATCAGTATGTATGTGGGAAAAGGCATACTTAACTATGAATTAAGTATAACATGTTGTTGTAACCCAAAAAGGGAATAATTTATGATATTGGAAAATAACATGTTGTGGGCTTATTAGTGGACTTCAGTGGGTTAAGTATAAATGGAATTAATAAGCAAGGGTAACTTGGTGAATACGGGAAAAAAAGGAAGCTAATGTGAATAACAAAGTTAAATGAGAAAGTTGACGACGTGGCACAAACGTGAAATAAATGGTTAGACTTAGGGTCTAATGACATATAAAACTAAGGCGCTTGAAGCAGTCCACATGTTGTAGGATGAATAACCCAACAAGGTAGATCATGATGGTGTCATAAGGCACGAGGAGAGCGTACGTTCGCTATTTTGGCGGTTCCAACGGACTGGAAGGGGAAGCACGCGGCTTCCTGAGACGTTAAAGGTGCTCCTGGTAGTCCTCTGCAGTGGTTTAGCTTCGGGCTAGGATTACAGTGGTTGGGTCTGCGCGGAACTACCAGGTGGGTGAGCCTTGACTACACAAGTAGGGGGCAATCAGAATGCTGTACGTGGTGGCATTAAGGGTGGTTCGGCGATTGCCTCAGGAGGAGGTGGAGGGTCAATACCAAACGATAGCAAGATCGTCGGACGCCTGTCACCAGCATCCTAAGGAATGCGAAAAGGCAAGAGCTAACCCCTAGAGATCGTTAACCTTTGCTATCAAGGGACAGGTGCGGGGAGACCCCACATGGAAGTTTAGATTGTTTGCTTGTTAGGGGTAGTCGCTTATCTCGTGTGGTCTTTACTATTTGAAGGAGGGGCTGAGGTGGGGCCATAGCCACCATAGAAAAACCAGACCCGAGGGATATCTATACATTGGACACTCTTAGAGGCAGGCCCGCACGGATATAGAAAAGCTCCCGACCGAGTTCCGTGTTTTCTAGTGTAGCCCTGCCACGGAACTTGGGTGCACAAGTAGAGGTTATGTGCAGTAGAAACATCGAGTATGATTGATAATACGTACGTGGAAAATTCTAGGTACAACCAAGTCTGCTCTGGGTGGTGTATCATAGATTAGAGGGCATTATTCGGTGATGGAACCGAACTCGATCGAATAGTTCAAGGATAGCAGTTAGTACACTTGCGTAGCACAACGATAATGGTTCTATGCGGATGTAGCATTGTACGTTACTATGGCATAGGATGAGGGACTGCGCATATTACTATGGCGATACGGAGGAGACCGTGCGAATAGGGTATCACAGGGTGTACCTTAGTTTGGGGGTAGCTACATATACACTACATTAGGTTAATCTAGTAGGGGTAGATGGGTGTGACGTGTGTGTAAGCTTTGAGTGCTAATAATACATATAACCTAATAAATAAGAAAGTGTAATTGAACGGTATATGTAGGATTATTCAAGAAGTGTAGTTTAAATTTATTCACACAGAACTTATGTTCTGACCCCCTCCTCATAACATTCTCAGGTTAGACAGAGACTTATAGCTTTGGGAATACTGATTTAGCGGTATTGTGATTAAGGTAAAGTTATGTTTTAAATATATTATATTTTACTCCTTCCGCTGTGAGGTGTTTTTCCGAACTCTGACATATCTCTTTTCTTTTGTCTTTTTTTGCAGGATACCGGAGCAACCAACTCGGGTTTCGGTGGATTGGATTTTTTTTTTAAAAAAATCGGTCTGTCGGAATCCGGGTTTTTACAAAAACTGATTATTATTTGTGCAGTTGGGCGATGTGTAAAATATATCGTCCCAATCAATATCTGTCAAATGTGTGTACATAAACAAATCGTCCGATTTGTTTATGAATATTTATTTTATTCATATACACATTAAAAAATATATTTTTAATGATACATTATTTTATTCAATATATTTATATTTTATTCCACATCACAAACACCAACAATTTCACATTACAACAGACAATCAAACAAGTCGTCCATGGTCTGTGGACGACGGGTGTCGGGTGCTGCTAAGCACCGTCTGCATTTTAGTATATATTTTAACTAGAAAATAAAGTTAAAGTGAAAAGTTCTCACTTTTCTTTTGGCTTCGCCTAAAATTGTAGCGAGCTCTAAAATTTCTCCGGACTCTTATAGAATGTAGTAGACGTCGTCACAGTCCCGATGTCTCTTGTTTCGCTGGATTTCGACCACACATGAAAAAGATACGATTTTTATAAGTTAATCGGACTTTGTGACAGTTTTAAACTGTTGAAATCAGTTTATATAATTAAACCCGCTACCTCAGCATAACAGCCAAAACAAGGTTTTAGTTTTCACTCCAATCGGTGTAGCTAGGCTGGAATCGGGTTGCACGACAG
This sequence comes from Allium sativum, assembly GCA_030737875.1. NCBI lineage: Eukaryota > Viridiplantae > Streptophyta > Magnoliopsida > Asparagales > Amaryllidaceae > Allium > Allium sativum. The sequence goes on along the minus strand of CM060913.1, from coordinate 980,160,894 downwards.
GGAGGGGAGGCAGACAGTTCATGAGTGGTGCGGCGGTCTCCGTTGGCCGGAGCAGCTCACGGCGGTGCTCGAAAGGGCGGGGTTTTTGAACCCGACATCTCACCGAAAACTCCCAAAAAATCCAAACTTTATATGGATTTGAAGATCTTGAGGAGTACTACAAAATTCCCAACTGGACTGGGGTCTAATTCTACTCGGATTGAGAGAGAAATGGACGGGAAGCTTTGAGCCCTTTCCACCATCGGTCTGGAGCTTACGGGGAGAGAGAAAAAGAAATGAAGAATTTTGGTTGGCCCATGGTTTTTATGTATATTTCAATTTCTATTAAATCCAAATATACCCTTCTCTCCATACGAACTCCAAATCAAATCCAACAGCTGTAGCCCCTAGCGAATTACCCCCATTCCGAACACAATGGAATATGTTTCGTAAGCCCACTCGACTGTTACGATCAGTTTCCGCTAATTAAAACTCAAATCAATATATATTAATTTTAAACATACATTTTAAATTATCAGGGCCACATACTGACTCTGAAAATTCCAAAACAATGATTTCTTGCTTCGTATTGATGATACGGTCCTAACAAAACTAATTTCGTCAAATTTGAAGACCGTTTGAAAAATAACAATTTTCTGGTCGATCCAAATTGACTAAAGGGTCTGTTTTTCACAGGTCCCTATTAAGTTTCAAAATTAGGCTCACATCCGATCTAAATTTTCATGTAAATTTAGTCCCTATTTTTTGAAAGTATACTAAAAAAATATAAAAAAATCACGAAAATTCGTATTTAAAACAAACATGTACTCACCCGAAAAATCAGCTCGTAAAAAAAAATCAAAAAATGAATCAAAATAAAAAAATACAATAAAACAGCGAAAATGCAGTAATTTGCATCAAATCATGCACATATTTGCAATACTTGCATTCATCTGTGCAAGTATTTTCAAATGTTGAATGTGCGTTTTTTTTTTTTTTTTGCAGACATGTATGCAAGGTAAACAGATTCTTGCATACAAGTGTGCATCAATCTTCAGGCAAAATTTTAACTTCATATTTTTACATGCAATACTTGCATACATGTGTGCAAGTATGTCAAATAGTTGCATACATGTATGCAAGTTTTTTTTAATTTCCGTGAACTTCTGCTAATATTTCCAAATTTTAGAATTTTTTTTACGTTGTAGCGCATTTTTTTTTCAAAAAATCAAAAAAGGCGAAATAAAAAAAAGGGACAAAGTTTCCCATTCGTTTTCGCCCCCTCTTTTTGAGCTGCCGCCTAATTTTTTTGTCCCTTCCAACTTCCAGCGCCTTCCACTTCGCCTTTTCCGTTTTTGCACAAAAAAAATGCGCTCTTACATTGAATTTTTTTTTCCAAAATCTGGAAATATTCCCCTCAATCCAAGAAAATAAAAAAAATTGCATACATGTATGCAACTATTACTAATAGTTGCACACATGTATGCAACTATTTAAATATACATGCAAAAAAATTCTGCATGCCTGCTGAATAGTTGTATATAAGTATGCAGTTATTCAGAATAGCTGCATACTTGTATGCAGTAATGCGTCGAAAGACCAAGGGCATGGCAATATGTGCATACATGTATGCAAATATTTGATATATGTGCATTTTTCATGCATTTTACTGCATTTTCCGCTATTTTGTGTATTTTTTGATTTTGACATGTTTATCGATTGTTTTTCCACTTGATTTTTTTGGCATGAACGTGTTTATTTAATAATGAATTTTGGTGATTTTTTTATATTTTTTATATTATTTTATATGTTTCTAAAAATAGGGACTAATTTACATGAAAAGTCAGACCGGATGTGAGCCTAATTAAGTTTCGTTTTAGGGATGTATGCCTAATTTTCACTTGACTAAAACTGTTAAAACACATTTTCTTTTGTCATGCTAACATATTAATCCCAAAAATCATGAATTTTGGATTCTAGCAATAACTTGACATCCCAGATCCATCAAAAGTGGTTTCGTCGAAAACAGAGGTCGTTTGCAAAATTTCCATTTTTAAGGGCTATATTTTCCATAACGACTATTATGAATTTTCAATTGGACATAACTTTTTATTCCCACTATGAAATTAGATTTTTCATATTCGTTGGAAAGATATTTTCAAATAGATTCTAATATTTTTGGTTTAGCTAAAATCCGGTTTATTTTGAATCTTGTACATTCATTTGAAATTTGAAATCGAATTTTTGAACTAATGTGCCATTTCCAATTTATTTTATGATTAAAATAAATATTTATATTCTAACGTCGATTCAAATTAATGTTTATGTTCTAATTCTATTCAGAATAAATTTCTAGTCATTATTATTCAAAATAATTCATTTTAAATATTCAAAATTCATCAAAATTTCCAAAATAAAAATTTTAAATTGGTTCTGATTTTCCGGGTTGTTACAATCTCCCCCACTTAAAAACTTTTCGTCCTAAAAAAGGAACGGAGCCGAAGGTTGTTTAACTAATCAACTCAATTTTCAGTTTGGCTTTCGTTCTTCAACTTTTCAGTTTCTAAGAATTTCTAATTTTTCAAAAATTTGGATAACATCCTAAATTTTTGAAAAATTTCGCCATAACCTCCTTTGTACGGGGAGCACCGGGAAAATCCCCAAACCGCCACATAGGCCCTCTCATCTCAAAAAAAATGAAAAAGCCAAGCGGCTCATAAAATCATCCAAACCCAATAAATTTGTAAACATGTACCTATTTGTCGGGCATACAATTTTATTCCTCTTCTCTAGCCTCCTTGCTATGACTTGTTCACACATATATATGTACATGCATGTAATTTCAAACAATTTTCAATTCAGTTCAATATTTTGATTCGATTTGGAAAATGGTTCAAAATTTTAATTAATCAACCAATAATCAAACAACACAACCAGCAATCAATTAGTTGGTTATCTTTTCAAATTCATAACTTGGATACATAGTCAAAAATCACATTTTTGGTGCCAAATCACGACCATAGACCCTATCTAGTTTTCGTTCTCACACCAATCAATTGGAAATATATAGACATCCCACTTTTGAAACTCGAACATAAATGCTGATGACGGTCGACCGATCATTAGAATCATCTTCGGGCGACTAGAATGTGATTCTATATCTATCCAGTATATTAAAACTTCGAATACACGTTTGCAAGGCGTATATGCAAAATCTTTATACATTGGATTGTCCAAATTCAATCTAAAACAAATATTCAACTACATATAAATGGTTTAATTTTTCAAAACAAAGTTTGTTTTCATTTTTATTTTAAAACACTACTCTTCACACTCGTTCTAGGATACTACTGATCTCATCTCTAACGAGTCATTCCTTATTGGATATAACTAATTCAATCTCTAATGAATTCTTTCATTTGGTTCTAACGTGTCTTGTTCTCGAGCTCTGTAAACCAAAGCTCTGATACCAAAATGAAACGACCCGAACTTCCCCGTAAAGGAAAGCCCGGATTGCTTTGAGGACAAGACGAATCAGAGCATAAATAGAAGAACATTTCATTGACTATTACAACAATTTACATCAGAGTACAAGAATATACAGAATATGAACAAATAATATACATTTGATAAATAACAGAGGTTTATGAATTTACAATGCAGCGGAAAATAATACAAAACACAACTGAAAGAGATACACGGATACAGAGCTTTCCGAATATTATTCCAGCTGTAAACTAGGATCCTATGAATATAAATCTGCAAAAACCAAAACTACTAGCTGCCCGTGTGGAAAATAGGGGCACCCAGAGTTTAGGTTAAAACAATAAACTCCAGGTCAGTCATGTGACTGGTGTGAGAGCTTAAACGGTATTTAAAGTTTTATTTTAAAAGAGAGTAAATCAAGGGACCACGCCGGATAACATGGAACGGGTTTCCTTCCAAGAATACTAGTGCATAGAATAAACAATGCAATGCTTTTTGAAAAAATGAAGCTATTATAAGACCCAGGTCCATCACACAATGCAACGCAAATCGGAGGATAGGGTTTTCCCTTATAATAGCCAAACATGCTTGGTACGTTTAAAATAAATTATTTGATACTATTATAAGTGTATAGTGTTAAAACAACTTCAAATATAAATGTATCAATCCTAGACGGCATGGGTACCATATATCATGTCGCCATACTAGGTTCTACAATAAACACCAAATGTCACGTATTGGAAATTGGATTTCCGTCATGAGTCGAGGCCAGGGATGGCTCCTCACCGCTTCGAGACACCCTAGCAAATGTCTCAGGACTACACACTCTGGGTAACCCTTGGATCTTCAGGGTCGGTCCTCCCTTACGTTTGAGGATTGGTTATTCCTGAACATACGTTTTCAGGTCCTATCGGACCTATCCATCGGCTCCGTAGAGACCGAAATAACCGAGGCGCCTCGCAATCCAACAACCATATAGGTAAAAATATAACAAAGTCAGGGCGTGCAAAACCCTGACACCACCCATAGCTAGAAAGAAACGCCGTGCACTCCCTGCAGTTAGGATCTCGTTTTTGACTCATGCCGAGGTGTGAGGCTCGCGAATTAACGTTATACACAAAGCGGCGCTATATTAAAGTTGTGCTTTGATCATCAACCACAGACTCTTCTTTTCAACAAAAGTCTTGATCACTGGATCTCAGCATGCCACACAAGTAATTCATGCCATGCGACTGATATCTATCGTTATATAACCTCTGAGCTCATACGTCTCAGAGAAGGGCGTTAAGCAAGAGAATAAATTCTCCGCCGCCAAACAGATATATATTTAATAGAAATCAATCAACACAGAATAAAATCCAATGTCAACACACAATCCATCTACAAGTTCGTTCTGGGTTTAAACAAAACCGGAGGCACCTTATTCCTCTTCCTGTATGTCCAATACAAGAGAGAGGTCCTCGCATATCCGGTCGATCTCCAAGTACGTCAAGATGAACACCACTTATTACCTTGTCTTGGGTGTACAGCCTAAACAAGACATCAGTAATCATCCAAACGATGTGAAGACCTCCAGTCTTCAACCACCGTCTTCATCGTCAACTTATCGTCAAATCAGTTATTTAGAAAGGGTATAAACCCGACCTTTCCGAATAACTCGCGTATATAATAAATGAGTGCTATAAAAGCACAACATACGCCTCATTCCAATCCAGAATATTCTTTTATTCAAATATTCACATCATTAGGGAAAGGTTCCCATTAATTTCGTCAAAGATAAATTCTTTAAATTTATTCTTTAATCTTCCTTTGGATGTCAATTCAAACCATATTAAGGTTTTCCAAACTAGTCGGGATGAGCGCACCTTTCTGAAGTACTCATTTGTTTAATTTTCCAATCCCAACCTATTCATCCCATGGAGCAAAACTGGTAATACTCCATAACTAACACCACGGTCTTATCATAAAATTAATTACCATTTCCCGTACAAATTTAATTAAAGATTTAACTATCGCTTGGACCAAACTGGTGATACTCCACTCTCGATCATTTCCCAAATTTGATAATTTAAATTATCAATTCACATTTCAATATAATTAAAGCTTCATTAAAACCCCACTTAGTTTTAATCTTCCCAACAACCAATATTAATGATTATTTAACTTTGGAAACACAAACATGTCGCATCGACAATCTGCACCGTACAATGGATTCCTACCGATATATAACCTCTAATCTTGTACGTCTCAGAGAAGGGTGTTAAGCAAGAGAATAAATTCTCCACCACCAAACAGATATATATTTAGCAGAGATCAACCATGTAGTTCGAAATACAATGTTAGATATGTAATCCTGTCTTTAACTGGGTTAAAGAACTAATGTCATTTACAACACAGTTCACGATAAACCCAAATCACATTCCATTAATTATGGAATCTTCAGGGAAAACAAATCAATTTATAATCGATATCAATTTCCGTATCCAACTGATAATATAAATGGAATAACGACAAAGCCTTTTAAATTCCATATGTATTAACAGTCTTCCTCCACTGAAGTTCACTTCGATTATTATCAATCGAATTCCATTCAAGTCCAATTTAATATATTAGATTGGAAAACTTTACTTTGGAAAATTCCCATTAAACCTTAATAAAAAGAATTCCAAATTCCAAATCACATTTCACTGTAAATCGGGTCAAAGAACGAATGTCATTAAAAACACAGTTCACAATAAACCCAATTCACATTCCATTTTCAGTTCCAATTAAATGTTAATTAATTGGTAATTATTCTTTAAATCTTAATTGAAATATTTATTCTTTTCACACTGGGTTTAAGAACAGTGTCAATTGAAACACAGTTCACGACAAACCCAAAATCTCATTCCATTATTAATCGGGTTAAAGAACAAGTGTTATTTAAAACACCGTTCATGATAAACACAAAATCCAATTTGATTCAATTCCAATTAAATATTAATTAATTAGTAAACTTCATTAAATCTTAATGAAAGATTTAATCTTTTGTCAACTAGGTTTAAGAACAGTGTTAGTGAAGACACTGTTGATGACAAACCCAAAAATCCGTTTGATATTAAATACAAGGCTCTGAGTAGAAAATATATCGGCTTATATTCAATATCAAATTCTGAAATCAACAAATATCGTATTGGAATAACGATATATATATATATATCTTCCATATTCCTCTGCAATGTCCGTATAATCACGGAATCCAATATCGAAATATTCCGAAGATAATTTTGATTCAAATCCATTCCAATTCATATATTGGAAATTCTGATTATTTTTAAAACCATTTCAAATCCAAATATTTAAAAATATTGGATTATAATTCTAGTTCATAACTATTTCATTTCGATAAAAATATATTTTATCTTTTCAAATATGGAATTTTTTCCATCCTAATTCTTTCCAAATCATTTATTATGATTTTACACAAATTATTGATATTTTTAATAATTTTATCAAGGCCCGTACAGTCGATTTCTATAAACGGTCATCGAAAGGCACTTATAGCGACCTTTTCCAAATTTGATTTGGACATGATTCCAATCCAGCCGTTAGATTTCAAATCCCTAATATTCGTTGGAAAGCTCTTTTCGATATGAGCCCAACGGTTCTGGTTTTAGGAGAATCTGATGGTCGGATCTCCCGTAATGTCCGTTCGAAGTTAATGGTCGAAATTCGCGAACTGCCGCGGCGCGGCGCATTCTATTCAGGCCATTACATATAAATAATATATATATATATATTATATTTCGTCGATTTCCATTTAAAACATATTTTATAAATCGTTTTAAATTCGTTTTCAAAACGATTTCAACTTCATGTTCGATTTCAAATCAAAATTGAATATTCCATATCATTGATATATAAATGATAATATTTTCAAAACATTAGATTTTAAAATCATTTCCTTTTCGATATTCATTATATAAATGAATAAAATCGATATAAATATCGTTCACGTCAAAATGGCGTCAATCTAATTAACACGGCTTCATATATTTAAATATTTTCGTGTCCATCCAAAATCAGACATCAAAATCATATTTTGATCCTTTACTGAATGTTATTTTTAAAATATTCGTTATTTTAAAATATTCGTTATTTTAAAACTTCAAGCTAGCAATGGTATTAAGGAAACATGTTTAGGCAGTGGAATCAATACTGGTAATATCTGTACTGAAAATGTTGAGGTTCGTGGAAATAGCAAGGTTGTAAATGATGGCAGAAATGTATCAAATGAGGGTAATAATGTGTCAATGATGGTTTGGATTTTGGATTAATAAAATTGTTTAATGATTGAAATTTTTCTTTGCAATCATATGAGATAGGGAAACAGATACAACCTGTTTTGCATGATAAAAATACATCATCTGTTGCTGCATCACGTTCTTTTTCTTCTGGCTTAAACAACTCTGTAAATAAAGCTTTCTTCTCTTATTCATCTACAAATGCAACTTTGTCCTACTCGTCTACTTTTAGTTTCAAAGCACCATCATCTATTAGTAATGTTGTGGATAAATCAACTGGTTCAACACAACCAATGACTTCTCCATATGCTAACTTAAAGCCTCCTTCACATATCCAGCTTCCACCTTCTAATGTTTATGGGTCAGGTTTGACATTTCCTAAAGTGAATACTTCTATGCCTTCTTTATCCTCTGTTGTGCCTACAAGTTCTTTCCCCTCGTCTAAATCTAAGAGAAATAAATTGAAAGATAAATTTTGGGAAGATTTAGATGAGGGTAATGACTTCAAACCAGAAGATGTGCTACCCTTAAATAGTAATTTGAAATCAACCAAAAGACATACGAGGAGGAACCCTGCACCCATGTTTAATCCCTTCTTTACATGAGGGTGATATAGTGGCACTTGTTGTCAGTCTCATTTCTGTTTTGGTAATATATGGATATGTTTGATCAACTAGACAGTTTGGCATCTGGTTCAGTTTTAGTTCAATCTACAGTTTCAGTTCTGTTTGGCAATTGGTTCTGTATTTGGTTCAAAATTAGTTTGTCATTTGTAGCTGCATCAGGTCTGCTGAAGATTTCTGAATCTGTTAAAGATAGTTATTGTTGTCTGAGGCTATTTTTCTTGAGGCTAATGAGTTCTTATGGAATATCTGTTGCTGTTGATAGCAAATGAGTTTTAAGGAAGATGTTCCTTTTTGCAACGTCATGTGCTGTCTTGAAAATATGAGTTTGCGTATATGATTACTAATTGTTTTTTTTTGGAGAATATACTATTAGTGAGATTTAGTGAATAATACGTGAGTGTGGATACTGAATGATCAGGTTTTAGTGTTTATGTAAGAAATGTTGTACTTATGTAATTTTCAAGTTGAGTAATAAAAAAATTCACGTTGCCTTTTTAAAAAGGATTAATTGTCAAGAATAATCTAAAGTTTAACATGTCTTCCCATAATAATCCCAAGTTTGGATTATTTCAGAATAATCTGAAGTTTGGGGGGGTGTCTTCCCATATTATTCCCATTTACTTGGGTCTTCCCATATTAATTCGAAGTTTGCAGGTGTCTTCCCATATTGATCCCAAAATAACACGTCAGGGAGTCATAGAGATCAATATGGGAAGACACCCCCCAAACTTCGGATTATTCAGAAATAATCCAAACTTCGGATTATTATTGGAAGACACGTTAAACTTCGGATTATTCTTGACAATTAATCCTTTAAAAATAATAATCAATTCCAATATTATAAAAACGGTAGTTTATTGTTAATAATTTCCATTATTTAATTGACAACAAAATAACTTAATATTCAATTTCAGTTAATACAATTGGCTTAGTCAACTCAAACCATTTTTGACTCGTTAATCAATTCCAATTAGTCCTTCCATTTAAATCAATTAATAATTTTAAATAATTCAAGTAATCTTGTTTACTTTGATTATTATTAAATAGTAATAATAAATTTCAATTTGTCCTTCCTTTAAATTAATTAATTATATAATGTTTTAAATAATCCCATTTAATTGTTTCTTGAAAGCAATTAATTCAACTCATAACCCTTAGACCAATTTCTGCTCACTTATTTATATATCTTATTAACATAAGAATTTTCTTTATAAAACCATTTATAAATTACTTATAAACTTAAATTTAAATATTGATTTCCTTTTAATAATCTTTCATCCAAAATAATAAATTTAAACATCTATTTTCTATTACATTTTTTTTATAACTTCATTTCTGTCAGTTCACCTAAAGCTAACTAACCATTTGTAAAAAGATGTATTTTCAGGCCATCCACTGCCAATTACTCAACCAACACTGCCCATTGGTTAATAACAAACTTACGTTGAATTTGTATTCCATAATCAATAATTAGTTCGATCATCCAATCAGATTGGTTAAACCGTTCATATGATATAATATGAAAATAAACAATAATTATGAGGAATCCAGTTGGATCCCTCCAATCTGTTTTCCCAACATCCAAATAGGTTATCTCAAATGATACCATCCAATTCAATATTCAGATATAATTTTAATACTTAATCGATAACAGCAATTCAAATATCCAACTATTAATTTTATACGTTTATATTATTATAAACATGATCAACAAGGTAGGTTTCCTCAATTGGATACAATCGTTAAAAATAACGACTGATTTCAATTAAACTAAAAAAACATTTAATTAATCGGTTCAGTCAATATACATAAATATCATTCAGTAATCATCCAATAATAAGAAAACGTAGCACATAAACATTAAACCGGACTAATATAAATATAAGTGCGACAACTGAGTGAGTAAACTCGCCTTGATCTCCATTCGTCGTCAGAACGGTTTGTTTTAATTAAATTAAACAAGCGTTTAATTTAATTAGAACTTCCAGCTACACTCAACTCTGTCCAAATCAGCTTCATAATGTTACTCCCATCGATACGGTCCCAATGTCGTTTGGTTTGTTCCATTTTGTTAATATATGAGTAAGACACACAAATTATACGATCATAGTTTTTAATTTAATTAATAAATTTTAAATTAATATTTATCCAACACTAATTAGATCCTAATTTAAACGTTAATTAAATTTTAACTAATTACTTCATATTTACGTTATATGTAAGTCCGAACAAATTTTCGTTTCATAATATATATAGGCCACATAATCTTTTAATTAGGCACGCTAAATTAAAAATTAGGCACTTAAAACGATTAGGCATATTAACTAAATGCTCAGGCACGTAAATAGTGAATAAGATTAGGTACGTAAACATTCTTCTACCCAAATATCACCTGCTATTGTTCCAACCTTCTACTCACTATTTTCGAACATGCTAAAATAATACCCTAGCCACGTCATTTAAGATTAGACATGGCATAATACTTAACATAGGATTGTCACAATTAATTTAATAATTAGGTATATTGTAAATATTTTTTTTATTCCGTTCTCACCTGCTACTGCATTAAACTTCCCATTCCCACCTGCTTTATTCTTCTGCCCACCTTCTCTTCTATCTGTTTGTTCAAATTTCAACACCTCCGAACAAATATGCACCTTCATCCCTTTACTCAAAATGATTTTGTCCAACCCTATATTCTTCGGCACCCTTCGTTCGAACAACACAATATTGCTATAGGTTATTCTCTTCATAACTGTGAACTCCCTGCATCACCCTCCTATGTTTCTCGATCATTACTCCATGAACTCGGCCAAAACCTTCTCCTTTGAACTCCCCATCAACATTTCCATCCTCCAATCATTGTTCAATCAAGCTCGAATCAAACTATCCCCATCGCGGCTCAGACCAATTCCAAAGTAGATAATGCTGTGTCGAACAAAACCCGTTCGAATTCATGAAAAACTGTACCCATTTCGAATCTCACAGCAAAGAGAAGCCAACGGTGTTGATTTCGATATTTTAGAGCATGTGATTCAAGTTGTTCGGATTTATTTTGTTGGAGGAAATTTGCATGTATACTCCGTTGCTGAGGCAAAGGAAAAAAAAGGAAGGAGTAGCACGTATTCATAGGAGAGAAACACCGTGGATACCAAGTTTTATGATATTGGTTTGCAGAGAGAAATAGGGTAGCCGGCGTGGTGGGGGTTTCAAAATAAGACTTGGTTGGCATGGTTTTTAGGTTGAATGGGACGCAGTTAACAAAAATATTTTGGCATGCAAGTAAGAAAAAGAAAGTGAGGAAGTTTTATTTGATTAAATTATTGAATATATAATATACACATTCACACTCAATTGACGTTTTAATTTTGTATGACTAAACATCGATTCCAAAACCAATGAAAACATGCATACCGTTATGTCATGACGTTCTAGATCCAATGAAATTAATTTCATTGAATTCTGACCCCATTTGCACAACGAAGCTATTTAAATTTCACTATATTCTTCGGTTCACATTTAAATTTCGTCCGCTCACAAAATAACTCCGATTGGATCCAAACCGGAATTCCTACAACAATTAGTTATACATATTCCAATAAATTTGTTTCATCAAAAACGACGGTCGTTTGAAATATGGCTGCTCTTAGGGCTTATATAATATCGATAAAATATATAAATTATGTTCAAAACAAATATAAATGATAATAATAATAAATTATTGTTATCATATTTATTCAAATGGAATAATATATCACTTCAATTCAACCAATATAGATTTACAACTCAATGGTAAAAATTTCGAGTTAAACGATATCCAAATTATATAAAAATTCCTTTTACTTTATAAAATAAATGTTATAGTTTATAAACGATTTCATAGCGACTATTTAAAATTTTGATTTTGGCATAACTAACAATCTATAATATGAAATCTTGATTTTTCTCTTTCATTAGAAAACTATATCGGATCTTGTATATTCAGTTGAAGTTCAAAACTTAATATTACGAACTACTACACCGTTGCAGGCTCGTTTCAAATTTATACATAAATTTATACGTTTCAAACTTCATTTTATAAATAAATTCTATATATAAATCCAATTATATTTTAAATATAATATCTAAAACAAATTTGAATATTGAAATTTAAATGACTCAAAAATCTGGGTTGTTACATTCTTCCCCTCTTAAAAGAATTTCGTCCCCGAAATTACTAAGGAGAATGCTTGAAACATAATTATTTAAAAATAATTATTTTCAAAATTTATTATCAAAAATATCTAAGTATTTAAAAATTTAAGAAACATTTGTCAGCATCTCCTTTACACGGCTTGATTGGAATAACTACAAATGCCACTTCGAGCCTCGCATAGATCAAAAGAAAATAAAAGGCAAGCAGCTACTCTACTTAGGGGTATAAAATCAATCACCCAATAAAAAATATTAAGGTTTACCTATATGTAGGGCAACCAAACTCCAATAACCAAGCAAAGCAACTAACAACTCTATCTTCTTCCAACCTGTACTTAACTCAATTTTCAATGCAGTAACAAATACAGAATTAAATCACTTAGTTTAATTTTATAAGAAATTCCATTTTATTCATTATACTTGAATTTATTTCCTAGTTTTGAATTATTATTTATTTGATTTCCAAAGACCAAATCTATTTAATTTAATTCCATCATTATATCCATTTTGAAATTATCTCCACTTAACCAAGTTAAACTCCCTATTCAAGTACCAACTGATTTTCTAATTAGTTTACTTCCATTTAATAATACTAATTCTGGTTTTATTTCAAAAATCATCTATCGAATTCATTCTGTTTTTATTTACTTAGCTCCAATGTTAAATTCTAATTCATTTTTATTAAACTTTCATTAGTTAAATCTTTAATCCAAACAAATTCTTTTACTAATTTGACTTATCGAGCTCAAGTAACATTTTCTTTTAAAATTCTCATTTAAAGATTTTATAAGTAGCGTTTCCTTTTAAAATTCTCATTTAAAGATTTTATAAGTAGCATTTCCTTTTAAAATTCTCATTTAAAGATTTTATACGAAATCCTCATTTGGTTATACATCAACCTATTCAAATTTTATAATTCAATTTGAATTTCATTAAAATCAATCAGATACACTAATATCTTAACAATTTGATAAAATCATTCCTTTTATATACAAAATATAGTTTTGGCAAATTTATTTCATTTACCCTCTTTACAAAACAGTACTGTGTCAGTTGCCAATTCAATGGGATCTCTAGACACTTGAACCGATTAAACAGCACAATAAAAAACCTTTGTATATAAAATCTACAAATATGCTCTCTCATATATAAACACTCAAACTCAATTTAGGGTATCACTGACCCCATATGTATCGACTTATGCCACAGAGCCAAGGTCATTACTAAGCCTTATGCTCTGATACCACCGTAACGACTCAAGGAAATCCGATGCTTGAATTTCGACAATAACACATAAACACGTATTACTTGACAAACACCTAAGTATCGAAAACACCAGATAGTTAATAGAAATAAATTAGAAGGTGAGATAAGAAAGAAAGAAATATTAGAATAGAAGAAAAGAAGAAGAATAACAACACAACAAAATTAGAGTCTCACATCGTAGTAGAATAAAATATTATATAGAAATAAATCTTATTGAGAGCTTGAAAAAAATACTTACAATCATCAGAGTACATCATTACATCTGAATAGTTATAACAAGTTGTCCTCATATACAACACACAGCGGAAAAACACTAGATACAAATCTTAGGTCTAGACTTCTCCAGTTCGTCTCTGGATTTCACAGCATCCAATAACTTAAACATGTAAAACTAGGTCTAACCCGAGCATTTCAAATGCCAGGATCTAGTGAACCAGCGTGAGAAAACTCACTACGTTTATAGGTGTCATCCAACTTGATTTTAGAGTCAAAATATTTCTTTTCAAAGAAAAAGGATAATCATAAGACTAATTAACACATAAACATGGACATTTTTTACCTTACAAGAATGCAAAGCATTTTGAAATCATATCTATTCTAACAATATAATAGTGTATAAATCAAATAAATAACCATCTAGCAGAACACTTGCATCTCACGTTCTACATACATAGTATACAATCAAAATCGTGTGCGCTTATTGTAGATTGGATTCTGACTATGACAAGGTATGAAACCACCTTCTGATAGTGTACCTCTAGAGAGGAATACACTGCGTTCAACATGAATATCATACAACCCGACCACACATGACCGACCACCCATTTCCTTGAGTGTATCAAATATATTATCACCAACTGTTAGGCCCACATAATCATTATCCGAAGATACAAAATTTAACAGAAGGAATAATTGAATTTTCTCTACATGGTGACAATACACCATAATAGGAGCGACCCACACAGCCATGCTGCCTGCCCGATTTTTGTCATTTTCCAGTTGATGAGGCTTGAGGTTATAATTGCCTTTTAGAACATCTGGCCACCATTTACTTTTGAATGCCACATCGTCAGATCCGTCTGAAAATCACTAATTGATTTCCATAAAAATACACTAGGTGTTAAGCTAAGAGAAGGTGTCTATTCTGCCACCAACAGAAATACGTTTAAAGAAATCAATGTACGCGACCCCTTTGGAAATATTCTATCTGGCATTTGTCCATACAAGTTGTCCTGGGACTGGAAAAACCGAAGGCACCATCCTGCCACATCCTAGGGATCACCCACTGGATTTGTAGCGAGTGGTCCTTGCAAATCCATAGATTCCAACCACGACAGAATCACTATTAAATAACTCAAGTTGTAAGTCAAAGAATTTGACAAGTAGTCCTTATGCTTATGAAGATCCATGGTCTTCAATTGCTCCATCTTCAATTAGCATCTTCGACGATTTTGTATTTGCTGATTTAGAATGGTTTTCGAAAATAAATTTGATCTGAGTCTTTCCGTACCAACAATCGTATAAGTCAGACCTGATAGTCGGTTATTTAACTATCAAATAAACAATCATAAAAAATAAAATAGATCCACTGGTTCAGTGCACAGCGTTACATGAACTTTTTTTAAATTTTCCATTCGTTAATCAAAAACCTTTAAATCTTCTAATATTAGGAATATAGATTTTTACTTCTTATTTAATATAAGAATATTCAATCATCATTCCACTGCTACTTTACTAACTTCTCATTGTAAATTGGTGAGTGAATAAATCTCAAAGTATACAGCCCTGAAGGCTGAAACCAACATCAGATTGACACCTCGAAAGTTATTCGACTCAACCAACATATGAAGAATTCCAATTTCTTAAAAACCACATCACATTCCTTAACATACTTAGTATATCTTTAATACGTTATATATAATTCTTGATTATATTATAAATAGAATCCTTTATACAAACTTCTTATTAACTTATTTTAAATCTGTTTTGGTAATATCTTGATAAAACTTCAACTTTTCTTTAAAATATGCGATTTGGATCGAATCCTAATAACTTATCTCACCTAACCATTTTATTTCCATTTTGATTTCCATTGTTTTCACAACTCCTCAGCTTTTGTTCCATTTATAAACCATTTTTAATAACTCATTTCACTAATTGAAATCATTTACACCATATTCAATAAACTTGGATTTTAATACTATGTCCAACTTGGATTTATAAACTCTAATTAAATTTGATTTCAACAGGAATCCCATTTGAATTTCAAATTAAAATTAACTTATATTACTATTAATATAAATTCATTTGGAAATACCGTTTAACCATAATATGGTTTTAAGACTTTATAAATTTCCATTTTAATTCCAAGATCTTCGCTTTGATTATAAATAATAATCATTTCCAATATTATAAAAATGGCTTACTTTATTTTTAATAATTTCCAATAATTTAATAGATCACTAACTAATTTAATATTCAATTCCAGTTAAAACAGTCAACTTAGTTAACTCAAACCATGATTAACTCGTTATTTAATTCCAATTAGTCCTTCTGTTTAAGTCAATTAATAATTTTAAATAATTCAAATAATCCCATTTAATTTCATTTTTATTAGATAATAATAATCAATTTCAATTAGTCCTTCCTTTAAATTAATTAATTATACAATCGATTTAAATAATCCTGTTAACGATATTTTCCGTTAATACCCAAAACAGGTTTGACAGTACATGCATGTTAAAACTAAGTGGTTGATGTATCTAAGGGATGTTAAAGAGAAACTTGATTTCAACATACTAAATAGATTCCCCTCTTTCCTCGGAGTTAAGACCTTAAGTTCGAAGATTAGTTACTCTTCCCTCAAGAGGTGAGTATCAAGCTTACGAAACTGCAGGGTTGATAATAGCCTTGGGATAAAGGAGCCCCAGGTTTTATGAGACTGATGCCTTTATGCAAAGATTACCCTTAGACCCATGATAAAATAATATACACTGTGTTGAGAAGATAACAGGCTAATGCTTCACAACAACCGGGTTGTCAACATGTCACAACGCTCGACGACTTAGGTGATACTTCTATATCGAACCAGCCTAGTAAAGACTTTGGTTGTGTTAGTTATCAAGTAGCAAGCTTACAACAAGCTTCCTTCCAGTGTTATGTTTCATTGGACTCACTATGAAAGGATTTAGTCACATATTTAGGGATTGAAAGGGAGATTCTTTGGTTATACCCAAAGCCTTTCCTCTTCCAATACGTATGTGATTAACCTTTCCATGAGAGAGGTTAATGTAAACTCCCTATTTAACCATGAAAAACATAATATAATTGTAGAATCGAGAAATATTTAAGTCCCGGACTTCTCTATTTTATTTATTTCAGATATATTACAAAGATTGTATAATCCCTAATTCGATTGAGAAATTAGGGTTTGCTCTTGAAGAAAAGAGTACAAGATTGAAGAATGAGAATTCGCCCCAAAATTTTGACCCCTAGGGTCTTAATTATAGACAAATTGGTACCCTTTTGACATTGGGTCAGCAAAAGGCCTCTTTCGAGTGCAGTAGTTATGTGTCGGCCGCTTTTCACCTTTCGGTTTTGGTTGCCTGGGTCTCGGCTGTTGTTGAGAGATATGACATAGCCTTTAGTGTGTCGGTCTTAGCTTTTAGAAAGATGGTTCCGGTCTTTGGAGCTTCTGTTTGAAGTTGTTTCTACCTTCTGTATCAATACCAAACCTTTCAGTATTGATAGCATTGGGTATAGCCTCCGGATTTCAGAGATAAGATTTTTAGAAGAGCTTTCAGCTTTCGGTTATAAGCTTCCGGTCTTGTCTTTTGGTCTTCATGGTGCTTGCTTTCGTGCACTAATCTCTTATATTTCGGAAGTCGTTACCCCTTCCGGTTCAACACTAAGAAAGTTAGTGTGGATGGCTCTTCTTCTTAGGAACTCCAGCTTGTTCTCGGTGAATCTTTGGAGTGGGTTCTGGTCTTCCAGCAGTATGCACTCAGTGTATTTCCTTTCTCTTATATAGCCCTTCCATCTCTCTTAAATTGTCTTGGAATTTCCCTAGCATCTTTGGTTTTGGATTATGAGCTTTTAACATTTCTTTCTTATTTGCTTTCGGTAATTAGTGATGCTTCTTCGGGTAATGATCCAGCTTTTGGATGTTTGACTTCATCTTTTCAATAGTATCAGTCCTTCTGGTGGTCGATAATGCTTAGCTCATTTCTAGGCTATGGCTTTAACCCTCCTTAAAAAGTATCATGCTTTAGTACAGGAGCAAGTGTACTGGGTTATTTCATCTTACTTTCGGCTATCGTCTCCCCTCCTCTGAATTCTGCTTTTACCTCTCGGATATGCTTCCACCTCTCGGATATGCTCTAACCTTTCGGATATGCTCTAACCTTTCGGATATGCTTTCATGCAATACCCCTTCGCCTTGACTTTCTTCTTGTGTTGAAAACTGGTAGTAACATTTGCCACCCCCCTTAGTGAAGGGGTATCTCTGAATTTTCAAGCCAGCTTGTCCTTTTCAACATATGACAATTTTGCTTAAACTTTTACCTGCATTTCCATTGCACAGAATCCAACAACTGACACTTTGTGTTAGTCTTTTAGCCTTAACATAATTTCTACAATTATTTTGACCATATTATATTAGATTCATTTAGGACTGAACCTTAATGGCATATTAGAGCAGCATCTATGGTTTTATAATCATTAATACTTTACGTCTTATTGGAAAAATAAGGAATAAGACTTAGAAAAAATTCCCTAATTATGGAATGTGTATAGATTTTACCCTTAATATCGAATTTTGTGATGAAGTGTCCATGATACAATTCTAACGGTGGGTTTGAAAAACTTGTTAGGATACTGAATGAAAGACCAGAAAACCCATGCTTGGAAGTTCATAATGGAAAACCATGACTTTGCTACTTCGAGATAAGGGAAGTCCTATATCAACCAGTATTCGAGTATTTGATGAAAGACCAGGAGTCCTTATTTGGCAAAAACAAGAATATTTAGCAGGAGATCAGAAATCCACCTTTTGGCAAGAATAGAAGTATTCAACCAACCTAGATTCGGGAATTTACGATAGATGACCAAAATTTACTTTCGGTAATAATAGAAGTCCTGAACTAACCCAGATTCAGGTATTTAAGATAGAAGATCAGAAATCCTTTTTAATAATAAAAGTCCTAAACCAACCCAGGTTCATGTATTTAAGACAGAAGACCAGAAATCAACTTCCGGTAATAATAGAAGTCCTGAACCAACCCAGATTCAGGTATTTAATATTAAAGATCAGAAATTCACTTGTGGTACTAATAGAAGTCCTAAACCAAACCATATTCATGTATTTAAGATAGAAGGCTAGAAATCCACTTCTGGTGCTAATAGATGTCCTGAACCAACCCAGGTTCAGGTATTTAAGATAGAAGACTAGAAATCCACTTTGGGTAATAATAGAAGTCCTGAACCAACTCAGATTCAAGTATTTAAGATATAAGACCAGAATCCGCTTCTGGTAATTAATTTCGTTACTCCCTTCAGGTTTGATTTATGAAGCAGAGGATGTACGTGCATCGTGAGCCACTATATGGGCTTTTAATTGTCGAAGCAAAGGATGGACGTGCATTGTGAGCCACTCTATAGGCTTTTAATTGTCGAAGCATAGGATAAACGTGCTTCGTGAGCCACCCTGTGGGTTTTGATTGTCAAAGCAGAGGATAGACGTGCTTTACGAGCAACTCCCTGGGCTTTTTCTCCCTTCTATAGGAGGATACATAAGTAGAGGTAGAGCATGCCCTTCTACGAGCAGAGGTAGGAAATACTTAATCGAAGCAGAGGCAGGGCAAGCTCTTCTCCAATCAGAGGAAGGGCATGCTTGTTCGTTCCCTTCCGCGGGATACGAGGAACATAAGCAGAGGTAGGACATGCTCTTCTGCGAGCAGAGGTAGGGCGTACTCTTTTGCGAGCAAAGGCAGGGCGTGCTAATTAGACGCTCTGTCCCGACCATTTCTAATGTGGATCGGAGGCTTACGCTTTTGATGCTTTAATCCGGTCCTTTCTGATTTGGACAATGTTAAAGGCTTACACAACACCCCCTCTAAAGGGTGCCTTGCCCCAACCAACTTGGCGATGACAAGGGCTTTTGTTCATTTGTAATTTGAACCCTTTCGGATTATTCCAAAGTTTGAGAGTTTCCCATTCCCTTATTTTTGTGAGTATTTTTGGAGAAGACCTTTCTTTATTCATTTATTGTAAGTATGGTCTTAAGTGTTCTGAGTTCCACGTCCTTGGTACGAGATCACCATTTGGTTTGCAAAGTCGATACGTTCCAGGTATGACTTCTTGATGAATGATTAAGGTCCTTACCAATTTGGGCCAAGTGGACCATCCGACGGATTTTTTGTGTTGGCCATTACCCTTTGCAAGACCAAATCTCCCTTTGTGAAGGTTCTAGTTTTAACCCTTGAGTTATAGTACTTAGTGATCTTCCTCTGGCATTCAGTCATTCTATCGTGGCCTCATCTCTTAACCCTTGTACCAAGTCTAAGGATACCTTCTTTAATTCCTGATTAGGATCAAATGCATATGCTATCCTTCTATGCAAGGGGATCTCAACATTGATTGGAAGCATAGCTTCACATCCGTACGTTAGAGAATGTGGAGTATGTCATGTTGCCATTTTTGCGGAAGTTCTATACGCCTAAAGCACTAAGGGTAATTCTTCTGCCCAACTTCCCTTGGCTTGGTTTACTCGTTTCTTAAGGAATGTCTTTATGGTTTTGTTCACAGCTTCGATAGCCCCATTTTGCCTTGGGTGTGCTATTGAGAAAAAATTCTTAATGATTCCGTCCTTATCACAAAATCGTGTAAACTCCTCGCTTTTGAATTTTGTTCCATTGTCTGATATGATCTTGTAGGGAATTCCAAAACGTGTGACAATATTCTTTATCACGAATTTCAACACCTTCATAGAAGTGATGGTTGGAAGGAGTTCTACTTCTACCCATTTGGTAAAGTAATCGATAACTACTACAACATACTTAGCTCCTCCTATGGAGATTAGCAGGCGTCCAATCAAGTCTATCCCCCATACATCGAAAGGGCATGGACTTGAGATGGTGGTTAAGTCACTTGGAGGTAGTAGGTGTATTTTAGAATACCTTTGGCATTTCTCGCATTTCTTGATATATCAATGGCTTGGTTAACCATCCATGGCCAGCAAAAGCCATGTCGCATGGCTTTCCTGGCTAACTTGATTCCGTTGGAATGATCTCCACATAAACCCTCATGTGCTTCATTTAACAATCTTAGCCCGTTCTCAAGGTTTATGCACCTTAGGTAGGGAAGCGAATTCCCTTTCTTATAAAGAACTTTGTCCATGGTCAAAAATGTGGGAGCTTGGTGTTTTATTTTTCTTGAATCTTGCTTATTGGTAGGTAGGACTCCATTTAGAAGATAGTCTATGTTCGGAGCCATCCAAGCGTTCTCATAATGGTATTCTGTTTCAACAGGAACGGGTTCTCGTTGGAAGCAATATACTTTTCTACATCATTTTCCCTTTCCAAGGCTTAGGATCTAGTTAAGACTAAAAATTACTTTCCCAATTCAGATGCTTCTTGCTTAATACTTGGTTTATCCTGGTATCCTACAGGGATTATTCGAGTCTCGGGTGCTCCTTGGAAACTATCCAATTTCGCTAATGAGTTGGCTTGAGATTTCTCCCCTCTTGGGATTTAGTGTATGGAAAAATCCTCGAATCGGGAAAGCATAGCTAGTATTCTTTTCAGATATAAGACCATCCGAGGATCCTTGGTTTGGTAGGTTTGCTTGATTTGATTTATCATCAACTGCGAGTCACTAAAGATTTCTATCTGAGGTATCTTTAATTGTAGCGCTAGTTTAGCCCTTCCATAATTGACTCGTACTCTACTACATTGTTTGTCGCTACAAAACCCAACTTCAGCGTAATGTACGCGATGTCCATCAGGGGTGATTATTATATATCCTTCCCCTGCCCCCTTTTTATTTGAAGCTCCATCTACGAACAACTGCCACTTAATCCTTTAGATCGTTTTCCTTTGTCGACTGTTCTGTGATGAAACTCATGCACTCATTTACAAAATCTACAAGGGTTTCTCCCTTGATCGCTGCCTGAGGATGAAACCCTATTTTGAATTGGCTAAGCTCAATTCCCCATACTAACCATCCCGAGGTTTCCAGCTTACTAAAAACATGATTTAATGGAAAGTTGGTCAAAACCTTAATGGGGTGTGCTTGGAAGTAGCCCTTGAGTTTCCATGCTGTAAGTATGAGAAAATAAGCTAGGTTTTCCACCATGGGATATTGGGTTTCCGCATCCTTTAGCCATCTGCTAACATAGTAAATTGGGTGTTGAGTTCCATCTTTTTCCCTTATGATGACCGAGCTTACTGCATATTCTAAAACAGCCATATAAAGGTATAAATTTTCCCCTTTCTCAGGACTAGATAATACCGGAGGTTTCCTCATGTAATCCTTTAATTCTTGAAAAGATATTTTGCATATTCCATTTTAAGTTCTTTTTCTTTATGACATCAAAGAAATGGACACACTTGTCGGTGGCTTTTGAAATAAACCGAATGAGGGCTGCTACCTTCCTGCTTAAGCTCATGACTTATTTTCTTGTCATGGGTTCCTCCATATCTATTATGGCTTGGATTTGATTAGGACTAGCCTTAATGCCACGTTTGCTGATCACATACCCCAGGAACTTTCCGGACTAAACCCTAAAAGACCACTTTTGTGGGCTTAGCTTCATTTGGTAATCTCTTAAGTTGTTAAGCATTTCCTCTAGGTCTACCATATGGCTTTCTGCTTTAGTTGATTTCACTAGCATGTCATCCACATATACCTCCATGTTTTGCCCTATTTGATCCTGGAACATTCTATTAACCAACCTTTGGTATGTTGCTACAGCGTTCTTTAACCCAAAGGGAATTACTTTGTAATAGAACGTTCCCCAGTCTATAATGAAACTTGTATGTTCCTCGTCGGGTTTGTGCATGGGAATTTGGTTGTATCCTGAGTAGGCATCATAAGGGATAACAACCTATGTCCATTTATTGCATCAACCAAATTGTCTATTTATGGAAGAGGATAACATCCTTTGGGCAACCTTTTTTTAAATCCGTGTAGTCAGCACACATTCTCCACTTTTTGTTGGACATCTTCAACAATACAGGGTTGGCTAGCCATTTGGGGTAAAAGACTTCCTGATGTACCCGTTTGTTTCTAACTTCTTAAAACATCAGTTAAAGCCTCCGACCGGTCTTTGTTGTATGGCCTTTTCTTTCATCGAACAGGGATTACGAAAGGGTTAATATTCAAAGCATGGCTCATAACAGAGGAGTTTATTCCAACCATGTCTGAATGTGTCTAGGAGAAAACATCCTTGTTGAGATGTAGGAACCGAACTAGGTTACTTCTCAAGGGTTCCGCTAACCTTTTCCCTAATTTGATAGTATTGGTCTTATCCTTCAGGTCAAGGCTTATTTCCTCTAAATCCTCTATTGGTTTGATTCTTTTGGTGTCCCCTCGAGAATCGAAGTCTCTTACGATTCCCTCTTCCTCTGCTAGATTCACTTCATCGACTCTCTTTCTTTTCCTTTTCAAAGAAGTGTACCTACCATTCATACGGTTGTCATATTTATTAATTTTTATTTTAGCTTCGAACGTTGGATGTAATAATCCATCATTTGAAGGTTGAAAGATTGTAGAGGAATCAAAGTAAGTGGAATAATCCCTTTTGTATTTGTCAAATGTTGTGAAATACAACTCACGAGAACTGAACTGTTCCCCTTTGATGGTACCCCATCCTTCTTTTGTCAAGAAATTCGGCATAAGGTACTTGGAAGAGACAAAAGTATCCATTTCCTCTAGAATGGGTCGAACAAAGAAGGAATTATAGTAGGATGGTTGGTCGATAACGACAAAAAGAGTCTCGAAAGTCTAGCGGAGCAGAGATAATCCGACTTGGATCAGGAGATTAATTTGTCCTACTAGAGTTGATCCCTTTTTGTTGAAACCAAAGATTAGCTCGTGGCTGGTTTCCAACTTTTCTTCAGAGATCCCCATTTGATCAAAATCATGTTTGAAGATGACGTTGACCGCACTCCCTGTATCAACAAGAATTTTGGCCACAACTGAAAGACCAATCTATGTTGTTATCATGAGGGGGCGTTATGTGGATGACGAACCCTTTCTTCATCTCTTCTGGAGAAATTACTAGATTGTGCATCTTGAGGTTGAAGCGGGAGTTCTTCAATGATGGTTCCTCCTAGACGGAGAATATTCCCTCACGGGCCTCCCCTAGATATCGATTTTGGGCTGCTAGGCAGTTCCCAACGGGATGTGGCCCACCATGAATCACATTGATTTGGTTTATTGGAGGGCCTAGATCTAGGTGGCCTTCTTCAACTGGAGCTTCCACCATATTAGTTGAAGCCCTTGGTTGCCCATTTGCATGTTAGGAAGATGGTGGCTTATTCAGAACAAACGCCTTTAGAAGTCCTTCGCGGATGAGCTTTTTAATGATTCCCTCCAAAACCTTACATTCGTCAATTTTATGTCTATGCGTGTTGTGATATTCGCAATATTTTCCTCCACCATGGTGTTCAGGGAAGGTCATGATATGTTGAAGATATTGACCCTTTCATTGGCTATAACATAGACAAAGGATGTGGGTTTTCTTAGTGCTATCGAGTTGGAATTGGAGTCCTCCTATCTTGGCCTTTTCTGATTCCCATCTATACCAAGCCTTCCACCTTGAGGCTTTCGACTGAAGCCCAGCTTTCCTCCTTCCCTTCAAGGCCCGAACTTCTTCTTTGTAAAGTATAATTCATACATACGTATGAACTTGTCAGCTTGGAAGTGGAAGTCTTGTAGATCTTTACACCCATGAATATATAGTTCTTACCAGAAGGGGGTGTTCTCATCTAACCCCGAGTGAATAACAATCAGCTTGTCACGATCATTCATATATTTTGCCTTTAAGGCTTCTATATTGAATCTTTTTAAGTAATCTATCAGGGATTCTCCTTGCCTCTGCTTGATATTGGCAATAACCATGTAATCAACTGTCGTGTCTTTACAGATGCAAAATGGCACTGAAAACTCATAAGCAAATTGTTTCCATGAATATATGGTATTCTCCCTGTATTAATGATACCACTTGGTTGTTGCTCCCTAAAGAGTCACTAGAAAAAGATGACATCTGACAGCCCACGAAGCATTATAAAGATCCATTTGGCTATCGAAATCCATTAGGTGGTTAACAGGGTCGGTAGTTCCAATATATTTTATGGTGGAACCTTTACCCTAGATGGCATCATAGTGCTCATGATCTCGTCGGTAAAAGGGGCCACTTTCTCATTATCATTTCCCCTATCATCTTGAGTTCTCTTTCCTTGCTTCCCAACAAGACCTTGAAAATTCTCCTGGTAATGTCTTTGAGATAAGACTCTGTGTTATCATAATCCGCCCTTTTAGAATTATAACCTTTAGAAGTAGAGCTCCCAGATTTCTATTGGCTACATTGATTTCCTTGATGATTTACCCCTGTTAAAAGGGATCTTTTCTTCTTAGAGGAAGCCGCTTTGAGTTTCTCCCTTCCCTCAGAGTGTTGGGTGGGAGTCTTTCTCTTTTGAGATTCATCCTCCTCCCTTTGGCTGGACTTGGCGAGCCTTGAAGATTTTTGTACCTGATGAGCATCCATTTGAGCTTTCATTTCCTGGATTTGTTTTACTAAAGCTATAAGCTTAGCGGTATTTTCCTCCATAGCATTTGGATTTGGTAGTTGCACTAGATTAGAAGTTGTTCCTTCTTCGTAGTTGTTTAGGTTGAATGTTGGATCTACAGTTCTCCTCAATAGTAGCATTAGATGTTAGTTCCTTATTTTGCTCTTTCAACCTTTTTGACTTCACTTTTCCCTCCATGAAGTCGTAAGTTCACCAAATTAATTCCTAATAAGTCAACCGTAAGGTCGGAGGTTCAAGCCCTCCTTCTAGCGCCAAAATGTTAATGATATTTTCCATTAACATCCAAACTAGGTTTGACATTACATGTGTGTTGAAAGTAATTGGTTGATGGATCTAAGGGATGTTAAAGAGCAACTTGATTTCAACATACTAAACGGGCTCCACCATTTCCTAGGCGTTAAGTCCTTAAGTCTGAATTACTCTTCCCTCAAGGGGTGATTATCACGCTTACGAAACTGCAGGGTCGATAATAGCCTTGGGAGAAAGGTGTCCCAAGTTATAGGAGACTGATGCCTTTATGCAAAGATTACCCATAGACCCATGATAAAATAATATACACTATGTTGAGAAGAAAACAGGCTAATGCTTTACAACAACCGGGTTGTCGACATGCCACAACGCTCGACGACTTAGGTGATATTTCCACATCGAACCAGCCTAGAAAAGACCTTGGTTGTGTTTATCAAGTCGCAAGCTTACAACGAGCTCCTTCCGGGGTTATGTTTCATTAGACTCGCTATTAAAGGATTAAGTAACATATTGAGGGATCGAAAGGGGAGATTCTTTGGTTATACGCAAAGCCTTCCCTCTTTCGATACGTATGTGATTAACCTTTCCATGAGAAAGGTTAACGTAAACTCACTATTTAACCATGAAAAACATAATATGATTATAGAATCGAGAAATATTTAAGTCCCGGACTTCTCCATCAATTCGATTGAGAAATTAGAGTTTGCTCTTGAAGAAAAGAGTACAAGATTGAAGAATGAGAATTCGCCCCAAAATTGTGACCCCTAGGGTCTTAGTTATAGACAAGTCGGGACCCCTTCTGACACTGGGTCAGTAAAAGGCCTCTTTCGGGTGCAACAGTTGTGTGTCGGCCGTTTTCATCTTTCGGTTCCAGTTGGCTGGGTCTCGGCTGTTGTTGAGAGATACTACATAGCCTTTAGTGTGTCGGCCTTGGCTTTTGGAAAGATGGTTCCAGTCTTTGGAGCTTCTCTTTGAAGTTACTTCTACCTTCAATATTAATTCCAAGACTTTTGGTATTGATAGCATCGGGTATAGCCTCCGGCTTTCGAAGATAAGCTTTTGAGAAGAGCTTTCGGTCTTAAGTTTCTGGTCTTGTCATTTGGTCTTCATGTTGTTTGCTTTCGTGCACTAATCTCTTATGTTTCGGAAGTCGTTACCACTTCCGGTGTCGACACTAAGCAAGTTAGTGTGGATGGCTCTTCTTCTTAGGAACTTCAGCTTCTTCTTGGTGAATCTTCGAAGTGGGTTCTGTTCTTCCAGTAGTATGTTGTTGGTGTATTTCCTTTCTTTTGTATCGACATTAAGTAAATTAATGTCGATAGCCCTTCCACTCTCTTAATCTAGCTTGGCACTTTCGCTCGCGCCTTTGGTTTCAGATTATGAGCTTTTGACTTTTCTTTCTTATTTTCTTTGGGTAATTAGTGATGCTCTTTAGGATAAAGATCTGGCTTTCGGATGTTTAACTTCATCTTTTCAATAGTATTTACCCTTCCAGTGTTCGATAATGCTTAGCTCATTTCTAGGCTATGGCTTTAACCCTCTTTGCAAAGTATCATGCATTAGCACTGAAACAAGTGTTCTGGGTTATTTCATCTTACTATCGCCTATTGGCTCCTGTCCTCTGAAATCTGCTTTTACCTCTTGGATATGCTTCCACCTCTCAGATATGCTCTCACCTCTCGGATATGCTCTCACCTTCCGAATTTGCTTTCACGCAATACCCCTTCGCCTTGACTTTCTTCCTGTGTTGAAAACTGATATTAACAAATCCCATTTAGTTGTTTCTTGAAAACAATTATTCCAACTCTTAACCCGTAGATTAATTTATGCTCACTTGCTTCTAAATATTATTAACATAAGGATTTTCTTTGTATAACCATTTAATAATTACTTATAAACTTAATAATAAATACTAATTTCCTTTTAATAAAATTTCATCCAAAATAATAGATTCAAAAGTCAATTTTCAGTTATATAATAAATTTTATAACTTCATTTCTTTCAATTCATTTAACGATAAATCTACATTTATAAAACAATGTATTTTCAGGCCATCCACTGCTAATTACTCAATCAATACTACCCATTAGTTAATAAAAAAACAAACATTGAATTTGTATTCAACAATCAATAATTAAATTGATCATCCAATCAGATTGGTTAAATAGTTCACATGATATAATATGAAAATAAAGAATAATTATGAGGAATCCAGTTGGATCCCTCCAACCTGTTTTCCCTGCATCCAAATAGGTTACCTTAAATGATATCATCTAATTCAATATTCAGATATTATTTTAATAATCAACCAATAACAACAATTCAAACAACCAACTATTAATTTTACATGTTTATATTATTATAAACGTAACCAATAAGGTAGGTTACCTCAATTGGTTACAATCGTTAAAAAATTCAATTAAATTAAACAAATGTTTAATTTAGTTGGTTCAGTCAATATATGTAAATATCATTCAGTAATCATCCAATAATAAACAACCATAGCACACAAACATTAAAACCGACTTATATAAATATAATTTGGACAACTTGGTGAGTAAACTCACATTTATTTCCATTCGTCATCGGAAGGGTTTGTTTTTTAATTAAATTAAACAATCTTTTAAGTTAATTAGAACTTCCAGCTACACCCAACTCTTTCCAAACCAGTTCCATAATGTTATGCCCGTCGGTACGGTCCCAATGTCGTTTGGTTTGTTCCATTCTGTAAACATACGATTAGGACACACAAATTATATGATCATAGTTTTAATTTAAATTAATACAGTTAAAATTAATATTTATCCAGCATTAATTAAATCATAATTTAAATGTTAATTATATTTTAACTAATTACCTCATATTTTATATTATACGTAAGTCCGAACAAATTTTCATTCCGTATTATATATGGGCTACATAACCATTTAATTAGGCACCTTAATTAAAAATTAGGCATGTAAAATTATTAGGCATATTAACTAAATGCTCAGGCACGTAAATAGTGAACAGGATCAGGCACGTACATATTCTTCGACGTATATATCACATGCTACTGTTCCTATCTTCTACCCACTATTTTCGAACATGCTAAAATAATAACCCGGCCACGTCCTAGGCATGGCATAATACATAACATAGGATTGGCATGGTTAATTTAATAATTAGGCATATTATAAATATTTTTTTATTCCATTCTCACCTACTACTACATTAAACTTGCTACGTCAAATGTATTACGCACGTAACACCTCTTTCTTCCCATTCCCACCTGCATCATTCGTTCTGCCCACCCTCTCTTCTATCTGTTTGTTCAAATTTCAACACCCCCAAACAAACATGTACCTTTATCCTTTCACACAAAATGATTCTACATGACTCCTATATTCTTAGACACCCATTCATTCGAATAACACAATATTGTTGTAGGTTACTCTCCCCATAAATATGAACTCCACGGATCACCCTTTGTAACGCCCCGGAAATTTCGGACCAGTCACAGTTGCCAAAAATCTGTCCTTCCAAAACAAACAACAATAGCTACCACTTTATCTGAATAAATATATAACATCACTAAATGCATTGGATAGAATTTTAATCAATGGCGCTTACAATAAGATTCATCTAATTCACAGTGTGTGATTGAATACAAATTGAACACATTTATTATAAATCTACCATTGTGCAACTCTGACGAGATGAACATCGATGTCTGTTCCTAGAAACTCAATAAACATGTTAATATGGAACATAATAGTAAAAAAGAAAGATTAACCATCACATGATGGAATAAATAACAACAAATGGGAAAATATTATATTATTATAGCAGCTGCATCACTACCACTTGTGACTGCCTACATACCTTTATCTAATTGGGTGAGCAATTAGATACAAGATCAAACCGACGTAGTTTTTCTTTACATAAAAATTTTTAAATAAATATTTATTTCCTAATACTCTTTATATCAAGTAGGGATAAAACACTTTGTAAATACTCGTTTTTGAAAGACATCTATATAACTCTTTTAGAACTTCCTTTCAAAAGATAAAAATCTTCCATTTTATATACTAATCAACTTCCTTATGCAAAAACTCCTTCATGAACAATTTCAAACCACATTTATATCCCTTTAGTATATGTTTGGAAAGATCTTAAAAGATTAAAGGAAAATAGTTAAGTTAAACGTCATATATAGCCAGTTAAATCTTTCAGACTAAAAAGATAGAATTATAGAAAATGCTATAGAAAGTTTTAGTCGTACTAAATCATAAATGTCCTCAATCATCAGTCGTATATGTTAGAATAAAAGCTACAACATTTATAAAGCAGGATGAAAAGATGGTTTAGACTCAAAACAACTATTACAACGTTATTGTTGCATCGTGAAAATTTTTAGGTAGTTTATAATGTTTTGACACAACTAATACAACATTTCTCTTGCGTTGTGAAAAGTTCTGGGTAGTTTATAATGGTTTGGCTCAAAACAGCTATTACAGCGTTGTTGGTGCGCTGTGAAAAGTTTTGGGCCTTTAAAAATAATACAGAGAAAAGACAGCGTTTTATAAACGCAACGAATTTCAAAAATTCAGATTTTTGACTAGTTTTTTCGGCAAAATGTTTAATTCTATTTCTCTATGATAATTATAGTTTTTTGCACCAAATTTTCTGTAGTAAGAATATTTCTTAGTCTGCCTAATTACCATGAAAAGAAACCTATAAAATCATCTATCAATTTAGTATATAAAGTGCAACAATACGAGGCATTTCTAACATGTCCATTTCAGGTATATTTTTACTTGAATTTGCATCCAGTTTTCAGGTACATAAATGATCAAACAAGAAAGGTGGCCAACATGAAAGTTGTAGACCTTTGAATTAGCTTTCTAGAACATCATAGAAATCAAAATTTCATTAAGAAGTGAAGAAGTTATGGTCAAAATACCGAATGTCATTTTCATAGATTCGAGACCTATCATTCATTCTCAATTTCACAACTTTCTTTCAACGTATGAAATGAATACATGTACTTAAATAGTTTTTCTCACCTTAGAATTATAGCTTGAACTTGTATTTATTTTCTTGGCATCTCTTAAACTTCTCCTCTTTATTATACCTTCCTTTTGTTTTGAGAATGTATGAAAACAAATGAACATTTCTACCTTATTTGTAACATTCTTTAAGGATAGTTTGGTAATTTGGTTTTGGACACTTGTCCACCTTATCTTCATGAAAGCTTTAGGATGTAGATACATGTCCCCTTAGGTGTCTTAAGATGTTTCTACACATGGAAACCTAATAAGGTTATGTGTCTTTATTCCCTTTAATCTCAAGACATGTGTACTATTCATTTGATGACATGTGTCCTTATCATTTCATGCCACTTATCATATTTTAAAATACACATATATATACCATTTGCTTTTTTTATAAGACATGTATATACATATATGTATTATTCTATTGTAATGGCATGCACATGATGCTCTAACAACTTTCAACAAGTTAAACATCATTTATCGACAAAAACGGTTTTCGGTCACATTATCGATATTTCTTCGAACTACTTATCTTTGCAAACAAAAATTCAATAACAATTTTCTCCTCATTATTTATTATTTATAGGATTTAACAAGGTTAGAAAACTATTTTTATAACATTGAATCCAATATTTAAATATTTGAATAATCTTGATATTCAAATATTTACTATTCAAAATTTTGGATTGTTACATTCTTTCCGCCTAAAAGGAATTTTGTCCCTGAAATTCTATGAAATTCTTAATTAAAAGAAAGAAAAATAATCCATGGAAGAAATTCTATGTATCCTAGGAAATTTTCTTAAAATTATACTTTCAAAACAATTTCATAAATCTAAATTAGGAGTTTAAGACATACTCGGATATTATATGATTGGAACTTCTCAATTTGTGATCAACATTTTATCAATCGTGCAAGCTATTACTGGATCAGGCACGCCATAGTTTCTTTGTATGCCCAAATTCAGGATCATGTTCATTACCATCCACATCAATACCTAGTATCCTTCCCATGAACATACACTCAATTTGGAGTAAATTCTAGAGCCTTTTTTATATAATTGCAGCCAATGATAAATCATCTAGTAAAGACATACTCTTTTTGTGCGGCACCCATCGAAATGTACCAAAGATCCATTCTATTTCGGCTCATCCGACTCATCCGACTCATCATCATCAAGTAAGGATGTATTCTCCATGTTGTGGTACCCATCAAAATGTACCAAAGAGTAATCATGACACTCTTATTATAAAAATTTCCAAATAAACTTTAAAATAATATATTCAAATAAGTCGAACAAGTTTTATAAGACCTTTTTGTCAAAACTAGGATCATATTCATCAAAGTGGATTTAGCTACATAGACAATCTAGGATATTTTATCCTATTTCGACCAGTGTCGACCAATCAAGTTATCGTGTACTCTCCTAATTGCAGTACCCATCGAAATGTACCAAAGAGTAATATTTTCAAGATTGACATCTCATATAATATCTTCAATTTTTTGTTAAAAACATGATTATATTCATCATAGTAGATCCAAGCCACACACTCAATCTAGGATATTTTATCGTATTGCGCTCGGCATCACCTCATTAAGTAGGGACGTACTCTACTGGCTCAATACCGCGTACAGTAATTGTTACACTACCCAAGATCTATTGTCTTATACCGCACTTCATCATCATTCAAAGATAGCCATCATATTGCGGTGACATTCCCTTACTAAATAGGGATGTACTATACTGGCTCAATACCACATAGAGTAATAATGCACTGCCCAAGATCTATTGTCTTATACTGAACGTCGTCATCATCATCCGAAGGTATCCATCATTGATAAATAATCCATGAAAAGTCTTTCATAAGTATAAACAAAACATTATCTTAAAGTACCTTTATACTTTGGAATCATTACTCCAACATAAATGATCATTTTCTTTTAAAAAAATCAACACTCTCAACTTCGAAAATCATCTTTAAGTTATCAAGTATGAACTTTTTTTATCCCATATCAGTCCTTTCAAATTACTCGATGTATCTCAAAATCTTATATGTGTCACTAGTTACGAAATTCGAATTGAAAGACGTCAACCTCATTTTTTTGTCAAACACATAGTTCAGTTTACAAAAATGATTTGAGATAGCAAACTTTCAAAATTTAAAATGTGTATGATGTAAGTTTTCTAGATAAATAATCTAGGTTCCCAATAAGATTAAGTTCGACCAAACCCAATTAAGGAATCAAAAGTTATGGACGAATTGCTGAGAGATCTTTTAGCAGCTTTAAGCTAACATCATCATTGCTAAACAATTAAAAATCACAGTATGTAATAACATAAATATTTAAAGAGATTTTCTCACCTTGGTTTTGCATAAATGTAAGATTCAATGTACTCATCCTGATCTTCCTCAAGTTCATTTACCCAAGCTCATCTAATTCCTTCCTCGACAAGCTACTATTCCACTTTCTTTTTAAGCCACTCCATTCATCCATTTCAAGCTACTACATATCTCCCTTTATAAGCCACTTCATTCATTCCATCATTACTTTATAACTAATCGTATGCAATTACAACTTCGTTGAACCTCTCTATGTGGTGCTTGATAATGAATCAACACAATATTCTTATTAGCATAATGTAACAACCCGGAATTTCAGATCAATTCAAAATTTTAATTTAATCTATTTTATTGAATTTTGAGTATAAATTGCTAATTTTTGCTTTATAAAATTTGAGAATAATTCTAAAATTAGTTTTTTATATTTTATTTGACTTAAAACAAGCTCAGTAAAATTACTAATTTAATTTATTAGTATGAATTTAAAAATCAATATTTTAAAGCTATATCGATCATTTAAAAAAGGACCATTTTTTTAACAATCTCGGAATTCGAAGAAACTAATTTTATTGGATCCGGAACATCGAAATATGGTAAAATCCTAAATGTAAAGTCCAACAGAGTTCGTATGTGAGAGAACGGCACATAAATGTAAGCTGAAAATTCAATCAGTTTTCGGTTTTAGCTAGAAATGAGGCGGTTTTTCAAACGGTCTCCAAATTCGACGTGGCTTGATTCATTGGAACCGTAATTCCATAATATAACGAGATTCCAAATTTCGTATTTTTTGGAGTTAATGTGTGGTCATGAGACTAGAACAAAGTTTGCACGTTGGAATTAATACGTTGCCATAAACCATCAATTCATGAATAGTGTTAGACTAATGAAAATTAGACACCAAGGCATCTCGCTCCCCCACTCGACTTGCTCTCCTCCTTTGGTGCTTCCATGACATGATGACTTGTTAATTAAGTGTGATTAGTGCTAAGGTTGTCATTCATTTTGCAAAGGAAGTTTTAAGAACTTGCAAAAACTTAAAAATGGCGACACCCTCTTACTCCTTAGCTTCTCCTACTGCCGCCTAGGGCCACCACCACCCTCCCCACGGCTGCACCAATGGCCAACACCTCCTCCAGGTCAGGCCACGCTGGCCTCCCCTTTTGCTAAAAAGGCCTCCAATTCTCTCATTTTGCAAAAGGTTGTATTTTTAGGCTTCTACATCACTTCTACCACCACCAACCACCTTCTAGCTCCTCCCCATGAGCCCTACTAGCCACGCCAAACCCCGCCATGCCAAGTCAGGTCTCCCTCTCCAATGTGCCACGCCCGATAGCAAGCCCTGTGGGCCCCACGTTCTCGCAAACCCATAAAAATCACATTTTTCTCAAAACACATTTTGCAAAAACCACCCCCTTCCTTCTTTGCTTAATAACTTTTGATCGGTGCATTTCTGACCGAGACCCTATAAACGAAAGTCATAGATCTCATTTTTCTTTATGAATTTGACATATCAAAATCGAATATTAGAGTCCAAAGCTGCTCAGAAAACGCGATCAAACTATGCAGACCTGATGCAAAGATTGGCGATTTCTGGTGAACTGGAGCGTTTTGGAAAGAAAGTTCACTAGGAAAAATTGTCAGGAATGACGTTTTTGTGCTAGTGACAAGGTTTGGTGAAGATTGGATGTCGTATGCAAACTGTAGAACCAGAATGGTGAATTCGAGTAGCAGAGAGCGACAAACGGCGAGTGCACGACGAGAGTTCTACTTAAGAAGTGTCGTGACGATTGGTTTTGCTTGGGTGAGAGCTCTCACTATTTTTTTTTTAAGTCGTTGTGTTATAAAGAAATGCGAGAATTTCTATCTTAATTATTTGGAGTTCAACACATGAATTATTCACAAATCATTTGCATTAGAAGCGTTGTATGAATAAGTGACATTCACATTCCATACTCATTGGATGGACACTTGTGGCGCCTTAAATGACATTGGATAGTTGAATATTTATTTATTTATTACTACGGTTTGAGCATTATATGCGAGTAATGATTCATTAAATAATTGTTGTTGGTTGAAAACCCCACATGGGTCTTGGGATGATATTTGACTCACACATCTCCCTTGTGTGAAACTGCGATTAATCAATTGGTTGACGGATTTATGTAAGCGTCAATTATTTGATTGAAGCTTATATGAAAATAAAATGCACAATGGATGTCATTTTGAATGTTGATAGTTATTTGCAACTATCGTTGGATGTAAATGATGAATGTAATACATATAAATTTATTTATATGGATATTTGTTAAAAAATTATTCCAATCCGGAATAAATGCGAATATTTTTATAAGGTAATCTTCAAGGAAAATTGGAAGTTGATTTTGATGTCCGATTTTGGATGGACACAAAAAAAAAAAAAATATGAAGCCGAGTTAGGTATATGAACGCTATTTTCACTCGAACAGATTTCTATATCGATTTTATTCATTTTTAAAATGAATATCAAGAAGATGAAATTTCAAAATATTACATTGTGAAAATATTACCATTTTGAGATCATAATAAAATGCAATGTTCAAGTTTAATTTAAATTGGTAATGGAAGTTGGTTTCGCTTTTAAAGGAATGTATAAACGTTTTATAAAATACGTTTTTGAATGGAAATCGATGAAATATATTATATATATTTAAATGGTTTGAATAGAATGTAACGCACAACGACCATTTATGAATTTCGACCATTAACTTGAAATGGACGTAACGGGAGATCCAACTGTTGAATTCTCCTAAAACCGAAATCATTGGGTTTGTATCGAAAAGATATTTCCAATGAATATATGAGATTCAAATTTGAACGGTTAGATTCTAAAATATGTCCAAAGTAGTTTTGGAAAAGGTCGCTATGGATGTAGTTCGGTGGTCGATTTTGGAAACTGATTGTAAGGGCCTTATTAAAAGTATTAAACATATGAATAATTTACGTAAAATCATAAAAAATGATTTG
Source organism: Allium sativum (assembly GCA_030737875.1). Taxonomy (NCBI): domain Eukaryota; kingdom Viridiplantae; phylum Streptophyta; class Magnoliopsida; order Asparagales; family Amaryllidaceae; genus Allium; species Allium sativum. Next base: position 980,124,617 of record CM060913.1, on the reverse strand, counting down.
GAAAGATTTTGGATGAAATATTCCCCATTTGAAAAGATAAAAGACATTTCTATCCTAATGAACTAGTTAATAACTATAATAACAATCCAATGATTTTTAGAAATAATAAATTGGATATGCGAACGATTTTGCCATAACCAAAAGTTTCGAACATATAAATTGGAATTAAACGGGGAATGGGATTTTTGGGTTTGTCGTGAATGCTATTTTCTTTAATACTGTTCTTAAACCCATTTGTGAATAGAATGAACCTTTTGATTGAGATTTAGAGAAGTTTTCCAGTTTATTTAATTAAATTGGGATTGAATGGAATTCAATTCATAATAATTGAAATGAGCTTCTGTGAAGGGAGACGTTTACTATTTATGGAATTTAAAAAGGCTTCTCCGCCATTCCACTTATAGTGTTAGTCTGATAAAAATTTATATCGATTATAAATGGTTTGGATTTCTATGAAAATTCCATACAAAATGGAAGATGATTTTGGGTTTATCGTAAACGGTGTTTTATATGACATTTGTTCTTTAACCCAAGTAAAAACAAGATTAATTCCAAAGGTTGAATAATCATTAAGTATTATTGAGATTAAAACTGAATTAGAGTTTTAATGAATCTTTAAGTAGATTAAGATGAGAATGGGATAATTAGATTTGTTAAATTCAAGGAAATGTTCAAGAATGGAGTACCACCAATTTTACTCCATGCTATAGTTAAATCTTTATTTAGATTTGAACATTAAGTGGTAATTAAATTTACCGATAACATAGTGGGTGTTAGATATGGAGTACTTCCAGTTTTGCTCCATGGGATGAATATGTTGGGATTAGGATTAATAAAATAAATGGTTACTTTGGTAAGGCTCGATAATCCTGACTAGTTCTTAAACCTTAATTTGGTTTAAGTTGTGGAAAGATAAAATAAAATCTTTTGAAAATGATATTCAAAGGAAGATTAAAGAATGAGTTTAAAAGAACTTATCTTTGATAAAATTAATGGGAACCTTTCCCCAAAGATGTGAATATTTGAATAAAAGAATATTCTAGATTGGAATGAGATGTGTGTTATCTTTGTGTATTTATCACACGTTCATAAAGATATGTTAGTTATTCAGAAAGACCAGGTTTAACCCATTCTGAATAACTGTTATGAAGATTAAAAGTCGAAGATATCGAAGATGGTGTAAGACCGACAATCTTCACATCGAATGGATTGCTACTGATGCCCTTGATTGGAGTTGCTGCCTTGAAGGGGTTGTAGTGGTAGTTGTCCAAATGTACTTGTTGATTGTATGGATATGAGAGGAACTCTCTCCTGTATTGGACATATGAGATGAGGAATAAAGTGTCTTTGGTTTCGTTGGGACCCAGAACGAACTTGTAATTGGATTGTGTGTCTGACATTGGATTTCACTCTATATTGGTTGATTCATATTAAATATATGTCTGTTTGGTGGTGAAGAATTTATTCTCTTGCTTAACACCCTTCTCTAAGACATACGAGCTTAGAGGTTATGTATTGGTAGATATCAGTTGTATGGCATGGATTGTCAATGTGGCATGCTGAGACGTAATAATCAAGACTTTTGTTGAAAAGCAGGGCCTCGTGGATGATGATCAAAGCATAGCTTTAAGCAGCACAACTTTGTGTATAGCGTTGATTCGCGAGCCTCACACCCTAGTGTGAGTCAAAAACGGGACAGTGACTGTAGGTAGTGCATGCGTTTCTTTCTAGCTGGAAGTGGTGTCATGGTATAGAGCCCAGACATTTTTACTTATGTGGTTGATGGATAGCAAGATGCCTCGATTATATTGGTCGACAATGGCCATTATGGAGGTCCGATAGGACCGAGAAACTTATAGCTCAGGAATAACCAATCCTCGAAAGTAGGAGAGGACCGACCTAAAGATCCAAGGGCTTACCAAAGTCTGAGTCCTGAGTCATTTTCTAGAGTGTCTCGAAATCGGTGAGGAAGATCCCTTGCCTCGACTCATAGATTGAATCCAATTTCCAATACGCAACTTTTATGGTTAGTAGTAAACCCATATGGCGACATAATATATGGTACATGTGCCGCCTATGATTGATACATTTATATTAGAAGTTGTTTCTACACTGTGCGCTTATAATAATATCAAAAGATTTGTTTTGAAACGTACCAAACATGTTTGGTTATTATAACTTAAAACTCTATCCTCCGTCTTGCATTGCATTGTGTGATGGGACCTGAGTCTCATAATAGCCTCATTTTTTTTATAAAAAACATTGGGTTGTTTATAAATTGTTTTATTTCAAAGTATTCAAGGGAGTAAACCCATTCCGTGACATACGGCGTGGTGTCGGGTTAACTCTATTTTAAAGTAAAAGTTTAATTATGCTTTAAGTTCTCACACCAGTCTCATAACGACCTGGAGTTTATTGTTTTCACCTAAACTCTAGGTGCCCATATTTTCCACACGGGCAGTCAGTAGTTTTGATTTTGCAAATTTCTATTTAACATGATCCGGGTTTACAGCTGGAGCTATATTCGGAAAGCTTTGTATCCGTGTATTTCTTTCAGCTGTGTTAGTGGATGTATTTCCGATGTGCATTGTATTTATACATTTTATTCTCGCTGCTATGTAAATTATTAATCTCTGACATTATTTAAGCAAACAAAATAAATACTAAACAAAAGTTAAACACACAAAATAAATAATACTTATAACCATGGTCAGAGAAATGGTGACTTACCCGATCCAAATTTATTTATCAAATTAAGGTAGCTTCATTTCAAAAAATTTAGGATGATTTTCTAATCTTATGTGAAATTTTATTTAGGCACCTAACCTAAGCTCCGATATCAACTGGTATACCCAGAAATTTCGGACCAGTCAAAATTGTTGAAAATTCGTCCTTCCAAAACAAGCAATGATAACTACCACTTTATTTGAATAAATATACAAAATCACTAAATGCATTCGATAGAATTTTTATAAATGGCGCTTATCATAAGATTCATCTAATTCACGGTGTGTGCTTGAATACAAATTAAACACAATTACCATAAATCTACCATTGTGCAACTCTGATGAGATGAACATCGATATCTATTTCTGGAAACTCAATAAACATGTTAATACAGAATAGAATAGTAAAAAAGAAAGATTAACCATTACATGATGGAATAGATAACAACAAACAGGAAAATATTATATTATTATAGCAATTGCATCACTACCACTTGTGACTGCCTACGTACCTTTATCTAATTGGGCGAGCAGTTGGATACAGGATCAAGCCAACGTAGTTCTTCTTTACAAACATTTAAAATCAATAGTTATTTCCAGAATACTCTTTATATCAAGTATGGGTAAAACACTTTGTAATTACTTGTTTTTGCGAGACATCTATATATTCTTGTAGAACTTCCTTTCAAAAGATAAACATCTTCTATTTTAAATACTAATCAACTTCCATATGCAAAAACTCCTTCATGATCAATCTCAAACTGCCTTTATATCTCTCCAATATATGTTTGGAAAGATCTTCAAAAATTGAAGGAAAATAGTTAAGTTAAACATCATTTATGCCCTGTTAAATCTTTCAAACTAAAAAGATAACATTTTAGAAAATGCTATAGAAATTTTTGGTCGTACTATGTCATAAATTTTCTCAATCTTCAATCGTATATGTTAAAACAAAAACTGCAACATTTATATAGCAATATGAAAAGATGGTTTTAGACTCAAAACAGCTATTACAGCGTTTTTGTTGCGCTGTGAAAAGTTCTACGTAATTTATAACGGTTTGACTCAAAATAGCTATTACATCATTTCTGTTGCACTGCGAAAATTTCTAGGCCTTTAAGAATAATGCATAGAAAAGAGAGCGTTTGAGAAATGCGACGAATTTCAGAAATTCAGATTTTTGACTAGTTTTTTGGCAAAATGTTTGATTCTATTTCTCTATCATAAATATAGTTTTTGACTTCAAATTTTCTACTGTAAGGAGATTTCTGAGTCTACTTAATTACCATGAAAAGAAACCCTTCAAATCATTTATCAATTTAATATATAAAATTCAACAATACGAGGCATTTTTAACATGTCCATTTCGGGTAGATTTTTACCTGACTTTGCAACTAGTTTTCAGGTACATAAACGATCGAATTAAATAACTGCCGACATGAAAGTCGTAGGCATTTCCTGAACATCAAAGAAATCAAATTTTCATTAGGAAATGAAGAAGTTATTGTCAAAATACCGAATGCATTTTCATCGATTCGAGACCTATTATTCATTCTCAATTTTCACAACATTTCTTCAAAGTATGAAATGAATACTTATACTCACTATCTAATGTAGATTGAACTTGTATTTATTCTCTTGGATTCTCCTAAACTTCTCCTCTTTATCATACCTTCCTTTTGTTTGGGAATGTATGAAAACAAATGAACATTTCTACCTTATTTATAACAATCTTTAAGGATATTTTGGTAATTTGGTTTCGGATACTTGTCCGAATTATCTTCATGAAACCTTTAGTATGTAGACACATGCCCCTTTTGGTGTCTTAAAATGTTTTTACACATGAACACCTAATAGGGTTATGTGTCTTTGTTCCCTTCAATCTCAAGACATGTGTACCGTTCATTTGATGACACGTGTCCTTATCATTTCATGACACTTATCATATTTTAAAATATATATACATATACCATTTGCTTTGTTTATAAGATATGTATACACATATATGTGTTCTTCTATAGTAATGACATGCTCATGATGGTCTAACAATTTTCAACAAGTTAAACATCATTTATCGACAAAACGATTTTCAGTCACATTATCGATATTTCTTCGAACTACTTATCTTTGTAAACAAAAATTCAACAACATATTTTATCTGTATTATTTATTATTTATAGGATTTAATAAGGTTATAAAACCATTTTTATAACATTAAATCCAAGATTTAAATATTTGAATAATTCCGATATTCAAATATTTACTATTCAAAATTTTGGATTGTTACACCCTCCCACGTTTCTCTATCATTACTCCAAGAATTCAGCCAAAACCTTTGTTGTTGAACCCCTCGTCATCATCTTTATCCTCAAGTCATTGTTTGATCAAGACCGAATCACGCTATCCCCGTCGTGGCTCAAACCAACTCCATGGCAGATAATAGTGTGTCGAACAAAACCCGTTCGAATTCACGAAAAACTATACCCATTTCGAAGCTCACGGCAAGGAGGAGCCAATGGTACTAATTTCGAGATTTTAGAACTTGTGATTCGAATAGTTTGGATTTATTTTGTTAGAGGAAGTTTTCGTGTAAAATCCATTACTGAGGCAAAGGGCAAAAAAGGAAGGAGCAACACGTATTTATAGGAGAAAAACACCACGGAGACCAAGTTTTAAGATATAGGTTTGTAGAGAGAAATAGGGTAGCTGGAATAGGTGGGGATTTCAAAATAAGACTTGGTTGGCATGATTTTTAGGTGGATTAGGATGCAAGTAACGAAAATATTTTGGCACGCAAGTAAAAAGAAAGAAAGTGGGGAAGTTTTATTTGATTAAATTAATGAATATATAATATGCGTATTCACACTCAGTCGACGTTTTAATTTTGTATGACCACACACAAATTTCAAAAACAACGAAAATAGTCATACTACTATGTCTTGACGTTCCGGATCCGATGACATTAATTTCGTTGAATTCTAACTCCGTTTGCACAATGATGTTATTTAAATTTCACTATATTCATTGGTTCACATTTAAATTTCGTCCGCTCACAAAACAACTCTGATTGGCTCCAAATCAAAAAATCCTACAATAATTAGTCATACGTATTCCAATAAAATTCATTTCGTTGAAAACGGAGGTCGTTTGAAATATGGCTATTCTTAGGGCTTATATAATATTGATAAAATTTATACAAATTAATTAAAAAACAAATAAAAATAATAATAAAGTTAATTTATTATTGTCGTATATATTCAAATGGAATATTATATCACTTCAAGTTCAACCAATATGGATTTACAATTCAACGTTAAAAATTTCGAGTTAAACGGTATCCAAATTATATAAAAATTCCTTTTAATTTAGGATTAATTGTCAGGAATATTCCGAAGTTTGGGGTGCCTTCCCATAATAATCCCAAGTTTGGATTATTTCTGAATAACCCAACTTTGGGGATCCCTTCCCATATTGATCCCAATTCCTCGATGACCGGCTATAGCAGGTTTCAAGACTAATTAATAACCATTGTTAACTTAATCCACACTCTCACAGCAACATTCTTCTTCTTTCTCTACCTCTTGGCTTTTCTCACTCCGACTTTCCCATGGAAAAAGGATGAATTCTACAACTACAACTAGACCCCATTCTGCAAACGTGTTAGAATTGATGCTTTACCTTACCCTTTGTGCTTACAAACAAAAGTGGGAGCGGGCCAAATAGAAAGTAGCAACTGAAAAGAAATCAAAAATGGGGACCTTCTAAGATCCTGCAATGGAGGAGGATGCTTCTAGAGTAGCCTTTTTCTCCTTCATATCGGACGACGTTGTCTTAAACATTCTGGTGAAAGTGGAGTCGGATCCTCGTGATTGGGCACGGCTGGCCTATGTCTCACCCAAATTCGCTTCTCTAGTAAAGAATGTGCATTACCAGTCCTCAAAAAGTTGGAGTATTAAGTGGTCAGATTTGTTGTTTGAGGACCCAGGCAGTGGCGCATCTATTTACAAGATGTCAGTTTGCTGCCCTGGGCTTGCCCATGTCGGAGTTCTTCTAGAAAGCTCCGACTTTGGCCTGGAACGTGAGATCGGACCAAATGACCAAAAGTTTGGGTTTTGTCAGTTTGCAAAATAGATCCCGACTAAAATCAGATTGGCTTTCAAATCAGGTTCGCCCCTCTTTTTTCTTTTCTTATCAAATTGGGGTTGTTCTATCTTGGACTATTGAGGTGATTGTCTGAGTGGGTGAACTCGAACTGCTATAGTTTGTAGTACTGCTAGTTTGGGTGGTGTGGATATAGATAAGGAAGAAGTAGAATATTTGTGGATCAAGAGGTTATGACCGATGGTGGGGTTTGACAGTTGCATTGCTGACATAACTTGGACATGTATCAATTCGAATGTTATGAGGACTGTGGTGAAGACCGAGGATTGTTATTGATTGTTGTTGTGAGAGTTTGGTGGAGTTCGATTGCTTGGTGAAAGTGAGGAGAAGAATTCAGTGATGATGGAGGTAGCAGTTCTGGTCAATAGGCAAACAGCTTACACTGGGAAGGAAGAAGATTATGAAGAAAATTAAGTTAACAAAGGTTATTAATTAGTCTTGAAACCTGCTATAGCAGGTCCTCGGGGAACTGAGATCAATATGGGAAGGGACCCCCCAAACTTCGGATTATTCAGGAATAATCCAGACTTGGGATTATTATGGGAGGGCACCCCAAACTTTGAATTATTCAGAAATAATTCAAACTTGGGATTATTATGGGAAGGCACCCCAAACTTCGGATTATTCAGAAATAATCCAAACCTGAAAAAAATTCGGTGATGATGAAGGTAGAAATTATGGTCAATAGGCAAATAGTTTACACTGGGAAGGAAGAAGATTATAAAGGAGATTAAGCTAACAAAGGTTATTAATTAGTCTTGAAACCTTCTATAGAAGGTCCTCGGGGAACTGAGATCAATATGGGAAGGGACATCCCAAACTTCAGATTATTCAGAAATAATCCAAACTTGGAATTATTATGGGAAGGCACCAAAACTTCGAATTATTCAGAAATAATCCAAACTTGGGATCATTATGGGAAGACACCCCAAGCTTCGGTTGAAAATTAATCCTTTAATTTATTAAATAATGTTATATTTCATAAACGATTTAATAGCGACAATTTAAAATTTAATTTTGAATAACTAACAATCTATAATATGAAATACTGTTTTTCTCTTTCGTTAGAAAATTATTATCAACCAGATTTAAGCGTTTCTTGTTTCACATAATTCCACTTATATCGGATCCTGTATTTTCAATTGAAGTTCAAAACTCAATATCACGAACTATCGCGTCGTTGCGGGGTCTTTTTATAATTATATATAATTTATATGTTTCAAACTTTCTTTTATAAATAAATTCTATATATAAATCCAATTATATTTCAAATATAATATTCAAAACAAATTTAAATGACTCAAAAATCTAGGTCGTTAGAGGGTAAGTAATGGTTCTCCCAAAAATGTTTTCCTTTGAAAATGAATAGTTAAACATTTGTGATTATTTGCAAGAAATGAGACAGATAAAGATATGCATCAACCCAAGTATTATTTAATGAAAATAAATGTATTGTTTCTAAGTCTGAGAAGTCATGGTTCATGAACTAATAGATTCATAAAATAACAGCGTACTTTTCTTTCATCCCTTCTTTTCAGACGGTTTTAAATCTTTTTTGGTAATTAATCTTTAACGAGGAGGTAAACTTACGACAACTCTAAAATTTGTGAAAGCATCCCTTCTGGCATCAAGATTGAACACTATTTTATTTTGAATATTTGATATATCCTCCTTTCCATGGAAAAATTATTATGCATTGATGAAGGAATCCAAAGAATCTGGAATATGGATTGATTTTTCTTTTTACCTGTAAAGACACTCATATTTTCTGCCAGTACATGATTAATTTCAAGCATAAATCAGATTACAAAATTAGTAATTGCGGTTTAGAAATTTTTATGGCTAGAGTTTACCCATAGTGAGCAACTGTTGAGAGACTCCATAATTTGGTTAGAATCCTAGATTTGAAGCTGCGAAACTTGTTATCACTTAGCCCTTTCTAACAGGCGATGTATGTTTTCCTTAATGATTTTTTTTTATTTTTCAAATCATACTTTCCAAATCATAGCATTGGTTAGTTCTATGTCCATTTATTTTATGGTAAGCGCGGTAATCTTTTCCCTCATTTGTTTTTGAGTAACTTAAAAGTAAAAGTCTTGAAATCTGTTGCAACCATGAAGACAGAGGTCCCTCCAAAATGGAGTTTGTTCAACCAACCCTGAGAAAACTACCATTATCCTTTCCCTACCCATAGCTTCCTTTGCCTTTTTTGTGATTCTATATGAAACCATTTTAGAAAATTGGCAAGCACTTCCTTGGCTTTTACTTAAGACTAGCTAATTCATAGGAATTAATGATTGGGTTAGGTTTTTATATATTTGAAAATGTGCTGAAAATTCATAAGAAAAATATTATTGATTGTAGATGGTTGGCCATCGGTAATGGATATACCATTTGGTGGTTGCCTTGATAAAATTATTGAAAAATGTTTACAATGAAATGCTTCTGAAGCAATGTACAAATTCATATGACTCGCGAAAGATGAGAGAAGATAATCTGAATTGGTGATCCCATCCTACATGAGTAGAAGTATTTTGACATCAGTTGGAATCTTAATGGTCATTATAACTTTTTAGAAAGAGGTTCCTTGTAATGCGTTATTTTCCTTGAGTTTGAGGGTTTTTTCTTTGCAAGTGTTGACTACGATCGTTAAAACTTGTGCACGATAATGAGTATATACATCTAATAATGAAACACCCTACCTTCGTTAAGGTCACTCACAAAGGGAATGCCTTAACTTTGGTGGAGCATTATAGGTAAAAGACACAGATAATTTACAAGACAGACATATATAAGAAGCGGAAAAACTAAATTTATTTCATATGTGGTTCATAACAAAAACATTACAGCAAACTGTCTCAAAACAACTTCCAAATCATTACATCAAAATCTCTTTCTTGATTATAACATAAAGAAGCATAAAACACAATAAAACTGCATAAATCCCCAAGTAGTAGTGTGTCCAAAGCCATAGCCAAAGATAAGAGGTTCCAAGCTGTACATCACAGAGTCTTCAAGCTTGGAAAGATGAATGGTCCAAATTAAGCTGAGCTATTCCCTCCTTGGATACCTGAGGGGGGGAACGGAAGAAAAGAGTGCGAAAGAAAAATGGGTTAGACATATGTCTGGTAAGTCCAGTGATTATTTAGCATGTAAACTGGTAAGAGAACCATGACTTGAATAAGTTGGACGCAGGACAATAACAAGGAAATAATGTAACATAGGATAAGATAAGATAAACAAGGCAAGATAAACTAATCATACTATCGCACTCATATCCATATTCTCTGCACCTACTAGATATTTCAACCATCATTATGAGTTCAAATCCAGTGATCCCTTTTTATCGGTCGGCACCTACTCGCACGCATTTACTACTTGTGTCATACGGCCCCGCTCGATTGTAGATACCCATGTTGGTCCCACCATGGGGTGTATCAAATCCTATGGTGGCAAGCCGACACGATTCAAGATGCACAGTGTATAACTACTGATGCCCAGTGCCTGCTTTTTCCATTCCAGAGTACGTGCACACCTGTACTCTGTCGGAACCTACACTGACGTACCAACTGACATTGTTTTGACCGCTTATAATCAGCCCAGTAATCATGCCCCACCCTGCCTAATTCAGGGTACCATGATACATCTATGTGGGTTACTGCTGAAATCGGTCCTCGTTACTAGGGTTTCCTAATCAACATGTTAAATTGGTTAAGTGTCCAAGTTAACCTAACCCCACCCATCAGTTTAGTTAACATGTTGTATTGGTTAAGTGTTGCCTTAATTAACTTAACCCTACCATTCCTGACTTAGCTTTAATTCATTGAAGCACCAATCATTCACATTAGACAGGTATTGTTGCGGTCACTGGATGTGCCGGTCGGGTCCGGGCAGTTTTACACCGCAACTCGGTCTAACCTCGGGTTCTTTTGGGCTCGATGCACTAACCTCTCACATTAGATATATACTGTTACGGTTGTTGGATGTGCCGGGCAGTTCCGGGCAGTCTTACATCGTAACTTAATCTAACCTCGGGTTAGGCATATTCGTCTTTTCTAAATTTACATTTTTACCTCTTTATATTTATATGTAAATTATTGTCATTCAAGTCAAACCCCACTTTCCCTTTTAAATCAAGTTCATAATTTTAGGTATAAAAATTTATACCAATTTATTCCATAAAACATTTACATGTTTATGAGCCAAATATGCCAGTTATATGTAATTTCATGTTTTTCCCCAACGTTACCCCCGTTAAACGTTCGCATAAATCACATAAAATGTTAGGCTCGATACATAGCCTAATTCATACACAAAAGGGGAAAAAGAGGAATATGTAATAATTTCAACGTCATAAAAATATGGATCTAACTACACATGTGTCATATGAATATGGCATAGAACAATATACTTTTAATTATGAACATGCAAATTTAGATCTACTCAACATGAATCGTGAAATAGGGTATTTACATAGAACTACATAAACTTAAAATTAGGCATGCGGTTGTGAACTTGCAAATTAGCATGTAGTTCTAGTCATATATGTGAACATGGTTGAACTTGCATAAACATAGCAAAATTCCCAAATTGTCATACAACATATAGGTGTCATTACCAAATCATACAACTTGAAATGTCATCGCCAAATTATACAATATGGTATGTCATCGCCAAATTACATAATATGATATTCCATCGCCAAATTATAATATGTCATCGCCAATTTATGTCATCGCCAAAGTATACAACATAACATGTCATCGCTAAATTACACAACGTATATGTCATTGGCAAATTATACCACATATGGATTCACTGCAAAGCATTTAACATTTATCATCAATTTACATACAACATGATCACAAACTTAACATGATAAGAGTCATAGTCTTAAACAATTCAGTTTTAACAAAAAGATAGGCATAGACTTACATTAGGCGATGTTCTACATCCATTTATTTTAGTCATGATTCTAATATCATTTAGGTCTAAATGATAACAGGACTTACAAAAAGGAGACTAGTCCTGTGTTATGGGATCTGTATTCAGAAATTGAATAGCTCTCCTTTGTTGTAGACGTTGAATTCTCTTAGTTGAATTAGATTTGATTTGTAATTCCTAACTTGCTTTCTAGTTGAAAGAGAATGGCGGCTACTCTAGGTTGAGTATTGACAGCATGATGGTCTTAGGAATATTTTTGTGTGGCATAGGGTTTAGATTTAGGTTGCTTATATAGAAGTTTGATTTAATAGGAGCCGTCAGATCAACCTAGGGCAAATCAAAGCCATTCAAACCTAAGAGAACCAACCAGAACTTGCTACACAAGCCCTAATGACACAGAAATTCGTCACACAAAGAAACACGTCAGGTTTCAGATCTGACCCGAGGGGGAGGTCAACCCCCAGGTCGACCTATATGGGGGGAGGTCAACCTCCTAGTCGACCTCTTAGTCGGCCTAGCCTTGGGCGGGAAAATTCCCGCCCTGCCTGCTTCTACTTCTGATTTTGAAATTTGAATTTTCTGAACTTTAATCTGAGCTGATTATTTGAATTCTTGAATCTTCTGAAGGTCATAACTCCTTCATACGGAGTCCGATTTATGCAAACTCGAACTCTATCTCAAGAAGAATTCTGAGACAAACGCAATGTCATAACCCGTTTCCCTTAATTCTCACATTTGTAATTATTTATTCTTTAATTCGTCACTTTAACGTTTACAGAAAATACGGGGTGTTACAAATAATGTTTCCTAAAGTAATAAGTTTAGAGGTAAGAACGATCAGATAAAAGTTTTTATACTATTTTGAATGTTCCATCCCACATCCATTTTTGAAGCTCCCCTTCGGCCTTTCACTAACTAAAAACCTTGCTTCACCTAGAGGAATAAGCTTATAGAAAGTTCCCTTCTTGACAAACTTGTGTCCAATAAACATAGATTTTAATTGACAACACAACATTTCCTATAATCTTCTTTGAGTGTATTTCATGAATATGCGTATATTTATAGGAAGAAGTTTTGCTGGTGATAGAAAAATAAGAATAGGAATATGCAAGAAAAAACATTTGAGTTCTCTTAGAGAATATGTGAATATATAGAGCAAGAATGAAATTGGATAATCAATCTTCATGAAAGAAACTCGTATATATGTAGTCAATAAAAAAATTCAACTCTTCAGATTGTTCTATTCGATAATAGGTAGCAACTGTTGGAATAAGGATGCAAATTGGTAGGAAACTTAAGTGTGTTTTTATGGTTTGCAGTTATTCAATAGGTCATACGTTTGATTATACAAGTCAAACATCTAACTTCATCTAAGAGAATTCCTGCAACTTTATTCCAATGTCAGACTTGAAATTCAGATGTTCAGAATAGTTTTCCAAAAAATAAATTGGATATCTGATTATTGTTTCAGATGCCTAACACATGTATATGTACAATATGCACCAGACGTCTAATCCATAAGATTCGACGTCCAACTCAGTATATGAATGATGACATGATTACTTTATTTATACACATGTATGTGCATGTGTGTGCTTTTCAAGTGAGATCATATAAGAAATATGAGACAAAATATACTCGAATAAATCATTCTTACATCCATTCTTCGAGCTCTTCTCTTGATGGATTGATTTCGTAAATGAAGCTCAATCTTTGTGTCTTTTGTACAAGGAAATGGTTAGATAATTTGATAATATAGGATTGTGTAGTTGTCATTAAAACTAGAGAGGTTGGATTCTAATAATCTCCTCCTTTTTGTGATGAAAACTATACAATCTTATAAAAACATATAATATATTATATGTAAACATTGTAACATATGCTTTGCATACTCTCCCTATGTATGTGCTTCCCTTATGTACATGCTCCTTCTATTTTTGACCTCTTTTGCCATTATCAAGAAGAATATAAGGAATTCAAGGAAGAAACACAGAATATTCAAAGGATTAAGAGATAATACCATGATATGAATTATTGCATACATAAAAATGAAAAGAAAACAACATGTTTTATGATGCAAATAAAAACAACATAATACTTACAATGTAGCAACAACAAAAAATCACAATTCATTAACATAAATAACATAGTGATAAGAAGAATATATTGCAACGACGACTAAGGTGTGTGATTTTTACCAATTCTGATTATCACTTGGATTTCTATAATGATTTCCTTAGTAGTCATAGAAAAAAGACGGATCAGGTTGATAATCTCCTCATCATTGATGACCGACCATGTTATACTCTTTATCTTCATGGATGGATAACCCCTTGAAAGGCGCATAAGACATGTATTGTTGATGACAAGAATCCTAAAAATCTTCACATGTAGCTTTGTGCTCCTCCTCCTCTTCTCCACGACTTTCTATAATATCACATTTTCCTTTTTGACATGCATGCTAAGTTGTTAACATTGTAATTTATTTTGAATAGATACCTTACTAAGCAATTTTTCCTAGCATACTGATATTTTTAAAGTTTATATGATAAAATTGTTTATGCCTAAACATGGATCATTGTGATTATGGTTAAGTATATAAATCACTGTTAATTTTAATATTCATATTTAATATGTATATTTATATTTCTCAAACCTCTAAAATTAAAATTTTATTTTAATCATAGATGCCACATTTATCTTTTTCAAAATTAAGTTTGGATATTTATCGCATAATTGACTAATAATTAATAGACTATATTTTAGATTTTCCAAAAGCAGGACATTATAAATTAAGGAAGAAGTAGATATACCGATGTTTATGACATCTCCAATGCAAATAACAAATCCTTTTGAATTATCTCTAAATGTGTTGACCCACCTTTTTACAAGCTAGTCACATTGTGGATTTTTGACCATTAGAGTGCTCAAGACATGAGCATGGACTTAGGAGAACTCAGAAAATCTCAGTTGGAGTGATGGAGTTCATAAAAACTTGGAGTTTGGGTGACATGAGTGTTGATCGGTATAAATTCGATAGCACAACCATGGGTCCGTATTAATGCTTTGACATGGATCAATACAAAGCACTTTACTTCGAATCGGTATGCTACTCCCAGAACTCACTGGTTGGTATTATTCTATTGACTCACCAATTTGGAATTCTCTTCACCCCATCGGGTCAGTACAGCTCCCTACTTTGGATTGGTACTCCACTTCATTACTTCGGTTCAGTGGAAGTATGGTTCCTCTCGGATCAGTATAAAAGTAGGCAAGTAGTTCAAAATTATTTCAGCAACTCGGGAATCACTTAGAAAATTAATCAAGTCCTCGGATCGGTATAATCAGATAGGTACCACTTTGAACCATAATGGATTGGTCCAATCTGGGATTACCCACTTTGGACTTGGTCTCTTCGAGATCCTGTTTTCATGGCTATTATTTTGAATAACTTGGACTTCACTACAACTATAAATATAGGAGGAATTTGGTCATTTTAGGGGATCCTCTCTTTGGCTCTTGGATTCTCTTTTGCTCGTGGACATTTATAGATAGAGATTTTGCCATTGCCAACGCCAATTCTCTTACTCTCTACATTTCTATAATTCAAAAAGGTTGTTTTCGTAATCTTACAGTATAATTAATAAAGATTATCTCATAGTGGACATAGGCACGATTTGCCGAACTACTATAAAGATTGAGTTCACTTTATTTTATCATGCTCTATGTTTGTATTTTCATAACTCTTCTATGATTATTAATCCAAACTTGGACATTAGTGTTTGATTGACCAAAATCAAGCGTCAACATTTTGGTGTGCCATGGTAGGGGACTACATCCTTTTAGCTTAAAAGAGTTGGATTACTCAAGGAATCAGATATGGTGAAACAGAAGAAGATGGATGTTAGCACACAAGCTGAAGGCATTGGGATGGAAGGAAGTCAGGAGGCTTCCTCTGCTGGAAACCCTTCCATTTATCTAATTTGGGAAGAGATGGATAGATTCATCAAGGAATTGGAATCATGCATGGAGCGACAAGATGGACTCCTTAAAAGACAAGAGGAGATGATAAACACTTTTTTGTCAAGGATGGATTAACTTGGAAGACCTATAGGTCAAGGAACAACTTTAGGGGAAGGATGCACTACCACGTAGAAGGCAGGATAGGGTTTGTGGGAACCCCCCTCCTCTCCAACTCTCTCTGGCAAGTACCAGGACGATTAGAATCGGAGGGAACCCCAGGGATGGCGATGGATTGGCACGCGATGTCTTGGAATGTCGTGTTCTGGAATTTAGGGATGGTAATGTGACTCATGCGCAAGCACGCAAGAATGTGGATGTTGATGGAACTGCTATAGTTTATGGACTTCAAATTGGACCTTACCCCACTCCAAGAGTCTGTAACACCCCACCTCCGCTAGGGTCACTCACAAAGGGAATGCACTAGTTTTGGTGGAGTATTATCTAGGTAAACATGCACAGAATATCACAAGGCATAACATAAATAAAGATAAAGCAGCGGTAGAAATTAAAAACCAACTTCTTATTATTTCCAATAAAAGGGTCAAAAGCTAATATATCCAAGATACAAATTATTCCATTACATCAAGTTCCAAAGAAGCATAAACTTAAAACAAAAGAAAACTATTCCCCATAAATAGCAGAAGCAGCCATAGCATAGCCCAAGACCAAAACGTACATGAGCTGTCAGAAAGCAAGTTGAATCCAATCTAAGAGCTAGTGTTTCCTCCCTAAGAACCTGGGGGGGAAACGAAAGAAAAAGAGGCAAAAGAAAAAGGGTCAGTCATAAAGACTGGTAAGCCCTAGTGACTTTCAGTATGAATACTAGTAAAGGTAACATGATATGTGAAAACTGGAATTAAACATAAGGATGATAACAGAACTAGTAGGATAATCAAGATAACAAGATAAGTCAAGTCTTAGCATCGCATGTTCAGGGTTCGCTGCACCATCTGTACTAGTGTTCTAACCCATGTCAAGTATTAATCATGAAATGATCCCTTAGCCAGTGTCATGAAGTGACCCATTACGGGGTCCTACGGTACGATCTATTAATCGATCGGCTCCCTACAAGTCCTAGCTCGACATGTGTCTGTGTCATACGGCCCTATCCAGAAATGTAGTTACTTGTGCTAGGTCCACCATAGGGTGTATCAAGTCCTATGGTTCCAACCACCGACACGAATCAAGCACGCACAGTGTAAATCTACGGGTGCCCAATGCCTGCTTTTTCAACTCCGGACTACGTGCACGACCATAGCCCGCCTGAACCTACAATGGCGCACCTACTCAACCGTCGTTCTAGTCGCTTACAGTCAGCCCAGTAATCGTGCCCCCCTGCCTAGTCCCAAGGTATCGTGATACATCTAAGTGGGTTACTGCTGAAAAGGACCGCGTAACTAGGGTTTCTAATGGGTTAAGTGTTGTCAATCAAATTCGTGACTTAACCCTATCCAGATCGTGTATCAAGTTGGTTAAGTATGTTCAAGCAGTTCATGACTTAACCCTATCAAGTCATCGTGTCAAGTTGGTTAAGTATATTCAAGTGGTTCATGAATTAACCCTATCATGTGGCATTAATTCATTAGTGCACGCCAACCTCTCACATTAGACTAACTGTTGTGGTTACTGGATTTGCCGGGCGGTTCCGGGCAGATTTACACCACAACATAGTCTAACCTCGGGTTTTTACTCGCGATATGACCAACTACCCACATTGGATCCTATTGTTTGCAGCCACTGGATTTGTCGGGCGGTTCTGGGCAGATTTACACTGCAAAATGAACCCAACCTCGAGTTGGCCATTTTCAAGTTTATCTAACTGTCATGCCCACGTTCAAGTTTTCATGTCTAGATTCATGTCAAGTTTTCAAGTCATGTTTCATGTCAAATCGTGTCAAGTTCATGTCCATATTCAGGTTCAAGTCATAGTAAAGTTCATGTTCAAGTTTAAAGCTAATTTATGTTTTACCTATTCTACCCAAATCGTATTCCCATCGCACGTAAGTTCGAATCGATACAAATAAATCTAATAGGGAATAACATAAAAAGGAACGGGTATAATGAGGCAAAAGTGAATACTAGCATAACATGATATGACTTGAAATAAAAGATTAAAACATTACTGGCATATGAAATATTGGCCTATAACATAAATATTCCAAATCTAGCAAGATAAGGTACTAGTCAAAATAACAGTTGTCACAAGGTGATAGTATAGTCATAGTAATGACTGTCATAAGGTGATAGTATGGTCATGATACGACTGTCACAAGGTGATAGTATAATCATGGTAACGACTGTCATAAGGTGATAGTCATAAACATGTGACTAATAACATATTCAACATGATAATAATAGGGGTTTCTCTTTTTGGTTTACAACATGAATAGGCCCCAAGTCAATGTCATAGTAATATTCAAGAGTCAAGATCCAAGATGAACGAGAATGAATGTAAAAAGTCATAATACATAGGTCCAATTTCAATTTACATCATATTCATAATACATTTACAGTTTAAATCTGAAAATAACTGGGGCTTACAGATCGTGGTTCGAGAATTAGAAAAAGACAGTTGATGTTGAATATGCTTAGTCAAATCCTAATAGAAGTCCCCAAATCAGCAATTCCCTTAACGTAGTCTCAACGTAGTAGAAGCAGTCCCTCTCTCAAACTTTTCAACCAGAATCAGAGCAGCATAAGGTCATAAAGAAATTTGGTGTAGAGAGACTGGTGTTAGGGGCTGTATTTATAGGGTCAGGTCAACGAATGTGGACATAAATGAGGCCAAATACATCAGAGTGAATCCAGCTTCAGAAATGGGTTCGGGCACCAGGTCGACCCCCAGGTCGACACTATTGTCGACCTGGTCCTGGGTAGGTCGATTACATAGTCGACCCCCAGGTCGACCTGGTCCTGGGCGGGAAATTTCCCGCCCAGTCCATTTAGAGGTTTGAAATTCGAATTTTTGAATTCGAATTGAGTCTGTTTTGATCTTGAAAATTTCTGAAAACTTCGAATGGTCATAACTTGGTCATACGGACTCCGATTTTCGAAAACTTGGACTCGTTTCCAAGCAGAATTTCAAGACGAATGCAACGGCGCAACCCGTTTCCCTCGATTCTTATTTAAAAAATTAATTCTGCCTTGATTTATGGTTATTACATGTTATAAAAACACGGGATGTTACAGAGTCGGTGCCTATCCAAATATAAACATTGTGGATAGGCATACAACAACTTTTGGATTGAACACCGAGGGCATATATGTAGGAGTAGATGATTGGATAACTTCTCGGTGATGAAACTGAATCACAGAGGATTTACTCAAGGTGGAGTATCTCAGATAGATACAAATTGTGTTAATCGCAGCCCCTTCACTTAGGATATTGGGAATTCTCAAAACCTGCAGAATTTAAAACTCCTGACATAAAAAGAGCGAGAGTTTGAAAAGCACTGTTTATTTCTTGAACTGGATGGCTATAATACAAATGAGTGCAGGCATTTGGGGGACATGATTAAGGAGCATGTTAGATGCGGAGAGCTGGCACGGTACGTTAGGAATCAGAATACAGTAGCGAAGTAGGTGCAACCGCCTACTATCCTCCGAAACAGGACCGGCTTCGTGTGGACTAGTCAGTTACTGATTTGGATCTCTTTCAACATTGGATTTTGTGGATATTTGGTTTTAGGAATTGGACTTTTGGGATTTTAGTTATTTGGTTTTGGATGGCTACATCGGTCTACCTATGTACGAGATTAGGACTTAATCCATATGCATGCTTTGTACCCAACAATAAACCATCTACCCTTGTAACACCCCGCATTTTTAATTAAGAATGATAAAATGAGAATAACTTAATTGAATATCCAGAATTAAGAAAAACAGACTGTACCATTGAGTTCGTCTCAGAATTTTGGTTTTGATAGACTCCGAGTTGGCGTAAAAAGGATAACGTATGAAGAAGTTATGGGCTTTAAAAGTTTGTATGCACATAAGGTTTATTATGTATATAAAACAAATGAATAAAATCAGAAAAACCAAATTGTCAACGGGGGAAATCTGGGCGGGAAAGAGACCCGTTAGGGGTCAACCCCTGCTCTTGGGTATCGACCCTAGAGTCGACCCCATAAAGGGGGTGTCGACCCGTGGGTCGACCCTGGGGTCGATCCCCCCCTCAGATCTAGGCAGATTCTTTGATGAATCTGGACTGCTTTCTAGACCATATTCGTGCTGACTCAGTTCTGCATGTGCATGATAGGCTAGTTGAGCCTAGCTCAAATCTCACATTTTCTGAGAGGCTGCCTAAGCTCTGTTATTCTTCATCCTCCTCAAATCTCTTCATAAAAGAAAATAGGATAATTAGTTTAAGGAAATTCTAAATCAAGATTTGGAGGAAAAGAATGTATATCTGCAAATGGGTGTTTAGAATTCTATTCAAAGTAAGGTAAATTCTTGGATCTGGTCAATTTAATTTTCTCCTCTTTCTTCCTTTTTTCTTTTAGTTGAGAATTGTGGATCCATGGTTGTTTTGGTTCTAAATTCAGTTTGGAGAACCATGGAATGCTAGATCTGGACCAGATTCATGATTTGGAAAGCAATTAGGTGAGTGGATTTAAGTTATACCTTTTTGATAATGATATATTTATCGTTTGACATTCCCCATTAATATGCAATGTAAATCTACAAGAATAATTAATTTATTGAAATGTAAATCTACTAGAATGATTAATATATTGAAATGTTAATATGTTGAAATGGTGATATGTTGAAATGTAAACCTGCTGAAATGTATAAACTTGTTAAAATATGTGGAAACGATTACTGCTGTATACATACATGTACTAATTACATGTTAATATGTGGCATATTATGTACTTGAACCCTTAACTATAAGAATTGGTATAATTACATGTTAATTTGTTAGAATGGAATAATTACATGATTCGATGATTACATGTTTTAAGATAAAGTTAATTACATGTTAGGAAGAACACACGACATGATAATCAGATAATGGACTTAATACGACATTACGTGTGACATGTAAAAATAGAGTTACAGTAAAATTTTGGAAGAATGGACACGCCTAAATTATATGGAAAATTTACGGTAATTAAGAAATGGTAACCGCGCTCAGACACGAGGTTAAATTCAACTTGTGGTAGAAGTCTGCCTGGAACCGCCCGACAAATCCAGCATCCACAAGCTATTAATTTAATGTGAGGTGTCCAATGTGTATACGTACATGTAACGGTGCTAAGACACGAGGTTAAGTCCAACTTGTGGTAGAAGTCTGCCCGGAATCGCCCGGCAAATCCAGCATCGACAAGTGGTCGACTCAATGTGAGAGGTCTGATGCATAAACATATATATAAATATATGTACATAAAAGGATATAAATAAAAGGCACTAATTGTGATTAATGGAAATGAATAAAAATTACAATAGTAAAAGGATTGGAATGAACGGAGAATGATAATAACCTATTATGAATAAATCTGAAGGGGAAGAGGAAAGATAACAGGTAGGCTTGCCCTAGGGACAAGTGGAAATTTAACTTAGGTTATACTAAAAAATAGAGGGAATGAGATAACTTATGTAATGAAATAAGTTGTACTTAATTATAAATTAAGTAATTAGTAAATTTGGGGACCTGAAACTTATTGTTCGTAATGAGTAGAGAAAAAGGGAGAAAACTTATGGAATGCAATAAGTTTTACTTAATTATAAATTAAGTAATTTGTAAACTTGAGAATCTGAAATATGCTAATAAGAATAACATGTTAAAGGCTTGTCCTAGGGACAAGTGAAAATTATAACATAAGTTATAATAAATGGAAAGGAAACTTATTAGTAAACCTTAGCGAAGAGAACTAAGTTAATAAGTAAACAACGACAAGTTGAAGTGACGGTGTAAGACAGAATTATGATTAAATAAGCAAGAATGAGGTGAATATATGGGATGAAATAAGTTATATTTAATCATAAATAATAAGTGACATGTTAAATAGAAAAGAGGCGAATTGAGATGAAGTATATGTTTAATTACATATTAAGTAGAACATGTTATTGTAACTATGAAATCAGATAATGAATAATATAAAGAGATCACAGACCTTGGATTACAATCCAAAGAAAAAACATGTTATGGGCTTATTAATAAACTTAAATGGGTTAAGTTATATAATTGAAATTAATAAGCAAGAGGAATTTGGTAACTTGAATAAGAAAGTCAATGTGAATGGGAATAACCAAGTTAACTGGAAACCTGACTAGGTAGAGCAAGCGTGTAATTAAATGTTTAGACACAAGGTCTAATAACACATCAACCTAAAGCGTTTGGACCAGTCCGTACGTCTGAAGGTAAATAACCCAACGGGGTAGATCATGTGGTGTCATGGGACATAAGGGGAGCGAACGTTCGTTTGATTATTCTGTCTGTTCTTCCTGTTGTTCTGCTAATATTTTGTTGGCTCGGAAGGACTGGAAGGGGAAGCACGCGACTTCCTAGGACGTGAAGGGTGCTCCCGGTAGTCCTTTGTGCTGTGACAACATTCGACTGTGCTCGCAGAGGTTAGGTCTGCACGTTACTACCCGATGAGTATACCTTGACTGCCATGATAATGGGTAGTCAGAAGGCCTTAGGGTGGCATAGGTGATCTGATGATCCACGGTTGCCTTATGACTAGGCTGAGTTACGACTATCAAGTACTGATAGGTCTAACCATTTGTTGATAGCAAGACGTCGGGTACTTACCATCGACAGTCAGCGTGATACAGGATGCGTGATGCAGAAAGACGGAGAAGCTAAACCAAAAGACGATAGATCCTTTGCTATCAAGGCTATGGGTGAGGGACAGGCCAATTAAGATTTGTTGTTTGTTGTTTTCTCTAGGGCCAGGTCACTAGCTCTCATTTTTTTTATCTTTCACTAGTTGAGGAAGGGGTCGGGTGGACCATAACCACTGAAAATGCTGACCTTAGCATCTGTGTATATAGATATCTGAAAAGCTTCCGACCGAGTTCCGTGTTTCTTGTACAACCCTGCCATGGAACTCGGTGCACAGTAGGATATGTGCGGTTAGGGTATCGAGTACGGTTGACGATACATACGTGGGAAAGTCTAGACACATGCATGTTTGCTCTGGGTGTATCGTAGACTCTAGGGGACTACTCTGTGATGGAATCTGATTCGATCGAAGATGGAAATCCATACACTTACGTAGTATGGAAATGGTAGATCTATGCGGAACGTAGCGCTATTATATAGAGATCAGTATGTCACTCCACCGTAGGATGAGGGATTGCATTTATTTCTTTGGTGTTACGGTGGAGACCATGCGAGTGGGGTACCATGGGATGTACCTTAATATTGGGGGTAGCTACATATATATTTTATTAGGTTAATCCATTGGGAAGTAGATTGGTACGACATGTGTGTAAGCCTTGAGGATTATTAACCCAAGTAACCTAATAAACAATAAAATGTAACTGAATGGTATATGTAGGATTATCCAAAATGTGTAGTTTAAATCCAGTCGCCAGAAATTTTGTTCTGACCCGCTCCTCATAACATACTCGCAGGTTAGATTTGTGGCGGAGATATAATAGCTTTGGATACTGGTTAGGCAGCGTTATTATTTGGGTAAGGCTATATTTTGATAATATTACATTTTATCCATTCCGTTGTGAGATGTTTTCTGAGCATTGAAATATTTTATATCTCTGTCTTTTCTGCAGGATACTAGACAAACCAACACGAATTTTGATGGATTAGAATTTTGAAAACAAAATCGGTCTGTCGGAATTCAGGTAATTACAACCCTCTTAGAGAATAAATTTATAATGAAAAGATGTTAAGTTAGCCCACCCATGTACGGGGTTAGGATTTAACCCAAAGCATGTTCTGTACCTAACGATAAACTGTTATGTTTTGTTTAGGCTTCGTAATCACTTATAACTTTCTTAACTTCAATAAAATTACTTCTCTCGTATGGATTATGCTTGTGAAGTATGGAAATTGGACATTGGAATATTAAATTTTCTATAAACTGGTACGTAAATATGAATTATGCTTGGGAAGAACCAGACCGTCTTGATAGGACTTAGCAAGATCGCTAGGTCATGGCTCGAAATGGACCATACTCGATTGGACTTTAATTGTTTTGTCAGGACTTGGCAAAGCAGTTCATTGGTTTTTTCGTGGGAATGGACTATACCTGCATTAGATATTCTGGATTTTGGATTTCTCGAATTTATCGGGTTTCTATGGTTTTTTGGATATTGGATTTCTTGGGTTGGAACTATGGATGTTTTAGGCTTGGCCTTCTTTTATAATATGATCCGAAGATATCGTGGGTTTCTATTGGCATTCGAAATTGTATTTGTTTGGATTTTAGATTCTAGATTTCTATCGATTATTGGATTTTTGTTTGAACTTCTCTCAAATTATGACTTCTAGATTATGGGTTACCCAAAAAACATCTTCCACCGAAAGATATTTTTCAAGCAGATAAGTGTTGATCCGCCTTTTTATAAGGCAACCACGCTGTGGATTCTTGGCTAGCGGATTGTTCAGGGCTTGAGCACGGACTTAGGAGAACTCAAAAAATCTCCATTAGAGTCATGGAATTCACAAAACTTGAGGTATAGGTGACACGAGTGTGGATCGGTCTGCTACTCCCAAAACTCACGGGTCGGTATTACTTTGCTAACTCACAAGTTTGGCATTCACTTCTCCCCATCAGGTCGGTATAATTCCCTACTTTGGATTAGTACTCCACTTCACTCTTAAATTCAGTGGAAGTATGGCTCTTCTCGGACCGATATAAAAGATGGCGAGGGATTTGAAATTACTTCAACAAGTTAGGACTCATTTGCAAAATTGGTCGAGTTAACGGATTGATACCGATATGGATACAGATTGGTACCGATCCAAACCACAATGGATTAGACCGATCGGGGCTTTCCCACATTGGACTTGGTCTCTTCGAGATCCTATTTTTGCGGCTATTATTCTGGATAGCCTGGGCTTCACTACAACTATAATAGAGGAGGATTTCGACATTTTAAGGGATCCTCTCTTTGTCTCTTGGATTCTCCTTGTGTAACACCCCGTATTCCAGCTACACTAAAGAGGATAAATTAAAGAATAATCAATTTAATATCCAGAATTAAGGGAAACAAATTACGTCATTGCGTCCATTTCGAAATTCTGGTCAAGATAAGACACCTGGTTTGCGTAAAACGGATAACGTATGAAGAAGTTATGAATGGTAGAAGTTTGACGAAAAGAGGAGGAAAAACCGGCGCACTTGACAAGTGTGCCAATGTATTTTTGCACTGGCGCACCTGTAAAGTGTACTCATGCTAATTTTCAGCATCCGGATCCAAGTGGGTGTCAACCCATGGCCCGATTCACCCTAATGCTGATGCTGAAGTCGAATTCTGGAGGCTTGCAGCTATAAATATACCCTCATTTATCTTGTTTTCTCATACTAAAAACAATGGAGGCCAAATGCTGTCAGTGCCTGAACTGAATCTAATCCTTTCTTCTTCTACAAATCAAGTTTAAAGATTCAAGTGTTTCAAGTGTAGATCTGAGATTCAAACTTCACTTTTCTCCTTCTGTTCTTATAGGTCCTATCATTGTGAGCTCAAGTTACCTTTAGGATCAAATAATTAAAAGTAAGACATGATATGAATGTGATTGGGCTATATGCTTAGGATTGAATCATGTTAGATCTACTTTTTTGATTATAGATCTAATTATAGAAAGATCATTTTGTAGCAATCATGTTGTAGTTTATTTGGATCTTAAGCGTTATCATGTTAGATCTACTTTTTGATTATGGATCTAATTCTTTTTAGATCATTTTGTACCTATCATGTTGTGGTTATTTTGGATCTTAACCTTATTTATGTCAGATCTAGTTTTGATTATGGATCTAATTCACTTTTTAGATCATTTGGTACTTATCATGTTGTGGTTATTTTGGATCTATCATTAGTTGGACATGTTTTAGATTTAGATCTAAACTTTCACCTAATTGTCATGACAAGTCTACCTTGGTTTCACTATTTAGATTACCTTGTTCCTATCATATTGCAGTTAAATAGGATCTATTATTAGTTTGACATCTAAATTATTATTTAGATCTTATCATGCCGGTTATGACATCCCTACTATGTTAAGATTAATTCTAATATCACATGTTCACTAGACCCGTTCATATATGTCCATCTTATCATTATATCGTTATATGATTATGCCATCATATGTTTATGTTAATCTTGTTAGAATAATAATTTCTGTCATCTTGTCCCTTTTAATTTAGCCTGCCTACTTTCTAACCTAGGCATGACGTTAAATTATGCGAATACATTAAAATGGGAACGAGGGGAAAAAAGGGTATAAATTGGGCATAATTTGTAAATGGAAAGTTTGGCATAATTTCATGTTTATGAACAAGAATTTGGGCATATAATTAACTATGAACATAATTGGGGAAAAAGAGGCATGGACACTCATAAAGACATAGGTATAATTAATTAATAATTGAAATGCCTAGGATTACACTAATTAGAAATTGTAATGGCACTTATGACACAAGGTTAGATTGCACTTGCGGTGGAAGTCTGCCCGGAACCGACCGGCGTATCCAGCGACTGCAAGTGGTGAATCTAATATGAGAGGTCTAAGTGCACAAATACAAGACGTGCTAAGACATGAGGTTAAGCCCAATTTGTAGAATAAGTCTGCCTGAACCCTCCCAGCACATCCAGCATCCACAAGTTGTAGGCTTAATGTGGGAGGTCTAGCGCATTATAACCATAAATGGATAAATGGTAATGAATTGGAATCAGATAATGAATAATACAAAGGGATTGTAAGATTACTTCCATTAATTACAATCTACGGGTGAAAGATTGTAAGATCTTTCCGTTAATTACAATCTAAAGAATAACATGTGATGGGGCTTACTAATAAACTTAAATGGATTAAGTAATATTTATATGAAATTAATAAGCAAGTGGAATTTTGGTAAGTGAAAAGAAGTCAATGTGAATGGGGATAACTTGTTAGTCTGTAATACTTAACCTGTTTAAATCCATAAGGATTGTATGAGCCTGCTGGATATGTGGGGTTAAGTAAACCTATTTAGTATGTGGGATTAAGTAAGCTTGTTAAATCTGTAGGGTTAAGTAAACTTGTTAAATCTGTAAGTGTTAAACGAACCTATTAATTTAGAAAACTTAACCTGCTAAATATGTTGGGTTATATGGACCCGTTAACTTGTAAAGTTTAATCCATAAATATGTAGAGGGTTATGTGAATCTATTAAATCTGTTAGGCATAACCTGTCAAAATCCTAGTTAGTTAGGGATATAAGATCTATAAGGGTTGCCTTGTGTCATCTGTTGTGTGGGACCCATATTAGTCAGTAACCTATTCTGGTATTAAAGGGGGACCCCGCACTAGGTAGGGGTCAGGGCACGCTTACTGAACTGATTGTAAGAGGTTCATCTGAGAGGAGGTGTGTACTGGCGCGTCCCAATGGACTCATGTGCATGCATGAGTATGGCCTGCATCTGGGAAAATAAGCCATTGTTGCACCAGTAAATAGGTATGTGTCCTTCTGTAGGTTGCCACTTTAGGAAGTAATAGACCCTGCTGTAGGGCCGACACAGGGTATTTATGGAATAGGGAGCCGATCGACTGGGGGGTAGTAAATAAGGTACATTTAGTCCTGTCTGTTTCTGTAGGGTACTTGTGTTTCTGTCTGGGCTTACACCCATTATTTCTGTTTAGGTACCAGATAATTTTGTTTGGGTTTAAACCCACTACTAGAGTACACCCAAAACTACCATTATATTTCTGTTGGGATCATCTTGTTTCTGTTAAGCAATTAGGGAGTATGTAATCCTGTTACATATCTGTTATACTAGTATTGTTGCAGAGAAATCTCTAGAAGCGCAATATACTCTATCATGTTTACCTTGTCACACTTACCTTCTATGATGATATCTCTCTTATCGACTTTGTATGCCTGTCATGATACTTTTACTTATTTACTTGCTAAAAGTAACTGGACTCGCCAGACTTTATGTCTAACCCTTTTTGTTTCCTCTTCTTTCTTCCGTTCCTCCCCCCAGGTTCGTAGGGTGGGAATTCTCAGGCTTAGTCAGGACTCTGTTATCATCTTTCTTGGAGCAGCTTTTGAAGTACTAGTCAGTTTCTATCTTTAACTACTATGGTGTTTTCACCAAAAAATGGCTTTAACACCAAAGGTACTAGAATTGTACTTCACCGATATGGTAAGAAAATAAATGTAGACGTACTTATTAACAATTGAAAGTAAAAATACGAATAAGGAAAAATAGAGACAAGATTAAGAGTGGTTCAGCCTTGTGCCAGGCCTACATCCACTATGAAGATTACTTGCATTCTTAAAATGGAGATTACAAATTACACCAACTCTCTTTTTTCATACATCTCTATATTCACTCAACATACTCTCATTTATACATATCAATCCTGGGATTTTATGAGAAAATGGTAGACTTTGAGGAGGAGAAGGACAAATGAATGATTGAGAAGGAGGATGTCTTTGATTTTCCGATCACAAGGTTGTACTAGGCTCCATGGCCAAACTGGTGATGAATCTTTGAATGGAGAAGATGGTCCAGATCTTTAAGGAATGATTGAGGATAGAATTTAGTAGCACCTCGTGGTTCAAAAAATTGGATCCCCTTTATGTTGGCAGCCATAGCCTATTTATAGGTGAGCCTCCTCGGAGAAGTGAGCTGAAGTTCATATATGTAGGCTATGGGTCCCTCATCTCATTATTGCAAATATGCCATCGCCCGAATGTAGCCAGCTGTTGACAACTGTATCCAGTTTTCATACGCGAGCAAAAGAGTGAGTGATTTAAATAAGCGGGGGGACGATCTTGATTCTCTGATGCGGCTATATCTGAATATGAGTGAGCGGGCGATTTTCTCTATAGTCTGGAGGCGATCGATCAAGGTTTGTGATTTGAGATGTAAGTGTACTTATCCTAAGAGCGGGCATCCAACCGACTGATAGATGATGTTTGATCGAAGTATTGGTGTTCGATCAATAAAACAAATGAGCGATCGGAGAGTTGCAGTCCATGAGCGGTCATCGAATATATGCGTGACCCTTGGCCCCTGTTCTGACACGGATGACCGAATTTTGATATTAGGTCAAGTGTCTTCTATTATTATGCAACTTTTACAGGATATATGACCTTTATCTTCATTAGGTCGCATTATTTATATTGTCCATAATGCATTACATCATCATCCCCGATCGTGCTGGGCAAATATCTTGCTTTGGATTTGATATTTGAACCTTGTTCTGTGCAGTTGCTTCCAACCTTTTGTGAGTTGTTTTGAGTGCCTCGGATAGGACCATGCATGACCCACCCTGATGACGTTCGTTCCGTAGGCTTCTGCTCGGATTTGATAGCTCAATGTGCGTGTGGATTCTTAAGGGATCAACATTTGCCCCTCGAAGTCCGTAATAATTTTTTTAACAAAGAATTACTGGCTTCGACATGACTGGTCGCAACATTGTTTGGTAGATTTAATCTGATTTACCGAAGGATCGTTCGTGCAAAACTCAGGATCGCTTCACTGCGGTAGATTGATGTCGTTCCTTTTTGATGGCGAGACGTTTGAATTATCTTTTCATCATTACCAACGGTCGAATCATGTGGATCATGCCAGCTGGATTTTGATGGGACACTTATTTCTGCAATCGAGTACCGAGTTGACGTAGTGAGAATGCTCTTGATGCATGTCCTTTAATCTTCCCTCTTATTTACTTATGTCTCATTCTATTTCACTTTTATTTTCCTTCAACAAGGTTTCTCAACCAAAAACTCCGCGTTTCTTTCTATCGCCACATTGCATAGCACAAGTTTGTCGATTCTTACTTATGCTTGTTCCTCTTTTGTAACTTATGATTTATTGAAATATAAGAGTAAATCCATCTTGCTTCGTTTATGTTTTTGCTGAAGGGTTGTTCTTGGCTTCTTTCCTCTCCTTTTTTAAAGAAAAACTTGTTTGGTTATCCCTTTAAATCCTTTGTTTGCGTGACTTTTCACTGGTCCATCTGCAGGATGGTTTTGTCCCCAGAACGACGTCGACTGGAAAGATACTTTGATTTGGATGTTCCGATAGACGAGATTCAGTCAACTGGTTAACTGTCTATGAATTCCCCCTTCCGTCCATCTTATACAGAGCTTCAGACTATCACTAATGGGTCACGTCATGTTCTTGAGCCATGCAATCCTAGGCTTGCTAAGCGATTCCAGGGGTGGAGCTTACAGGGAGTACCTTCTAATGTAAATATATCCCCGTCTGATTCCCAGACCTTTTCTTTTGATATGATTGCCGCGAAAGATCAGATGTTAGCTCGTCTTGAAACTGTTGTGCATCAATTTGGAAAGCACATGGATTTGTTCAAAAGCCACTCTGCAAAACAGATGAACGGTTGGGATACATTGGCTTGCGATCTCCAAATGCTCCATAAAGACAATCTTGAGCGTATTTCTGTTTTAGAAGATGATAAGGCGAAGTTGATTCGTTCCCTTAGATCCAAAGATAGCATGGTTGCTTCTTTTTCTCCAGGAGATGTCGAATCGGTGGTTTCTAAACGTGCTGATGAACTTCCATCCTGTTCTGCTCACGTTAAGTGGAAGGTAGGTAGGCCCGGGAAGGTCAGGGATCTGTAGCCTTCTTGTTTCATCTTTGGTTATTTCCCTTTTGAACTTTTAGACCGGTTGTATAAGCGGGTGTCGGCCCTCTCTCATGACATTATGCTGGTTTGTGACTCGTGTCGATCTTTGACACTTTGTGGGCTTGACGAATGGTTGTTTTGCTGGCTTTATGATGCTCTCGTGCTTTGTCTGCCACACCATGTCCTTTTACCCTGATTAGCAACATTTTTTTACCTGTATTTTATACTATAATTTCACGGACGATCGTGCGCTAATATCGTAATTATGGCGCATTACTTTTAGCGTTATTAATACGTCATCACAATTGGTTTATTGAGCTGAAAGCGATCAGCTTTTCATATTTATCTTAATTGGTAAACTCCGCGTCACTCTTTAACTTTAGCAATTAAGTTATTTGGGTATTTTAACTTGGATATATGTTTGTATATATGTTATTGTAGATTTAGGATGCGTTCAACCCCTCATCTCACTAACTCGGTGACCCTCGTTCTTCGGAGACGGGTTTTGAATGCTTGCCCCCATGGGGGGGACTTAGGTTTCAATGTTGTAATCCAATCTTGGCTTTGTTTGACTTGGTTAACAACAAAAAACAAAATCGGATACCCCCTTTCGGCTAGGATTTCTGTTACCCCCTTTCGGTTAGGATTTCTGCTTTGTGTTGGTCCTTCCAGCATGTTTGATCCCGGAGAGCGGGCACTAATTCATCTTATCGAGTTTTGACTCGATTCAATGAATTTGTGTCCTTCACCTAACAAGATGCTCCCCATTTTTTTTTTAATAATGTCGATTTTTCTGACTTTATGCTTTACCCTAGGAGGCAGACATTAGTTCATCTCATTGAGTTGTTTCTCGAGTCAAATAACTCATGTCCCGCACCTAAGAAGGTGCCCCTTTTATGGAGTTTAGCAATTTTTAACAGTAGGACATTTTGAGTTGCTTTCACCTCTGCACTGATTCCTTAGTTTGGTGTCAATCCTTTTGTTGAACGCGTGCCAAAAGGTTTGGTGTTTCATGATGAAAGACGGAACTCCTTAGCTTGGCACCCACTGGTCACTTGTTTGCCTACATAAAGAAGTCAATTTTTAGAAGAGATTTTGTAAATGTGTGATTCATATCTGCAAACGAAATTCCACATTCATTCATTTTATGTATATAATTCGAATGCGAAATTTTTGCAAGTATTTACAGCCCTTTCCATGTATTCTAATAGTGTGTTACAAAAAATAACGATCAATGGGCTCGTTGTTCCATGCTCGTGGAATCTGGAATCCATCTGTGGTGGCCAATTTGAAAGTACCACTTTTGAGTTTTTGGTTTATAACATAGGGCCCTTCCCAGTTGGGTCCAAACACTCCAGTACCGGTCATGATTTTCTTCAACACAAGGTCTCCAATTTCGAAAGTCTTGTGTCTGACTTTTGAATTGAAATGCCTTGCCACCCTTCTCTGATGTGCAGCTACTCTGAGTTATGCTTCCTTTCTTTTTTCCTCGAGTTGGTCGAGGGCTTCGAGTTGCAATCTCTCATTTTCTTTGTGATCAAAGTATATCCCTCTGTGGGTGTGGGGACTTCCAGTTCCACTGGTATCATGGCTTCAGAGCTGTAAGATAAAGAAAAGGGAGTATGCCCGGTCGCAGTTTTATGCGTGGTGCGATATGCTCATAATGCTAGTGGGAGTTTATCTACCCAGCTACATTTGGACTTCTCTAACCGCTTCTTAATGGTCGTTTTGATGGTTTTGTTTACTGCTTCCACTTGCCCATTCGCTTATGGATGGGCGACTGCTGAAAAGCTTTTCTAGATCTTATACTTAGCACAGAAATTTTGGAATTCTTCACTTTCAAGTTGGGTCCCGTTGTCTGTAATTATTCTTTGTGGTACCCCGAACCTGCATATGATATTTTTCAAGACAAAATTAATAACTTTCTTTGAAATTATGGTGACCAGTGGTTCTGCTTTGGCCCATTTTGTGAAGTAATCAACGACAACAATTGCATATTTAAAACCGGATTTTGCAGTGGGAAGGGCTCCTATGAGATCAATGCCCCAAATAGCAAATGGCCATGGGCTGACCATATGGGTTATATCTGTGGATGACATCCTTGGAATCTTGGAAAATCTTTCGCATCTGTCACACTTTTTAGTGTAGGCCATGGAGTCTTTATAGATATCTGGCCAGAAGTAACCGTATCACAAGATTTTCTTAGCCAACGTTTGTCCACCGGAATGGCCTCCACATTCCCCTTCGTGTAATTCCACCATGATTGCCTTTGATTCTTTTTCTGTAACACAACAAAGCAAGGGTGTAGAAAATCCACGTCTGTATAGCCGACCGTCCTAAACGAGATAAAAAGCGGCTTTTCGTAAAATCTTCCTTCGCTGCTTGGCTTCCGCCGGGAGTGCCCCGGTTATGAGGTATTCTTTGATTGGTGACATCCATGAGTTTGGTTCATCGGTTATGTCCATGACCCAATCCATCTCGGTCTGCCCCGTGCTTGGGCTGTAATGGACTTCCACCGGAACTAACCCCATAAGTTGTGCATCTCCTGTGCTTGCATATTTTGCCAATGAATCAGCTCTGGTGTTTTCTCCTCTGGGAATGTGATATATGGTGTAGTGCTCAAATGCTTCCAATAGTCCCAAGGCTTTTGAAAGATAATCCGGCAAGTTACCCATTTTGGCTTGGAATTCTCCTAGAACTTGGCATATCACCAGCTGGGAATCGCTGAAGATTTGTATAGTTTTTATCTGTAATTCTTTTGATAGTTTTATTCCTACGATGAGAGCTTCGTACTCAGCTTCGTTATTTGTCGATGGAAATTCTAGCCTTAGCACATAGCATAGAGATCTTCCTTCAGGGGTTTCCAAGACTACCCCTACCCCAGAAAAGTAATCGTTCGAGGCTCCATCAACAAATAATTCCCACTGGATGTTAGTTTCAATATCATCTTCCTCTTTTATCTCCCCTCGGTCGGTAAATTCTACGACAAAATCAGCGAGCGCTTTCCCGTTGATCGCTTTTCGAGGATGATATGTAATGTCATATTGACTAAGCTCAGTATTCCATTTTAATAACCTTCCGGAGGTCTCTGGTCGGAACAAAACTTGCCTTAGAGACTGGTCTGTGAGAACTTTAATAGGATGGGCCTGAAAATAGGGCCGAAGTTTCTTTGATGCAATAAGCGAGTTTTTTAAGCTTTGGATAATTCAATTCTGCCCCAGATAATCTCTTACTGATGTAATAGACTGGTCTTTGTACCTTCAAACCTTCCCTAATCAATGCTGCACTTAGAGCATGGACGGATACCGCCAGGTATAGAAACAGATCTTCTCCATCACTGGGTTTTGATAACATGGGAGGTGTTGCCATGTGTTGGATCAGTTCTTCAAAGGCTTTCTGACATTTAGAGGTTCACTGTATCTCTTTCTTTCCTTTCCTAAGGGTATCGAAAAATGGAAGACATCTGTCCGTTGCCCTGGATATGAAGCGATTTAAGGCCGCAATCTTCCCATTCAAATGTTGAAGTTCTTTCTTGGTTCCTGGGGGGCGCATTTCTCTCAATGCTGATATTTTGGCTGGATTAGCTTCTATGCCCCTAGCGTTGACCATAAACCTTAGGAACTAGCCCGAACAGACCCTGAAACAATATTTCAAGGGATTCAGCTTCATGCCATATTGTCGTAGGATATCGAACATCTAGGCTAGATCTTCTAAATGGTCTTCTGCTCTTTTGGACTTTACCAACATATCATCGACATAGACTTCTATTGTCCTACCAATTTGCTTCTTGAACATAGCATTTAGCAATCGTTGGTAAGTTGCCCCCGCATTTTTCTGGCCAAACGACATCACCTTCTAGCAATATAAGCCAAGATCAGTAATGAAACTTGTGTCTTCCTGGTCCGGCCTGTACATCATGAACGGTAATGAAAATTGTGTCAGTAATGAAACTTGCGTAAAACTGAATTATGAATGGCCTGTACATAATGAAACTTGCGTAAAATGGAATTATGAACGGCAGAAGTTTGGCGAAGAGAGCAGGAAAAACCGGCGCACTTGACAAGTGCGCCAAGGTATTTTTGCACTGGCGCATCTGTGAAGTGCGCCATGTTAATTTTCAGCATCCGGACCCAAGTGGGTGTCGACCCATGGCCCGATTCCCCCTAGGGCTGATGTGTCAGTCGAATTCTGGAGGCTGACAGTTATAAATATACCCTCGTTTCTCTTATTTTCTCATACTGAAAACAATGGAGGCCAAATGCTGTCAGTGTCTGAACTGAATCTAATTCTTTCTTCTTCTACAAATCAAGTTTAAATATTCAAGTGTTTCAAGTGTAGATCTGAGATTCAAACTTCACTTTTCTCCTTCTATTCTTATATATCCGATCACTGTGAGTTCAAGTGACCTTTAGGATTAAATAATTAAAAGTAAGACATGATATGACTGTGATTTGGGTATATGCTTAGGATTGAATCATGTTAGATCTACTTTTTTTATTATAGATCTAATTCTATTTAGATCATTTTGTACCTATCATGTTGTAGTTGATTTGGATCTTAACCGTTATCATGTTAGATCTACTTTTTGATTATGGATCTAATTCTTTTTAGATCATTTTGTACCTATCATCTTGTGGTTATTTTGGATCTTAACCTTATTTATGTCAGATCTAATTTTTATTATGAATCTAATTCACTTTTTATATCATTTGGTACTTATCATGTTGTGGTTAATTTGGATCTGTCATTAGTTGGACATGTTCTAGATTTAGATCTAAACTTTCACCTAATTGTCATGACAAGTCCACCTTGGTTTCACTGTTTAGATTACCATTCCTATCATATTGCGGATAAATAGGATCTATTATTAGTTTGACATCTAAATTATTATTTAGATCTTATCATGCCAGTTATGACATCCCTATTATGTTAAGATTGATTCTAATATCACATGTTCACTAGATCCGTTCATATATGTCCATTTTATCATTATGTCGTTATATGATTATGCCACCACATGTTTATGTTAATCTTATTAGAATAATCATTTCTGTCACCTTGTCCCTTTTATTTTAGCCTGACAACTTTCTAGCCTAGGCATGACGTTAAATAATGTGAATACATTAAAATGGGAACAAGGGGAAAAAACGGTATAAATTGGGCATAATTTATAAATGGAAAGTTTGGCATAATTTAATGTTTATGAACATGAATTTGGGCATATAATTAATTATGAACATAATTGGGGAAAAAGAGGCATGAACACCTATAATAACATATGTATAATTAATTAATAATTGAAATGCCTAGGATTACAGTAATTAGAAACTGTAATGGCACTTATGACACGAGGTTAGATTGCACTTGCGGTGGAAGTCTGCCCGGAACCGACCGGCATATCTAGCAATCGTAAGTGGTGAATCTAATGTGATAGGTCTAAGTTCACAAATACGAGACGTGCTAAGACACGAGGTTAAGCCCGATTTGTGGAATAAGTCTGCCCGGACCCACCCGGCACATCTAGCATCCACAAGTTATAGGCTTAATGTGGGAGGTCTAGCGCATTATAACCATAAATGGATAAATGGTAATAATTGGAATCAGATAATGAATAATACAAAGGATTGTAAGATTGCTTCCGTTAATTACAATCCAGGGGTGAAAGATTGTAAGATCACTTCTGTTAATTACAATCTAAAGAATAACATGTGATAAGGCTTATTAAATAACTTAAATGAATTAAGTTATATTTATGTGAAACTAATAAGCAAGTGGAATTTTGGCAAGCGAAAATAAGTCAATGTGAATGGGGATAACCTGTTAGTCTGTAATACTTAACTTGTTTAAATCCATAAGGATTGTATGAGCCTGTTGAATCTGTGGGGTTAAGTAAACCTATTAAGTGTGTAGGGTTAAGTAAGCCTGTTAAATCTGTAGGGTTAAGTAAACCTGTTAAATCTGTAAGGGTTATATGAACCTGTTAATTTAGAAAACTTAACCTATTAAATATGTTGGAGTTATATGGACCCGTTAACTTGTAAAGTTTAACCCGTAAATCTGTAGGGGGTTATGTGAATCTGCTAAATCTATTAGGCATAACCAGTCAAAATCCTAGTTAGTTGGGGACACAAGATCTGTAAGGGTTGGCTTGTGTCATCTGTTGTGTGGGACCCATATTAGTCAGTAACCCATTCTGGTATTAAAGGGAGACCTCGCACAATTAGGGGTGTAAATCGGTCGGACTGGACCGGACGGAGGCGTGATCAGTTTCTATCCTAAATTAAACCAGATCGGACACGGACCAGACAAACAAATTTCTCATACAAATTTTTTTGTCCTAACTCATATCCTAAATAAAATCGGTCGGACTCGAACATATGTTTTTCAGACATGGGCACAAACGATCCCGGTCGGATATGACTATTTATATCAAAATTTATAGTTTTTATTAGGTTTTCTCTCAACTACATACCAAATTACAAGAGAATACGGACGAATCCGAACG
This sequence comes from Allium sativum, assembly GCA_030737875.1. Lineage (NCBI taxonomy): Eukaryota > Viridiplantae > Streptophyta > Magnoliopsida > Asparagales > Amaryllidaceae > Allium > Allium sativum. Next base: position 980,087,488 of record CM060913.1, on the reverse strand, counting down.
AACATGAACCAAACGTGATTTTTTCTAGGACAAAATTTTGTTGTCCTAGCTCGTGTCCTAAATGAAAATCGGACGAACTCGGACAGACGTATTTCGGTCACGTAAACGAGTGGACGTCGAACATTCGAACAAAATTTACAGCCCTAACACTAGGTAGGGGTCAGGGCACGCTTACTGAACTGATTGTAAGAGGTTCATCTGAGAGGATGTGTGTACTGGCGCGTCCCAACGGAATCATGTGCGTGCATGAGTACGGCGTGCATCTGGGAAAATAAGTCATTGTAGCACCAGTAAATAGGTCTGTGTCCTTCTGTAGGTTGCCACTTTAGGAAGTAATACACCCTACTCTCGGGCCGACACATGGTATTTATGGAATAGGGAGCCGATCGATTGGGGGGTAATAAATAGGGTACATCTAGTCCTGTCTATTTCTGTGGGATACCTGTGTTTCTGTCTGGGCTAACACCCGTTACTTCTATTTAGGTACCGGATAATTCTATTTGGGTTAATACCCGTTACTATAGTACACCCAAAACTACTATTATATTTCTGTTGGGATCGTCCTGTTTCTGTTAAGTAATTAGGGAGTATGTACTCCTGTTACATATCTGTTATACTATTATTGGTGTAGAGAAATCTCTAGAAGCGCAATATACTCTATCATGTTTACCTTGACACACTTACCTATTATGATGATATCTCTCTTACCGACTTTGTATGCCTGTCATGGTACTTTTACTTATTTACTTGCTAAAAGTAACTGGACTCGTCAGAATTTATGTCTGACCCTTTTTGTTTCCTCTTCTTTCTTCCGTCCCCCCCCCCCCCACCCGCCCAGGCTCGCATGGTGGGAATTCTCAGGCTTAGTCAGGACTCAGTTATCATCTTGCTTGGAGCAGCTTTTGAAGTGCTGCTCAGTTTCTATCTTTAACTACTATGGCTTTGTCTCTTTTAGGGAATTATGCTTTTTATGTATTTTATGTACTCTGATGGTACAAGATAGAAGTTTTATATTATTGTAATGGGTTTTATGTAGTTTCAGACTTATAGTATTTTGGACCACGTTGTTATGATTTATATTTGAAATAAAATTTTAAATTCCGCTATTGCTTTTATATCTATCTTGTAATATTTCTGTTTTTGTTCACCTACAATGCTTCACGAAACTTAATGCATTCCCTTAGTGAATGACATTAACCGACGTGGGGTGTCACACTTTGGCTTTTGGTCACTCAAACGCAAGGATTCTGCCATTACCAACACCAACTCTCTTACCCTCTACATTTCTATAATTCAAAGGACCGTATTTGTAATTGTAAAGTATAATCAATACAGTGGACGTAGGCATGATTTGTCGAACCACTATAAATATTGTGTTCACTTTACTTTATCGTATTTTGTGTCTGGATCGTCATTGCTCTTCTGTGAGTATTAACCTAGACTTGGATGTTGGTGTTTGATCGTCCAAAATCAAGCATCAATAGAAGTTACCGTTCCACTATCGGTATACAATATATTTCATAAATACTTGCATTTCTTGTCATGTTTTGGTGCATCTGCTATCGAGTATTCATTTGTACTTGATTTTCGTTATGGGCACCTCATCAATATTTGCGATGAGACATAAATTAGATTGATCGGAATCATTATCGTTGTCACGTTTGAAAGACGAAGAGTCAGAATCATCCCTAGTTGCTTGAAAAACACTTTTCTTAATTTTAATTTTTTTAAACTGGCTTTTCGTCTTGTCGTCGTTGAGCAGTGGACAATGTTTATTAATATGCCTAAATTTATCATATGCATAACACTTAATTGACACCTAGCTTTAATTTCCTTCATTTCATGACTGGTCATTTTCTTGAATTTCTGAACCTGTGATAGTTTTCCCAATGAAAACCAGTTTAATTTCATCTAAGTTGGAGTTATCATGCTTGCTTGAAATGTTACGCTTTTCTCTCGAGTTTGATCTCTACTTGTCTACAAGTGAACTTCGTATAACATTAAATTTTCAATTATTCTTCACCTTTGAGTTGAGAAAGATCATTAGTTTTTTCAATTAATTATATTTTTCTTTTTCAATCGGTAGTTAAAGAATTCAAAATTCTTATAACTAAATCAAGTTAAGTAAATTTGACTACAAGTGCCAAGAAATCTTGTTGAATAGTCTGAAATTATGCATACATGTCAATGATTGACTCATTTGTCTTCTTTTGGAATGAAGAAAATTGATTTTGTAATATAGAAATCTTGATTTGCTTAACTTTAACTGTATATTCATGTGTAACCTGAAGTGCATGTCAAACATCGTAAACTGTGTGACATAGCATGACTCGCGAAAATTCATTTTTATCAAATGAACAACATAATACATTCACAGTTTTAACATTGTTAGTTGCCTCAGTCTTTTGTGTATTGGCTGATTGCTTATATTGGTTGTATGTGCTTCATATTTATTTTGTGTGGCTTGCCAAATTTCTATTGTGTTAGCTTTCATAAATAATCGCTTTAATGTAGACCAATAAGCATAATAAACCCAATGAAAAAAGTGGACGTCCAATAAATTTCTATTTAGAAATGTGCTTGTTATATTGTAAGCATATCAGTTACGTTATAACGGTAATTGATGAAGTCTGCTCTGATACCGATTGTAAATATGTGCTAAAATCGTGAGAACTTGTGTATGATATGTAATATGTTAATGAATATATATAATGATGCACAACAATCACACCAGAGCTTTTATACTGGCTTGGACCTCTCATCCTACATCTTGTCCTGAAGCTCTCATTCGACATTTCACTAATCAAAACCCTCGCTTCACGGCATAGGCTCATACAAACCCTCCTTCTTGACAAATTTTCATTCAGACATAGATTTTGACTGATAGTACAATTCTTTCTATAATCCTCCTTGAGTGTATTTCATGATTGTTTGTAGATTTATAGTAAGAAGTTTTGCTAGTGATAGCAAATGAATATGAATATAAGAGCAATTGGTCGCCCGATTGTTTTAGAGAATATACGAATATAAAGAACAAGAATGAAATTAGAAATTTAATCTTCATAAAAGCAACTCGTGTATATAGTTATTCAATAGTTTTAATCAATGGTTTCAACTCATCCGATTATTACATTCAATCGTAGGTTGTGACAGTTGGCAAAGAGATGCAGAGGAAGAGGAGAAAAACTTAAGTGCCTTTTTATGGTTTGCAGCTATTCAGTATGTCAGATGCCTAATGTATACAAGTCAAAAGTATGACTTTGGTCTAGGAAAATTCAGGGGACGTGAGTTAGATGTCTAGCCTGAAATTCAGACATCTGACTTAGTCCAGAATAATTCCCTCAAAATTAAATCAAATATCTGACCATTGTTTCAAATATCACGCATATATGTGCATGTGTGCACAGTGTGCACCAGACATCTGATCCATAGGGTCAGGCGTTTGATTTAGTATATAAATGAAGATCTGTTTACTTTGTTTATATAAATGTATATGCATGTGTGCATGTTTTTCAAGGTAGATCGTACAAGACATCTAAGATACAATGTAATCGAATAAAATATTCTTTTGTCAATTTCTTGAGTGTTCTTCGAGTTCTTTTATTAGTGGAATGATTTCATGGATGAAGCTCAATATTTGTGTCTTGCGTATCTGCAAACTTGTTAGATAACTTGATAATATATGAATGTATAATTGTTGTCATTAAAACCAGAGAGGTAAGGTTCTAAAATTCTTCTTTAAGGATTGACAAGTTTTCTGCTAATTGGTTGCCAATGCTTGGATATGAGATTGAATTATCTAATTGCCTGGAGAGCTTCCTTCCAGACTTTCTTGATCTTGACATGCTAAAATCTCCGGTCTCTTCTGGGAGGTATTGTCGTATCCTCTTCATTTGTGGGCTCTATTGTTTTAGAAGACTCTTGAGGCAAAGTCTCTTTAATAAGTTTTCTCACAGTTGCTAATTATTGCGTCAGATTATGGCCTTCAACCTCATCGTTAACAATCTTTGTCAAAGTTGAAGGTAGCCCGTTGTCCATATTTTCTAAGTTGAAGTTTGGAACAATATTATCTTCCGTGGTCCATAATTGGGCATCTTCCTGGTTATCGTTTATCCTTGATCTCACTATTTTGTTAAAACAAACACTTTGTGCAATCAAATTAAGGAGAAGGATTAACAGTGAATTAAAGACTCGAAGCCCTCCTTCTAGGGGCAAAAATGATAATAAATTTCTTTATTAACAACCCAAGTTGCACATGTGAAGTGGAGTATGAAGTCCTATGCAAATAGGTGGAGAAAAGGTTTGGAATTTAAAGAAGAACAATTTGTTTCGAGTTTCATAATCCAAAGGGAGTCGAATACAATGATGATACATGCCTATATCGATTCAAATTAATTTATAAATTGAGCCAATTTAACTTGAAAGCGAAACAAGGGTGTCGCCTCAAGTCAAGGGGAACGACCTAGGTATGAATAAATAATATATGCAATCAAATATGTAAGGAAAGTTTGAATGCTCTTCTTTAGTCCAATTATGATATGCAGTTACAATACTTTGAATCCATACGCTTAGCCAAATCCATAATATCACGAAATTGAAATGAGATGTTTGTCCTCATTCAATTCAGGGTTATAACAAAATGAAAAAGCAAGAAATGAGGAAAAGATAATTCAACCCCTTAAATAGTACCCCTCTGCCTTTAACTAAAGGTGTGACTTTGGCCCCGCTCCACTTAGGTGGCTTCGGTACCGATGATATTGGCTTCACTTGTATGCGTTTCATCTTCTCCTTGTTTGCCCGCTTGCTTCGATTTTGGTTCAATAGCACCGGCTTTAGTGTTGCCTTCACTCTACTTCTTTAAGGGCGACGCAAATGTGGAAACTGAAAGAGCATGCTTTTCCATTAGAATGAGCAAAGGTGATGCATCGTTTCTATTCAAGTAAGGCAATGATATTCCATGACGATAAGAGCCAATTTGATAGGCAAAGATACAATATACTGCTCTTGAATGAGGTGATAAACTTCCAAAGACGCGCGCCTTTCTTAGCTATTTTAGAGCGAAACAGTTTCCAAGTAGGATTAAGGAGTTATAGTTTTACAAAGTGGATCAAATATCTGGGAGGAACTAAGCATTTAATTGAATTTGAGGGCGGCACAATCCAATACCATTGTAAGAATGGGCAAAATAGTTTTTGGATTGAAGGATGCATTCTTGAGATGATACCTAATCTTTAAGCGAGACGTTGTTGCATGCTCTAACTATTGTTAACTGATGAATCACCCCTAAGACTTAAGAAATGAAAAGCTTTATGATCTTGGACATACAATGTGTCTTTTGATTTTGTGTGGCTATATAACTTCGATCTCCTTTGAAAGCGGTACACCATTGTTTAGTTGGAATGGAACAATACGGTTTCTTGGGATGAGCTAATATGATTCAAATTGGTAAGGAGAATGCAATGCTGCCTTCCAAGGCGATACAACCTCAAAATGAGGCGAAATCATTCTTTGCCATGCAAATTGTAACACCCCACCTCCGCCAGGGCCACTCACGAGTGATTGCACTAGCTTTGGAGGGGTGTTGTCTAGGTAAACATGCACAGAGATATCACAAGACATAACATAGATAAATAAATAAGTAAAGCAGCGGTAGAAATTTAAAAACCATAGTTAACCATTTCCAAAAACCAAAGTCAACTTACATCAAAATACTTAGTCATTATTTTCCAACTGCCACAAGTCTAGAAACATAAACTGAAAATAACATAAAGTAAACTATCCCCAAATTAGATGTGGTGAAGCCATAGCAAGCTCAAGTCCAAACCATACATGAGCTGTCAAGAAAGCAAGTCAAATGTCCAAGCTAAGCACTAGTGTTCCCTCCCTGAGAACCTGGGGGGGGGGGAACGGAAGAAAAGAGGCGAAAGAAAAAGGGTCAGTCATAAAGACTGGTAAGTCCTACCTACTATTAATATAAAAACTAATGAAGTTAACTAAACATGAGAAACTGAGATGAAACATAAAGATGGTAACTAACTGGCATGATAAATAGATAACAAGGTAGATCAAGTGTGGCATCGCATATACAAGGTTTAGTTTTGCACCAATAGTACTAGTATTCTAACCCATGTCAAGTATAAACAAGAAATGATCCCTTGGCCCAATATCATGAGATGACCCAAGTCAAGGTCCAACTACACGGTCTAGTCGATCGGCTCCCTATAAGCCTAACTCGTCGAGTGTCAGTGTCATACGGCCCAATCACGGAATGTAGTCAACTGTGCTAGGTCCACCCTAGGGTATATCAAGTCCTAGGGTGCCAACCACTGACACAAATCAAGCACGCACAGTCTAACCTACTGGTGCCCATGTCTGTTATTTTTCAACTCCGGACTATGTGCACGACCATAGCCCGCCTGAACCTACACTGTCGCACCTACTCAGCCGTCTTTCTGGTCGCTTACAATCAGCTCAGTAATCGTGCCCCACCCTAGCCTAGTCCCTAGGGTATCTTGATACATCCAAGAGGGTTACTGCTGAAAAGGACCACGTAACTAGGGTTTCTAACGGGTTAAGTGTGGTTAACCCTATCTAATCATGTTTCAAGTTGGTTAAGTGTATCCAAGTGGTTCATGACTTAACCCTATCATGTGGCATTAATTAACTTAATGCGCTCAACCTCTCACATTAGACTTTGTTGTGGTTACTGGATGTGTCGGGCGGGTCCGGGCAGATTTACGCCACAACCTAGTCTAACCTCGGGTTTCAAGCGCGATATGACCAACTACTCACATTGGATCCTATTGTTTGTAGCCACTGGATTTGTCGGGCGGTTCCGGGCAAATTTACGCTACAAACTCAACCCAACCTCGAGTTGTCCACTTTATGATTTTCTACATGTCATGACCACATTCAAGTTTTCAAGCATAATCAATTTTCATGCCATATTTCAAATCATGTTTTTCATGTCATTTCTAGTTCGCCTAACTACCCATAACGTATTCCCATCGCACGTAAATTCGCATAAATACAAATAGATCAAGAAGGGAACATAACAACATGACAAAGATGGGCATAAGGTGATAAAGTTGGTCATAAGTTAAACATGATGATATTTGAGGCAAAGGTGTTCATCACAACTAGCATATAGGATTATTGGCCTCCAAACATGTATGACATCAAACTTAGCAAATAGGGTGATAACATGATAATAGTTGACATAGAGTGATAAACTTGTGACTAGCATGTAGTTCAACATCATGGGTAAGTTAACATCAAGGTTATGAGGGGTTCTATGTTGCATTATGCATAATCCCCAAATAAAGCTCATAGCTTTCTACCCAAAAATCAAGATGAACGATACTAGGTTCATGATAGTTCCACAATCATAGATCAAGAGAGTCATGAATGGATCTATGCATACAATAATATCCCCAAGACAAGTATTACACAAAAAATCTCATTTCAACTTGCTACATGTTCATATTAATTTCATAGTTTAAATCTAAGAGTAGAGTGGGGCTTACAAAGCGTGGCTATGAGAACTAGACCAAAATAGAACAAGATAGAGACGTTGTAGAAGCTCTAGGAATGATGTAGCAACACTAGCAATCTCCAAACAAAGCCTTGAGAAATAAGTAGCTCCTTTGATTTGATGAAGAAAGATTGCTCCTTTGCCTTAGAAGCTCTCAAGATGAAGATGGAGGCCATGATTAGGGAGCATTTTGGCAGAATTTAGTTGTTAGGATGATTTGTGGTGGTTTAGGCTAGGTATTAGGGTGTTTTTATAGGTGTAGAGACAAGTTTAGGCCATAGGATTAACCCTAGTTTAGATCTGAACCATCAAATCCCGTCACAGGCCAACTGAACAGACCCAAAGGAGCAAACAGGTGCACCAGGCAAACATGGTCGACCAGGGAAGTCGACCCCCAAGTCGACACCCAAGTCGACTGGGCAGTCGACATGGGCTGGGGCAGGTCGACTCCCCAGTCGACCTGGGGTTGGGCGGGAAATTTTCCCGCCCAATCTGTTTCGGGCTGAATTCGAATTTCGGGCTGAATTTTGAATTTTCTGAAATAATCTATGGGCCATATCTTGGTCATACGGACTCCGATTTACGAAATTTCAGACTCGTTTCCAAGCAGAATTTCGAGACGAACGTAATGGCGTAACCCGTTCCCATTGATTCTTAACTTATGATTTAATTCTGCCCTGATTTCTTGTTTTAACATGTTATAAAAATTCGGGTTGTTACATTCTCCCCACCTTAAAGGATTTCGTCCCCGAAATCTCCAAGTTAGGAAGAACGTATCCTACCATCCATCATCCATCTACTCAAAACATCATCCACAAATAATCATTGTCCTTAAAAGATTTCTAATGATGTATGAATATATGCAAAAGTGTGTGTATATGCACCTATCTAATGCGAAAATTAGGTGGTTACTGACTCAGTAAACCTCCTTAATGCAGAATATGTTAGTGCAATGAGTCCAAATGTATGCAAATTCCTAACATAATTTATAATCTCTACATGAATGCACATAACATTCATCCATATGTAACATCCACGTGATAGCATAATAAGTTTCATTCATGAATAAGCATAAACACTCATGCATATGCAATATGAAAGTGTGTGAGCCGATCTTAGTGCCTAACGTGTATCATGCATCCACGAGTAACCACTTGCAAACACTTGCAACCATTTGCAACCATCAAGCATAACATGTTTCAAATACATGTTTCATCCAAAGGGTTTCTACCTAAGGTTCTCATGACAAGATTAACGAAATAACAAGATAAACATGGATAGCAAAAGAAAGATATGCTAACTGGGAAAAGAGATCGAGAATGTACCCTCAAAAAGAAATGGATAAAGCCCACGCATCTTCTCCTCGGTTTCCCAAGTTGCATCTTCATCGGCTTCACTCCACTGAACCTTTACTAACTTGACTTCTCGATTCCTCAGCTTCTTGATCTCCGTTCCCAAGATACGAATCGGAGCTCGCCTCAGGGTTGCCTCTTTCTCTACCTCCACGTCTTCAAGAATGCTAGGCTCAACTACTTCGGCTGATTCATGTAGGCATTTTCGGAGATGCGAGACATGAAAGACATTGTGCACTCCAGCCAGCTTCTCGAGCAATTCCACCCTATAAGCCATTTGCCCAATCTTCTCGATGATAGGGAAGGGTCCTACGAACCTTGGTGCTATCTTCCCAACTGCTCCAAAACGAACCACATTTCGCAAGGGAGAAACCTTCACAAAGACCATATCTCCCACTTCAAAGTCTAAGTCTGTCCTTCGCTTGTCTGCATAGGATTTCTGTCTGTCTTGGGCCGCTTTCATCCGCCTTCGAATCAACTCAACTTTCTCGGATGTGTCCCTTATCATGTCGGGCCCAAGTATAAGCTTATCCGTCGTCTCCCACCAACATGTTGGTGACTTGCACGGCCTCCCATACAAAGCTTCGAATGGTGCCATCCCTATGCTTGCTTGGTAGCTGTTATTATAAGCAAACTCTACGAGAGGAAGGTGGTCTTCCCAAGTGTCATCCCTATGCTTGCTTGGTAGCTGTTATTATAAGCAAACTCTACGAGAGGAAGGTGGTCTTCCCAAGTGCCACCAAAGTCAAGAATGCATAGCCTCAACAGATCTTCTGGTACCTTATTCACCCTTTCGGTCTGACCATCCGTCTGTGGGTGATAGGTTGTACTTAGATTCAATCGCGTACCCATCGCTTCTTGCAAACTATTCCAAAATTGGCTAGTGAAGATTGGGTCACGATCGCTCACTATGCTAGAAGGAACTCCATGCAATCGCACTATCTCTCGAAGATAAACAGATGCTAGCCATGATGTTGTCCTCTTGCTCTTCACTGGAATGAAATGAGCGCTCTTCGTGAGTCTATCCACTATGACCCATATGCTAGTATTCTCCTTCCTTGATCTCGGCAATCCATCCACAAAATCCATAGAGATACTTTCCCACTTCCATTGCGGGACCTCCAATGGATGCAGTAGCCCACCGGGCTTCTTCGACTCGACCTTTACTTGTTGGCAAACAATGCATCTAGAAACAAACTCTGCAACATCCTTTTTCATCCCATCCCAAAAGAAAATGCGCTTCATATCCCGGTACATCTTATCCCCTCCGGGATGTATGGTCATCCTCGAGTGATGCGCCTCCTCAAGAACTTTATTTACTAAGTCTCCCACTTGTGGGACACATAGTCTTCCATCGCGCCTTAGCCAACCCTTGTCATCAATAGTATATCTAGCGAGGTGACTTGACGTCTCACCACGAATCAACTTGTCCATGATCCCAACTATCTGCGGGTCTTCCCTCTGTGAAGCCCCAACTTGATCAAGAAGTGTAGGTCTAAGCTCAAGGGATGCTAAGGAACCAGTCATCGACCCAATAGCGGGTGTAAAATCAAAGGTTGCCAAGAACTCTAGGCTCTTCATCTCAACAAACAAGGGACTCAAAGTCAACCTTTTCTACTTAGCGCATCCGCCACAACATTACCCTTGCCAGGGGTATAAGCTATATCGAAGTCATATGATGCCAAGAATTCCATCCACCTCTGCTGCCTTAGATTCAAATCTTTCTGCGAGAAGAGGTACTTGAGCGACTTGTGATCAGTATATAACTCAAACCTTTCACCTACAAGATAATGGCGCCAAGATTTGAGTGCAAAGACGATCGCCGCCAACTCCAAATCATGAGTGGGATAGTTCTTCTCATGAATTTTGAGTTGCCTACTCCCAAAGCATATCACTCTCCCTTCTTGCATCAGGACAGCGCCTAATCCCGTGCCACATGCATCGGTGTACACGGTAAACAACTTCCCTCCATCGGGTAATGCTAGAACTGGAGCTGTGGTGAGGGCTTTCTTGAGCCTTTGAAAAGCAAGCTCACACTCTATGTCCCATGCAAAGACTAAGTTCTTCTTCGTTAACTTAGTGAGAGGGGCTGAAATCTTAGCGAAGTCCTTAATGAACTTCCTATAAAATCCTGCCAGACCGAGAAAGCTTCTCACTTCAGTTGCATTCCTCGGAACTTTCCAGTCTTGTACCGCCACTACTTTAGCGGGATCCATAGTTATGCCCTGCTTAGAAACTATATGCCCAAGGAACCGAACTTCCCTTCTCCAGAAATGGCATTTGGAGAACTTGGCTTTTAACTGATGAGCTCTAAGCGTATCCATAACCTCCTTGAGATGTATAGCACGCTCTTCCTCGTCCTTAGAGAAGATCAGAATATCATCCACGAAGACAACCACAAACTTGTTAAGGAACTCCCTAAACACCCTACTCATCAAATCAACGAAGTATGCGGGTGCATTAGTCAAACCGAACGGCATGACGAACCATTCAAAGAATCCATCTGGAGTCCTAAACGCAGTCTTGTCAATACTATCCTCAGCCACTCTAAGCTGATGGAATCCGGTGGCTAGATCGAGTTGAGAGAAAACAGAAGCACCTACGAGTTGGTCAAAGAGATCATCAATCCTCGGTAACGGGTGCCTATTCTTCTTTGTCAGCTTGTTTAACTCACGATAATCAACACATAGACGAAGCGAACCATCCGCCTTAGTAGCGAATACCACAGGAGCACCCCATTCAGAAATGCTTCGCCTAATGAAATTTTTCTCAAGCAACTCCTTGATTTGCTTGCTAAGCTCTCTTCTTTCTCGCGGGGACATGTGCCTAATAGGCAATGAAACTGGCTTGGCATTATCAACAAGATAAATACGGAAGTCTATCTCGCGTTTAGGGGGTAACCCCTTCACCTCATCAAAAACATCAGGATATTCTCGGACCACCCTCACAGATTGAAGATTATCAATAGACGAGTCGAGGGATTCAAGATAACATAACATGACGGGATCCAGAGGGTTACAAGAAATCTCTAGGGTATTGCCAAGGCGAGTCATAAGCCTCACTACCCTATGCTCACAATCGAGAATGGCTCCATAACTGGACAACCAATCCATGCCCAAAATCAACCCGTATCCCATGAACCCGAGAACATAAGCATTACATGTGAATTCTACGGTCAAGATAGAAATCCTCAAATCCATACAAATCATAGATAGATGGGCGGAACCCCCAATTGAATTTGAAACACTAACGGGATCCTCAACTAGACTAGTACTTAGGTGCAAACTTTCAACAATGTCAGAAGAAATAAAGGTATGCGATGCGCTAGAATCAAATAAAGTTCGAACAGGAAAACCAGAAATGTAAACAAGGCTTTCTACAGAAATACTACCTCGGTCTGGAGTTGGAGTAGTGTTGAGAGCATTCATCTGCCCTCCAGAAGGTCCTGCCCGCTGAGTTTGTCCTTGCCCCTGTCCTTGCTTCTTTGGGCAATCCTTACTGTAGTGTCCAGACTCTCCGCAATGAAAGCATTCTCCCAACTTCCTCTTCTTCTTCCTACAATCTTTGGCTATGTGTCCAGTGATCCCACAGAAGTTGCACTTCCTTGTCTCCCTTGCCTTGTTGTTGTTAGTCTTGTTACCCTTGTTGTTCTGGTTGTTCTGGTTGCCTCCCCACTTGGAGTCCGCCTTCTTGGTTTGAGTTTCATTAAGCTTAACTTCTTTCTTGCCATTCTTATCATCTCCTTGAAGCAAGGCCATATCCACTAAGCTCTCAAAAGTGGCCCCCATGGGTATATGAGACATGGCCAATCCTTGCAATGGCTCATTCAATCCTCGAGCAAAGCGTAGAGCCTTCTTCTGAGGTGTGTTAACCATGTCTAAACCGAATCGAGCAAGCTGGTTAAACTTATTCACATACTCCCTCACGGTCATGTCCCCTTGCTTCAAAGATATAAACCTCTCCATTTGCAGATTCTCTTCAGCAGATGATAGAAACTTAAGCCCAAACCTCATTCTAAAGTTGGCCCAAGTCTCTATAGGCCTGGTAGCGTTGGTGACTTCCCACCAATAAGCAGCTTCCTCTTTCAATAGCCATACTGCCAACAGAACTTTCCTACGATCTTCTACATCAAAGATAGCAAAAAGGTCTTCAGTTTCCCTTAACCAGTTTCTTGCCTCAACATAAGTCTTTGTCCCAACAAAATTCTTGCCACCCATCGCCTTAAAGTCTTTGCAAATCTTCGCGAAATCCGCTTGTGGACGCTGAGGAGGAGGAGGAACCTCAGGTACGGGAGGAGGAGTGGGAGTGTTTGCTGGGCCCGCATTGTTGGCCCTAGCTTCCAAGTACCTTCGGAACCATCCGGGTATGGGTACTCCCTCGGGAAGGTTAAGATCGGCCATGCTGAAAAAGGAAAAGATAGATTCAGAACGAGGAAACAAAGGATAGTGCTAATGGCTTTTTGGGGAATAGCCTTTTAAAATAAACTAGACTTTCCTTGGAAAAATACTTAATTGGTTTTGAAAATAGTTTTTCAAAAGGATTTTTAAAACTTTTTGTCCGGTCTAGTAAACCTCATGCTCTGATACCAAATGTAACACCCCACATCTGCCAGGGCCACTCACGAGTGATTGCACTAGCTTTGGAGGGGTGTTGTCTAGGTAAACATGCACAGAGATATCACAAGACAGAACATAGATAAATAAATAAGTAAAGCACTGGTAGAAATTTAAAAACCATAGTTAACCATTTCCAAAAACCAAAGTCAACTTACATCAAAATACTTAGTCATTATTTTCCAACTGCCACAAGTCTAGAAACATAAACTGAAAATAACATAAAGTAAACTATCCCCAAATTAGATGTGGTGAAGCCATAGCAAGCTCAAGTCCAAACCGTACATGAGCTGTCAAGAAAGCAAGCCAAATGTCCAAGCTAAGCACTAGTGTTCCCTCCCTGAGAACCTGGGGGGGGGGGGGAACGGAAGAAAAGAGGCGAAAGAAAAAGGGTCAGTCATAAAGACTGGTAAGTCCTACCTACTATTAATATAAAAACTAATGAAGTTAACTAAACATGAGAAACTGAGATGAAACATAAAGATGGTAACTAACTGGCATGATAAATAGATAACAAGGTAGATCAAGTGTGGCATCGCATATACAAGGTTTAGTTTTGCACCAATAGTACTAGTATTCTAACCCATGTCAAGTATAAACAAGAAATGATCCCTTGGCCCAATATCATGAGATGACCCAAGTCAAGGTCCAACTACACGGTCTAGTCGATCGGCTCCCTATAAGCCTAACTCGTCGAGTGTCGGTGTCATACGGCCCAATCACGGAATGTAGTCAAGTGTGCTAGGTCCACCCTAGGGTGTATCAAGTCCTAGGATGCCAACCACTGACACAAATCAAGCACGCACAGTCTAACCTACTGGTGCCCATGTCTGTTATTTTTCAACTCCGGACTATGTGCACGACCATAGCCCGCCTGAACCTACACTGGCGCACCTACTCAGCCGTCTTTCTGATCGCTTACAATCAGCCCAGTAATCGTGCCCCACCCTAGCCTAGTCCCTAGGGTATCGTGATACATCCAAGAGGGTTACTGCTGAAAAGGACCACGTAACTAGGGTTTCTAACGGGTTAAGTGTGGTTAACCATATCCAATCATGTTTTAAGTTGGTTAAGTGTATCCAAGTGGTTCATGACTTAACCCTATCATGTGGCATTAATTAACTTAATGCGCCCAACCTCTCACATTAGACTTTGTTGTGGTTACTGGATGTGTCGGGCGGGTCCGGGCAGATATACACAACAACCTAGTCTAACCTCGGGTTTCAAGCGCGATATGACCAACTACTCACATTGGATCCTATTGTTTGTAGCCACTGGATTTGCCGAGCGGTTCCGGGCAGATTTACGCTATAAACTCAACCCAACCTTGAGTTGTCCACTTTATGGTTTTCTACATGTCATGACCACATTCAAGTTTTCAAGCATAATCAATTTTCATGTCATATTTCAAATCATGTTTTTCATGTCATTTCTAGTTCGCCTAACTACCCATAATGTATTCCCATCGCACGTAAATTCGCATAAATACAAATAGATCAAGAAGGGAACATAACAACATGACAAAGATGGGCATAAGGTGATAAAGTTGGTCATAAGTTAAACATGATGATATTTGAGGCAAAGGTGTTCATCACAACTAGCATATAGGATTATTGGCCTCCAAACATGTATGATATCAAACTTAGCAAATAGGGTGATAACATGATTATAGTTGATATAGAGTGATAAACTTGTGACTAGCATGTAGTTCAACATCATGGACAAGTTAACATCAAGGTTATGAGGGGTTCTATGTTGCATTATGCATAATCCCCAAATAAAGCTCATGGCTTTCTACCCAAAAATCAAGATGAACGATACTAGGTTCATGATAGTTCCACAATCATAGATCAAGAGAGTCATGAATGGATCTATGCATACAATAATAGCCCCAAGACAAGTATTACACAAAAAATCTCATTTCAACTTGCTACATGTTCATATTAATTTCATAGTTTAAATCTAAGAGTAGAGTGGGGCTTACAAAGCGTGGCTATGAGAACTAGACCAAAATAGAACAAGATAGAGACGTTGTAGAAGCTCTAGGAATGATGTAGCAACACTAGCAATCTCCAAACAAAGCCTTGAGAAATAAGTAGCTCCTTTGATTTGATGAAGAAAGATTGCTCCTTTGCCTTAGAAGCTCTCAAGATGAAGATGGAGGCCATGATTACGGAGCATTTTGACAGAATTTAGTTGTTAGGATGATTTGTGGTGGTTTGGGTTGGTATTAGGGTGTTTTTATAGGTGTAGAGACAAGTTTAGGCCATAGGATTAACCCTAGTTTAGATCTGAACCATCAAATCTCGTCACAGGCCAACTGAACAGACCCAAAGGAGCAAACAGGTGCACCAGGCAAACATGGCCGACCAGGGAAGTCGACCCCCAGGTCGACACCCAAGTCGACTGGGCAGTCGACCTGGGCTGGGGCAGGTCGACTCCCCAGTCGACCAGGGGTTGGGCGGGAAATTTTCCCGCCCAATCTGTTTCGGGCTGAATTCGAATTTCGGGCTGAATTTTGAATTTTCTGAAATCTTCTATGGGCCATATCTTGGTCATACGAACTCGGATTTACGAAATTTCGGACTCGTTTCCAAGCAGAATTTCGAGACGAATGCAATGGCGTAACCCGTTCCCATTGATTCTTAACTTATGATTTAATTCTGCCCTGATTTCTTGTTTTAACATGTTATAAAAATTCGGGTTGTTACACAAATTCCTTTGCTTGGTTCTACGTTGTGTAGCTTATTTATCACTTCTCTCTTTTTCCAAATGATGTGGTCTTGGTTCTGACTTTCACGAAACAATCAAAGTGATGTCCTTTTCTTGGGATTGGAGTGGCGTGGTTTTTTCGTTAACCCTGAAGCTACACATCCAAATTTTGAGATGATGCAAATCTAATAAATAATAGTAAAGCAGAATACTTTTAGGCTCTTTCATTCATTTTAGGAGTTCTCTCTGTTCTCCTTAATTCTCTCTGGATATTTTATATTCAAGTAAAATGAAGAAAGAAGGTTAGTAAATAAGTGTAAAGTAATAAACTAAGGGTGCTGTTATTCATACCCCAATTTGCATATCCGGTCACCTTTATAAATTTAATACATATGATTATTTTTTATATTCTTCTGGCCACCATATATTATTCCTTCACTCAGTTATTTGCCACCGTACTCTTCGTAAAAAAAACATTTACTTCTTTATAATTTCAAACCCTAAACCCTTACAAAAGCATATAGTCTTTTGTGCCTAATAGAGATGAAAGACGAAGATAAAAAAAAGGTTAGAATTGCTTGATTTTTATTGTTTTTTATTATGATATAGAACATTTTGTTGGTTTTTTTTAATGGTTAGGTTTTCCATTGGATTTTAGGATTTTATTTCCACTCCATTGGAAATTTTAAGCTTGGAGGACATTAAATTTGATGACGTTGTAATAGAGAATGACAATATAAATTTTGACTTGTAGCGTTTTATCCATATAACTTACGTATCTTCTTTTATAAATTGATACATTAATTATTATTATTCTGTCGTTTGGTAGTTGAAGTATTTGAATGATGATAAATTGGACGATAAACATGATGGTTGTGATATATGATGCATGATGTTCAATCAAATGACTCAAAAGTCATAAATGTTGATTTGACGAATCATTTCACAACCGACAAAGTAAGTGCTCATTTATAAAAAAGTAAAATTGCTAATGTGATTATGAAAATGGATTAATAAATTAAATCAATTCACAACTGACGAAGTAAGGGAGAAAGGAAGCATTCGTGTGGAGGAAGGAGCTAGTGGCATCTGCATTCTTTGGTTACTAATTTAGACTGTTGCCGGAAGAGGAAATTTAAAATATTTTGGGTGCTATTAGTTTTGGTGGCCAGAAGTGTAAATAGGGGTGTGAATAGTAGCACCCTAAACTAATTTGAAGTGTAAAGTAATAAACTAATTCTCTCTGAATGTTTTATTTTCAAATTAGTTTATTACTTCACACTTATTTACTAACCTTCTTTCATCATTTTATCTCTTCTATCAGTTTACCTCTAGGCATGGACATTTTAGGGTTCACACAATTATTTACATATAATTTAACAATTAACTCCTACCATTTTATATTTAAGTCAACATATTTAAATTAGCTACAAAACCCGAAATTTAAGAAATTTAAATAAATTTAATTAACTAATGTTACTTTCAAATACTAAGGATTGTTAAAATTATATTATTATTTTTTGTCTTCACTTGTAACTACACTTCAAATTTTCAATATTCACTTAAGTCTCCCTCAATTCTTTTCTAATATTGTACATTTAATACAATATTTTATGATTAATTACATAGTATTAGAACTATTGAAATAACTTTAGCAAAGTATAATTCATTGATTAGCCTAATAAATTACATCAAATTAACTATATTCATATTAAAAAAAAATGTTTAAAAAAAAACAGTTCAAATATATAAATACGTCAATCACATAACATAAATTATACACATAATAGCTACCATAAATTTAAGTTTAACTCATTTCTATCAATATATTTACTCTGTATTGCATTGTAATATTAACGTCAAGTGTTTGCATTTCAAAATTTATTTAGTTATTTATAAAACACACAATATTACTTAACATTGTAGATCTAAGTCAATATGTTTAAATTAATTATATGATTTGAATTTACCAAATAAATTCAATCAACAAATTGTTACTAATTGGTTTAATCAGCACTAAATATGATGTTTTGAAATGTATACCATGTTCATATCAACAAAGAAGGAAAAATAATTCTTCTTTCAAATATATAGTTAAGTCATATAATTTTAATGATATATGTAAACGATAATATTAAATTTAATATATTATACATTTATATCAATAAAATTACCGTAATTGAGGGAAAACATTTTCAGCTTCAAATACCCACATTTTAATAGTTTTACATTTATTTACCAAACCCTCTCAAAATTTTCATGATATTTTATATTTAAATCCAAATGATTAATCTACTAATGAAATCTTAAGCTCTAATTATTGAATAGTTGGTCCATTTTTCTAACAGCTCTTAAAAATATTTGCAAATTTTACTACATATATTCATATTTAAAAAAAAAGTACTCTTCCATTCAATTGTAATGATATATAAATCATATAACATGAATTATGTGTATCAACAGTAATAACAAAATTAAATTGTAAATCTGATCTGATTCGTTTATATCAAGAAAGTACCATATATTATATCATAATTTTTTTTTAAAGTCAATAACACTATAACAAGTTTATATATTTTTTACAAATTTCTTTATAGTTTTTCGTGCTATACTATATAGTTAAATTAAGTTCATAATTTTACATTTAACTTATTCAAACAAATTCTATTAAATAATATTTGCTAATTCTTCGAATAAATTACTAACATACATCAATTTCAACATGTTATAGTATATTCATATTAACAAAAGTGGTTGAAAAAATTATCGAATACATGGACATGCATGTCTGTGCAAGCTATAAAACATAAATTACACAAAAACAAATGTTTCATATCAAAATTTATTATATATTGCATAACAAAGTTCTTATTTTAAAATTAAAATAATAAACGCTATTTTTAATAATTTTATCGTATGCAACACATTATTTACACACTTGCATGATGTAATAGACAATCAATACGTTGACGGACTTTGACACATCATTAATGGTTGCACAAGCGATCATGTTGGTGTTTGGAGGACAAAGGGAGGATCGGGATTAGAGCATGAACGAGTCTGCACGAGCTTTCCGTCGACTTCTGTTGCATGGCCAAGAGATTGCTAGGATAATTAGATTGCTAGGAGCATGCCATTATGAGGCTGAATGCTAGACGTTTTTTCTTATTAAACCGAGTTTATCACATAAAGCTTTTAAAAACGCTAGCTTCTTGCTCTGGGTGCGAAAAGCTTGTGCAAAAATACAAGCTATCTGATAAGCAAAGTTTAAAACTCACCAAAAAAGCTAACCTATGATTGCATTCCGGATCTCAGACTCGTCAAAATCTCCACCGCAAACAACTACTGTATTCAATAATCAAACATATCATGATTCATGCCCCCAAACAAATATAAACAACAATCAACTACAAACATTGCAGAAAATAATGTGTAGAAGTTAAAGAGGAAAAATAAGAAGAAAAAAACACGTCATCTTGAGTTCTTACTCCATCCACATTCAAAAGTGTGATCTTTATTTTTAGCGAACTCTATATTTTGCACCCATGAATCACTCTCCATCTAACCGTAGAAGTGTCACAGTCGAAACGTAGGTTACACCTAATGATTGGACGGTCGACTGGTTATGCATTCAATGGCAACAGAAGCTTTTTGACAAATTTTTTTTTTTTTTTTTTTTTTTTTAATTCATCGTCTCAAAGGTGGGACTTTTTCATTAAGATGCATTCAGCTCGCTCGACATGGTGTAACATGCGCTTGTAACTAAAGTTTCCAACAATACAGTGTAACCCATGCCTGTACACCACACTAGGGACTTATCCATATTAGCGGACACACGCAAATAACGACGGCACAAGAAAATTCTCATGAAATCAACAAGAAGAAACACATCCACTACTAACACGCATAGTGAGAAAGTAATTGCAATAAATCTATAGAGTAAAATGTCAAAGGAATGACCTGTCCTAAAAGAAATATAAATATTTACTGTACTACACTATACACCTGTACCCTGCACCTCAATAAACCATCTCTGAAATGTTTCTGACGACCTGAACGCTTGATAACTGCAGCTGACTCATCCACTGTTCATCTCCTGATAAAACCTATCCCTTCTTCAGTTCCTACAAATTTAGAACAGAAAATGAGTCTAAATATAGGCGTGCATATGTACATGTCTAAGCAAATAACGGGTTTAAATTTTGAATCTCATAAGCAAATAACCAGCAATGCAGTTATTTCAACCATCCCTCTCATTAAAGGCCTCCATAAACCCAGATTCAAACCCATAACTCATTAAAACCACCAGCATATCTCCATCCACTCTCCATCGATCGCCCACGCACTATAAATTAAAGCATATAGACAGCACAAACCATGAACAAACCAATACAATGAATCTCGTAAAGAACTTCTCTATTGCTCTCCTTTCTCTTATCGATGTACACACCATTGTAGCTTTCTTCATAAACCACAAACTCGTAGCATTTTTGCTATTGTGGTGCATTTTCATTTCTATTTTTGCCTACATTGTAACAAGACCGAACCCAGTTCTACTTCTAGACTACTCTTGCCTTCTACCCGATCCTGATAGAAGATGCGGCCTTGAAATATGCGAGTATTTTGGTAACAAATCAAGGAGATTTTCCGAGACAAGCGCGGAATTTATGCGATTGATAAACAAGAGGTCAGGTTTAGGAAATGAAACTTACGGACCCCCGTTCATTTTTCAAACTGACTATGAAGAGAAATTACAAAATGCGATTATAGAGGCTGAAGAGGGGACGTTAAGCGCGTGCAGATCTTTGTTTTCGAAAACATCCTTCGAAGTTAACAGGATCACACATGTTATATTTGGATGTAGCATGTTCTCTCCTTCGCCTTCATTGTCATCGCTTGTTGTAAACCGGTTTAAGCTTCGGGAGAATGTAAAGACATATAATCTTTCAGGCATGGGATGCGGTGGAGGTGCAATGGCGCTTGATCTTGCATCTAGATTACTTACACGTGAAGTTGGATATGTTTTGATAGTGGTTACTGAAAATACAAGCCTCAACTGGTAAATTATCATTATTTGCTCCAGCAATTTTTCATAATACTCAATTACACTGATCAGTGCTGGTAAATTCCTTAAAAAAAATTGCACCAATCCCACAAAATATACTTAAGGTTATCCAAAATAAGCTATTTGGTTTTTTTCACCAGTATTTTGGATCGATATAATAGTTTGAACATCAAATTACCGATGTATTTGATAGGTACTTTGGCAATGAACGTTCTATGCTTGTAACGAACTGCATATTCCGTGTTGGCACAGCAGCAGCAATCATCACTAATGACCCTTCCTTTCGCTATCGTGCAAAATTGGAGCTTCTATTCAACCTCCGTACCCACCATGGAGCAGATGATGCTTCCTACAATGCTGCAATGCAGCAAGAAGATGAGAAAGGTGGTGTTGGTGTTGCCTTAACTAAAGACCTAGTTCGAGTTGCTGGTTCCGCACTTAAGGATCATATTTCTACACTTGCACCACAGGTTCTACCAATATCTGAGCTAGTAAAACACGCCTTTAATGTCATGAAAAATTTGACAATGTTTGATAATAAAGGACAACAGCAGAAAGCTGTGCCAAATTTTATGAAAGCATTTGAGCACATATGCTTTCATGCGGGAGGGAAAGCAGTCATTAACTCAGTTGGGAGGATAATGAAGTTTGACGAGGAGGTGCTAGAGCCAGCTAGGATGTGTTTGCACAGATTTGGTAATACATCTAGCAGTTTACTTTTTTATGAATTGGCATATTTTGAGGCCAAGAAGAGGATAAAAGAAGGAGACCGACTTTGGATGCTAGGATTTGGGACAGGGTTCAAGGCATGCAGTGTGATTTGGAGAGCATTGAAAGATGCTCGCCAGGATTCTGATAATCCTTGGAATGACTGCATCCATAGGTATCCAGTTAAAACTTGATGACAATAAGGTGTCCCTCTCTATCTATTCAAAAGGGATCTGAAAAAAAATAAGGAAAAAAAAAAATCATAAGGATTCATACGTGTTAGAACCTTAGTTTGTATTATATATACGGTTTAAGTAGGTGTGGAAAGCATTATTTCATAACATTCAATTAATATATGATTATAAATAAGATATTGACATTGCATCTATAGGACTTTATCTTGTTCTTCTTTTGAAGTACCAGTAGTGTTAAAGTAAGGCTGTAACACTAAAGAAGCCTACAATATTCTTCCATACTTAGCGAGGTAATGCATTGCTCACGATGTGTTAAAGGAGAAAATGTGAGCAAGAGAGGAACTATTCTTCTTTGCCTTTTTACTATTTCAGATCTCTTTTGGTTGTAGATTTCATTTTTTTATTATTCTGATTTATATTTCAAGAAGATTTTTTTTTATCATTATTGTTTCTTGAAGAAACATATATAAGAATAATACGAATCTAGAAGATTGTATTAATTTTAGATCCAATAGTGGTATTGATTCAGCACACCTAAAGTAAATGGAAATACATTATAAACTTAATTTCTAACATTTGAATTAAAAGTTGAGAACCTGCAGTTCCTATAATGCTAAAGCGAGTTTCCATGAATAATCAATTTTAAGTTTCTTTGTAATAAAGGATCAGAAATCTCAAGAAAAATTTATTAGAAATTCAAATCATTAGAGGGAAATATACGAGATCAACTGTTCATATATATATATATATATATATATATATATATATATATATATATATATATATATATATATATATATATATATACATATACATATGATATGATTAGATAATACTTAAAAGACTATCATTTTCTTAGTCAAAATTCATTAGTATGATTTCCTTATAGCTATATAGTATGACACTTATTAAAGAACTATAAAAAGCAAAGTTGTGTGTTATTTGATTGCTTATATGTTGGTTTTATTGTTCATGTAAGTTCAGAATAATACTCCGGTAGAGTTAATTAAGTTGAACGAGATAATCAAATAATATCCAAGCAAATCACCAAGTGCAACAAATTTGGTTAAAAATATGAAACAAAATTATGATGGAAATCAAGTTAACGTTGGAGGTAAGCATCATTGATATCATCAAAGCTATATAAAAATAACTATTAATGTAATGGCTCGGCTCGGTTGACCTGGAGATCAACAAGTAATAAGATTTCATGCTTCAACCATTAATTTGCTTGAACTGAAACCTAAAAGATTTGTATATTGAATTAGTTTATTGACAAAATATTTTGTTAAAGCAACCAACATATAAGTAAATAAAAATCAATGAGTGAAAAAAATGATTCTTTTATGCTTATTTAAAGCTCTAGAAGAGATTTTTCTTATTTTTCTAAAAGTTGAGAAAAACTTGCACTGAATTTAGAATATCCAGAAGAGATAAAAGGATTTATGTCCATGATTATTTATTTTTTGCATTATTATTACATATTGCTGACAAGAATTAGTAAAATCATTGAATTAGTTTGCTATTATTTATTTTGCTAAGTTGTAAATACTATGAAAGATTAGTTTTATGTCTGTTTAGCATTGATTACATTAAATAAATACAGCGATACACTTGATATTTATTCTATTGTTATCCAAATCAAGGAAAAAACACTTGAAAATTTAGTTATTTATAATTTCCATTTTTTGAATCAAGATTGAAAACTTGATTTTTTTTTTTCTTCGATGCTTTTTTATACATCTAATATAACTTAAACCGGATGTTTAATTGAGTACTATAAAAACATAACAAACTTAAGTTTTACTAGTCACATTATGTTATAAAACCTGAAGTTCTGATAAATTATTTTTTGTGATAAGTTATTTTTTTGTGTGCGTATGTTTACCTAAATAGTTAGAGAAATAAATACATTTTAATATTCTTCGAAACAGAGAACTCATATGCAATATTGTGTATGTTTATGTGGCTGTTAAAATATTAATCTCTTGAAGAGATGTTTTAAAAGTTGTATTTATATATTTGTATTGAAAAATCCAATAGATGTTATAAAAAAATCTATTTTTATTGAATTGCTTTAAGAAATATGCAATACTCTAAAAGTGATGTTTATAATGTATCCTCAAAAGTTATATTATATCTTCTTATAGCACAATAAAAGAATTATTGTGAAATGTTTTCATATATGATACAACACTTTAAAAAGTGATATGGCAATAAATAACTCAAAGAATTTGTAGATCAACATACAACTACTGATCAGTAGGTACAAAATATATTTACAAAATTCAGTCTATCATTATTGTGACAAGTAACACCATTAGATAATTTTAAGAGCAACTAGTGATCAGTGATCTATTATTTTTTTGAAAATATTCTATGAACTGCATATCATATGCGTAACTATTTCTTAAAGAAATATATTTCGATATTCTCCTGTAGAGATCATGAATATGTCATATCATACTTTTGCGGAAGCTATAAATATCTTCTTGAA
The DNA here is from genome assembly GCA_030737875.1 of Allium sativum. NCBI lineage: Eukaryota > Viridiplantae > Streptophyta > Magnoliopsida > Asparagales > Amaryllidaceae > Allium > Allium sativum. Next base: position 980,062,813 of record CM060913.1, on the reverse strand, counting down.
AAGATCTGTATGTGCAACTAATTTATTTTTATGAAATGCTAAGTGCTTGTAAGATACTCTTACTTTGTTATAAGTATATCACTTTTATTTAAATCTCTTCTAAGTTAGCCTAATTAATGTTCAAACGTGACATTTATGGTATAATGAAGGAATAAAATTTTAAAATTTGAAGTTTATATATTTTATTTGAACCAAAAGTCCAATATAGTTTAAAACCAAATGTTTTTAATATTATCATGCAGTCTCAAAGGATTCACATTGACATTGGTCCATAAAAAAATAAAAATAAAAATTGGATCCCTGTAATATTTTGTTCTAAAAATCACTGGCTCAAACGAAAAAGAAATCACGAACTTAATTTTTTTACGTTTTCCTTTTACCCTGATAATAACATCAGTTACCATCTCAAATCACAATCAATTTCAAATGCAAAAAAACAAAATGCCTAAATTATTTGCAGATAAAAAAAATGATCATTTGAAGAAATGAGGTGTATCGACAAATTCGACGGTGGGATACCATATAAAAAGAATTGTTCGATATATGCATATTAATTTTCTATGAATGATATATTTTCATCTGATCAGATGCATATTGACAAATGAGATTACTGATAATTTGATATAAAAATCTGATGCAGTTCGATTAATATATCGTATTTTTTTAAATTAACAACTAAAAAAAAAGGATTGTTGTAAAGAAGAATAATTTGGTAAAATAAACTTTATTTGTTAAGGGGGTGCTATCTGCATTGGTACTCCCCTTAACAAATTCTATTTTCTTTTTAAATTGACCCCGCTTAACAATACTTGGAGCGTCAATAACAATCCCCTTTATAATATATATATTTGTAATATGTGAACGTATTATATTCATATACGTAAATATTCAACTAACCTGAAGTTTGTTATAAGCTCATCTTATAGATTATGCATGGATATTATTTAGTAATTCAAAAAATCGACCGACAAAAATATTAACTGACCTGAAGTCATGTGTGTATCCAAATGATCTATATAATTAGAAATTTCCTTGAAATTATTATATCAATGAAAGAAAATAAGCAATATAATATGAATGCATCTTATCAACTAATAAAAGCATTATCCTCCTACAACTGAAATACATATAATGTATCTATATAATAAAATTCCCCTCTTGGACAAACAACAAAACAAAGAGTGGTTCGGATTTAATCCCACAAAAACAAATTCACCGTCCTAATTTAAACACATCCCCTGATATTTTGATTGTCACATCATCCGCATTTGTCTTATATTTAGTTATCACGCGTATCGGTAACTTTGCTCTCTCACTTTCACGTTCCCACGTCTTCCTCCACTCCATTCTAAATTCTTTCTTCCACCAACCATTTTTATATATTTGTAGATAACCTCTTCTATCTTCTCTTCCCGCAAGTCGCAACTTCACCTTCTCTTCCCATTTAATCCCATCTCCACCCAATTCACGCATTCTAATCTTCCCGCTCAACATTTTTCCGCTTACCAATTCACTTATCGTACACGATGATTATGTCCTCTGTACACGATGTGCGACAACAAGCAGCAAAAATATTAAATAATCTCATCATTCACGGAAATCTTTGGACAGATGAATATTATATTGTTTCCAAAATTTTATGTTTGCTACATGAATATGAGGTTAATGTCATTTATTAGCTGCGAATTGATATCGTTTACGGCTTATTTGAATATATTATGTTGATATGTTTGGTAATTCAAATTGTTTACGGCTTATTTAAATATATTCTGTTGATATGTTTGGTAATTTAAATTTTCTTAACATTTATTAGCTACGAATTGATATCGTTTAATTCACTGGAAATTAGGAAATTGGGATTTATTGATTTCTTTCAGTAGTTACAAGAACCATATCTTTACCATCGTCATACCTTGCATCAGTTGCTAGACTGAAATACGATTGAGCAGGTATTCTCTAAAAAATTCTGTTATATTTAATATTTTTTGGATCTTGGCAGATGCAAATCATTTTTACATATATTACCCTTGATTGATGCACATAAACTGACAATTGCTTTGGATATTTGGGTTCGTTACATTCACTTTCACAGTTCATTCTCCTGTAATTTTTATCTCAAATTCAGCTTTTATTTATTTATTTGAATTTGTGGAATTATGTACCGTGCAGTTAAAAGGAATGAACATACAAAAATTCAATGTTAACGTATATTATGTACACAAAAAATTACATGTTTTGGTTTCTTTCCATTGTTGAAACTGCCTATTTACTCAATCGTAGACATGATTACATTTTATTTGACTGCAATCTAAAATTTGAATTTTTTATTGTTTCTCTAATACATTGCTCATCTCCTCAGCATACTATATTTTCCAAGTTCTTTAATTGTTGTTGTTCATATGTGATTTGTTTGACTATAGGAAGAGATTTGGATACCAGGAAATAAATTAAATATTGGTTGACATATTTGCTTACCCACTATTTTTATATTAAGCAATCTTATGGACACTCATATTTATGGTGACAAATTGTTGTCAGTAATTTGTATTTGACTTTAACGTAAAATAATTGCATGATTCGGTAAAACTATAACACCATAAATTATAATATGACATGGCTTTTTGACCCACTAAAATCAGTTCTCATCTAACCTTTTTTTCTTTTTGACTAAAATGTTAACAAATAAGGCATAATGTTAATTCTATATTTATAGAATGCATCCGTTATTATAAGGTATTAAAAAAAGAAACTATGTGAACCCATTGCTTATTAATATTGAACTACCCTTACGTTCAGAAAAAACATGAAAACTTAAATATTAAACATCAGATATGCATGATTTCAATAAGTACACTTCTGCTTGCAGCATATACACTAAAAGAAATGTATCATGTAAACATTCATGGTAAAATACATATTACCTGCAATTAAAGAATTAATTCAGTAGTTATATTACAGCTTATCTACAACATAAATATGCTTTTTCATGTCACATTTCCATTCAAAATCTTTCCAAACTATTCTATAAAAATGCGTATTATTCAAAATTCCATTTATGAAGAAATGTGGGTACCAGTGAACAAATTCGTATATTAGTTGACACAATAGTGTTATCCATAACAACTATATACAAACATCTATTATATGCATAATAATACATACTTCATATCATGTAATTTTAAATATTTTGTCATAGCTCAATTTTTTAATACATGACAAGCATCTTATTATTCTACACTTCAGGTGGATTAAACTTTCTTGAATCGCAAAAAATGAATAAACAAATTAGATATTGAAACAATGAGACTGCCCAAATGTAATAGATATTGAACGAGTGAAATTATCTTTATCATTGTTTATGTCTGAATGTCCGGCGACAAATAAGTTGTATTGATATGAGTACTAACATATATGTCTTCTATACGTATACAAATTAATTTAGTGATTAATTCTCTTCATCATTCTAATATGAGTAAAATTCTTTTTATCATTCTAATGTTTTGATTAATTCTGAAAGCTTGCTGTGTGTATCATATGGGTTGGATTTTAATTTTAATTTTATGATCTTTTTATGGTGCAGTATAGACAAAGTTTTAAGAAAATTAGTTTACCATGACAAACTAAGCATCTTTTCTGCATAACCAGTGAGTTTTCTTAATTGATTTTGATTTGAATCTTATGGGCCATATTAGAATTTAGTGATTGAAACAATTATATACAATTGAATTTGGTCACATAGACCTTTAACAGTTGGCATTGCTGATCCTTCATTATACAAATCATCTTTGATTTAAAAAAAATAAAGTTTGATATCCCTTATCACATTTTCCTTGCCTCAAGTTAATGTTTTCCAAATTAATTTGCTTAGTTGATGTTTAGTGAAGGATATAAAGAAACGCTGCATATTTTCCATATGCTTAAGTAAGAAACGCAATAGACAACTAATATACATATAAACACTGTTTTTATGCTCTTTTTGTTGTGTAGGATAGGTAACTATTGAAGTTTTAACAAATCTAGCTGACAAAGGAAAATTTAACATATTTTCTCTGTATCCATTGAATTTTTTAATTGATTCAACTACCATAGTGATTTATCGGCGTCATTTTAGTTATATTACTCAATTTTTCTATCTTTAATCAGGTAATGCCAAACTATAGTAATTTTCTGCACAAAATGTTTATAGCATTAATAGTTGATTATTCTTCCCTGTACTCAAAACCTTGCATCTTCCTACTATCATAATGCAAATTATAGTATACTATATCTTGATTATTATATCACATATCCTTGCGTTAGATTTCCTTAAATAAATTATTTCTTAAGATTGGCTTCCTTAATTTCACCATGTTTCCTTAACATATCATTGTTCTATGGTAACATACCATTGCATTTTATCCTTGCAATAACCAATATATTTTTAGAGTTTCAGTTCAAAAAAATGTACATTAGTTAGCATTTTGAAAACGATTATGAAATTACGTTATTCATGAATATATTAATTTTTTGACAAGAGTACCATCGAAGGTAACTTTTACTGCTTTTACAATTATTTATATAAAAGAATACTGTCTTTTGTTATAGCCAAATGCAACTAAATTATATGTTACTAATACTGTATTACATTTCCTTAACCACATCATTCCCTGATGCTAAATCTCCTTAACTTTATTTTATTTCCATATGATATTTGTTATTTTTTGCAGTTTTAAATGATCAATAGTAAAGTAATTGCATTCACATTTAAGAAACTAATGTGAAAATTAGGCATAATTATGGATTGTTTTCTATAAAAAGCTTTGTTAATTTAGCATTAAGTCAGTATGAAACAATTTCAATCTCATAGGTAACTGATTACCTGCAAATCAACTTCAAATTCATTTTTGGTTAATGCCTTTTTTTAAGTAGAACAGTAAATGGCATTACAATTTTTGATTCGATAGACAATTGTAATTTAAGGCAAGAAGATCCAATTACATATTATAAAAGAGCAACACACTAAATTTACATTACATACTACTTAAATCTTGGTGGACCAAATGTAGAGAAATTTTGTGCAAATAGCATCCTATAAAATTATCACCAATTATTGTAATATCAATGAATATTAAATGTTTACACGTGTTCATATTGAAAAGATGTTAACAAAAAAAGAATTAATTGAAACCCATAATTTAACAAGTTTGAAAAATAACAATAATGAAATAGATGTATTCATAAAACATTCTATGACAGCAGAACTTCTACGAAAGACAAGTCTAATTATTTGGGTTGAGTGCATATGCAACATAGATTTTATGTTGAGACAGTTGACCGTACTCATATTTCTATCATTATTGTGTTCAACCAATGCAGATTAACACATATATGGTTGTTTAATTCATCATTTCGTACATATATCTTTTCATCAACCCAATAGAGATAGATAAAATTTGACACTGTTTATACTACGTGCAAGTTGTACCTACTCGCTATACATGCATCATTTACTTCTTGCTATAAAATTTAGTTTCTACAATAGAATCCTAACACATACATATATCACTTACATTATATATTTTGCTATTATACGATATGTTCTCACCGCATATTCATAAATGCAAATTACAACACTCGAAAGTCTATGCTTCCGTGCATCGCACGGGTTTCCACTCGTTTGCTAATAATAATGTGATAATGGATCAAAAATGAGAATAAAAAGAGGGTTATTATTTAATGTAGCAATGTTTGTCAACATTGAGGAGGAGAATAAAGGGATACAAATACATGTTGATCATTAGTGTTAAATATTTGTTAACATAGACAATGATGCAAAATATTAAGTAACTTGAATAAATTATCAATTACATCTCTAATATACTTTCTCCAATATAGATTTGAATCACTGAAGGATCAAAAGGTGAGGACCACAACTGAAATGTGATATAGAAGTCAATTCAAAATATTTTTGGAGTAAGTCGTAAAAATGTCAAATAAAAGAGATGAGTGTTTTTGAAGAAACACTTAAGGTTACTTTAAAAGAGACTCATGACATGATTGTCAAATAACCCTAGGAGTGGTTTAGATATCCAAAACATGATAAATAAAGAGATTTCAATAAATCTTATCGAGAACTGATAATAGATAATCATAATTGATGAATTTGTAAAACGCTTATGTTAACTGATAGATTAAAACCCTAGAATTAGGGGAGAACATGATTGGTCATCATGAATTCTTTCCTAAACGAGAAATGTGGACCTATAGTCCGTAAATTATAATTTAAAACATGTATATAAAATGGAAAAGCACACTAGAAATACTGAAGCACTATACGGTGTCAACATGTTATATGCCATGAGCATTACACTTTCAGAGATAATTGAACTGATTAAAGTAGTGAAAGTGTTTGAAACATTTAGAAAACTCTAAAGGTATAAAAATGAAAGTATATAAATTTCGGAAGAATGTAAATAACTTTGGTAATGATAAAGAATGCAAAAAACAAGAAATGTAGATAACGACATTCTTTACAATATTGTTGTGATGGAAATTTTGATATAATTCATGATGAATATATTATTTTCTACTTTTAAAAATTGTTGTACCGAAACTCTCAACATCCATTGAAGTGGTAGTTGCAATATCAAAACTTATTAAAATATACAAGTTTCTGAAGGATATAAATAATATTTGTAGTTATAAAGAATGTTAAGGACATGATGGCAGGTTACAACATTCTTCTAAGTATTGTTGTAATAAAAATCTTGATATACTTCAAGGTGAGTAGATTACTTCTTGTTTCATAGTGTTGTAATGAAACTTGTATTTTTTTATCAAATGTTTATTGCAATACGCAAACCTGATTGAAGCATAAAATTGTAAGTACATGAAGTGTATTCATAAATAGATACTAGTAGCATACAAATCACAAACAAAAGGCGCTTTAAATAAGAAAACATGTCTGGAGCATGAAAATGCATATGAAGTTTTTGTTCATTAAGAAGTATCTATAAGCAATTTGAGTTATCAAAAGATGAATATGAATTCAAAGAAAATTATTAAATCAAAAGAAGCATCCATAAGTATGTCACACTGCTCTCTTTTTCTTTAACTAAGATTTTTTCCATTGGATTTTTCTTAGTAAGTTTTTAACGATACATTATCTTGATCCAGAAGTATCAACCCAAAAGTAACATACAAAAATAAGTTATAATGTATTCTTTTTCCTTATTTAAGAATTTTTTCCACTAGATTTTTCTTATTAAGGTTTTAACGAGACATTACATTGATCTGGAAGTATCAAACTCTATTTGACGGAGTAAATTATTGAAATATGTTATATGATATTATACTCTTTTTTGCTTCAATAAGATTTTTCTTACAGGGTTTTTCTTAGTAAGGTTTTAACGAGGCACTATCCTGATCTAGAAGTATCAAACTGCATTAGATGAAATGAGATATTAAAATATATCATTGTACTCTTTTTTCTTCACTAAGATTTTTTTCCACTGGGGTTTTCTTAGTAAGGTTTTGATGAGGCATTGTTTTGATCCCAAAGTATCAAACTCTTAAAGGAATGTCGTTTTAATATGATATCTATAATGTCACACGTCGCACTCTTTTCCTCGTTCAAAGTTTTTTCCATTGCGTTTTCTTAATAAGGCAACAGACAATAGCTGTATCAACGAATAGATATATTCAAGCAAGATAATAATAAGGGAGAACAATCTTCGTATGTTTCAAAAGGGACAACTTCAAGTTAGCAGAACATTCAAGATTTTGAAGACGCATATTCAAGGGAGAGTGTCGTAATATATATTAATCTGCTTTTGTATTTTTCTATTTTAATCTTACATCATGGGATAAATTTAATCACTAGCTCCAAGGCTTATACATAAATGTGTCAATGTAATAGAAAAGATAACTAATATGTTGAATGAATAAAAGTTTCTTCTCTCCAATGGATTCTAATTTCTATGTATAACAAAATGTAAAAATTATTAAATATTTACATTTTTTTTAGAAACTTCATAATACTGAGAAAAAATGTAATAAAATTTTTTATCATCCCTTTAGTCATATAATGATATTTGTAGGGCATGATTCTCATTATTCCATTAGAATATTGAACACACAATGCAAATATTTTTATTATATACTACGATTTCCTAAAAATAAATTGATATTTTGCAATTATTGAAAAGATACTATATACATGCAATTTACTGAAGAATTTCATAACCTTACACTAAAGTATGTGGTATGGACATATACATCCTTGTGATTATCTAAAATATATGTAGCGAGTTTAATGATCATTTCATCAAAGTTTACAATGTCCACGACAATGGAAAAGAACAATGTAACATAATGTTATTTATACGTATAGATTAAAATAATTTCTGCTATAAATATTTGTTGAAACATAAACCGTAAAAAATAACAATATCGTGAATTAAACTATTAGTGGAACATCTATTATTTATATTTGATGTATACATATTATATAACCACAATAATATACATACACAAATATTATTATTATTTCGTTTTTTGCTTTGTCTCTAGTAGGTTCCCCCAGCCTCTGGGTTTGGTGGGTTGCCCCTAGGGCCATCCCAATGTAGTGTCTCATTTGTTGACCAAGTATTATTAGGTAATTAGAAGAATAAGCTAGGGAGTCAAAGTCTTATGTTAGTTGTGCTTTATGCAAGTGGTGCATGCAATTAATAGTATTACACGTGGTAGCAGGATATTTCTATGTACATCTTTATTGATAGTTGGAATATAAACAAAAAAATTTGGTATTACCGTAAAATAACAACCCCGGTTGACATTACCTGGAATTGAACATAAAAAATATGATTTTATGAATCACAATTAAATCCAAGGAGAGTCAGGGGTAAATTTATTTGTTTAATATGTCCAAACAAAAATGCATCTAGAATTTAGTAAGTGAGAAATTCATGAAAAATGGTTATTCCAAATAAAAATAAATAAACTAAAATTTTATCCAAACAACAAATTGTGTAATTTAATTCTTATATTTAATAATTTAAGAATAATCTTGGGGGAAAATAGAAGTTTAACAAAATATATGAAAAATAATTTTTGTAGTTAAAATGAAAATGATAATATTTCATTCACTTATTTTAAGTGGAGATTTATGGTAAATATTCTACATATTAACCATCACAATAGAAGTGTTGTAATAAAAATGTTAATGTTGAGGTTATTTGTTAAAATTGATATTTTACAGTTAATAATTTCTATTCAAAATAACAAGAATAACTTGTGTTTTCATAAGTATATTTAAATATTTTGCAAAACATCATAAAATTGATAAAATGGTGATTTTTGGCATTTTGGTTTGTTAAATTATGAAAATTAAAACATAATAAATAAAGCATTGTTTAAAATATAATTTATTGTTTTAAAGGAGGAAGCCAAAATAAAAAATAATACATTCTCTTACTAGGTCCATAGCATCCACTAGGCCCATGCTGTTAGTAGCAGTGAAGTAGATATAACCTAATACACTTTGAATGGGAACTATTAGACAAAATACGAAAATATCATAGTAATCCACTCTATGCTTCTCATTTTCAGCCTTATTAGACAAAATAAAAAAAAATAACATCTTCCTTCAGCAAATCCTAGAAACCAATATCCCTAAATCAAGATCAAATCAAAGGCCTTTGGAAAATGATCGAAGATATAAGATCAAGGTAATCACTTCCACCCTCTATTGCATTCAATTAGCGTTTTAATCTCAGTTTTGGTTAGAGTTGTAATTTCCCTTTTTCAATTGCTAAAATTCAAACCTAAGTTGTAGCTGAAAGCTAGTGACCTAGGAGAATCCGAGATTTTTTGCATCAATTCAAGTTATATATGAGTGAGTAATCCTCACACTTCTACCCTATAAGTGAAAGTTAGTAGCTACTTGATATTTTGGATGAATTTGATATTGAATTGGTCTCTTGTGTTATTCTTCCGCTTTATATGATCATGAATTGCACTTAGTTGTACATGTTAATATGCTTGCATGTTAGCCAAATCAATGTTCCAGAATTCAAGGAGGTCGACGCTGGAGAAACGAGCACTAACAGACGAATGGGAAGCCACTGGCATCGCATGGGGTTCAGCCCAGGCATTGTCATGGTGGGCCCCACCAGACCAGTGCACTGATCAAGATTTGGGCTGAGCCAAAGGTCATGTTGTGTGGCCTTCCATTCACGCTCTTTCATTTATTTAATTCTTTAATATTCTTTGCTTGATTTCAATGCTCTAATTCATGATGTTTTCAATGCTATTTTAGGGTTTTGATTCAAGATTTTGTGAATTCATCTAGCGTTATTTATGTCATAGAATTGTCATATTGTACACAAATTTTATCACACTATTTCAACTAGAGCTTTTAAAAACAGAAGCTAATCAATCACTTTTCTTTAAATCGTAGAAATATATTTTTCAATATAAAGAATATTTTGGATACACATATATATATATATATATATAGGAAAAATCTATCTAGACAAAAAATATAAGCATAGTTGGTGACACAATAAACTTCCACCATTGGATTGCCCCCTTGATTTCCACCTCCCACATAAAGATAAATTGATTCAATGACTTAGATTTTGTGTCTTCTAGTTTGTGTCAGATTTTTGTGTTCAAAAAGTCGCCACCATAATATATATATAGGGGGTGGTTATTTGAACATAAAATTGAACACAAATCGGAAGGCACAAAGCCTCAATTGTTGGATCTTTTTGTCCTCATATAGACGGTTAGAATTCAGGGGGGGATCCAATGATAGATATCAATTGTGTCACCAAGTGTGTTAAAATTTTGTGTCTAAATAGACTTTCACACACACACACACACACACATATATATATATATATATATACATTTTTGAGAATTGTGATACGCAAATCACAATTGTGGACAATAAATTATCTATGTAGATCCATTTTTATGGAGAGATTTGTTGCTATATTTGTGGGGTATTTTAAAGTGAAAGCAAAGATTATTTAGTGCTTATCCAATAGATTTTTAACATATATGAAGAAAACTTAGGTGTCAAAAAAACTTGGGTATGAAGCAATTCATTATATAAAAAGCCTAGTTAACATGTTCATTAGATGTGGAAAATTCAACTCTTATTAAATGGAATCATTAGGGTTGATGTCATTGTTCTTCATTGTCTTTCTCCTCAAATTGTTTAGCCATTAGATATTCTCTACCTGTTTCTCAGTAAGGTTATTGGTTTAAGTTGTGCTTATTTGTAACAATAGTTGAGATCAGTTGTAAACAATATTTATGTGAATCGATAAAGATGGTGGTTGGATGAAACATTTGTGTATTGCTATTATTTCTTATTTATTGTGTTGTTACTTTTAATCACATTCATCTCCAAGTGATTGGATGAAAAAGGGGCGCTTTGGTTTTCAAGTGTTTTGTCAAACTTCCGCTGCGCACAAAATCCCAACAGTTGGTATCGGAGCTCAGATCATCACATAGCTTTGAGTGTTTGTTGGATTGAAGATTGTATATGTCGGAGATGATGACGTTCTCGAAGATGGCTATTTTGAATAGAAAGAACTAGGGTATATGAAATCCTGATATGAAGGACGTCCTATATCTCAATGATTTGCATGATCCCATTGATGGAGATGGGGAGAAGTCCTCGAATATAGATGAGGAAAAGTGAAAGAAAATGGACAAAAAAGCGATTGCGTTGATTCGCCAATATTTGGATGATTCGGTGTTCCACCATGTGGCTAGTTGTGAATCTGTGAAGGAGTTGTGGGACAAATTAGTATTCAAACACATTCATCTTCAAGTGATTGAATGAAAAAGGTTCGCCTTGTTTTTCAGGTGTTTTGTCAAACTTCCGCTGCACACAAAACTTCAACATATATAACAAATCGATTTGGAACACAAAGGTTCGAGTTGCTTATATATATGCGCTTATGCATTAACGTATTTCAAGAAAGACTTTAAAATAAATTATATTATATAAAATTGCAAATCATTGATGAGGAATAAATTTGTATTGTTTATAAAATGAATGGTATGAAACGCTCGCATTTGTTTTACCGATTAATTCTAGGACTTCTTCGATTGAATATCTTATACACACGAGTACAATTTACTAACTTATAGTAAACGATTGAGTATACTCGTATGGCATGGGATGCAAGATTGCTACTTAATCGGTTGTTATTCGGGAGCATATGACATTCATAATCTTGGGCCTCCATGCCAATCTTATAATACATAGGCGTTTGTGTCATCATGTATAAGCACGTGTGTTTGGTGAATCTTATGTTCCCCAATATGTCTATTTGGCGTCTTCCCTCTTGTTGTTGTGTGATTTCTGGATTTCTATGTATAATTTTTAGAATCTGCGTAATTTTGTTTTCACCAAATACTTTTTGGTATTTGCTTTTAGAAGCTAGCCTGAGTTTATTCATTTTTGCATGCATAACTCTGAGATTATTAAGATATTCTTATGAATTATCGTTATTTGGCCTTCTTAGTGCGAATTTATGTCACGCTAACACCTCGAGACCCTAAAACCTATATCTAGATGATAGCTGGATTATTGAGTATATGTCGTAAGCGAGATGTCAAACAACGATAGAACAAAATGCCAAAAGGAAATAACGATGAGACTTTTGTAGCGGTACGTGCTGAATGTCCTCACGTCCACTGTCATTTCATTATTTAGTAACTATCAAGTGGCTCATTACATTGGATATAGACGTTTTCGTGTAATGATTTTTTGAGAGTTCTAATATAGAAAGGTACAATTGTTTTATTCTGATTTTTCTTGTGTACCTGAAGCTCCTAGTGCTTTGGATTATTGTCTATTTATAGTCCTCTGACTGTGACATCATTTGTAGAGATTCTCATTCGGATTGATGAAGTGCCTTTCTATGAAGATAGAATTGGAACTCATGTAAAATATTTAATGCAATAGATAGATAGCTCTCTAAATTTGAATTGTGCGTTGGCTCGGATTATTGTTTCGACCGCTGATTCATGTTGCCCTTAGGCTTATATTTTGAGCTTAAGCTTTGTTGACGGTGGTTCCATTCCGGCCCACAGAATTATCTTTCCAATGACGAGTTTATCATTCACAAACTAAATTGTTGTAGATTTCGTAATGTATGTAAATCGAAGTCTTTAGACTTAGGAAAACAATCGCTGATTTAATTTGCTAAGAAATTTAGATATAACCAAAATTATTATTGAGATCTATTTAATTGCATCCATTATTTATCATACTTATTTCATTCACTATAGCCTAGATTGATCCGTTTGTTATTGTATAATACTCGGAACATATCGAGATATTTCAAATACCCCGGTTTGATTGCTGTAGAGATGATCTCACACCCGTCGTTTAGTTATGCACACATATCATCATCTTGTACATATACGTACATATTTATATAGTGTTGTATTTTGTTTCGAGCTAGATTCTTTCTGCGTACATATTATTTCATGGGATGTTGTATTTATGTATTAAGTGGATCATTATGACCCATGGTTTTATAGCTGACATCTATTATATGTTTCCTTTATTCAGCTTGGTATCCAATATTCCGCTACGTATACTATCTATTCTGTGATTCTATGCTGTATCACAAATTGTTCTGAATTATTATAACAGTTGAACTCTTGCTTTAAGTTTGGATTACATATGCTCGTACCACTTGAAAGAAAAAATTCCTAGCATCCAAATCGATGTATCGATGCTTGCTCAAAACAAAATTACAGATGATTGCTTTTGACCATCTATATTCCCTGCACTAGCAAACGTCATTACATATAATGCTCTTTATTAGTGTGGGTTTTGTGATGGGACATCATACTGAGTTTCAAAAATGCCTTTATATGCAAACAAGAGGTCAAAGTTTGAACCTCATTCGAAACAAAAATTAACATCAATTTTCAAATGAAAATTCCAAAATATAAACAAAGTTACAAGTTAAAAACTCTATTCAATAATAATAATAATAATATACTTCCAGATTATTTTTATCAAACTAAATTGAAATTTAAAATTTAATAGCTTTATACAGATTTTTATTAATATATGCATGTGCATAAAATCTTGTGTATATAAAATATATTAAAAAATATAGCATGTGCGGCTTTTTTCTATCCTTCGTTGTTCTCCTCTATATATTTATCTTTTAATCACGTCCTACTTGTTTAGTTTCTAGAATCAGGTATATAAGCCTTTGTCGAAGGGAACCTCCAAAATTGAAGTTTTTGTTCTTTGTTCGCAAAATGGGTGATCCCCGAATTTCAACGGAATCAAATAGTTCAATAGCCAGAACTAAAATACATGGTCCACATGTGTTATGCCTTGTATGCAAGGTCAAAATTTGCGAAAAGCTGTCAACGGAAGCAAAGTTATGCCGCCAAAGACCAAATGGTGCATCATGGCAACTGAAGATTAAAGTAGGCAATACGGGTTTGCTTTGAAGACCACCGTCGCAGAGGATGTGTTAGAGCACGTTTGAGATGTCAAATCTCCCAAAGAAGCATAGGATGCATTTGCCACGCTCCTCTCGAAAATGAATGACACAAGACTTCAACCCCTAAAAAGCAAATTCTTATCAATTACACAACACTATATGACAATCGTTCATTGCTTCCACAATGTCACGTATTCATCATGTCATGACATCTCCGAGTTGGATCCAAAAGCTTCACTGGAGAAACCAGAATGAAGAGAATTATCATTCATGGTTGAGATCCGAATATAGAAGTACCGTTGCAACAGTATAGACATGGCAAAGTCAACCATAACTTGTTGAGTTTGACAATTTGCTAACCAAACGAGAAGCGTTAGCTAAGCAAATGGGAAGTATCTCACTAAAAGATGGGAAGGAAGCACTATGCACTAGTAAAAGTAAAGGGTACTTCAAGCAAAACACAAATGGCATGTGCAAAAAAACGATGAAAAGGTAAATTTTCATAAAGTAGAAGGAAGTGCTCATTAAAGGGGATCTTTGAAGAATCATGACAGCAGCAAGAGATTTGAAGGGAAATGCTACATCTGGGGAAAGACTGGTCACATGGCAAACCCGTGCTGGTCGAAGAAGAAGCCAATAGAGAGTAATGTTGTCACTTCAAAATTTGAAGATGAATGGGAAGCTGATGAATTGTTTGCTATAAACGAGTTAACCTTTACAACAACTACAGAACATGCTGATTGTAAGAAAGACTGGTCAGTTGGTCCACGATGCTTAAATCATATGACGTGTCACAAAGAAAAGTCACAAAAATTGTTAAAGTACAAAAAGAAAAACCAAGTGGTTGTCATGACCAACAACTTTAAGTTACCAATTACTCATATTGATGATGCAATAATCTTTCCCCGAACAAGTGTTAATAAGATGCAGCTTTCAAAAAAAATTACCATGTCCTTAGGGGGAAAAAACTTCTTTTGGAATCACAATTAATATCTTCTGACAATTTTGTTTTGTTTAGTCCGCAAAATGCAAAAGTCTATGATGATCTGGAGATTAGCAAAGAGTTGGTGATGAAGGGAGCGATAGTGAAGCAGGTCCGTGAAGCGCATTAATTGTCATACGAAGAGTCCAGATATAAAGCAAAAGAATCATTAGAGTTAATTCACTATGATGTGTTTGGACCTATTAAGCAAGCTTCCATTGGTGGATGAAGTATATAGTTAAATTTATAGATGATTTTTCCAGGTATCTATGTGTTCGTTTTATGAAGAATAAAGCCAAAACGTTTCAAAGAATTCAAGAAAGCAGCAGAAACAGAAATTGGTAGAAGATTTTTTTTGTCTACGCACCAATTACGAAGCAGAGTATACATCTGATGAATTCTTCGATTTTCTTCAAAAATTCATATACATCATCAAACTTACACGCAGTAGCATTCAGCATCAAAACAAGCATAGCAAAAAGGAAGAAGGGCCTTTGGCAAAAATATGCCAGAGTATGCTTCATGCTAAAAATGTACCAGAACATGTTTGAATAGAGGCAATGCAACTGCAGCACTTGTAATAAATAGCTTCCTCAGCAAAGGCTATGGTTTGTTTATCCCTTGAAAAACCAGGGAATGTGAAGCCTGAGGTTGGTTATTTTCGAGTCTGTGGTTGCATCTGGTATGTTTTAGTGCACAACCACTTATGCAACAAACAGACAATAAGGCATTTAAGTGTGTTTTTATAGGATACAATAATCAGCGTAAAGAATAGTAGTGTTACAATCCTACAGTTGGAAAGTGTAATATGTCCCAAAATATAGTATCTGATGAAGTATCTTCGTGGTGGCCCTCAAAAAAGGAAGATGCTACCAAATCAAGTGGAACTAAAAGTGAATCATAATCTGCTATTTTTCAGTTTGATTTAGAATTTACATATGAACCAGAAGATGTAGATGGTGACGCTGATGTTGTAGAAGACACTACTTAAACTGTGTGAACTTCTTGGCAAACTAGTGTGCATCAACGGCTAAGCCAAGAAGTTGAATTTCATGAAGGAGATACATGTGCTCCTCTTAGAAGGTCAATGGGAAATAGAAAGCCAAATCATAAATATGCTAGTGCTATCATAATAGTAAAAGAAAATGTACGAGAGCCAGAGACATGGGAGGAGCGGTTTGAACCCAAAATGGAATAAAGCTATGACCGAGGAGATCGCTGCATTAGAATATAGTCAGACGTGGGATTTTGTACCAAAGACTGGAAATGTGAAGCCTACTTCATGCAAGTGTACAATATAAAATATCGTACTAATAGATCAATTGATAAGTACAAAGCTCGTTTGGTGGCTCGTGGGTGCTCTCAACAACAGGAACTAGACTACGATGAAGTGTTTAGTCCCCTTCCAAAAGTACAACCATATGATTCCTAATTACAACTGTATGATTTCTACTTACTAGCATCCAGCAAAGATTGAAACTTGTGGCAGATGAACATGGAGAATGTATTTTTACACGGGAAGCTGGATTGGGAGATTTACATGAATCAACCAATGAGTTTTCAATGTACAGCCCATCCTGAATATGTGTATAAGCTATTGAAGACGCTTTACCGGCAGAAGCAAGCACAAGAGCTTGGTACGTTAAAATTATCAAAAAAAAATTCTTCATAATGGCTATTTGGTGACAATAGCATATTATAATTTGTTTGTTAAAGCGGTAAGAACAAGATAGTTGTTGTTCTAGCATACATGGATGATTTAATAGTAACAAGAGATTTTGAAGAAATGGTTCGTAGAACCGAAAGGAATTTATCAGTCCAGCTCCAAATGAAAGAGCTTAGACAGCTCAAGCATTTTCTTGGGTGGGAGATTGATCGTCCTTGAGATGGAATATTTGTTTGTCAACAAGACTATGCCAGAGAGTTGTTGAAGAAGTTTGGAATGCTTCACTGCAAACCAATTTCAACTCTAATGGAGTTAAATGTCAAAGTTTGTGCTTGCGAAGGGAAAGACCCAGAAAATGCGACTTGGATCGACAACTACTAGGAAGTTTGATTTATTTAACATTATCTCCAAACCTGATATGTCATATGCAGTTGGTGTAATGAGCCAATACATGCAAAATCCGAAGAAGTCTTACTTGAAAGTAGTCTGAAGATATACGAATAGCGTTCTTGATTACCTTATACCATATAAGAAGATTGTAAGCTTGTTAGTTCTTGTGATACAGCTTATGCAGGTGATCTGATACCCGAAGATCTACAACTTGTTATGTATTTATGCTTGGATAAGAGTAGTATCATGGTGCAGCAAAAGGCGGTCAACTATGTCTCTTTCAACAACAGAAGCTGAGTATCACGCCGCAACAGTGACAGCTCAGGAGAGTGCTTGGCTTGTGCAGTTACTGAAGGATTTGCAACAGTATGCGTATGCAATTCCTCTATATTTTGACACTTACCTGTAATACGTTTGGCAGGGAATCAAATTTTTCATGCAAAAATTAAACATGTGGAGTTGCACTATCATTTTATTAGGGAAAAAGTTCTACAAGATGAAGTTGAACTAGAACACATTATGGTAGAAAGTCAAATTGCAGTGTTGTTCGCTAAAGTCTTGAATGGCAACAAGCTTGGAAGTTTCTACAAGCAGATTAGAATGATAAAAAGGACTGCAGCTTGTGTTGGCAGAGAGTGATAGAAGTACAACACCAACATGTCTCATTTACCGACCAAGTCTATTATTAAGTAGCTAGAAGAACAAGTTAGAGCACCCCCAACAAGGGATCGATGAGGCCTACTTTAGCTCACCACAGGTTGCCAAATTCAATTTAGTGACCCTAGCAGTTGATCATTTATCCAGCCTTAATAAGACCGGATAAATTATGTGGCTGGATCTAATTATTATGTATGTGCATTGAAATCAGACTCTCTATGTTTATCCGGCTTTATAAAGGCTGGATAGACTAATCTAGCGTTCGAGGTGGGTCTCTGTCAATCACTGGAAGATATAATATTATAATGCAGTGACTCTCTTTTATCTGTTGGGATTGCTCTTAAGGGGTCATAGTACAACGTTATTCGCATGTAGTTAGTGGTATTATACGTGGTAGCAGAGTGGTATTATACATGGCAGCAGGGTATTTCTTTGTACATGCACATAATAAAAAAATACAAACCCTGTGTGCAGTTTTTCTCTCCCCTCGGTTGTTTTCCTCTATCCATGTATCTTTTAATCACACCATACTCATTTAGTTTCTGCAAATCAAGCTATAACTCCTTGTCAATAAAGAATACAGTAGTAGTAAATCATGCCAACCTACTACTTTTAGTGTTATAGCAACCAAAAGGATGAGCAATGCTTGTGTTGTTTGTAATGCAAAATAAAATCCAGTAACCAAAAGGATGATCAATGCTTGTGTTGTTTACAATGCAAAATAAACCACACTCAGATATAACTAATTTAAACTCCACAGGGAAGGTGGTAGTCTTCAGTCTCAAGCAAGTGAGACAAATATACCGGCAAACATATGATTTCCAACCAAGACCTGAAATTATAAGCATGTATACACCAAACCAGAAGAAAAATATGCATGTATTGCGATACTATACTATTATCAAACTAACATGCTTATAATTACCCATAATTAAAGATTACGCATAAGGTCCGCAGGCACAACATATAAGTGGCTAACCTTAGCGTATGCACACAGTAAGCTCTAGCATGTCATTCCGGGTTTCGAACCCGTGCCACTGTTAGCATAGCGCAAAGTCCTTAACCGCTGGGCTACTAATACAGACAAAATTACTATTTTTTCTTCTTCTTTATAAAAAACATGAGTACCCACAGATATATCTCATTTATACAAGTAGCAAGTTAAGCATGTACTAAAGTTGAGTTCATCGCGCAGGAGAACAAAAGCATGCTAACTAACCGTGTGAATCAAACGAAATCTGGGTGAACTTCACCATCAACAACAACACTTTGGTTGACATTTAAAAGCTCGGTCTCATTTGTATCATCAACAAACTTGAATCCAGCCTCTTCTTCGTCCAAGTAATTACTCCATTTTGATGGGGCGTTTCGTAACGATGATTTTTGGCTTTTCACCGGAGCACCGTTCCCTATTAAATAGGGTATTAATAATAAAAATCAATACTAAGTCTTCACAGCCTGTAAACTACAGTTAGCAAAACAAACCATGCTGGCAAGAGCTGTCCCTTTTCCTCGAAAAATTGGGCTTCACGTTTAGGTTTCTAGCAGAAGGTTTATACTGGAACTTGTCCACTGGAAACTCAGTTATTACAGCAACTGTAAAATTATACAACTAATTTTCATGTTTTTTTTAAACGACTAGGACTATAACAAGCATTTCAGATGCGGCATCCTGAGCATTAAGAAGAACTCACCTTCACCATCTTCATCGTCAGGTTCTCTCTTCTCATTTTCATCTTCATCTTTTCCATCTAAATACTCACTCCAATCCATCCTCTTTCTGGATCCATCACAGAAATCATAACAGGTATCCGATCTCCCCAGGTTTTTCGATGGATGCTCGATCCAACCTGAACCGTCCGATCCATAATTCGATCGACGGGAGTTAACTTCCTGCACGAATTTTCTGACATCTTTCGCCTGGTAACTCTGAGCGTAGATTTGGCGGACTGATTGCTTTTCGTTGCAAATCACACAGCTCCATTTGTTGTTGCTTTTCTTCTGCTGCTTAACCTGGTCCGCAACCAGATTTCATGTTATTTGTTTGAACCAGAAATAATATTACAAACTATTTCAGTATGATATCCTATACCTGCATCATCGAGCAGTTGAAACATTGTACTGCGATGAAGACGATCGACATTTTCTAGGTTTTTTAGCAAAGTCGTTGGCACTGGTTTTAACTTTCAAATTTGTTTGATAAAATACGTGCATAAAACGAGCACTGCCAGCATCCTACCATTACGCACTTCAAAGTTCAAACTATTCATTACTTATTTTGGTGCAACCTATTCAACAACAATTTCATAATGTCAACGGCATTACAACACCGTCTAGCAACGTAGATAGTTTGAAACAAACAATTTTATACTGTCAAACGGCGTTCTACTGTCGATCCTGAGTGTCATTTTAAAAAAAAAAAAAAAAAAAAAAAACAAACAAACAATCTTTTCAACCGCTCTATATTGTTGTTCTAAAGTATGATATCGCTCGTAGCATAAAATGAATACGACCCTTGTTTTTCTTTCTCTCTCTTTTTGGGTAAAAAGAAGTCCTCAATGTGATGCATTTAGCACTGCTCTAAAACTTTGAGAACTACCCACATTATGCAATCACAAACCGAGAAAATAATAATTATTAATATTATTAACGAACTATTTGGATGCGATATTGTTTCAGAATAATTTTGCTTCATATGGGCCTAAAATATTAAAATGCGCTGGAACCATTGTAATTTAGAGTGTAGTAGAGCATTCCTAGTAGCTTGCTGATAGCTAAGAGGAGGAAGTAATTTAAAAATGTGAATTCCTCCCATCATTCCAACAGTCGGTAGAAGACGATATGGCTTTATATTTATTTTTTATTAAAACTAGCTTAAAACCTAAAAGGTTTTCTGAAAATCATTTAGGTCTAAACGGTATTTTTTTTTTAATTAAAAATTCCTTAAGTGGTTTTCCGAAAACTGTTTAAAGCCTAAACGGTTTTCAGAAAACCATTTAAGCCTAAACGGTATTTTTTATTTAAAATACCTTAAGCGGTTTTCTAAAAATGATTTAAGGCCTAAATGGTTTTCAGGAAACCTTTTAAGAAGCCCAACTTTTCAATTGCAAACGGTTACGTTCCCCGTTATGTTCCTTCTCCACACTCGAACTTACTCTGCTGCGACGCGAGTTCACAATTAAAAACGTCAATCTCCCTTATTCCACTCAACTTCAACACTGTTGGTAATGCCCTTACAACCCATCCATTAAAATAATCTACTTTTCTCATTTCCTATTACAACACACACACACACACACACATACATACATACATATATATATATATATATATATATATATATATATATATATATATATCGTTCCGGGGCACACCTGTTTTGCAGCACTCCCTACACTAATCCAAATTCAACAAGATTTTGTAAATGTTCAATCCATATATATATATATATATATATATATATATATATATATATATATATTATCATCTATCAAAAATTTGAGCTCGTTCCAACATTCGTTACATTTTCAAAATCTTAGTTTGATTATTCACGTTCAGGCATTTATTCGAATCGTTAAATTTAAACATCAAATATAATATTCTACGAGTGTTGAAATAAACTCAAATTTTGTATAGATCCCAATATATTTGTAGATTGAACATCTTCAAATTCTTGTTGGATTTGGATTAGTGTAGCTCACGGTAGGGTAGAGGTACTAAAGGGGTGTTGCAAAACTGGAGTGCCCCGAAACACTCCTTTCTCTCTCTCTCCCCCTATACACACACACACACACACACACACTCTGTTAACCCTGTTGTGAAAACGCGGTTTAGAATTATGAATTGTTCGCGAACGTTGACAAGCGGCAGAATAGATTTTGGAGCACGGCCTAAGCAAGTTCGCTGGCACGAGCTAAGCAAGCGTGACCTAAGTCGCTCCACCACATAAAGCAATGGATCGTTTAAGCATTGTGTAATATGTAAAAGTATGAGTCAAGTATATGTTTTAATGGTGGAAAGCCAATACGAACAATGGATTGCGCATCTTCATTTCATGGATTGGTTCGTCATGTGGTCGCATATATACTAACACAACTTTATAGCTGAATTAAATGATACTTTATGGAATGAGTTATATGTGCAATGAGTATTCAAGGCACATAATAAAGAAGCATGCAATTTATAAGTAAAAAAGAAGTCAAGGCGAACTTGTAATTATTGTTCCCATTTTTGAGAACTTTGCACAATAAAAGGGAGAGCACGTGGCAGGTTATATATAAAAAGTTGTGTGCAGAACGTTGAAGAGGGAATTGTTTGTCCAAATAAAAATTTACGTATGACTTTAATGCATGAAGCATTTTATATGAAAGAGGCCTAAAGATTGTATACAAACAGTGGAAAGAAAATGGCCTGACGTTCACGCACATAGGTAATACAGCATATCCACGACCTAATGCTTAGGTCGTAGGTCGTCCCTCCAAGACCGCTAGCTGAGCAAGTTGTAGTTTGTCATTCGAGCTACAGGTAGGGTCATGAATATGTGATAATCAGTCTGTTCCTATGCAAGATAAAATGTCTCAATGCATGCACAAAATGTGAAGGCACATGGTATACGTCAACACAAAGTAAGGGGACAACATGTACGATCTAAAGCAACCGGATCGTCCGCCTCATTTTAGGTCGTTAAGCCATCCTTTAGCTCGTTGCCACATCAGCGCCAAGCAGTTGGGTTGCTCATCAGCTACCAGGTCGTCATAAAGACTCTCTCTAGCTCGTTAACGCACCTGATGGCCTGCCTTCAAACCATCCAGGTCGTTGCTATGCAGAAGCGAGCATATATATCCAAGCTGAACCGTAAAGCACTTTAGGTCGTTGTGACCAAGAATTTGGATCGTTGACCTCTCCAGGTCGTCAGCAGTTGAGGCCAACTGTGGCATTTGCCTCTTAGACCATTCACTTTAGGTCCTTACTACTAGTGTTATTGAAACAAATGAATGGATGGTGGTTGTATAGTATGCATACAACATGCATATTATGGAAAAGGCGTGTTGATAAAGGGAAAAAGGTGGCGCATGGATTAAATATCATTGTGTTTGTCTTTAGGTCGTTCTCTAGAAATCAAGGCCATGTGTGCGAGAGAGGAAAGCTTGGATCAATCATGAAGGACAACTGTAAAGGTCATGGCAGATTTAAGATTGGCTTATTCACATATTAAGGTGGTTGGACCTGACATGCTCTTACACCGCGAGTTTTCTTTTAAGTCGTCCCAGGATCTTTTAAGCCCGCAAGCGCCATCAGGTTAGCTCGTTCCAGTAAAGTGATTTTGGATTATTCTCAACATTTTGGATCACAACTCTAATGTTAGGATGTTCCAAGCATAACCAACGAGCTCATAACCATGTATACCCATAATCACAACTTCGCCACTCTGTCCAAGCTTCAACCATAAATACCCCACTTCTCCATCATCCAAGGGGATCCAATTTCATTCCTACCACGAAGTGCTGCCAAATTTGAAGCTCTCCTCCAACTTCATCAATGGCCTCTAAGGATCAAACAACTTCTCTCTAATATCATGTGGATAAAATCAATTCTAATCAATACTAGAGCTCTCTTAAATTCTATCAAAGCTTCTCCAATCTCTTCCATGTGCCATGGAAATTGCTCTAACTCATTCGAAATGATCTCCAACTGCTATTAATCCTCTCCAAATTCGTATCTAACACAAAATTTGTAGCATCAAAATGCCTAAGTAATCGAAGATTCATACATCCATCATTACAAAGCTAGAGATCTCTTCAATTTCCTTCCCGATTCAAGTGTAATTTAGATCCTAGAAAGAGAGAAAAGCAAGAAATGAATGTAAAGAGAAAATTCATGTATGATGTAAAGCAAATTACCATAATGAGAATTGATTCAAAAGTGGATGTAAATCTATTTTAGATTGATCCGCGATAAAAACTACTTGTTTTCATTTTTTACTTTTTATTTTGTGATTACATGGTTCCATATTTTAATCCAACCATTTGGTGAAGTGCTTATAAAGCACCTTTGGTGTTGAAATTGAATTTCGGTTTTAACATATATATATATATACACACACACACACACACATATCTATATATATTGCCCCCTAATTTTAACAAGTCTCGTTTCTCTCTCTCCTCACTCATTTCTCTTCGCTCTAAAAAGTATTATTTAAGTAGAAACTTGTGCTGATATAAAGATGCTTTTGGGATGGTGTGAGGTGTATGTGTACATATGAATGTACGTGTGTGTGTGTGTATATATATACATACATATATATATATATATATACATATATATATATATATATATTGTACCCCTTAATTCCAACAAGTCTTGTTTCTCTCTTTCCTCATTCATTTTTCTTCCTTTTGAAAAAGTATGGGTGGGCACGGTTCGCCCTGGTGCAGTTTGTTGCCTAAATCGCTTCCGCACCACATAAAATGTTGATATAAAATACAAACCATTATACTAACTGTTCAAATAGTTCGGTTTCGTTTCGATTTTTTGTAATACAGACTGATTTTGGCTTGGTCCAGCTTGAATCTGTATTAAATATGAAATAAGAGAATTACTTCCATCAACAATCAATTTACAATTGTATGAAGTTGTCACTTAAAGGTTAAAGCACACAGTGTAATCCGAAATTGAAAGATTAGTTTCTAACTTATGACTACTTCAACTTTACGTTCAGTGTAAAGTAAAATTGTTTTAGTACATTAACCCAGCATCAACGTTAGGTAATGCATACATTACATTAACCAAGCATCAACGTTAGGTAATGCATAAACATTAAGTAGATAACTCAAATAAGATTGTAACTAGCATTATCCAAAAATAATATGGAAACTATTATACTGAAACTATAAATTTTTCCTTTTTGATAACGATTTTTTTTTGGTATAGCCGACCAGTTTTTAAGATGACCGCAAACACCTTTTATTATAACTAATAATAAAAATCAGTATAGTACAGGTGATTGTTAGTAGACAATCAGCTATTTGGTTTTTAAGGTGGACCGTCCACCACATATGAAATTTTAAGTGTTCCGTCCACTCTACCTATATAGGCTTATAGCACTGGAGCTAGCTTTTACACTAGACTACATATTTCTTGGCACACCACGCAGGGCGGCAGTACAACACTATGACCTGTTTAATATTGCATTTGTATATAACCCAGTTAAGTACATCAATTACATTTCTTGAGCCACACAATGAAAACGCAGCATGGCCATGACAGGAGCCTGGCCATCACTCCATTTCCAACAGCACAAGTTCACATTACATAAATTACATTTTCCACAAAAAAAACACTGGATAAGGAGGAGTTAAAAACAAATGTAGAACTAATTACCTTACCGATTACTAGCCATTCACTAAGACATATACTTGGCAACTCTAGGGAGATGGCTAAGATTGCATAGCAAATTCCACAGCAGCACATACTATGTGAAAGGCTCAGACAGTAACCTCCGATGAAGAGGAAGCTAAATTCAGAGCCATAGCTTCTTATGTATAGCGATCAAACGTCGGAGATGACACATCTAAGCATAAAGAAGGGCAACATTTTCGCTGCAAAAAGACCAAAACCGATCTCCAAGATCCTAGAAAAGAAAGCAAACACCTAAACGAGCAAACTCCAACCAAATAACAAAACTAAATCACATGAACTACCAACAAGACATCAAACTAGATGAGCATTGAAGATCCTATAGTTCATAAAGGACCGTCATGAACACAAATGTCGAAACACGAAGGTAATATGACCTGTAAGGAGTTACTGCTCGTCCAGAAACTCCGCGTCAGTGACAGACACCCTATCGTTGCCCTGACCAACCAGTTGAACAACTTGAATCATAAGACAACAAGTAATTACCTGAAATTAGCCATAATGAAGAGGTTGAGTGCGAATTCATTTTTATTTTTAGAGAGGTGTGTGCTGAAGAGATGAGGTTGAGGAAGTATGTGGAAAGTTGGAGCTTAGTGCAACAAGTGGTCAAAAGCTTCAAATCTGAAGAATCGATGTTTAAACGGAGGTGAAAACATGCATAACGATTGCAAGGTGAGCAAGCAGATTAGTTTTGAGGAGATTGAAGTGAGGAAAGGAACGATCTTGAGGATATTAGAGTGCGGTAAGAAGGAAAAAGAGAGAAAGAATGGACCTTGTCGCCATTTACGTTTCCACCTCCGAGAAAACTATGCCGATTATTATTAATATAACAACAAAATACGCTAAAAATAAAATATACATCGTTAAAATAGAAAAATAGAGAGGAATTAGTTATATTTTTACCGTAAGATTATTGCTATAGGTATTCGGTTCAGTTTGGTTTAATACGGTTGGGTTAACATGAGTCGATCAATGATTTGGTTTGGGGTATTTGCTTTAGAAGAAGGATCGGGATAACGTTTCTCATTATTTCCATGAGTCGATCAATGATTTTTTGGTGATTGGACTGTACCGATCTGATCATTTGTATGATCGATCAAGTGAATATACGGTGATCCAGCGAGCCCATCAGGTTATTTTTGAGTGATTGGATGATGCCTTGAGGCGACCAATCAAAGCAATAATTTCTGAATTCCAAGTGAACGTAGATCCCAACTCTTAGTCTAAGTTTGTACAAGTCTACTCTTGAGCTACGAGCGATTTGATGTCTAAGTCCAAAGTATAACGGCTTTGTTAAAAGGCTGGTTAGCACTTGCTCCAAAACATGTCTTTTGTGGAAGACGTGTTTTGTATAACGTAACAACCTTCATTCTATGTGTCGGAGGATCATAGGATATTTATATTATTCACCCTTGGGTCGTATGACTGTATAACTCTGAGAAATGAGTTTTAATAGAATTTGCATTTGTTGAGACATTGCTTAAGAATGCTAGAATGGATGCAAACAACATCGAATGGCGAAGTAAGATGTTTGAAATCACTTAAAATATGTTGTAGATTCTGTTTCCGCCATCAAGACGGGTTGACCTTGCTTGGATCGACATGAAATTATGTAAAGACGAAAAGGAAGGTCCCAGGAGGTTCCAGGCTAAGTTCAAATTCGTTTGGAGTTCGAGAGACTAAGTCATGGCATCTTCAAATCTGGTTCGGCTAAGGAAGGTGGCTCCGGTTTAGCCAGGAAGAAGTAGATTTGGCTAAGGAACATAAGGGGAGAGAACTCCGAATCAGCTACGTCGATCTAGATCTAGGTTAACCATGTCAGGTATGGTAACTAAGTTCGGATCGACATGGTTGTTCTGGATATGGTGTCCAAGTCCAATTTGACCACGTTGAATGGATCTGTTTCGACTAGGTTGAACCCGAGTTGGGTCGATCCGTGAAGGAGTAGGGGAAAGGGGAGCTCTGCATAATGGAGCAAGCATGGCCTGGCGTTTCTTCATGACTACGATCTTGTTCTTTAGAAGATGTACTCTAATACAACCAGCCTAAGCCTGTGATGCGAGGAAAGTCTAAATGGGGAGTTATCACCAAGGATACGGATAGGAACTATCGGGGGTATCTTCAAGGTTGGACTTCGCTGGTAGCATATATGCGAAGGAATTAATAGTTATCACGACTTTAGTGTGCCTTTGAGAGAGAGGGCATGTAGATGAATCAGAGCCAGGGAAGTGTTGACTGATTGGCCCGGACCCCAGAGCTAGGGCAGTGTGGATGGGGTAAGGTTATCAACTATTGACCATGGCAGTTGGTAAGAGCGATAGTTGAGAGGAGAACATGGCAGTTAGTCCTGACATGACCTGAAACACCCTAGACCCCTTAACGTCACCCATATAGGGATGCGCTAAGGTTTATGAAGTGCTTAGGTATAAAGTAACAACATAGAGACAAAGTCACAAGACAAAATATAAAACATAGCTGAAATTTTAAAACAACATTTGATCAAGCAAGTCAAATCATAGTGGTTATTTCATTTCCAAAGTACCAAATAGTCACCAACATAAAACCAAATACACTGCCTCATGGAAAACCATAATATCAGAGTACATAAGTAAAACTATCCCTCTCAATGTCAACACAACAATCAGAAAATGAGATATGAGTCAACGCATGAGTCTGAAATGAGTCTGAATCCAAGATGAATTAAATATTTAAGAATCACTACTGAGACGCTCTACCCTGTGAACCTGGGGAAAGGAAGGGAGAAAGAGAAAACAAACTCGGGTGAGTTCTAGTAATTTCTAGCATGAGCATAAATTAAGGAAGCATTAGACAGATGAACAGTTCTACAGACGTAAGACATAAATGTATAAAGGCAGTAAACAAAGTTAAGCACGAATAAAGATTGGCTTCTCATTTATATCCAAGATTACTGCACCAACTTACTAAAGATATAATAATTAGGCTTTACCTAATTTCTTCTCGTCGATTGGCGAATACAACCACAATGTGATAACCTATGCCAGCTATGGAACTCAGGGTTATCAGTCCCGAGCCCATCAACTAAAAGAACATAGCTGTTAATCACCGGCATTACAATGACTTATTTTCCCCAATCAGCGCGATGCATGCTTATCGTCCCATCGGAACGCGCCCGTTCCCACCTTATTTGGACCTTTTACTACCCAGTATAGTATAAGCATGCATCTACCTCTTCGTGAGACCTTGTTGTAGTGTGATTGACACAAGTCTCCCCAACCAAAAGTGCAATTGACACAAATCACCCCTAGACTTGGTCCCTATTTATTTTTCTGTTACGTCGCTTATTTCCCCAATCAGCCTCACGCTGCCGGAATGGACCTAAACTACGAGCCATATATTTTTCCTAATCAACCTCACGCTACCGGAAAGGACTCCCATTACAATCTTATTATTTTATTAGGCCTCCTATTTTCATTAATCTGCCCCATGTAGTTGGAACGGACCTATAAGCCACTTATTTTCCCCAATCAGCCTCACGCTGCCGGAACGGGCTCCACTACCTTAGCTTATTAATTTTATCTTTAGTTTAACTCAACACGGTTTAAGTTTAGGAATAAGCCCAATATAACCTCATGATTTATTCCTAGGTTGTATTAAACATTCCTAATTAATGTTTATCCTTTATACAACCCAAAACCATGTTACTTACCGTCCAACTAAGTCCAGTTTATATGTTTGCATGTTCTCCAATTACATATTAAGTTTTATCCCCAATTTACTGTCCAATACCAATTGTAATATTTAAACAGTTCAAACATGCCTAATTAACCCTTTTTTCAATGTCAATATTGTTCCAATCTTAATGTAAAATAGCGATAAAGGTCTAGGCTCAGAGCTAAAATAAAAAGGGAAGTGGTTTGGTTACTCGCAAGTTCTAGACTAAAAAATAAACAAAACAAATAAAATAGGGCATAACCCAAAATGTGAGTAAAGCCACAACATCGAAGGGGATAGGAGAAGTGTAACAACCCTGAATTTTGGGGTAGATTTAAAATTTTATTTTAAGTAATTTTAATGAGTTTTTGGTATTTAAAATAATTTATTTAAAATAATAATGATTAAAAATTGATTTAAATTGAAGTTAGGATGAATAATTTAATTTTAATTATAATAGGAGTTAGAAATAGAGCGGTGGTTTGAAAAGTCAAACTTGAACTTTGACTGACCGTACAGGATGCCAAAATTTGACGGATTTTAGTGAAACAAAAAATATTAGAATCTATTTAAAAATATCTTTCTAACGAATCTGAAAAATCGAAATTTCATAGCGAGAATCAAAAGTTATGACCAAATGAATTTTCAGAAAGGTCGCTATGAAATTTATAAAGGTCAAAAATGCTACTTTTTGCATACGAAGGAATTTGAACTCGAAACCACTTCCATTGAGTTCAGAATGATGTTTTTGCATTTAAAACGTATAAACACTTATATATTTCGAGTTTCGCAAATTATTTGTTTTAAAATGTATTTTTAATATTAAATATATAGCCCTTGAAAATAGCCATTTTTCAAATGACCTCTGTTTTCGACGAAACCACTTTTGTTGGATTTGGAATGTCAAATTATTACTAAATTTAATTTTTCATAATTTATAGAATTAATTTGTGGCCGTGGCAAAAAAAAATTCAGTTTTGTCAATTTCGGTCAATTTTAATCGACTTGAAAAATAGTCATTTTTCAAACAGGCTCATAATCGAACAAAATTAATTTTCTAGGTCCGCAGCGTCAAAACATAGCTAAATATAATTTTCGGGAATTTTTGAAGTTAATTTGTGACCCCGGTGAATTTTTACGTGCGGTTAAATTAAAAATTAAATGATTTATATTAAAATAAAGTAAACATGCTGTAAACTTTGAAATTGGGCTTCGCTACTAGCGCCATTGCGTTCAGAAGACGTCAAAACCTGTAGTTTGACAGTAAGCATGCCTAATTCTGAGTTCGGGCCAAATCGGGCCGTTACGAGAAGGAGAATTACTTATAAACATAGATAACTGGAAAGAAATAGACATAGACGGTAAATAAAATATAGTAACTTTACAGAAAAATCAAACACATAAATACTGTAAATAACTCTAAACTTTAAGCTTGCAAATTAGAACTATTTAACTGTCTAAATTTTCCTACAGAATTTACTAATCTAGAAATCATTAAAAAAAACCCACAGATCTGATGAAGAGAGCTTCTCCCATGGCCTTTCTTATTCCAGTAGAACCCTAGCCTTAAGAAGTATTTATAAAGATAAATATTAAAATTATAGAACTTCTTTATCCTCGTAAAAATTTAATTATTTGGCCCTTCCTAATTTTGACGATAGGCCTGGGGAAGAAGAAGATGACGGAAAGAATGGATGTGAAGAAATGAGAGAGGCTTTGTTGGTTTATTTATAGGCTTCACTGGGCACCCTCAGCCATCCAAATTTAGGATTAAATCTAGGCCAGTCACATCACTGGACCAATCAGAAATTGCCACATCGGCCTCAGGTTCAAATTGAACCACCAAAAAAAAGCCACATAGCAGAAATAACATGTGAAAATTATAACGTTTGTCTAATAATGTGTGTGCACCAAGGCACACACCTATAGGCATGTTGGGTCGACAAAGGGTCGAACTATGGGTCGACACTTGGTCGACCCAAGTGGGAATGGATCATCCCACTTGAATGTTTCACTGTATATATTTTTAATATCTAAATTCTTATTTTTTAACTTATCTTCTTTAATTCATAACTTATTCATTTTAACTCCGTTTTCAGCAAACCAAGTGTCTATTTTCATCAGAAAACTACAATACGCCCAATGGTGCTAGTACTGTTGTCCAATTCTGAAGTTTATTCTAATTAATATTTAGTTTATTACCCTTTTCTATTTAAGTATTGTTTATTAAAATTCAGGGTATTACATGACCCTAATGGATTGGATGACTAAAGTAATGAATACCATGCACTCAACGCACTAACCGAGTGACCGTGAGAATGGATGCTATGTTTAAATGTTTGGTATCACTATGTCCTGCAAACTTTCATTTACACTCAGTATTGGGATTACCATAGAGTAGTACATGATTATATGTGCTAACTCTTTGGATGCTGGGACATGTCATGTGTGATTCTTCATACCTATGTTAGCACTCTACTTAGTGATTGAGATTACTATCGCTCACACCAGACATTGTCTGACTTGAGATTTTATGAATTGCTTCTTATCACTCTAGATGCTCTTAAATGAGCAGAATAGAAACATATTGATGTGCTCGAGTAGCTGTCCGGAGATGAGCAAGAGGCTTCCACATATTATATATATATATACTCTTATCCTTGGTTATTTCTATTGAGCACTATTTTGGGTATAATAGTGTATTTTGTATAGAGATGGTATTATAGAGATGTATCTATATTTGACTATTTGATACTATGTTATAATGTGGGTATATTACTCTGATGTTTATGGATCATTTCAGCTCATACTATCTAATATGTTTACATCAGTCTTATATTGATATTATACTTTGTACCATGCACTTTGAGCTATACGACTTGTTCTTGGGCAACTTTCCTTTCTTCAACCTTGATGATCGCCTTCCATTATCCAAACATCACTACAGTGCGCTACTAGGGTGTTGGTAGCACGAGAAGGTCGTCATATTTGGTATCAGAGCTTAGGTTGCGTAGATTAACCTAAGTGGGAAGTACCAGGGGAAGAGTATTTATATAGGAGTGCGTACTTGTGATACTTTGGTTTTCAAACCGTACCTATATACATGTACTATCAATATACTTATGAATGAAGTCACACTAAACAAGCACCTCTTTGTAGAACTCCTTGGGAAGGCGGTTAATCGCCTTCTTTACAGATTGAACGTTGAGTCGTCATGTGAGGAGCACTATTAGGAACTCCATTTCTGGAGTTGAGGAAGGAGAAGGCTAAGGAGCCTAATGTTAATGTAACACCCCACGTCCATTAATGTCACTCACAAAGGGAATGCATTAACTTCTATGGAGCGTTTTAAGTAAGTATAGAACAGAAACTTAACAACAAGACAGATATAAATAGTACTCAAAGATTTAAAACTTTATTTCATTGCAGCGGAAAACACATATGTTTGTTTTTTCATCATAAAAAACCAGAGTCAAAGTACATAAGATTCATCTTGACTATCAAAAGTACATAAACTGGAAGACATAATCCCCAACATCAAAATAGCCATAAATAAAAGAGAAGCTGAACTTTACTCCAGCGATCCAAGCAATCTTCTAAAAGCAGACCAAGATCAAGCTCCACTGGTGCTAGTTCCAACCTGAGCACCTGGGGGGGGGAGGGAGGAAAGAGGAGGAAATAAAGGGGGTCAGACATAAAGACTGGCGAGTGCGATAATTTTAACAATATAATTAACAAAGTAACTAGGCTAAGGCATAATGTAATAACCCGGAAATGCGAGCCAGTTTAAATTTTTTATTTTGGGCAATTTTAGCGAATTTTGAATATTTAAAATGAATTATTTTAAATCATATCGACGAGAAATTTATTTTGAATAGAATTCGAGCGTATATATTTATATACGTCGTCGTTAGAATATAAATAATTATATATAATAATAAAAGGAATTGAAAATGGCGCGGTAGTTCGATAATTCGATTTCAAAATTCAAATGAATGTTCCGGGTGCAAAATAAACCGGATTTTAGTGAAACCAAAAATATTTGAATCTAATTAAGAATATCTTTCCAATGAATCCGAAAAATGGAAATTTCATAGCGGGGATCAAAAGATATGCCCAGTTGAAATTTTAGAATAGTCGCTATGGAATTCAGGCCCTTAAAATTAGCCATTTTGCAAACGACCTCGGATTTCGATGAAACCACTTTTGTTGGATCCGTGATGTCAAGTTATTGCTAGATTCCAAATTTCATAATTTTTCGAATCAATATGTGAGCGTGGCAATGGAAAACGTGTTTGACCAGTTTCAATTGATTTTAATCGACTGGAAATTGGCCATTTTTCCAATGGCCTCAGAATTCGATGAAATTAGTTTTGTTAGGACCGTATCGTCAATACAAAGCTAGAAAATATTTTTTGGGAATTTTTAGAGCTAGTATGTGACCCCAGTAAATTGAAATGCGCGTTCAAATTCAATATATAGAGTTATATTTTGATTTTGACGAAAACCAATCGAAATGATCAATTCAGCCTACGATACATATCCCATTGTGTTCGGAATGGGGGTAATTAGCTAGGGACGACAATCGTTGGGTCTCGTTTCGAGTTCGAATAAAAAGTCAACTTTTTATAGAAAATTAAATTAAAATAAATAATTAAATAACCCTCCTTTCTCTCCCTTATATCCCCCCCCCTTCGATTTAAACCGTCGCCCATCGCTAGAAAAGCCGCCGCAGCCTTCCACCAACGGCGAACCCTCCTTGCCACCTCCCCTTAGTCCAGCGCCGCTCCTAACCCCTCTCCTCTCTTCATTGAACGCCCAAGACCACCTCAGCCCCAAATCGCCCTCCGCCGGCCAATGTGGACCTTCCGGCACCATCGGGAGGACTGCACCACCTCCTCGACCCCGCTGCGAGCTCCGGCACCGCCCTCAGCCCTCTCTACCCTCCTCCATCCGGAATTGTAAGTATTTTATTTATTTATTTACGTTGATTTTAATTTTCAGTTTTATATAACTTTAAAAATATAAAGCTATAACTTTTAGTCAAGGAAAGACGTTATTTTTATATAAGGAAAGACGATATTTTTATAGAAAAGGTTAGAACTTTAATTATAAAAAAGACGAGATTTTTATACATGAGAAGACGAGATTTTTATACATGAAAAGACGAGATCTTTATACATGAAAGGGCGATTTTTATATTATAGAAAGGATAAAAATATGATTTCTATACTAATGGCATATTAAAAATATTATCTTTATATATGTAGCGAAATAAAAATCTGATTTTTGTTATATATATGTTGAAATAAAGATGTGATTTTTATAGCGATGAAATATAAAAATAAAACTTTATATTTGAAAAGGCGAAAACTTTATATTTGAAAAGGCGAAAACTTTATATTTGAAAAGGCGAAATCTTTATATTTGAAAAGGCGAAATCTTTATATAGAGAATAGCGTGATAAAAATATAATCTATAGTATATGAACACCGTTATAAAAATAGAATTTTTATCTATATAGTAGCGATATAAAAATAGATTTTTTTATCTATATAGTAGCGATGTAAAAATGGAATTTTTATCCATATGGAGTGATAATAAAAATATGATTTTTATATACATAGCAACAATATAAAAATGTGATTTTTATATATGTAGTGGCTACGGGCAACGAAAGTGACAAAAGGGCGAGAACAGTGATGATTCCCTACAACTGAAGAGTCGTGGTATTGGAATAGCTATCGGTGAGAATTTCTCACTGTTCAATCTCTTTTTCTAGTTATATATATATATATACTAGGATGCAGACGGTGCTTAGCAGCACCCGACACCCGTCATCCACAGACCATGGATGGCTTGTTTGTTTGATTGATGTGTTGTGAAAAATGTGTGTAATGTTGATGTGAAATCGATAATAAATTGTAAATGTGTTGAAATGAATTATTCGGTCGTTAAAAATATAATTTTTAACGTGAACGTGAATAAATAAATATTCATTTACAAACCGGACGGTTTGTTTATGTACACCTATTTGAAGGACATTGATTGGGACGATAAATTTTACACATCGCCCAACTGCACAAATAAAATCTATGTTTGTTGATTTGAAACCCCACACGGGTATTGGGATAAAATAAGGCATACACTAATCCTAGTAATTAGTTGTATGTCGATCGATGGATCGACAGGCTGTTGTAAGCGTTAGATATCTATATTTGATGCTTATACAGTGTAGTGCACTTTGGATGATGGTTGATTATTTATCGTTGCTATTATATACATGTTGTATGGAATCCATATAATTAACTTTGTATGGTAATTGATTGGGCCTCATTCCAATTTAGAAAATAAAGAACATTAAAAAATAAAGGTTCATGTGTTGACCGTACTCATCCGTTGAGATTAGTCATGTGTTGAACGAAATATGTTAACAATAAAATTTACATCTTTATCATTATAAAATAAAGGTTCATGTGTTGACCGTACTCATCCGTTGAGATTAGTCATGTATTGAACAAAATATTTTAACAATAAAATTTACATCTTTATCATTATAAAATAAAGGTTCATGTGTTGACCATACTCATCCGTTGAGATTAGTCATGTGTTGAACGAAATACTTTAACAATAAAATTTACATCTTTATCATATATAAAATTAGAAACTAACTGGAAAATAGATGAGATGAGTGGTCTCCTGGATATTGATCTGATGTTGGTTTCGGCCTTCGGGGTTAATATTTAGGGAATCGTTCTCTTACTAATTTACGGTTGGAGTCTGATTTAAATCAAACGATAGATACCATAATTTTTATAAAATATATTGAATAACAAAAATATATTGAATAAACATGGACAATACTCATTCGTTGAGATTAGTCATGTGTTGACAAAAATATATGTTCACGTATTCATTTGTTGAATAGAATAACGGAATTATTGAAAAATATAAAGTCGTGTTGATTAGAGATGCGCTATTTTGACGCGAACGATATTCATATCGATTATATTCGTTTCATAATGAATATTGAAAAGAGATTTGAAAACGAATTTGAATTGAATTGAATATAAAACGAATTTGAATTGAATTGAATATATAACGAATGCGAATTGAATCGAATAGAAAACAAATTCGAATTGAATCGAATAGAAAACGAATTTGAATTGAATCGAATAGAAAACGAATTTGAATTGAATCGAATATACAACGAATTCGAATTGAATCGAATAGAAAACGAATTTGAATTGAATCGAATAGAAAACGAATTTGAATTGAATTGAATAGAAAACGAATTTGAAATAGAATTGAAATCGATTTGAATTGAAATCAAATAGAAATGAGTATAAAAAGAATTTATAAGGGAAAATTCAATTTTGATTTGAATTTGAAATGAATGTTGAAATTGTTTTTGAAACAAATTGAAACGATTTATAAAATTCGTTTAAAAAGGAAAATCGACGGAATATATATAATATATATATTATATATAATGGCCTGAATAGAACGCGCTGCGCCGCGGTAGTTCGTGAATTTCGACCATTGATTTCGAATGGACATTACGGGAGATTCGACCGTCGGATTCTCTTAAAACCGGAACCGTTGGGTTCGTATCGAAAAGTTCTTTCTAACGAATATTAGAAATTTGAAATCTAACGATTGGATTTGGAGATACGTCCAAATCAAATTTGGAAAAGGTCGCTGTAAGTGCAGTTCGATGGCCATTGGTGGAAATCGACTGTACGGGCCTTGGTAAAATTATTAAAAATAGTAATAATTTGTGTAAAATCATAAGAAATGATTTGGAAAAAATTGGGATGAAAAACTCCATATTTGAAAAGATAAAAATATATTTTTATCGAAATGAAATAGTTTTGAACTAAAATTAAACCCGTTTATTTTTAAATAAATAAATTGGATTTGAAATGGGTTTTAAATAGAATTGATTTGTGGGTTTATCGTGAACGGTGTTTTAAATAACATTTGTTCTTTAACCCGATAATAAATAGAATGTGATTTGGGTTTGTCGTGAACTGTGTCTTAAATGACATTAGTTCTCTAACCCAGTAAAAGGAGTTTTAATGAATCTGCAACTAGATTGAAATGTGAATTGATAATTTAAATTATCAAATTTGGAAAATGAGCGAGAATGG
The DNA here is from genome assembly GCA_030737875.1 of Allium sativum. NCBI lineage: Eukaryota > Viridiplantae > Streptophyta > Magnoliopsida > Asparagales > Amaryllidaceae > Allium > Allium sativum. The sequence goes on along the minus strand of CM060913.1, from coordinate 980,025,373 downwards.
AGTATCACCAGTTTTGCTCCAAAGCGATAGTTAAATCTTTAATTAGATTTGAACGTGAAATGGTAATTAATTTTACCGATAACACCGTGGTGTTAGATATGGAGTATTACCAGTTTTGCTTCATGGGATGAATAGGTTGGGATTGGGAAATAAAATAAATAATTACTTCGGTGTGGTTCGCTAATCTCGACTAGTTTGGAAAACCATAATTTGGTTTGATATGACACCCAATGGAAGATTAAAGAATAAATTTTAAAGAATTTATCTTTGATAAAATTAATGGGAACCTTTCCCTAAGAATATGAAATTTAGAAACTAGCTGTAGGTTAGCTAAGAAGAATGGTTTCCTGGGTATTGATCTGATGTTGGTTTCGGCCTTCGGGGTTAATATTTGGGAAATTGTTCTCTTGTTGATTTACGGTTAGTGGCTGCTAAATTAGAATAAGGCGTATGTTGTGTTGGTGTAACATTTATTTTAATATACGCGGGTTGTTCGGAAAGGCCAGGTTTATACCCATTCTGAATAACCGATTCGACGACATGTCGAAGACGAAGACGGTGGTTGAAGACCAGAAGTCTTCACATCGTTTGGGTGATTACTGATGATCTTGATTGGGCTGTACACCCAAGATGAGGGAGTCAGTTAGTGGTCGTCCAGACGTACTTGGAGATCGATGGATATGCGAGGAAAGTGCCTCCGGTTTCGTTCATACCCAGAACGAACTTGTAAATGGATTGTGTGTCTGACATTGGATTTTATTCTGTGTTGATTGATCTCTATTAAATATACATCTGTTTGGCGGCAGAGAATTTATTCTCTTGCTTAACGCCCTTCTCTGAGACATACGAGCTCAGAGGTTGTATATCGATGGACATCAGTCGCATGGCATGAATTGCCAGTGTGGCATGCCTAAGTGGCAATTGATCAAGGCTTCTGTTGAAAAGCAAAGTCTTGTGGTTGATGATCAAAGCACGGCCTACGTGGCGTAGCTTTGTGTATAACGTGAATTCGTGAGCCTCACATCTCGGTATGAGTTAAAAACGGGATACGGACCGTTGGAAGAACACGACGTTTCTTTCTAGCTTTGGTGGTGTCGGTGACTTACCAGCCCTGACATTTATATACTTTTCACCTTTGTGGTTGTTGGAATGAGGCGCCTCGATGTTAGGTCTGATAGGACCGGGAAACGTGTGTTCAGGAATTGCCAATCCTCAAACGTAAGAGAGGACCGGCCCAACCGATCCAAGTGGCTGCCCAAAGTGCGTAGTCCTGAGCATTTGCTAGAGTGTCTCGAAGCGGAGAGGAGCTTGCCCCTTGCCTCGACTCATGACGGAAATCCAATTTCCAATACGAGATATTTCGGCTTTATTTGTAGAGCCTAGTATGGCGACATAGTAGCATGGGATGCTATGCCGTCTATGATTGATATTTATGATTGAAATTGTTTTGACACTATACATTTATTATAGTATCAAATGATTTGTTTTTAAACGTACCAAGCATGTTTGGCTGTTATAAGGAAAAACCCTATCCTCCGTCTTGCGTTGCATTGTGTGATGGGACCTAGGTCTTATAATAGCTTCATTTTTCGAAAAAGCATTGCGCTGTTTATTCTATGCACTGGTATTCTTGGGAGGAAACCCGTTCCGTGTTATACGGCGTGGTCCCTTGAATTACTCTCTTTTAAAGTAAAGCTTTAAATAACTGTTTTAGTTCTCACACCAGTTACATGACTGACCTGGAGTTTATTGTTTTAACCTAAACTCTGGGTGGCCCTATTTTCTACACGGGCAACTAGTAGTTTTGGTTTTGCAGATTTATATTCACAGGATCCTGATTTACAGCTGGAACGATGCTCGGAAAGCTCTATATCCGTGTATTACTTTCAGTTGTGTTTTATATTGTTTTTCCGCTGCTATGTAACTTATTGTAATCTCTGATATTTGTCGAATGCAATTTATTCAATTATACTCTGTATATTCTTGTATTCTGATGGCATTGTTGTAATATACAATGAAATGTTCTTCTATCTGCGTTCTGTTGTGTGTTGTTCTCAAAGTATCCGCTCTTTCCTTCACGGGGAAGTAACGGGTCCTTACACATAAGTTGGAAAATAAGGAAATGACTATGAACCATTGAATATGGCACAGTAAATAAGGAAATAAGATGAACAACGATATCGTTAAAGCGCACCTAACTCACTGTAAGATAATTACCAAGCTACACCAACACTATCGGATAATTGCTATACTGCACCACCACTAGTTACCCTAAGATTGATCACGCCTACAGACTTAATAATGATATTGGTAGTTTCATGCACCTCTAGCTGCCTTCATAAGTGCCGCCTGCCCCTATCTCCACTAGGTGTACCCACTACCCCCAAGCGATCGGCTCCCAAACTCGTAGATACCCGTGCTGGCCCCGCAGTGGGGTGTATCACTCCCCAAAGTGGCAACCCGATACAACCAACAATGCACGGCTTATACCTACACAATGCAACAACGTCTTACCTACCAGCCCGGGTCCACACACGCATATGAACCCGTTGGACTTGCGTTGCCACCGCTAACCCGGTTTGGCCTTTTACAATCAAGCCCAGTATGCGTGTCCCGTCCTCGACTTGGGTCGAGCCCACAAAGATACGTATGGGTTACTGGTTGAAATGGGCCCCCATTACTTGACACAAGCTATCCACCTAAGCTTGGTCCCCTCTAGTACATCCCACTTAACCCACTTCTTATTCATGTTTCAATTACATGTTTCAATTTTGGTTAAGTGCTTCTAATCGTATTTCCAAATGCCACCCAAGGCACCCACTAGATTCCACATGCCACCCAAGGCACCCACTTAACCCCCTCATGTCCACTACATGTTTATCTGGTTAAGTGTTTCTTAATTCATTAAGACTGTAACCTCATAAAGATCTCCCACATTAGACTGGCATTTGTGGCAGCTGGATTTGCCGGGCGGGTCCGGGCAGTCTTACACCACAAAAGAGCCTAACCTCGTGTCTTTACAATTGTTACGTATTTAATTTATTCCTAAGACCTCTCATATTAGACTGGCTTTTGTGGCAGCTGGATTTGTCGGGCGGGTCCGGGCAATCTTACACCACAAAAGAGCCTAACCTCGTGTCTTAGACGATTAATTACTCCTAATTAATCATTCCCCAATTTGAATTACTTTCCCTATTCAAATTATCAATTAATTCCAAATTTAACGATGTCCATAATTGACTCAATTATGTCCATCCATTTATGGTATGTAAAATCATACCAATTTTCACCACAACATATTTTATGCCTTTTAAGGCATTTATACCAATTAAACCTTTTAATATTATCCCCTTTATCCCACGTTGTACGTTTGTTCGTTTAACGTAAAATATACGTTAGACTCGAATAGTCTAACTTATGGAACAAAGAGAAAACATCACAATATACACATAATGAAAACATAGATCTAAACATAGGGATGAACTTGCATATGTGAATGATGTTCTACATCTAAAACTTGCATAGGCCAAAGTTACAACTTGCATAAACAACATATGTCATGAATCCAAATCTAAAGGTGTGAACTTGCATAAATCATGTATGTCATAGATCTACATCTAAAGGTGTAAACTTGCATAGGCAAGAACCCTAAACTTGCATAACATGATTCATATCCCAAACTCATATATTTATATAAACTTGCATATGTGATTTATGCATCATAACAATGGTGTAAACTTGCATCTAACATGTAAAATATCATGTAGAATTTTGCATATAACTCACACATGTCATAGCCTAACTTTTAATCAAATTTTCACATAAACTAGATGTCATAACCATGTAAAGTCACATATAATTTTATCCAACTTGTATATGATTCATGTTTACATAAAAATCTAAACTTGCATACATATGATTTATTATATGAATCGACATAACCAAACTTAGCATATGTACAACATGATGACTCGACTAGACATAGGCTAATCATAGAATTACAACGTGGGTGATAGCATCATAACTTTACATCGTAAATGATAGCATCATAACATAACATCATAGAGATTTCAACACAATTCTACAACATAATTACAACATACGATCAATAATTCACATCACATCCATACAATCCGCATCATAACTTAATCCAATTAAATTACTAATTATTTTATTAAAGCTATCGAACTCACAACTCAAAAGCGGTCTTGAGTTCTGAATTCTGATTTCTGAAGTTGTATTAGCTCTCCTTTGAAAAGATTCGTTGTTAGGGTTGAATAGAACTGATTTGATTTGTTGTTCTTCCTCTCTAATTGGTGGCGGCTGCTCTAAGGTTCAAGACGACAGCATGACGGCCATAGTTTTAGTTTTAATTTTGATTTAGGGTTTGAGTCTATGAGTCTTTTTATAGAGTTTTGAATAAATTAAAGCCATCCGATCACTCTAGAATCCATCTAGGCCTTAGAAACCAAGAAATGATGTCAACAGACCAACCAGAAATCGCCACCTAAGCCCTAAAACATAAAATTTCGTCATAGACCATTTAGGGCCGACGGGACCAATTCCAAACCTCCTGAGTCGACCCTGGGGTCGACCCGAGTCGACCCATAAAATAGGTCGGTTTGGTGTTTTGCCTTCCTGCTTCCGTTGTTTTGAATTTTTTTTTCTTAAATTTTAGGTTGAATTTCATTTTGTTTATATATATATATATATATATATCTATATATATATATATATATTTCTATCTTCCTAATTAAACATTTTCACACTAAACTACTTTTTGAACCGCGTTCACACTAAGCCGCTTTTTAGCCATTCCCCTAAAACAAAAATATGGCGTTGGCGGGGATCGAACTCTGTACCTCTTGTATGCAAGTCACATGTTCCAACCAAATGAGCTACTAAGTCTTTTGCTTAAAAACCTTAGAACAATGCTAAACATTTATTCTTTAATTTAGTTAATTCGATTATTCAAAAATCCGGGTGTTACATTCTCCCCTCCTTAAAGGATTTCGCCCCCGAAATCTCCAAGTTAAGGAGAATGCATATCCTAACATCCAAACAACCATCTACTCAACCATCAAACATAGGCATCCATTGTCTTTATAGAATTTCTAATGCTGTATGAACAAATGCAAAAAGTGCATGTATATGTTCCTTATCTAATGCAAAATAAGGCAGTCTACTGATTCAGTTGACCTCCTTAATGCAAACCATGATAGTGTCATGCGTCCATTATGTATGCGAAATGTAACAACCCAGATTTTTACGACATGCTAAGACGAGAATCAAGGCAGAATTTAATTATAAAATCTGAATCAAGGGAAACGGGCTATGCCATTGCGTTCATCTCGGAAAAATACGCGAAATAGAGTCCGAGTTTTTGAAAATCGGAGTCCGTATAACCAAGTTATGGCCCATCAAAGTTTTCAGAAAATTTCAAGTTCAAAAACAGTTCAAATTTGAATTCAGATTTCAAATTCAGCAAAGCAGAAGAGGCGGGAAAAATTCCCGCCACCCCAAGTCGACTGGGGAGTCGACTTGGGAGTCGACACCCCCCAGGTGGTGTCGACTGCCCAGTCGACACCCCTGTCGACCTGGGTGGTCCGACCACCTAGGCCTGGGTGCACCTGACTTGTTTCTCAAGACATGTTTTATGGGCCTGTGACGGATTTTGAGGGTTCAGATCTATCCTAGGGTTAATCTAAGGGCCTAAACTAGTCCTAATCTCTATAAAAAGACCCCTAAGCCTACCCTAAACCCTCACAAATCACTCTCGCAACGGAGTGCTGCCCAAATCTACATTGATCATGGCCTCCATCCCCAAATTCAAGAGCTTGTGCTTGCAAACTAGATTCAAGACGAAGGTGCAAGCTTTCTACACCAAATCAAGGGTTTTTATCATCGTCTCAACATGGATTCTATGACAAGACGATTCATGCTCCTAAATCTCTAAGCCACGCTATGTAAGTTCTAGCTACTTCTAGATCTAAACGGTAGTTTTAATGATGGCATGGAATAAAACGAGATTAAACTAAGTATGCTAGCCTATATGAACCTTGTCATGCCTCTTTTGCTTGAACCTATGACTTTTGGCTATGCTTAGTGACTAAATCATGCTATTCATGTTATGATTAACCTAGTTTATCTCGCAAGTTTGAATCTTTATCTATGGAATGCTAGCATGAACCTTTGGGAACCATTTGACTTGTGAAACATTGGCAAAGACTTGACTTTGGGGCTTATGCATGTAAATGAACCCAAACCCCTTATGTTATCATGCATGTTTGTGGCCAAATTCCCTTATGATACTATGCATGTTTGTGGCCAAAAAATCCCTTATGATGCTATGCACATTTTGAGGCCAAACCCCCCTTATGATATCATGCATATTTGTGGCCAACCCCTTTTTGGCATCGTGCATGTTTTGAGGCCAATATGTAGCATAGTATCCTTACTATGTTGACTCGCTTTTACTTGGGTTGGAAACACGATTTGGGGTAGGATAGACGAGCGTGATTATGACATGATAATTTGACATGGGATTACATGAAAGTATGACACTCATGATACACCTAAACGTGGGCATGACATGTGGGGTAAACATGGGACTTGAAACTAGACACGTGTGGGTTGTAAGTGTAATATGACACTAGACCAAACATGAAAGTGGCCAACTCGAGGTTGGGTTGAGTTTGTAGCATAAATCTACCCGGACCCGCCCGGCTTAACTAGTGGCTACAAACAATAGGATTCAATGTGAGAAGTTGGTCATGTCGCGCTTAAGACCCGAGGTTAGACTAGGTTGTGGTGTAAAACTACCCGGACCCGCCCGGCTTAACTAGTAACCACAACAAGGTCTAATGTGAGAGGTTGAGAGTGCATTAATTAAATTAATGCCACATGATAAGGTTAAGTAAATTTGACTAATGACACTTAACCGATATGACACGAATGGGTAGGTTAAGTGGAACCGGGCTTGATTTCTTAATGACACTTAACCAAACAAGACAATTAGGGGATGGGGTTAAGTAATTTACGCTTAACTAATCCGACTTGGTAATTAGATGAGGTTAAGTAACCTACACTTAACTAATATAAACACGGTAATTCGATGGGGTTAAGATAAACACTTAACCAATCTAAACTTGGTAATTCAATAAGGTTAAGTAACCAATACTTAACCAACTTAACATGATAATTTAATGGGGATAAGTAATCTACACTTAACTAATCCGACTTGGTAATTAGATGGGGTTAAGTAACCTACACTTAACTAATCTAAACACGGTAATTATATGGGGTTAAGTAATTTACGCTTAACTAATCTAAACACGGTAATTCGATGGGGTTAAGTTAAACACTTAGCCAATCTAAACTTGGTAATTCAATGAGGTTAAGTAACCAATACTTAACCAACTTAACATGATAACTTAATGGGGCTAAGTAACTTATACTTAACCAATTATGCATGATGATTTGATGAGGTTAAGTTAACCTATACTTAACAAAGCCGACTTGATAGTCCGATGAGGTTAAGATAATCTATGCTTAACCAATCTAACATGATAATCTGATAGGGTTAAGATAAACAAATACTTAACCAATTTGACTTGATGAGTAAATAGGGTTAAGTCATGAGCTTCTTGGTATACTTAACCAACTTGTAGGGCTAGGTCTTGAACTTGAATACTTAGCCAAATCTTGACATGATTCGTAGGCAGGTTAAGTCATGAACTTAAATGACAATACTTAACCCATTAGACAAAACCCTAGTTCAGGGGACTAGGTGGAAAGCCGGGATTAACAAGGATAACGGGAAAAGAAGCTAAGTGTTAAACCTTAGTTAAGGATAACTAAGTAATAATTCTTAGCCAGGGACATGGGACTAGTTCATAATTAGATGAGTAACCTGATACGGTAGGTCATCGCTTAGTATACGAGGAGGAGCAACTTATCTGACTTGGATGAAAAGCTCCAACGAACTGGGTGATGAAGCCGTAGCTTCGGGGGACGTGAGGGTACTCTTGGTATCCCTCTGTGAGGTGGCAGATGGTCCATGACACCCGACCTCACAGAGGTTAAGGTCTGCGGTAGAAGAGCCAAGGGTATGCCTTGGTTGCTATGCGAGCGACCTAAAGACTGGGATGGATTAGCGTGGAGTCGACGATACTTGTTTTTGCCCTGGATAGCACGTCGCCGACTACCTACCATCTTTAGTCAATCGTGTACGAACGGAAAGGCAGAGAACTCCCAATAGACCATATACTTGCTATCGAGTTATGGGTGAGGTTGGCCCATAGGAAAGTGGGGCTATAGTGGGGCCGGGATGTAGTTCTCATACATGATTTTTCTTGGATTTCCTTTCAGTAGTTGAGGGAGGGGTCACGTGGGACCATAGCCACGGATACAAAAACAGACCTTGATATCTGCACCAGCAGACGACTTAAAGCTCCCGACCGAGTTCCGTATTTCTTGATTTGCCCTGGCACGGAACTCGGATGGCACACTGAGATACATGTGCATCTAGACATGGAAAACGATTCACGATACATACGTGGGATAAAGGGCGTGGTTGACGGGTGGCATAATCCCTAGTGGCCCTAGGTGGCTAAAACCCAAACCAAGTTACGGAAACATTCATTAGGTAGCATAATCCCTAGTGGTCCTAGGTGGCATAAATCCTAAGTGAACACTCGATAGTTCATGGTAAGAAAACATAACCAGATCAAGGGTAACAGTCCAAAACAACTTCAAGGATAAAATGATACTACGTTGAGGTGGTATAGATTTACATGGGAAAGCCCGTACGGCCTACGGTAAAGGACTGAACTTATACATGGAAAGAAACATACGAGTTGGGAAAACCTACATATGCTATATATTAGGTTGACATGGACCATTACATGACATTGGGCAAGGGACATTCATAGTTAACACATGACGCGGGTTGGGATACTAGTACGAGAGGTGCAGAGCAAATATACATGATAAATACCTTGGGATGTTATACATGATAGATACCTTGGGATTGTATACTTGATAGAAACCTGACGATGTGATACCTTGATTTATCTTGACACCGTAGTTTATCATGATACCTTAGTTTATCTTGCTACAGTAGTTCATCCAGTTATTTCGGTTTAGCTTATCTATCTTGTCGTCATCCTTATGTTTACTTTCAGTTTATGCATGTCATGTTACCTTTACCTATTTTTATACTGGAAGTAGATAGGACTTACCAGTCTTTATGACTGACCCCGTTTTGTTTCACCTCTTTGTCTTCCGTTTCCCCCCCAGGTTTTCAGGGAGGAAATGATGTTGTTTAGTTCGGACCTCTTATGCTTGAAGGTCATCATGTATAGCTTGGTCTCCTCTTGGCTATGGCTGCTTCACCGCTTTATTTTGGTGAATAATTTATGAAAAGGTTTTATGCTTCTTTACTATTGCAAGACAGGTTTTGATGTATTCTGATGTAAAAGGCTTTAGACCTTATTTTATAAGGTAATGAAATTTGTTTTACTTCCGCTGTTTTATATATGTTCTATCTTGTAATATTTCTGTGCATGTTTACCTCGATAATGCTTCACCAAACCTAGTGCATTCCCTTTGTGAGTGACCCTAGCGGAGGTGGGGTGTTACATTTGGTATCAGAGCAGAAGGTTACCAGACTGGGCAAAAGTTTTTAAAACCTTCTGAAAACTATTTGAGAAACCGTTTACAAAGAATCATTTATCAAGAAAAGTTTTTAAAGGCTATTCCCCAAAAGCCATTAGCACTATCCTTTGTTTCCTTGATTGAACCTCTTTTCCTTTCTTTCCTCATCTGTAGTCACAGTAGTTTTAACTGCGACTAATCCTTGTCTAGATCTGTAAGTGTTTTCCCGTGCGATGGAGGAAGTTCTCGAGAGACCTGTTACCGAAGTTACAAGAAGGGATAATAAGAGCAAGGATAAAGGACACGGGCTTAGGAATAAGCAACTTGTTGGTATGGCTTGATCCACAAAGGAAGATAAGGACAAGATCAGCGAGAGGGCAATTATATGCTCTCATTTCTAGCGTACCTAAGAGGAATGGTACCGTTTCTGTTAAAGGTTTAGCCTTTCTTTTCTATCATCCCGTCTAGACTTTGTTTTGATCATCACATCATTTAAGTCTGCCTCGATAGTTAAGTCTCTGCACCTTAGTACTAGCATGGTAGAAGATCCCACTTTAGTCCCAAAATCTGGTTGGAAAGTCGGTCCATTTATTCATGACTTGTTTGGATTTGAGAACGTCTATGACAAGTGTTGAGATTAAAAGCAATGCTTCTATTGTTGGGCTATGGATGGATTCTAGGGGTAAAATGGTTATCCAGTAAGTTCTCGGTTTTGAAAAGAGGGTAGTTAGACTCTTGGCTTGCTTTGGTAATACCCTCGAAACCTCGTGTAACCTTTGGGCTTTGTCATGTTTAGTTACCTAGAATCACTTGATGTATTTATCGGAAATCTCTGATCCGATCAAGTAACATTCGCCAATAAGGCGGATGGTTCATTCCGCTTAAGCATGGGTTATAGGAATCACCCTAGTAGGTACGCTTGGTAACATGGATTGACATCGGTAAACGAGATCCAGAATTCACTAATGAATTTTGGAAAGCTTCATAGATATGGTTGGGCCGAGCATACTAGGGAAAGAATAAGTGTAAGTGGAACGAGAGGCGACCGTGAAATGAGTTCCAACTCATACCTTGGAAATAGGAATCGGGGAGCTACGAAATAATAAAGTCAAAGGCAGTCAAGGCACGGTGGAATTAAGCTCAAGGAAATGTGGCTTAGACGCGCGCATCATGTCTCTTTAGAAGAGTATATCGTTGATCCTTGGTTCTCCTGTAGAGCTTGCTTGCATGCTATCGCTTGGTGGATATCCTCTCGGTCCTGTTTCTGTTGCGAACCTCGTAAGGAGTTTGTCTTGTTTATCTCCTCAATCTTATCTTGGGAACCTTAGGTAGAACTCTATGGATGTAAACATGTATTTGAAACATGTTATGATTGATATGGTTGCAAATGGTTGCAAGTGGTTGCTCGTGGATGCGCGAATACACATTAGATACTAGATTGACGCGGTCACGTTTCATGTTGCATATGCACGAGTATTTATACTTGTTTATGGATGAAATTGAATGTGTTGTCATGCGGATGTAGCATATGGATGAATGTTTGTGCACACATATAGTACTTATATGACTAGGACTATTTGCATACATGTTGGACTCATGGCACTAGACATATTTTGCATTAGGAAGATCATTTAGGCCTGATCATTAACATTAGCTAAGGAGCATATACACACACGTTCTGCATATGTTCATATGGCATTAGAAATCGTCTAAGGATAATGGTTGCCTGTGGATGATGTTTTGAGTAGATGGATGATGGATGGTAGGATACGTTCTTCCTAACTTGGAGATTTCGGGGACGAAATCCTTTGAGTTGGGGAGGATGTAACAACCCAGATTTTTACGACATGCTAAGATGAGAATCAAGGCAGAATTTAATTATAAAATCTTAATCAAGGGAAACAGGCTATGCCATTGCGTTCGTCTCGGAAAAATACGCGAAATAGAGTCCGAATTTTCGAAAATCGGAGTCCGTATGACCAAGTTATGGCCCGTCAAAGTTTTCAGAAAATTTCAAGTTCAAAAACAGTTCAAATTTGAATTCAGATTTCAAATTCAGCAAAGCAGAAGAGACGGGAAAAATTCCCGCCACCCCAAGTCGACTGGGGTGTCGACTTGGGAGTCGACACCCCCCAGGTGGTGTCGACTGCCCAGTCGACACCCCTGTCAACCTGGGTGGTCCGACCACCTGGGCCTGGGTGCACCTGACTTGTTTCTCAAGACATGTTTTATGGGCCTGTGACGGATTTTGAGGGTTCAGATCTATCCTAGGGTCAAGACTTGTTTCTCTTAACATCGTAGTTTATCATGATACCTTAGTTTATCTTGCTACAGTAGTTCATCCAGTTATTTCGGTTTAGCTTATCTATCTTGTCGTCATCCTTATGTTTACTTTTAGTTTATGCATGTCATGTTACCTTTACCTGTTTTTATACTGGAAGTAGATAGGACTTACCAGTCTTTATGACTGACCCCGTTTTGTTTCGCCTCTTTGTCTTCCGTTTCCCCCCCCCTCCCCCCAGGTTTTCAGGGAGGAAATGATGTTGTTTAGTTCGGACCTCTTATGCTTGAAGGTCATCATGTATAGCTTGGTCTCCTCTTGGCTATGGCTGCTTCACCGCTTTATTTTGGGGAATAATTTATGAAAAGGTTTTATGCTTCTTTACTATTGCAAGACAGGTTTTGATGTATTCTGATGTAAAAGGCTTTAGACCTTATTTTATAAGGTAATGAAATTTGTTTTACTTCCGCTGTTTTATATATGTTCTGTCTTGTAATATTTCTGTGCATGTTTACCTCGATAATGCTTCACCAAACCTAGTGCATTCCCTTTGTGAGTGACCCTAGCGGAGGTGGGGTGTTACACGAAAGAACCCTATCGATACATATTATTTCTACATGTGTGCACAACCATTCACCAAAATGCAACATCCATATGATAGCACAACCATTATACATCCATTAGCTTAAATATGCACACACATTCATATGCAATATGAAGTGACTGAGCCGATCTAGTGCCTAAAGTGTGTGTATATGCATCCACGAGCAACCACTAGCAAACACTTGCATCCACATGCATCCATCATACATAACATGTCTCAAACACATGTTTCAATCATAGGACTACCCTATCTAAAGGTCAAAGGTACTAACGAGAGGACATACTAATGATAAGATAAGTATAAGGTAAGCGATAAAGGAGAAACTAAAAGACATACCCTCGAAAAGAAAAGGGTATAATGAACGCATCTTCACTTTCGTCTCCCAAGTAGCGTTGCTTTCATCATCTCCCCATTGCACTTTGACTAGCTTGACCTCTCGATTCCTCAACTTCTTAACCTTCGACCCAAGAATGCACATAGGAACTCGCCGAATCGTCGCATCACGCTCTATCTCCACCTCTCTAAGCAAGCTCGGCTCTACCACTTCCACGGTCTCGTGCAAGCACTTCCTCAAATGTGACACATGGAATACATCGTGTACGCCACTAAGTCTCTCGGGCAACTCCACTCTATACGCCATCTGCCCAATCCTCTCCTTAATAGGAAACGGCTCTACGAACCTTGGTGCTAACTTCCCAACGGACCCAAAGCGAACGATGTTCCGTAATGGAGACACCTTGACAAAGACCATGTCCTCAATATCAAACTCAAGATCTGTCCTCCTCTTGTCCGCATAAGATTTCTTCCTATCTTGCGCCGTCTTCATCCTCCTTCGAATCAAATCGATCTTTTCCGAAGTCTCTCTAATCATATCGGGCCCAAGTAAGATCTTATCTGTAGACTCCCACCAACATGTAGGCGAACGACACAGCCGTCCATTAAGAGCCTCAAACGGTGCCATGCCAATGCTAGACTGAAAGATGTTATTATATGCGAACTCCACCAACGGAAGATGTTCCTCCGATGTACCTCCGAAATCTAAGACACACAACCTCAATAGGTCCTCTAGAATACGATTCACCCTCTCGGTTTGACCGTCCGTTTGAGGATGATATGCGGTGCTCAAACATAACTGAGTCCCTACCGCCTCTTGCAAGCTCTTCCAAAATTCCTAGTAAAGATAGGATCGCGGTCGCTCATTATGCTAGAAGGAACACCGTGCAAACGAACTATTTCTCGAATGTATACGGAGGCTAACCATGGAGCAGTCCTCTTACTCCTTACAGGAATGAAATGGGCGCTCTTAGTAAGTCTGTCTACCACGACCAAAATCCCCGTGTTACCCTTCCTCGATCTCGGTAATCCATCAACAAAATCCATCGAGACGCTTTCCCACTTCCATTGTGGGACCTCCAATGGGTGTAGTAATCCACCGGGCTTCTTTTGCTCTGCTTTTACTTGTTGGCACACCAAGCATCTAGCGACAAACTCTACCACGTCCTTCTTCATGCCGGCCCAAAAGTAAACTCGTCTCATGTCCATGTACATCTTGTCCCCGCCGGGATGGATGGTCATCTTCGAACGATGTGCATCATCAAGAATGGTCTTCCTTAGGTCCTCGTCTTTTGGTACACAAAGCCTACCGTCCCTACGTAACCAACCCTTATCATCTAGGGTATACCTACGAAGATGGCTTGATGACTCCCCTCCTTTGAGCTTCTCTACTAACTCAACCAACTGTGGGTCATGTCACTGTGCCTCACCGATCCGTCCCAAAAGCGTAGGTCTGACCTCCAAGGATGCTAGCAAACCAGGTACAAAGTCAACGGAAGGTTTAAAGTCGAACGTTGAGATGAACTCTAAACTTCGCCGCTCAACAAACAACGGACTCAAGGACAACCTTTTTCTACTTAAGGCGTCTGCCACCACGTTACCCTTGCCAGGGGTATATGCTATCTCGAAATCGTAGGATGCTAAGAATTCCATCTACCTTTGCTGCCTTAAGTTCAAGTCCTTCTGAGAGAATAAGTATTTTAGCGATTTGTGGTCAGTGAATAATTTGAATTTCTCACCAAGAAGATAATGACGCCAAAACTTAAGCGCAAAGACAATAGCGGCCAACTCTAGGTCATGTGTAGGGTAATTTCTCTCATGCACTCTCAACTGCCTTCCACCATAGGCTATTACCCTTCCCTCTTGCATTAAGACTGCGCCTAGTCCTGTCCCACAAGCATCGGTATAAACGGTAAATGGCTTACTTCCATCTGGCAACACTAAGACTAGGGCTGTGGTCAAAGCTCTCTTTAGACGTTGGAACACATCATCAGAATCTACGTCCCATGTGGAAACTAAGTTCTTCTTCATCAAGCGTGTTAATGGGGCTGATATCTTTGCGAAGTCTTTGATAAACTCCCTATAGTAGCCAGCCAACCCTAAGAAACTCCTCACCTCGGTAGCATTTTTAGGAACCTTCCAATCTTGGATGGCCACTACCTTCGCAGGATCCACAGCTATCCCTTCTTTGGAAACTACGTGCCCTAAGAATCGCACTTCCTTCCTCCAAAAGTGACATTTAGAAAATTTAGCTTTAAGGCTATGCGCTCGAAGGGTCTCCAATACTTCCCTAAGATGTAGGGCATGCTCTTCCTTGCTCTTAGAAAAGACCAAGATGTCATCCACAAAGACCACCACAAATTTATTAAGGTACTCCCTAAACACCCTACTCATCAAGTCAACAAAGTATGCGGGGGCGTTTGTCAAACCGAAGGGCATTACAAGCCACTCGAAGAAACCGTCTGGAGTCCTAAAGGCAGTCTTGTCTATGCTATCCTCAGCCACTCTCAACTCATGGAAACCAGTGGCTAAGTCCAACTGCGAAAACACTGAGGCGGCAACTAACTGATCGAAGAGATCGTCAATCCTCGGCAGTGGGTGTATGTTCTTCTTAGTAAGCTCATTAAGTTCTCTATAGTCCACACAAAGTCTAAGGGACCCATCTGCCTTCGTGGCAAACACTACTGGAGCACCCCACTCCGATATACTACGTCTGATGATCCCCTTCTCAAGCAATTCCTTCACTTGCTTACTGAATTCTCTTCTTTCTCTTGGAGCCAAGTGGTGCACTGGTAATGCAACTGGCTTTGCATTATCTACAAGATATATCTGAAAGTCTATCTCACGTTTTGGGGGTAAACCCCTCACCTCATCGAAGACATCAGCATATTCACGGACTATGGGAACATAATGTAAATCATCATCGGATGCGTCAAGGGATTCTAGGTAGCTAAGCATTACTGGACCTCTAGGGTCACAAGAAATATCAAGGATCTTTCCAAAACGAGTCAACAATCTAACTACCCTTCTTTCACAATCTAGGATGGCCCCATATCTAGTTAGCCAATCCATACCTAGAATTAAACCGTAGCTGATGAAGCCAAGAACAAAAGCGTTGCACTCAAACTCAACGCCCAAGATAAACACTCTCAAATCCCGACAAATCATACAATGACGAGCCGAACCACCAATAGGATTTGAGACTACTAAGGGATCAGTAACTAGACTAGTATCAAGGTGCAGTGTTTCAACTAATGATGTAGAAATAAACGAATGTGATGCGCCAGAATCAAATAAAGTACAGACAGGATGATCAAACAGAAAAACTAAACTTTCAACGGAAATTGCTCTACCTCGTTCTTGCAGCGGTGGGACCATGAGAGCCTGAACTTGTCCCCTTGCCTGCCCTGGTGCCATAAGAGCCTGCACCTGTCCTCCCGAGGTAGACCCTGCCCTTTGCCCTTTCTTTGGGCAGTCCTTAATAAGATGTCTCGCCTCGCCACAGTGGAAACAACCAGTCTTCTTTTTCTTCCTACAATCTTTGCTTAGATGGCTGGGTGTCCCACAGTTAAAGCATCTTTTCTTTCCCTTAGCATTGTTGCCTTTGCCACCTTTCTTGTTCTATTGTTGCTGTTGCGGCTTCTTTTGATCCCCTTTCTTCTCGGGTGCCTTATTAGCATTGGCAACCTTCTCCTCTTCATGCATGAGCGCCATGTCAACTAGTCTCTCGAAGGTAGCCCCCATGGGAATGTGGGTCATAGCTAACCCATGAAGCGGCTCGTTTAAACCCTTAACAACTCATAGAGCCTTCTTTTCTGGAGTATTCACTACAACAAAAAAGGGATTTTATAGCGTTTCAAAAATGCTATTATATCCAAACATAGCGTTTCAGAGAACGCCATATAACGACATGCTATCTTAGACCATCAACTTTAAATAGCACAGTCGAAAACGCTATGAAAACAAAAATTCGATAGTGTTTTATCTTTGCAATTAAACAAAAACGCTATATGAAATGTTAGCCACATGCAGCCTATAATAGCGTTTGTCCCATGTTTTTATAGCGTTTGTTCCATGTTTTGATAGCGTTTTATAAACGCTATAATATTTTATTACTATTTCTATCGTATTTACCAATTGTATACTACTCTTCCGTTGCTTTTCAATACATAAATATCATTCAAACAACGTTCATATGTATCACTATCTATTTCTCAATAGTATACAAACATAACACATTTTCACAAACATGCAAACTACAACATAATATTTCATTCATATCATTTAAACAACATCCATATATTAAAATTTAATATTTCGTACATAACATTCAGACTACTTCTCATATATCCAAACTTAACTCATACATATTGTTTAATCAACTCTTCCATGTCCATAATATGTCATATATACTTGCATTAACAAATTACTTACAAAGTAGTCGAATGCTTGATTTACTCTTGCTTTGCTTTTGATATTTTCTCCCAAACATAAGCAATTTGGTCCTGTTACAACAAAAATAAACAATATTAGCTTAAAATATTTAAACTTGCATATATACATCACATATACAATTCCAACACAAATAAGCAATATTTGCTCCCATAAACATACGCTTCTACATTGGTTTCCACTTAACTCAGCACATACGAAATCACAAGTACCCAAAGACTTGCACTAGGACAACTCTCACAGTTTGCAAAACCAAAAATTCAACAGCACCATAAGGTAAATCAAAAGGCAGATTAATGTAAGAATAAAAAGCAGTATGACTTAATCACAAGTCAAAACCATCATGATGCAACTTACATCATGTAGCAACTCTTCCTCTGAAGAAAAGGGAGACCACATCGACAATGTGGAGAAGTTAGCAGAAAATTCTTTGATCTTCCAAACCTCTTCAATACAATCTCTAAACGTTCCATTTCATTATCGGACGTGTAACTGACCTACTAAACATAGAGAGTGCAGTATTATAGTCAGTTGCTACAAGATTATAAGTCCATATAAAATAGTTAGAGAAATATAAAAAATTTGTTTTTGAATGTTACAATTAGCAGTACTCACATTGCATCTACCTTAGGAAAATATAAGACATGAGTCCAATACTACATGCACCGATAAAAAAAATAAGTTAGTAAAGATGCAATATGAAAATTAAATAGTAAAAAATTATGGTGTGGACTAACCATGACTTTAAAGAGTTGGAAAAAAACCACACCTGAACCAATCTACATTGGACTATAAACAATTCAAAACTGCAGGTACATCAGACTTCCAAAAAAAGATGTATTGAAATTATGAAACTTGAATATAATAATTAAATTCATTGATACAATTGTTTATATCCCCACTGGAAAAATCAAGTAGTCAGAATTCGAGTTTAACCACAAAAAGAAAAAGAAAGGGGGGATCATTTAAACAATCATACTTAGATGCCTATCATTAAACAGTTCAAAACTGCATGTAAATCAGGATTGCTAAACTAATAGAGATAACCAGTAGGTGAGTTCATCAATATCGCTATCTTAGCACCACAGAGAGTAGTCAGGTCTATTGCTTTGGTGAATATACCAAACTTCTGTTGGGCAAGCACACATGTCGTGCTTCCTCACTAGCAATCTTTTCTATAATATTCCTTCCATGATCTTTATTGACTCATTTTCTCCCCGTTAATCTATTAAAATGATATTGGAACTGGAAAAATTGGAATGAATGGAATAATGGCGATACACAACTAGTAACAAATATTTTACTTCGTTCAAGCACCCTTCCTACTTAGAGAGTAGATCACTGAAAATATATAAAACTTACACTGTTCCAAAGTGAAACAACTATCTAACATAAACAAACAAATGAAGCGTCATTCATTTTACTTGATTATGACTACTTTAAATCCTTGTTATTTAGACAGATATAGCAATGACCTCTTGAGAAAGCTGATTTTATACTTTGAGGTGAGAACCCAACACACCCTTTCTCATAGTTAGCAAAGCCACTGGCAACAATGCTTTAGAAGTTCATGTTTTTAGACAAAAGGCTGCACTCTTATCAATCGGCATCTACTGCAAAAAGCAGTATTATTTTACGAAGTTGTAGCTGGTCTATATACATGAGAATTCAAAAAATAAAATCTATACACGATCTTCTTTTTCTTTTCACACGACTAAGAAGGTACCCGCATCATCTTTAATAGAATGATACATAAAAATAATCTGAAACCATATTCTTCTCTAGTGCTAACTCTTCGATTGTTGTTAATTGGTTTACATATTAATTGTTTCCACCAATAAAATACTTTCGAATCTACATAGATTTCCACTTTCAAATCTAACATTAAAATGAATTTGCTTAAATAGTTATTACTGATTTTTTTTTGTTGACTATCGCTAAGAGTCCTCTAAATGATTTCACTTCAATATTTATTTGACATTCAACAGTAACACAAAATTGTTTCACCATGATCAGGTTTTCAATTTACCCCTGGATTAGATCAAAATACAAATACAGGGCAAATTTAAATTAGAGGTAGTAATAAAATGGGATAACTCTTTAATTCTAGATCTATTTACTGGACACTAGCAGAAGCAGAGAATAGATCATAGTCAAACCACAAATCATAATCCAGTATCTTCAATTCTACATCTATTTACTGAACATTACTAAACAATGAAGG
Source organism: Allium sativum (assembly GCA_030737875.1). Taxonomy (NCBI): domain Eukaryota; kingdom Viridiplantae; phylum Streptophyta; class Magnoliopsida; order Asparagales; family Amaryllidaceae; genus Allium; species Allium sativum. The sequence goes on along the minus strand of CM060913.1, from coordinate 980,005,822 downwards.
ATGCAATTTCCTGAAACGAAGAACCCACATAATTAAAGCAATTGTCCTCCAGTCCTAACCAATGAATATTTACCGTATCTCAATGTATTTTACAAAACCTTCGTGTTTAGAATTTTATTATTGTAAACAAAGGTCTACTTTGCAAATACATCATTGCATGTCAGTTTTACCAGTGGAGTTATGGGAGTAAGAGAGCTTGAGACTGCATGACAAAAGGAAAATTTATTTCATGCAAAAGATTCTGAACGAAACAGACAAAAGATGAGTGAAAAAAAACCATAACCATGTGCATTGTGCCCCTGAAATTGATCGCTACAACCAAAAAAAATCCAACAAATTTATGGACTAAACGTATAGAATTGGAAAATTCCAGAACTATAGCTACTATTACATCCTGCCCACTTCCATCTAATACATATCTGCACAATATTAACTGCTGCCTCCTCATTTAAAGTTTTTTTGATTGCCCATGTGTGAATGTATGTTAGACTTAGCTAAGCCTACTAAAAATTAGTAAAATTGACTTTTGAGAGTAGATATGGCGAATGCTTTAATGTGAGATTCATGTTGTATCTAAATTAAATTTATTATACAATTTCTTGCTTGCAATATACCGTTATTGTTATGGGTAAAAAAGGTCCCTAGTCATACTCGACTAAAAGCAAATGTCATCCGATACTTGACAGTAGCCAAATTATTAAAAATAATTAAACCAAGCAAACAGTAACAAAATTCTAGATTCTAACATCTCACTTCCGTAGCCTGGGTGTAAATCAACCACAGTTCTCCCAGTCAACATACAATGGAGAACCATCATCATTAGCATTCTCTGTCACAGTCCAAATTTTTTCAAAGTCATAAATATACAGCTTTAGATCAGGGGAATAATGCACATGGCTGTTGGCTTTTTCAGAGTTACCTAGCTGAATGATTAATCAGCATGAAACCGAAGACTTCTTGTTTAATTATGAGGACGTATACACAGTAGGATCAACATGAAAATGAAGGCTGTACATATAGTAATTAATAACATTCGAATAAGCAATTGTTATGTACCCCTCTGACAATATATAATTAAATAAACGCTAAGTAATGAATACGTAGAGATATAAAAGAGCCTGCACAAACACTAATTTATTGGCCCCAAATATAGGACCTGCACCTGCTATAAGTTGTAGGTCAGATGGAGACTGGATCAAACTCAAAAGTAAAGAGTGGAAAGAAAGAAAGAAAAGACTTTTAAATCAAATGGTTGATTGAGACCAAATCTTTAATTAGAAAATTGGACAAAGGAATGGTCAAATATCATGCAATATTGCAATGCAATATTGATAGTTATTAATAAAAAACGTGTAAATATAGGTAGGCATGCGTGCATGTTAATATAATATGTTCGAAATACATACGAAGCAGGCAGCAGGTTATGCTATTGTTATATATAAGAGATGGATTGATCCCTCTATTTACCAATATCACATTAGCTAGCTAGAAACTACAAAATTTGCTTTCTTGTTCTATTATCCCCCTATATTTACACAAATGTCGGATAGTAAGGACGATATATGCTGTATTTTAAGCACCACCACTACAAAATTTGTTTTTGAGCACTATTGTGATCACCATGAACAACGAACAACAACGACATTCTCCACCAGAAAGCACAAACTTCACCAAACCACCTTCGCCATTAACCCGAGCACCAACCTCCTCTGTTGCCTCTTCACAAAACTAGCATGTCCTCCGAAAAAGCAGACTATGGATATTCCTCCTGCACCTAATCGTAAACAACCACTGCTCCCTTAGCTTGCAACCAAACATTCAACCGGCCGCCATTATAGACTCGCCTCCAATCCTCTTCCGTCTCCATCAAACACCAGCACTCTCCTCGAGCAGTAAATACCAATCCCACCACTCAAAACTACAACACCAACTTCTGTCTACAGCCAAATTCAATGAGCCATAATATCCTCCATCACCTCTGATGATATACAACACTAACAACCAACTAACCTACCCATCCAAATGCGACCGTGTTCCATTATCACATCCAAACTACCTGGCATCATCCTCGGCAACAACCAAAACAAGAGTCGTCTACAGACCGGCGACTTGCTATTGCTCTAAATCCACCCAAAACTCCTTCACCTTCACAAACCAGCTTTAGGCTTGGCCTCAGCCTATGCCGATGTCAACCTCAAATAGAAGACAGATCCGAAATCTGAAGTAATATGCAACTCCAGTTATCTCCAGTCTGAACCGACCGACATCATTGCACTGCCGCCGTGACACGCAAACCACCCTCAGCAAAACTGCGATCACCAACCATCCCAATTCAGACACCTAACTAAAATATAACCAGTCCACAAACCAACCTAAATAACCTGATTGAGTTTTCCCTCTGTTTTGATTTAACATTCCATTTGCTTTCACCAATTTCAATTTCACATTTTCTAGTTTTGAATGGTAGATAGAATCGTATTAGTAAGATTTGTTTTAGGGATTGTCAGTATGATTTTGTATTGGACTGGGGTTTAATGAATTTAATATTTTTTGAATTTCCAAGAACTTTTTATGCAAATGTTATTCCTTCCCTTATCTCAAAAAACAAACCCCCAACAACTCCCCCCTTCCTTTTCCAAACCACTACACAACCCCCATCAAACCTCAGTCCACCCAAACTCGCAGCCTGAAACTGAACCAATTGTGATTTCCAAACCACAATTGTCTTTGTATTTTTCCCATTCGCATTTCAGTTTCTTTCGTTTAGTTCTTTTTGTTTTTTTTGTTTGTTCGTATTTTAATAATAGGATAAGGATCAGGGTATTTGCATTCTATTGGGTAAAGCTTGATTTTTTGAGCTTCTTGCCGGACTGTTCTTACTAAATAAGGGAAGTGAACAAAACGAATGTGTTCTACTGGGTATCAAATGAACACCACTCAGTCGTTGATAAAACCAGTTGATAAACAAAAATAGCAGCTTCCTGGTACTTATAAAAGATATTTTATGATGTGGGCAGCTATGTTTTCAACAGATTTAACGAATTAACAAGCAGATATAATCTAACCACTGCTTCACATTGATAAAAGATAAGTTTTGAACATCTCTCTCATGTTTATACCAAATCATATTTAGTCCATAAACAATGAATTCGAATACAATGTTGAATTCACATTCATGGTCAAAATACTATACCTCAGGTTTCCGGAGCATTGGTCAAAGTTATAGATATTTAATAAGTTGATATGTCAAAGTAATACAAATAAATGCTTATTAGTAAAAGAGAAACCAAAAGAAGTCAATGTAATCTATGAGGTTTCAGTTGTTGAAGTCTTGAAGATGCCATAGACTCACAAGTGTGGTTCAGGTGTGCTTGGCCTACAACCCGTCTGGTACAGTGTTAATTTCGCTTCATTTTTCATATAATATATTTTAAATTATATGGCATTATCCACTGTTAGGAATACATCCATATAATCAACAGTATAATAACAATATATAATCAGCACAATAAACTGAAGTCAACAAATTAAAATTTGTGCCTCTGCTTCTTTAGTATATTATTTGCATCTTTGTCATGATTTACAAATAAGCATATGGATCATAATATAAAAAACTACATTCGTGTTGATTAACTATAACGTTATCCAAATTAAAGCTTGCCAGTAGTCACATTATGTTGATTAATTTGAGATGTGGACCAACTGAAATAAATAAATCGAAGGTTCTTTTAATAAAAAAGGAATGAACCCAATAAGGTGGAAGCTTCAAAAGCAGAAAGCAACAAGTATTCAATATTTAGATATCCCCACTGAACTGCTGTATGTTCTAATATTAAACAAATGTATAATGCATTTTATAAGTGTAAATATTTTATAGTTCTCGCCGCAAAAATACATATTGTAAACTGCATATTTTTACTGAGATATTTTTGCTAAAATGAAAAATATTGATAATTGAAAGTAACATATACATCAATTTTTTTCCGAATATTGAATATTTGTTCATTTTTCAAAAATATATATGGATAAAATTCGATTTTTCCAACTATCCATTGAGAACAGGGCCTTAAGGGTTGTTAAAAGATATGTCATAAATACCTGCACGCGCAAGGGAAAAGAGGGCTTTATAAAAAGAAAAAGGAAGAAACATGCACTAATGGCACTTTAGCAGGTTTCTGCATAGCTGGAAAAATGAAGAAAACGGCCAGATCACATCGCATGCAGGGTCAGCCCAAAGTTCGGATTGCCCAAGCCTAAACCCGAAAATTCAGCACTATATAAAACATCTCAGCTCGACGATAGAAATTGAAGTTTAGTTCTTGTAAAACATTTCAAACAAAAAAACATTTCAACGCAGAATTGAACATTGCTCAATTCCTATACTTTCAATAGCTAACCAATAGCCAAAAAGATGCTCACTTTGTAAAAAACATGGATTTACTTTTTTTACATGCACTATGATTGGGAAGTTGCTCAATGTTGTGGACTGGCTTGATTGAAATCTTACTGGGAAAATAAACTTAGATTTGAAAAAAAACCAAGTACGATATTAAAAAAAAAATGTTAAAGAAATTGACATACTCGTTGCAACAGCCCTTGAAACCTCCGGCCCGATCGCACTTCCTATGTTACTTTAGCATTTGTTTAAGAAAATAAACACACTATAAACACCTGAAAGTCAATCCATATGTTACTTTTGCATTTGGTAATTGAATCCAACTCCTCGCGTTAATTTTGCCACATTATACTTCTCATTTTTCCATTACATAGCATTGTTCATTACAAAAAGCATGTAAAGTATACATTATAGGTTACTCCATTTTAATGACGTGCATGGACATATTAAAGTGCATTTTATTGTAGATATTTCTTTGCATATATATTACGAGTTAAACGTGTCATTAATTTGATTATAATTACATTAACTAAGCAACAAACACAGTCATAAACTGTACATAAACAAGTTCAAATGGGGATTAACAGTAAGGGAGAAGAGTACCTTGCTCTGCCAGTTATGACAGCTGAAATCAAAGCAGCTTTATTTTCTATTGATGATGCAAAGAGCCTGCATCCAGATGGGTTTTCTTCAAAATTCTATAAATTACACTGGGAAATCCTGCGACAAGAATTATATAAAACTGTCAATAATGTACTTAAAAAAAGACTTCCAACTGGCTTGAGTCACAAATTTATAATTCTAATGCTAAAGAAATACAAGCCGCAGATAGTTGCGACTACTGTCATATTGCCTCAAATATCTTGTATCGACATCAAGGTGCAAATAGCTACAAAAATAGGCTAACGTTGCTTACTGTTACAGGAATATAGTAGAAGTTACAGCTATGTTTTAACAGAGTTATCAACCTGAAGACCAAAATTAAAAAAATGCAAGACAATTGTACTGTAGAAAATAAGATAAACACAAAGCAGATATAGTAATAACTTAAATATTTTTATTTGAGAAAGGTGGTACTGTTTACAACTATTAATTAAACATGTGAATTGTTCACAATTTAGATCTTAACGGTTTTGGCTGTTTAATTTCACATATTAATTAATACTAATTTCACATATTTAATAGCTTTAGGAAAAGTACACAAACACAGTATAAGACCCCAAATTTGAACACACAAAATCATACAAAGTATGCCTTCACAATCTCAAAAGCAAATACATCTCAAAACTACTCAAGTATGCCTGTAAGAAGCATAATACATCTCAGACTATTTACATTGCATTTCATGATTTAAAAGGTTTGGCACAAAGCAGAAGAGTTTATAATTGAAAGATCTGATTTACAAGGACCAATACCAAACTAATTGAACACCGACTATAAGTACATTTTGCGATCAACAAATACATTAACTTGATACCAATTTCGGTCAGATAATTCAAATGACAAACAAATTAAGAATCATAAGAACAAGCTGTAAAAAAAACATATAACAGAGATTTTAGTACCTCTCATTCCCGTTTAAAATAAAAAGATGCGGTATACGCTTTTGATGATAGAGGAGATTCAACAATTTATGATTTCGTGGTTTAGGGATTTTGTAATTTAACGTTGAAATTAGGGATCGATAGCTTCTGGAGGAGATGGAGTGAAAGGCGATTTTCATTTGGGGATTTTCATTTTTTGTATAAAGGGCAGAAGCGTTTTCACGAAAAGGGTTTAGTTCCCACGAAAATAAATTGCTTTCCGCCTTTTTTTTCATCCACTTTGAATAGCGTTGAATAAGAATCGAAGAAGAATCTGTTTTGTTGAATAGCGTTTGAAACCTGCATGCCAGAGCGTTTAAAAATACCAGAAACGAAACGCTATTTGATTTTTCTATCAAACCTCCTTTTTGTTGTAGTGATTCACCAAGTCCAAGCCAAATCTTGCCAACTGATTGAATTTGTTGACGTACTCTTTCACTGATAGATTCCCTTGCTTCTATGCTAGAAACCTTTCCATGTATAGATTCTCTTCAGCCCGTGAGAGAAACTTCGCCTCAAACCTCTGCCTAAAATCTAGCCATGTATCGACTGGACGTCCCCCATTAGTGACCTCCCACCAAACGAGGCCTCATCCTTCATTAGCCAGGCAGCTAGCTGTACTTTTCTTTCATCATCCACTTCAAAGATTCTAAACAATTCTTCCACCTCCTTTAGCCAGTTACGAGCTTCAACAAATGTCTCTGTCCTGCGTAAAGGTTTTCCACCATTGCTCTAAAGTCCTTACATATCTTAGCAAAAGCATCGACGCGAGGAGGAGGAGGAGGAGCATTTGCTGGACCTGCGGTAGCGACCCTAGCCTCAAGATATTGACGAAACCAACCGGGTACATGAACACCTTTTGGTATCTCAGATGCTTCAGAAATGCTGAAACGAAAAAGGAAAGATTCAATACAAAAGAACCGAAGGAAAGATATATGGCCCTTGGGGTTATGCTTTCTAAAATAAGCTTTTCTCTTGAAAATACTTTCCTTAAAACATACTTTTGAAGGCACTTCTTTATAAAATTGCTTTTGAAAAACAACTTTTCAAAATTCATATCTGTTCTGGTAACCTTCAGCTCTGATACCACGTGTAACACCCCACGTCCATTAATGTCACTCACAAAGGGAATGCAATAACGCTATGGAGCGTTTTAAGTAAGTATAGAACAGAAACTTAACAACAAGACAGATATAAATAGTACTCAAAGATTTAAAACTTTATTTCATTGCAGCGGAAAACACATATGTTTGCTTTTTCATCATCAAAAATCAGAGTCAAAGTACATAGTATCCATCTTGACTATCAAAAGTACATAAACTGAAAGACATAATCCCCAACATCAAAATAGCCATAAATAAAAGAGAAGCTGAACTTTACTCCAGCGATCCAAGCAATCTTCTAAAAGCAGTCCAAGATCAAGCTCCACTGGTGCTAGTTCCAACCTGAGCACCTTGGGGGGGAAAGGAAGGAAAGAGGAGGAAACAAAGGGGGTCAGACATAAAGACTGGCGAGTGCGATAATTTTAACAATATAATTAATAAAGTAACTAGGCTAAGGCATAAGTTGGAAAATAAGGAAATGACTATGAACCATTGAATATGGCAGAGTAAATAAGGAAACAAGATGAACAACGATATCGTTAAAGCGCACCTAACTCACTATAAGATAATTACCAAGCTACACCAACACTATAGGATAATTGCTATACTGCACCACCACTAGTCACCCTAAGGTTGATCCCGCCTACAGACTTAATAATGATACTGGTAGTTTTATGCACCCCTAGCTGCCTTCATAGGTGCCGCCTGCCCCTATCTCCACTAGGTGTACCCACTACCCCAAGCGATCAGCTCCCTAACTCGTAGATACCCGTGCTGGCCCCACAGTGGGGTGTATCACTCCCCAAAGTGGCAACCCGATACAACCAACAATGCACGGCTTATACCTACACGATGCAACAACGTCTTACCTACCAGCCCGGGTCCACACACGCATATGAACCCGTTGGACTTGCGTTGCCACCGCTAACTCGGTTTGGCCTCTTACAATCAAGCCCAGTATGCGTGTCCCGTCCTCGACTTGGGTCGAGCCCACAAAGATACGTATAGGTTACTGGTTGAAATGGGACCCCATTACTTGACACAAGCTATCCACCTAAGCTTGGTCCCCTCTAGTACATCCCACTTAACCCACTTCTTATTCATGTTTCAGTTACATGTTTCAATTTTGGTTAAGTGTTTCTAATCGTATTTCCAAATGCCACCCAAGGCACCCACTAGATTCCACATGCCACCAAAGGCACCCACTTAACCCCCTCATGTCCACTACATGTTTATCTGGTTAAGTGTTTCTTAATTCATTAAGACCGTAACCTCATAAAGACCTCTCACATTAGACTGGCATTTGTGGCAGCTGGATTTGCCGGGCGGGTCCGGGCGGTCTTACACCATAAAAGAGCCTAACCTCGTGTCTTTACAATTGTTACGTATTTAATTTATGCCTAAGACCTCTCACATTAGATTGGCTTTTGTGGCAGTTGGATTTGCCGGGCGGGTCCGGGCAGTCTTACACCACAAAGAGCCTAACCTCGTGTCTTAGACGATTAATTACTCCTAATTAATCATTCCCCAATTTGAATTACTTTCCCTATTCAAATTATCAATCAATTCCAAATTTAACGATGTTCATAATTGACTCAATTATGTCCATCCATTTATGGTATGTAAAATCATACCAATTTTCACCACAACTTATTTTATGCCTTTTAAGGCATTTATACCAATTAAACCTGTTAATATTATCCTCTTTACCCCACGTTATACGTTTGTTCGTTTAACGTAAAATATACGTTAGACTCGAATAGTCTAACTTATGGAACAAAGAGAAAACATCACAATATAAACAAAATGAAAACGTAGATCTAAACATAGGGATGAACTTGCATATGTGAATGATGTTCTACATCTAAAACTTGCATAGGCCAAAGTTACAACTTGCATAAACAACATATGTCATGGATCCAAATCTAAAGGTGTGAACTTGCATAAATCATGTATGTCATTGATCTACATCTAAAGGTGTAAACTTGCATAGGCAATAACCCTAAACTTGCATAACATTATTCATATCCCAAACTCATATATTTATATAAACTTGCATATTTGATTTATGTATCATAATAATGGTGTAAACTTGCATCTAACATGTAAAATATCATGTAGAATTTAGCGTATAACTCACACATGTCATAGCCTAACTTTTAATCAAATTTTCACATAAACTAGATGTCATAACCATGTAAGGTCACATATAATTTTACCCAACTTGTATATGATTCATGTTTACATAAAAATCTAAACTTGCATACATATGATTTATCATATGAATCGACATAACCAAACTTAGCATATGTACAACATGATGATTCGACTAGACATAGGCTAATCATAGAATTACAACGTGGGTGATAGCATCATAACTTTACATCGTAAATGATAGCATCATAACATAACGTCATAGAGATTTCAACACAATTCTACAACATAATTACAACATACGATCAATAATTCACATCACATCCATACAATCCGCATCATAACTTAATCCAATTAAATTACTAATTATTTTATTAAAACTATCGAACTCACAACTCAAAAGCGGTCTTGAGTTTTGAATTCTGATTTCTGAAGTTGTATTAGCTCTCCTTTGAAGAAGATTCGTTGTTAGGGTTGAATAGAATTGATTTGATTTGCTGTTCTTCCTCTCTAATTAGTGGCGGCTGCTCTAGGGTTCAAGACGACAGCATGACGGCAATAGTTTTAGTTTTAATTTTGATTTAGGGTTTGAGTCTATAGGTCTTTTTATAGAGTTTTGAATTAATTTAAGCCGTCGGATCACTCTAGAATCCATCTAGGCCTTAGAAACCAAGAAATGATGTCAACAGACCAACCAGAAATCGCCACCTAAGCCCTAAAACATAAAATTTCGTCATAGACCTTTTAAGGCTGTCGGGACCAATTCCAAACCTCCTGAGTCGGGTCGACCCATAAAATAGGTCGGTTTGGTGTTTTGCCTTCCCGCTTCCGCTGTTTTGAATTTTTTTCTTAAATTTTAGGTTTAATTTCATTTTATATATATATATATATATCTATATATATATTTCTGTCTTCCTAATTAACCATTTTCACACTAAAATACTTTTTGAACCGCGTTCACACTAAGCCGCTTTTTAGCCATTCCCCTAAAACAAAAATATGGCGTTGGCGAGGATCGAACTCTGTACCTCTTGTATGTAAGTCACATGTTCCAACCAAATGAGCTACTAAGTCTTTTGCTTACAGTCCTTAGAACAATGCTAAACATTTATTCTTTAATTTAGTTATTCCGATTATTCAAAAATCCGGGGTGTTACAGTTAATGCTCTTGATATGCATACTATGTTTACTGCTTTCAGGAGAGCAATGTTTAGGAATGCTCAGAAAGCTGCTCCAAATGCCGCTGGTGGTTGTGCACTAGCCAAGGTGGTAAACCGTTCTTAGGAACAGAGTCAGCTACGGAAGTCCAGGATTTGCTTGAACCTATAAGCAAATCTTCAAGGATCTTGGACTTGATGATGCCACAAAGAGAAGGTTGTCAGAACCTCGACATTTGGAATTAATTTTGATTACGACAACTATATATCGACAATATTGAACACTAACATTTTTACAGGAAAAAGCATAAGAATATAATCTAAATACATGAAGATTCGACAAGATGATATGATGCTATATTCAGTATGAATTCGAGTCAATGTTTAGATTGTAATTTATGTTAAACCTTTAAGTATATATATATATATATTATATAAATTCTATTTTTATATAAAGGACGAAAGGCATGTGCAGAAGTGTGTATCAGACGTCTGAACTAGAATTTCAGATGTTTGAATGATAAATATTCAATAATTCAACATTAAATATTCAGACGTCTGAATAGACAATTTTGTGCACATGTCCATTCATTTTAAATTATAGCCGTTTTATAGAAGGCTGAATTGAAAGGTTGCGACTTTTTAAAGAGTCGTGACTCTTTAATTCAAGAGTTATGACTATATCTTTTAATCAAACATTTTCACGAATATTTTTAACCTTTTACTTATTATAAATACACTTCAGAATCATTTGTTCCAATCACCGAACTATCTTGAATTGTCTATTCTCTAATTCTGAACTACTTTCTGTTCTAGTTCACTTTTGCTCTCAAATATTCAATACTACGAGATTATAAATCACTTTCCTTCTTTATTCTTCATTTTCTTTCAAATACATATACAAAAGAGAACATTATAGGAAGGATGTACTCAAACCGTGACTTATCATTGTTATCCAAAACACATAATCAGTCAAAACATTTCTTTGTATTTGTTGAAGTCATGTTATGCTGTCTAGGCGAGAAGTCCTCTGCGACTGCTGAGGCGAAATCCTATTCTGTTATACAAGTCCCCGTTTAGCTGCTCGTGTGTTGTAATACCTATTTCTCTGGGTTAAGTGAGGGTGTTAATTAGTGAAATTCCAGAAGGAGTCTGGGACTGGACGTAGGATGGTGCTCTGAACTAGTATAAAAATCCCTGGTGTCATTTACTTTTATTTACTGCATTTACTCTACTTATCTGTAATATTAGTTTATATAGTTTTATCATTAATTTTTTACTTGCATAACTGTATCAATTAAAATATATCACACTATCAAGACTTCTTCTTATACACTCAGTTCCATATTACTCGATCCAACTCTCGTCGACTTCTCATTTGGTATCATAGCTGGACGTCTTATAATCGTAACACAGTTATTTGATATCTCGATAATATGGAAAATAACACTAACACAAGTTTCATAGAAGGTCAATCCACTACACAACATCCACTTTTTAATGGCATTAACTATTATTACTAGGCTACACAAATGAGAATTCATATGCAAGCCAATGGATTTGAAACTTGGAATATTACTAAAAAAGAATATATTATTCCCACTACCAACTATTGTGAGTGGTCAAATTCACAAAAAAATGATGCTACTTCAAATACTAAAGCTATGAATATGTTGCATTGCGCTTTGGATAGAAACGAGTTTAACCGTATATGTATATGCAATACTACATATGATATATAACGAACACTCATGGTAACTCACGAAGGAACTAACTTTTTAAACCGAAATTAGCTTAAACACCAGAGATGCCACGAAGGCACTTCACTAAACGGTAAGGAATGAGACCACAATCATAATTAAAAGGTAAAAACACAAAGATTTATAGTGGTTCGATCTAGGAAAGATCTACATCCACTTTGGTAATGGTTTTCATTATGAACTTGAGAACCACAAGGCTAAAATCACTTCTGAGTACATTCATCTTCTCTCTTTTACAATATATTCCCTCTCTCACATGTAGATCTCGCTTGAATCCGCGCAAATCGATGGAGAAATGGTAGAATTGGCGGAGATATGATGAGATCGACGGAGAAATGATGAGATGTCCTTGAATGCAAGGAGAATGAAGGAGGATCTTCTATCTCTAGAATACTTAGTTGATCTAGATGGAAGCCATGGTGGATTAAGTTGTAGATCTTTGCTTGGAAGTGTTAGATGATGTTAGGATCACTTGAAATGGGAGAGGAAACAATTTGGCAGCCCTTCGGGGTTGTGGGAATCCATCCCTAAAAGCATGAAAGCCATGGCCTATTTATAGGTGAGCTTACGTGAAGAAATGGGATGAAATTCATATATGCATGTTTTGGGTCGCTCGCACAAGTATTTACAGAAATGTCACTACTGGTTGCTAACAGCTGTAAACAGTTGTTGCCAGTTGTTCTGCTCGTCCGTGCGACCTGGAGGTGTGCGATCGACCAGGAACCAGCTCAAGTCCTTCTCTGCTCGATTGGTAGATGGCGTCTAATCTAAGCAATGGTGCTTAACCAAGAAATGAACGATCAACCAGGGTAGTAGCGTGCGACGACCGGGATATAAGCGAGTGACCAGATCAGGAGATTATTTGGAGGACCAAGGAACGACAGACCAAGGGGAACGTGCGACCAACCAGCCCCACTTTGCTTGTGGTCATCTGAATAAAGTGTTGCACGATCAAGGCAACGCGAGAGAGCGACTGAGGTAGCATGAGCGACCGACCCCAGTATTTAGATATTGCACTTGTATGAGTTAGTATGAAGCTTGAGCAAACGACTGTGTGGTTGGATCACGTGCAAGCAACCTATATGTGTGCGAGCAAGCAAAGGATGTGCGAGCGACCACTTGGTTTCTTGGATTACTTACCCACGAGATATGTATGAATGACCAAGAGAGCGAATGACCCTTATGCTAGTAAGTATGAAGCATGTTCCATGAGCGACTAATCCCTCATGCCATGCTCGACCCTTAGCTTGTGCTCCACCCCTATTGTATGCGAATGAATCTTCATTTTCACTTGACCTAGGCTTGTGCGATCGATCTTGGTATGTACGATCTGAGCATATATATGACTGAGCCTTATGATACTCAACCCATAGTTTCTATGCAGATTTAATCAACCAACATATGTATGGTCTTTTTAAGGGATAAACATTTTCCCCTCTAAGTTTGTAATTTTTGTTTTGCAAACAATTACAGGCTTCAAAATAATTGATCATAACATAGTTTGGCAGGTTAAATCTGTTTTTTATGTTATGACTATACATAACTTACGGTCACACGCAGGCAGATATGACTGACCGTGGTTGAGATCGTTCTTACTCATAATCGAACAAGCCTAGGGAGGCTCGCACTTATGAGAGACCGAGGTTTCTTGGATGGGTCAACACATCAACGTGGTCGAGCAGACCACTTGGTCTTAAGCGAGCAGGCTGGATCTGACGGGTCAACATACTAATGTAGTTGAGCGGGCCATTCAGGTTTAGATGAGTTGACGTGTCATGCCGATTTGTACAAGCCCTTTTAATCTTCTGTCCCTTCATTTTCCCACCCCTCATTTCATTTTCATGTTCCAACCTTTTATTGAAGAACTGGATTAATGGCGGTATCGTTTTAGAAAATTCCACACACCATTCCGATTCCTTCTAGACTTTAACAGTATTAGCCCCTCAGATCTCTAACTTGTCGCCGTGCTCGACATCTCTAGTAAATCTCTACAACCTAAAGACTAATCGAAGAAATTCACCCTTAAATCCGAGGCAATCTGCTCACTTATAGTTGAATTTCTCCTTCAAATTTTGTTTTGGGTTAATCGGTTAGTGCTGTGGATGTTCGAAATTGGGATTCGAGAATTTTGGGTGCGGTTTGAGGGATTTGAGTATAAATTGAGGTTTTTGCGGATTTTTGAGATTGTAGTGACTGGAAATCATGATGGATTGAATTGGAATGCTCTAGGGTTGTATATGTAATCATTCGATGAATTCGAATCACACAAAACCCCTTGAATTTCTGATTCTAATAACATGCTTGTGAATTTTTTGTCGAAATGTCTTAGTCAACCCTTTGGTTTGAACTTATATAGCCATGTTATAACTAATATCGATTTTGGATTTTATCTTGATCATTGCTCAAGCTTGTAATACATTTGCACCGCTGCACCATTTATGTATGCAAATTCCGTGCACATGTTTTGATATATTAGCCACTGCAAATATGTTGAGTGGCCCTGTTCGTACACATAGATGTCACACTTTGATGAATCGATTATTTTACACTTGTGTTTTGAAATTCGAGGCTTTGTACATGTTGTTTTCCCCTTAAGTTGTTGCTATGTTTTGTTGTAGAAGGTTTAGTTAGACTCTGGCACTACGGAGCCCGGTTGTGATATTCCCATCGTTCTGAAAAACTCCAGGTTTCAACACAACTTCACACCATTTTTGATCGACCCTCATGGGGTCGGTCATGCTCAACTCTGAACTGGTCGATCATGCTCGGCATGTGTAAAGTTTGATCTCGCTCGACCTGGTGGGCTTGAGCACACTTAACCCTCATGGGATCGGTCTTGCTCGACCCAATTTGGGTCTGAGCTTGCTCGACCTTCGGTGGGCTCAAACATGCACGACCCACATGGGGTCGGCCATGCTCAACCCAGCTCTGGGTCTGTGCATGCTCGACCCAGTCTGGGTCTGAGTATGCTTAACCTCATGTGGGTTTAAACATGGATGACTCACATGGGGTCTGTCATGCTAGACTCAGCTCTAGGTCTGAGCGTGCTCGACCTAGTTTGGGCTCGAGCATATTCAACTTATGTTGGGCCGATATGATCACACCATTTAGATATTTTCTTGCGCTAAAGCTTCTTCTTTTTTATTGAATCTTTTTGTTCCATTAACTCTGTAAAAATGAAATACTTGCATGTTTTTAGCTATAATTCTGCTATTGGATGATCACACCATTAGCAAGTTAGTATAGAAAGATTAGGAAATGTAATATGTTCCAAACTGAACGATATATTTGCATAGAGTTATTTTAATTCAATTACTTAGAAACATACTCCGTGCGAATACGGTCGTTCAATTATAATGATATTTGGTATTGGATAACCGGTCCATGCGGATTATAAATTCCAATCCTCATTTTTCATTTTTAGAATAACAGTCTTTAAGAATGAGAAAATGCGTACCTGTGATTTATTTTGAAACATAACCGTTTGTGTAGAAATGTTCACTCGACATCAGTTACGCCAGAATCCCAAGGAAGGAACTATGTCCAGAGTAGGGATGTCAAAAAAATCCATGCCCGCGGTTATCCGTGGGTAAAATCCGTCATGGATATGAAATGAATAGTTAAATGGGTATCCGTGGGTAAAATAAAAGGGTATTTTTAATATCCCTTAATTAATGGGGTGGGTACGGATAGTAAGATATCCACGTCCGTGAGTACCTGTGTCCGTATTTAATGTGATTTATTATCAATAGTCAATACAAAAAACATTGTTGTTGGCTGTTCGGTATTTGTATGCATGCTTTTACACAACAATTTATAACTGGCTATTGATATTTTGATGGATACTTCTATTGTTGTCTCTTCTTTTCTGGATGTTGGTTTAAATATGTATTGGTATTTTGAGGTTAGCATTTGAGAATTGGTCTAATTTGTTTTTTTTGCCAAGTGTGCTTTTGAATAATTTCAATAAACGACTAAAAAGTAAATTGAATAAATATAATGGATACCCACGAATACCTGCCATTACCCGCAACCTGTTTAAAACCCGTTTAATGGATACCCGTGCGGGTATGGGGCAGGCACGGGGCAAAAAAGCACCCAATGGGGCGGGTGATGGTGTGGTACTACCCGCGCCCTCCCCGCCCCATTGCTATCCCTGGTCCAGAGAAGCTAGGAGTTCTAGGCAGGCTATTGGAACCACATCAGATACTGCCCCTGGAGCAAATGTTAGTCAGAAATTTCCTAAACCCCGTGCAGTTGCTAATATTCCTCTTGAAAGGAATGAAACGGCTCTCTCATATAGCTCGTATTTGCAATTGTGTAAACAATTCGGGATTTCAGAAAAAGATGAGGTTAAATTTTCCAAAAAGGGTGAATTTGCCGATATCCCCTGACTGGGTACGTTGCAGTTAACCGTGGTATGTTAATGAGCGGAGCGATTCCTCCTTTCAATCCTTATCTAGAAATGATCCTACGACACTTAGCTATTACCCCATACCAACTACACCCAAATGGTTATGACGTTTTAATGGGCCTTTATGTTCTTTTTATGAGGGTCAAATAGCACGCACCAACACTTAAAGATATATAATCTCTGTATTCTTTCAAGAGAAGGAAGAAGGATCATCCCTCATTTATCTTTATTGAAAGCTGAGGCTCCAAAATTATTACTGACCTAGTAGAAATTGTTTGGCGATTTTCGAAGCTATATTTCTTTGTCCGGTGTCCTTCAAACTTCTACCGCTTTTGGATGGAAGGAAGTGAATATACCTACTTTACAGCGCTTTATTTCTTTCCTCCTTAATCCAATATTTAAACCTTTAGTTGCATTATAGAGATTCCTTCCGAGAAGGATAATGCTTTTGATCAAGTTCTCTATAATTCTTTGATAGCCGTTAATGAGTGTGAGAGAAGCAGAAAGTTCTTGAACACAGAAGAGTTTCTTCGTCGATGCGATATGCTTCTTCCCTCACGAACTCTCGCAGGCGATCCAGCTGACAAGAAAGATACTACCAGCAATTCCCCAACCAAGAAGGGTCCACTAAAGAAGTGCTATGATCCTGCGAGAAGCTGTAAAAATCCACCCAAATCCAAATTAGGTTCTATCGAGGAAGGAGTACCCAAGCAATGCGAGGGTAAGAGTGTCATGGCTCCATCTAGCCAAGTCAAGAAGGAAGGCACCGTTCCGGATCCTACAGAAGCAACCAGACAGGATGAGATGGATAAAACTTCTTTAAAAACTACTTCTGTAATGAATTTAATGGCATTTTGATGTAAAAGGCTTTAGACCTTTCTGGATTTTAAAGCAATGAAATTTGGTTCTTCTTCCGCTGTTTTATATGTTCTGTCTTGTAATATTTCTGTGTATGTTTACAGCTTCAGATCCCATGAAGGAGAGTGTGAGGCCTGAAAAGGTTGGAGTAACTTATAAGGATAATCTTAATACTGAGAATCGTGATGAGAATCCCGCTGCCCCAATTGCTCAAGATGATGGTTCCACAAGAACCTGCGGGAGCTCAGGTGATTTAGACACCGCTAAAGATTTTAGTCAGGTTGATACTATGACCTCATTGCCAGCAACATCAGCTGCAAAGAATAAAGCTGAAAAATATTCTTATGAAAACCCTCATCTAGGAAAAACTACTGCTGATTTAGGATTCTTTTTAGATGAGACTCCTGAGATTGGTTCGTTATTAAACGTTCACGAGCAAATACTTTTTACTTTTATTTGCGCCTTACCTTACCAATACTCCACTTAAGTTCCTCCTATTTTGCCTCAGTATTTTCTATCTTAGGTACTGAAACTTTTTCTCTTTTCCTTTTTCTAGATATAGGAATGAAGCACTCGGTATCGGACAGCTTCTCTTGACAGACTAGTTCTATTGACCCGTAGAGTCTTTTACATTCTTGCCTTTCTCGCCACTCAATGCATTCTCAATCATCTTTAGGTCCTAAATCTTAGCACACTTCCGAGCTTTCATTGACTGATCAGTGGATGAAGGGAAAGCTCGATCATGTAGAAGTACCGAGTGATAACGGCAAGCACCAGAAGAAGGGAGAGAAGAAGAGAGGTAGAGATGAACGAGGTGAGGACGAGATTCTGAAACGTCATAAATCAACCGAGTTTCTAGATCCTGGTATCCCTATTCCTCTTGAACAATCCATCGTTCCAACTTCTACTCAGATCCAGATACCAGAAGAAGGGACTTAAGAGGAATGTATTTCGATTTGGATTTGCACCAAAATGACAGGCGAGATGCTGTCGAGGAGCTGAGCACTATAAAGAGCCGTATGATCACCTGGTTTGCTACTGCTAAGAGTCAACTTGAAACACGGTTAGACATGGCAATAAGCAGAGCCGAGCAACAATTGGAGAAGTGGAACAAATTTGGCTATGAGTTTCAAAGGTTAAGCGCCCAACACCTTGATTATATTGAAACTTTGGAAAATGACAAAGCTGGACTGATCCACTTGATCAGATCACAAGAGTCTAAAATTGCATCTCTAAAAGGTGGAAATACTAGGGTAAATAGTTTTGAATCCGAGAATGAGAGACTTAAAAAAGAGCTTGAAGCTGCAAGAAAACAAGTTCAAGAAGCTCAATCTGCCCAAGAACTTGCTGAATCTCAGTTGTCTTTGGAAAAGCGAGCTATGGCTACTTATCAACAAGAAAAGGCAGTTCTTAAAGACAAGATTACTTCTTAGAACAAGGCTATTAAAGCTCTGGAAGGAGATAATGCCAAGCTGACTAGTGCTCTTGAACAAGCCAGGGTCAAGACCAATGATACTTTGTTCCAATTCTATGTTTATTGCGTAATGAATCGCGAAAGCTTAAGCTATTTGAAAGATGATTTTCCACGGACTCTGGCTCTTGTTTGGGAGAAAGTGCTTACGTACTCTGGTGGTGTAGAAGATGAAGTTCTTCAGGAGAGTCTCTTAGAAATATAAGACCGTGATGCTTTTGCTAAGGGCAAAGAGATACTGATAGATGAGCGAGCTCAATACCTTGGGGAGAAAACCCCGGATGCTACCTCTATTCATGCTCCACCGCGTCCTGCCAATGCTGAGGCTTCAAGTTTACAAGCTCCTCCTGGGGCCCTCCTGCTATCCATATTGATGAGAATGTTACTAAGGAGTATGTTGTTCAGGAAGATACCGCCAAGCAGTGTACACGGGATCGTAAAGAAAATGATGGATCCCCTTTGAATGTTAACGATTATGAAGTTGAGCTCATAAACCCGCAAATCCCAGGTAAAACTAATACATATCAAACCATACCAGATTTGGATTATCTTATTTCTTCACCCGGGTTTGCCAAATTCCGTGCTCATTACTCACTTGTTATAGGTTTGACTTCGTCACCTCTTCTTCCTACTAGTGCCACCACCGTTTGAGCTGCTACTACCGACTCGATCTTAGTGTCACCTAGCACTAGCCCGCTTATTACTCCTCAACCAGGTGATAAATCATTACTTACTGTATCTGATCTGGATGCTATTGACTATGATTTTGGTAATGATGAGAACAAGATTTGGGATATTAAGGCTATGTCTACTTTGAAACGCAGGAGGAAGAGTACCATGAGTAAGCAGGGAAACATTAACCTATCCTTCCCCAAGAGTCCTTGTGTAGACAAAGAAGCAAAAGATGGAAGCTAGGCAGTTGGTACATCCCCCCCTTCTTCCTCCATTAAACAATCTTCAAGGTCTAGCCGTGGGAAGTAAAAGAAGCAGTATCTTTGACTTTCATGCTTTAGTTTCTGATTGTTATACTTAGACCGGCTGTATATGCGAGTGCCAGCCCTCACTCACTACTTGCTTGTTACTTTACGCACATTTATGTCTGATACTCTTGACTTGTGATTCTGTGATCTGGTTCTGTGTTGCTGCAATGAAACTGCGTTCTGCTTGTTGTACTTAAGCTTCTATTTAGCTTTGTCATACATTCTCGTTTTGCATCCTACACCTATTTTCTTTTCATGCTCATAACACATATTCTTTTATATTACAAGTCATTTGCAATTGCAATGCCTGGAGTTATAATGACCTCGTGGTATGTTTTTGTAAACAATGATTTTTAGTTGTAGTGACGGATCATTATTGCCGAACCGCCGAACCACCCTTGGGTCACCTCGTCACATCATTCTGACGCATAGCTACATCTGTAGTCAAGGCCCATCCACTAGTAGTTACGCGCAGACCCAACCTCTGCGGACACAACCTAAGACATCAGCCGCCACACAGAGGACTACAAGGAGCACCTTACGTACCTCAGGAAGCCGCGCGCTTCCCCTTCAAGTCCTTCGGAGCAATCAAACAATCAGATGAATGTACTCTCTTCCTCGTGCCTTATAACACCACGATGATCTACCCCATTGGGTTATTCACCCTCAAATGTGCGGACTGCTTCAAGCGCCTCACTTTAATATGTTACTAGACCCTATGTCTAAACGTTCTTTTACACACTTACCTCACCTCACCAGGTTTCCAGTTTACTTGGTTATTCCCATTCATACTGAATTCTTATTCAAATTACCAAGTTTCTCTTGCTTATTAATTTCAGTCATACAACTTAATCCATTTAAGTTTATTAATAAGCCCCAATATGTTATTCTCTAGATTGTGGCCCAAGGTCTGTAATCTACAATCTCTTTTATATTCTTGTTTGATTTCATCTTTACAATAACATGTTTTACTTAATATGTAATTAACTATGTCCAATTCACATGTTTTCTAATTGACATATCACTTACCATTTATGATTAAATATAACTTATTTTATTTCATAAGTTTTCTTCATTCTTTCTCATTTAATCATAATTCCATTTTATGTTGTCAATACAACTTATCGTTGTTTACTTATTAACTTAGTTCTATTAACTAAGACCCATTAATAAGTTTCTCTACCCGTTTATTATAACCTATGTTATAATTTCCTCTTGTCCCAAAAACATTCTTATCAATGGGTTTCAGACTTCCAAGCTTCCAGATCACTTAATTTATAACTAAGTACAATACATTTTCCCCCATTTCTTAGCTAGTTTCAGGCGTCCTCCTTTACTGATTACTTAATTACAATTAAGCTTTCCTTAACTCAGTTCACCAGTTATCCCATCCTCTTGCTAGTTTATTATAACCTAAGTTATAATATTCACTTGTCCCAAGGACAAGTCTACCTATTATACAACATTTTCATTAATGTTATTTATTTATAATAGGTTATTATCATTCCCCTTTTAAACCATTTTCTTTTACTGTTGTATTCCAGTATCCTTCATTCACTGTAATATGTATATTACTTATTTTAATTAAGGAAAACACTTCATGCACCATATCAGTTTAATAGAAGGAATCAGTGATTTATTTTCATAACGTATTCCCATCTAAATCCGTGGTAGCAAGTAATTTCTTTACTCTTCTTACTTTAGTTACTATGGCCTACTTGCCACCACGTTCTCAGAAATAGGTCAGTTAGGGAAATACATCACTTTTCCTTCATATCATACTAACTCAGTTCATTACATCCCTTCCTTTCTTATTTTCTGAGTTAGACATTTAATTACCATTATTGCCATTTATTCATATCTTGTTACACACACACACACATATATATACACACAAGTACTAGACCTCTCACATTAAGCCTACATTTGTGGATGCTGGATTTGCCGGGCGGGTCCGGGCAGATTTCTACCACAAGTTGATTTAACCTCGTGTCTTGTCACCATTACATTTTTTTTAATTTTTGCACTTAGGCCTCTCACATTAGGTTCAACATTATTGGCTGCTGGATATGCCGGTCGGGTCCGAGCAGACTTCCACCACTAATGCAACCTAACCTCGTGCCATACGTGCAGTTATAATATCTAATTGAAATCCTAGGCATATTCATCTTTATTCAATCATAATTGTTCATATCAAAATTGAACTCCCAAATTAAAGTCTCAAAACATAATATATGTTGTGTTCCAAAAATTCCATTATAATTCATTCCCATATTATGAAAACTTTAGGCATATTATCTTTTTTTACTGTAATCTAGTTTATGGTAATCTAATTTTGCATGTCGTCTAAATTTTGTCTATATTTCATCGCATATCCTTTTTAACATATGTTTAATCCTATTTTGACATGTAAACATTCAATTGGTTAATTATTCAAATCCGTCAATCTAAACTTGTCATTTATTCTATAATATGTCGCAATAAAACATATAATTATAACAACAACAGTTATTGCCCATGTTCTAACCATTTCTAACAAGTTTTTTTTCAACATGTAATCATTACAATAATTTAATAGATTCAACATATGAATTTCCTGATCTATTCATATTAATGTCCCAACTTGTCATAACATCAATTTATAATTAAACTGGCAATTTCACAATTTATTAAAAGGGGAATGCTAAACGATAGTCATAACATTATCTAAAGGCTACAATTTAAACCCACTCACCTTTAAGCTTTCCCCAATTTTTGGATCCGATCCGTTGCATCATCCATGGTTCCCCTTTTCCCTTTGATTAGATTCACAATCTTGCTTTGAATAATCTTTTATTAACGTTGATCCTCCAGATGTGGATTCATAACTTTCTAGGCTAATATTTTAATTTCAAAATAGATTTGAGAAGAGAGAGAGAGAGGGCCATGGTCGAGCTCCAGCGTAGCCGCCAAATTATATGGTTTAGGGTTAGGTCTAAGGTCTTATTTATAGGAGTATGGAGCAACCAGGACCCTTAGATTTAAAAAAAATCCATCAAAGCTAACCACGTCATACGACCAATAGGAAATGGCCACGTCGCAACAAAAACAAACATTCACCAATCAAAACATGCCACGTGTGTTGAATGATGCGCAGGGGTTGACACCCCTGCTTGGGTGTAGACACATGGGTCGACACCCCTATGGTGATGTCGACACCCCTGCCGTATATATATATATATATATATATATATATATATATATATATATATCTTTATTCTTTTGATTTGAAATTTGATTTATCTATAATACATGTAATCTTCTTGCATATAAATCAAATTTCAAACATTCCTTCTTTGTTCGCATGCAACCCTTAATTTGAATTATGTTCATTTGTATTCAACTCTTATGCGTATGCTAATCTTTTATATGCAGACAATTATTTATCTCAAACCAATTAATATATATATATATATATATATATATATATATATATATATATTCCTCCTTTGAAACATTCTCCCAATTAAACCTCTTATTAACCCTTTTCATACTAAACCGCTATTTAATTAAACCGCCTTCCCACTAAGCCACTTTTTAAGTGCTTTCACACTAAGCCACTTTTTAACCATTCTCTTAAAAAAATATGGCACTGGCGGGGATCGAACTCTGAACCTCTTGTATACAAGTCACATGTTCCAACTAACTGAACTACTTGGTCTTTTGTTAACAAGGCTTAGAACAGTGCTCGACATAATTCTTTTCTCAATCCTTTTTTTTCTTCATGTTTTGTTGCAATAATTAATTTAAAGATTTCTCTTTCATTTTAAATCAGTTTTCTGTAAACTATAGGTCTAAATTGACCAGAAAATCACCACGAACGCAATGATGCTAGTTTCGTGACCAAATTTTGGAAGCTCTTCAAATTTTCCTTTTTATTTCTTTTTAAATGTTCGCATGCAATTTCAATTACATTGCATTGCATTTCTTCTCATTTCATGTATTGCTTGTAATTTCTTTTATTAATCTTTTACTTCATTTTACTGCATGAACTTATTACATGTAATTATATTATTATTAATTAATTTTTCCTTTAAATATATCTATGCATATAATATAAATATATATACATATATGCATATTTTTATATTTTAATTGCATTAAAAATGTGGGGTGTTACATTCTCCTACCCTTAGAAAATTTCGTGCCCGAAATTTTATAAGGGTAAAATAAATAATCCCTCGTATAATATTCACCCATCATGTGTGCATCCAATTTTTGCAAATATAGTGCACATGTGCAAAGTGAAATACATCATAGCAATACATGTATGCCTAAGCGGTACCTCATATATATATATATATGCAAAATTTTCAAAAATCCTTATTAAAACATGATGCTCACATCCTAAATATACTAGCAGTTTTATATAAATGCAATATTTTGAAAACCAAAATACCTTTTTCATCCAAATTTTCCCACACTCTTACTGAGTAAGAGCGTAGTTCATCCAATTATTGCATCCATAGTCCTACCAACCAACTTTATTTTTCGAATTTCAGAAAAAATCTAATCTTCTAAATTCAATTTCTTATGTTAGAAAAAGGCGGAAAATGGAAAACTCTGCATCCTCCGTTTTTCTTTTCCAACCTTTTTCTAACCGTACTTGGGTTTTTATGTAACTATTTATAAATATTCCCTATTTTCCTATCCAAGCACAGCCCACATAAGAAAATTTTCTTTTGTTACTGATTTCCTCTTCATCTTATCTTGGAAATTTTCCATTCTTATTCATCTTAAAATAATTTATCAAAAAGGGTTTTCATAAGAATAGAGATTTCAAATCTTTCTTTATTAAAAATTCGTGTATGAAATGTAACAAGAAAACTAGCGAGCTATACATGCTCTATAATATGCACCTTTTACTGAGAAAATTTTACTTTAGATAAAGTTTTCGCAAGAAACCACTATTTATAAAATATACCCCATTTTACTTCAAAACCTAATATGTACTTCTTTACATATTTAAAATTATAACTTTTAAGATTAAAACTTGAAAACACCATAAACCGTTTTCCCAAAACTTTTATAATTTCAAGTTCTTAAAAGTTAACAATGGGGTTAGACTCAAAGCGAATTTCCAATTTTCTAGGCTTTCCTAGACACTCCCCAAGGCCAATTCTCCCAGCTATATATATTCCTAATCCATTTTCCTCTTTTCAACCTTTTCCAATTTATAAGGTTTTCAAGCCCATCAACCCAAAATACTAATCATATGGGATTCACTTTCCTTCCATACAAAGTATATTGTACACTCTCTACCCAATTTACCTAAGGGTCTCGAATTTCTATATTCATTCCTTTAGTGTACAAAACAACATCCCATTTCAAATCATATTACGTTCTTTCTATTTAGGGTCCCTATATGGATTTAGGTATATAATATATATTTATACTTCTAAAAATACAAATACGTCCACTCACTATTTATATAGGAATCCTAAACTTAAACTCTGATGCCAGATGTGACAACCCCAGTTTCGACAGAACATTTTTTTTTTCAAAATTCCAATCTATCGAAACTCGGATTGGTTTGCTCTGGTATTCTGAAGAAAAGACAGAGACAAAATACGTCAGAGCTCAGAAAACATCTCACAGCGGAATGGATAAAATATAATATAAATAAAAGTATAGCCTTACCGTATTAATAACACTGCCTAACCAGTATCCAAAGCTATAATGTCTCATGTCCCTGCCATAAATCTAACTTGCAAGTATGTTATGAGGAGGGGGTCAGAACACAAGTTCTGGTGATTGGATTTAACTATACACTTTGGATAATCCTACATATACCATTCAATCATATTATCTTATTTATTAGGTTACTTGGTTTAACAACACTCAAGGCTTACACACACGTCGTACCCATTTACTTCCCAGTGAACTAACCTAATACATTATATGTGTAGCTACCCCCAAAATCGAGGTACACCCCATGGAACCCCACTCGTACGGTCTCCACCGTAACACTATCGCAGTATACGCAGTCCCTCATCCTACGCCGTAGTGATGTACGGATAACAATATTGTGTTCTGCATATATCTATCATTACTATGCTACGCAAACGTACGGACTGCCACCTTTGTTCGAATCAAACTCCATAACGGAGTAATGCCCTCAAGTCTATGATACACCACCCAAAGCCGATATGCATGTATCTAGACTGTCCACCATATGTATCTTCATTTGTAGGCCTCAATCGCACGTCCCCTAATGTGCACTGAGTTCCGTTGCAGGGCGATACAAGAAACATGGAACTCGGTCGGGAGCTTTTCCATATCTGTACAGGCCCGTCTCTTAGAGCCTCTATTTTCACACATACCTAGGGTCTGTTTTCGTGGTGGCTATGGCCCCACCTCGATCCTTCCATTAACTAGTAAAGACTATGTAAAAACCCGTAACTTCCCCGTAAAGGAAAGCGTCGGATAGTTCGAGGACAAGCCACAACAGAACGCATTCAGAAGAACATTTCATTGTATATTACAACAATGCATCAGAATACAAGAATATACAGAGTATAAATGAATATTACACAGAAATATCAGAGATTTAAATTACATTTAAATTCATAGCAGCGGAAAATAATACAATACACAACTAGAAGTAGATATACGGATACAAAGCTTTCCGGATATCGTTCCAGCTGTAAACCAGGATCCTGTGAATATAAATCTGCAAAACCAAAACTACTAGCTGCCCGTGTCAAAATAAGGGCACCCAGAGTTTAGGTTAAAACAATAAACTCCAGGTCAGTCATGGGACTGGTGTGAGAACAAAAACAGTTATAAATCTTTATTTTAAAGTTAGGTAAATCAAGGGACCATGCCGTACAACACGGAACGGGTTTCCTCCCAAGAATACCAGTGCATAAAACAAACAGCGAGATGCTAAATAAAGAAAAATGAAGCTATTATAAGACCTAGGTCCTATCACACAATGCAACGCAAGCCGGGGGATAGGGTTTTTACCTTATAATAGCCAAGAATGCTTGATACGTTTAAAAGAAATCATTTGATACTATAATAAGTGCATAGTGTATAAAACAACTTCAAATCATAAATATCAATCATAGGCGGCATAAGTGCCCCATCCCACTATATCGCCATACTAGGTTCTACAAATAAAACCGCAAATGTCGCGTATTTGGAAATTGGGTTTCCATCTATGAACCGAGGCAAAAGATAGTCCTCAACCGATTCGAGACAATCTAGCCCATGTCTCAGGTCAGAGCTCGAGTGACCTTGGAGCGACAGGGCCGGTCCACCGATGTGGATTAAACTTAAACCCTGAACATGCGTTCCCCCGCCCTATGGGGCGTAAATGAGCCAACGAATGACTCCATCGGACCCGGATCGTCCGATCAAACCGAGGCGCCTCGCAACAGCAACAACCACATAAGTCAAACTCGTCAGGGCGTGTAAAACCACTGACGCCACTTCTAGCTAGAAAGAAACGCATGCCCTCCCTGACGTCCTCTCCCGTTTTTAGTTCATACCGGGTGTGAAACTCGCGAAGTAAACGTTACACAAAGCTACGCCACAAAGGCCGTGCTTTGATCATCACCACGAGACTTTGCTTCTCAACAGAAGCCTCGATCAATTGCCACTTAGGCATGCCACACAGGCAATTCACTCCATGCGTTTGATATCCATCAATATATAACCCCTGAGCTCGTACGTCTCAGAGAAGGGCGTTAAGCAAGAGAATAAATTCTCCGCCGCCAAACAGATATATATTTAATAGAGATCAATCACACGGACTAAAATCCAATGTCAGACACACAGTCCATTTACAAGTCCGTTCTGGGTCTGAACGAAACCGGAGGCACCTAGTACCCCGCATATCCATCGATCTCCAAGCACGTCTGGACGATCACTAACTGTTTCCATCTTCTTGGGTGTACAGCCCAATCAAGATCATCAGTAATCACCCAAACGACGTGAAGACTTCCGGTCTTCGACCACCGTCTTCATCTTCGACACCACGTCGAATCAGTTATTCAGAATGGGATAAACCCGGTCTTTCTGAATAACTCGTGTATATATTATAAAAGTGTTACACAAACACAACATACGCCTCATTCCAATTCAGAATATTCTTTTATTCGAATATTCCTATACTTTGGGAAAAGTTCCCATTAATTTTATCCAAGATAAATTCTTTAAATTTATTCTTTAATCTCCTTTGAATATCAATTCAAACTAGTCGGGATTAGCGAACCACACCGAAGTAATCATTTATTTTATTTCCCAATCCCAACCTATTCATCCCATGAAGTAAAACTGGTAATACTTCATATCTAACACCACAGTGTTATCGGTAAATTCAATTACCATTTCACGTTCAAATCTGATTAAAGATTTAACCATCGCCTGGAGCAAAACTGGTGATACTCCATTTTCGATCATTTCAATCTAATTAAAGATTCATTAAAACTCCACTTAGTTTTAATCTTTAACTGGGTTAAAGAATTAGTGTCATTTAAAACACGGTTCACGATAAACCCAAAATCACATTCCATTAATTATCGGGTTAAAGAACGAGTGTTATTTAAAACACTGTCCACGATAAACCCAAAAATCAATATCAATTCAATTCCAATTAAATATTCTTTAATTGGTACACTTCATTAAATCTAAATAAAAAGATTTAACCTTTTCTCAACTGGGTTCAAGAACAGTGTTAGTGAAGACACCACTCACGACAAACCCAAATCACATTCGATATTCAATACAAGGCTCTGAATAGAAAATATATCGGCTTATATTCAATATCGAATTCTACGACTAACAAATGTCGTATTGGAAATAACGATATAAATATATATCTTTCAAATTTCCATAACAACCCCTGTATAATCACGAATTCCAACATCGAAATATTCCGAAGACGATTTCGATTCAAATCCACTCCAATGCAATCATTGGATATTCTGGTTATTTTTAAAACCCTTTTTAAATTCAATTTATTTATTTAAAAATAAATAGAATTATAATTCTAGTTCAAAACCAGTTCATTTCGATAAAAATCTATTTTTATCTTTTCAAATATGGAGTTTTTCATCCCAATCCTTCCTAAATCATTTCTTATGATTTTACACAAATTATTACTATTTTTAATAATTTTATCAAGGCCCGTACAGTCGATTTCCATCAATGGCCATCGAACTGCACTTACAGCGACCTTTTTCAAATTTGATTTGGACGTAACTCCAAATCCAACCGTTAGATTTCAAATTTCTAATATTCATTAGAAAGCTCTTTTCGATACGAACCCAACGGTTCCGGTTTTAGGAGAATCCGACGGTCGGATCTCCCGTAATGTCCGTTTGAAATAAATGGTCGAAATTCGCGAACTGCCGCGGCGCGGCGCGTTCTATTCAGGCCATTATATTATATATATATATAATATATATAATATATTTCGTCGATTTCTATTTAAAACGAATTATATAAATAGTTTTAAAATTCGTTTCAAAATCTATTTCAACTTCCATTTCAATTCAAAGCAAAATTGAATTCTTCTTTATAAATTCGTTTTAAAATTCATTCTTATTCAATTCAAATTTCAATTCAATTTGAATTCGTTTTCAATTCGCTTTCAATTCAATTCATTTCGAAATCGTTTTCAATTCAATTCATTTCGAAATCGTTTTCAATTCAATTCATTTCGAAATCGTTTTCAATTCAATTCATTTCGAAATCGTTTTCAATTCAATTCATTTCGAAATCGTTTTCAATTCAATTCATTTCGAAATCGTTTTATATTCAATTCATTTCGAAATCGTTTTCAATTCAATTCATTTCGAAATCGTTTTCAATTCAATTCATTTCGAAATCGTTTTCAATTCAATTCATTTCGAAATCGTTTTCAATTCAATTCATTTCGAAATCGTTTTCAATTCAATTCATTTCGAAATCGTTTTCAATTCAATTCATTTCGAAATCGTTTTCAATTCAATTCATTTCGAAATCGTTTAAAATCGATATAAATATCGTTCACGTCAAAATGGCGTCAATCTAATCATCACGGCTTCACATATTTCTATTTTCAAATATTCTATTTCAAATATTTCCTATTATCAAAATATTTGTTATTATCAAAATATTCTTTATTTTCAAGATTGGAATGAGGCCCAATCAATTACCATATAAAGTTAATTATATGGATTTTCATACAATACATGTATATAATAGCAACGATAAATAATCAACCATCAACCAAAGTGCACTACACCGTATAAGCATCAAATATAGATATCTAATGCTTATAACAGCCTGTCAATCAATCGATTGACATATTTAATCAATCAGGATGAGTGAACTTTAAATTTCATCCCAACACCCGTGTGGGGTTTCAAACAATCAAACACAGATTTTTATTCGTGCAGTTGGGCGATGTGTAAAATTTATCGACCCAATCAATATCAGTCAAATCAGTGCATATAAACAAATCGGCCGATTTGTCTATAAATATCTATTTACTCACTTTCATGTTAAAAATTATGTTTTTAACAATCAAACAATTTTATTTTAACATATGAATTTCTATTCAGTTCATTTATTCAATAAAATGATATTTTTATTTTTCTAACATATTTTAGAAAATTTTGGCGGCATAACGGCACGATACTAGAAACGGGACAAGGCCTAGCCTTATCCCCGGTCTAGTGAAGGCCCACGCCATTCACACATCAATCAAAATCACCAAGCAACCAAATTCAATCACATCATATAACTAATCTATGCAACCAAACAAACAAGTCCATGGTCTGTGGACGATTGTGTCGGGTGCTACTAAGCACCGTCTGCATCCTAGTATATATATATAATTAGAAAAAGAAATTGAAAGGTGAGAAATTCTCACCGATTGCTATCCAACTCTCTTGACTCTTTTTTGATAGAAATCTTCATCGTTATCGCATCTTCGTCCCCTTCGTTGCCCGTATCCACTACATATATAAAAATCACACATTTTTATATTTTAATTCTTTTAAAATAAAAATCACATTTTTATTTGTTCGTTTTCAATTTAAAAATCATATTTTTATTTCGAAGTCCAATATATAAAAATCATATTTTTATTATGCTATACATTATATAAAAATCACATTTTTACTTTTCCTATCATTTTAAAATTATATTTTTATTCTTTCTATTAATTAAGAGAAATCTCGTCTTTTAACATTATAAAAATTCAATCTTTTATCTATTAAAAATCTAAACTTTTCCATCTTAAAAATCTGGTCTTTAATCATTTTTAAAAATCTGGCTTTAATCAAATTAAATATCTGTTTTTAACATCAAATAAAATTCTGTTTTTAATCATTTTAAAAATCTGTTTTTAATCATTTTAAAAATCTGTTTTTAACATCATATAAAATTCTGTTTTTAACATCATATAAAATTCTGTTTTTAAATGAAAATAAATAAATAAATAAAACAAAACTTACAGTGGAAACGGGAAGATGGGGCCATTACCGGAGGTTGGGGGGTTTAAATCGAGAAAAGGGGGAGGGGTCGGCACTGATGGTCGGCGGTCTGGGGACGGGAGCGGTGCGGCGAACGGACGGCGGACGTTGGTCGAGCGACGGGCTGGAGTGTTCGATGCGCGAGTCTGCGGTGGCATGGTGGGCTCTGAGGTGCTCCGTCGCTGGTGGTAGGGTTTGGAGGGGGAGGGGTCTGAAGTGGCGGCGGCGGCTATGCAACCGGAGGGCGATGGCGTGGTGGAGCAGCCTCCGCCCATTTCTTCTTTGTTTGTTTTTTTTGTTTTGATTTAAAATGAATCTGGGGGGGGGGGGGGCTGGGTAGTTAAGGAGAGGGGGGGGTATTATATTTTTTTTTATTATTTAATTTTCCACCAAAAAGCAACTTTTATTTTCGACCTCAAAACGAGGCCCACCACCTGTCGTCCATAGCGTTTTACCCCCATTCCGAACACAATGGGATATGTATCGCAAGCTGATTTAATCGTTTCGATTAGTTTCCGTTAAATTTACATTTAAATCACTATATTGAATTTTAAACGTACATTTCAAATTACCGGGGTCGCATATGAACTTTAAAAATTCCAGAAAAATATTTTCTAGCTTCGTATTGACGATACGGTCCTAACAAAACTAGTTTCGTCGAATTCCGAGACCGTATGAAAAATGGCCAATTTCCAGTCGATTAAAATCAACTGAAACTGGTCAAACGCGTTTTCCTTTGCCACGCTCACATATTGGTTCAGAAAATTATGAAATCTGGAACCTAGCAATAACTTTACATCACGGACCCAACAAAAGTGGTTTCGTCGAAATCCGAGGTCATTTGCAAAATGTTCATTTTTAAGGGCCTGAATTCCATAGCGACTATTCAGAATTTTCAACTGGACTTATCTTTTGATTTCCGCTATGAAATTTCGATTGGTCGGATTCGTTGGAAAGATATTATCAATTAGATCCTAATGTTTTTGGTTTCACTAAAATCCGGATTGTTTTGCACCCGGTACATTAAATTGAAGTTTGAAATCGAATTATCGAACTACCGCGCCATTTTCAATTCCTTTTATAATTATATAATAAATATTTATATTCTAACGACGACGCGTATAATATATACGTTCGAATTATATTCATAATAAATTTCTCGTCGATATTATTTAAAATAATTCATTTTAAATATACTAAATTCGCCAAAATTGCCAAAATAAAAATTTTAAACTGGCCCAGATTTTCGGGTTATTACAGACTACTAGAGCTAAGCGACCGCCCCTATGCAAACAATCTAAACATCCATGTAGCGTCTCCCCTCAACCCCGCACCCCGATAGTGAAGGGTGAAATGGCATCTTGGGTTTAGCTGGAGTCTTTCCGCATCCCACTGGCTGCCGATGACGGGTGTCCGACGGTCTACTATTCTTATTGGTCCTGGCCCTCTGCCTCCTCGTGAGGCAACCGCTAAACCACCCTTGTGTCACCTCGTCACAGCATTCTGACTGCATAGCTACATCTGCAGTCGAGGCCCACCCACTTAGTAGTTACTCGCAGACCCAACCTCTGCGGACACAGCCTAAGACATCTTCCGCCGCATAGAGGACTACTGGGAGCACCTTACATACCTCAGGAAGCCGCATGCTTCCCCTTCCAGTCCTTCGGAGTCGGCAAAACAATCAGATGAATGTACGCTCTTTCTTGTGCCATATAATACCACGATGATCTACCCCGTTGGGTTATCCACCCTCAAATGTGCGGACTGCTTCAAGCGCCTCACTTTAATATGTTACTAGACCCTATGTCTAAACGTTCTTTTACACACTTACCTCACCTCACTAGGTTTCCAGTTTACTTGGTTATTCCCATTCATACTGAATTCTTATTCAAATTACCAAGTTTCTCTTGCTTATTAATTTCAGTCATACAACTTAATCCATTTAAGTTTATTAATAAGCCCCAATATGTTATTCTCTAGATTGTGGCCCAAGGTCTGTAATCTACAATCTCTTTTATATTCTTGTTTGATTTCATCATTACAATAACATGTTTTACTTAATATGTAA
The DNA here is from genome assembly GCA_030737875.1 of Allium sativum. Classification (NCBI taxonomy): domain Eukaryota; kingdom Viridiplantae; phylum Streptophyta; class Magnoliopsida; order Asparagales; family Amaryllidaceae; genus Allium; species Allium sativum. The sequence goes on along the minus strand of CM060913.1, from coordinate 979,972,368 downwards.
TTAAGTATGTCCAATTCACCTGTTTTCTAATTAACATGTCACTTACCATTTATGATTAAATATAACTTATTTTATTTCATAAGTTTTCTTCATTCTTTCTCATTTAATCATAATTCCAATTTACATTGTCAATACAATTTATCGCTGTTTACTTATTAACTTATTTCTATTAACTAAGGCCCATTAATAAGTTTCTCTACCCGTTTATTATAACCTATGTTATAATTTCCTCTTGTCCCTAAAACATTCTTATCAGTGGGTTTCAAATTTCCAAGCTTCTAGATCCCTTAATTTATAATTTAGTACAATATATTTTCCCTCTTTCTTAACTAGTTTCAGGTTCCCTCCTTTACTGATTACTTAATTTATAATTAAGTGTTCCTTAACTCAATTCACCAGTTATCCCATCCTCTTACTAGTTTATTATAAACTAAGTTATAATATTCACTTGTCCCTAGGACAAGTCTACCTATTATACAACATTTTCATTAATGTTATTTATTTATAATAGGTTATTATCATTCCCCTTTTAAACCATTTTCTTTTACTGTTGTATTCCAATATCCTTCATTCGCTATAATATATATTCCTTATTTTAATTAAGGAAAACACTTTATGCACCTTATCAGTTTGATATAAGGAATCAGTGATTTATTTTCATAACGTATTCCCATCTAAATCCGTGTTAGCAAGTAATTTTTTTACTCTTCTTACTTTAGTTATTATGGCCTACTTGCAACCATGTTCTCAAAAATAGGCCATTTAGGGAAATACATCATTTTTCCTTTTTATCACACTAACTCAGTTCATTACATCCCTTCCTTTCTTATTTTATGAGTTAGACATTTAATTACCATTATTGCCATTTATTCATATCTTGTTATACACATATACTTAAATATATATATATATATATATATATATATATATATATATAAGCACTAGACCTCTCACATTAAGCCTACATTTGTGGATGGTGGATTTGCTGGGAGGGTCCGGGCATACTTCTACCACAAGTTGGCTTAACCTGGTGTCTTAGCAAGATTACATTTTTTATTTATTTTTGCACTTAGGCCTCTCACATTAGGTTCAAAATTAGTGGCTGTTGGATATGTTGGTCGGGTCTGGGCAGACTTCCGCCACTAATGCAACCTAACCTCGTGCCATACATGCAGTTACAATTTCTGATTGAAATCCTAGGCGTATCCATCTTTATTCAATCATTAATGTTCATATCAAAATTGCACTCCCAAATTAAAGTCTCAAAACATAATATATGCTATGTTCCAAAAATTCGATTACTCATTCCCATTTCATGAAAACTATAGGCATATTATCCTTTTTACTGTAATCTAGTCTATGGTAATCTAATTTTGCATGTCGTGCAAATTTTGTCTATATTTCATCACATGTCATTTTTAACATATGTTTAATCCTATTTTGACATGTAAACATTCAATCGGTTAATTATCAAATCCATCAATCTAAACATGTCATTTATTCTATAATATGCCGCAAGCGAAACATATAATTATAACAACAACAGTTATTGCCCATGTTCTAACCATTTCTAACATGTAATCATTCCAGTAATTTAATAGATTCAACATATGAATTTCCTGATCTATTCATATTAATGTCCCAACTTGTTATAACAACAATTTATAATTAAACTGGCAATTTCACAATTTATTAAAAGGGGAATGCTAAACGATAGTCATAACGTTATCTAAAGGCTACAATTTAAACCCACTCACCTTTAAGCTTTCCCCAATTTTTGGTTCCGATCCGTTCATCATCCATGATTTCCCCTTTTCCCTTTGATTAGATTCACAACCTTGCTTTGAATAATCTTTTATTAACATTGGTCCTCTCCTCCAGATGTGGATTCATAACTTTCTAGGCTAATATTTTAATTTCAGAATAGATTTGAGAAGAGAGAGAGAGCCATGGCAGAGCTCCAGCGTAGCCGCCAAATTATATGGTTTAGGGTTAGGTCTAACGTCTTATTTATAGGAGTATGGAGCAACCAAGACCCTTAGATTTAAATAAAGCTCCATCAGAGCTAACCACGTCATACGACCAATAGGAAATGGCCACGTCACAACAAAACCAAACATTCACCAATCAAAACACGCCACATGTACTGAATGATGCATAGGGGTTGACACCCCTGCTTGTGTGTCGACACATGTGTCAACACCCCTATGGTGGTGTCGACACCCCTATGGTGGTGTCCACACCCCTGTCTTATATATATATTATTTTGATTTGAAATTTGATTTATTTATAATACATGTAATCTTCTTGCATATAAATCAAATTTCAAACATTCCTTCTTTGTTTGCTTCTTTTTTCATGCGCAACCCTTAATTTGAATTATGTTCATTTGTATTTAACTCTTATGCGTATTCTAATCTTTTATATGCGGACAATTATTTATCTCAAACCAATTAATATATATATATTCCTCTTTTGAAACATTCTCCCAATTAAACCTCTTATTAACCCTTTTCATACTAAAAAGCTGTTTAATTAAACCGCCTTTCCACTAAGCCACTTTTTAGCCATTCCCTTAAAAAAAATATGGCACTGACGAGGATCGAACTCCAAACCTCTTGTATGCAAGTCACATGTTCCAACTAACTGAGCTACTTGGTCTTTTTTTAACAAGGCTTAGACAGTGCTAGACATTATTCTTTTCTCAATCCTTTTTTTTGTTTTGTTGCAATAATTAATTTAAAGATATCTCTTTCATTTTAAATCAGTTTTTTTGTAAACTGTAGGTCTAAATTGACTAGAAAATCTTCACGAATGCAATGACGCTAATTTCGTGACCAAATTCTGGAATCTCTTCAAATTTTCCTTTTTATTTCTTTATAAATGTTCGCATGCAATTTCAATAGCATTGCATTGCATTTCTTCTCATTTCATGTATTGCATGTAATTTCTTTTAATAATCTTTTTCTTCGTTTCACTGCATGAACTTGTTACATGTAATTATATTATTATTTTTCCTTTAAATATATCTATGCATATATGCATATTTTTATATTTTTAATTGCATTAAAAATGCAGTGCATTACAATAGAAATTAGTATAAAATTCCCTAGCAATTGCCATTCTTGGTTAAGTATTTAATTGTGCCCAAGATATTTTCAGTAAAGTAATGCCTTTATTTGGTTCAACGGGTTACTATTATCATATTAAAAGTATGAGGCTGTGTGAATATATATATATATATATATATATATCTTTTACCGTTTTTTTTAAATATCAATTTTGCATATTTTAGGGATTAATTAAACTGTGTGCAAGTTAGCTGATATATGGTAAAATTGAACCATGATCAAGTTTTCAAATATGAAAAAGTTTAAGTGCTCTACATTGATTTAATCATTCTTTAGCTAGAAAGACTTTTAATAGAAACATTTGTAAATATCCATGTCTGTACCATATTTATATCAAAAGATTTTAGCTGAATAATGAAATCCCGAATACTCATCTTTTTCAATGCACTTACTCAACTTACAAGCCCATCCTTCAGGACATTTTTAGGCTTTACACAATTGCTATAACTGTCTTAGCATGTGCACCCGTTCATTTACTTGGTTTTCTACTCCAAGCGCCTGGTAGCATCAAACATCATCAACCAAGCATGATATTCTATCTTCAAGCAAGGGATTAACCTTTGTTTATGTTCAGGCAAGTATATCACCCTCCAGGCCTTTTCACGCAAACATGTATTCAGGTCAGTTCATAACCCAAAAGGTACTGCATACATGTCTCAATATGCACCTATACTTCACATCAGTAATCTTCCAGCTACAACCTGATCATATTTGGCACACATCAAGTCCGATCATTACGACTTAGCTCCATTACTCGCCCCTGCTATCATTGAGCAATGGATCTCAAAATCCAAAGCGTTTGTTTTTAACTTTATCTTATCATCTCAAAAACCTGCAAATTTATTATATTGTACGTTATTTTATGTCGCATCTTGCTGGTTATCAAACTGATGATCCTTCATTTTTGTTTGGGAATATTTCCATTAAAACATATATTGTTTTGATGTGGTAGTTAATAAAAATACATTGTTGTCCTCAATAAGAGAAGCACTCTTCCATGAAACACAAATAAGGAAACTTGGTTTTTGTATCTTTTATTCTGAATATTTAAAATTTACAACATTTATTATTAGATATCCACTTTGTATGGAGTTCCCATATTTTGCACGAAATGCTGAATATGTAATGGTTTATCAAAGATAGTTTTTCTTTCAAATCAAAAATTAAGACCATGTGTATTTAAATTATATGGATTGCCATGTCTGAAGATTATTGTTATATCTCATAATCAGCTAAATAATATTGTTGAATTATGAAGGGGATATCACGATCCTAACATCTTTAGAATTGACAAAAAATTAAGTAATCTATGCTTTATATCTTGGTTATGGATGAACCTTTCATGCATTATAGTTCTTCAAAGTCTTTCTTTGCCCTCTGACACAAAATGTTAACTAATGTCAAGAATCAGTCGGATCCATTATGCTATTGTAAATTAATGTTTCATCTTGATGATGAATGGTCTGGAGTTTTAGAAGTTTGTACCCCACATGCTGCATGCATATGCTAAAAGAAACGAATGTAGTTATCTTAAATAATGGCATGCCTTATATAGTGGATCATCACAAGTTACTAAAATTATTATTATTTCATACTTGGAATCTTTGCAAAACAAATAAATTATAATGAAACATCTAAATATTTACTCGAAACATCTAAATATTTATTCCATTGTTAAGATGTTATACAATTTTTTTTTGTTTATATCATAAAAGTGTAATAATTTATTCTGCTCACCCCTTTTGTAGCATATAAATACAATATCCTTCTTCATCATGAATTTTACCAACATGGACATATGGAATTGAAGTTCCTTTAATTCCACTATTGTGTAAATTCCCGCCTTCATGGTAATATATTTGATTAGGAAGCAAAGTATACCAGTAGTTTTATGCACATTTTGAAAGGTCACATAATGCATGCACGACTGTTATGATTTGTACATTTATATTTCAAACTTACATTGCAAACTGACTAAAGTTTATGTGTTAAGTCGCATTGATGAGAAAGAACAATTATACAAAACTAATAAAGAGAAATTGATTAGGCAATAACTATAAACTGCACCCCTTAGTTAACATTAATATGCTATAATATACATGCATGCACATTACATTTTATGCAATTTGTATTAACCGACAATAATCTCATTTTTTTTTACTTTACATTATCTATATTGTTTTCATTTTTTCTAATGTAATGATATTTCTCAAATTTCAAATCCAAGGTCTCCCTGAATGCTGAAACATTGAAAGCCTTCTTACCACTTTTAATTTTGATAACCCATTTTTCATGTAAATTACATACTTTTTTCAACTCTAAAAAATACGAACATTAAATCCACACAATATTTAATCAACAATGACATCCTCAACATCATGATCAAGATAAATACTTGGGCGGCAACACCTACATGATGGTGTTTATCTGTTTTTCACCACATGTCAATATGAATTTAACAACATGTGAGTATATCAATGACAATTATATAAAAATTACAACTATATGATCTATTGGTTAAGTAGGCTGACAGTAAATAAACTAATCTCATATGATCGGTTGTTCCAATATGTATGTAATAAACAGATAATACATTTATCACAATGAAATCATCATCACCACGTGTAAAATATGAAAGAACACTAATATTAAACTTCAACTAATGAACGTAACACATAATAACATAATTTTTTTATTTTAATTAACATGATGACATACACACGATCATATTCCCTACTGCTCGTATGCGTAGCACGGGCCACACACTAGTATATACATATAAGAGGGGACTAGAATATTGATTAAATGGAAAGAATCCAATAAAATAATTAGCGTTTAATAATAAAATCTTTCTAGCCATCATTTACGTTCACTAACTGGAATGACCCTGCTTTTATCAAACATTACTAGTGAGTTTTTTTAATGCATATAATTTAAATGGTTCTCTTGTTTCAAAGTTTCAAGCCAGAGCCATTCTTTCCTAAATTAACATCCAGGATCCAAAAGTTTTACCAATATAAAAATATCTGTTCATACAGAAATTATTATGATATATATATATATATATATGTATGTATGTATGTGAAGATATATATATCCTTCTTGCTTTAAATTAGAGTAGAAAGAAAGCAAGAGATCCATTGATCTTAGTATAAATCAATGTTAGACACAGATATATTAATACTGATATCCATCTGTATGTAAAAATGATACCTATGTTCCCACAAGATAATGCTTTCAAAAACTGATACTTCAGTGTATATGAAAATGATACTATTGTTGCTTCAGAAAATAATGCTTCAAGAAAATGACCCCTAATACCATGAAGAAATGACACTTGCCAAAAATAGTACCTTTTAAAATGATACTCTGAGCATATCAAAGTGATCCTTATAAAATGATGCTATTTCAAAATGATACTTTTGGTCTTACAAAAGTGATATCTACAAATGGTTTTGTTAAACTGATAACCATGAGCCCATAAAAGTGATACTTTCAATCTGAGTGTACAAAATACTGATAATCATGTGCTTGCACAACTAATACTTTAAAGATATATTTTTATAAAATGACTCCAGATTGTCTAATACATATAATATTAGTAAATCTCCATAATTCAAGATATATATATATATATATTCCATTTCAGTTCATAAAATGATCAAATTAAAATATTACTTCAAATCAATTATCTGCATACATTTTGCATTTCGTTCACCATCTAACCATATTAGCTTAATAATTACAAGACTGATTCATAAACTACTCTCAGGGTTTCATGCAAATATCATATTTCAAGGCTCTTATTTCCTACTTAAGCATGCTAATCATCAGCAGACTCCTTAAATCAAATCTACTTAGCTCCATCAATACCTGAAAAAGCATTAGAGGCTGCCTCATTATAAAATGAGACACCCTATTTGCCATGAGCAAATAAGGTTAGACTAATGTCTGGTATGAGCATCCCAATTAAAACATAGCGATAAAATCTATGATATGATTTCATAAAGGAATTTTTATTAAAATGCTCACTTCTTTTCCATGTTAATAAATAACCTTGTGCAAGTGCACATATACTGATTTATAAAAACATTCACCATAAGTATTCCAAATTAATACATGCAAGTTAATCAAACATAAGAACATAATAGATTAATTCACTCTATTAACATCATGATTTGTATCCTTAACTTCCCTAGGAAATCCTCCAGGAAAAATCAAGTTCCTTATATACTTATTTCTTAGCATTTTCAGTTATTTAAGTTCCCTGGCCTCACCTGCATTAGGGATCACTGGGGAACATTGTAGTAATCTAATTCACACTACTACCATAACCAAAATTAGGCCATGTACCAAAACCTACAACTCAAGGCAAGCCATCCCGCGGTATCTTGACCAAAATTGCCCTTAGTTAAATTACTAAGTGTTCACTTATATTTTTCAGTGACTACCTACCTAAACCAGGTAAACTAACATAGTTAGACTCACCGAGAATACCATGGATTTCATAGAGATCACTCCAAACAATAGAAACAATCATTCAGGCAAGAATATAAACCATTCCATACAAACATGTGAATTCCAGATAATCATTTATTCATAGGTTTTATTGAAATAAATCCTTGTTTAATCATGACAGTATACATACATACATACATACATATATATATATATATTTGTCTGAACATACATCTGATATTAATCTATGGCTTTAGGAATATTTTTAAGAGAATTTTCCACTATGCATCAACTGGTTTCAAGTGAATCTTAAAACCTAGATGAGACCTAATGATTGCATTCTTGATTAGAGATCAACACATAAAAAATCTATTGCTCTCTAAATCAACTATTAATAGAGCCTCAGCACCTATACATCAGTATATTGCAGCTCATATAAATGTTTCATAGAAGATTTGCCATAGATATATACCTTTTGTATATTCAAATTTCTAATACAAATTAAAGGTATCAGTAAAGAGGTGTTTAAAGGATCATAAAACTGAACAGGTTTAAATAGTGACTTTAGCTCCATAATGCTAAACTTAATAATGATTTTAAATAAAAAATCAGTAACATTTTTCCAGTCATAAGAAAACAAATGAAATAATTAAAAGATCAAATCCAAATAAAATGAGCATATAAAAATATTGGCTGTCTCTTGAAATTAGGACTTAATGCCACATGTTTTAAGCGAGAATACTCACCAAATCTCCTTATTCTAAGCTAGAAAATAAAGATCAGAAAACCATTGCTTTATCCTCAAGCTTACCTTCTCCCTTTTAAAAATAGATTTTTATGTATTTCACGGGTTCATACTAGGCAATTTGATTTTTTTGCTCAGCCACCCTTATTTATAACATCAGTTTTCTAGGGTTTCAAAGGTTATAGAAAGTCAGTTTTACCCTTCAACAAATCATGCCATATGTGTAAGTATTATCCACATAATTTTGCCTCATTTTAATTAAAATGCTCGGGTGTAAAAACATCATCACTTTTCAGAGAAAAAGGAAAATCATTAAAAATTATTTTCCCTTCAAAACATGTCATGCCAAAACAATGATACCCTCCCCTTTCTAAATCTGGAAACCTATTGTTTTATCTCAGTGCATTTGTTTATGCCATATACATGTGCATGTATTATTTCAAATAGCCCTAACATTATGCACTAAAATCATTTCGGGTAACATAAGTATATTCACATACATGAGCTGTATTATACATATACATATATATATATATTTATATCCTGGGATTATGATGTTGCTTTGTGCATGTCCCCCGGTTGTACACATGTGTGCGCACACTCATATTTGCACACAGATTCCAAAACGTCACTAATTCCAATTAAATTCAGTAATCATTCAGTGAAATTTAAAAATGATATCCTTATGCATACAAAAGTGATACTTTTATATTAAAAGGATAGAACTGATACTATGCGCATGTGAAAATGATACTCATCTGCTTGCAAAATAGTATTTTCTAAAAAAAATGGGTCATTACAAATAACCTACCTTTTAGGAATCGTGTCCTCACAATTTTCTTCATAATTCGATAAAATTTTCAACCATCACAGAAATTGCAAGCACACGTACATCCAAGCATTTAAACTAGCTAAATAAACATAAGATATATACTTATGAGGTGATTTCAAAAAATGAAGTTACCTTTTAACTTGCAAATAGCTTAGGATAATTCATCCTAACCTTGTCTTCTAATTCCCATGTGCAATCATTTGGATCAATACTCCACTGCACTTTCGCAAGCTTCAGTGTTTTATTTCTCAGTTTCTTTACATCTTTAGCCAAGACTCCTACTGGCTCTTTTTCATAAACCAAATCTGTCTTTAGTTGAATCTGAGACGGGTTTTCTAAAATATCATTCTTATCATGAACCCATCTCCTTAGTTGTGATACATGAAAAACATTACGTATCTCTTGCATATCTTTAGGCAGTTCCAATTTATAATCCAGAGAACTAATTCTTTCTAGAATTTTATATGGTCCAATGTATCTAGGTATCAGTTTTCCTTGTTTCCAAATCCTAAAACCTTTTTTATGGGTGAAATCTTAATGAAAACAAAGTCCCCTACCTGGTATTCAACTGGCCTTCTCTTCTTATCTGCATACTTCTTTTGTCTGTCTTGTGCACCTGCTAATCTTTTCCTTATCAGTGCAATCTACTCAGTTGTTTCTTTTATATATTCAGGGCCTAAAACTGCTCTTTCCTAAGTTTCAACCCAACATAATGGAGATGAACATGGCCTGCCATATAAAGCTTCAAATGGTGTCATTCCTATAGTGCTTTGATAACTATTATTGTATGTAAATTCAGAGGTGTTCTTCCCAGTTGCACCCAAAATCTAAATACATGCTCTTAATAATTATCACTCTTGTGCAATCGTTATTTGGGCTACCAGTTAGGCTTGTCAACTGGACTATTTATATATTAATATTATGTTTAATTGGCTGTATAGTTTCGCACTACACAACCATCCTACTCAAAAAAAAAACATGCTCTTAAAAAATCCTCAAGCACTTTAATAATTATTTCAGTTTGTCCATCTGACTGTGGATGGTAAGCTGTGCTCATGCAAAGCTCACTTCCCATAGCCTACTGAAAACTTCTCCAAAACTTAGATGTAAAAATAGTGTCCCTATCACTTACAATGGTCTTGGGTATACCATGCAATTTCACTATTTCCTTCATAAATACTTGATCCAATTTTGGTGCATTTCTGTCTTCCTTCACTGGTATAAAATGTGCTACCTTAGTTCGCCTATCAACCACTACCCATATATTAGTATTTCCTCTCCTTGATCTTGGTAGACCATCTACAAAATCCATGGAGATATCCTCCCATTTCCACTGAGGTATACTTAATAGTTGCAATAAACCTGAGGGTCTTTGTGTCTCTGCCTTTATCTGTTGGCAAACTACACACTTGGCTACAAATTTTGCTACATCACTTTTCATCCCTTTCCACCAATAATTCCCTTTAAGATTGTGATACATTTTGGTGTTTCCTGGGTGTGTGGAGTATTTACTCCTATGGAATTCATTCAATATCTCTTCTTTTAACTCTGGATTTCCAGGTACCCAAATTCTATTTTTATTTCTCACATATCCCTTCTCATCAATGTGCAAAATTTTCACTTCTTCTTCTCCTGCCGCTAAAAGAGTTTTCTTTTCTAAAATAATGGATCTTCATTTTGCATGTTTCCTACCTTCAGAACTAAATCAGACTGCAAGGTAATCATGCTTAATTTTCCTATGTTTTCCTGTGCACCATGCGCCTCCATGTGCATACTATTATCCTCTTTTATTTCCAGATCAGTGAGTATCGTTAAGTTCTTAAATTCCTCTATCATCATCAAACTTATTTTAGCATGTTGCCTACTCAAAGCATCAGCTACCTTATTAGCTTTTCCTGGTGTGTAGAGTATTTCAAAATCATATGCAGCTAAAAACTCCACCCACCTATGTTGCCTCATATTTAAATCCTTTTGTGAGAATAAATACTTCAAAGATTTGTGATCTCTACAGAGCTCAAATTTGGCTCCTAACAAATAATGTCTCCATAGCTTTAATTCATACACAACCGCAGCTAACTCTAAATCATGTGTTGCATACCTCGTCTCGTGTGGTTTCAATTGCGTTGATGCATATGCCACTACTTGACCTTCTTGCATCAACACTGCTCCTAAACCATATCCACGTGCATCTGTGTAAATTGTCAAGTCATGGTTTCCTTCTGGTACTCTCAAGACAGGTGCATTCACTAATGCTTCCTTTAATTTTTCAAAAGCTTCTTCACATTTCCCAGTCCAAGCACAGGCTTGATTCTTCTTAGTTAGATTAGTCAGTGGTGCTGAGATCTTATAAAAATCTTTAATAAATCTCCTATAATATCCAACCATTCCCATGAATGATCTAACTTCACTCACTGTCTTGGGTCTTTGCCATGTTTGTATGGCTATTACTTTACTGGGGTTAACTGAAATACCTTGGGGAGAAATAACATGCCCCAAAAAATTCACTACTTCTTTCCAAAATGTGGATTTAGAAAATTTTCCCATTAAATTATTCTGCCTTAATCTGCTCAAAACTAAATGCAAATGATTTTTATGCTCCTTCACTATTTTGGAATAAATCAAAATATCATCTATAAAATTTAGCATAAACTTTTCCAAATAATCTCTGAATGTCCTATTCATTAAATCAACAAAATAAGATAGTGCATTAGTCAGTCAAATGGCATTACTAAAAATTCATACAATCCATATCTAGTGTTGAATGCTGTGTATTTGATGCTAGACTCATCTAACTTCATTTGGTGAAAGCCAAAGGCTAAATCAAGTCTAGAAAACACTTTAGACCCAACCAATTGATCAAAAAGATCATCAATTCTTGGTAAAGGATATTAGTTCTTTATGGTTAATTTATTTAGTTCCCTGTAATCTATATACAACCTTAAAGAACCATCTTGTTTCTTCATAGAAACCACTGGTGCACCCCAACAAGAATTGCTTGGTCTTATAAAAACTTTTTCTTCTAACTCTTATAACTTTTCTTTAGTTCTATAAGTTCACTTGGCCCCATTCTTGTAGGCATTTTAATAACAGGGCATGCTCCTGGGATTTAGTTAATTTGAAATTCTACTGGCCTGTTGTTTGGGATACCCTTAACTTCCCGAAAAACATCCAAATATTCATTTACTATGGGAATGTGTTCTATTGGAAACTCAGAAATTTCATCACCTACCCCACATAAATGAATTAATTTTCTTCCCTTAACCGATTCACAAAGAACTGTAATTCTTTGTTTCTTGCTGTTTTGGAGTGAAATGGTGGATATTTCTAAATTAATTATAGCCCTATATTGCTTTAACCAATCTATACCCAATATAATACCTATATCTGGGTAATTCAAGACATATAAATTAGAAATGAAACCATTTCCTCCTATAATTAATTCTACATCCACACAAATCATATCCGAGGCACAAGAACTTCCTAGAGGGCTTTTAACAAGTAATGGTTTCTTTAGAAAAATGCAATTCAGTTTCAGGGTTTTAACTATTTCATGGGAGATCAAAGAATGTGTTGCTCCTGTATCAAACAATACTGATATAGGAATTTGGAAAATAAATAATATACCTTCCATTTGTCCAAGATTTTCAAAATTAGACTCCACTACCTTTTGCCTTAAAGTTGCCACTTTGCCTTCTTGTTTATTCTCAGGGTAATTTCTCTTCAAATAGCCTTATTTACCACAAGTATAGCACTTGAATGCTCCACCCTTCAACTCTGGACACTTTGGTTTAATATGTCCCTCTTTGCCACTGTTATGACACGCCACTTTCTGCTTATTTTCACCAGTTTTGGCCTCACTAGTTTTCCTACTTCCAGCCTCTTCCTGTTTGTTTTCATAGGAATGGTACTTTACCTTACCCTTCTTATTATTGTTGTTCTTAAAATTTCTGAATTTTTCCCTCTCTTTATCATGTTGTTTAAAATTCAGGGCTAAATCTATGACTTAATCAAAGTCTTACCAGCATGGGGAAACATAGCTCTACTCAACCCTGGATTTAGTCCTATAATGTATCTGCTATTTTTAGATGCTTCATCAGCAACTAACATGGCTCCATACTTTGATAGTCCTTCAAATTTCCGAGTGTACTCAATGACACTTAGATTCCCTTGCCACAATCTTATAAGTTCTTTAAGCAGAGCTGCCTTAGCAGATGCAGGCACAAATCTTGCTTCAACCAGTTCCTTGAATTGGTTCAAAGTAATATCATTTTCAACTCTTTTAGCTATAATTACCTCCCACCAACTCAAAGCTGCTCCTTTTAACTATTTAGAAGCTACTTGCCTCTTTCTTTGATCATCTAATTGAATGTCTCCAAAAATCCTTTCCAAGGTTTTAAGACAAACTTGGATTTCCATTACACTTTCAGTTCCTTCAAAGCTTTTGTCTCCCAAATGAGTATAAGTTTTTAATAATTTGGAGAGTTCTTCATGTGGATTCTCAGGTCTATGCCCTATTCCTTCTCTTAAAGCATTTACTAATTCTTGCATATTCACCATAGGTGATCCTCTTCCCCTTCCTGCTATGTTTCTCTAGTAAAAGAAATCTTTGTCTTAGCTAAGATTCCTACTCCTATATGGTATTATTTCCTCATATATTCATTGCAATCAAACACATACACAAGCAACCAATCATACATTTTTAATTAAATTATTATATCATCTAATAATAAAATATTGTCTGTGTCTTTAATTAACACAACTCTGATACCACAACGGAATGACCCTGCTTTTATCTAACATTACTGGTGAGTTTTTTTTATGCATATAATTTAAATGGTTCTCTTGTTCCAAAGTTTCAAGCCAGAGTCATTCTTTCCAAAATTAACATCCAGGATCCAAAAGTTTTACCAATATAAAATATCAGTTCATACAGAAATTATTATGATATATATATGTGAAGATATATATTTATATCCCTCTTGCTTTATATCAGAGTAGAAAGAAAGGAAGAGATTCATTTATCTCAGTATAAATCAATGTTAGACACAAATATATTAAAACCGATACCATATGTGTGTAAAAATGATACCTATGTGCCCACAAAATAATGCTTTCAAAAATTGATACTTCAGTGTATATGAAAATGATACTGTTATTGCTTTAGAAAATGATGCGTTCAAGAAAATGACCCCTAGTATCATGAAGAAATGATGCTTGCCAAAAATAGTACCTTTTAAAATGATACTCTGAGCATATAAAAGTGATCCTTTCAAAATGATGCTATTTAAAAATGATACTTTAGGTCTTACAAAAGTGATATCTACAAATGGTTTTATTAAACTGATAACCATGAGCCCAAAAAGTGATACTTTCAATCTGAGTGTACCAAATATTGAGAACCATGTGCTTGCACAACTGATACTTTGAACATGATTGACAATGTTATTTGAATTCCCATGTTTATATGAACATGATTGACAATTTACACCGTTAAAATGTTTCTTAATTTGAACGGAAATTAGCGTTTATATCACGTATTAAATTATATATTTATATGGCGTAATCAACGTAATCAAACATAATAACGACGTAATAAATATTATAGAATAAGGTTAGAAATTTAAAATGTCCCCATATGAATTGTTGCTTGTGTGTGTGCATAAATGGTTTATTTATATATTAAATAATGACAAACATACATGAGGTTAGTCGTCATTTCTGGTAGAAATCTGCTCGGAACCAACCGACAAATCCAGTAACCACAAGTGAGTTTGGCTAATGTGAGAGGTCTGGGTGCCATGAGCTATTAAGCTTAGTACACTATGACACGAGGTTAAGCCTACTTGTAGTAGAAGTCTGCCCGGAACCGCCCAGCATATTCAGCATCTACAAGTAGATGGTTTAATGTGAGAGGTCTAGCGTGTGTGTATATATAAATATACCTATTATGTGTATAAATAGGTAGGCTTATTAGAAGGTCTTAAGTGGATGACTTTCTTCTTATCTAATTTGGGTACAACTTCTCATATTACTTGTGAGAATATATATACATACATACATATATATATATATATATATATATATATATATATATATATATATAAGGACACTGACGTGTTAGGACAGGGTCTTAAGTGGCTAGGGTCCTCCTTAGGGTCATAGTAAATCAAAAGAATCCACCCTTAATAAATATGTTAGAATGAGCCTTAAATGACCGAGAATTCCCAGCTCATTAGGTCTTAAGTGATCGCTAGTCCATGCTAAATGCATTAATGAAGGTCTTAAGTGATTGACTCAAATATCCATCTCATTAATTAACATATATTTAACGATCCAAAATCCCCCGGTCTCCGAAGAGACTGGAAACACCGGATTGCTTTGAGAACACGACGCATCAGACACAAACAATAGAACATTTCATTTCTATTACAACAATTTACATCACCGTACAAGAATATCATAGTACGAATAAATATTATACAACGGAAAAATAAATATCAGATATTTACAAATTACTAAACAACGGAAATTAAATATATAAATACAATGCGTACCGGAAAATACATCAACTAGAACAACTGAAAGAAATACACGGATACAAAGCTTTCTGAATATAGCTCCAGTTGTAAGTCTAGGATCCTGTATAAAGAAATATCTGCAAAAACGAAAATACTGACTGTCTGTGTGGAAAATATGGGCACCCAGAGTTTAGGTAGAAAAAATAAACTATGAGCCAGTCATGGGACATGTGTGAGAACTAAAACAGTTATTACATCTTTACTTTAAATGTTGGGAAATCATGGGACTACGCCGTATAATACGGAACGGGTTCACTCCACATGAACCTCAGTTTAAAATAAAACAATGCAATGCTTTTTGGAAAATGAAGCCACTATAAGACTCAGGTTCTACTGCACAATGCAACGCAAACCGAAGGATAGAGTTTTGCCTTATAATAGCCAAACTTGCTTGGTACATTTTAAAACAAGTCATTTTGGTATTACTATAAGTGCATAGTGTCAAAACAACTTCAAATATAATTGTATCAATCATAGACGACATAGTACCCCATCCTACTATGTCGCCATAAAGGTTTACAACTAAAATCGAAAGTTGCATATTGGACATTGGATTCCAACTATGAGTTCAGGCAAGGGATGTCTCCTCACTGATTCGAGACACTCGAGCACATGTCTCAGGATCACTCCTACGGGAAACCCTTGGATCTTCAGGGGCCAGTCCACACTTACTTTAGTGGATTAATTATTCCTGAAAGATACGTTTTCCAGTCCTATCTAACCTCCAAACAGGTCAGTATGTTGACCCTATGAGCATATAGCCCTATATCCAAGGCGCCTCGCAATCCATCATCCACATAAGTAAAAATGTCTGGGATCCATCCCATGATACCACTTCTAGCTAAAAAGAAATGCATGCACTCCGTGCAGTCACTATCTTATTTTTGACTCATACCGGGTGTGAGGCTCGCGAATTAACGCTATACACAAAGCTATGCTATTCAAAGCTGTGCTTTGATCATCAACCACAAGACTCTGCTTTTCAACAAAAGCCTTGTTGATGTGCATCTTAGCATGCCATATTGACAATCCACGCCATATGACTAATGTCTATGAATATATAACCTCTAAGCTCGTACGTCTCAGAGAAGGGTGTTAAGCAAGAGAATAAATTCTCCACCACCAAACAGATATATATTTAATAGAAATCAATCAACACAGAATGAAATCCAATGTCAGACACACATCCATTTAAAAATCCATTCTGGTTCTAAACGAAACTAGAGGCACCTTATGCCTCGTCCCACATGTCCAATACAGGAGAGAGGTCCTTGCATATCCGGTCAATCTCCAAGTGTGTCTAGATGATCACCACTTATTACCTTATCTTTGGTGTATAACCTAATCAAGACATCAGTAATCATCCAATTGATGTGAAGATCTTCGGTCTTCAACCACCGTCTTCATCGACTTTTAGTCGTCATATCTGTTATTCGGAATGAGATAAACACGATCTTTCCGAATAACACGTGTATTTTATAATCAATAATCAAGTGTTATAAAACACATCATACACCTCATTCCAATTCGGGATATTCTTTTATTCAAATATTCACTAGATTGGGAATCATTCCCATAAATCTTATCAAAGGTTTATTTTATTTAAACCTCTTGTTTAAATATTTCTTTGAAAACTATTGCAAAAGATCTTGTATTCCCTTTTAACAATCTTAAACCAAATTAAGGTTTATCAAACTAGGCGGGATTATCGAGCCTTACCGAAGTAATCATTTATTTATTTATTCCAATCCCAACTTATTCATCCCATGGAGCAAAACTATTAGTACTCCATATCCAACACTCCCTGGATTATCGGTAAATTAATTACCATTTCACGTTCAAATCTAATTAAAGATTTAACTATCGCATGAAGTAAAACTGATGGTACTCCATTCTTGATCATTTCATGAATTCGGTAAATTTAATAACCTCGTTCTCATTTCAATCCAATTGAAGATTTATTAAAACTCCAATTTGGTTTTAATCTCAACAATCATTACTTTATGATTATTCAACTTTAGGAAAATTTATCCTGTCTTTAACAGGGTTAAAGAACTAATGTCATTTAAAAAACAGTTCACGATAAACCCCAAAATCATCTTCCATCAAAATGGGATCTTCACTGAAATTGTAATGGCCCGCAAATCTGAGCTATCTGAGTTGACTAATACACCACCCGTCCAACCCAAATAACCCAAAAATACGAATCATTATTAGAAAGAAGATAGAGGATGAGAAATAGAAAGAAAGAAATATTAGAATAGAAGAAAAAGAATACACATCATCAGAGTAAAACATGAACCTCACCGCGGAACGAATAAAATATATTATATAACATAAGCTTTGAAATACAAATCTGTTTTGTCCATATATACATACCATCATCAGAGTACACATAACATTTGATTCAGCGGAAGTAACTCTAAATAACTAACGTTGAAGCCTCCAGCTTCAAGCTCCTCCAAGTGTATCTGTAAAAGCCTGAAACACTTGACTGCCCGTACAAATTTGGGCACCCAAGAGTTTAGGGAAAACAAAACAAAATAAACTCTGGGTCAGTCATGGGACTGGTGTGAGTAAACTCCAACCACTTGTTTAACTTTCAAAACTCTTTTCGAAAGAAAAGATAATAGTAAGACCAGCCCACACATAAACACGGACGGTTTTTACCTTACTATAACCCAAAACACTTTGATATCAAATCCAGTGATATTATAATAATGTCTACATCAAGTAAATAACCAAATAGCAGAACGCTTGCATCTCACGCTCCACACATATTATAAAATCAAAACCCGCATGGCGCTTATTGGAGATTGGATTTCCAACATGACAAGGTATGGAACCACCTTCCGACTGTGTATCTCTAGAGAGGAATACACTGGGTTCAACAAGAACATCTTGCAACCCGGCCCACACATGACCGACCACTCATTTCGCTTGAGTGTATCGAATGTATATCACCAACGGTTGGACTCAAACCACCGTTTCCCGAATGGGCAGAATCGATAGATTTAGAAACAAAAGGAATTTCTCTAGATAGGTGATTATACACCCTAATGGGTGCGACCCACATAGCCATGCTGCCTGCCCGATTTTTGTCCTTTCCCGGTTGTTGAGGCCTGAGGCTACGATTACTTACCATTCCTTGATAGCACAATCACTTTAAATGCCACATCGTCAGATCCGTTAATCACTAGTTGAGTTTGCACAAATATTCTGGATATTATGCTAAGGGATAAATCCGTTGCAACCATATACATTCATACAGACCAACCCATTTGATCATTGGAAATACTCTGTCAGACATTCGTCCATTTACGTTCGTTCTGGGATTGAACGAAACCGAAGGCACTATTTCTATTACTAGAAAAGCCCTTGCACTTCACTCCGTCTTCAATATATTCAGCATACTTGGTTCGCAACGCTTATGCCGATACGGAGTGGTTCTTCGGATAATAATCCAACCGGTCTCTCCATATTGACAACGATGGTCAAAAACTTCGATAGTCTGTGATTTAACTATCGAATAAAAACAAGTGTTCATCCAAACATAACAAACAAATCACTGGGCTCTTTAATTAATATTTCATTAATTACATTTCTTCTATATTTCCTTATCAATATTTGTTAACCAAATATTTCAATAATCATCTCGCCTCTTATGCCATTTGGAAAACGTTTCCAAATATTAACTTCCTTTATTTTCAATATATTAGAAAATGTCTCTATTTGCAATTGAAAATAATTTCAATTACTTATCTCTATCCCTTTTACAACATTCGATTTTTATATTCACTTTCCTATCGAATTCAATACGTCGATACAATGATTTCAAATTATCAAAATATCTTAAAAATATTCTAACTCCTTAAATTTTCGGAAAAATTTGCCATAACCTCCCCTGTATCGGGAGCATCGGGAAATTTCAAATAGCTTCCCGGTATCTTCCAATCTCAAAAAGAAAAAGGAGAAAGCCAAGCGGCTTGCCGATACGGCGCATAAAATCTCATATATGAATTAAACATGTACCTTTTTGTCGAGCACACAAATTAAAATCTTCATATACTCCATCCCATATTTGTTTAACACCTGTTTACCTGTTTCCAATCCAATTCAACTCAATCCATTCGTTTGAATTCAAATTTGAATCGTTTGAATTCGGTTTCGCTTAATTATTCTTTAATTAGCCCTTTTTGCCTATTTCACTTCTTTGTTGAACATAACATGCTCAAACAAAATATTTAACTCGTTCATAACCAAATTGAATTTCAATTTCAATTCTAGTTCTCTTTTTTTCTATTTCGAATATAAATTTCAAATCGAATTTTCTTATTCAAAGCCCAATATTAATTCGAAACCTCCTTAACTATTTTCTATTCAAAATTAGTTAATGCTATTCACTAAATCAAAATCTGGTTTCTGTTTCAAAAATCATATTCATTTATACAACTTGAATTCGCATATATTTTACAACTCAACTCCGAAATTTTCTAATTAAAATTTCGAATTTTATTCGTTAAAATCCTTTTATAAAACTAAATAAACCGTTATGGGTTTAAAACGATTTTGGCGCTGTTTTTCTGAAAATTTGATTTTGACATATCTCAAAATCTATACGACGAAATTCCTATTTTTCTCTTTCATTAGAAAACTATTATCAAACCGGTCCTGATGTTTCTTGTTTCAAAGAAATCCGACTTCAATTGGGTTCTGTATATTCAATTGAAGTTCGAATCGCTAATTTACGAACTGCAGCGCTACAGCGAGTTCGTTTTAATTATATTTATAAATATAAACCTTTAAACTTCGTTAAATGAATTCAACTCCATTTAACTCTATTTGAATTTCTTGATTCAAATTCCAATCTCACTTTATTTTGAATTCTATATTCAAATTTCAATCTCTTTTCTATTTAAATTCAATACTTGAATTTCTATTTGAATTCCATATTCAAAATCCAATACTTGAGTTTCCATTTCAAATCCCTATTCATTTTTCATATTTGAATTCCATTTGAAATCTCTATTCATTTCCTAGTTCAATTCCCTTTAAATAATATATTCAACTCTATTTCGAATATATTTGAAGTTTATATCCAATTCCATTTTGATTATATTTGAAGTTTATATCCAATTCTTCTTTACAATTCTATATTCAAATTCATTTATTCAAATTCTGCTTGAATTGCTATATTCAAATCCCATATTTAAATTCTATTTGAAATTCAACTATTCAAACTCCAGTTAAATTCTTATTTGAAATTCTAAATGCTTCAAATTCCATTTACTCTTCTTTGAAATTCTCAATATTTCAAATTACACTTCTTTTATTTGAAATTCCATTTTTGAATTACCTTTATCCCAATCTCATTTGAATTCCTTTGAATTCAAATCCTATTTCAATTTCCTTGAATTCAAATCCCATATTTACATTACTTTGAATTCAAGTTCTATTATTTGAACTCCCTTTGAATTTCTATAGTCAAATACTCTTTCAATTATATTTGAATTCAAATTTCATTTCAATACTATTTTTGAAATTTTATTTCAAAGTCTATTTCAAATTCTCTTTTGAAAATTCTATTTGGAAAATCTATTTCAAATTCTATTTGGAAATGCTATTTCAACTTCTCTATATTCCAATTCTATGTTTCCTTCTAATTTCGTCTATTCAAATTCTGTTTGAACTTCTATTTGAATTTCTAATATTAAATCTCCTTTTTCCCTTTTATTTAAAATTCAAATATTTAACCTTCTTTTCTAATTCTACTATTCAAGTGTTATACTCAAATTTCATTCGAGTTATATATTTAAAAATTTCCTTTCACGTCCTATTTTGAAATTTCATTTCAAACTCCAATTTCGCACTTGTATTTCTATTTCTGAATTATCAAATGATAATTCTTTTCACTTCATTTATAACTTCGTTATAAAAGAATTATTTATAAACTTCGTTTATAAAGAACTACTTGTTTTATTTTTCAAAAACAAGTTTATACTTTTTATTTCCATTAAAAATTCAAATTCTATTTAAAAATAGAATTTTCCCTTTTTAAATCTCCAATATCCCTTTTTACGATATTTTTAAATATCATTGCTTAAGCCCAGTGATAAAACACACAAAGCAACCAATTATTTATTTTTCTAACACATCATATATAACAATATATATGCAAACAAATAAACAAACAGATAATATATTTTTGAGGAATCCAGTTGGATTCCTCCAACCTGTTTTCCTGCATCCACAGATGTTAGCACATAAATAATACCCATTCTGCTTCGCGGCAGAATATCGCGGTATAGAAGGTCATCCACTAATCATAGCGTGGGGCGTATAGGGTAATCATCCGCTATGAAACTGCGGGCATCCGCTAATGAGACTGCGGGAATCCAACCAATCAATCAACCCAATATATATATATAGCCTAAATAACTAATATATATATAGCAACCACAAAATATTCACACAAGCAACAAAAAATTATTTTTAATGAAATAAAAATAATTCTAAAGGTGAGTGAGATTTACTCACCTGAGATTTTAGTTGCTGAACATCCTTCAAAATTCCAAATCATCATAACTATGAATTTGCTCGAGTTGATTATCTTGTACCTATGTTTATGTATTTTAATTTATCGATTAAATCCTATAACAAAATTTAATAAATTACCCTAAGGTTTCAATTTTCTAAAGGAAACGTATATCTTACTTTGCAGACCATGTGATCATTTCCCGACAGCTCCAACTATTTCAATTTCTCTCTTGGACTTTCCATCGAACACCTGGACTGCTCCACCTTCCTTCTCCCATTCCTTATCTCGAACAACCCTTTGTTGTCCTCCCCTTTTGATTTCTACACCAACTGGACGTTATGAAAACAACTCGACCCTGTCAGATGTTCGAAACCTCACCTACAGTAATTACTTGTCAAACCCGGTATCACCATTTTTAACAGCTCGATCTTCATCTAGTTGTCACAGGATTCATGAACTCAAGTTTCTTACCAGATCGCGATTCCCAAACTCTTGGCGGCTACAGTTAGAAGTATCGAACCGTAATTTGAATTGCATCGCCATTTGCTTGAGCTTCGAACCACCACAGCCTTCGTTGTTCTGAAATTGCGACTGGATTCACTCTCTTTTCTTTAACGCGGCTGCGTTGAAACTGGATCGAGTACGGAGATTTCGCGATGGTAAATATTGCTGCCGATAAGCAGTTTCGATCCCCCCCTTCTTCTTCCTTTTTGTTTGAATTCGATTTCGATTTTACTGAAGTGAGAGGGCAGAAGGAATTTCGATTTTTGGTTGAATGATTTCAAAGGATCGAAGACGGCTTTTAGAAGAGAATGGCTCTGAATGGCTTCGAAGGCTACAGATTTATTTATAGAAGCGATTCAGAGACAGTAGTACACGCCTGTAGACTCATTGTCTGCTTGATATCCAATGGGGAAGACATGGATTAAATACTTTGTTTTCCTGATATCAAACATGGAAGACAATTTTTTCTGCTCGATGAAGTAGGCGTGCTGTAAATTAGGTCTGCGTTATTATGTTTTAGGGTAGCAAGAATTAAAACGTAGGTCGGCTGATGTTTTTTTTTTCTTTTTTTTCTTTTCATATTGATTTTATTAAATAATTAAAATATCTCGCGGTCCTTAACTAGTAATCCCGAACTACTATTCAACCGTGACGACCGACGATACCAGATTATAACGCTATTCTGAACTCAACGGAACTGATATTGAAATTTAAATTCGAATGTAAATATAAACGGCCATATTAAATTTATAATTCAATATAAAATATCATTTATTTATCAATTAAATATTTAAAACAATATTAAATATTTAAAATAAATTATTCAAAAAATCTGGGTCGTTACATTCTTCCCCCCTTAAAATAATTTCGTCCTCGAAATTGCTAAGTTAGGAAAAATGGTACAAATCCATTACCTTTCAACAATCCACTTATGTTGAAACTCAACTTCTCATATTTCAACAATTTAACTCCAACCAAAACTTTTGGTCTTCCTTCCTTCAATTCGAATGATCGACGATTAATCCATTTATATCCAATCTATATTCCATTAAACCTATTCAAATTGATTTTAGTCAATTGATTTACTTCAACTCATTTAACTTGCTTAAGTTAAATTTAATTTTCAGAATTCAAATCCCAGGGTTTTCATTTCAAATCCTTTGAAATCCCATAAATATATACATATATTTATTTTCATTTCAAATTCAAAAACATTTGAATTTTCAAACCACTTGTTTTTTTTTTTTTCAAACGAATTTCCATCAAAATTTTTCCAAGGTAGCAATTCATCACTTAGAAACTCGGAAATGAACACTGATGATGTTGCAATCATCATCAGAATAATTTCCCAGCCACTGAAGTGAGTTCAGTGCCTTATCACTTTCAAAATCCATGATTTTCTTTCAAATCCTTTAAAACAAATCTATATCATTTTAATATACTTTGGAAAAATATTTTTCAACTTCCCAGGATTTTAAATTCTTAACTCTGGTTTGAATTTAATTCATCTCATTTGTATATATAATTTCTATACACCCATTTCAATTTTATAATCTTGTTGGATTAAAATTTTAACAATCAACACATCCATATAATATAATAATTTCAGAAAATTATTCTTTTTATATCAAAATAGAAATTTTGGGTAAAATTATTTCATTTACCCATTTTAAAAACAATATCATGTCGTATTTTCTGTTCAAGTATTTAGAAATCCCTATCGACTTCGTGGCGTCCCACGATTCGACCAGAATTCACAAACCATTCAACAGACTAGCCAACACAATATAAACAACTTTTATATCAATTTACAAATACGCTCTCTCGTATATATACACTCAACTCATTCTAGGGCACTACTGACCCTATCTCTAATGAGCACATGCCACACAAGCCTAGGTATTCGCTCAACCTAAGCTCTGATACCACCTGTAATGGCCCGCAAATCTGAGCTATCTGAGTTGACTAATACACCACCCGTCCAACCCAAATAACCCAAAAATACGAATCATTATTAGAAAGAAGATAGAGGATGAGAAATAGAAAGAAAGAAATATTAGAATAGAAGAAAAAGAATACACATCATCAGAGTAAAACATGAACCTCACCGCGGAACGAATAAAATATATTATATAACATAAGCTTTGAAATACAAATCTGTTTTGTCCATATATACATACCATCATCAGAGTACACATAACATTTGATTCAGCGGAAGTAACTCTAAATAACTAACGTTGAAGCCTCCAGCTTCAAGCTCCTCCAAGTGTATCTGTAAAAGCCTGAAACACTTGACTGCCCGTACAAATTTGGGCACCCAAGAGTTTAGGGAAAACAAAACAAAATAAACTCTGGGTCAGTCATGGGACTGGTGTGAGTAAACTCCAACCACTTGTTTAACTTTCAAAACTCTTTTCGAAAGAAAAGATAATAGTAAGACCAGCCCACACATAAACACGGACGGTTTTTACCTTACTATAACCCAAAACACTTTGATATCAAATCCAGTGATATTATAATAATGTCTACATCAAGTAAATAACCAAATAGCAGAACGCTTGCATCTCACGCTCCACACATATTATAAAATCAAAACCCGCATGGCGCTTATTGGAGATTGGATTTCCAACATGACAAGGTATGGAACCACCTTCCGACTGTGTATCTCTAGAGAGGAATACACTGGGTTCAACAAGAACATCTTGCAACCCGGCCCACACATGACCGACCACTCATTTCGCTTGAGTGTATCGAATGTATATCACCAACGGTTGGACTCAAACCACCGTTTCCCGAATGGGCAGAATCGATAGATTTAGAAACAAAAGGAATTTCTCTAGATAGGTGATTATACACCCTAATGGGTGCGACCCACATAGCCATGCTGCCTGCCCGATTTTTGTCCTTTCCCGGTTGTTGAGGCCTGAGGCTACGATTACTTACCATTCCTTGATAGCACAATCACTTTAAATGCCACATCGTCAGATCCGTTAATCACTAGTTGAGTTTGCACAAATATTCTGGATATTATGCTAAGGGATAAATCCGTTGCAACCATATACATTCATACAGACCAACCCATTTGATCATTGGAAATACTCTGTCAGACATTCGTCCATTTACGTTCGTTCTGGGATTGAACGAAACCGAAGGCACTATTTCTATTACTAGAAAAGCCCTTGCACTTCACTCCGTCTTCAATATATTCAGCATACTTGGTTCGCAACGCTTATGCCGATACGGAGTGGTTCTTCGGATAATAATCCAACCGGTCTCTCCATATTGACAACGATGGTCAAAAACTTCGATAGTCTGTGATTTAACTATCGAATAAAAACAAGTGTTCATCCAAACATAACAAACAAATCACTGGGCTCTTTAATTAATATTTCATTAATTACATTTCTTCTATATTTCCTTATCAATATTTGTTAACCAAATATTTCAATAATCATCTCGCCTCTTATGCCATTTGGAAAACGTTTCCAAATATTAACTTCCTTTATTTTCAATATATTAGAAAATGTCTCTATTTGCAATTGAAAATAATTTCAATTACTTATCTCTATCCCTTTTACAACATTCGATTTTTATATTCACTTTCCTATCGAATTCAATACGTCGATACAATGATTTCAAATTATCAAAATATCTTAAAAATATTCTAACTCCTTAAATTTTCGGAAAAATTTGCCATAACCTCCCCTGTATCGGGAGCATCGGGAAATTTCAAATAGCTTCCCGGTATCTTCCAATCTCAAAAAGAAAAAGGAGAAAGCCAAGCGGCTTGCCGATACGGCGCATAAAATCTCATATATGAATTAAACATGTACCTTTTTGTCGAGCACACAAATTAAAATCTTCATATACTCCATCCCATATTTGTTTAACACCTGTTTACCTGTTTCCAATCCAATTCAACTCAATCCATTCGTTTGAATTCAAATTTGAATCGTTTGAATTCGGTTTCGCTTAATTATTCTTTAATTAGCCCTTTTTGCCTATTTCACTTCTTTGTTGAACATAACATGCTCAAACAAAATATTTAACTCGTTCATAACCAAATTGAATTTCAATTTCAATTCTAGTTCTCTTTTTTTCTATTTCGAATATAAATTTCAAATCGAATTTTCTTATTCAAAGCCCAATATTAATTCGAAACCTCCTTAACTATTTTCTATTCAAAATTAGTTAATGCTATTCACTAAATCAAAATCTGGTTTCTGTTTCAAAAATCATATTCATTTATACAACTTGAATTCGCATATATTTTACAACTCAACTCCGAAATTTTCTAATTAAAATTTCGAATTTTATTCGTTAAAATCCTTTTATAAAACTAAATAAACCGTTATGGGTTTAAAACGATTTTGGCGCTGTTTTTCTGAAAATTTGATTTTGACATATCTCAAAATCTATACGACGAAATTCCTATTTTTCTCTTTCATTAGAAAACTATTATCAAACCGGTCCTGACGTTTCTTGTTTCAAAGAAATCCGACTTCAATTGGGTTCTGTATATTCAATTGAAGTTCGAATCGCTAATTTACGAACTGCAGCGCTACAGCGAGTTCGTTTTAATTATATTTATAAATATAAACCTTTAAACTTCGTTAAATGAATTCAACTCCATTTAACTCTATTTGAATTTCTTGATTCAAATTCCAATCTCACTTTATTTTGAATTCTATATTCAAATTTCAATCTCTTTTCTATTTAAATTCAATACTTGAATTTCTATTTGAATTCCATATTCAAAATCCAATACTTGAGTTTCCATTTCAAATCCCTATTCATTTTTCATATTTGAATTCCATTTGAAATCTCTATTCATTTCCTAGTTCAATTCCCTTTAAATAATATATTCAACTCTATTTCGAATATATTTGAAGTTTATATCCAATTCCATTTTGATTATATTTGAAGTTTATATCCAATTCTTCTTTACAATTCTATATTCAAATTCATTTATTCAAATTCTGCTTGAATTGCTATATTCAAATCCCATATTTAAATTCTATTTGAAATTCAACTATTCAAACTCCAGTTAAATTCTTATTTGAAATTCTAAATGCTTCAAATTCCATTTACTCTTCTTTGAAATTCTCAATATTTCAAATTACACTTCTTTTATTTGAAATTCCATTTTTGAATTTCCTTTATCCCAATCTCATTTGAATTCCTTTGAATTCAAATCCTATTTCAATTTCCTTGAATTCAAATCCCATATTTACATTACTTTGAATTCAAGTTCTATTATTTGAACTCCCTTTGAATTTCTATAGTCAAATACTCTTTCAATTATATTTGAATTCAAATTTCATTTCAATACTATTTTTGAAATTTTATTTCAAAGTCTATTTCAAATTCTCTTTTGAAAATTCTATTTGGAAAATCTATTTCAAATTCTATTTGGAAATGCTATTTCAACTTCTCTATATTCCAATTCTATGTTTCCTTCTAATTTCGTCTATTCAAATTCTGTTTGAACTTCTATTTGAATTTCTAATATTAAATCTCCTTTTTCCCTTTTATTTAAAATTCAAATATTTAACCTTCTTTTCTAATTCTACTATTCAAGTGTTATACTCAAATTTCATTCGAGTTATATATTTAAAAATTTCCTTTCACGTCCTATTTTGAAATTTCATTTCAAACTCCAATTTCGCACTTGTATTTCTATTTCTGAATTATCAAATGATAATTCTTTTCACTTCATTTATAACTTCGTTATAAAAGAATTATTTATAAACTTCGTTTATAAAGAACTACTTGTTTTATTTTTCAAAAACAAGTTTATACTTTTTATTTCCATTAAAAATTCAAATTCTATTTAAAAATAGAATTTTCCCTTTTTAAATCTCCAATATCCCTTTTTACGATATTTTTAAATATCATTGCTTAAGCCCAGTGATAAAACACACAAAGCAACCAATTATTTATTTTTCTAACACATCATATATAACAATATATATGCAAACAAATAAACAAACAGATAATATATTTTTGAGGAATCCAGTTGGATTCCTCCAACCTGTTTTCCTGCATCCACAGATGTTAGCACATAAATAATACCCATTCTGCTTCGCGGCAGAATATCGCGGTATAGAAGGTCATCCACTAATCATAGCGTGGGGCGTATAGGGTAATCATCCGCTATGAAACTGCGGGCATCCGCTAATGAGACTGCGGGAATCCAACCAATCAATCAACCCAATATATATATATAGCCTAAATAACTAATATATATATAGCAACCACAAAATATTCACACAAGCAACAAAAAATTATTTTTAATGAAATAAAAATAATTCTAAAGGTGAGTGAGATTTACTCACCTGAGATTTTAGTTGCTGAACATCCTTCAAAATTCCAAATCATCATAACTATGAATTTGCTCGAGTTGATTATCTTGTACCTATGTTTATGTATTTTAATTTATCGATTAAATCCTATAACAAAATTTAATAAATTACCCTAAGGTTTCAATTTTCTAAAGGAAACGTATATCTTACTTTGCAGACCATGTGATCATTTCCCGACAGCTCCAACTATTTCAATTTCTCTCTTGGACTTTCCATCGAACACCTGGACTGCTCCACCTTCCTTCTCCCATTCCTTATCTCGAACAACCCTTTGTTGTCCTCCCCTTTTGATTTCTACACCAACTGGACGTTATGAAAACAACTCGACCCTGTCAGATGTTCGAAACCTCACCTACAGTAATTACTTGTCAAACCCGGTATCACCATTTTTAACAGCTCGATCTTCATCTAGTTGTCACAGGATTCATGAACTCAAGTTTCTTACCAGATCGCGATTCCCAAACTCTTGGCGGCTACAGTTAGAAGTATCGAACCGTAATTTGAATTGCATCGCCATTTGCTTGAGCTTCGAACCACCACAGCCTTCGTTGTTCTGAAATTGCGACTGGATTCACTCTCTTTTCTTTAACGCGGCTGCGTTGAAACTGGATCGAGTACGGAGATTTCGCGATGGTAAATATTGCTGCCGATAAGCAGTTTCGATCCCCCCCTTCTTCTTCCTTTTTGTTTGAATTCGATTTCGATTTTACTGAAGTGAGAGGGCAGAAGGAATTTCGATTTTTGGTTGAATGATTTCAAAGGATCGAAGACGGCTTTTAGAAGAGAATGGCTCTGAATGGCTTCGAAGGCTACAGATTTATTTATAGAAGCGATTCAGAGACAGTAGTACACGCCTGTAGACTCATTGTCTGCTTGATATCCAATGGGGAAGACATGGATTAAATACTTTGTTTTCCTGATATCAAACATGGAAGACAATTTTTTCTGCTCGATGAAGTAGGCGTGCTGTAAATTAGGTCTGCGTTATTATGTTTTAGGGTAGCAAGAATTAAAACGTAGGTCGGCTGATGTTTTTTTTTTCTTTTCATATTGATTTTATTAAATAATTAAAATATCTCGCGGTCCTTAACTAGTAATCCCGAACTACTATTCAACCGTGACGACCGACGATACCAGATTATAACGCTATTCTGAACTCAACGGAACTGATATTGAAATTTAAATTCGAATGTAAATATAAACGGCCATATTAAATTTATAATTCAATATAAAATATCATTTATTTATCAATTAAATATTTAAAACAATATTAAATATTTAAAATAAATTATTCAAAAAATCTGGGTCGTTACAGAAATCATAACAGTATATAATCGATATAAATTTCCATATCGTACTAATACCATAAATGGAATAATGGCATGGCCTTTCAAATTCCATAAATAGTATTGGTCTTCCTTCACAGAATCTCATTTCGATTATTACCAAATCAAATTCCATTCAACTCCAATTTAATATATTAAACTAGAAAAAAATTTATTTGGAAAATTTCCATTAAATATTAATAAAACTATTTATAAATTCCAAATCATATCTTTACTGCTAAATTGGGTTAAAGAGAAAATGTCGTTTAAAACATTGTTAACAATGAACCCTAAAATCAACTTTCATTTCAGTTCCAATTAAAGATTTATTAATTAATTGGTAAATTTCTCTAAATCTTAATTAAAAGATTTATTCCTTTCTCAACAAGGTTTAAGAACGGTGTGATTAAAGATGCCATTCATGTCAAACCCCAAAGCCCAATTTGATATTAGATAAAAGGCTCTGAGTAGAAAATAATATCGGCTTATATTCAATACCAAATTCTGAAAACCAACTGATATCGTATTGGGAATAACGATATATGTATCTTCCAAATTCCTCAACAATATCCATATAATCATGGAATCAAATATCGAAATATTTTGAAGACTATTTCCATTTAATTCGTTTCCAATTTATACGTTGGAAAATCCTAGTTATTTTTTAACCCATTAACAAATCCAATTTATTTATTTAAAAACATTGGATTATTATTCTAGTTAATAACTAGTTCAATCAGATAAAAATATCCTTTATCTTTTCAAATTTGGAATTTTACATCCAAAATCTTTCCAAATCATTTAATATGTTTTTACACAATTTTTCTATAATTTTTATAATTTTATTAAGCCTTTTACAGTCGGTTTCCAATAACGGCCACCGAACTGCATCCATAGCGGCCTTTTCTGAAATTGATTTCGGGATAATTTAAAATCCAAATGTTCAAACTTAAATCTCTTATATTCATTGGAAAGATCTTTTTGATATGAACCCAACGGTTCTGGGTTTAGGAGAATGTAGTAACCCGCATTTTAGCTGTTGAACAATTTATTTATTAAATTATTAAATATCGATTTATCGATATCGAAACGTGAATTAAATAATATTGAATATTTAATTAATAATTATAATATAATAAAAATATATTATAATGTCGAAATAATCAAAAATATTGGACATCACAATATTCTGTGAACGGGGCTATCCCTAAGATGTAATTCAGCTTAGAGTTGAATTATATGGACCAATATATTCAATCGACGACAGTTTGAACGTATAATTATATTATAATTAAAATAGAGCTTGAAACGACACGGCAGTTCGCTAATTGGCGATTCGAACTTCAACTGAATGTACAGGATTCGTTTTAAGTCGGATTTCTATGAAACAAGAAACGTGTGGAGCTGGTGGAGTAAAATTTTCTAATGGAAGAGAAAAATCTGGATTTCGTCATGTAGATTTTGATTTACGTCCAAATCAAATTTCAGAAAAGTCGCTGTATAATTCCTTTATAATTTGCGACGCTTTATTTACGTTATAAAAGGATTTTTCGATATAAACTGAATATCGATAAATCTAAAATATCAAACTGTAAATTCTGATATGATATTCTGGAGCTGTACGATATCATATGTGGATATATACGATAATATTAATTTATGAATATTTAGTTAATTATATTTAAATATATTTATATATTTAAAAGGCCAGTTCAGCGCTTGAAAAATAGCCAGTTTTTCATACGACCTCCGTTTTTGACGAAACTAGTTTTGTTGGATCCGCAATGTCAAATAGTTGTTAGATTTCCAATTTCGTGATTTTTAGAGTCACCGTGTGGCCGTACGGATTTTTAGAGTGGAAAACAGTCAGTATTTCGACGGTTAAAAATACACTGTGTGAGCATACGGAGTCGGAATTCGACGAAACCAGTTTCGTTGGGACCGTAATGTCGAACTCTAGCTGCATGTCCAGTTTCGTGATTTTTAGGTATCGTGTGTGTTCGTAGAGATTTTTAGAGTGCTAAAAACAATATAAATTAATAAAAATAAAATATCTAAAATATCTAATAAAATATCTAAATTCCCTATATGTACCCACTTTACAATTCCTTAAGACCTAATCTCATTCTCCAGTCAAATAAAAGTCGCGCCTCCAATATTTCTTCCTGTAATCAATTCGATCTTCAAAAAAATTCTGTAAAATCCAAATCAATTCTTATAAACCCCAAAATAAATATATTTGAGTAGCTGGTGATCTACTCTTCATTTTGATATGTGATTTACTGGGCTTGAACTCATTTTAGCAGCGCTGAAATAATGCCGCGTGTACTAGGGTTAAGGAAATCTCGGGATTTAGGTTTCGATCCTTGAATTCGAGTTCATTTTTGGGTTTATGATGAGGTCTAGCACTTGCGAAAATTCATTTGTGGATTTCCAACTACATTTGTGTCGCGCGATTTACTGGTCTCGGTGGAAAACTGAGAACGACGGAAATCAGGGGACGAGCTCGAGTGGGTTGAAAATGGTATGGGGAGATAGCCTTCGGGAAGAGGAGGCCGGTGGTGGAGATTTTGTGGGATTCGGTGGTATCTAGAAGGAGAAAGGGGAGAGGGAAAGTTGGAAATGGCGTGTGAGGGTCTCAGCAGGTCACGGCCGTTTGTTTGAGGGAGAAGGAGTACAGAATGGGTCGGGTTCAAGTAGAAGGGAAATGGGCCAAAGAGTGTTGGGTAAAGCCCATCTATTTTTATTTAAATCCAAGTTAATTTAATTCAAAATAGTATACTAACTTGTAAATCAAATATCTCGGTCATACGAAATCAGATTGACGAACCATAAGTTGCGTTGGGGCAGTATGGACGAGAGCTTCTCAATGAAGCTGACTGGAAGTCCATCAGAGCTCGTTACAATTTATGGCGAAATAAATTGTCCGACTCAAATCAACGAACGCAAACCGTTATTTAACGGCTAACGCGCAAATGTGAGTAAAAACTCACTAACTCTCCTCAATTTATATTTTAATATAAATTGTATTTTATTTCTGTATTTGACTGCTAGTTATG
Source organism: Allium sativum (assembly GCA_030737875.1). Lineage (NCBI taxonomy): Eukaryota > Viridiplantae > Streptophyta > Magnoliopsida > Asparagales > Amaryllidaceae > Allium > Allium sativum. The sequence continues at coordinate 979,938,833 of CM060913.1, read as the reverse complement.
TACTGTTAATTTGGACTGTTAAGTTGTACTGTTAATTTGGACTGTTAAGTTGTATTGTTAATTTGGACTATTAAGTTGTATTGTTAAATTGGACTATAGATTGGACTGTTAAATAACTGATTGAAAACAGTATGGATATATATATATATATATGTATATATATATATATATATCTACATATATATATATATATATCGTTATTAAACGGTGATTTTGTTATCAGTGTATTTCATTAGAAATGCAAGTGATGTTATATACGTTGTTTAACATCGGTGGATGCAGGGAAACAGGTTGGAGGAATCCGACTGGATTCCTCAACATTTATTTTACTGTTCTTTGTATATCGTGATATATGATGTGCATTATAACCTGTTGTTGATTGTATATGGTTGGATGATATTGATCATTGACAGTTGGTTGTTTAAAAACAATAGAAAACACTGAAAATGTAGAAAAGGGGATTTTCAATATTTATATTGAAAATGAATCTATTTATAAAATCGAAGGATTTTATAAAAGGATATTTATTTAGAAATAAATAAATAAAATAAAGGAATGTTTATTTAGATTAAATAAATAGAATAAAGGATATTTAATTAGGGATTAAATAATTAGAGTTATAAAGGAAAATCTATTTAGGAAAATAAATAGATTATACAAAAGGAAATCTATTTAGGAAATAAATAGAAGTTAAAATAAATAGAAATAAAAGAAAAGTTAGTTAGTCGGATATAAATATTCGAATCAAGTTAGTTAAGTGGTCAAACCAAGCTAGTCGAACCAAACTAGTCAAGCTAGTTGAACCCAACCGAGTCGAAATGGTCGAGTCGAACCAATCGAGCCAAATGGTCGAGTCGAACCAAATCGAGCCAAATGGTCGAGTCGAACCAATCGAGTCGAGCTGGTCGAGTCGAACCAATCGAGTCGAGCTGGTCGAGTCGAACCAATCGAGTCAAGCTGGTCAAGTTAGTCGAACCTGGTCAGTCAAACCAAATGGGTCAGGTTAGCCAAACCTGGTCAGTCAAACCAAATGGGTCAGGTTAGCCAAACCTGGTCAGTCAAACCAAATGGGTCAGGATTAGTCAAACCTGGTCGGTCGACCCAAGTTAGTCGAGTTAGCCGAATAGGGTTAGTCAAATAGAATTAATCGATTAGGGTTAAACCATAGAACTAATCGATTTGAGTTAAACCAATAGAGTTAGTCGAGCCTAGTTAATCGAATCGAATTGGTCGAACCAAGTAAGTTAAGTTAGTCGAGTTAAGTTCGTCGAGTTAAATAAATCGATGTTAGTTTCATCGGAAGGAGTAATCGATGTTAGTTTCATCGAAAGGAGTTATCGATGTTAGTCTCATCGAAGGGAGTTATCGATTATAATTTAATCGAAGTGAGATTTTCAAATATGAGATGTTTGAAAAGGAAGAGCTATCGAATATTAGTTACTCGAAGATAGATTATCGAATATCGTTTATTCGAAAGAAGTTAATCGAATATAGCTTATTCGAAGAAGAATTAATCAAATAGAGATTTCTCGAAGAGAGTTAATCGGCAAATTCGATTATATCGAATTCAGGAAAGTACTTATACTTTCCAGTGTTTAAATAGAGATTTATTTATTTATAAATAAATAAGTGTAAGGTTAGTTATTCACTAATAAGGATAGAAGTTATAATTAAAGTTAGATAATTCGAAAGTAGGGATTATAACGTTATCGTTATAACCAATGTTTTAAATATAGAAGTGGACTAGTAAAATTGAATCCGAGAAAGGCGTAAAGAAGTTGTTAAAGATTAAAAGATAAACTTTGACCATTTCGAAGTTATAACATTGTTCAGTTAAGGTCTGAGAGGTAATTATACCCCAACTTGAGTGACTTCCTTCTTAACTAAGAAATGGTAAGGTTTGATCGTAAAGGAGTTTTGGAAATGTTTTCCAAACAAAAATCAGAAATGTTTTCTGATAAAAGAAAATAAGAATTTAGAATATAGGGAAACAGGAGATAAGTAAAATAAATGAACTAAAGAGATTAATGTTAAATGATGTTTGTTCGATATAATTTCCGTCTGGAAATAATATCGTTGTTTGCACACTTGTTTTTCTTTGATAGTTAACTCACAGACTATCGAAGTTTTTGACCATTTTAACGTTGTTAATACGGAGAGACCGGTTGGATTATTATCCATAGAACCACTCTGTATTGGCATAAGCGTCGCGAATCATATATGCCAAAGATAATTGAAGACGGAGTAAAATGCAAGGGCTATCCTGTTTACAGAATAGTGCCTTCGGTTTGTCCAGTCCCAGGACAACTTGTATGGACGAAGGTCTGACAGAGTATATCCAATGGATCGCGTAAGTTGATCTATTCAAACGTATTCACGTTTGGTGGCGGAGGAATTCGTTTCTCTTAGCTGTATACCCGTGTTATTTTTGGATAAGTCAATTTGTGATTTGGCGGGTATGACGATGTGACATTCTAAGTGAATGAAGATGGATGTCTGACAGAGTATTTCCAGACGATCACGTACATTGATTTCTCCGACCGTACCAAGGGTGGAAGCGGAGAAGAAAACTTCTTTTAGCTGACACGTAATGTATTGTTGTAGACGTCAATTAGTGATTTTCGATGGATCTGACAATGTGGCATTCGAAGTGAATCTATTGTGATGATAAAGCGTAGCTTCTAGCCTCACATCCGGTAAATGACAGAAATCGGGCAGGCAGCATGGCTAAGTCGGTCGCACCGAAGTAGGGTGTATAATCACCTATCTAGTGAATATTCATTTGTTTTCTTAAATCTATCAATGCTGTCTCATATATATACGGGAACGGTTGCTGATCCCAACCGTTGGTGATGTACATTCGATACACTCAAGCGAAATGAGTGGTCGGTCATGTGTGGCTGAGTTGCAAGATGTTCTTGTTGAACTCCAATGTATCGTTCCTAGAGTACACTGATCGGAAGGTGGTTCCATACCTTGTCATAGTTGGAAATCCATTATCCAATACGTGCTTGCGATTTTGATTGTATACTATATGTAGAACGTGAGATGAAAGCGTTTCTGCTAGTTGATATCTATTTGTACATAGACATTATTATAATATCAAAAGGGTTTTGATATAAAGATATTTTGGATTCTCATAAGGGAAAAAACCCGTTCCGTTCTGCGGCGTGGTCTTATGAGATATCGTTTACTTGTTCATATACCTGTTTAAACTATTTTACTCACACCAGTCCCATGACTGACCCGGAGTTTACTTTGTTGTTTTCCCTAAACTCTTGGGTGCCTAATTTTGTACGGGCAGTCAAGTAGTCAGGAATTTACAGATATACTGGAAGAGCGTGGAGCAGGAGGCTTTAAGATCATATAGCTATAGTTATTTCCGCTGTGTTGTAAGTGCTGTACTCTGATAAGTGCTATTGTATACATAACTGTTATATTTCAAAGTTATGTTATCTATTATATGTTATTCGTTTCGCTGTGAGGTTCATGTTACTCTGATGTTGTGTTCTTCTTCTTCTTCTATTCTAAGTTTCTATCTTATCTATTCTCACCTTCTAATTTCTTTCGTTAATTACTGGGATTTTTCGATGGTTTGGTTATCGACGTCGTGCTTACGTCGATAACCAAAGTCGCCGAAAATCCGGGTTACTACAGTTGGTATCAGAGCATTGGTTTAGTTATTACCTTGGCTCTGTGGCGTGATTCAGTAGAGATGGGATTAGTAATATCCTAGACTGAGTTTGAGTGTATATATACGAGTGAACGTATTTGTTAGTTAATATAAAATGATTTTATATTGTGGAGTTTTATTGGTTGAGTTGTTTGTGAATTCTGGTCGATCGGTTTGATCCACTGTATCGATGGGGGTTACTAAACACTCGAATACGATGAACCGTCATGGTATGTTTTGAAAGAGGGTAAATGGAATAATTTTACCCGAATATATTTGATATAGTATATTGGTTGTGTTGGTTGTTATTATAATCGAGTAAGATTATAAAAAAGTAAAATGATTATAAATGACTAATCAAAATTCATATAAGTAAAGTATATGAAATAAAATGAAGAAAAATCTGAATTTAAATCAGATTGGAATTAAAATAAGGAAATTTTAAGTTCTTGGGAGATTTTGAAAACGTTTTTCAAACTGAAGGTGATATAGTTTTGAACTCACTTCGATAGCTGGAAAATAGATTCTGATGATGAACCGCGACATCATCAGTGTTCATTTTCGAGTTCTAAGTGACGGACTACTACCAAAAGTTTTGTTTTTGAATTGTTTTGAGAAAACAAGTTGTTTAGAAATTCAAAGGTTTTGAATTGGCATTGTAATTTCAAATTGATTTGAAATAGACCCAGGAAATTAAGTTTCGGAATTTAATTTTAACTTATGAAGTTAAATAGAATAAGATAGTAGAAATAAATTGAAATATTAACTTGAACTGAGTTAAATAGAATTGAATTGGATTAGAGAATAATCTGTTATGGAATTGGGTTGATGAGTTAAGAATTTGAAATTTGATATTCGGGTTCGAATGAAATTCGATTTGGTTTTGAGGATATGAACTGATTGGAATTTGATGGAAATAACACTGGTATATGCTGAGTTGATAGCATATGGAAGTGATAGAGTTGATATTCCCAACAAAAAGGTACCAGTTTATATTATATATGGATATGAGATTTATGAGCCGAATTGGCAAGCCGCTTGGCTGTTTGATTTTCTTTTGGGTTAAAGAAGGCCCAGAGAGGTGAGTTGGAGTTTGAGATATTGACCAGTACAAAGGAGGTGCTGGCAAAAATGTAACCGATTCTTTCGTTTCCTTAGGCCACCCGTCTAGTTCGCTTAGATGTGATTCTTTTGTGCAGAGAGTCGGCTAACATGGAATTAAAGAAGCCAAGTAGGTGGATTAGTACGAGTGGAGGTAAAAAAAAAAAGTTTTCGAAAAGTTAAGGCGTTAGAAAATTTTCAAATTTTTTGAAAATTTAGTTAGTCAGAATAAATTAATATTTTTGTCGAAATTAATTGGTTCAGTTGAAACCGGAGATAAGAGGGAAACAGATAAATTTTTACCCAGTAGATAGGGTCGTCCCCTAGCTTAGCAATTTCGAGGACGAAATTTTATTAAGGGGGGAAGATTGTAGTAACCCGCATTTTAGCTGTTGAACAATTTATTTATTAAATTATTAAATATCGATTTATCGATATCGAAACGTGAATTAAATAATATTGAATATTTAATTAATAATTATAATATAATAAAAAATATATTATAATGTCGAAATAATCAAAAATATTGGACATCACAATATTCTGTGAACGGGGCTATCCCTAAGATGTAATTCAGCTTAGAGTCGAATTATATGGACCAATATATTCAATCGACGACAGTTTGAACATATAATTATATTATAATTAAAATAGAGCTTGAAACGACGCGGCAGTTCGCTAATTGGCGATTCGAACTTCAACTGAATGTACAGGATTCGTTTTAAGTCGGATTTCTATGAAACAAGAAACGTGTGGAGCTGGTGGAGTATATTTTTCTAATGGAAGAGAAAAATCTGGATTTCGTCGTGTAGATTTTGATTTACGTCCAAATCAAATTTCAGAAAAGTCACTGTATAATTCCTTTATAATTTGCGACGCTTTATTTACGTTATAAAAGGATTTTTCGATATAAACTGAATATCGATAAATCTAAAATATCAAACTGTAAATTCTGATATGATATTCTGGAGCTGTACGATATCATATGTGGATATATACGATAATATTAATTTATTAATATTTAGTTAATTATATTTAAATATATTTATATATTTAAAAGGTCAGTTCAGCGCTTGAAAATTAGCCAGTTTTTCATACGACCTCCGTTTTTGACGAAACTAGTTTTGTTGGATCCGCAATGTCAAATAGTTGTTAGATTTCCAATTTCGTGATTTTTAGAGTCACCGTGTGGCCGTACGGATTTTTAGAGTGGAAAACAGTCAGTATTTCGACGGTTAAAAATACACTGTGTGAGCATACGGAGTCGGAATTCGACGAAACCAGTTTCGTTGGGACCGTAATGTCGAACTCTAGCTGCATGTCCAGTTTCGTGATTTTTAGGTATCGTGTGTGTTCGTAGAGATTTTTAGAGTGCTAAAACCAATATAAATTAATAAACATAAAATATCTAATAAAATATCTAAATTCCCTATATATACCCACTTTACAATTCCTTAAGACCTAATCTCATTCTCCAGTCAAATAAAAGTCGCGCCTCCAATATTTCTTCCTGTAATCAATTCGATCTTCAGAAAAATTCTGTAAAATCCAAATCAATTCTTGTAAACCCCAAAATAAATATATTTGAGTAGCTGGTGATCTACTCTTCATTTTGATATGTGATTTACTGGGCTCGAACTCATTTTAGCAGCGCTGAAATAATGTCGCGTGTACTAGGGTTAAGGAAATCTCGGGATTTAGGTTTCGATCCTTGAATTCGAGTTCATTTTTGGGTTTATGATGAGGTCTAGCACTTGCGAAAATTCATTTGTGGATTTCCGACTACATTTGTGTCGCACGATTTACTGGTCTCGGTGGAAAACTGAGAACGACGGAAATCAGGGGACGAGCTCGAGTGGGTTGAAAATGGTATGGGGAGATAGCCTTCGGGAAGAGGAGGCCGGCGGTGGAGATTTTGTGGGATTTGGTGGTATCTAGAAGGAGAAAGGGGAGAGGGAAAGTTGGAAATGGCGTGGGAGGTTCTCAGCAGGTCACGACCGTTTGTTTGAGGGAGAAGGAGTACAGAATGGGTCGGGTTCAAGTAGAAGGGAAATGGGCCAAAGAGTGTTGGGTAAAGCCCATCTATTTTTATCTAAATCCAAGTTAATTTAATTCAAAATAGTATACTAACTTGTAAATCAAATATCTCGGTCATACGAAATCAGATTGACGAACCATAAGTTGCGTTGGGACAGTATGGACGAGAGCTTCTCAATGAAGCTGACTGGAAGTCCATCAGAACTCGTTACAATTTATGGCGAAATAAATTGTCCGACTCAAATCAACGAACGCAAACCGTTATTTAACGGCTAACGCGCAAATGTGAGTAAAAACTCACTAACTCTCCTCAATTTATATTTTAATATAAATTGTATTTTATTACTGTATTTGACTGCTAGTTATGTACTGTTAATTTGGACTGTTAAGTTGTACTGTTAATTTGGACTGTTAAGTTGTATTGTTAATTTAGACTGTTAAGTTGTATTGTTAAATTGGACTGTAGATTGGACTGTTAAATAATTGATTGAAAACAGTATGGATATATATATATATATACACACATATCGTTATTAAACGGTGATTTTGTTATCAGTGTATTTCATTAGAAATGCAAGTGATGTTATATACGTTGTTTAACATCGGTGGATGCAGGGAAACAGGTTGGAGGAATCCGACTGGATTCCTCAACATTTATTTTACTGTTATTTGTATATCGTGATATATGATGTGAATTATAACCTGTTGTTGATTGTATATGGTTGGATGATATTGATCATTGACAGTTGGTTGTTTAAAAACAATAGAAAACACTGAAAATGTAGAAAAGGGGATTTTCAATATTTATATTGAAAATGAATCTATTTATAAAATCGAAGGATTTTATAAAAGGATATTTATTTAGAAATAAATAAATAAAATAAAGGAATGTTTATTTAGATTAAATAAATAGAATAAAGGATATTTAATTAGGGATTAAATAATTAGAGTTATAAAGGAAAATCTATTTAGGAAAATAAATAGATTATACAAAAGGAAATCTATTTAGGAAATAAATAGAAGTTAAAATAAATAGAAATAAAAGAAAAGTTAGTTAGTCGGATATAAATATTCGAATCAAGTTAGTTAAGTGGTCAAACCAAGCTAGTCGAACCAAACTAGTCAAGCTAGTCGAACCCAACCGAGTCGAAATGGTCGAGTCGAACCAATCGAGCCAAATGGTCGAGTCGAACCAAATCGAGCCAAATGGTCGAGTCGAACCAATCGAGTCGAGCTGGTCGAGTCGAACCAATCGAGTCGAGCTGGTCGAGTCGAACCAATCGAGTCAAGCTGGTCAAGTTAGTCGAACCTGGTCAGTCAAACCAAATGGGTCAGGTTAGCCAAACCTGGTCAGTCAAACCAAATGGGTCAAGTTAGCCAAACCTGGTCAGTCAAACCAAATGGGTCAGGATTAGTCAAACCTGGTCGGTCGAACCAAGTTAGTCGAGTTAGCCGAATAGGGTTAGTCAAATAGAATTAATCGATTAGGGTTAAACCATAGAACTAATCGATTTGAGTTAAACCAATAGAGTTAGTCGAGCCTAGTTAATCGAATCGAATTGGTCGAACCAAGTAAGTTAAGTTAGTCGAGTTAAGTTCGTCGAGTTAAATAAATCGATGTTAGTTTCATCGGAAGGAGTAATCGATGTTAGTTTCATCGAAAGGAGTTATCGATGTCAGTCTCATCGAAGGGAGTTATCGATTATAGTTTAATCGAAGTGAGATTTTCAAATATGAGATATTTGAAAAGGAAGAGTTATCGAATATTAGTTATTCGAAGATAGATTATCGAATATCGTTTATTCGAAAGAAGTTAATCGAATATAGCTTATTCGAAGAAGAATTAATCAAATAGAGATTTCTCGAAGAGAGTTAATCGGCAAATTCGATTATATCGAATTCAGGAAAGTACTTATACTTTCCAGTGTTTAAATAGAGATTTATTTATTTATAAATAAATAAGTGTAAGGTTAGTTATTCACTAATAAGGATAGAAGTTATAATTAAAGTTAGATAATTTGAAAGTAGGGATTATAACGTTATCGTTATAACCAATGTTTTAAATATAGAAGTGGACTAGTAAAATTGAATCCGAGAAAGGCGTAAAGAAGTTGTTAAAGATTAAAAGATAAACTTTGACCATTTCGAAGTTATAACGTTGTTCAGTTAAGGTCTGAGAGGTAATTATACCCCAACTTGAGTGACTTCCTTCTTAACTAAGAAATGGTAAGGTTTGATCGTAAAGGAGTTTTGGAAATGTTTTCCAAACAAAAATCAGAAATGTTTTCTGATAAAAGAAAATAAGAATTTAGAATATAGGGAAACAGGAGATAAGTAAAATAAATGAACTAAAGAGATTAATGTTAAATGATGTTTGTTCGATATAATTTCCATCTGGAAATAATATCGTTGTTTGCACACTTGTTTTTCTTTGATAGTTAACTCACATACTATCGAAGTTTTTGACCATTTTAACGTTGTTAATATGGAGAGACCGGTTGGATTATTATCCATAGAACCACTCTGTATTGGCATAAGCGTCGTTAATCATATATGCCAAAGATAATTGAAGACGGAGTAAAATGCAAGGGCTATCCTATTTACAGAATAGTGCCTTCAGTTTGTCCAGTCCCAGGACAACTTGTATGGACGAAGGTCTGACAGAGTATATCCAATGGATCGCGTAAGTTGATCTGTTCAAATGTATTCACATTTGGTGGCGGAGGAATTCGTTTCTCTTAGCTGTATACCCGTGTTATTTTTGGATAAGTCAATTTGTGATTTGGCGGGTATGACGATGTGACATTCTAAGTGAATGAAGATGGATGTCTGACAGAGTATTTCCAGACGATCACATACATTGATTTCTCCAACCGTACCAAGGGTGGAAGCGGAGAAGGAAACTTCTTTTAGCTGACACGTAATGTATTGTTGTAGACGTCAATTAGTGATTTTCGATGGATCTGACAATGTGGCATTCGAAGTGAATCTATTGTGATGATAAAGCGTAGCTTCTAGCCTCACATCCGGTAAATGACAGAAATCGGCCAGGCAGCATGGCTAAGTCGGTCGCACCAAAGTAGGGTGTATAATCACCTATCTAGTGAATATTCATTTGTTTTCTTAAATCTATCAATGCTGTCCCATATATATACGGGAACGGTTGCTGATCCCAACCGCTGGTGATGTACATTCGATACACTCAAGCGAAATGAGTGGTCGGTCATGTGTGGCTGAGTTGCAAGATGTTCTTGTTGAACTCCAGTGTATCGTTCCTAGAGTACACTGATCGGAAGGTGGTTCCATACCTTGTCATAGTTGGAAATCCATTATCCAATACGTGCTTGCGATTTTGATTGTATACTATATGTAGAACGTGAGATGAAAGCGTTTCTGCTAGTTGATATCTATTTGTACATAGACATTATTATAATATCAAAAGGGTTTTGATATAAAGATATTTTGGATTCTCATAAGGGAAAAACCCGTTCCGTTCTGCGGCGTGGTCTTATGAGATATCGTTTACTTGTTCATATACCTGTTTAAACTATTTTACTCACACCTGTCCCATGACTGACCCGGAGTTTACTTTGTTGTTTTCCCTAAACTCTTGGGTGCCTAATTTTGTACGGGCAGTCAAGTAGTCAGGAATTTACAGATATACTGGAAGAGCGTGGAGCAGGAGGCTTCAAGATCATATAGCTATAGTTATTTCCGCTGTGTTGTAAGTGCTGTACTCTGATAAGTGCTATTGTATACATAACTGTTATATTTCAAAGTTATGTTATCTATTATATGTTATTCGTTTCGCTGTGAGGTTCATGTTACTCTGATGTTGTGTTCTTCTTCTTCTTCTTCTATTCTAAGTTTCTATCTTATCTATTCTCACCTTCTAATTTCTTTCGTTAATTACCGGGATTTTTCGATGGTTTGGTTATCGACGTCGTGATTACGTCGATAACCAAAGTCGCCGAAAATCCGGGTTACTACAGAGAATCTGATGGTCGGATCTCCCGTTACATCAATTTGAAGTTAATGGTTGAAATTCGCGAACGGTCCCTGCATGGCGCGTTCTATTTAAGCCATTAAATATATATGATATATATATATATCGTCGATTTCCATTTAAAACGTATTTTATAAGTCATTTATAAATCCATTTTAAAATGATTCCAACTTCCGTTTCAATTTTTAATCAAAATTGAATATTCCATATCATTATAATATTAAAATGATAATATTATCAAAATATCAGAATTTGAAATCAAATCTTTTCGATATTCATTATAAAGTGAATATAATCGATATAAAAATCTATTCGAGTTAAAATGGCGCATTCCTACTTAACTTGGTTTTATATTCATTTCAGTTATGAATATTTCAATATTTTTGTGTCCATCCGAAATCAGACATCAAAATCATATTTTGATTCTTTCCTGAATACTATATAAAAATAGTCAGTTCTTTTCTGAATCGGCGACTCAGTCAATTACCATATAGTTTTGGTTATATGGATTTCATACTTCGCATGTATTTAACAATAATGATAAACAATCATGAAAAATTCAAACAAAATCCAAAGTGCATTCTACAACTGTATAAGCATTAAATTAAATAAATAATGCTTACAACTGTCTGTCGGGCGATGTGTAAAATTTATCATTCCAATCAATATTAGTTAAATAGGTGTACATAAACAAGCCATCTGACTTGTAAATGAATATTTTTCCAATTTCTTTTCATGATAATTTTATATACATTTCAAATAATTAATTTATGCATTTTAGTTTTCAGCAAAATTCGGCATTACAACGACGCTATTTTAGAACCGGAATAATGTCTAGCATTATCACTTTCCAGATACTGGCGTGCACCATACAACAATATCAATCAATGACAATCCCAATCAATTCATCCAATCACAATCCAAATAAACAATCAACCATGGTTTGGAAAAAGTAGTGATAGGAGCTACTAAGCCCCATTTACAACCTATGATATAATAACAGAATGAAAATGATTTGAGTGAGGGAGTTCTCACTTTCATTCTTTATTAGATGATTTATTTATGCTCAGATTACAATTTGCCTCAAATTCTAATTTTCTCCATTTTTGTTCTGGTCAAGTTCCATGTTGTAGTGGTCGCTGATACGAACACAAAGCAACTGAAATCGTCGGATTCTGACCTCGTATGAAGAAGATATGGCATTATATATTGATTACATTAATTAATTAATTAATTGAACAAATTAATTGCATCAACTTGTTCTTCCTGGAAAAGAGCCGACACCGAAACCCATCGTTCCTATTTAGGGCTCAAAACCACGCCGCCTAGGAGCCACTAACTTCCAATCAGACCTCGCCACTTTGTCCGGATTCGCCTCTCCTTCCTCCACCTCGAACCTCGTGGAGCTCGCACCCCTTTCCTCGCCAAAATTCACTCGTGAACGGTGCGCCTTTGAGCATGAAATCGAGGAAAATATACAACCAAACCCGACCACAGCCGTTCACTTTAAAGATCTCGAGATAATCTTCAATCTTTGTTTAGAAATTTTCTTGTATTGTTACGTGGGTTTGAAGATCAAGAGGGTGAAAGTTGGAGCAATTATCAACATCGAATTTTGAAAAATAGCGGGGCCTGGGAAATGAGCTAGGGTTTCAGATTTTCTGATATTTATATATTTTATTAATATTTAATTTCGTAAAAGTAACGTTTTGCATCTGAACTCCAAATAAACCCCAACGATTGTCTCCTTTAACTAAATACTCTCATTCCGGACGCAATGGAATATGTTTCGTAAGCCAATTCGACCGTTTTGATAAGCTTTTGTGAAAATTAAAATATAAATTAATATAACGGTCAATATTAAATTTGAACGTACATTTTAATTTACCGGAGCCACATACTGACTCCAAAAATTATGCAAATTGAAATCTAGCTATGTTTTGATGATACGGTCCTAACAAAATTAATTTCGTCGAATTTGGAGACCGTTTGAAAAATGACATTTTTCTAGTCGATTAAATTTAAACTGAAATTACAAAACACGTTTAAATTTACCACGCTCACATGTTAATTCCAAAAATTATGAATTTTTAAACCTGATAATAATTTGATATTCCAGATCCAAGAAAAGTGGTTTCGTCAAAAACGAAGCTCGTTTGCAAAATGGCTACTTTTTAAGTGCTATATATTATTAAAAATATATATAAATTCCATAACGACTATTTTAAATTTTAAACTGGACATAACTGTCAATTTATATTATGAAATCTGAATTTTTCACATTTATTAGGAAGATATAATTAAATAGATTCTAATGTTCCTGGTTTTACTGAAATTCGATTTATTTTGAATTCTATACATTCAATAGAAATTAAAAATCACTTTTTCAAACTACCATGCCCTTTCGAACTCCTTTTACAATTAAAACAAATTTATACATTCTAACTTTGATTTAAATAAATTTTTAGTCGTTATTATTTAAAATAAATCATTTTAAATATTCAAAACCCATTAAATCAATTAAAAATAAAATATTAAATTGGTTCAGAAATTTCGGGTTGTTACAATCTCCCCCACTTAAAATCTTTTCATCCTCGAAGAGGAACGGAGCTGAAAGTTGTTTAAATAACTAACTCAACCTTCATTCTGGCTTTTATTCTTCAACTTCTCAGTTTCTAAGAATTTCTAATTTCTCAAAAATTTGGCTAACACCCTAAATTTACGAAAAATTTCACCATAACCTCCTTTGTACGGGGAGGGTTTGAAAATTTTATTGGGCTGTATTAGGCACCAAATAAAAAAAAGCATACACAATTTTGGTGATCTATTTATGCCTAAGGGAGACGTATAAAATCATAATCTCACTACCTTGCCCAGTGTTGGAAAATAAATAATCCATGTGCCTTAATTAACAACCAGAGAGACGTGAATTATTTTCATCTCCAGACATATGTAGGGTTCTTATTAAATCCTGCCCCAAGCACTGTTACATGTATTACTTAATTATGTCCATAATCAATCTTCAGTTCAACCAGTAATTCAGTCATCGCCATACGAGCATCTCGCCCGTATGGAAATCTAAACCTTGTCATATAAGCGCCAAATGCTTATATGGAATATGATATGTTATGATGTCTTCATGTAGTATGCCATGCGATGTAGTTCAAAATTTATTTGTTGCTATCCTATGGAGTGGTTTATAATCTCACACAGAATAACCATCACAGCGCATCCAGTTTCATTCACAGGAGTTGATATAATAATAAAATTGTGCAGCCAACTCATTAAGGTGAACCTGTTTGTCGGGCACACAATATATTTCTTTACTCAACAGCGTATACATTAACCTGTTCAACCTATATATACATGTATATGTATGCGATTCCAATCAATTTTCAATTCAATTCAATATTTGATTCGATTTGGAAAATTTTTATCTCTCATTCTCTTATTAGTTTTATTGTTCCAATATTTTTATTAATCAAACTAGTAATCATACATCACAATTAACAATCAATTTATTGATTAGATTTTCAAAAACATAACTTTATATATACTCAAAAATCCAATTTCAAGATCAAATCATAAACAATAAATTCTAATTATATTTTGGTTCTCACACTAGCCAATTGGAAATATACAGATATCCACTTTCGAAACTCAAAAATAAACACTGATGATGGTGCGCCATCATCAGAATCATCTCCGGGCAACTAGAGGGTGATCCTATATCTATCCAGTATATTTGAGACTTCGAATATACGTTTTCAAGGTGTATATGCAAAAATTTCTTATACTCGATAGTCCAAATTCAATATAATTTAAAATACTCAAATACGTATAATAAAATACAAACTTTCAGAACTAAATTGGTTTTTATAAATAATACTCTTTAAACTTATTCTAGGATGCTACTGATCCTATCTCTAGTAAGTCATTCTTATAGGATATTACTAATCCTGTCTATGATGAATTCTTTCGTTTGGTTCTAATGTGTCTTGTTCTCAAGCTTTGTAAACCAAGGCTCTGATACCAAACTTTAACGATCTGAAATCCCTCGGTCTCTAAGGAGATGGGAAACACTGAATTACTTTGAGAACACGACACATCAGACACAAACAACAAAACATTTCATTGCTATTACAACAATTTACATCAGAGTATAAGAATATCAGAGTACGAATAAATAATATACTGTGGAAAAATAAATATCAGATATTTACAAATTACCAAACAATGGAAATTAAATGTATAAATACAATGCGTAGCGGAAAATACATCAACTAGCATAACTGAAAGAAATACACGAACACAAAGCTTTTCGAATATAGCTCCGGATGTAAATCCAGGATCCTGTGTAAAGAAATATCTACAAAACCGAAACTACTGACTGCCCATATGGAAAATATGGGTACTCAGAGTTTAGGTAGAAACAATAAACTCTGAGTCAGTCATGGGACTGATGTGAGAACTAAAACAGTTATTACATCTTTATTTTAAAAGTTAGGAAATCATGGGACCACGCCGTATAACACGGAACAAGTTTACTTCACATGAACCTTAGTTTAAAGCCAATATAAGACTCAGGTCCTATTATACAATGCAACGCAATCCGGAGGATAGGGTTTTCCCTTATAATAGCCAAACATGCTTGGTACGTTTTAAAACAAATCATTTTGGTATTACTATAAGCGCATAGTGTCAAAACAACTTCAAATATAAATGTGTGAATCATATATGGCATAGTACCCATCCTACTATGTTGCCATATAGGTTTACAACTAAAACCGAAAGTCGCATATTGGAAATTGGATTCCAGGTATGAATCGAGGCAAGGGATGTCTCCTCACTGATTCGAGACACTCTAACACATGCCTCATGATCACACCTATGGGCAACCCTTGGATCTTCAGGGCCGGCTCACACTTACTTTAGTGGATTAATTATTCCTGAACAATACGTTTTTCGGTCCTATCGGACCTTGAAACAGGTCAGTACGTCTACCCTATGAGCATATACCCTATATCCGAGGTGCCTCACAATCCATTATCCACGTAAGTAAAAATGTATGGGCTCCATACCATGGCACCACTTCTAGCTAGAAAGAAACGCATACACTCCCTGTAGTCACTATCCCGTTTTTGACTCATACCGGGTGTGAGGCTCGCGAATTAACGTTATACACAAATCTATGCCATTTAAAGCCGTGCTTTGATCATCAACCACAAGACTCTGATTTACAACAAAAGCCTTGTTCATTTTCATCTTAGCAAGTCACATTGACAATCCACGCCATACGACTAATGTCTATCAATATATAACCTCTAAGCTCGTACGTCTTAGAGAAGAGTGTTAAGCAAGAGAATAAATTCTCTTCCACAAAACAGATATATATTTAATAGATATCAATCAACACAGAATGAAATCCAATGCTAGACAGACATCCATTTACAAGTCCGTTCTGGGTCTGAACGAAACTGGAGGCACCTTATTCCTCGTCACATATGTCCAATACAGAAGAGAGGTCCTCGCATATTCGGTCGATCTCCAAGTACGTTTGTACGGTAACCACTTATTACCTTGTCTTGGGTGTATAGCCCAATCAAGACATCAGTAATCATCCAAACGATGTGAAGATCTCCAGTCTTCAACCACCGTCTTCATCGAATTTTAGTCGTCGTATCCGTTATTCAGAATGGGATAAACCCCAACAACTGTCACCCTTAGCTAAATACCCCCATTCCAGAAACAATGGAATATGTTTCGTAAGCCAATTCGACCGTTTTGATTAGTTTTGTCAAAATTAAAATATAAATTAATATAAAGGTCAATATTGAATTTGATTGTACATTTTAATTTACCGGGGCCACATACTGATTCCAAAAATTATGCAAATTGAAATGTAGCTATGTTTTGATGATACAGTCCTAACAAAATTAATTTCGTCAAATTTGGAGACCGTTTGAAAAATAACCTTTTTCTAGTCGGTTAAATTTAAACTTAAATTACAGAACATGTTTTAATTTACCACGCTCACATATTAATTCCAAAAATTATGAATTTTTAAATCTGACAATAATTTGATTTTCCGGATCCAACAAAAGTGGTTTCATCGAAAACGGAGGTCATTTGCAAAATGACTATTTTTAAGGGCTATATATATATTTTTTGAAAATTATATATTATTAAAAATATATATAAATTCCATAGCAACTATTTTAAATTTTAAAATGGACATAACTTTCAACTTATATTATGAAATCTGAATTTTTCACATTCATAAGAAAGATATAATTAAACAGATTCTAACTTTTGGTTTTACAGAAATCCAATTTATTTTGAATTCTATACATTCAACTGAAATTAAAAATCAAAATTTCAAACTACCGCACCATTTTAAAATCCTATTATAATTAAAATAAATTTATGCGTTCTAACTTCGATTTAAATAAATTTTTAGTCGTTATTATTTAAAATAAATCATTTTAGATATTCAAAACCCATTAAATCAATTAAAAATAAAATTTTAAATTGGTTCAGAAATTCCAAGTTGTTACAATATACGCTTTATTTGTGCATGCTTGTGTGTCTACGTAGACATACTTTCAAGTATATAACCTGCCAATTCTAGAGTATAGTCTTTAAACACATATTATTTTCAATCACCAAAACTTTATGTGCTGATCTCCCTCCTCTTAACATATAAAAAAGATGGTAAGTGGGAACGCTTGGATCTGTGATACTTTGGAGAGGGAGGCTAACGGTGGAGGATACATTGTTATTAGGCATTATGGCAATATTATTAAGTTGGGATAATTAATGCTTATGTACCTGTTTTTGCAAGAGACTCGTTGTAACTGATATTCATTGTAACATCCCGCATTTTTTACGGTTCAAATCGACAATAATCCTAGCACGTCGACTTAAATAAATCTAAAATACAGATAGTTATTGGGATTAATATAAGGAAAAGAAGGAAGAAGAAAAACAAATATAGAATCTCATAGCGGAAGGACAAAATATAATAATCAAATAATAGTTCATGAAGTTGTTAAAATATACATTTGATTGTACATTACAATAATACATCAGAGTTGACCATTATAAAACATACCAATGTATGCAGCGGAATAATACTAGTAACTACGTCTATCAAGCTCTATCTCCATCTTCAATAAAATGTGGTCTTCGCTAACTGAAAATGCTGGCTGACCTTAGCTCCAATGAAAATACAAATATACTCGGATCAGAACTAAAATATTCTCATATAAGTTAAATCAAAATCAGGTAATAATATGAGTGTCATGGCATCAGAAATGCTTATGGTAATTCACATCTGCTATCCAGTGTGTTCGTGAGTGCAATAACTTAAGAGATGTTACAGGAATTTCCATCTCCAAAGGATCCGTCAAACTAGATATTATATAATATAATGTGATATTATAATAGTGTTTATTCAGTAAAAAAATATATCAAAATAGCATAAGCGGGATTACACTTTTACCCTTACACCAGTTATAATACCATAGTCTATACAGATACAGTAAAGTCCATAGTAATGTAGTGGCTATAAGAGGGCACTCCATTGGTACAGTACAAATCAAAATCGTAGGGGTTCGATCAGGATAATGACATGGGACACGAGAAATACCCACAGTAGGATTCTATCGATGCACGCCCGTGACCGATGGTTACGTATAGCCGCGACTACCACCCGCCTCGAAACACACTTCCAAAATCAAGGGTGGCCACCGATCAAATCACAAAGTAATAGATATGGTTCGAAGAAGTGTGTCCGATAGGAGGTGCGACCTAACTTAATCACGGTATAACACCTGTTTTGGTCATTTTAATTATGGCCATAAGGTCGTTCTCTTTCTTCAAATCCAGTAATTGCCTACAAACTAACCTACTTCATTCTTGAACTCCACCACGTACACAGTTGTTTAAGTGGTTTTTGGAATTGGCAGAGAGTATGACAATATCCGATCCCATTCTCTTTAACAAGCAAACGTTTACATTTTTCACACTGGTCATATTTACATTTCAACTATTCATATTTCATATCAAAAAAAAATCATATTTGCTTTAAAACCATTCGTATTTAAAATAGGATATACTTTCGTGTAAAATCCCTGTTTAAATCGACCTCATAACTCTTGAAATAATTCCAACGTTAAATAGTTTGAATATTAAAAATAGCTTAAAATACATTTAAAAATAGTTTAGATATATGTATTGGAAAAAGTTTAAAAATAAATAATTTGTATTTAAAAATAAAATAATCAAATTTAGTAAAATCTATAGTTAATTAAAGTAGTTCATAAAATAAATAGTTAATTTGTAAAAATGGTTTATTTAAAATAACTAAAATAGATAAGTTAAAATAAAGTAGTTATAAGGTATAATAGTTTATAAAATGGTTTAAAATACTATAGTTGGAATTAGAATTGTTTCTTCAAAAATTTAACCAAATGGGAAATTATATTCTAATTTCAAATCAATTCGACTCAGTTCCGATAATTCAATTCAAAAGGAACTTAACTTCCCATTTATATTTCAATTCGATTCAACCGTTTGATTCAAACAATTCGATTTGACAATTCGATTCAAATATTTGAAATTTCAATCATAGTTCTCTGTTTGAATTATTTCAGTGTATAAAATCTCAAGTTCACAATTCAAATATAACTTTAATCAAGTTAACTTAAAGTAAATTTCACAGATAAATAAAGAATTCAATTTCGATAAATTTAGTTCATATTCAATTCAATTTTAACTTTAGCTATTCACATTTATGAATCTTTTAAAATTTAAAATTTTAATTTTCAAAACTCAAAGTTCAAACTCAAAGAAAATGGATTAAAAATGTCATTTATATTGGTTAAAAATAATTTTTATCTAACCAACCATTGTCCGTATAACATTTTCTATCCTATGGCCAAGTAATACTTAAAATTTAATTTTAGTATTTTGGGAAAGGATATATATCATTTCAGTCCAGATCAGGTCATAGGTATTTATCATTTCAACCTATGTTCGTAATTCATTTTAATGATTTATCCCTAGTTTATTTAATGCTCGTAACATCTAAGGTAAATGGTTGGGATTAATCAAAACAACAATAGTCATATATAATCAAGGTGAATAACAGGATGAATTACATATTAATATACTAAACATATCAATCCAAGGCATCCATCAAAATCAATACGTCCAAACAGTTCAATATAACATCAATTTACTAGTCATCAGGTATGAGGTTTTTAAACTACTAATTAAATTCTAACTGTACAATTTATATTAACAGTTAAATTAAATTACAATATCTATGCTGATTAACACAAGTGAGCAATTTAAACAATCAAACAACAAATAATACAATCATATCATAACATGAATTTAATTTAACTAACAATCAAATATTTTAGTTAGGTGTGAGTGGGTTTAATCACTCACCTTTGATTTAAAATGCGATTGGAATCCACAATAGGCTAAAAATTTGACAGTCTCAAAATCCAACCAAACAAACTCCATGACATATGAAATTTCGATACTATTCGAAAGAAACAAACCGCGCGTCAACCTGAATTCGTATGAAAAAGTTATACATGTTAACGCGATTACAAAATAAATAAATAATAATAAAAATAAAATGGCACCAAATGGCACCACGTGACCTTTAATAAGTTACTTCCTGCTACCTTACCGTGAGCGAACCCGTGGAACCATCAAACTTTGACTGGCCATTACTCCACGCTCCAACCTCCGTTTGACGCAAGACCAAAACCCTTGACGAGTAGCACCTCCATCTTCAATAGCTCCGCCTCCAGCTGCATATGGACCCTGCGTCGCCAAGATAAAGATTATGGGTTTCGTCTCTTATTTTAAGAATTCAGGCCAATCCAAAACACGATATATCAAATTGAACCCACCGTTGGATTCATATGCTCGAGCACTACAACTTTCACTTAAACACTTTCGCCAAACAATCGACGAATCAAGAAACCCCAATAATACCCTAATTTCACATTTTTGCCTTTTTGGCTACAATTTCCCATTGATTCGTGCGTTGTTTTGTAAAACGGACGCTTCTCATCAGTTCGTATCATTGAGACCTTTTCAAAAATATATAATTCGATATGATTTGAGACATTTGAATTTTTAGCGTAGTTTCAGATTAGTAGTCGCCACTAATTTTCAGTTAGGGTTTTGATTTCTGGATTTGGGTTAATAAAGTGAATCAGTGGCTGCTTATAGGGCTAGTAATGATAGTTTATAATGTTCATCGAATGGGTTTAGATGCATATACCCGATTGGCCCAAAATAGACCGTTTATCATCAAACGGTCATATTTTGCGCATCCATAATTCCAATCAGAAACCCGACAATCTATATATTGAAAATTATGTTTCAATATTTCTAAATTAATTGGAATAAGTCTTGAACCCTAATTCCATCGTATTCAAAATTCACTACTCAAAATCAGTTTCGATCGATATAAAGTACTTAAACAAACTACAACGCGTTTTAGTGTCATACAAACAAACGGTAAGCCTAATCGCTACGAAATTTGGAATCCTACAATAATTCACTATTATGGATCCAATGAATCCATTTTCATAGAATTCTGAGATAGTGACCAAAATGGCTATTTTAGATAGGTTCATTAATATATAAAAATTTATTTTTCGTTTATTCACCTTTAAATTAAATTCAAAAGTTTATAAAATTTATTCAAATCAAAGATAGAGTTCATATAAACTTATATGTTTAAATTTCGTTCATTGTGAATTCAATTTCATTATAGATCAAAATTCAAATTTAATTCAGTTATAAATTTCAAAATCAAATAGTAAATTTTATCTATAACAATAAAATATTCAAAAAAAAAACATATTAAATTCAAAATTTTAAATAGTATAAAATTATGGGTTGTTACACTCTCCTCCACTCAGAACTTTTCATCCTCGAAAAGGCGTATTAAGGAAGTTGTAACTTCATATATTTGGTCATATACTTTCTTATTTAACTTAGAAACAATTACCTTTACAAAAAGTTTAATATAGGTTTGAAAACCCAAATTTCTATAAAATCTTCTATGTCTTAAATTCACGAAAAAAAAAAATTCAGTAGAGTCTCCTTTGTGCAGCTAGGTCCGAATAAACAACAATATATATATATATAACCATAAATATACATTTATTCTCAATGATGAGGCATCCCAATCCAGGGGGAAAACAATATATATAACCCAAACATAATATATAATCCAAGATGCGTACCTTTTATTAGCATTATTAGCGATTTAGCTTATTTTAAGCAAGCAAAAGCAATATTATGTGCAAGCGGCTCCAAAAGCATGTAAATGCCATCGGTGCCTACTAGAACACTCAACATCTAAATTAGAACACATATATAAAATAGATAAATCTATATATCTACAATAAACATATATGAAATAACAAATACAACCAAAGCGGAAAAACATCCAACAATCACATTCATTCACAGGAACATAATAACAAATTTCAGTGTCAGTAAATTATTTATACGATTTCATTTGGTTCATTCCATTTATATCAATATGCATTTTCAATTGTCAATATTATAGTTCAATAATCTTATTATAGGCATAATAAATTAATTATATGTTTATAGTTTGTTCCACAGTTATTCCAAATTCCAAAATACTCTAATATTAGCTAAATGTATAAACACACTAACATGTTTATTTTATTCAACTCAACAGTAATTTTTTTTTTCAAAACTGGTTTTAACTTATTATTCTCTCGAATTCTAAATTCAAAAAATCCATTTTATTAATATTTTAGTTTTAAATCGCGAATTACCTTACAACGATTTTTTTCAAAATTTGATTTACGCATATCTTAAAATCTACAAGTTGAAATCTAAATTTTTCTCTTTCATTAGAAAATTATATACCAATAGATCTGAAAGATTCTTGTTTTAATGAATCCGACTTATTTTGGGTTCTATACATTCATTTAAACTCCAATTTAGAAAATTACGAACTGCCGCTATGCAACGAGCTCGTTTTAATTAAATTTAATTAATTAGTTCAACCTTCGTTATGTTTAAATTTATAAACCTATTTTATAATATTTTCACATAAACTAGTTAACATTAATATTTAACCTGAAAATATCGATTATCCTAAATCGTCAAACATTCAACCATCAATATCAATACATAATCCATAACCAAACAATTCACTTAATTAGCTTATTCATGAATTCGGCTTATTTGCATTAGTTAGTTGAATTAAATTTCAAATATAATTAAGTATATATCATTTATTTCATAACTTATGTTTATTCAAATTTGTAACCATATCGTTTGTATATTGTCTAATTTCTTATTTCCATAACAATTTAACTTCTTATAATTTGGTAAGCTATGCTATGTTATAGAAAGATTGATTATTATGCAAGTTCAATGGTTTAAATTCATTTCAACTCATATTTCAAATTCTTAAGAGTTTCTATCTTAATTTATAACTCTCTTCGGTTCATTTTCTTATTGTACGATTCAGAAATTTCTAAAATTTCAAGTTTAATTCATTTTATTAATTATTCAAAAATTTAAGAGTTCAATTTCGGGTTCATTTTCAAATAAGTTTTGAAATAATATAATATAATATATTTTCCAACCATACTTCAAAAGATCCAAATGAATTTGGTTTCAGGGTATAAAAGTTTCTAAATGGTCTCCCTCACTCAGACTCTTGAAAATAAACGTCGATGATGTGTGCCCTCATCACCGAAATCATTTCCGGAGCCAAGAGTGGAGTATACATTTACTCAAAATTTAATTAGTAAACAATTTCTATTGAAACTACTTTTAAAATATAATATATTTTTTCAAAACCATTTGTAAGTCAATACTTTAAAAACACCCGAACTTAAATTCTGAAATTCATATTTGAATTCATTTATTTCATTATAAATTAATTTACAATATTTCATTTTCTAAAATTATTCAATAATCAATATTTAAATCATTGACTAATCGAACAATGGATGCTGAAAATTAATATTTTCATTTATAACAACCAATATAAGTCTTATATATAAAATATAATTCAAAACGATATTATGTTGATCGGTCCTATTGGAGTGTTTAGAAATCCTTATCGATGCCTTGGCGTCCCAAGTATCGACCAGAATTCATAAATACTCGACATAACAAATTAACACAATACAAAACCTTTTTTATATAAAAATTACAAATACGCTCTCTCATATATGCTCAAACATATTCTAGGGTATTACTACCCCATCTCTAATGAACTAATCCCAAATAGAGCCAAGGTTATTGCTAAACCAAAGCTCTGATACCAACTGTAACACCCCACATTTTTGACCGTTCAAATCGACAATAATCCTAACATGTCGACTTAAATAAATCTAAAATACAGATAGTTATTGGGATTAATATAAGAAAACGAAGGAAGAAGAAAAACAATCACAGAATTTCATAGCAAAAGAACAATAATAATAATAATCAAATAATAGTTCATGAAGCTATTAAAACATACATTTGATTATACATCACAACAATACATCAGAATTGACCATTATAAAACATAACAATGTATGCAGCGAAATAATACCAGTAACTACGTCTATCAAGCTCCATTTTCATCTTCAATAAAATGTGGTCTTCGCTAACTGAAAACTCAGGCTGACCTGAGTACCAATGAAAATACAAGAATACTCAGATCAGAACTAAAATATTCTCATATAAATTAAATCAAAATCAGGTAACAATATGAGTGTCATGGTTTCAGAGATGCTTACGGTAATTCACATCTCCTATCCAATGTGTTGGTGAGTGCAATAACTTAAGAGATGTTACAGGAATTTCCAACCCCAAAGGATCCGTCAAACTAGATACTATATAATATAATGCGTTATTATAATAGTGTTTATTCAGTAAAATAAAATGTCAAAATAGCGTAAGCGAGATAACATTTTACCCTTACACCGTTTATAATACCATAATCTATACGGATACCGTGAAGTCCACAGTAATGTAGTGGCTATCAGAGGGCACTCCATTGGTACGGTACAAATCAAAATCGTAGGGGGTTCGATCAGTATAATACGACTAGGCACATGAGGAATACCCACGGTAGGATTCTACCGATGCAGGCCCGTAACCGATGGTAACGCATAGCCGTGACTACCATCCACCTCGAAACACACTCCTAAAATCAAGGGTGGCCAACAATCAAATCACCAAGTAATAAATATGGTTCGAAGAAGTGTGTCCGATAGGAGGTGCGACCTAACTTAATCACGGTATAACACCTGTTTTGGTCATTTTAATTATGGCCATAAGGTCAAGGCCATCCATCATTGTTCTCTTTCTTCAAATCCAGTAATCGCCTACAAACTAACCTACTTCATTCTTGAACTCCACCACATACACAGTTGTTAAAGTGGTTTTTGGAATTGGCAGAGAGTATGACAATATCCGATCCCATTCTCTTTAACAAGCAAACGTTTACATTTTTCACACTGGTCATATTTACATTTCAACGATTCATATTTCATATCAAAATATCATATTTTCTTTAAAACCATTCATATTTAAAATAGGATACACTTTAAAATCCCTGTTTAAATCAACCTTAGAACTCTTGAAACAATTCTAACCTTAAATAGTTTGAATATTAAAAATAGTTAAAAATACATTTAAAATTAGTTTATATTTATGTATTGGAAATAGTTCGAAAATAAATAATTTGTATTTAAAAATAAAATAATCAAATTTAGTAACACCTATAGTCAAAATATTAAAGTAGTTTATAAAATAAATTGTTAATTTGTAAAAATGGTTTATTTAAAATAACTAAAAAAGATAAGTTAAAATAAATAGTTATAAGGTAAAATAGTTTATAAAGTAAAATAGTTTATAAAATGGTTTAAAATACTATAGCTGGAATTAGAATTGTTTCTTCAAAAATTTAACCAAACGGGAAATCATATTCTAGTTTCAAATCAATTTGACTCAGTTTCGATAATTCAATTCAAAAGGAACTCAACTTCCCATTTATATTTCAATTCGATTCAACCGTTCGACTCAAACAATTCGATTCAAATATTTGAAATTTCAGTCATAATTCTCTATTTGAATTATTTCAATGTATAAAATCTCAAGTTCACAATTCAAATATAACTTTAATCAAGTTAATTTAAAGTAAATTTCAAAGATAAATAAAAATTCAATTTCGATAAATTTAGTTCATATTTAATTTAGTTTAACCTTTAGTTATCCACATTTACGAATCTTTTAAAATCTAAATTTTTAATTTTCAAAACTATAAAGTTAAAATTAAAAGAAAATCGGTTAAAAATATCATTTATATTGTCGTTAAACAATATTCCAAAATTCAAGGTTAAAAATAATTTTTATCTAACCAACCGGTGTTCGTATAAAATTCTCTATCCTATGGCCAAATAATACTTAAAATTTAATTTGAGTATTTTGGGAAAGGATATGTATCATTTCAATCCAAATTAGGGTCATATATATTTATCATTTCAACCTACACTCTTATTTCATTTTAATGATTTATCCCAGGTTTATTTGATGCCCTTAACATCTAAGGTAAATGGTTGGGATTAATCAACACAACATGTTCATATATAATCAAGGTGAATAACAGGATGAATTACACATTAATATACTAAACATATCAATCCAAGGCATCTTTCAAAATCAATACATCCAAACAGTTCAATATAACATCAATTTACTAGTCATCAGGCATGAGGTTTTTAAACTAGTAATTGAATTTTAACCGTACAATTTATATTAACAATTAAATTATACTATCTATGTATATTAACACAAATAAGCAATTTAAACAATCAAACAACAAACAATACAATCATATCATAACATGAATTCAATTTAACTAACAATCAAATATTTTAGTTAAGTGTCAATGGGTTTAATCACTCAACGTTGATTTCAAATGCGATTGAAATCCAAAATTTGACAGTCTTAGAATCCAACCAAACGAACTCCATGTTGGACGGAATTTCGATACAATTCCAATGAAACAAACTGCGCGTCAATCTGAATTCGTATGAAAAAGTTATACGCGTTGACGTGATTGCAAATTAAATAAATAATAATAAAAATAAAATGGCACCAAATGGCACCGTGTCACCTCTAATACGTTACTTCCTGCTAGCTTACCGTGAGCGAACCCATGGAACTACCAGATTTTGACCAGCCATAACTCCACGCTTCGACCTTCGTTTGACAGAAGACCATAACCAAATCAAAGCCCTTGACGAGCAGCACCTCCATCTTCAATAGCTCTAACTGCATGTAGACCCTGCGCCGCCCAGATAAAAATTATGGGTTTTGGCTCTTATTTTAAGAATTCAGCCAATCCAGAACACGATATATCAAACTGAACCCACCGTTGGCTTTGTATGCTCGAGCACTACAACTTTCGCTTAAACACCCTCACCAAACAATTGACAAGTCAAAACCCCCCAAATAATACCCTGTTTTCACGTTTTTGCCTCTTTGATTGCGATTTTCCGTTGATTCGTGCGCTATTTCGCAAAATGAACACTTCCCATCAGGCCGTATCGTCGAGACCTTTCCAAAAATATATAATTCAATATGATTTGAGACATTCGAATTTTTGATATTGTTTCAGAGATGTAGTCGCTATTAATTTCCAGTTAGGGTTTTGATTTTGGGGTTTGGGTTAATAAAGTGAATAAGTGGCTGCTAATAGAGCTAGTAATGATAATTTATAGCGTTCATCGAATGGCTTTAGATGCCTATACCAATTGACCCAAAATAGACCGTTTATCATCAAAACAATCATATTTTGCGCATCCATAAATCCGGTCGAAAACCTGACAATCTATATATCAAAAATAATGTTTTCAATATTTTTGAATTAATTGGAACATGTCTTGAATCCTAATTCCATCGTATTCAAAAGTTATCGCTCAAAATCAGTTTAAATCGATATAAATTACTTAAACAAACTACAACGCATTTTAGCGTTATATAAACAAACAGTAAGTCTGATCGCTACAAAATTTGGAATGCTATAATAATTCACTGTTATGGACCCGTTGGAACTAGTTTCATAGAATTCCAAGATATTAGCCAAAATGGATATTTTAAATAGGTTCAATAATATATAAAAATTCATTTTTTGTTTACTCACCTTTAAATTAAATTTAAATGTTTGTAAAATTTATTCAAATCAAAGATAAAGTTCATATAAACTTATTAATTTAAATTTTGTTTATCGTGAATTCAATTTCAAATTATATCAAATTCAAATTTAATTCAATTATAAATTTCACAATCAAATTAGTAAAATTATCTATAACCAAAAAATATTCAAAAAAACATATTAGATTCAAATTTTGAATAGTATAAAATTACGGGTTGTTACATTCATGATGGTTTTAAACTAAAGGTGCATCTATTTTAAGTTAACATACATTATCCCTTCCGCTATATGAGATTCTAATTTCATTTTAGTCCACTCTATTATATCTATTATTCCATTTATTTATAGGAACCGACGATCCATTTAGAATGGCTCTAAGTTTCGATTTGCCTTTTAGGTCGAAATTTGGACCCATTTCGGGGAGGTTGTTACATTTGGTTTCAGCGCTTAGGTTACCCGATTATGGGGAAATGTAAACGTATAAGAGGCGTACTTGTTATTTTGAAAAAAGGATTTTCAAAAAGTTTTAATATATTTAAGTATATATATTGTGACGGCACGCCCCGCACCAGCCGACATTTCCAATGAAAGTGCGCTTTGCCAATGCCCGACTAGCATAGGACGGTCGCCAAAGAAAGGAAAAGAAAAGGAATTTGAACTAACAAGGTACTGTAGAATGTCTCACAGCGCATAGGATAAAATATAATACTAACATAACTTTGACATAAAACAGGCGAGACAGTGCATAAGCTGAAAATTAAACCGTCATAGCAGCGGAAATCCAAAATACAACTTATCATCCAAACTAACATTATTACAACTTTGAAATACTATCTCTAAAGCAAAAGAAAGAGGTACACTACTGATGCCCAAAGTAGTGACCAGCAACAACTTAGGGAGATTATATATATATATATATATATATATCATACGTAGAAGCCTCCCGCTCGTCTCCGGTACAGCTACTCGTGCATAATCACCTGACCTTTCTCTAGTCTGCCCGTTAAGAGCACCCAAAGTAATAAGAAGAGACATAAAAATATGGGTTAGACAAAAGTCTGGTATGAGCGATAAGCAGCAAAACAAAACAATAACAGGTATACATAAATATACCTGAATCAGGACCTGCAACCAAAGAGTTAGCACAACAGGATGTATAATACTCTAAGGTGACACTAATATATGGTGTAAAGATACAAAGGAGGGGTGTGCATGTCATAATGATATCAAACAATCAAACATAGCAACCATCCTCACATCTCTCACTCAGTGCATAAAGCATACGATATCCACGGCTTTGACCACCCAAATCCTTTGCTATGATCGCTCAGCCCCATGGATTCATGATGGCTCCACTGCATTGATCCATAGCCACTAATCCCTTGCTATGTCCACTCTGCCCCATGAAGTCATGATGACTCCACTGCACTGGCTCATAGTCATGCTATGATCACTCTATCCCATGGAGTAATAACTACCCCACTGCACTGATCCGTAGCCTAACATCTGCCTTGATGGTGAATCAAAGTTATGGACGTCGATAACTCCTTAGCACACGTCCCGCAGCAAGGCCCAACTCATGAAGTTAACTCGTTGGTTCCCAACTGGAACTTGAGTTCTACCTCCTATTTGGACTACCTTTTCATCTCGGGTTTTGGTCCCCTGCGGATCGGTTCGGTCTTCCTTTTCATCTTTAGTTCAGTTTGGTCGTAACTATCCTTTCCTGGTGGTTCGGTTCGTAGCACCTCCTCATAGTCCGGTTCGTGATTCTCCTCCAACTCGTGGTCATCATGTCAGCTCGTGGAAGGCTTCCTAATCGAATCGGTTCATGATGAAGCTCCAGTTCGGGTTGCGGCCTTCATCACCGGTTCGGGCACGTGGGGTGCTCCGGTTCGGGTCGGGGGGGTTTCAGATGTGAATTGTTCGTGAGCTCCTAGTCAGACCGGGATCTCCAAGCGGTTCGGGGTCGATGCACTAGCTCGTGGTGCAGCAGTTCGGAGGAGTGGTTCGTGGGGAGGGGGTGTGCATGTCACGAACGGGTCGAGGTAGGGTCATCCAATCCGGTTTCCTGCACTGTTTCCTGCGACTTTAAGTGTTTACGCCATATGACGGCGTTTTCGACCAGTCTAACTTCACCAATCAATCATAAAGCATTTCAAACAGAAATAGGAACATGTATAATCAACCATAAACATCAAAGCAACAATCTAATAAGTTAAAATAGATCAAACATACCCAAAACCCATGGTTTTCCCTTAATCATGTTTAACCATAACTAATGATAGGATTAGCATAACATATCCAAATTAACCCAAATTTCTAACAGAGGCTTAAAATAATATTTAAGAATTTCTAAACATTTTTTCAAAATTTAATCATACTAATCACCCCAATTAGTCGTAATTAGTGTAGAAACAATGCTAATTACTCACCTTAGCCACAAATAAAATATCAAATCTGAAAACTCCACTATTTGTGTCGAATTCTAATGCCTAGCAACAGCTCCAACTCTGATTTGGTGCTATTTCTCCTTGATTTGAAGTAGATTAGCTTAATCCTTGATTAGAGGATGAAATTAGAAGGTGGAGGCCATTGTTAGGGTTTCTAAGAGGTAAACGGCGGCTAGAAAACTGAAATATAATGAAAACCTAACTCATTTCAGCCTCCCCATAACCATAATCACGAAATGGGTTATGGGCCCATTTGCTAATTACTGTAATCAGTCCACCTAAGCAGTTTTTCACCTTCTAAACCTTGTTTCATTAATATCTCCCAAACGGTGAGTCCGTTTGGCTAATGTGACCACTCTACGGAAATGTAAACCATCATCCAAATCCAATGGAAGTGGTTTCAGTCAAAACTCCTTACCAATCAAAAGTTATGGCCGAAACAAGATCAGCTAGGGGAAAAACGGTCATTTAAAAATCGACAAAAATCGTGAACATGGGAAATGACCCTAATAGTCGTTCCTCAAAGTTACACGGCTATACGACCTCATACAAAAATAAATAAGTATTCTTTGATCCTCCGATGCGTAAATGCGGGTCGTTACACTCTCCCCCCTTAAGAAATTTCGCCCCGAAATTCCTTAACCAAAAACATACAAAGGTGTTCCGCATGTCTATCAGTCATTCATAAACAACCAAACATACACAACAAGTACAACAAGCCTACCCTAGCATGCGGTTCACTAACAAGGGAAGAAACTATCACTATTAAAATCTTACCAGGCAAAGAGCTCCGGATGTGATTTCCTTATGCTCTCCTCTATTTCCCAAGTATAGTCATTCTTATTCTCGCCCCACTGAACCTTGACCAATTTCACCGCCTTCCTTCGAAGTTGCTTCGTATTGCTCTCGACAATACGGATCGGCTTGCGGTTCCCAACCGCCTCGGGTTCTACTTCAATGTCATCCAACTGATCTGGTGAAATAGTCATATCGGGGTCTTGCATGAACTTCCTTAACTGGGAAACACGAAACACGTTATGAACTCCCGCCATCTTGTCTGGCAACTCAACTTTATATGCCAAATTCCCAACTTGCTCGAGAACTGGGAATGGACTAACAAATCTTGGTGTTAACTTGCCTCTCCTACCAAATCGGATCACACTCTTTAATGGAGAAATCTCAACAAACACCAAGTCGCCAATAGAAAATTTTAAATCTCTTCGCCTCTTATCAGCATAACTCTTCTGCCTATCTTAGGCAGTCTTCATTCGCTGTTGGATAACCTTGATCTAATCTGAAGTTTCTCTTATTACATCTGGCCCAAGCACAAATTTCTCATCGGTTTCCAGCCAACATGATGGTGAGTTGCACAGTTTTCCTTACAAAGCTTCAAATGGAGCCATACTAATACTGGACTGATAACTATTATTATATGCGAATTCCACTAGATGCAAATGGTTATCCCATGACCCTCCAAAATCCAATATACAAGCTCTCAAAAGATCCTCTAATATATGATTCATCCTCTCAGTCTTACCATCGGTTTGAGGATGGTACGCAGTATTGAGATGTAATTCTGATCCTAAAGCCTCTTGCAAGCTCTTCCAAAATCCACTATTGAACAACGGATCTCGGTCACTTACAATGCCTTTGGGTACTCCATGAAATCTCACTACCCACTTCATATGCAGTTCTTCTAACTTAACTGATGTTCTATTCGACTTAACCGGTATAAACTTTGCACTCTTGGTCAATCGGTCCATAATCACCCAAATGATATCATGGTCCGATAAAGTCCTTGGTAACCCTCGATGAAATCCATTGAGACTTGTTCCCATTTCCATTCTGGAATTTCCAATGGTTGTAATAACCCACTAGGCTTCTTTTGCTCAGCTTTAACTAGCTGGCAGTTCATGCATTTGGATATAAACTTCACAACGTCTCTTTTCATCCCTTCCCAGTAATAGGTCTGCTTCATATCTCGATACATTTTGTTACCACCGGGATGTATAGTCAGTTTGAGTGATGGCATTCTCCAAGCACTTCATCTCTCAATCCATTAACATTGGGCACAACTAGTCTCCCATTCTTTCTAAGCCATCCATCTCGATCAAGCCCATACTTGTTCATCTCCTCATTGATTCCCATTTCTAATTTGGAGATGATTTCTAATAGATTAGGATCGTCCCTCTGACTGGAACCAATCCACTCAATCAAAGTAGGTCTGATCGTCAAACTTACAAACATCTCTGGATCCAATTCGCACTTTGGTCTGAAATCATACCCAGCGATGTACTCCAGTTGCTTCCACTCAAGAAACATAGCCCCTAAACTGGCATATCTTCTACTTAATGCATCAGCTACAACATTGCCCTTTCCTAGTGTAAATGCGATATCAAAATCATAGGAATCCAAGAATTCTAACCATCTCTGATGTCGGAGATTTAAATCCTTTTGAGAGAAAAAATACTTTAACGGTTTGTGATCAATAAACAACTCGAATCTTTCTCACAAGAGATAATGTCTCCACATCTTCAGTGCGAACATGCTCGCTGCCAATTCCAAATCAGGGGTAGGATACCTTTTCTCATGCGGTTTCAGTTGCCGACTAACATAAGCTACAACCCTACCTCCTTGCATCAATACAGCACCTAGTCCGGTACCACGTGCATCCGTGTATACTGTCATCTCTTCATTCCCTTTAGGAATGACTAACACTGGTGCACATGTCAACTTTTCCTTTAGGCTCTTGAATGCATTTCCACACCTTTTGTCCCAAACAAAAGCTTGATTCTTCTTGGTCAACTGAGTTAATGGTGTCGCTATCTTGGAGAAGTCTAGGATAAACTTACGATAATATCCATCTAATCCCGAGAAACTTCTTACGTCTATTGCATTCTTGGGCGTAGACCAATCTTGCACTGTAGCCACCTTCGCAGGGTCCACGGCAATACCATTCTCTGAAACAACATGGCCCAAGAATCTCACTTCCCTCCTCTAGAAGTGACACTTAGAAAACTTCACTTTCAATTGGTGTTTTCTTAACACCTCCATTACCACTCTCAAATGTTCCTTGTGTTCTTCTTCTATCCTCGAATAAACAAGTATATCATCCATGAAAACAAGAAAAAACTTATTCAATTGATCCTTGAATACCCTATTCATAAGATCCACAAAATATGCCAGTGCATTGGTCAACCCGAATGGCATGACCAACCACTCATAAAATCCAAACGGCGTCCGAAATGTTGCTTTTGGAACACTCTCATCTGCTACTCGGAGCTGATGAAATCCTGTCGCGAGGTCCAATTGGAAGAACACTCTTGCTCCCTCCAGTTGATCAAACAAATCATCTATCTACGGAAGAGGATACTTATTCTTCCTAATCACTTTATTCAACTCGCGATAGTCCACACATAAATGAAGGGAACCATCTGCCTTGGTAGCAAATACAATTGGTGCTCCCCACTCGGAGACACTTCTTCTGATAAATCCCTTCTTCAAAAGATCACTTACTTGCACCCCAATCTCTCTTTGCTCCCTTGGTGCCATACGACAAAGTGGCATCACTATAGGCTTGGCATCTTTCACTAAATCAATACGGAACTCAATTATTCGGTGTGGTGGTAGTCTGGTCACTTCCTCGAAGATATCCGGATACTGGCCAACAATGGGGATTCCTGCTAACTCGTCCTGCGGGATGTCGAGGGAATTTAGAAAACTAGCCATCGCCTCATCACTAGGTAGGCCACCAAACACTAACCTCCGCCCATCATCCTCCCTAATAGTCATCGAAAATCCCTCATAGTCTACCACCACACCATATCTTTGGAGCCAATCGACTCCCAAAATAATGCCAAACCCAGTAAAGCCCAAAGCTAAGTAATCACAAGCAAACATACTTCTATGACTTGATAAGACCACATTACGACAAATCATACTAAGGATAGTCGAACCACCAATCGGGTTCGTCACTGCTAACGGTCCATCGACTATCTCGGGTTCCAATCCCAACCTCTCTACCAGGTCACTAGATATGAAGGAATGGGAAGCCCCGGTATCGAATAGTACTCGAATAGGAACATCATAAACTGAAAGCATACCTTGAATGATGAAATTTTTTCCCTTCTCCACCGCAGTTGGGGCATTCGACGAAGAAGGAATAGCATTAATAGCATGCTTTCACAATCTGCTTCCCATTAGGGGGTCGCGGATATTTATCCTTGTGATGTCCCACTTGGCCGCAGTTGAAGCACTTCCTGTCCGCTGGCCTTGCACAGCATTCTTTAGCATAATGACCTTTCTTGCCACAGCTAAAGCACTCAACATCTTTCTTACTCTTGTTCTGACCATCCTTGGCCTGATTCTGTTTCCTTTTGTTCTAAGAATTATTCTTGCCTCTACCGCTTGCCTGCGACTTTGGCCCTTCTGCAGATGCAACATCGACTTCAGCCTTGGGCTTAGGATAAAGGCTCTCTGATCTCAATGTTTTTTCAACAATCGATTCAAAAGTTTCATCAATATGGTTGATAAGCCTTTCCCCTAAGTACTGATCTAAGTCCGTTATGAACTTCTCATTCTTCTTCTCGGGAGTGTCAATAAGGGATAATCCATACTTCGATAAAGTATCAAACTCAGCAATATACTCTGAGACAGCCCTACCATTCTGCTTAAGCTCCAAGAACATCCTAAACAACTCTGATTTCTGAGCAGCTGGGATAAACCTATCACTGAATCGGGCCTTGAACTAATCCCAAGTAACTTGATCCTCAGGGGTAGCTGCCTTAATAGCGTCCCACCAATTCATAGCCCATCCGTGCAGCTGACGGGATGCTAGCTTCCTCTTCATCGCATCATTGATCCCTAAGTCCTCGAATATGCACTCACAACTATCAAACCAATCCTGAACTTCTGTAGCCGATTTCGTTCCGTGAAACGACTTCCCACCAAGACTAGTGTAGTCCTCACAAAGATTGGCGAAATCGGCCCTAGGCGCCTGCACCGCTGCACCACCACCATTTGCAGCATTAGGTTTTGCCCTCTGAACATCCCTAAGTATCTCTCTCGTGAAGTCAGCAAACATCGTCCTCATATCAAGAGCATTCCCATTATTAGCTCCTCTACCAGTACCCCTCGTATGTCGGCTCATCGTTCAATCTATAAGGAGAAACGATTAACCATATCTTCAGTGGTACCAGTGCAGTGCGACTCCATCTTTAGATATAC
This sequence comes from Allium sativum, assembly GCA_030737875.1. Classification (NCBI taxonomy): domain Eukaryota; kingdom Viridiplantae; phylum Streptophyta; class Magnoliopsida; order Asparagales; family Amaryllidaceae; genus Allium; species Allium sativum. The sequence continues at coordinate 979,903,092 of CM060913.1, read as the reverse complement.
TAATAGTATATATAGCTTTTGAAAACCAAAATATCACAAATATGCGCTCTCATATACGTACCATCTCTCCCTAGTGTTGTAACACCCCGTGTTTTCTGTTAACATAAGCTAACGAATTAAACAATGCTTAATTTAAAATGTGAGAATTAAGGAAAATGGGTAATGCCATTGTGTTCGTCTTGGAATTCTGGTTGAAATAGAGTCCGAGTTTGCGTAAATTGGACTTCGTATGAAGAAGTTATGGCTGTCGGAAGTTTCAAGAAAATTCAAATAAATTCAAAACAGCTCGAAAACAGATTCAAAATTCGAATCAGAAGTCAGAGCGGGTTGGGCGGGAAAATTCCCACCCAGGACCCAGGCCGACCAAGGGGTCGACCCTAGTGTCGACCTCCCCCCTACAGGTCGACCTGAGGGTCGACCTGCCCCTCCCTCCAGGTAGATCTGAAAGATGACGATTTTGTGACTCAGTGCTAAGTCATTAGGGCTGAGGTGTCACCCTATCTTGACTGGATGCTCTTGATTGATTCTAGGTTGATCGGATGGCCTAAATTAATCCTAAATTCTATATAAACACATGTAGACTCAAACCCTAAAACCTAATAAAAATTAGAACCATGGCCATCATGCTATCACCTTGCAAACTAGAATAGTCGTCATCAACTAGAGGAAAAGTAAAGCTAATTAACTCAATTCAACTCAAGTCTATAACAACTACAACAACAAATTTGTTTACTTTAAAGGCGAGCTAAATCAATTTCAGAACTCAGATCCCAGAACTCAAGACCTTCTTTGAGTTATGAGTTCGATTTCTTTAATAAGATAATTAACAAGTTAACTAGGTTGAGTTATAATTTGGGTTATATGGCTATGTTTGTAAAACATTGGAAAAAATGCGATATTTTGTGAATGTATGCTAGTTGTTCATAATGATAGTTTTTGTTGCGAATCCCTTTTTATATACCCAATCAACTATGTTCAACCTGATTCATGTTTGACATCATTGTATATGCAAGTTTGGGTGTAGATTATATGCTATTTTCTATATGAATTGTACACAAGTTTACATGTGAATCAAACAAAGTGACTATATGCAAGTTTAGGTAGAAATTGGATTCAAACATATGCAAGTTTACCCTTTTAGATTTATATATGTGACATACATAGTTTTATGCAAGTTTGTGACTATGGCTTATGCAAGTTTTAGGTAAAAACTATATTCGTATATGCAAGTTTTGGGTGAAAACTATATTCATATATGCAAGTTCACACCTTTAGGCTTATGATTAGATTCATGACAATACCAAGTTTATGTTGTAATCCTTATTTGTAAGTTTGTGTGTTATACAAATTTGCGATGTTTCTTCCCTTTTACATCCTTAGACTAATTGTTGGTCTAATATATATATATATATATATATATATATATATATATATGTCATGATAAGCGAATGAACAATGTGGGGACGATGGGGGTAATATTGAATATTCACATATTTAGAGTTGGCATAAATGGCCTTAAATAGGCATATAATTAATTTAAGACATTAATTGGAAAAAAAATGGTATTTATGAACATAATTTAGGTGACAATTATGGACATAAGTATATTTGGAATTTATTTACAAATTTGAATAGGGATATTAATCCAATTTGGGGTTAAATAAAGATGTGTAATAATAAACCGCCTAAGACACGAGGTTAGACTCTTTTGTGGTGTAAGACTGCCCGGACCCAGCCGGCAAATCCAGCAGCCGCAAATGCCAGTCTAATGTGAGAGGTTAAAGGCATGAATTAAATGCGTAATAGTTGTAAAGACATGAGGTTAGGCTCGTTTGTGGTGTAAGACTGCCCGGACCCGCCAGGCAAATCCAGCAGCCACAAATGCCAGTCTAATGTGGGAGGTCTTTACAAGGTTACGGTGTTAATGAACTAAGAAATACTTAACTAGAAAAACATGTGGTGGGACATGGGGGGTTAAGTGGGTGCCTTGGGTGACATGTGAAGTTAAGAGGTTGCCTTGGGTGGCATGAGAAATACGATTAGATGCACTTAACCAAGATTGAAACATGTAAGAAGACATGAATAAGAATGGGGTTAAGTGGGGAAAACCTTAGAGGGGACCAAGCATAGGTGGAAAGCTTGTGTCATACATGAGGGCCCTTTCCAAACCAGTAACCCATTAAGTATCTTTGTGGGCTCGACCCAAGTTGAGGACGTGACATGCGTACTAGGTTTGATTGTAAGAGGTCAAAATGGGTTAGCGGTGGCAACGCAAGTCCAACGGGGTCATGTGCGTGTGTGGCCCTGGGCTGGCAGGTAAGACGTTGTTGCATCGTGTAGATATAAACTGTACATTTTTAGTGGTATCGGGTTGCCACTTTGGGGAGTGATACACCCCACTACGGGGCCAGCAAGGGTATCTACGAGTTAGGGAGCCAACCGAATGGGGGCAGTGGATACACCTAGTGGAGATAGGGGCAGGCGACACCTTTGAAGGCAGCTAGGGGTATACGAAACTACCATTATCATTATTAAGTTTGGTAGGCGGGATCAACTTTTAGGGTGTTTGGTGTGGTGCAATGTAGTAATTATCTTATAAGATTAGGTGCGCCTTTAACGTTGTCTTTGTTCATCTTATTCCTTTGTTTGCTCTGACATGCCCATTGGTTCACAGTCATTTCCTTATTTTCCATCTTATGCCTTATCCTAGTAACTTAATGATTATATTGTTAAAGTTATTGCACTCGCCAGACTTTATGTCTGACCTCCTTTGCTTCCACTTCTTTTCTCCCTTTCCCCCCCAGGTGCTCAGGGTGGGACTAGCACTAGTGGAGTTTGATTTGGACAGCTTTATCTCTCTCTTTTTGGAAGTTGCTTGGATCGCTGAAGTAAATTTCAGCCTATCTTATTTATGGCTATTTGGTGTTGGGGTTATGTCTTTTATTTTATGTACTTAGAACTTATTTGTCAAGATGGATAATAAGTGTATTTGGTTTTGTAGTTGGTTTTTGATGTGATGTAACCAAACTATTTCTCCACTGCAATAAAAGTAGTTTTTGTTTTCCAAGTACTAATATATTTATCTGTCTTGTTTACTTTTCTGTTCTATACACAATAAACACTTCACCAAAATTAAGGCATTCCCTTTGTGAGTGACCTTAACGGAGGTGGGGTGTCACATGTGGTATAAGAGCTGAAGGTTACCAAAACAGATAAGATATTTTGAAAAACTATTTTTCAAAAAGCATTTTATAAATAAATACTTTCAAAAATATGTTTTAAGGAAAGTATTTTTAAGAGAAAAGTTTATTTAAAAATAACATAACCCCCAAGAGCCATATATCTTTCTTTCGAGTTCTCTGTTTGTATCTCTTCATTTTCTTTTCAGCATGTCTGGAATTCCCGAGATACCCGAAGGGATACCGATACCAGGATGGTTTAGAAGGTATCTGGAAGCTAGGGCCAATGTCACAGGCCCAGCAAATGCTCCTCCTCCTCCTCCCTCCCGTGTTGATACTTTCGCAAAGATATGCAAGGACTTTCGGGCAATGGGCGGAAAACCTTTTCATGGGTTGGAGACATTTGTTGAAGCTCAAAATTGGCTAAAGGAGGTGGAAGAATTGTTTGGAATCTTTGAGGTAGAAGATGGAAGAAAGGTCCAATTAGCTGCCTAGTTAATGAAGGATGAGGCCTCGTTTTGGTGGGAGGTCACTAATGGAGAGCATCCAGTTGATACATGGCCGGATTTTAGGCGAAGGTTTGAGGCAAAGTTTCTCTCATGGGTCGAAGAGAATTTATACATGGAAATGTTTTTGGCATTGAGGCAGGGAAATCTATCAGTGAAAGAGTACGTCAATAAGTTCAATCAATTGGCAAGATTTGGCTTGGACTTGGTGAATACACCCGAAAAGAAGGCCCTGAGATTTGTTAAGGGTTTGAACGAGCCGTTACATGGGTTAGCTATGACCCACATCCCTATTGGGGCCACCTTTGAGAGACTAGTTGACATGGCGCTTATGCATGAAGAGGAGAAAGGCGCCAATGCTAATAAGGCACCTGAAAATAAAGGGGATCAAAACAAACCATAATAGCAACAACAGAACAAGAAGAGTGGTAAAGACAACAATGGAATAGGAAAGAAAAGATGCTTTAACTGTGGGACACCAGGCCATCTGAGCAAAGACTGTAAGAAGAAGAAGAAGAAGACTAGTTGTTTCCACTATGGCGAGGCGGGACATATGATTAGGGACTGCCCAAAGAAAGGACAGAGGGCAGGGACTACCTCTGGAGGGCAGATTCAGGCTCTCATGGCACCGAGGCAGGTAAGGGGGCAGGTCCAGGCTCTCATGGCCTCACCTTTGCAAGAACGAGTTAGAACGATTTCTGTTGAAAGTTTAGTTTATCTTTTTGATCACCCTATTCGCACACTCTTTGATTTTGGTGCATCACACTTTTTTATATCTACTGCTTTAGTTGAGTCACTACACCTAAACACCAGTATAGTAGAGGATCCCTAAGTTGTTTCAAATCCAATTGGGGGCTCAGCCTATTTGTCGATGATTTGTTTGGATTTGGAAGTTTCTATACTTAGCGTTGGGTTTAGATGTGATGCTTATGCTTTGGGCTTCACGGGCTATGGGTTAATTTTGGGCATGGATTGGTTATCCAATAATGGAGCCGTCCTAGATTGTGAAAAGAGAGAGGTTAGGCTTACGTCTCGCTTGGGCAACACTCTCGAAATCTCTTGTAATCCCATGAATTCTGTTATGCTAAGTTATCTAGAATCGCTTGACGTGTCTGTTGAGAATTTGCAGTTTGTTAGAGTGGTCCGTGAATACTCGGATGCCTTTGAGGAAGTATAGGGCTTGCCTCTGAAATGGGAGATAGACTTCCGCATATATCTTGTTGATAACACAAAACCCATTGCTTTACCCGTTAGGCATATGGCTCCAAGGGAGAGAAAGGAGCTTAGCAAGCAAGTTAAGGAGCTGCTAGAAAAAGGGTTTATAAGGAAGAGTATTTCTGAATGGGGTGCTCCAGTGGTGTTCGCAACCAAAGCGGACGGTTCACTTCGCCTACGCGTTGATTATAGGGAGCTAAACAAGCCGACCAAGAAGAATAGGCACCCACTACCAAGAATAGACGATTTGTTCGATCAGCTCGTAGGTGCAACAGTTTTCTCTTATTAGATCTAGCTACCGGATTTCATCAGTTGAGAGTGACTGAAGATAGCATTGATAAGACCACGTTCAGAACCCCAGACGGTTTCTTCGAATGGCTCGTCATGCCTTTCAGCTTGACAAACACACCCTCTTATTTTGTCTATTTGATGAATAGAGTGTTCCGGGAATTTCTCAATAAATTCGTGGTGGTCTTCGTAGATGATATTCTGATTTTCTCGAAGAATGAGGAAGAGCATGCTTTGCATTTGAGGGAAGTCATAGATACTCTCCGTGCACATCAGTTAAAAGCAAAATTCTCCAAGTGCCACTTCTGGAGGGAAGAAATAAGATTTCTTGGGCATGTGGTGTCCAAAGAAGGGTTAGCTGTAGACCCCGCAAAAGTAGTTGCGGTCCAGGATTGGAAGGTTCCAAAGAATGCAGCCGAAGTCCGAAGTTTTCTTGGACTAGCAGGCTTTTATCGCAAGTTCATTAAAGACTTTGCGAAAATCTCAGCTCCACTTACAAGGTTAAAGAAGAAGAACTGACTTACACTTGGGATTTGGATTGCGAAGTCGCTTTCCAACGATTGAAGAGGGCTCTGACAACAACCCTAGTTTTGACATTACCAAATGGGAGCAAGATGTTTACGGTATACACAGATGCATGCGGTATGGGAGTAGGAGCTCTTTTGATGCAAGAAGGGAAGGTAGTAGCTTATGGCGGAAGGCAATTAAAAGTGCATGAGAAAAACTACCCAACCCACGATCTAGAGTTAGCAGCCATCATTTTTTCTCTCAAGTCTTGGCGCCACTATCTCTTAGGTGAGAAATTTGAGTTGTATACTAACCATAAATCATTGAAGTACCTTTTCTCGCAGAAAGACCTCAATCTAAGGCAGCAAAGATGGATGGAGTTTCTCGCCTCGTACGACTTTGAGATCTCTTATACTCCTGGCAAGGGCAATGCAGTACATACGCCCTAAGTAAAAAGAAGCTGACCTTAAGTCCTCTCTTTGTAGAAAGGCAAAGTTCGGAGTACATAGCAAATTTTGATTTTAGACCCTCTGCTGATTATGTAACTGGCTTGATGGCAATGTTAGAGGTGCGGCCTACTTTGTTGGACTCAATAGGAACCGCACAACGTGAAGACCCTCAGCTAGTTGATGTGATAGATAAATTGATTAGGGGAGAGACTTCTAGTCACCTCAACAGATACACCATCGATGATAAGGGTCGGTTGAGACGGGATGGAAGACTATGTGTCCCACAAGAAAGAGATTTGGTGAAGATGATTCTGGAAGAAGCACGCCATTCCAAGATGACCATACACCCCGGTGGAGACAAGATGTATAAAATATCAAATGAATTTTCTTTTGGAATGGCATGAAGAGGGATGTAGCTGAATTTGTTTTGAAATGCATGATATGCCAGCAAGTCAAGGCGGAGCATAAGAAGCCTGGCGGTTTGCTTCATCCTTTAGAAGTTCCGCAATGGAAATGGGAAAGCATCTCGATGGACTTTGTTGATGGGTTGCCTAGGTCAAGAAGGGGCAATACCGGTATTTGGGTAATAGTGGACAGCCTCACGAAAAGCGCTAATTTTATACCTGTCAAGAGTAGGAGGACCGCTTCGTCTTTAGCCTCCATTTATCTTAAGGAGATAGTCCGACTCCGTGGGATACCCTCCAGCATAGTGAGTGACTGAGACCCTATCTTTACAAGCAAGTTTTGGAGGAGTTTGCAAGAGGCTGTAGGCACACAGCTATGTTTAAGCACAACCTATCACCCTCAAACCGATGGTCATACGGAAAGGGTGAACAGAGTACTGGAAGATCTTTTGAGACTGTGCATTCTTGACTTTGGAGGATCTTGGGAGGATCATCTTCCTTTGGTGGAATTCGCTTATAACAATAGCTACCAAGCCACTATAGGCATGGCACCCTTCGAAGCTTTATATGGAAGGACATGTCGATCACCAACTTGTTGGTGGGAGTCCACAGATAAGCTTATACTTAGGCCAGACATGATTAGAGAGACTTCAGAGAAGGTGGACGTGATACGAAGGAGAATGAAGACTGCCCAAGATAGACAGAAATCCTACGCAGACAAGAGAAGGACCGACCTTGAGTTTGAAGTTGGGGATAAGGTGCTCCTTAAAGTATCTCCTTTGAGGAATGTCATCCGCTTTGGGTCTGTAGGAAAGTTGGCACCATGATTCGTAGGACCATTTCCTATCATCGAAAGGATTGGGACGATGGCTTATAGAGTAGAGCTACCTGAAAGACTGGTTGGAGTTCATAATGTTTTTCATGTCTCTCAACTACGAAAGTGCTTACATGAGTCGGCAGAGGTTGTGGAGCCAAGTATACTAAAGGAAGTCGATGTGGAACGAGAAGTGACTGTGAGGAGAGTTCCAACTCGTATCTTGGGGATGGAAGTCAAAAAGCTACGCAACCGTGAAGTTAATCTGATCAAAGTTCAATGGAGCGACGCCGATGAAGATACGACTTGGGAGACTGAGGCCAAAATACGTGCAGCCTACCCTTTTCTTTTTGAGGGTACATCTTTGATCTCTTTTTCCTTAAGTTTATTCAAGCTTGTATCTACCTTTTTAATGTATCTCCTCTGTCATATTCTTTATCCTTAGGTAGAGGCCAATGGATGTAAACATGTATTTGAAACATGTTATGATTGATGGATGCTAGTGGATGCAAGTGTTTGCTAGTGGTTGCTCGTGGATGCATATACACACACATTAGGCACTAGATCGGCTCAATAACTTTCATACTGCATATAAATGTGTGTTTATTTAGATTAATGGATGTATAATGGTTGTGTTATCATATGGATGCTGCATTCGGATGAATGGGTGCGCACGCATGTAGAAATAATATGTATCATTAGGGATCTTTTATATACATAATGGACGCATGGCACTATCATAATCTGCATTAAGGAGGTCAACTGAATCAGTAGACCACCTGATTTTGCATTAGATACGGACATGTACACACACTATGCATATAAACATGAAAGCATTAGAAGTCTTTTAAGGACAATGGATGCCTAAGTTTGATGGTTAAGTAGATGGACGATTGGATGGTAGGATATGTATTCTTCATAACTTGAAGATTTCGGGGACGAAATCCTTTAAGGAGGGGAGAATGTAACATCCCGTGTTTTCTGTTAACATAAGCTAACGAATTAAAAAATACTTAATTTAAAATGTTAGAATTAAGGGAAACGGGTTACGCCATTGTGTTCGTCTCGGAATTCTTGTTGAAATAGAGTCCGAGTTTGCGTAAATTGGACTTCACATGAAGAAGTTATGGCTGTCGTAAGTTTCCATAAAATTCAAATAAATTCAAACAGCTCGTAAACAAATTCAAAATTCAAATCAGAAATCAGAGCGGGCTGGCCGGGAAAATTCCCGCCCAGGACCCAGGTCGACCAGGAGGTCTCCCTAGTATCGACTCCCCCTACAGGTCGACCTGGGGGTCGACCTGCCCCCCCCCCCCGGGGGCAGATCTGAAAGATGATGATTTTGTGACTCAATGCTGAGTCATTAGGGCTGAGGTGTCACCCTATCTTGACTGGATGGTCTTGATTGATTCTAGGTTGATCGGATGACCTAAATTAATCCTAAATTCTATATAAACACATGTAGACTCAAACCCTAAAACCTAATCAAATTTAAAACCATGGCCGTCGTGCTATCACCTTGCAACCTAGAATAGCCGTCATCAACTAGAGGAAAAGTAAATCTAATCAGCTCAATTCAACTCAAGTCTATAACAATAACAACAACAAATTTGTCTACTTCAAAGGCGAGCTAAATCAATTTCAGAACTCAGATCCCACAACTCAAGACCTTCTTTGAGTTGTGAGTTTGATTTCTTTAATAAGATAATTAACAAGTTAATTAGGTTGAGTTATAATTTGGGTTATATGGTTACGTTTGTAAAACATTGGGAAAAATGCGATATTTTGTGAATGTATGCTAGTTGTTCAAAATGATAGTTTTTGTTGTGAATCCCTTTGTATATACCCAATCATCTATGTTCAACCCGATTCATGTTTGACATCATTGTATATGCAAGTTTGGGTGATTATATGCTAGTTTCTATATGAATTGTATACAAGTTTACATGTGAATAAAACAAAGTGACTATATGCAAGTTTAGGTAGAAATTGGATTCACATATATGCAAGTTTACCCCTTTAGATTTAGATCTATGACATTCATAGTTTTATGCAAGTTTGTGACTATAGCTTATGCAAGTTTTGGGTGAAAACTATATTCGTATATGCAAGTTTTGGGTGAAAACTATATTCTTATATGCAAGTTCACACCTTTAGGCCTATGATTAGATTCATGACAATACCAAGTTTATGTTGTAATCCTTATTTGTAAGTTAGATCCAATTTGTGTGTTATACAAATTTGCGATGTTTCTTCCCTTTTACGTCATTAGACTAAAAGCTACTCTAATATATATATATATATATATATATATATATATATATATATATATGTCGTGATAAGCGAACGAACAACGTGGGGACGATAGGGGTAATATTGAATATTCACATATTTAGAGTTGGCATAAATGGCCTTAAAAAGGCATATAATTGATTTAAGACATTAATTGAAAAAATTGGTATTTATGGACATAATTTAGGTGACAATTATGGACATAATTATATATTGAATTTATTTACAAATTTGAATAGGGATATTAATCCAATTTGGGGTTAAATAAAGATGTGTAATAATAAACCGCCTAAGACATGAGGTTAGACTCTTTTGTGGTGTTACACTGCCCGGACCCTTCCGACAAATCCAACAGCTACAAATGCCAGTCTAATGTGAGAGGTCAAAGGCATGAATTAAATGCGTAATAGTTGTAAAGACACGAGTTTAGGCTCGTTTGTGGTGTAAGACAGCCCGGACCCGACCGGCAAATCCAGCAGCCACAAATGCCAGTCAAATGTGGGAGGTCTTTACAAGGTTACGGTGTTAATGAACTAAGAAACACTTAACCAGATAAACATGTGGTGGGACATGGGGGGTTAAGTGGGTGCCTTGGGTGGCATGTGAAGTTAAGAGGGTGCCTTGGGTGGCATGAGAAATACGATTAGATGCATTTAACCAAGATTGAAACATGTAAGAAGACACGAATAAGAATGGGGTTAAGTGAGGAAAACCTTAGAGGGGACCAAGCATATGTGGAAAGCTTGTGTCATACATGGGGGACCTTTTCAAACCAGTAACCCATTAAGTATCTCTGTGGGCTCGACCCAAGTCGAGGACGGGACACGCGTACTGGGTTTGATTGTAAAAGGTCAAAACGGGTTAGCGGTGGCAACGCAAGTCCAACATGGTCATGTGCGTGTGTGGTCCCGGGCTGGTAGGTAAGACGTTGTTGCATCGTGTAGATATAAGCCGTGCATTTTTGGTGGTATCGGGTTGCCACTTTGGGGAGTGATACACCCCACTGTGGGGACAGCACGGGTATCTACAAGTTAGGGAGCCGATCGAATGGGGTAGTGGGTACACCTAGTGGAGATAGGGGCAGGCGACACCTATGAAGGCAACTAGGGGTAAACGAAACTACCACTATCATTATTAAGTTTGGTAGGCGGGATCAACTTTTAGGGTGTTTGGTGTGGTGCAATGTAGTAATTATCTTATAATGATTAGGTGCACCTTTAACGTTGTCTTTGTTCATCTTATTCCTTTGTTTGCTCTGACATGCCCATTGGTTCATAGTCATTTCCTTATTTTCCAGCTTATGCCTTACCCTAGTTACTGATTATATTGTTAAAGTTATTGCACTCGCCAGACTTTATGTCTGACCTCCTTTGCTTCCACCTCTTTTCTCCCTTCCCCCCCCCCAAGGTGCTCAGGGTGGGACTAGCACTAATGGAGCTTGATTTGGACAGCTTTATCTCTCTCTTTTTGGAAGTTGCTTGGATCGCTGAAGTAAAGTTCAGCTTATCTTATTTATGGCTATTTGGTGCTGGGGTTATGTCTTTTATTTTATGTACTCAGAACTTATTTGTCAAGATGGATAATAAGTGTATTTGGTTTTGTTATTGGTTTTTGATGTGATGTAACCAAACTATTTCTCTGCTGCAATAAAAGAGGTTTTTGTTTTCCGAGCACTAATATATTTATCTGTCTTGTTTACTTTTATGTTCTATACACAATAAACGCTCCACCAAAATTAAGGCATTCCCTTTGTGAGTGACCTTAACGGAGGTGGGGTGTCACACGTGGCACCAAAGCTGAAGGTTACCAGAACAGATAAGATATTTTGAAAAACTATTTTTCAAAAAGGATTTTATAAAGAAATACTTTCAAAAATATGTTTTAAGGAAAGTATTTTTAAGAGAAAAGTTTATTTTTTTTTTAAAAAAAAACATAACCCCCAAGAGCCATATATCTTTCTTTCGAATTCTCCGTTTGAATCTCTTCATTTTCTTTTGAGCATGTCTGGAATTTTCGAGATACCCGAAGGGATACCGATACCAGGATGGTTTAGAAGGTATCTAGAAGCTAGCGCCAATGTCGCAGGCCCAGCAAATGCTCCTCCTCCTCCCCATTTTGATACTTTCACAAAGATATGCAAGGACTTTCGGGCAATGTGCAGAAAACCTTTTCACAGGTCAGAGACATTTGTTGTAGCTCGAAATTGGCTAAAGGAGGTGGAAGAATTGTTTGGAATCATTGAGGTAGAAGATGGAAGAAAGGTACAGTTAGCTGCCTGGTTAATGAAGGATGAGGCCTCATTTTGGTGGGAGGCACTAATGGAGAGCGTCCAGTTGATACATGGCCGGATTTTAGGCGAAGGTTTGAGGCAAACTTTCTCTTACGGGCCGAAGAGAATTTATACATGGAAAGGTTTTTGGTATTGAGGCAGGGAAATCTATCAGTGAAAGAGTATGTCAACAAGTTCAATCAATTCGCGAGATTTGGCTTGGACTTGGTGAATACACCCGAAAAGAAGGCCCTAAGATTTGTTAAGGGTTTGAACGAGCCATTACATGGGTTAGCTATGACCCACATCCCTAATGAGGCCACCTTTGAGAGACTAGTTGACATGGCGCTTATGCATGAAGAGGAGAAAGGCGCCTATGCTAATAAGGCACCTGAAAAGAAAGCGGATCAAAAGAAACCACAACAGCAATAGTAGAACAAGAAGAGTGGTAAAGACAACAATGGCATGGGAAAGAAAAGATGCTTTAACTGTGGGACACCAGGCTATCTGAGCAAAGACTATAGGAAGAAGAAGAAGACTGGTTGTTTCCACTGTGACAAGGCAGGACATCTGATTAGGGACTTCCCAAAGAAAGGGCAGAGGGCAGGGACTACCTCTGGAGGGCAGATTCAGGCTCTCATGGCACTGGGGCAGGTCCAGGCTCTCGTGGCCCCACCTCTACAAGAACGAGGTAGAACGATTTCTGTTGAAAGTTTAGTTTATCTTTTTGATCTTCTTGTTCGCACACTCTTTGATTCTGGCGCATCGCACTTTTTTTTATCTACTGCTTTAGTTGAGTCACTACACCTAAACACCAGTATAGTAGAGGATCCCTTAGTTGTTTTAAATCCTCATAGTCCAGTTAGTGATTCTCCTCCAGCTCGTGGTCATCGTGTTGGCTCGTGGAAGGCTCCCTAATCGAATCGATTCGTGATGAAGCTCCGATTCGGGTTGGGGCCTTCATCACCGGTTCGGGCACGTGGGCTACACCGATTCGAGTCGGGGAAGGGGTTTCAGATGTGAACTGTTCGTGAGCTCCTGGTCAGACCGGGATCTCCAAGCGGTTCGGGGTCGATGCACTAGCTCGTGGTGCAACAGTTCGAAGGAGCGATTCGTGGGGAGGGGTGTGCATGTCACGAACGGGTCGGGGTAGGGTGATCCGATCCGGTTTCCTACGACTTTTCCAGCAAATGTTTACACAATACGATGGCGTTTTCGATCAATGTAACTTCACTAATCAATCATAAAGCATTCCAAACAGTAATAGCAACATGTATAATCAACCATAAACATCAATGCAACAATCTAATAAGTTAAAATAGATCAAACATACCCAAAACCCATGGTTTTTCCCTTAATCATGTTTAACCATAACTAACGATAGGATTAGCAAAACATATCCAAATTAACCCAAATTTCTAACAAAGGCTTAAAATAATATTTAATAATTTCTAAACATTTTTCCAGAATTTAATCATGTATAATTTTGTTAATTAACACTAATCACCCCTAAGTAGCCGTAATTAGTGTAGAAACAATGCTACTCACTCACCTTAACCACAAATAAAATATCAAATCTGAAAACTCCACTTTTTGGGTCGAATTCAATTGCCTAGCAGCATCTCCAACTCTGATTTGGTGCTATTTCTCCTTGGTTTGACATAGATTAGCTTAATCCTTGATTAGAGAGCGATCTGGGATGAAATTAAAAGGTGGAGACCATTGTTAGGATTTCTGAGAAGTAAATGGCGGCTAGAAAACTGAAATAGAATGAAAACCTAACTCATTTCAGCCTCCCCATAACCCTAATCTCGAAATGGGTTATGGGCCCATTTGCTAATTACCCTAACCAACCCACTTAAGAAGTTTTTCACCTTCTAAACCTTGTTTCAGCCATATCTCCCAAACGGTGAGTCCGTTTGGCTATTGTAATCACTCTACAAAAATTTAAACCATCATCCGAATCCAATGGAAGTGGTTTCAGGTCAAAACTCCTTACCAATCAAAAGTTATGGCCAATACAAGATCAACTAGAGGCAAAACCGTCATTTAAAAATCGACAAAAATCGTGAACATGGGAAATGACCCCAATAGTCGTTCCCCAAAGTTACACGGCCATACGACCTCATATGAAAAAGAAATAAATATTGTATGATCCTCCGATGCATAGAATGTGGGTCGTTACATATACTTTTAAAGTATGCATATCTTTAGGAAAGAGCATTTGTGTCTTTTTAGGAAAGACTTGGCATTAAATTCTAGAAATAATCTAGAGGCCATATAGTGATATAACAATTCCTTATCAATTTAGAGGCCTATTAACATATAAGGAATGTAAAGGAAACTTTGAAATTTAGGCAGTTAATGGAAATCAAGTAGTGATTTAACTGTTCATATGGAAAAAAGGGTGAAATGAGTAGAAAGGATTTGGAATAAGTGCCCATTGGGATAGCCCATAAGTAGGACAAATTAACGTTCATAGTTGAAGAATATACTAAGGTTTCAAGAAAAAACGAAAGGATATCTTTAGGCAAATAGGATATACTTCTGTATTTGTAAGTATGGGATTTTTAAATTCAAAAGAGCAATAAATGGTCAATAAGTGAAAACGGAAAGTACTAAGAAAGTAATTAAGGTTATTTATGCATAAGTATTAATATTCAAATCTGAGTTAAATGTCTGTAAGAATGAGCGTCATTCAATGAATAAAATGGACAAAAGGACATTTATAGAAGTAACGCTTAGAAATATGCTGCCATAGAATAATGTGCCAGAAAATTAAAATAAAAGACTAAGAATATTTAGAAACCCATCAAGATGAATTTTTGACATACTACAAAATTACTTAAAAGAGGAAATTTTTGAAGATCTTTTTAGCGTCTTGCATATGGACTAGCAATACATAATAATTCCAACTGAAAAAAATGGAGTTATAAATGTTCATTAGTTCTTCAGTTAGACAAACAATAAATATAAGTTTTAATGAAAATAGAAGATCAAAGGTTAATTGTAAATGTTTGAAAATAAAGCTTTGATGGAAAAGAAATTAAAGCAGCAAGCAATAAACAATTCAAATAGTTAATTTAAATAGTCATGTTCTTGATCTAACAAGCTTTTAAAGTTTAGATTTGAAAATATTATTTTCTCCAAAAATCTAGTACAGATTGTGACAGTAAATTGGCGTTTAATCGAAAAAAGAGAAAGAAGACAAGGCATATAAGCTTGTTAAAACAAACGTCATTGACATACTCAATTAAAAGATAAAAGGCGTAAATTTATTTACTAAAATTGAGTAGAATTGAAATAGTAAAATCCACATAAAATGAGAAGCATTTGGGAAGGTAAGAGTACTAGGAGTAGTATAAAGGATAAAAGACTACTCGAAAGAAGTTATTTAGTAATATGGAATTTATTTACGACCATTAAATTAAATTTTGAAAGCCTCCTCACTGCGCAAACAACACCTCATTTATGAACATCATTTATAAATTTCTCACCTTGTTTTAAAAACAAGTTTAATATTTCGAGGCCATTCGTAATTCAACTTCTATTTGAAAAAAAATCCTTTCAAACCTTTTTTGAACTCAAATTCCCTTTTTAAACTCTATTTCAATTTCATTATATGGTCTCTAAATAACAAAATCAAGGGTTAGTGATATTTAAGCATCCAAGCATAAAACAATTTATCATAAATCATTCAACATATCATATACCACTATATATAAATCAAAACAATATAATTTTTTGAGGAATCCAGTTGGATCCCTCCAACCTGTTTTCCTACATCTACGGATGTTAGCCAACATAAATAATACCAATCCCGCTTCAAGGCGTGATATCGCGGTATAAAGGGTCATCCGCTATTATGCAGGGCACATAGGGTCTCATCTGCTAAATGTGTGGTAATATCCAACTATCAAGCCTATGTCTACTATAGATAATAACATGCAATTGATAATAATTTATCAATCCATCCAAACAGCCAACAATTATTTTTAACGATTAAATATAATTCTAAATATTAAAATCTGAGTTAAATTGCGGAATGGTTGTTTCTTAGTATGGTGTTAAGGCATGGGGAAATCAAGAAAATGCCGGAACCGCATTTGGATTTCTATCCATTCTCCAGTTCATTTTACTTCACTAATTCTTCGTCTGTTAATAATTTGCTTTCTTCTACACGTGTATCTTCATCTGGTGCTTCTTAGGTGACTTCTTTTAAGAAAATTTTATTAAAAAATTGGAGCAAGAATACCAAAAAGCCATTTTCTTTTTCTCAGAGAAATTCTTCGTACTCAATATCTTTGTCGAAGGTGAAATCAAATAGTTGTTGCTTTCGTTGTGGTATATCCAATCATTGAACCATTTAGTGCCAAAACCCCCGTTAAGTGCTTCAAATGTCAAAAAATCAGTCACAAAGGGTTGTATTGCAGTTTTTCTTAGAATAAAACTTATCGTGAAAATTTGGCGACTGAAAATGAGGCTTTACTTTTACCGCTCATTTCAAATAGGGATCTGAGGTATTTCAGCAATTGGTTAGTGGTTTCAATTGTTAGGGGTACCTTCTCAATCCACAAAATTAAGTAGAACTTGGTTAGAGATTTTAGGGACTTTAGGAATTGGAATTGGGTTGTGAAGCAGTTCGACGATGATTTTTTGGTAAAGTATCCGACTGACTTTTTTTCAAGGGATCTTGTTAGTTCGATCGTGTTAGATAGAGGTATATTGGGTCTGCGCAGATGGGATCTTCAGTTTTGTTTAACTCAACCGAAGGTTGGTGAAACTTTTTGGATCTCAATGACGAACTTTCCCATCATCTTCAGAAATCTTGATATGATTAGGCTAATTATATCTAAGGTGGGGAAGGTCAAGAGGATGTAGGAGGATTTTCGGAATGCATCTGATCTTACATATGTGTTGGTCGAAGTTGAGGTGCCCTCAACGGCGCAGTTGCCTTCAGTGATGAAGTTGCATACGAGAGAGTTTGTTTATGAACTTCCGATTAGAAGGTTTCTTGGTGATCCGAATCTTAGGTTTAATTGGATAGAGTTCATGAACATGGTTTTCCTTAAAGATTCAGATGGTAAGCTTAAGGTTTGGAGTCCAAAGAGCTTTGTTGGTGGCGTTCCTGCTGAGGAACATTTGGGTGGTTCTCAAACTAATGACACAGTTGATTCTAACATTGATTTGGGGGATTCATCTGGAGTTGTTTCATTTGCACTACTACTAGCATTGTATTATAGCCAGATGGTTTATTGCTTGTGTATTAAACTGTGGGGAGAGGGCTCAGAGTTTGCAAACCAGAGAGGCGCAGGAGGACTAAGTTGATTTTTCTCGAACTGACAATGAGTGGAAGTAGGTTTCTGAAAATGATCTGTTTGGTGAGCATGCTGGTGCTATTAAAAAGGAGAATGTAGCTATTATGGTTGTTGATGTAGATATGGGTGATGAAGGTAGAATTGTTGGTAAGTTGCGGGTGATCATGATGAGACTGCGAAGGCCAAGGAAGATAAGCAAGAAGCCATTAAGTGGGGAAAACAGGTGATGGATAGCAGTGGAATTTCTTTGCTAAGGTGGAGCACGAGGGGAACGTAAGGCAATGAAGTGGCTCATCCACTTGAAGGGAGTATTTTATCCTTGCTATCTTAAATTCGATTTCCTCTGAGAAAATCTGTAATACTATGAAAGGTGTGGGTTTATTTTTGTCTAATGGAGAGGATGTTATTAGAGAATTTAAGAAGAAGGATCTAGAGAGGATTTAAGTTCAGTAATGATTAGTAATTGTTCAGATGTTTTTACTGGGTGTTATCGTGATGTTTAGAGTTTTTCAGGTGGGCAAGTTGATTATGATATTGGGTTGTGCTGCTCCTTCATATTCAATTGTAGGTAATTGGTTGTTGATATGGCTTGAACGGGCTGGTTGCTAGGGGTTGGTTATGTTGCATCAGATAGGGGCGTTGATGTTGGTGTTTTCTTGTGCTTGTGTTTTGGGGTGCATGCTAGGTAGACGTGGAGGATAGTGTAACGTTGGTTGTGGGTGTTGCTGATGACGAGGGAACTTCGATGGGAAGAATTTATTGTTGCCATTTCTTTCAGTCTATATGTTGATGTCGTTCTTGAGTTTTCGTTAGTTGTGTGTTTTTTTGGGTTGTTGTTGTTGGGCTTTTTTTGTGTGCTTTGGGTTTCTTTTTGTGGGTTTGGTTGTATTTTTGGAGGTTTGTGTTGTTGTTTTATTGGTGGTGTTTGTACAGTTTCTTTCGCTTTATATATATATATATATATATGTGTGTGTGTGTGTGTGTGTGTGTGTGTGTGTGTGTAAATGTATGTATGTATGTATGACGTGGTCTTCGGATCACTGCCTTATTTATAAAAAAAAGCTGAATTAGATTTATTCACCTTGATTTTTAATTGTCGAAATAACGATTGCTTTATGATTAAATAAAACAAGCATTTAATTTAATCAAAAGTTCCAGCTAGCTCAGAAATAGTTCAATCCAATTCCATCTCGTAGTACCCCGCTGATACGATTCCAACACATCTTATTTTGTCCGATTTTGACAATGTATGAACAAGTTATTAATATTACAAATTTGAATATACTTAAACGTCACTAAAAAAATTAATTAATAATTAATTACCCTATTTACGTTGACCCTTTCCTCATCATCTCCTTCCCAAAATCACGATACAACCATAAACCCAAACTAGTCGATCACTTCTTCCACCCTCTCCCCCTCGCTTCACTATGAAAACCAAAACTGACCTCACCCTTGAGTTCCTCTTCGTGAACTCCACACTCCCCTCTCCATCACCTCCAACTCGTACCTCTCCCCTAAGATGCGACCTGGAAAAGTCGAGCAAGTCCCCCTTACAGGACATCAACATTTTTCATAGTGAAAATTCCTTAAAAAATTATGCAAGGTGTTAATCTTCATCCTGAACTCGATTCTAACCTTCATTTTGCAAACCAACGGACAAACAACCCAAAAGTCTCCAACCTTATTTCACTACATGTTTGCAGTCCTCGATCAAAATCAATCGCATCAAATTTTGAGCATACTAGCATTAAGCTCATGCTTCAACAAGCTCAACAAGTCAAAGAAAATATGATTTCATTTCGTATTCAGTTTATTGTATTTTTTTGTAGAAATTGGACCATGGAAGCTTCGATTTTGTAAGTTGACTGTGAATGAAGACTGAACTAGGTTAGAGGAGTTTAAGATAATATATCGGAGAGATATTTTAGTTATATTCAATTATATTCATGTGTATTCTTCGTTTTGTCATTTTCAATCCGTACAGTCATATACAAAATCCGATCGCGATGAAAATTAAAACCTATTATAGTTTTACATTCCAGACCTGATGAAATAGATTTTGTCGAATATCGATATCGTTTGATAAAACTACGCTATTTTAAATTCCAAATCATTAGTCTATACGCATTAAAATTGCGCACACTCTCATAACAACTCTGATTAACACACAATTGAAATATAGCAATAATTAACTACTACGGATTTAATAAAACTGGTATCGTTGAAGTCCGAGATCATTTGAAAAATGACTGTTTTCAAATGTTAAATTAAATCTATTAGATATATCAATTTTAAACACTCAAATTAATCGATTATAATTGATTATCATCGTTCTAATTTAACTAAAATTTATATTAATAATTGGAATCGTTTTGATTCATTTTTAACTTAGAAAACTATTCTCGTTTTCATATTACAATAATTTGATATATTCAAAATTAAATCGTATTCTGTTTATTAAATCGGTAAACTCTATATTAAAATCCATTTATATTTCCAATTCAACGTTTAAAACAAGTTTAAATGTTCAAATTAAACGGTTAAAAATTTGGGCCGTTACACAAATGCTGGATTTGTCAGTGCAAGTTGGGCTTAACCTTGCATTTAAGTTTACTAATTATATTTTCTTATGACACCTAGACCTCTCACATTAACCAGTCTTACTTGTAGATGTTGGATATGTCGGTCGGTTTCGGGAAGCTTCTATTACAAGTAATGGTTAACGTCGTACTGTGTGCCATTAACTATAATTAAAGCCATTAACTCGCACATAAGTATACAAATTCCTAAAGGGACATTTAAATTCAATTTCCTAGTTTAAATGTATTTAGTACGACTTAATACGCATTAATATTTAGTTGGTTACAATACAAATATATATAAATATATGCGTGAATTATGCGAACGAGATTAACGTCCTTACCCCGTTTGAAATTGCAATCCCTATTCAAATTAAAGGCGTACAAGTTATTTTCCATATTCCCTTCAATTATGGCATAAATATGCATATTAACATGTAGCACTCAAAATGGGAAAACAACGAGATCAACAAAAAACTTGCAATTTAGGTTTGATTGGATTATCTCAAAAATAAAAGGTAAACAAAATGACATATATCAAATATATATATATATATATATATTCTATTTTGGAACCGATTCACTTTTTACGTAAGTTTGTATGCAAAACCTTAATACTTGGATATATTGTAAACAATACGTTCAAATACTCCATTTAGAAAATAGAGATTTAAAACTATTCAAATTCACAATTTCTCCAACTCATAACCTTTTGCAACAAAACCACGCATACGAATTTGCACAAAATAAACTAAGATAAATCTGATCAATATAGAGAATTATACAACACCAACATGTCTCTCTTTAATTATTTCAATTATCGAAACCCACATATATAAATAGATTGACCATTTCTTCATACGAACATAAAACAAATGGAAGATTTAAAGGATTTGATATCGTTTTCTTTTTGTGTAAACTCAAGTATTCCTAGGCACAATAAGCCAAATATAGAGTTGATGTGAGATAGAAAAAAGTAGAATCTGTTGTAGAATTGAAATTTGGATTCAACCTACGAAACGTTCTCCAATCCTTCTATAATATATACATATAAGAATTAAAATCCTGTGTATATATAAACCAAATTTCTGGAATTCTAAATCTATAAAAAAACTTAGATTTGAGAAGATGGAATGGAAATAAGAGAGGTAGAAGAGATCCTAACCTTACTCTGGAAATTGGCCGTTGTTGAACGGAGTCATCAGAATGAAATGAATAATAGGGTCTAGGAGAGGCTAGGAGGGTGGTATATATAGTTCAAATTGTTAATAAAGACTGTATGATCGATTAGATTAAATCCAAATGGTCCATGTGTGCAATATATAAAAACCCCTTTTAAAAACAATACTTCCTCACCAAAAACACGCAGGGCGGTCTACACCTTTGGTAGGAGGGTTCGACGGCTTGGGTCGTGTTTTGTCCAGAAAACTTAATTTTCTAGTTTGTCACCTAATTTATTAATTGTTTATTTATTACGTTGATTTCTTTCTTTTGTTTGCTTATGTTTGTCCCTCATTGTATATAAATATATGCACATAAGTTCAAACTTACATGGAATATTCTTTTCATGCTAATCCTCAATTAATATATTCTAGATTTGTATATTTATTTATTTGAAATTCAAATCGTATGTGTTGATATTTGCGCACAACTTGTTTTATTTACATCTTTTACATACAAACTCCATTTTCATTAAATAAAATATGAAAATGAATTAGAATCTCGCTACGAACGCTACTATTCGTGGTCCAATTATAAGTTATTCAAAATTCATATTTTATGCCCATTAATATTTTATTAATTTATTACTGTTTATATTCAATTTAATCATCTATGTCTATTTAGGGTATATTTTCCTAGTATGTGTAACACCCCATAAAATATACCTAATTTAGAAATAGATTAATTTAATTTAAAAATAAACTGTAACAATTAATAATATATTTAAAGGCTGAAAATGGAATTTTGGAAAATTAAGAATTTGACCACGAAAGTAATGTAGTTGTGTTCATGGGAAGACTCAAATCCGTTTTCGTATTTTATTTTCTGAAAACGGAATCCGTATGTAAAAGTATTAATTAATTAAGTTGTATGTATATATACACAAAGGTTTGAGTTTCAAACAAATATATATAGAAGTTGGGAATATATTTAATATAGGATAAGCATGAAAAGGATAACCTCTTTCATTTCAAACTTATATGTATATATTCACTCATAGTTGGGGACAAGAATAAATAAATTAAGGAAAGAAATAAAAGGAATTAATTAAGGAACGATGAAAATGTAACGTTTTGAAGGAATTTCCTCCTGGCCTCGCCTTAGAAGGGGGTTGACTGCCAGGCTGACCTCCCTCTTACGGAAGATGTCGACAAACCTTTTACTGGGTAGCCCAATGAGGGTTATTTTTTGTAGGGACATATTTATAATATATGTCAATTGGACTGTCCAGATTTAATCAAATCAATCTAATGGTTTAAACACATGATTGCAACTAGAAATAGCCCCTCGAACCCACTATCTAAACCCTATCTCCATTCTCTTCGCTGCCTCCGCCTTTCCTTTCTACCATTGCTAATCTTTGAAAAATAAAATAGTTTCTTATTTTGTCTTCTTAATTTATTTTCATTTCTTCTATTCGATTCTATTTAGATTTAGAATTATTCCAAGATTTAGATTCATACATGCAAGAATTCTAGTATATGTGATTCTTATATATATATATATATATATATATGAAAGTTTGTAGCTTGTTCATTCTCGAAGGCCAAATCTGTACTTTTACCCATTCAATTCTCTTGTTGCATCTTTTTGTAATTTGTGAGGGGAATCCAACTAAGTTACTATTTTCCATAAATTGATAGTTATATATTTGGCTTGTTGTGCCTTAGGGGATTTGAGATATACGAAAACAAAACACGACTAACCCCCCAAATCCTCCGTTTATTTTATTGCTTATAGAAATGTTCAATTAAATTATTTGGGTTTTGGGTTGTTGTAATAACATAAAAGGACATAGTTCTTTCGTAATTTTATGTATCATTTGGATTTTCTATATTAAATTCATTCCTTTTTATTTTATTTTTATTGTAAATTCACATGTTTGATTCTTAAGCAAAAAGATTGAGATTTGAATAATTGTGAATGGTTTGAATCTCAATTCCTCGAAATAGAGAATTTGAACGTATTAATTTCTATATATCAAAATATTAATGTTTAGTGAATGAGAAACATCAGAGAAAGGAATTTGTTCAAAATAGAAGTTATAAACGTTTATAGTTAACGATGTGTCCATCTTTTATTATTGTAATAACCAAGTCAAAACATGGGTTGCAACTTTATGTGTAATTGTGATTATTTTTCCCATTTTATTTTCATATGCACACTTATGCTATGGATTGAGGAAATATGGGAAATTTGACTTGTATACCTTTAGAATTTGATTGGATTGACATTTCAAATACATGACAAGGACGTTAGCTCCGTTCGCTTAAGTTACGTTTATATTTATATTTATATCTATAACGTAATCAATGTATAAAAATGCATATTTAGTGCATTATAAATACAGTTAAAATTGGAATAGAATTTAAATGTCCCTATATGATTTGTATGCTTGTATGTGTGTGAGTAAATGACTTGATTAATATTAATAACACATAGACATGAGGTTGACCGTTACTTGTAGTAAGCATGCCTGGAACCGCCCGACATATCCAGTGTCTACAAGTAAATCTGGTTAATGTGACAGGTGTAGTGGCCCGTAACTTCCCCGGTAAGGAAAGACCGGATTACTTTGAGGACAAGACCAATCAGAACGCAAACAGAAGAATATTTCATTGTTATTTACAACAATTCCATCAGATTACAAGAATATATAGAGTATGAATAAATATTATACAACAGAAGATATCAAAGATTCAAATTACATTTAAATACATAGCAGCGGAAAAACAATGTAAAACACAACTAAAAGTAATACACGGATACAAATCTTTCCGAGCATCGTTCCAGCTGTAAATCAGGATCCTGTGAATACAAATCTGCAAAACCAAAACTACTAACTGCCCGTGTCAAAAATAAGGGCACCCAGAGTTTAGGTTAAAACAATAAACCCCCGGTCAGTCATGTGACTGGTGTGAGAACTAAAACAGTTGTTTAAAACTTTACTTTAAAAGAGAGTAATTCAAGGGATCGCACCGTATAACACCGAAGGGGTTCCCTCCCAAGAATACCAATGCATATAAATGAACAACGCAATGCTTTTTCGAAAAATAAAGCTATTATAAGACCCAGGTCCCATCACACAATGCAATGCAAGCCGAAGGATAGGGTTTTCCCTTATAATAGCCAAACATGCTTGGTACGTTAAAACAAATCATTTGATACTATTATAAGTGCGTAGTGTCAAAACAATTTCAATCATAAATATCAATCATAGACGGCATGGGTACCATATATCATGTCGCCATACTAGGCTCTACAAATAAAACCGAAATATCTCGTATCGGAAATTGGATTTCGTTATGAGTCGAGGCAAGGAGCAAGCTCCTCTCCGCTTCGAGACAAGGAGCAAGCTCCTCTCCGCTTCGAGACACTCTAGCAAATGCCTCAGGACTACTCTCTCTGGGTAACCCTTGGAACCTCCAAGACCGGTCCTCCCTTACGTTTGAGGATTAATTATTCCTGAACACATGTTTCCCGGTCCTCACAGACCTATAATCGAGGCGCCTCGCATTCCAACAACCACATAGGTAAAAAGTATATAAATGTCAGGGCTGGTAGGTCACTGACATCACCCATAGCTAGAAAGAAACATCGTGCACTCCTTGGGTCCTTATCCTCTTTTTGACTCATACCGAGGTGTGAGGCTCGCGAATCCACGCTATACACAAAGCTAGGCCACGTAGGCCGTGCTTTGATCATCAACCACAAGACTTTGCTTTTCAACAGAAGCCTTGATCATCTGCCACTTAGGCATGCCACACAGGAAATTCACTCCATGTGACTGATATCCATCGATATACAACCTCTGAGCTCGTACGTCTCAGAGAAGGGCGTTAAGCAAGAGAATAAATTCTCCGCCGCCAAAAAAATGTATATTTAATAGAGATCAATCAACACAGAATAAAATCCAATGTCAGACACACAGTCCATTTACAAGTTCGTTTTGGGTCTGAACGAAATCGAAGGCACTTTCCTCGCATATCCATCGATCTCCAAGTACGTCTGGACGATCACCAACTGATTCCCTCCTCTTGGGTGTACAGCTCAATCAAGATCATCAGTAATCACCCAAACGATGTGAAGACTTCCGGTCTTCAACCACCGTCTTCATCTTCGACATATCGTCGACTCGGTTATTCAGAATGGGTATAAACCCGGCCTTTCCGAATAACCCGCATATATAATAAACAATTGTTACACAAACACAATATACGCCTCATTCCAATTCCTCAGTCACTAATCGTAAATTAGCAAGAGAACAATTCCCCAAATATTAACCCCGAAGGCCGAAACCAACATCAGATCAATACCCAGGAAACCATCCATCTTAGCTAACCTACAGTGAGTTTCTAAATTTAACATTCTTAGGGAAAGGTTCCCATTAATTTTATCAAAGATAAATTATTTTAAATTTATTCTTTAATCTTCATTTGGATATCATTTCAAACCATGTCAAGGTTTTCCAAACTAGTCGGGATTAGCGAACCACACCGAAGTAATTATTTATTTTATTTTATCTCCCAATCCCAACCTATGCATCCCATGAAGTAAAACTGGTCATACTTCATATCTAACACCGCGGTGTTATCAGTAAATTCAATTACCATTTCATGTTCAAATCTAATTAAAGATTTAACTATCGCCTGGAGCAAAACTGGTGATACTCCATTCTCGATCTTTTCGATCTAATTAAAGATTTAACTATCGCTTGGAGCAAAACTGGTGATACTCCATTCTCGATCTAATTAAAGATTCATTAAAACTCCTTTTACTGGGTTAAAGAACTAATTACATTTAAAAACAGTTCACGATAAACCCAAATCACATTCTATTTATTATCGGGTTAAAGGACAAGTGTTATTTAAAACAACGTTCACGATAAACCCACAAATCAATTCTAATTCAGTTCCAATTAAATATATTAATTAATTGGTATACTTCATTAAATCTAAATAAAAAGATTTAATCTTTTCTCTACGGGGTTTAAGAACAGTGTTGATGAAGTCACCATTCACGATGAACCCAAATCCCATTTGATATTAAATACAAGGCTCTGAATAGTAAATATATCGGCTCATATTCAATATCAAATTCTGAAGCCCACAAATATCGCTTTGGAAATAACGATATAAAATATATCTTCCAAATTTCCTCCAAAATATCTGTACAATCGCGGAATCTAATATCGAAATATTCCAAAGACACTTTCGATTCAAATCCATTCCAATTCATATATTGGAAATTCTGGTTATTTAAAACCCATTTCAAATCCAATTTATTTATTTAAAAATAATTGGATTCTAATTCTAGTTCAAAACTAGTTCATTTCGATAAAAATCTATTTTTATCTTTTCAAATATGGAGTTTTTCATTACAATTCTTCACAAATCATTTCTTATGATTTTACACAAATTATTGATATTTTTGATAATTTTATCAAGGCCCGTACAGTCGATTTCCAATAACGGTCATCGAACTGCACTTACATCGACCTTTTCCAAATTTGATTTGGACATAATTCCAAATCCAACCGTTAGATTTAAAATCTCTTGTATTCGTTAGAAAGCTCTTTTCGATACGAACCCAACGGTTCTGATTTTAGGAGAATCCGACGGTCGGATCTCCCGTAATGTCCGTTTGAAGTCAATGGTCGAAATTCATGAACTGCCGCGGCGCGGCGCGTTCTTTTCAGGCCATTATATATATAATATATATATATTATATATATTTCGTTGATTTCCTTTTAAAACGAATTTTATAAATTGTTTCAAATTTTTTTCAAAAACAAATTCAACCTTTATTTCAAATTCAAATCAAAATTGAATTTTCCATTATAAATTCTTTTTACATTTATCTCTATTTGATTTCAATTCAAATCGATTTCAATTCAATTTCAGTTCGTTTTCAATTCGATTTGAATTCATTCCAAATCGATTTCACTTCGATTTCCAATTGCATTTCTATTTAATTCAATTTCAATTCGATTACAATTCGATTTGAATTCATTTCAATTCGAATTCATTTTATATTCAATTCAATTCGAATTCATTTTATATTCAATTCAATTAGAATTCATTTTCTAAATATTCGATTTTTAAATCTCTTTTGAATATTCATTATAAAAACGAATATAATCGATATAAATACCGTTCGCGTCAAAATAGCGCATCTCTAATCAGCACGACTTTATATTTTTCAATAACTTCATTATTCTATTCAACCAATGAATATTTATTCTATTCAACGCATGAATCTATATTTCTTTCAACACATGACTAATCTCAACAAATGAGTACTGTCAACACATGACTATTTTTGTTATTTAATATATTTTATAAAATTTTGATTTCTATCATTTAATTTTATATCAAACTCTAACCGTAAATTAGCAAGAGAGCAATTTCCTAAAAATTAACCCCGAAGGCCAAAACCAACATCAGATCAATACCCAGGAGACCACTCATCTTATCTATTTACTAGTTAGTTTCTAATTTTATATATGATAAAGATGTAAATTTTATCGTTAAAATATTTCGTTCAACACATGAATCTATATTTCTTTCAACACATGACTATTCTCAACACATGAGTATTGTCAACACATGAATCTTTATTTTATATTATTCTTTATTTTCCCAATTGGAATGAGGCCCAATCCATTACCATATAATGTTAACTATATGGATTCCATACAACACATGTATATAATAGCAACGATAAATAATCAACCATCATCCAAAGTGTACCACACAACTGCATAAGCATCAAATATAAATAATTAACGCTCACACAGTCTATCGACCAATCGATCGACATACAACTAAATAATTGGGATTTGTGTACGCTAAATATCATCCCAACACCCGTATGGGATTTCAATCCACAAACACTAAATATTATTTGTGCAGTTGGGCGACGTGTAAAATTTATCGTCCCAATCAATGTCCTTCAAATAAGTGTACATAAACAAACCATCCGGTTTGTAAATGAATATTTATTTGTTCACATTCACATTAAAAATTATTTTTTTAATGATAAAATATTTTTAACTATATAAATATTTTATTTTATTTCACATCACACAATCAATTTTCATCACAACAAACAATCAAACATACAAGCCATCCATGGTTTGTGGACGACGGGTGACGGGTGCTACTAAACACCGTTTGCATCCTAGTATATATTTTTAACTAGAAAACAAGATTAAAAGTGAGGAGTTCTCACCAACTAGCTAAACCAAAAGCCACGACTCTTCTTATGTAGAAATCTTAGTCGTGCTCGCTTTTGTCAATTTCATCGTCCGAAGCCACTACATATATAAAAATCATATTTTTATATTGTTGCTATGCATATAAAAATCACATTTTTATAACTACGCTATATGGATAAAAATTCTATTTTTACACCGCTACTATATAGATAAAAATTCTATTTTTACAAGGCTATTCTCTATATAAAAATTATATTTTTATATCTCCCACATAATAAAGATCGAATTTTTATTTCATCGCTATAAAAATCACATTTTTATTTCAACATATATATAATAAAAATCAGATTTTTATTTCGCTACATATATAAAGATCAAATTTTTACTATCTATATAATATAAAAATCGTATTTTTATTCTTTCTACTATATAAAAATCAAAATTTTATTATCTCCACGATATAAAAATCACATCTTTACTATTTTTACTATATAAAAATTATATTTTAAACCTCTCTATAATATAAAAATTATACTTTTAACCTCATAGAAAATCATACTTTTCGCTATTCAAAATATAATCTCGTCTTTGCCATTTTAAAAAATCACATCTTTTCTATTTCTAAAGATCTAATCTTTTCGATTTTTTTAAAACATCAACTTTCTTGTTTTAAAATAATCAACTTCAAACTATGCTCTTTCTATATAAAACTGGTTTTCATCTCTTCTAAAATTAACTACTGTAAATAAATGAAAATAAACAACTAACTAAAATGAAATTAAAAACTTACAGGAAATCGATTTTTTCAGAGATGGGGGGGCGTTCAGTTCGTTGGAGTCGGCTGTGGGTGGCTGAGGGTGGCACCGGGCTGCTGAGGAGGGGGCTCGCGGGTCTCAATAGAAGGGGAGGAGGGATTCGCGATCGGTTCAGAAGAGGGGGAGGAGGTCTCGCACATCAGGAGGGGAGAGGAAGAGAGGGGGCGGCGCAGTGGAGGTCGGCCTGGGCGGAGGCGTCGCCAGAGGTGGCGGATGTGGGGGGCGGCGTCGACTAGGGCTTCCGCCCTTTTTTTTGTTTTGATTTTTAAAATGAACGGGGGGGCCTGAGAAGTTAAAGAGAGGAAGAGGGTTTTTTAATTTTTTTAATTTTTAAATATTTAATTTCAAAAAGCAACTTTTTATTTCGAATTCAAAATTGAACCCACCGCCTGTCATCCATAGCTAATTACCCCCATTTTGAACATAATGGGATATGTATCGTAGGCTGGTTCGGCTGATTCGACCAGTTCCTGTTCAAATCAAAATATATCTTTATGTATTGAATTTGAACGCGCATTTCAATTTACCGAGGCCACATACGAACTCTTAAAATTCTCGAAAAATATTTTCTAACTTCGTATTGACGATACGGTCCTAACAAAACTAATTTCGTCAGATTCTGAGACCGTTTGAAAAATGGCCATTTTCCAGTCGATTAAAATCAACTGAAACTGGTTAAACGCGTTTTCCTTTGCCATGCTCACATATTGATTCAGAAAATTACGAATTTTGAAACCTAGTAATAACTTGACATACCGGATCCAACAAAAGTGGTTTCGTCGAAAACTGAGGTCGTTTGCAAAATTTCCATTTTTAAGGGCCAGAATTCCATAGCGACTATTCTAAAATTTCAACTGGGCATAACTTTTTATCCCCGCTATGAAATTTCGATTTTTCGGATTTGTTGGAAAGATATTCTCAATTAGATTCAAATATTTTTGGTTTCGCCAAAATCCGGTTTATTTTGAATCCTGTACATTCATTTGAACTTTGAACTTGAATTATCGAACTATCGCACCATTTTCAATTCCTTTTATGATTATAAATAAATATTTATATTCTAAAGACGATTCAAATAAATATATACGTTCTAATTCTATTCAAAACAAATTTTTCGTTGTTATCATTTAAAATAATTCATTTTAAATATTCAAAATTCATTAAAATTGCCAAAATAAAAATTTTAAACTGGCTCAGATTTTCCGGGTTATTACAACAGGTCTAGGCATTATAGCCCATTATAATTAGTATGCTATGATGGGAGGTTAGGCCCAACTTCTAGTAGAAGTCGCCTAGAACCGCCCGACAAATCCAGCATCTACAATTAGTAAACTAAATGTGAGACATCTATTATGCATCTATATTTATGTGTTGTGTGTGCGAAGTAGGTCTGCCTAGGAAAAAGGTATTAAGTGGCTAACCTATCTCTTATTGGGTATTAAGTGGTTAGGATTGAGTTAATTCCCAAGGTTCACTCCTTGTAGAGTTGTAATGGTAACGATTACCGTTACTATTGTGCGAATAGTGTTACCATACCGGTGTCATCAGTAAATCAAAAATGTTTACCATTACCTTTACCGATATTGTCGGTATATCGAAACTTTGGTTATCGTTTTTGTCGATAACAGTAAATTACCGGTAATTAAAACATTAGAAATGTTGTAGTGTTTTTTAAAATCAAAGATTCAGCACTAAGCTTGGCTACATTAGCAACAACGTACATTAAGCTAAAAACACTACTTTACAAGCCAATACCTGATTAGTTTCTCAATATCATTAACGAGTAAAACATAAAATACAACATAAATTTACAAGAACCGAAGGGCTAGAACATTATAAAAATCATACGAAATAATAGAGAACAAACGGGGCCGCATAATTACTGGATTAAGTAAATAATACACTTTTGTAGCATAACATTTGTTAGGAAACCTGATTGAAGGATTGAATTGAGCTTTGTCATTCTAGTCTGCAAATGATCCAAAAAGTGAAAACAAAGTTAAACATGAATTACTATGATAGTCTATTTGCCGGAAGCATGAAATTAGAATTGTAAGAAAAATACAAGTAGCATAACTGCGAACAAACATGAAACACTACTGAATAGTGGAGATGTTCAGTAACCTTTTCCCATATCAAAAATCAATTTTTTTTGTTAATAAATAAAACATGTGAGTTTTATTTTTTTCCGAACAAAAGAAATATTGAAATCGATTACTACTTATGTTTATACTAATTTGTTACTGTCATCCAACACGCACTTTCTATGTTCTTCACACATACAATGTTTAAACTATTGGCTCACTAGTACTAATAGCCCTAAATTGAATTTTTAATTAACAGTTATAAGTTAGATCGAACCAAAACAAACGAAAAAGTAATATACAATTAGATTACCAGTTGCAAGCGCCACCTTCCATTAATTTCCCCCTTTTATTTCTCTTTTCTAGTATAACTGAACATGAATGAGAAGAAGAAAGTTGGAATAACGACGATGACCAACGACCATAGATGACGAAGAAAATTGTTTAAAAATATTAAGAGATAATTATTGTGTATGGGTTTAATTCTGTATCACAATTAAAACCCTAAGAATTGAAATGGAGGGTGGCACAAATCTAAAAAAAAACATGAATCCAACAGCCTAAATGTTGTATGTATAATAATTAAAATGCAAATTATTGGTAAATTACCGATACCGACAGTTTAAAGGAAAACTTACCGCTGTTTTGACCACCCTGAACGGTAATATTACCGTTACCGAACCGTTAAACATCGGTATATCGTTTTGTCGTGTTATTGGTAACCAACTGGTCGGTAACGGTAATTTTATAGATACCATAACAGCCCTAACTCCTTAATTCATAACCTAAGTCATTGGGCTGCCCTTGAGAAGTAAATGGTTGTTGGTTTCGCCTTTCTCCTATAAGGTATTAAATAGTCCTAATAAACGATAACATGTGAGGGGTAGTTCAAGAGTAATGTCCGCTTCTTATCTAGGAGGCTAGTAAGGGCTGTCCTAGGGATGGATTATGCATACATGTCCTAATGAATCACCGTCTAAAGGAAGTATTAAGTGGCTAGGAGTTCACCCATAGGGACAGCTAAATAGTAACAAGAGGTTTGCCAGGGGGTTCTTCCTATAAGAAGCCCTGTTCCTGACCCATAGCCTGGTATTATCAAGCTGTTACTATTTCTCTCCCTATTACAGAGCTCACCTATAATGTATTAACATTAGAAAGGGGTCTTAAGTGGCATGGGGTCCGCCAATGGGTATCAAGTGACTAGAGAGGTGTCCGCCCTAAACAAATATGGTATTAAGTGATCGTAGGATGGTGTCCACCTTAATTTAATTTTGGGGTATTAAGTGACTGTTAAGATGTCTGTCCTATATGTTTGCCTTGTGTTTTTATTACGAAGACATAACATGAAAAGTGAAAACTGCCAATTATAAGGAATAGCTTTCTTAACTTACTTATATTTTAACCACCATAACATTATGTTTTGACCTCCCTCATCTTAACATTAATAATATAATAGGTGAGATAGGTTTTTATGGATTGTGGATGATCTCTTGGAGGATGATCCCTTTAAAGATCTACTTATTGTGGTTATTGTTTATTTACTACTATTGTTATGTAACTGGGATGAATAATAATGATGTACCATGTAGATTGAGACATGTCATGTTTCTAAATTGTGGTTTTTAATAATTGGTACATCTTATATTTATGTTATTACAATTTGTCCCGTCCGCTATATGAGCTCTGATTTCCATTTTAGATTGCTCTATATATCTGTTTAAGTTAATCCTAATGGGAACCAACGATCTGTTTAGAGGGGCTCTAAGTTCCGATGGTCCTTTTATGGGTCGGAATTTAGCCCATTCTGTGTGGGTTGTTACATTTGGTATCGGAGCATAAGTTACCCGATTATGGGAAATATACGTATGAGAGACGTATTTGTTATTTGAAAAGGGTTTTCAAAATTATATATGTATATATATGAAGTATACAACGAAACGTACACGACTATACTAGGCAATTTTATCCTTCTTCTTGAGCCTTGATACTATCGTAGGAAGTCCACTAAAGGTTTTTCCTTTTTCAAATAGTAGGTATGGTCGACAATTAGCCTAAACAGAGAAGCCAGGCAAGGCCTCATTACTAGTCGGAATGGTTCTAGCAGTATCTTAGGACTGTGGAACAAGTCCTTATTACTAATCCTACCTCAGGAGAGCCAGCCGCTCGGCTCGCTCAGGGGTACTCAATTTCCATCGCCTTTGTAAAGATTTTATAAGTTTAGGAGGCAAGGCCTTTTCGAGGATAGAGAACTTTATGGATGCGAAAGCTTCGATTCGAACTATAAGAGGATTTTTAAGGCTACTCAATGGGAAGACGAATTAAACCATAGGGTAGCTGCTGGCACATGAAAGGAGAGGCCCTGGAGTAGTGGAACCCAATCTCCTAAGAGAACATTGGCAGAGTATTTACTTGGGTAGATTTTAGGACCCGTTTTGACAATAAATTCCTAAATAATGCAGAGAAGACCCTATAGCTAGAAATGTTTATCCATCTAAAGAAAGGAGAAATGGAGTTGAAATAGTATGTGGCAAAGTTTATTGAATTATCTAAGTTTCGCAGGGGTTCGTGGATACCCCAATGGATAAAGACCTTAGGTTCGTAAAGCGGTTGAATTCGCCATTGAAGGAGATGCTTTTGGCACAAGTTACTTGTGGAACTACATTTGATGCTTTTGTTGAGGTAGCCATCTTATATTTTGCTGAAAACGTTAAAGAAGTTAAGACAAATAATAAAGGAGAATGTACTTCTAGTGATGGGAAGAGTAAGAAAATAATTACTGGCTTAGGAAGAAGAAGGGTGGTAAATTCAAGAAGGAAGCAAAGATTTGTTCTAGGTGCCATAAGAAAGGGTACGAAGCGAAGGACTAAGTCATAGTTTAAAGGGAAATGCCCCAACTCAGTTTGAACTACCCTATTCTTCTTTAACAACAAGTTATACGTATTCAAGGATCTGTGCTAAAACATCTACAATCAATCCTCTATTCCTTAGATCCAATCACAGTGAGTTTATGTTGCTTTGAGATATAAACACTTAAAAAGTAATATTCACATGTTTATAAGTTTGGATATAAGCCTATGCCTGTTAGTAATCTGAATCATAACTGATATACCATTAC
This sequence comes from Allium sativum, assembly GCA_030737875.1. Taxonomy (NCBI): domain Eukaryota; kingdom Viridiplantae; phylum Streptophyta; class Magnoliopsida; order Asparagales; family Amaryllidaceae; genus Allium; species Allium sativum. Next base: position 979,868,815 of record CM060913.1, on the reverse strand, counting down.
TTGTATACTTGTATAACTAATTTACTGCTTAATTATCATATGCCTGTTCATGATATCCCTATCATGTTAGTTTGCCTAATCTTGCCACCGTATGCCTATTCTGTTAGTTTGCCTAGTCATGTCACCGTATGCCTATTCTGTTAGTATGACCAAATCTACCATCATATGTCAATTTTATTTACTATGCCTATTCTTGTTCTCTTCTCCCCCACTTTCTCTTTTTGTTTTTATAGCCAGGCTACCTTCGAGCCTAGGCTTATCGCTGAAATATGCAAGCGCACGAAATTGGGAATGGTTGGGAAAGATAAGTTGGGGGCATAACTTATGTTGTAAATCATGATTGGGATTTAGGAGCATAATCTATACCTTGATCTAAACTATAATCTGGGTCATAACTTGTATCGTGAATCAAACGGGGATTTGGGGCATAATAAACATGAAAATTGGTTAGTAATGAACATGCCTATATTTACAGCAACTAGAAACTGTAACCGCATGTAGACACGAGGTTAGATTTCACTTGTGGTAGAAGTCTGTCCGGAACCGCCCGACATGTCCAACGTACATAAGTGGTTAATCTAATATGAGGGGTCGAGTGCATAAATGTACACATAATGGTGCTAAGACACAAGGTTAAGTCCGACTTCCGGTAGAAGTCTGCCCAGACCCAACCGGCATATCCAGCATCCACAAGTGGTAGACTTAATATGAGAGGTCTAATGCATTAATAACCATAAATGATTGAATGGTAATAAATTTGTAATACTTAACTTGTCTAAATTGGTGAGGGTTACATGAACCTGTCAACCTAAGTAGGGGTTAAGTAAACTTGCTTGAATCAATGAGAGGGTTAAGTTAATCTTGTTAAATATGTGGGGACGGGTTATACATAACCCGACAAACTTAACCTGTTGGGGTTACGCAATCTTGTTAAACTGGTAGGCATAACCTGTTGAAATCCTAGTATTGGGGATGCAAGCCTAAGGGTAAGCTTGTATCATCCAGTGTGTGGGGCCCGTATTAGTCAGTAACTTATCTTGGTATCAAACGGAGAACCCCAAACTAGGTCGGGGTCAGGGCATGCTACTGAGTTGGTTGTAAGAGGTCCATCTAAAGGATGGTGTGGGCGGCGCATTCCGACGGGATCCTATGTGTGCATGGGTCCGGATTCCAGGGAGGATGATAAGGCATCGTGACACCTGTAAATATGGTTGTACCTCTTGTAGACAACGGGGTTGCCACTATAGGAAATGGTACATCCTACTGTGGGGCCAGCACAGGGTATCTACGAGTTAGGGAGTCGATCAATTGGGGGTAGTAATTAGGGTGCATCTAGTCTTTCTTATTTAGGAGCCCGTTAATATCGTTAGGGGTAACACCCGTCAATTCTGTTGGGCTACCCGTTATTGTATGGGGTAAAACCTCTCACTAGATGCATCTAAGTCTATTAGCCTGTACATGTTGGGATCATCTTGTTCTGTTATACTAGTATTGGTGCAGAGAAAAATATTAGCGAAGCGCAATATATTCTATTATGTTTGTCTTGCTTACCTTATTATACCTGCCTTATGACACTGTTATCTTCCCTTTCTAGTTTATATGCCTGCCAAGATGCTTCTTTCACTTATTAATATGCTAAAAGTAACTAGAATCACCATACTTTATGTCTGACCCATTTTGTTTCCTCTTCTCTCTCTTCTGTTCCCCCCCCAGGTTCTCAGGTTGGGAATACTCAAGCCTGATTAGGATTCTTCTTTAATTCTGCTTGGAGCTGCTTAGATGTACCTCTTCATTTCATGTCTTCTCTACTATGGCTATATTTTGGGGATTATGCTCTTTTTATCTATTATTGTACTTTGATGATGATTTTGGTACAAGACGGAAGTTTTATGTTGATGTAATGAATTTTCAGTATTTCAGACTTATTATGTAATTGGGTTTGGACCACAAAGCTTTTCTATTTAATAAAGTTTTAATTCCACTGTTATTTTATATATGTCTCGTGATGTTTCTGTTTCTTTTTACCTTTAATGCTCCATGAAACTTAATGCATTCTGATAAAGAGTGACAGTAGCGGACGCGGGGAGTCACATATTACCTCTGAGGAATGTGGTTCATTTTGGATCTGTCAAGAAACTAGTGCCAAGGTTTGTAGTGTCTTTGCCCCTAATGGAAAGGATAGGTCAAATGGCCTATAGAGTGATGCTACCAGAAAGATTAGCGGGTGTTCGTGATGTTTTCCACATTTCTCAGTTGCGGAAGTGTCTGCACGGTATAGTCGAGGTAGTTGGGCCAAGTATGCTTGAGGAAGTAGAGGCGGAACGGGAGGCGACAGTTAGACGAGTTCCTACCCGTATTCTTGGATCAGAGGTTAAAAAGCTTTGCAACCGAGAGGTCAAGTTGATGAAAATTCAATGGGGAGAAGACCACGAAGATGCAACTTGGGAGACTGAAGACAAGATTCGCGCTTCATACCCATTTCTTTTCAAGAGCATGTCCTTAACTTCTTTTTCCAAGCTTTTATTCATACTTGTTTCTATCATTCAAGTATATCCTATTGATCAAATTTTCTACCTTTAGGTAGGGAACCAATGGATGTTAACATATGTCTGAGACATGTTATGTTTGATGGATGTAAGTGAATGCTAGTGTTTGCCCGTGGATGCTTATGGATGCATATATATATACACACACACATTAGACACTAGATTGGCTCAATCACTCTCATATTGCATATGGATGTGTGAGCATTTTTCTTTTTATGGATGGAAATGGGTGTATCATTACATGAATGTTGCATTTGGATGGATGATTGTGCATACGTATAACATTTGCATGATATACTAGGACTGATTGCATACATGTTGGTTTCAGGGCACTAACATACATTGCATTAACAAGGTCGACTGAATCAGTAGACCGACTGATCTTTCACATTAGTATTGGAACAGATACACACATCTTTGCATATGTTCATATAAGCATTAGAAATATTTTAAGGACAATGGGTGACTGTGATTGATGGATGAGTAGATGATTGATGGATGTTAGGATATACACTCTTCTTAACATGGAGATTTCGGGGATGAAATCCTTTATGTAGGGGAGAATGTAACACCCCGTAATTTTAATAAGAAGGCTATAATGATAAACTAAAGAATACGTAATCAAATATTAGGAATTAGGTAAAACGGATTGCACCATTGCATTCGTCTCAGAATTCTGCTTAAGATAGACTCCAAGTGTGCATAAAATGGACAATGTAGGAAGAAGTTATTAAGCTTGAAAGTTTGTATACGTATAAGAGAAATATAAATAAACAAATCAAGTCCATAAAATTCAAAACAGTTCAAAAATCAAGTGGGGATAGGACCGGGAATTGGACCCGTTGGGGGTCGACCCACTCAAGGGGGTGTCGACCCTAGGGCCGGCCCTGAGGTCGACCCACCAGAGATCCATCCAGGCTCATTTCTGAACCTGGACTTGTTTCTGAAGGAGATTCATTGGCAGTAGGCCGTAAGTAGGACCTCATTTATATTGTTTTGACACATCAAAAGCAATGAAGAATGAGATGTTGCCCTTGATTGGATTGAGTTAGCCTATTTTGCTTCAACAACAACTTATATGCATACAACTAATTCTTCTGCAAGATCTGCTTATTATCCTATGCTCTTTAGATCCAGTCCCAGTGAGTTCATATTATTTTTTGATATAAACATTTAACAAGTAATCCTGACATGTCTATAAATCTAGATCTAAACCTATGCATTTTAAGAATCAGATTCATACCTAAACAGATCTGCCATTACATATACACCTGATCTACTGTTCAGTTCTTATATGCCTATTTCTGTTATCATGTGCCTGTTCTGTTATTATTCCTATTTCTTTTCTCTTCTCTCACTTTTTCCCTTTTATTTTTATAGCCACGTTACCTTCGAGCCTAGGCCTATCACTAAAATATGCGAGCGAACGAAATTGGGAATGGTTGGGAAAGTTAAATTGGGGCATATCTTGTATTATAAATCATGACTGGGATTTAGGGAATAACTTATATTGTGATATATGACTATAATTTAGGGCATATCTTATATTGTGAATTATGACATGAGGGTTGGGGGATGTAATAGATTAAGCAGAACATGTAATGAAACTGTAATACTTAACCTGTTTGAATCGATGGGGGGGTTATATGAACATGTTAAATTATATAGGGGTTAAGTAAACTTGTTTGCATCTATGAGGGTTAATTAAATATGTTAAATCTGGAGGGGTTATACGAACACGATAAACTTAACCTGTTTTATATGTTGGGGTTATGCGGGCTTGCTAAACTGTTAGGGTAACCTGTCAAAATCCTAGTAGTAGGGGATACAAGCCTAGGGGCGGCTTGTGTCATCTGTTGCGTGGGACCCGTATTAGTCAGTAACACATACTGGTATCATAAGAGTACCCAAAACCAGGTAGGAGTCGCAGAATGCTTACTGAGCAGATTATAAGAGGTTCATATGGGAAAAGGTATTCTAACAGCGCGTTCCGACGGAGTCATGTGCGTGCACGGTTCCAGATTGTTTAGGGATAATAAGATGCTGTAACACTAGTAGATACGACTGTATCTATATGGGGGTTTCTACTTTAGGAAGTGATACATCCTATTGTGGGGCCAACACAGTGTATTTACGGGATAGGGAGTCGATCGATTGAGGGTAGTAATTAGGGTACATTTAGTCCTACCTGTTTAGGTGCCCGTTATTTATGGTTGGGGTAACACCCGTTATTTATGTTGTGGTAACTGTTATTACTATTTGGGGTAAAACCTGTTACTAGAAGTACACCTAAGTCTACCATTATGTTTTTGTTTGGATCATTCATATTTGTTATACTAGTATTGGTGCAGTGAAAAGTAGTTGAGAAGCGTAATCTATTCAGTTCATCCTGCTTATCCTGTTTAGTCTGTTACACTTATCGTATGATACTATTATCTCCCATTCAATTTATATGCCTGTCATTGTGCTTTTACTTATTTATATGCTAAAAGTAACTGGACTCGTCAGACTTTATGTCTGACCCGTTTTGTTTCCTTTTTTCTCTATTCCTCCACCCCCTCAGGTTCTCAGGGTGGGAGTGCTCAGGCTTGGTTATGATTCTCTCCTCTGTTTCTGCTTGGATTTTGGATTTGCTTCAATGTACCAGTTTGACTATTCGTCTACTCTGTTATGGATCTTTTTGGGGACTATGATTTTTTATTACTGTACTCTAATGGTTTTAGTACAAGGCAGATACTTTTATTTAATGTAGTTGGTTTTCAGTATTTTAGACTGATGTAGTAACTGGATTTTGGACCCCGATGTTTTCTGTTGGATAATAAAGTTTTGAATTTCCACTGCTATTTTATATCTGTTTTGTGATGTTTATGTTTCTATTTACCTATAACGCTTCACGGAACTTAATGCATTTTGTTAAAGAGTGACATTAACGGACGTGGGGTGTCACCCTGTTTATGAGGAATTTACGAAAACCTTAAACTTAAATGATCTACTATATGAATCACACACACCAGAGATGATCACGAACACAGAATCAGTCAAAAATCCAGAAACATATAAATATAAAATGTAGAAAAGGAAAGAACACACCAGATTTAATACTCGTTCAGATTAATCCTATGTTCGGTCCCACACAACGCTGGATTACGTAGAGTTTTATTATTATCAATATCCAAATATAACCCCTTGATTTCACGACTACAGGGTTAATAACGCTCCAAACACCCTTGGTTTCACGGCTACAAGGTTAACACCGCTCCCTTTCCTTGATTTCAGGGCTACAAGGAACACATCCTTTCCCAAATGATTACAACTGCCCTAGAACTCTTCAATAAGACTTTCAAATTGATAGTAGTAGATAGAGATTGATAAGAGATTAAGTTTTATATAATTTGAGTAGAAATCGGCAAAGTATAAGTGTAGAAATCATGAAAATGATGTATTTTAATGTTGGTATGAAATGGGGTGAAGATGGAGAAGAAGAATAATAATAAAATTCGTAATCAGCCTCTATTTATAGCATTTCAATGGTTGCAACGTTTCATAAATGTTACAAATAGTGAAAAGACACTTCCTTTGAAAATTAATAAAACGACACTTGTATGTCTACATAGGCATAAATGTATGTCGACATATGTCTTGCATTTTGATATTTAAAACTATTTTTCAAGTGTTTAAACATATATATTATTTTGGAAATTCTTGAATTAAAACTTAGTACTATATATGAATATCATAAAGTGTAAAATCATATGAAATCATAATAATATAATATATAAACGTATTTTTAAAGCTACAAGATTTAAACTATATAAACTTATATACATAATTTTTATAAACCTATATGTTTGAAATCATAAGTAAGATAATATTTTGAAATCATTTAGAAATTAATTTGAAATCAGGATTTGAATTTTGAAAACAGAATTTGAAATTTGAAAATCAGAATTTGAACCTGGAGTGTTATTCAGAGTCTTACATACAAACTTGACTCTATTACAATATTTTTCTTTAACTCTTGATAACTTGATAACTCATGAGTCTTAAATCTCTCTTGAATCTTGAATCTCTTGGAACTCTAAAACTGTACAGTCTTCAGTATTTAAGTCTAGTATATAAACCCTGCATACACACACACACACACACATATATATATATTTTAGATAGAAATGTTAATATATATTTTATAGTCAATTAATAATGATGATTTAAATAAGGTTGTTGTCATCAAAACTCAATTCTCCAACAATCTCCCCCTTTTTGATGATGACAACCTTGATTTATATAATGTTCATACCTATTCATACTTTTATATCTGGCCCTTCGATTACTACCCCTTTCACCATGAGTCCTATATACTCCCCCTTAAACTAAGTCTAACTAGTACTTATTTTATAATTTCTCCCCCGTTGTCATTAACAAAAAGTAACTCTTAAATATACACTATCTAAACCCATAAACAACTATAACCTATATCTATCTATATATTCTAAGATTATAATACTTATACTAGTATACATAACTCCCCCTAAATTTATGTCCATATTATCCTAATTCCATAACAAATTTAATCAATCCAAGTATTGTAATCAATATTTACAAATGTTTCAATCCATATGTATACAAGTTTCAAATCCAATTCAAACCATGCAATATTTACAAGCAAGTTCAAACAAATTTAAATCAAACAAACTAACCGAACAATTCATGCCAAACAATTCAAATATATCTTGGAACTTCCACCCATTCGTCTTTTCCAAAGATTGGATCTTTCTTGATGTCCTTCCAGTCTTCTTCTTTGGTGAGTGGTGCTTTGTTGTTTTCATCTCTGAAACGGGAAGAGATTGACCAATGAATTACGTCAAAGTGTTTCTCTTAATATTCAACCATTTTCATCTGGATCAATTCTAGAAGATGTTGATTGAGAAGTACCATAGAAAATATTTTTTTGAAAGATTTGAATATTTCTTCAAAATTTTCACTCAAACTGTGTATTGGATTTGCCATAATTTGATATTATAGAAAAGAATGATTTTGAGAAGATGGAGCAAGGTTAAAATAAGTTTTTGTGGAAGAAGGAGGTATTTATAGGGTCATTAATTCATTGGAATTGAATAGACATTAGTTGGTTATTTAAATTTTAAAATTTGAACAAATTTGAAATTATGGCAGTTATATGTCGATATAATTAAAAATGTATGTCGACATACATTAGTAACTTTTTGGTTATTTTTAATTTTTAGTTAATCCTTATTATATTATTTTCATTTATTCAATTCTAATGTGTTTTTATGATAAATTAAAGATTGTTTTGATAGAAATAAGCATTGTCCATTACTACTTAAAAGCGAATACTTCTAACTAATATAAGACACTAAATACAAGATTCAAAACCAAATATAAGCAAATACGAAAGATAACATAAAGTAGATAAGCTTAGATTTCATCTGATGATGGGGAGGAAGATTATATTCCAAGTTTTCTTCCTATTTTGCCAATGAACTTAGACATTTTGGTAAGAGTCTTCTTGATTTTGTTTGGTTTTTGGCTAACTTGGCTTGATTTTGAACAAGCATTTCTTTGATATTATCTAGTATTAGATGAACACTGTATACTTTCCAAAGAAGTTTCTTTTTCTTCGATATCCATAGGAATTTCTTTTTCTTGTTGTCGCATTCGAGCTTGTTTATCTTCGAATATTTCATAAGGCTTAAAGGTGATTGGAATTTGCATAAGATGTATTACGCCTTTCTTAACACAATTTTTTCTCCTTTGACATCCACTCCAACGTATTTAAAAATTCGAGTAAGTTAAACTCCATAATAAAGAGTGTTTTCTCTTGTGGACATTTCTTTGGGCTTAAATTCTTTTAAAATCATATCGGCCCAATTGATGTCATAGACACCAATAGTAGAAAAGAGAGTTTTTTGAACTTTGATGGTTGGGTTGTTGAAATTTCCGGAACGAGGAGTGATGGTATGTTGAAGGAGGAGGTTGATGATTCTTACTTTTGGGCGGAAAAAGGAATTTTTGAATTCCAAGTGAGCAACACTTTCAAATATGTGATGAAAGGTTTCCAAATCCATTTCATTGATTTCAAATTCAAAAAATTTGGAACCCGTACTCTTACAATTCAAGATATTACCCAAAATTTCACAATCCAAAATGATTTGAGTGCCTTTTGCTCTACTCCATATTTGAATTTCATCTCCTTCGTAAAATCTACGATTTAGATTTGCATTGAACATTTTGACTAGACTAGGATAACATACTTCATTGTTATCACGTGAATCTATTAGACTCAGAACTGCATTTGGATTGAAATGAGAATGAAGATTGTAAGATGGAAAATCTTAAAAGATGGCGAAGCCTCCCGTATTGACTTTTCCATTTGTTATGTAGTCAACATAGGCATTTTGCTTCTTTATCATTGTAGAGATAACCTTTGATGGTTTTGATTAATCTCATTGTTTAAGGTGCGCTTGAAGAAGCCATTAAAGAGTTGTTTTTGAAGCATATAGATATGAATAAAGTTGTTTGAAATTTGAATCAAAGGTAGAGAGAATAAGACTGAGTAGATAAATAAATAGAGATTAAACGGGAACAACTTTTCTGAAATCAATGACAACTTTTCAGTCCTTGGGAGTTGGTGAAAAGTTGAGGGAAGTTTGGAAATTCAACTTTTGAAATTCAAAATTTGAATTTCATTTCCTGGCCTGTATGTCGACATGTCTATTTATGTATGTCGACATACATGTTGAATTTCAAAGGACAAGTTGTTTTTACTTTTGGTTTTATTATATTAATGTTTTATATTTCACATTTATTATTTCCTGAATTAATGTTAATCATAACAAACATCTAAAATTTATTTTATTATTATATTTACTATTTATTACTTTATTACTATTATTTTGGATTTCAAAATTTAAATTTTAAATTTCAAGTATGTATTTTAAAATCTAAATTTCAAATACAAACAAGGGAATCAAACAAAACATCTATTCATCCAAATCAACCAAAAAAATTAAAAATTAATTAAGGTGCACTTGGTTTTTAGATCCATTTCTTTGATGTTTTCTGAATTCTGAATTGTTGTGAAACATATGTTTGAATTTCCGGTGTCTGGCTCTTTATTACTTGATGATGAATCTGAATCATCTAAAGTTGTCGCATATGCCCTCTTTCTTTCCTTTGACGAATTACTATTGTCTGTTTGTTGATTTGATTTATCTGGATATGGACACATTCTCTTTATATGGCCGGGTTTGTTGCAGTTATAACATTGATTATCATTTCTTCCCAAACTCCCTTGATTATTTCTCCTTTTATATCTCAGAAATTTTCTAAAATTCCTTGTCATTAAAGCAGTTTCTTCATCATCCTCACTGCTTGAGTCAGAACCATTTGTTGCTGCTTTGAATGCTATAGATTTCTTTTCTGTGGGCTTATTTTCCCTTCTTTTCTGTAGTTAAACTTCAAATGACCTCAAATTCCCAATTAACTCCTCAATCTTCATTTCACTGACATTATTGGCCTCTTCAATTGCCAATGTTTTTTGATCCCGTTCTGGAGTAAATGAACAAAGTATTTCTCTGACTTGGTCTTCTTTTGAATATGTTTTTTCCCAATGCTATTAGTGAATGCACGATCTCTTGGAATCTGTAATACATATCGCAGATAGATTCACTCTCACTCATTTTAGATAACTCAAACTGATTAATTAGCAGATATCTTTGTCTATTTAACTTTATTGGTACCTTCATGAGTAATTTGCAATGTTCTCCATTTTCATAAGCGGAATTACAAGCTAACACTCTATTAAATTCATTTCTATCTAATGAATAGAACAACATATTTATGGCTTTAGAACTACTCTGTGCAACAGCCTTTTGTTCATTAGTCAGTTGTCCAAAATTAGTAGTGAGTTCAATATATTCTATCTATGTACTATTCCATGCATCTAATCCTACTGATTGTAAATATATTTTCATTTTACATCCCTAATATGAATTATTACCGCCACAAATAGTGGTGGTTTAATAGTGGACTGACCCTCTACAAAAGAACTATTATTACCAATGTTGGTTTCCATTTATTATTTTCAAAAGTTAGATTATGAACTTTTTGAAAACCAAGGCTCTGATACCAATTGTTAGGGATTGCGGAATGCAGATCTTAAGGCAAAACAAACACCAGATGGGGGTGAATAGTGTTTATGAGGAATTTATGAAAATCTTAAACTTAAATGATCTACTATATGAATCACACACACCCAAGATGATCATGAACACAGAATCAAACACAAACATAGAAACAGATAATATAAAATGCAGAAAAGTAAAGAACATACCGGATTTTATACTGGTTCATATTACTCCTACAACCACTCCCACGCAATGCTGGATTGTGCAGAGTTTTATTATTATCAATATCCAAGTACAACCCCTTGATTTCATGGCTACAAAGTTAATACCACTCCAAACACCCTTGATTTCACAGCTATAAATTAACACCGATCCTTTTCCTTGATTTCAGGGCTACAAGGAACACACACTTTCCCAAACAATTCCCAAATGATTGCAACAACCTTAGAACTCTTCAATAACACTTCCAAATTGATAGTAGTAGATAGAGATTGAGAAGTGATGAAGTTTTATATAATTTGAGTAGAAATCGGCAAAGTATAAGTGTAGAAATCAAGAAAATGATGTATTTTAATGTTAATATGAAAAGGGGTGAAGTTGGAGAAGAAGAATAATAATAAAATTCGAAATCAGCTCTATCTATAGAATTTCAATGGTTGCAACATTTCAAAAACATTACAAATAGTGAAAAGACACTTCCTTTGAAAATTGAAAAAGTGATAGTTGCATGTCGACATAGGCATAAATGCATGTTGACATATGTCTTGCATTTTGATTTTTAAAACTATTTTTCAAGTGTTTAAACATATATATTATTCTGGAAATTCGTGAATCAAAACTTAGTAATATAGATGAATAACCTAAAGTGAAAATTGTGTGAAATCATAATATATATTATATAAGCATATTTATAAAGTTATAAGATTTAAACTATATAAACTTATATACATTAAAAATTTATAAACATATATGTTTGAAATCATAAGTAAGATAATAGTTTGAAATCATTTAGAAATTAATTTGAAATCAGGATTTGAATTTTGAAAATTAGAATTTAAACCTGGAGTGCTATGTAGAGTCTTACATATATACTAGACTCTATTACTATATTTTTCTTGAACTCCTGATATCTTGATAACTTGATAATTCATGAGTCTTGAATTTCTTGAATCCTGAATCTCTTGGAACTCTAAAACCGTACAATATTCAGTATTTAAGTCTTATATACAAACCATATGTATATATATGTATATATGTGTATATATATATATTCTAGATAGAAATGTTAGTATATATTTTATAATTAATTAATGATGATGATTGTAATAAGTTTGTTGTCATCCAGACTCCATTCTCCAACAAAGTGTATGACTATATGTTCAGCTCCAGCTATCCAGAGGAAGCCAGCTAAACCTGAATACAAGGTTGTCCGTGTAGAAAAAGGGGGCACCCGAGTTTGAAAGTGAAACAAACTACGAGTCAGTCATGGGACTGGTATCAGAAATCTACTCAACACATTCAAAATATGGCTAATCACAGGACCACGCCACTATCGTGGAACGGGTTTACTCCATTGGATTGCCAGTGCTTTAAAAACAAATCATTCCTTTAAAACATCGCAATGCTTTTTATCAAAATGAAGCCATTATAAGACTCAGTTCCCATCACACAATGCAACGCAAACCGGAGGATAAAGTTTTACCTTATAAGGGCCAAAATATGATTGATACGAATAAAACAAAAGCATTTGATATTATTACAGTGTTTATATGTTTCAAAAACAATTTCAATCATAACTATCAATCATAGACGGCATGGGTACCATATATCATGTCGCCATATATATATATATATATATATATATATATATATATATACAATCAAAACCGCATGATGTCGTATTTGGAAATTGGATTTCCGTCATGAACCAAGGCAAAAGATAGTCCTTACCGAATTCGAGACGCTCTAGCCCGCCCCTCAGGATCAGAGCTCGAGTGACCCTTGGATCGTCAGGGCCAGTCCACCGATGTGGATTAAAATTCCTGAACAATGCGTTTCCCCGCCCTATGGGGCGTAAACGAGCCAACAAATGACTCCATCGGACCCGGATCGTCCGATCTAACCGAGGCGCCTCGCAACATCAACAATCACATAAGTCAAACTCGTCAGGGCGTGTAAAACCACTGACGCCACTTCTAACTAGAAAGAAACGCATGTCCTCCCTGAGGTCCTTTCTCCCATTTCTGGTTCATACCGGGTGTGAGGCTCGCGATTTCACGTTATACACAAAGCTATGCCATACAGGCGGTGCTTTGATCATCTCCACAAGACTTTGCTTTTCAACAGAAGCCCTGTTCATTTGCCACTTAGGCATGCCACACTAGCGATTCATGCCCTGCGACTGATGTCCATCGATATACAACCTCTGAGCTCGTGCGTTTCAGAGAAGGGAGTTAAGCAAAAGAATAAATTCTCCACCGCCAAACAAATGTATATTTAACAGAGATCAATCAATACAGAATAAAATCCAATGTCAGACACACAGTCCATTTACAAGTCCGTTCTTGGTCTGAACGAAACCGGAGGCACTAAATACCTCGCAAACCCATCGATCACCACGTACGTCTGGACGATCACCACTCATTATCCATATTTCGGGATGCCTCCCAATCAGGACCTCGGTTACCATCCAAACGAGGTGAAGATCTTCGGTCTTCTACCACCGTCTTCATCTTCGATTTCTTATCATCGATTCAGTTATTCAGAATGGGATAAACCCGGTCTTTCTGAGCAACTCGCGTATGGAATAAACAAGTGCAACACTAACATACACACGCATCATTTCATTTCATCAGTCACTAACTGTCAATCAGTAAGAGAACGATTTCCCAAATATTAACCCCGAAGGCCGAAACCAACATCAGATCAACACCCGAGAAACCATTCGACTTAGCCAACCTTCAGTTATTTTCTATATTTCACATCCATATCGTTTATAATATTTTATAACGATTTATCGCTATTTTTATTAATTTTAAAATAGCCAATTTATTCAAAATGACGCTTCGGGCCATAACGCGACCGTGGCGCTGTTTTTCTTCAGATTTGATTTACACATATATGAAAATATAACCGTTGGATCTTCACACAATTTACATCATTAGAAATATCTTTTCAAAACGAATCCAACGGTTCCAGTTTCGGGAAAATCCGACGGTCGGATCTCCCGGTATAATCGTTTGAAGTTTCGATTTCAAAATACGAACTACAGCGTCGTTATTCGATTAAATAAATATATATATATATATATATATATATATATATATAATCGTTTCTGGCGCTGTTTTTCTTCAGATTTGAATCAAACATTCCAGACAATCCAACCGTTGGATTTTTACAAAGTTGGTGCCGTTGGAAAGATTTTTGCAAAGCGAACCCAACGGTTGCGATTTCAGAAAATCCGATGGTCGGATCTTCGGGTATAATCGTTGGAAATCACGGTTTCAAAATTCGAACTACAGTGTCGTTATTCGATATATTTTAATTCTATTTATATATATATATATATCGATTCTTCGATTTCAAAGCTATATTCTTTTCATACATTTGATAAAAATGATATTTTTATCTAACTGTCTTCTATTTCAACACTTCACTATATTTTACAATTCATGTATATAATAATAATGTGATTTTTATTGTAAAACAGTTCATTTCAAAACACCATTCTTTTATATAGTTCATATAGGTAATAAAAATAGGATTTTTATTTTAAAACAATTTCTTTCAAAACAAGATTATTTTATACAGTTCATATAGATGATAAAAATGTGATTTTTATTATAAAACAATTTATTTCAAAATATGAATACCATTCAACACATGAATTTCAATTCAACGAATGAATATCGATTCAACACATGAAGATTTTCTATAGTTTATGTATATAGATAAAAATGTGATTTTTATATTTAAAACACGAATACCATTCAACACATGAATTTCAATTCAACGAATGAGTTTCAATTCAACACATAAAGGTTTTCTATTCAACGAATAAATATAGTTTCAACAAATGAAAATAATTCAAACACATGAATATTATTCAAAATTCCGGCAGCATAACGGCAGGGTAGTTAAAACCGGTACCGTCCCTAGTACGGCTCCTCGCTCTACCTTAAAACCCCGCGGTTTTTGACAATGGGGATCATGCATCTAGTTCGCACGCAGGCGGCATATATATATTTATTTCATTTCCACAAACTAATCCTATGTGGTTTCAACAAAATATTTCTCAACCACAAACGGGTATTTTTCAACCACAATCAATCAATATCAACCACAAACAATCCCAATCAACCATTCGCTATCAATCAATTTTCACACCAATCACAACCAATAAATATCGTCCATGGTTTGTGGACGAGTGGCGTGTATATATATATATATATATATATATATATATATATAGCAATTCACTTCTATTTCAACACATATATAATTTTTACAACGCATACACAACTTATACATCGAACGTACAACTTATACAACGCTTATACATGAGGTGTACAACGCTTATATAACTCATACATCGACTATATAATTTATACATCGTCGTTTTCCATATTGTTTATAAATTAGAAATCTCACATTGGGTTCCACTCCACCAAAAATAGCAGAAGACTCAGAAAAATATGCGGTCTCTTCTAGAATGTAGAAGACGTCCACACGAGTCCACCATTTCCTGTTTCATCGAATTTCGCTACCGTATGAGAAAGATATGACTTTTCAAAGTTTGCAACACTTTAAAGTGTAAAAACAGTTCAAAAATCATCAGCCGTATACCTTATTTTGATGTTCAAAACTAGGTCTTAGATTTTCTTTCAATCTGAAGCACGTGATCTCGATCAGGTTGCACGACGACGTAGGGGGTGGAAGAAGCTCCACGCGCGTGGTGGTGGCTGGCGATTCGGTGGTCCCTACCGGTGGTGGCGGCGGTCGAAAGGGAGCAACTTTGAGGAGGTCGTTCTCGCAGGTGGCGCGATGGGGGGTGGTGAGACTTGGTCGGATTTGAAGAGGGGGGGAGGGGCTCTCGAACGTGGGTGGTGGCGAGGCCTGGCGTGGATGGTGGCGGCCGGAAAAGAGGAGAGAAGGTGGAAGCACGGTTCCGCCGTATATCGGGGGGAGGGGGGAAGAGAGAGAAATTCTTTTTTTTTATTCTGATTGGCCGAGAGGTTTTATAAGGGGTTTTCTGACACGACCACCAATCCGAACCCAACGACTGTCGTCCCTAGCATTTTACCCCATTCTGAACACAATGGGATATGTTTCGTAGGCCCATTCGACTGTTTCAGTCAGTTATACTTCAAATTAAAATATATAACATTCAATATTTGATTTGAACGTACATTTCAATTTGCCAGGGCCATAAACTAATTCGAAAAATTCCAAAAAAATAAACCTGGCTATATTTTGACGATACGGTCCCAACAAAACTAGTTTCGTCGAATTCTGAGACCGTTTGCAAAAAGGCCCATTTCTGGTCAATCCAATTTAACTGTAATTGACCAAAACGCATTTTCCTTTGCCACGCTCACATACTAGCTTCAAAAATTATGAAATTTGAAACCTAGCAATAACTTCACATCCCGAATCCAATAAAAGTGGTTTCGTCAAATTCCGAGGTCGTATGCAAAATGGCCAATTTCACGGGCTATATAAATTCCATAGCGACCTTTCTGAAAATTCATTTGGTCATAACTTTTGCTTTCCGCTATGAAAATTCGATTTTTCACATTCGTTAGAAAGGTTTTCACTAACAGATTTAAATATTTTTGGTTTCACTCAAATCCATTTTATTTTGCACCCGGTACAGTCCGACAAAGTTTGAATTCAATTTTTGAAACTACCGCGCCATTTCAGGCCTTGTTTATAATTATAATTAATTATATTCGTTTTCAAACGTCGATTCAAACTCACTTTTCATTGCCATTATTTAAAATATTTATTTTAAATAATTAAAATCCATTATTTTAGCCAATTTAAAATTTTTAAATTGGTTCAGATTTTCTGGGTCGTTACAATCTCCCCCACTTAAAACTTTTCGTCCCCGAAAAGGAACAAAGTCGAAATCGGTTTGATTAATCAACTCTACGTTCGATCTGGCTTCAATTCTCCAACTTTTCAGTTTCTGAGAATTTTCAAATTCTTCAAAAAATTGGCTAACACTCGGAATTTTCGAAAAATTTCGCCATAACCTCCTTTGTACGGGGAGAGGTTTGGAAATTTATTGGGTCGTATTAGGTACCCAATAAATCCTAATAAGCATACACATATTTATAGTGATATATTCTGGTGTTTACAAGGGAGCGTGTATTGATAATGACTCCAGAGAATAAATTCTCGTCACCCTGTCAAAGCCTGAGGGAGTGTTTATTTTAAATGCTCCAGAGGATAAATCCTCGTCACCTCGTCCCGTGTGGGAAATAAATAGTCCATGTGCCATATCTAACAACTAGAGAGACGTGGTTATTGTCAACTCCAGACCCGTGTGGGTTTTTTATTAATCTGGAAATTTAATCGTTACAATTTAAATAGTCCATATAAGTCATCAGTTCAACCTGTAAAATATAGTCATCGCTATACAAGCCTCTCGCTCGTATGGTAAATCTTCCACCTCGTCACACAAGCTCCAAATGCTTACGTGGTATATGATGAAGTATGCCTATCTTCCAAAAGTATGCCATGTATTGTAGTTCAAAATTAATTGTTACTATCCTATGGCGATGTTTATTATTTCACACAGAAAAACCAGCACTCCGCATCCAATGGCATTCACAGGAGTTGATATAATAAAATTTCGCATCTAACTCATTAAGGTTTACCTATTTGTCGGGCACGCAAATAAAATCTTTACTCAACAGCTAATCCATTTACCTGTTCAAACATATATAATACACATGTATATATATTTCTATTTATTTTCTAATCAGTTCAATGTGTGATTTAATCGAATAAATTCTACCATTATTCTATTGTTGATTAAATTAACTATCGTTTCAATAATTTAATTAATCAAATCTACAATCACACAACACAACCAACAATCAAATTGTTTTTAACTTTTCAAAACCATACAAATTAATTCCTATTCTCTTTTAAAATCATTCAGACTATAGAGTTAAAAGTGCACATCCATGGAAAGAAAATAACAGCAGAGTAGAGAATTAAATGGTAATGCAAAGTATGGTAAATATACCTTGCACCGGAGTCAATCAGAGATATCCACTCGGCATCTAGGATAAGCTTTCTGAATGCTCTCCTCAGTTTCCCAAGTACAATCTCACGGATCTCCACTCCATTGCACTTTGACTAAGTGAACCTTCTTGTTCCTTAGCTCTTTGGTTTCTTTGCCGATGATCTTTAGCGGCTCTCTTCTCACAGCTAATTCTGGAGTAATTTCAATATCCTGCTGAGCTGCTTCTTCCACGATCAAGTCTAGATCATGAACGTGCTTTCGAAGTTGAGATATATGAAATACATCATGAACTCCAGGCAACCAGTCAGGCAATTTGACCATATAAGCAAGAGTTCCGATCCGTTCCAGAATAGGAAACGGACCAATGAATTTGGGCGCCAATTTCCCTGTTTTACCGAATCGGATTACTCCTCTCATCGGCGATACTTTCAGATATACATAGTCGCCAACAACAAAGGATATATCTCTTCTTCTCCTATCAGCGTAGCTCTTTTGTCAGCTTTGAGCGGCGAGTAATCGCTTCTTAATAAAATCGACTTTGTTGGCAGCTTCTCGAATCATATCAGGCCCCAACACAAGTCTATTACCGGGTTCGACCCAACAAGCGGGAGATCGACACGGTCTACCATACAACGTTTCGAATGGCGACATTGTCAGGCTCGCCTGGTAACTGTTGTTATATGAGGATTCAGCCAAATGCAGATGGTCTTCCCACGATCCACCAAAATCTAGAACACAAGCCAGCAATAGATCTTCTAAAATACGATTCACCCTCTCAGTCTGACCGTCTGTCTGAGGATGATAAGCTATGCTCAAGTTCAACTTCGTTCCCAGCTCGACTTGAAACGCCTCCCAGAATTTGCTAGTGAATATTGTGTCTCTATCACTGACTATACTGAGCGGCACTCCATGTAGTCTAACTATTTCCTTGAAGTATATCTGTGCCAGACTCTGAGCAGTTCTATTTGATCTAACAGGTATGAAATGGGCGGTCTTCGTGAAGCGATCTACGATCACCCAAATACTGTCATTCCCTTTTCTGGTTCTAGGCAGACCATCAATGAAATCCATAGAAATATGTTCCTACTTCCAACCAGGAACGTCTAGCGGTTGTAACAATGCAGCCAGTTTCTGTTGGTCGCTCTTGACTAGCTGGCAAGTAGGGCATCGGCTAACATATAAAGAAATGTCCCTCTTCATCGACCTCCACCAGAAAGTGCGTTTGATGTCATTATACATTTTGCTTACTCCCAGATGGATACTAAGTTTTGACTTGTGGCATTCATCCAGAACTTCCTTTCGGAGCTCAGCAATGTTAGGAACACATATTCGACCCTTCAGCCTTAGAATCCCCTCATTATCAACCTGAAAACTCAAGGGTTCGCCCTTCTGAATTATCTCTCTGACCTTCAGAATGAAGTGATCATCCTTCTGAAGAGCAGATATTTTATCTATCAGTGAAGTCGTGATAATAAAACTGGCAATCATTTCATTCTTTCGGCTTAATGCATCGGCCACGACATTGGCTTTCCCGGGAGTGTATATAATCTTAAAATCGTATGCTGCAAGGAACTCTAGCCAACGTTGCTGCCTCAGATTCAGATCTTTCTGGGTGAATAGATACTTTAGCGACTGGTGATCTGTAAACAGTTCAAATCTCTCACCCAGAAGATAGTGTCTCCAGATTTTCAAGGCGAATACTATAGCCAATAACTCAAGAGTGACGTAGTTTTTCTCATGCGGCTTCAGTTGACGGCTAGCATAAGCAATCACTTGACCCCTTTGCATTAACACTGCGCCAAGGCCTTCTCTAGAAGCATCAGTCCAGACTTTCAAATCCTGATTGCCATCGATGATGGTTAACACTGGAGCAGTAGTTAATCTTAACTTTAACTCTTCAAAAGCCTCCTCACTTTCTGGAGTCCATTTGAATTTAGAGTGCTTCTTTGTAAGCTTCGTTAAGTTACCAGATATCTTTGAAAAGTTTTTAACGAACTTCCGGTAATAGCTAGCCAATCCGAGAAAGCTCCGGACTTCCGTAGGAGTACTGGGCTGCTTCCAATCCTGAATAGCTGTGATTTTACTTGAATCCACAACAATTCCTTCTTTAGATATGACATGGCCTAGAAATTTCACTTCATCCTGCCAGAATATACATTTGGAAAACTTTGCTTTTAATACATTCCTTCTGAGGATTTCTAACACTTGTTCCAAATGCTTTTCGTGTTCGGCCTTTGATTTAGAGAAGATTAGAATATCATCAATGAAAACCAGAACAAATTTATTCAAAACTCCTCTGAATACTCTGTTCATCAGATCGACGAAATAGGCTGGAGCGTTACATAAGCCGAATGGCATTACTAACCACTCGTAGAATAAGTCGGGACCTCTGAATGCTGTCAAAGGAACACACTCCTCGGCGATACGAAGTTGATGGAAGCCTATAGCTAGGTATATTCGTGAAAATACTTGTGCGCCATGTAATTGATCCAACAAATCATCAATCCGCGACATTGGATATTTATTCTTTATGGTCTGTTTGTTCAGATCACGATAATCCACACATAGATGTAGAGTACCGTCAGATTTTGGGACAAACACCACTGCTGCTCCCCAATCAGAGAAACTAGGCCTGATCAGACCCTTCCATACGAGCTGTCGTGTTTGATTGTATAATTCCTCCTTCTCTTTCAAGGACATTCTTCTAATAGCGTGAACTACCGGCCTTGCATTCAGAATTAAAGCAATTTTGAAATCTATTTCTCTCTGCGGAGGTAAGCGAACAACTTCCTCGAACACATCCGCATAGTTCTTGACGACAGGAATGTCTTTCACTAGGTCGGGAATATTCTCTGTGATTTCAGGGATATGTTCTATTTGGGCTGGAGAAACATTGAGAGCTGCCCAGAAGTCTTTTCTATTAGCATTCTGACCTTCACAGGGAATGGTTATATAATCACCTGATTTTATCTTCGCCTTTACGACTCTGTCGGCGCATTTAACTTCAACTTCATATTTGGTCAACCAGTCTAACCCCAAGATAAGATCAAACTCTTTAAAATTCATGACAACCGCGATGGTAGGAAACCGATAACGAGAGAAAGAAACTGGCACTCCACAAACCCAACTGAGATCAATGGAACCCCCAACCGGATTCTGGACAGTCATTGGTTCCTTGAGCTTTTTCAAATTCAAATCCAGTTTCTTAGCTGCATCCTTTGCAATGAAGCTTCGTGACGCGCCTGTATCAAGCAGTACTTTAACAGGAATGTCTTTGATAGTAAGCGTGCCTTCTAAAACATCAGCCCTTTCCTGAGCAGACGAAGATGCAGGCACTTCTGCCACTTCATTTACATGTACTGCTTCAGATTTCCGAGATAGCGGGAAGGCCTTGGAAAGATGACCAGCTTGATGGCATTGACTGCACTTTCTATTCTCCTGAAATCCCTTCTTAGGTTTGAACTTATTCTTTCTTTGTTGGTTCCAAGATTTGCAACTTATCACCAAATGACCTTGTCTATTGCAACTCGAGCACGTGGCGGTCGTTACAGGTTGGTTCCCAGGTTCAGCCCTTTTCCTCTTGGCACTGGGCTTCTTACTGACCTCTGACCTCGTACTAACTTCAGGAATATCAGTTTCCGACTCTTTTTTGTTACTAGAACTGACTTCTTCTTCGTCGCGTAACATTCCTTTCTTATGGAGATCTTCATACTGATAAGCCATGTATATCATTTCTGAAAAAGGAAGCTTCACATTCCTCATTACACTATTCTGATATCTTCTTTGCAGGCCATGAATAAATCTCAGATTTTTCCTCTTTGGATCTTGAATCAGATGAGGAGCAAAGTGAGAAAGTTCGTTGAATTTCTTATGATATTCTTGGATGGTCATATCACCTTGTATCAGATAAGAAAATTCATCACATAATCGCTCCGTCGCTTCAGGAGGAGTAAATCTTTCTAGGAAGATCTCTTTGAATCTGTCCCAGGTGATATCACCTTCGGGATTATCTTTGATGATTGTTTCCCACCAGATTAAAGCTTCTTCTTTGAGAGCCCAAGAGGCTACTAATCTTTTCTGATCATCTCTCAACAGGATACACTCAAATATTCTTTCTGCAGAGCTCACCCAAGCTTGAGTTTGAATAATAGATTCATTGCCCGAGAACTGTGCTCCGTTCAGATTTTGATATCTCTTTAATAGAGCCTCTAGATCGGGTTCTGCATTTCTCCTGTTTCTGACACTCATTTTTCTAGTACTTCTGCAAATGGCAGATCAAGTGTCAGGTCACAGAAAAGATATTTTAAAATATAGAAACACATACTTCAATGTAAATGTGTCTATCGAGGTGTAATTTCATTCTGCTTTACTCATACTAGGATATTACCGATCCAATCTGTATAGAGTTACCCGTCCTAGAACACTACTGGTTCTATTTCTGACGAGTTCGTTAATATGTTATATTCCAGAACTAAGCTTAACCAAAGCTCTGATACCACGGTGTGACGACCTCATTTCCTATACGGACGGAGATAAGGGTAATCTTTGGAATATAACACAGAAACAGATAATAGCAGAACAAAATTAAATAAATACACCAGATAATGAACAATAGTATATACTGGATAAGAGTAATCATCAGAGTTACACAGTTTACAAGATCATACTTAGAACAAATACAGTTCAACTATACATATATGTCTACAGCGGAAACAAACAAAATATGTACAATAGGAGCTGAACAGCATAAAAAGAGATAAATGATAGAATCCATCTTCAGCTCCAGCTATCCAGAGGAAGCCAGCTAAACCTGAAAACAAGGCTGCCCGTGTAGAAAAAGGGGCACCCGAGTTAGAAAGTGAAACAAACTACGAGTCAATCATGGGACTGGTATGAGAAATCTACTCAACACATTCAAAATATGGCTAATCACAGGACCACGCCACTTTCGTGGAACGGGTTTACTCCATTGGATTGCCAGTGCTTTAAAAACAAATCATTCCTTTAAAACATCGCAATGCTTTTTATCAAAATGAAGCCATTATAAGACTCATTTCCCATCACACAATGCAACGCAAACCGGAGGATAGAGTTTTACCTTATAAGGGCCAAAATACGATTGATACGAATAAAACAAAAGCATTTGATATTGTTACTAGTGTTTATATGTTTCAAAAACAATTTCAATCATAACTATCAATCATAGACGGCATGGGTACCATATATCATGTCGCCATATATATATATACAATCAAAACCGCACGATGTCGTATTTGGAAATTGGATTTTCGTCATGAACCAAGGCAAAAGATAGTCCTTACCGAATTCGAGACGCTCTAGCCCGCCCCTCAGGATCAGAGCTCGAGTGACCCTTGGATCGTCAGGGCCGGTCCACCGATGTGGATTAAAATTCCTGAACAATGCGTTTCCCCGCCCTATGGGGCGTAAAGGAGCCAACGAATGACTCCATCAGACCCGGATCGTCCGATCTAACCGAGGCGCCTCGCAACAGCAACAACCACATAAGTCAAACTCGTCAAGGCGTGTAAAACCACTGACGCCACTTCTAACTAGAAAGAAACACATGTCCTCCCGGAGGTCCTTTCTCCCGTTTCTAGTTCATACCGAGTGTGAGGCTCGCGATTTCACGTTATACACAAAGCTACGCCACACAGGCGGTGCTTTGATCATCTCCACAAGACTTTGCTTTTCAACAGAAGCCCTGTTCATTTTCCACTTAGGCATGCCACACTAGCGATTCATGCCATGCGACTGATGTCCATCAATATACAACCTCTGAGCTCGTGCGTTTCAGAGAAGGGCGTTAAGAAAAAGAATAAATTCTCCGCCGCCAAACAGATGTATATTTAACAGAGATCAATCAACACAGAATAAAATCCAATGTCAGACACACAGTCCATTTACAAGTCCGCTCTGGGTCTGAACGAAACCGAAGGCACTAAATACCTCGCAAACCCATCGATCACCACGTACGTCTGGACGATCACCACTCATTATCCATATTTCGGGATGCCTCCCAATCAGGACCTCGGTTACCATCCAAACGAGGTGAAGATCTCCGGTCTTCTACCACCGTCTTCATCTTCGATTTCTTATCGTCGATTCAGTTATTCAGAATGGGATAAACCCGGCCTTTCTGAGCAACTCGCGTATGGAATAAACAAGTGCAACACTAACATACACACGCATCATTTCATTTCATCAGTCACTAACTGTCAATCAGTAAGAGAACGATTTCCCAAATATTAACCCCGAAGGCCGAAACCAACATCAGATCAACACCCGAGAAACCATTCGACTTAGCCAACCTTCAGTTATTTTCTATATTTCACATCCATATCGTTTATAATATTTTATAACGATTTATCGCTATTTTTATTTATTTTAAAATAGCCAATTTATTCAAAACGACGCTTCAGGCCATAACGCGACCATGGCGCTGTTTTTCTTCAGATTTGATTTACACATATATGAAAATCTAACTGTTGGATCTTCACAAAATTTACATCATTAGAAAGATCTTTTCAAAATGAATCCAACGGTTCCAGTTTCGGGAAAATCCGACGGTTGCATCTCCCGGTATAATCGTTTGAAGTTTCGATTTAATACGGACTACAACGTCGTTATTCGATTAAATATAATTATATATATATATATATATATATATATATAATCGTTTCTGGCGCTGTTTTTCTTCAGATTTGAATTAAACATTCTAGACAATCCAACCATTGGATTTTTACAAAGTTGGTGCCGTTGGAAAGATTTTTCCAAAGCGAACCCAACGGTTGCGATTTCAGGAAAATCTGATGGTCGGATCTCCCGGTATAATCGTTTGAAATCACAGTTTCAAAATACGAACTGCAGTGTCTTTATTCGATATATTTTAATTATATATATATATATATATATATATATATATATATCGATTCTTCGATTTCAAAGCTATATTCTTTTCATACATTTGATAAAAATGATATTTTTATCTAACTGTCTTCTATTTCAACACTTCACTATATTTAACAATTCATGTATATAATAAAAATGTGATTTTTATTGTAAAACAGTTCATTTCAAAACACCATTCTTTTATATAGTTCATATAGGTAATAAAAATAGGATTTTTATTTTAAAACAATTTCTTTCCAAACAAGATTATTTTATACAGTTCATATAGATGATAAAAATGTGATTTTTATTATAAAACAATTTATTTCAAAATATGAATACCATTCAACACATGAATTTTAATTCAACGAATGAATATCGATTCAACACATGAAGATTTTCTATAGTTTATGTATATAGATAAAAATGTGATTTTTATATTTAAAACACGAATACCATTCAACACATGAATTTCAATTCAACGAATGAGTTTCAATTCAACACATGAAGGTTTTCTATTCAACGAATAAATATAGTTTCAACAAATGAAAATAATTCAAACACATGAATATTATTCAAAATTTCGGCAGCATAACGGCAGGGTAGTTAAAACCGGGACCGTCCCTAGTACGACTCATCGCTCTACTTTAAAACCTCGCGGTTTTTGACAATGGGGATCATGCATCTAGTTCGCACGCAGGCGGCATGTATATATTTATTTCATTTCCACAAACTAATCCTATGTGGTTTCAACAAAATATTTCTCAACCACAAACGGGTATTTTTCAACCACAATCAATCAATATCAACCACAAATAATCCCAATCAACCATTCGCTATCAATCAATTTTCACACCAATCACAACCAATAAATATCGTCCATGGTTTGTGGACGAGGGGCGTGTGTATATATATATATATATATATATATATATATATATATATATATATATATATATATATATATATATAGCAATTCACTTCTATTTCAACACATATATAATTTTTACAACGCATATACAACTTATACATCGAACGTACAACTTATACAACGCTTATACATGAGGTGTACAACGCTTATATAACTCATACATCGACTATATAATTTATACATCGTCGTTTTCCATATTGTTTATAAATTAGAAATCTCACATTGGGTTCCACTCCACCAAAAATAGCAGAAGGCTCAAAAAAATATGCGGTCTCTTCTAGAATGTAGAAGACGTCCACACGACTCCACCGTTTCCTGTTTCATCGAATTTCGCTACCGTATGAGAAAGATATGATTTTTCAAAGTTTGCAACACTTTAAAGTGTAAAAACAATTCAAAAATCATCAGCCGTATACCTTATTTTGATGTTCAAAACTAGGTCTTAGATTTTCTTTCAATCTGAAGCACGTGATCTCGATCAGGTTGCGCGACGACGTAGGGGGTGGAAGGGGCTCCACGCGCGTGGTGGTGGCTGGCGATTCAGTGGTCCCTACCGGTGGTGGCGGCGGTCGCAAGGGAGCAACTTTGAGGAGGTCGTTCTCGCAGGTGGCGCGATGGGGGGTGGTGAGACTTGGTCGGATTTGAAGAGGGGGGGGGGGGGGAGGGGCTCTCGAACGTGGGTGGTGGCGAGGCCTGGCGTGGACGGTGGCGGTCGAAAAAGAGGAGAGAAGATGGAAGCACGATTCCGCCGTATATCGGGGGGGAGAGAGAGAAATTCTATTTTTTTTTATTCTGATTGGCCGAGAGGTTTTATAAGGGGTTTTCTGACACGACCACCAATCCAAACCCAACGACTATAGTCCCTAGCGTTTTACCCCCATTCCGAACACAATGGGATATGTTTCGTAGGCCCATTCGACTGTTTCAGTCAGTTTTCCTTCAAATTAAAATATATAACATTCAATATTTGATTTGAACGTACATTTCAATTTGCTAGGGCCACAAACTGATTCGAAAAATTCCAGAAAAATAAATCTGGCTATGTTTTGACGATACGGTCCCAACAAAACTGGTTTCGTCGAATTCTGAGACTGTTTGCAAAAAGGCCCATTTCTGGTCGATCCAATTTAACTGTAATTGACCAAAACACATTTTCCTTTGCCACGCTCACATAATAGCTTCAAAAATTATGAAATTTGAAACCTAGCAATAACATCACATCCCGGATCCAACAAAAGTGGTTTCGTCGAATTCCGAGGTCGTATGCAAAATGGCCAATTTCACGGGCTATATAAATTCCATAGCGACCTTTCTGAAAATTCATTTGGCCATAACTTTTTCTTTCCGCTATGAAAATTCGATTTTTCAGATTCGTTAGAAAGGTATTCACTAACAGATTTAAATATTTTTGGTTTCACTCAAATCCGTTTTGTTTTGCACCCGATACAGTCCAACAAAGTTTGAATTCAATTTTTGAAACTACCGCGCCATTTCAGGCCTTGTTTATAATTATAATTAATTATATTCGTTTTCAAACGTCGATTCAAACTCACTTTTCATTGCCATTATTTAAAATATTTATTTTAAATATTTAAAATCCATTATTTTAGCCAATTTAAAATTTTTAAATTGGTTCAGATTTTCTGGGTTGTTACACTATAGTTTTCAAAGTAACGAAAACAAGAGTTTTGTAAACATACTTATTTCGTGGAGACAAGTATATGGAATCGATTTTCAGAATCGATGAAATGAATGAATGGTTTAATTAAAAGAGCATATGTTGTTGATGTACTTAACTTTACAGTTTTGATTTGATAGTTAAAAAACTGACAATCAATATACCCTTTTAATTTACAAAGTATTGGTTCGAGGAATCAAGATTGGAACTAGATCCAAAACCACATCGAACCGAATTTGCGTTCGAAATGGAATTTGCAGGTATGTTTGTGCAAAGATAAGGTATTGAGAGTGCTAGAGTCACTTGCTACTAATCCTGTGGATGTAGTAGAGGTAATGCCTTCGGTTCGTTTTGTTCCAGAACGACTTGTATGGATGAATGTTATCACATTGCTGGTGAAGGGAAATGAACATTCAAAGATATTAATGTTCTGTGTTTGAAAGGGAAAAACATAACCTCTAGCCTCATCATCCAGTAATGACTAAATTTAGGGGAGATGAAGCAAGGCTATGTGGGTCGCACCCACTATGGTATGCTTACTACTAGCATAGAACGGTTGAACCTTTGATTATTTTATGTTTGGTGTGGTTTCCGATCAAAACCATGGTGGTGACGTATTCGATACTATCAAGTTAGTAGTAAGCTGGTTCTTTGTGGTAGGGAGTCATAACTTGACTCTCGGTCCGCTTATCTAGAGAGGTACTTCATCGGGTGGTACCCTAGTGTCCAGTCATTGTACAAAATCCAAATCCCAATACGTGCCATGTTTTTCTATGTAAAGCCCATTAAGGTGTGGAATTTAATTTGGGTAACAATTTCGCATATGTTTATTATTCTATATTATGATGATTTAATAGGCATTATTATATTATCACTAGATTTGATATAAAGTGTTCTGGTTATCGTAAGGGAAAAACACGAGTCACGTTTGTGTGTGGTTGTGCCTTACGAGAGTTCCATTCTTTTAAAGGATTTATTAAACTAAGCAAGTTGTTTGTGATGTGATTTTTCTCATTATTAAGTGATCCGGTTGCATTTTCTTTCCCTCAAAATATGCTCGGGTAAGACCTTGTATATTTTCCAAGTTTGCTTTGGTTTTTCTTAGAGTTGTAGGAGAGGAACTGGAGTTGAGATGTATTATCGTAATTGATCTATTAATTTATTTCCGCTGTGTTTGTGTTGTGTTTTTCAGCTTTTGTACAGAAAGATAATTATGATTGTATAGGTTGGCGTAGTTGTGTACTCTGATTATTTATTCATGTATATATATATACAGTTTTGTCTTGTGTACAGAGCATTGGAATGTTTACTTTATTCATTCCAATAGAAGGTTCCGATCTTTCCTGATTCTGATGTGTTTGTGTTCTTCTTCTACTACTCTAACATTTCTTTCTTTTTTCTCACCCTCAACTTCTTTCTTCTAACTTTCTAGGTTTTTTATATTTGAGTTTAGGAACGTGAATACAGAGGACATATTAGTATCGAATTTCAAGCGTTGAATTTTTCATTGCATACAACTGGTATCAGAGTTGGAGGTTAAGTGATAACCTTGACTTTGTGGTGTAACTCAATAAGAGATAAGGTAATGGAATGCCTTATCATGAGTTTGAGTGTATATATAAGAGTGTGTATTTGTTAGTGCTATAAAATGTTTTATATATGTTTGTCTATCTGTTGAGTGGCATAAAGTTTCCATATTGATATGTTTGCCCGACGTTGATTTGTATTTCTAAATGCTTGAACTAGCAGATGGATATGGTATTGTTTTATAGAGTTGGTAAATGAAATAATTCTACCAGGGTTTTATATATTTTTGTATATAAAGAAATTTTCAAACTAAAAATAGTTTTATGGATGAATAGTTTGATTGGGAATGATGATAAGTAATTATTATCAGTTATTGTTTGATTAGTCATTCTCACTTTCGAGCATTGACTAGTGCTGATTGATTTGTAGTTGTAGTTGACTAGTTTATGAGTTATAACTACATTGTTTGGAATAAAAGCATTCTTGCCATTCTTTTTCATCGGTTTAATGGATTTTTAATTAGAAAAATATTAAAAACGAACACCGTATGAATTTAGTTTCATAATTTGACTATACAGAGTTCGATGATGATATTGGGTAAGTATTTAACCTAAGTAAGTTGTTTAATATGAATTTGGACAAGGAAGAACCTATGTGAGGTAATCTTACATATGACTAGAATAATATAATTGTAATTTATAAATGAGATTTATAAATAGGAAATAACTTTGACTTGAGAATGGAAGGATCTTAATTTTTGGAAAATTTGAAAAATGGTTTTCCAAGATTTAAAACGAATGTTGTGATTATTTTCAAGGTTTTTATGAAAATAAATAGACTTTAAAAGATTTTAAAATCATAGATCTTGCTTTGGTCATTGGAAAATAATTCTAATGATGATCGCAACATTATCGATGTTCATTTTCTAGTTAAGTATGACTTGGTACGGTGGAAATTGTTTGGATTAATGTGGAAGTTAGTTTAAATTTAGGATTTATGATTTGAAAATTCAATTCTGAAATTTTCAACTAAAATATAACATGAATGAATATATTCTAAATATTAGAATTGGAGGATTGTGCATTTAACTTGATATGATGTTTCATAGATTTGTAATGGAATATTCGACGATTTTGGATAGTCGAGAATTCCAAGTTGAATAGTAAGAATAAACTAAGTTTATATGGAAACTAAAGTGAATATAGTTATAATTTATTAATTAAATGAAGTTTGAATGTATAAATTAAATTTAGTTAAAACACACTCGTCGCGCAGCGTCAGTTTTAATTTTACGATTTGAACTTCAAATGTATAAGATCCAATATAAGTCGGAATTCTTTGAAACAAGAATCATTCGGATCTATTGGACTATAGTTTTCTAATGGAAGAGAAAAATCGAGATTTCATCTTATAGATTTTGAGTTATGTCAAAATCAAATTTTTAGAAAAATCGCGGTGTGGTCGTTTATAAATTAAAAGGATTTATTTTATTAAATGGAAGAAATTTTAAGAAAATAAAATGTGAAATTTCTATTAAAAAATATACTTGCTTGGTATATTGACTTATTGTGAATTTGGGATAGTATTTTTGAGTTGTTAGAGGCAGTACGAATGATCGGTTAAGTAGTAACTGAGGCTGTTGAGTGAATGGTGACGCTTAACAGGCTGTTTATCATCCTGGGATGATGATGAGGTTTTATATCTTGAATAAACCCGAGTTAATATTATTAACATTTGTAGAACTATATGATAGTGATATATGTTGATTGGCTACGGTTGCATGTAGCTTTATGTTACATTTGTGTTGTTTGCTAATTCGCATCATCACTGGAAGTTGTATCATATTTGGTTATGCATATGATGGATGTGTTCCCGGGGATTATGTTAGTTATTGTTGTGTTACCTGTCCATTTTGCTTAACCAACTTTTGGGTTATGTAAGTATATACAGGTATGTGGAAGCAAAGGCTTGCTGGCTTGCTTATGACTTTTGGTTTCATGGTAAAGATATGTTTTCCTGAAAAAATGGTATGTAATTTGGATTACATACCGTATATAGGTCTTATATATTGTTTTCCTCTGGTTTGGGATGCCTCATCACAGAGGTGAGATATATGGTGTCATATATTGTGTTTGTGAAATTTTTCGGAAAGGACGTACAATGGAGGTGCTGTCGAAATTTTTCAAAAATTTTAAGTGTTAGAAATTTATTAAAAAATTTAGTAACAAATGTTTTTGAAGAAAAATTAATCAATTTGTAAAAACCTTCTTAACTTGTGATTTCGGGGACGATATCCTTTTAAGGGGAGAAGAATGTAACAACTCTGATTTTTGATAACAAACATTTAATTAATTTAAATGTTTAAAATGATTAATTTAAGGGTTAACGAGTTGAAATTAACATATAGTGGGAATTTGAACGTTAAATTAACTTGTGATTGAAAATCTTGAGTTTAAAGTCCAATTTTTTTTTTGGAGCTATGTAAAAATCTATTTGAATATAAACGATGATAATAAATTATTATTCGAAAATTTGTGTGTTTTGAAATCAAATAATTATTAATCGATTTTAATTAATACGTTAAATTAGCCAATTTTCAAACAGTCTCGGAATTCGATGAAAATAGGTTTTATCAGATCCGAAATGTTGAACTATTTAGAGGATGCTTTAGGTGGTCTTGTGAGCGTAAAACATACGGCTTAAAAAAAAGCAAATATTTTATAATAAAATCCACCTATAAATAATCTTTATCCCTTGGAAACCTAACTCGCTTTTTTTCTCTTACTAATGAAGTTTGTTTTGAGCCGCCTCCATCTCTTTTCTTTAAATAATTGAATCAAATGGAATTCTTAATGAAATTGAGTGAATTTCGATCCATTGAACTCAATCACGTGAGAGCTTCACATATGTGTACTCTACTGTTTGTGTGATGACAATCCTGGAGCTCGACTTTCTTTGGGCAACGCTAGGGAACAGGTTTATGCCCGATTCAGTTGATATGAGGTTGAGGTGAGACATTGAGTTTCTGGTGGCGTGATGTTTGGTTCGCCATTGAGTGGAGGCACTCCTATCAATTAAGGTAAAAAGCAACCTCAAGGTGGTGAAGGACGAAAAGCTACAGGTCGCGTCCGGTTAAGCATTGTCGAGATTGCTTTGCAGGAAATGACTGAGTAGAGAGTCGTGGTTTGTCGATTGGTCATGTCGGCGGTGTTAATAAGGACCCAAGGTGGAGGGGATTAGTGGTCAATAGGGGAAACTAGGGTTCTAGTATTTAAAGAGTGTAACATACATAATTTTTAAATTGGAAAGAGGGAGGAAAAGGATTAGTAGATTAATAGATAATTAGATCACTAGCGAAAATTTTAATTACTTTAATTTATGTTCAAACTTGTAAAAATCATAACTCTCTCATAGATTGAGTGAACAAAGTGCGTTGGATTCGTTTTGACGATATCTACGCTGTAGAACTAGATTGGGGAAATTTGGAGTTATTTCGAATTTCGTCTTATTTCAAATGAGTTAATTCTCACACTTTCTAGAATATAGTGAATGTTATAATATTATATAATAATATTCACAGTTGTTAGTATATAAATTACGGGTTTGGATGATTGGATGTTTTGTTGCTTTGTTGATGGTTGTTGATATATATATATATATATATATATATATATATATATATATATATATATATATATTCTCGTCTGTGAACGGATGACCTTTGACACTACCTTCTTTTTAGTAGAGGATACATTTTAAA
Source organism: Allium sativum (assembly GCA_030737875.1). Lineage (NCBI taxonomy): Eukaryota > Viridiplantae > Streptophyta > Magnoliopsida > Asparagales > Amaryllidaceae > Allium > Allium sativum. The sequence goes on along the minus strand of CM060913.1, from coordinate 979,836,059 downwards.
TGAATTAGACTACATTATTTATTTCATATGCATATACAAACTGATATATGAGTTATGATGCGGGGGACGGGTTAGAGGGATCCAACAGGACTCATGAATGTTTCGGGTGTTACTTGCTTTCATAATTTACATATATGAACTGTCTGACGTAAATAACATTAAAAATCTGATTTCGATGATGGTTGTTGATTTAAATTTCAACATTGATGTATTATTAATCAGTAAACAATAATGGTTAAGTGATTGGCAGCAGAAGGCCTAATATCCATCTTTTTAAGCTTTGATTTGTCGCAAGGCAAATTGACTAAGTTAAAATTATAAAATTTATTTTTATGACAATAGCACGGTTTTGATTTTTTTTATATAAGTTATATAAAATAATAGCTTTATAGATAAATCAATATTTTTAAGTGAATTTTATAAGGATGTAATAAAATAGTTCGTATAGCAAATTCCTATGTTATAATCGGAGATTTCGAGTGTTAAAGCTTAACTAAAATTTATAATTAATTACACTTTCCCTCTAATAGCTAAATCGGTCAAATGGCAGCAAACGTCTCTTCCCTTCTTTTACAGCTTCCCACCTCGAGCCAACAAACCGCCCTTCCCTCTGACATTTCTCCCATCGTCATTCTGCCTCCCACTCTGCCCACTCCATCGATTCCATCAGACCCCTCTTCGTCTTCTCTTACTATTATTCCCCAATTGAAATGTCGACAGGAATGAACTTTCTTATTTAAGCATAAGCCTCACAATGTTGGGAAGTACATCTCCGTTGATAGGCATCCAACGTTACCAACAATGTCATGGGTCACACTGAGGCAGTTATCGAGGCTGGATCCCTTGTATGGAAAGAAACGCTTGTTGGATTTTTCTTGGACAATCCACTCTCCTTTACTACAATGGTGCAAAAACTAAGATCTATTTAGAAACTAAAAGGATCATTAATCGGATGGTGTCCTTTTTTGTTTCAACTAACCAGTGAAGAAGACAAACAGAAATCTTGATGGGTGACCCCTATTATTATGAAGAGCAAGTTGTTTACTATAAAACCGTATGATCCTTTAATAAGCAATATTTGGGGACTGGTTAACATTGTTCCAGCTTGGGTCCAATTATCCAATATTCCATTGTTTCATGTACTTACTTCGGAATCAATTGTATGCTAGTAGACTTAGTGTAACAACCCATATTTTTAAATAACATGTTATAACATAAATCAAGGCAGAATTAAATGATAAAATCTGAATCAAGGGAAACGGACTATGCCATTGCGTTCGTCTCGGAAAAATACGCGAAATAGAGTCCGAGTTTTCGAAAATCGGAGTCCGTATGACCAAGTTATGGCCCGTCGAAGTTTTCAGAAAATTTCAAGTTCAAAAACAGTTCAAATTTGAATTCAGAATTCAAATTCAGCCAAGCAGAACAGGCGGGAAAAATTCCCGACACCCCCAAGTCGACTGGGGAGTCGACTTGGGAGTCGACACACCCCAGGTGGTGTCGACTGCGCAGTCGACACCCCTGTCGACTTGGGTGGTCGGCCAGTCTGGCCTGGGTGCACCTGACTTGTTTCTCAAGACATGTTTGGAGGCTGGTGATAGATTTTAATGGCTCAGATCTGAACTAGGGTTAATCCTATGGCCTAAACTAACCTAATCTTCTATAAAAAGACCCTAAGACCTAGCATAAACCCTCATTAATCATTCCTACAACTAAACTATGCCAAAATGTTTCTTGATCATGGCCTCCATCTTCATAACATGGCCTCCATCCTCTTCATGAAAATTTGAGTGTCCTAAGCTAGTAAAAGAGCCACCTTTCTTCATCAAAACAAGGATCTTTCTTCATACAAATCAAAGGAGCTTATTGTTTCTCAAGACAACTTGGAGCTTGTATTCATTTGGGGTTTTTAGAGTTGCTAGTGGCTTCGTTTCAATCTTATTTTATTTTATAAGTCTTCATAGCATTGTAAGCCCTATACTACTCTTAGATTCTAACTATGAAGTAAAATATGACATGTTGCAAGTTTGAGTTTGGGCTTAAGTATGATTTGTGCTTTGATTCTATAATGATATGCATAGATTTATCCTATGCATGTTTGTAAAGCTATCACCTTGACTTTGTACATAGAAAGCTATGAGCTTTGATTTGAAATGTTGCATAAAGCAACATAGAAGCTCTCATAACCCTTATGTTATCTTGCATATGATGTTATATGCGAATCACTAGCTATCATCCTATGTTATTTATGACCATGTTTCACCTATTTTGCTAAAGTTTGATATCATGCATGATTTGAGGCTTATAATGTAATATGCAAGTTTATGAACACATTTGCCTCATATGCCACCATGTTTAACTTGTGGCCAAACCACCCTTATGCTATCATGCATGCTTGTGGCCAAATCACCCTTATGCTATTATGCATGCTTGTGGCCAAACCACCCTTATGCTATTATGCATGCTTGTGGCCAAACCACCCTTATGCTATTATGCATGCTTGTGGCCAAATCACCCTTATGCTATTATGCATGCTTGTGGCCAAATCACCCTTATGCTATTATGCGTGCTTGTTGCCAAATCACCCTTATGTTATTTGATATGTTTGAGGCCAAGTCACTTTTTATGCTATCATACATGTTGAGGCCATATGCTAGTATGTTGAACCCCCTTTGGCCTCAAATATCACCATGTTTAACTTGTGATAGACTTTGCCACCTTACGCCCACCTTGTCATATTGTTATGTTCCCTCTTTGATCTATTTGCGTTGGTGCGAATTTACGTGCGATGGGAATACGTTAGGGGTAGTTGGGCAAACTTAAATAACATGAAAACATGACTTGAAAATGTAACAGGAAAGTTTGACATGTGTTTATGCTTGAAAACATGAACGTGGACATGACATGTAGAAAACATGAAAGTGGCCAACTCGAGGTTGGGTTGAGTTTGTAGCATAAATCTACCCGGAACCGACCGGCTTAACTAGTGGCTACAAACAATAGGGCCCAATGTGAGTAGTTGGTCATATCGCACTTAAAACCCGAGGTTAGACTAGGTTGTGGTGTAAAGCTACCCGGACCCGCCCGGCTTAACTAGTAACCACAACAAAGTCTAATGTGAGAGGTTGGGTGCATTAAGTTAATTAATGCCACATGGTAGGGTTAAGTCATGGACTACTTGAATACTTAACCAATTAAACACGATGGGTTGGTAGGGTTAAGTCATGAACTGCTTGAATACTTAACCAATTAAACACGATGTATTGATAGGGTTAAGTCATGAACTGCTTGAATACACTTGACCGACTCAATACATGGTTAGGATAGGGTTAACCACACTTAACCCGCTTGAAATCCTAGTTACGAGGTCCTTTTCAGCCGTAACCCACTTGGGAGTATCTGGATACCCTGGACTAGGCTAGGGTGGGGCACGATTACTGGACTGATTGTAAGAGACCAAAAGAGACGGCTGAATGGTGCACCGGTTGTTCAGGCGGACCATGGTCGTGCACATTAAGTCTGGAGTTGAACATGGGCACCAGTAGGTTTAGACTGTGCGTGCTTGAATTGTGTCTGTGGTTTACACCTTAGGGCTGGATACACCCTGGGGTGGACCTTGCACAGTTAACTACATTCCATGATTAAGCCGTATGACACCGATACACGACGAGTTAGGCTTATAGGGAGCCGATCGACTAGACCGAGTAGTTGGACCTTGGTTTAGGTCACCTCATGATGTTGGGCCAGCTTTGGGCCAAGGGATCATTTCTTGTTTTTACTTGACATAGATTGGAATACTAGTACACACTTGGTGCAACTTAACCTTGTATATACGATGCCACACTTGATCTATCTTGTTAACTTTTCACCATACCAGTTATCATCCTATGTTTCATCTCTGCTTTACATGTCCAGTTAACTTTATTAGTTTTTATACTAATAGTAGGTAGGACTTACCAGTCTTTTTGACTGACCCGTTTTCTTTCGCCTCTTTTCTTCCGTTCCCCCCCCCCCAGGTTTACAGGGTGGGAACACTAGTACCTAGCTTGGATCTTTAGCTGCTTTTTTGGATAGCTCATGTACGGTTTGGACTTGAGCAGGCTATGGCGTTATTCTACTTTGGGGATAGTTACTTTATGTTTTCTTTCCAGTTTTTAGTTTATGTTTCTAGATTTTGTTTTGTTGGGAAAATGATGACTAAGTACTTTGATGTAACTTGACTATGGTTTTGAAATAGTAATTTTATCCGCTGCTTTACTTACTCTGTTTTACTTATATGTTCTGTCTTGTGATATCTGCATGCATGTTTACCTCGTTTAACGCCCCTCCAAAGCTAGTGCGCTTGCAAGAGTGACCCTGGCGGAGGTGGGGTGTTACATTTGGTATCAGAGCCAGGTTTACAAGATCTGAGCAAAAGGTTTTTAAAACTTACCTTTTGAAAAACTATTTTCAAAACCAATTAAGTATTTTTCCAAGAAAAGTCTAGTTTGTTTTAAAAGGCTATTCTCCAAAAAGCCATTAGTACTATCCTTTGTTTCCTCGTTCTCAATCTATCTTTTTCTTCGTTTTAGTATGGCCGATAATTTTGCCATTCTGGAGAGCGTACCAATACCTATTTGGTTTAGAAGGTACATGGAGGCAAGGGCGAATGAAGCCGGCCCCGCGGACATTCCTCCTCCTTCCCCCGTGGCTAACATTCCTCCCCCTACCGTAGCTGAGGTTCCTCCTCCTCCTCTTCAGCATCCGCAAACGGATTTCGCGAAGATTTGCAAGGACTTTAAGGCGATGGGTTGCAAGAATTTTATTGGGACGGAGACTTATGTTGAGGGAAGAAACTGGTTAAAAGAAACTGAAGACCTCTTTGCCATCTTTGATGTGGAAGACCGTAGGAAAGTTCTGTTGGCAGTATGGTTATTGAAAGAGGAAGCTGCATATTGGTGGGTAGTCACCACCACTACTAGGCCAATTCAGACTTGGGATGACTTTAGGAGAAGGTTCAGATTGAGGTTTCTATCATCGACAGAAGAGAACCTTCAGATGGAGAGGTTCCTATCTCTAAAGCAAGGGGACATGACAGTTAGGAAATACGTGGATACGTTTAATCAACTTGCTCGGTTCGGTCTAGACTTGGTTAACACAGCTCAGAAGAAGGCCCTACGCTTTGCTCTAGGATTGAATGAGCCATTGCGCGGTTTGGCCATGTCTCATATACCCATGGGGGTGACTTTCGAGAGTTTGGTGAATATGGCCCTGCTTCAAGAGGAAGATAAGTGTGGCAAGAAGGAGGTCAAGGCAACTGAGTCTCAAGGCGAGAAGGAAGATTCCGGAAAAGGAGGCAAGAACAACAACATCAAGGACAACAAGTCAAGAGAAAGGAGGAAGTGAAACTTCTGTGGGATTACTGGGCACATAGCCAAAGACTGTAGGAAGAAGAAAAGGAAGTTGGGAGAATGCTTTCATTGTGGAGAGTCTGGACACTATAGTAAGGATTGCCCGAAAAAGCGAGGACAAGGGAAAAGGCAAATTCAGTGAGCAGGACCCTCTGGAGGGCAGTTGCAGGCTCCCCTCGCTCTTCCAGCTTTTGATTCGAGGTAGTGTTTCTATAGAAAGTCATGTTTACATTTCTGATTTCCCTGTTCATACCTTATTTGATTCTGGCGCATCGCATAGTTTTATTTCTGATCTTATTGAAAGTTTGCACCTAAGTACTAGTCTAGTTGAAAACCCCGTTAGTATTTCAAATCCGATTGGGGGTTCCTCCCATCTATCTGCGATTTGTATGAATTTGAAAATCTCTATCTTGAGCGTAGAATTCGTGTGTGATGCTTATGTTCTCGGGTTTATGGGATACGAGTTGATTTTGGGCATGGGTTGGTTGTCCAGTTATGGAGCCATTCTTGACTTTGAACATAGGGTTGCGAGGCTCATGATTCGCCTCGGTAATACCCTCGAAATCTCGTGTGATCTTTAGGGTTCCGTCATGATTAGCTACCTAGAATCCCTTGGCACTTTTATTGGAAATTTTTAATCCAATCGAGTAGTGTTCGCCACTAAGGCGGATAGTCCATTTCACTTAAGCATGGGTTATAGAAATCACCTTAGTAAGTACATTTGGCAACATGGATTGACATTTGTTTTCAAGAGATAGTTTTTCTGCGTGGAATACCGTATGGTATGTAAACGAGATCCAGGATTCACTAACGAATTTTGGGAAGCTTGCAGGAAAACCATGAGCACGCAGTTGTAGCCAAGTATTTTTAGGAAAAGAATAAGTGGATGTGGAACGAGAGGCAACGGTGAAACGAGTTCCAACTCATATTTGGAAACTACGGAATTGTGAAGTTAAAAGACGGTCAAGGCACGATGGGATTAAGCACAAGAAAATGCGACTTAGGGGATTGAAGACTAGATACGTGCATTATATCTCTTTTTAAGAGTATGTCCTTGACCCCTACTATTATGTGGAGCTTACTCGCATGCTATCTTTTAAGTATATCCTCTCGGTCCTATTCTCAATCTTAGTTCTGTTGCAAACCACATAAGGAGTATGACTCGCCTGTTTGTGATATATAGTTGGGGTGAAGATGTCCATTAAGATGACCAAACTATTTGGGCTTTATGGGATATGGGTCATAGTTGATAGACTTACGAAGAGCACCCATTTCATTCCAGTAAAGAACAAGAGGACCGCATCAGGTCTAGCATATGTTTATCTTCAAGAGATAGTGCGATTGCATGGAGTTCCTTCCAGCATAGTTAGCGATCGTGACCCAATCTTCACTAGCCAGTTCGGGAATAGTTTGCAAGAAGCGATGGGTACGCGATTGAATCTAGGTACGGCCTATCACCCACAGACGGATGGCCAGACCAAAAGGGCGAATAGGGTACTAGAAGATCTGTTGAGGCTATGCATTCTTGACTTTGGTGGTACTTGGGAAGACCATCTCCCTCTTGTAGAGTTTTCTTATAATAATAGCTATCAAGCTAGCATAGGGATGGCACCATTTGAAGCTCTGTATGGGAGGCCGTGTAGGTCACCATCTTGTTGGTGGGAGACAACGGATAGGCTTATACTTGGGCCCGATATGATACGGGACACATCCGAGAAAGTTGAATTGGTGAGAAGACGGATGAAAGCGGCCCAAGACAGACAGAAATCCTATGCTGACAAGCGAAGGACAGATTTGGAATTCGAAGTTGGAGATATGGTTTTCGTGAAGGTTTCTCCTTTGCGAAACGTGGTTTGTTTTGGAGCAGTTGGAAAGATAGCACCAAGGTTTGTAGGACCCTTCCCTATCATAGAGAGAATTGGGAAGATGGCCTATAAGGTGGAATTGCCCGAGAAGATGGCCGGAGGGCATAATGTCATTCGTGTCTCGCATCTCCGAAAATGCCTATATGAGTCAGCCGAGGTAGTTGAGCCTAGCATTCTTGAAGACGTGGAGATAGAGAAAGAGGCAACCCTAAGGCGAGCTCCGATCCGTATCTTGGGAACGGAGATCAAGAAGCTGAGGAATCGAGAAGTCAAGTTAGTAAAGGTTCAGTGGAGTGAAGCCGAAAAGGATGCAACTTGGGAAACCGAGGAGAAGATGCGCGCGCTTCACCCATTTCTTTTTGAGGGTACATTCTCGATCTCTTTTCCTAGCCAGCATATCCTTCTTTCACTATCCATGTTTATCTTGTTATCTCGTTAACCTTGTCATGAGAACCTTAGGTAGAAACCTTTTGGATGAAACATGTATTTGAAACATGTTATGCTTGATGTTTGCAAGTGGTTGCAAGTGTTTGCAAGTGGATACTCGCGGATGCATGATACACATTAGGCACTAAGATCGGCTCACACACTTTCATATTGCATATCCATGAGTGCTTATACTTATTCATGGATGAAACTTGTTATGCTATCACGTGGATGTTGCATATGGATGAATGTTATGTGCACTCATATAGAGATTATGAATTATGTTAGGAATTTGCATACATATGGACTCATTTCACCAACATACTTTGCAATAAGGAGGTTTACTGAATCAGTAACCGCCTGATTTTCGCATTAGATAAGTACATATACACACACCTTTGCATAAGTTCATACAGCATTTAGAATCCTTTAAGGACAATGACTGCTCGTGGATGATGTTTTGAGTAGATGGATGATGGATGGTAGGATATGTTCTTCCTAACTTGAAGATTTCGGGGACGAAATACTTTAAGGAGGGGAGAATGTAACAACCCGTATTTTTAAATAACATGTTATAACATAAATCAAGGCAGAATTAAATGATAAAATCTGAATCAAGGGAAACGGGCTGTGCCATTGCGTTCGTCTCGGAAAAATACGCGAAATAGAGTCCGAGTTTTTGAAAATCGGAGTCTGTATGACCAAGTTATGGCCCGTCGAAGTTTTCAGAAAATTTCAAGTTCAAAAACAGTTCAAATTTGAATTCAGAATTCAAATTCAACCAAGCAGAACAGGCGGGAAAAATTCCCGCCACCCCCAAGTCGACTGGGGAGTCGACTTGGGAGTCGAGGCACCCCAGGTGGTGTCGACTGCCCAGTAGACACCCCTGTTGACTTGGGTGGTCGGTCAGTCTGGCCTGGGTGCACCTGACTTGTTTCTCAAGACATGTTTGGAGGCTGGTGACAGATTTTAATGGCTCAGATCTGAACTAGGGTTAATCCTATGGCCTAAACTAACCTAATCTTCTATAAAAAAAGACCCTAAGACCTAGCCTAAACCTTCATTAATCATTCCTACAACTAAACTATGCCAAAATGTTTCTTGATCATGGCCTCCACCTTCATAACATGGCCTCCATCCTCTTCATGAAAATTTGAGTGTCCTAAGCTAGTAAAAGAGCCACCTTTCTTCATCAAAAAAAGGATCTTTCTTCATACAAATCAAAGGAGCTTATTGTTTCTCAAGACAACTTGGAGCTTGTATTCATTTGGGGTTTTTAGAGTTGCTAGTGGCTTCGTCTCAATCTTATTTTATTTTATAAGTCTTCATAGCATTGTAAGCCCTATACTACTCTTAGATTCTAACTATGAAGTTAAATATGACATGTTGCAAGTTTGAGTTTGGGCTTAAGTATGATTTGTCCTTTGATTCTATCATGATATGCATAGATTTATCCTATGCATGTTTGTAAAGCTATCACCTTGACTTTGTGCATAGAAAGCTATGAGCTTTGATTTGAAATGTTGCATAAAGCAACATAGAAGCTCTCATAACCCTTATGTTATCTTGCATATGATGTTATATGCGAATCACTAGCTATCATCCTATGTTATTTATGACCATGTTTCACCTATTTTGCTAAAGTTTGATATCATGCATGATTTGAGGCTTATAATGTAATATGCAAGTTTATGAACACATTTGCCTCATATGCCACCATGTTTAACTTGTGGCCAAACCACCCTTATGCTATCATGCATGCTTGTGGCCAAATCACCCTTATGCTATTATGCATGCTTGTGGCCAAATCACCCTTATGCTATTATGCATGCTTGTGGCCAAACCACCCTTATGCTATTATGCATGCTTGTGGCCAAACCACCCTTATGCTATTATGCATGCTTGTGGCCAAACCACCCTTATGCTATTATGCATGCTTGTGGCCAAATCACCCTTGTGCTATTATGCATGCTTGTGGCCAAATCACCCTTATGCTATTATGCATGCTTGTGGCCAAATCACCCTTATGTTATTTGATATGTTTGAGGCCAAGTCACTTTTTATGCTATCATACATGTTGAGGCCATATGCTAGTATGTTGAACCCCCTTTGGCCTCAAATATCACCATGTTTAACTTGTGATAGACTTTGCCACCTTACGCCCACCTTGTCATATTGTTATGTTCCCTCTTTGATCTATTTGCGTTGGTGCGAATTTACGTGCGATGGGAATACATTAGGGGTAGTTGGGCAAACTTAAATAACATGAAAACATGACTTGAAAATGTGACAGGAAAGTTTGACATGTGTTTATGCTTGAAAACGTGAACGTGGACATGACATGTAGAAAACATGAAAGTGGCCAACTCGAGGTTGGGTTGAGTTTGTAGCATAAATCTACCCGGAACCGACCGGCTTAACTAGTGGCTACAAACAATAGGACCCAATGTGAGTAGTTGGTCCTATCGCACTTAAAACCCGAGGTTAGACTAGGTTGTGGTGTAAAGCTACCCGGACCCGCCCGGCTTAACTAGTAACCACAACAAAGTCTAATGTGAGAGGTTGGGTGCATTAAGTTAATTAATGCCACATGGTAGGGTTAAGTCATGGACTACTTGAATACTTAACCAATTAAACACGATGGGTTGGTAGGGTTAAGTCATGAACTGCTTGAATACTTAACCAATTAAACACGATGTATTGATAGGGTTAAGTCATGAACTGCTTGAATACACTTGACCGACTCAATACATGGTTAGGATAGGGTTAACCACACTTAACCCGCTTGAAATCCTAGTTACGAGGTCCTTTTCAGCCGTAACCCACTTGGGAGTATCTGGATACCCTGGACTAGGCTAGGGTGGGGCACGATTACTGGACTGATTATAAGAGACCAAAAGAGACGGCTGAATGGTGCACTGGTTGTTCAGGCGGACCATGGTCGTGCACATTAAGTCCGGAGTTGAACATGGGCACCAGTAGGTTTAGACCGTGCGTGCTTGAATTGTGTCTGTGGTTTACACATTAGGGCTGGATACACCCTGGGGTGGACCTTGAACAGTTAACTACATTCCATGATTAAGCTGTATGACACCGATACACGACGAGTTAGGTTTATAGGGAGCCGATCGACTAGACCGAGTAGTTGGACCTTGATTTAGGTCACCTCATGATGTTGGGCCAGCTTTGGGCCAAGGGATCATTTCTTGTTTTTACTTGACATTGATTGGAATACTAGTACACACTTGGTGCAACATAACCTTGTATATACGATGCCACACTTGATCTATCTTGTTAACTTTTCACCATGCCAGTTATCATCCTATGTTTCATCTCTGCTTTACATGTCCAGTTAACTTTATTAGTTTTTATACTAATAGTAGGTAGGACTTACCAGTCTTTTTGACTGACCCGTTTTCTTTCGCCTCTTTTCTTCCGTTCCCCCCCCCCAGGTTTACAGGGTGGGAACACTAGTACCTAGCTTGGATCTTTAGCTGCTTTTCTGGATAGCTCATGTATGGTTTGGACTTGAGCAGGTTATGGCGTTATTCTACTTTGGGGATAGTTACTTTATGTTTTCTTTCCAGTTTTCAGTTTATGTTTCTAGACTTTGTTTTGTTGGGAAAATGATGACTAAGTACTTTGATGTAACTTGACTATGGTTTTGAAATAGTAATTTTATCCGCTGCTTTACTTACTCTATTTTACTTATATGTTCTGTCTTGTGATATCTGCATGCATGTTTACCTCGTTTAACGCCCCTCCAAAGCTAGTGCGCTTGCAAGAGTGACCTTGGCGGAGGTGGGGTGTTACACTTAGAAAATTATTGTGATTAGATAAGATGACCGAAAGAATCGAGCGGTTGGAATATGCTAAACGCCTCATTGAGGTTAACCCCAACCAAGTTATTGTCGATGATTTTTTAGCTAAATTGGTTGATGGTGGAACCCAAAGAATTAGATTGAAGTACCTATGAAAACCTCTTGTATGCACTTCCTACAACGTTTTTGGTGAGAATTGTGAATGAAATTCTAAAGAGAAAGCAATACAAGTCAAAACAAATGAAAGGAAAGTAGCAAATGTTGGGTCTCAATTCAGGAAACTTCATATGAATACCTCAGATGATAATGGTAAACAGGTTGTTACACCTATCATTCTAATGAAAAATAAAGAGAACACTTTGGTAGGGGAGATTTAGCTACCAAAGTTCAAACATGGCAAAAAGTAGGACGCAATAATAAAAATGTCATCTTTAATACCCCCCGCAACAAGGGTACTAATGGAACTACCGGGGAAAATGTGAGTAGTATTAAAAATCAAAGTGTGAAGGAAGTGGATCTAAGATAGAATGAAAACATAATTGAAGGGGAAATAGTTAATGATGAAGGTAAGAGTGTTGAAATGGTTCCTGAACAAGACAACTTAACAAGAAAAGTTGTTAGTAATTCAATGGATCCCGAAAACAGTGGTAGTCCTGGATCCTTGTTCACTAATAACAATTTTGGTATTTTAAAAGTCTTAATGGAAGATTACAGAAGTAAAAAAATTGAGTTTAGTAAAGATGTCCTGATTGAAATCAGTGAAATTAGTTTGGATGACGATAATATTGTAAATAATTTTGTGACTAAGGATCATTTAACTGTTCTAATTAGTGAGAATGTGGTGAATGAACACGGTAAGATTCCAGAATATTAACCAAGTGTTAGATAACATAGAGTGTTGTACCATTGTATAAGTTGTACATGATACTGAACTTACTATTGACACTGAAGCTGTTGAGATGTATCTGAATTGTAAGTTGATCTTCCAACTTTGAATTATATCACCATCTCTGATAATGATAATTCCTATGACACTACAATAGAGGTCCTAGGGGTGCCTAAAGTGCATGATACTTCTTTGCAAATTCTGACTAACATTGGAAATAGTGGTGATACGCTATCTACTTCTTCCTCAAGCAAAACCTGTTTCACATAGGCTAGTAGCCCTCATCCCTATAGTAACATCACTCCCCTCTAGGTACAAAGTACCTTCACAGTCTCGTCTTTTTGATGCTGATAAAGGCGAAAAGATTTTACCAGTGGAAAAAATTCAAAATCATGTAGACGGTTTTCTACTGACTCACCATTGACAAAAATTGTTCTTTCAGCTAGTGAACCGACATAGATCTTGACAAGATCTAAGGCAAACAACCTAAACAAACTTACCGAGTCTCCCAATATTACAAACATTCGCATTTGGAATATTAGAGTTGCTAACTTGGATAGTAAGTTGGATCGGTGCAATCATTTAATCGGGAAATACAACCTCAGTGCTATTGCTATTCTATAAACCAAGCTGAATGAAGCCCTTACTTCTAGAGATGCAAGGTATATCAATTCTAACTTGAATTTGATTTATAATTTGCAGGAAGCTAGCTATGGTAGGATAATACTTTTATTTGATACTTCCATACATAAGTTCACTAAAATTACCTCTTTAAGTCAACACATTCATTGTCATAAGTCATAACTATCACTTATCTTATTCTACTTCTTATTACTTTACATTTATCTATGTGCATAGTTATGCTTCTGCTAGAAATTCCCTTCTCCAAATGTTGTCTACATTAAGACAAGACATTCATCCTTTGATAGTGTATAGGGATTTTAATTCCCATCTTAAATTATCAGATAGATTTAGAGGCTCTCTTGTCTCTCTATTTTTCATTTGACCAATTAACTAGAAATCAACGACTCTGATATTTTGGAAATCAACTCGTTTGGAGCTTCATTCACTTGGAATAACCGTAAGACAAAGGGTATGCATACATGTTCTAAGATTGACCATGCCTTCTGCAATGTGGTTTCTTAAACTAATGGCCTTGCCTGTCCAATGAACTACCTTGCCCATTTTATCTGATCATTCACCTCAAGTAGTTCATTTAAGTGAGAATGAAGTTTTAAGAATGCCAAGCTATTTTTTTAATATTTGGATTAAAGACCCTAATTTCTTGGGCATTATCAAGGAAGAATGGGAGAAAACATGATTTGGCAATCCCGTGTTCATTCTTCATAAAAAAACTAAATGTAACAGCCTGCATTTAACGTATCAAAGGATCGTAAAGTATTTTTTTATTCCTTAAGGGTTGTATCATTCTCATCTTTTGATATATTGCTTATGGGGATGTGAGACATGTCCATAACTTTTACCAATTTTGTTTGTGACCATTTTTCCCCTGTCAGTCTTGTGCAGGGAATAACTTTTGACTCAGGTCAAATCAGAGAGTGAGACTTGTGCCATTGGAAAGGAGTTGATGATTGCCTTTCCGTAGAGTGGTTACATCAAAATTTTGGCTCAGCGGTTTGGGAGGAATCGCAATTTTTAAGGTTTTTCAGTTGGTTGTCCAGGTTTGGTAAGCCATAATCGGCTGAATTGGAGAGGCCCATTAGTGGGCTGATGGGACGGTATAAATGGGGGAGAGGGATATGAGAAATGGTTTAGTTTTTCATTTCCTCATTGGGTGGCCTTGTGCTCCTTCTTCCCTTAACACCTTTCCACCATTAAAAATCCAAATCTAAGGAGGGAAATCATATATCTACACTATTGAAGGCTAGATCTATGACTATTGAAGCAAGGATTCATCGGATCAAGCTGTTTGGTGCGGGGTGCTTGCTATCCGGATTCCTTTTTCATTGATCTTTGCTTGTTTGGGAGAATCCGTGAGTGATTTACATCTCTCACATGAATGCAATGAAGTATATGAGTGTTTGTGCTTGTTTCTCATCAAATTCAAGTGTTTTTCCATAGATCTATGCCAAATTAAGTCCATTTTCATATTATCCACCCTATGATCTAATTTAATAAGTTTAGATTGGTAATTTCTATGCTATTTCATATGATTATGCAAGTTAAATCCACAATTTAAATCATAGTGAAATTTGCGTAATTTGATGATAATTGTCATTTTCATGATGCTAGTGGTTTCATAACATACTTATGATTGTGTTGGATGTATTGGATGAGTTGATTTCATCGAATCTATCGTTTGGCGAAGTTTTGGTGGAAATCGGAGTAGAAATTGTGAAGTGCAGGTTTTGTGTTGCACGTGGAGGGGTCGTTCACTACAGGGTGTGATTTCTTTGGGAAACAAGACAAAAAGCAGGATCGAGCGAGCCAGGGAGTCGGTCGGTCATGCGAGCTGGGAGTAAGGCAAGCTGACGAGCGAGCCTGGAGGAAAAAGGGTTCCATCGAGCGAGCCTATCGTTGAGTAAAGTGGTCGGTTGCTCCTATCGGGTCGGTCGTGAAGCCTGGAAGTGGCAAAGTGACGGGTCGGTCGCTCCAAGTTAGGAGGGTCAGTCGCTCTGGTTGGTTCTACCAGTATGAAGGGTCAGTCGCTCTGGTCGGTCGAGCAGTGTGAAGGGTCGGTCGCAGAGGGCAAATTTCTGAAAGTTTATATTTTCGGGTACGATTCAGATTTGAACAAAAAGGTCTAAAAAAAATATTTTTGGGGGCACCCCCCCGAACCCTAGCCGAAGTGCGGTGGTGTAAATGGCTCGGTGATGGTGTGACTTCAAAGTAAATTCAAGTAGGAAGGTTCGAAGTGTTGAATGTGTTCGTTGATCGGTGTAGAAAACAAATGTGATGACAACTCAAAGGTCGTGAGTTGGTGGATAATGGTTGCTTAAGGAGGTTGATTGAGCTATGATAAATAGTCGGGTTGGATGACTAGAGATGCGAAGGCCAAGAGATTATCGTTGTGTAAGTTCTAGCAGGCTCAAAGAAGGGGTACGATGGGGGCACCCAATAGACCGATTGTAACGACCCGCATTTTCTGGCTAATTATTTAAATTTATTTTTAAAATATCGATTTGATTTAAATAATCTAATTTAACCATTTTATTTTTGAAAATGTTATTTAAATAAATAATATAATAATATTTTAATTCCAAAATATTTGGAAAATGTTGAATTGGCAGTATAATGTGAATGGGCAATTTAAAATGGTGTAATATTGTTTGTTTTGAAATTATAATGACGATTTCGTTTATTTAACGGCGTTATAACATTTAAACTATATTTTAATTATAAATCGAGCTGCAGCGGCGCGGTAGTTCGTAGTATTGGATTTTGAACTTTAAATGGCTGTACAAGATTCAATATAAGTCGGATTTTCTCAAAACAAGGAATGTACGAATCTATTTGAATATATTTTTCTAATGGAAGAGAAAAATCGAGTTTTCATAGCATAGATTTTGTTTTATGTCCAAATCAAATTTTAAAATAGTCGCTATGGAATTCCTTTATAAATTATACCGATTTATTTATATAAATAAGGGGATTTTAAATATTTTTAATACCGAACTGGCTTGGATTTTAACCTAGGGTATTTTATTTCGGTAGTACATGAAATTCTGGTCGGGTATAGCCAATGATAATATTTTATTTTATTTATATTGAAGTATTTTTAAATTAATTTATTTTAATTAAAATTAGACCTTTTAAAAGGGACTTTATTCAAACGACCGCCGTTTTCGACGAAACAAATTTTGTTGGGACCGCAATGGCAAATTATTGCTAGATTTTCAAGCTACACGTCAATCAGAGTTATTCCGTGGGCGTGACAAAATTAAATTCAAATAAAACAACCATTTGGCTGTGAACGAGCGTCATTTGAGCAAACGGACTCGGAATTCGATGAAACAAGTTTCGTTAGAACCGTAACGTCAAATTATAATGTACCGTCCACTTCCGGCTCGAATAGAGTTTGTATGTGAGCACCGTAATCAATAAACAACGTTTAGATTTGCGATAGACATGAAATAAAATATCGTTGGTCACATCAGAATAAATTTATATTGTTTTCCCTTATAAATACAACCTATTCCCTTCAGCCCAAACCAGAAAAATCCATCCATCTTCATTTTTCTTTAGCCTATTTTGCAGAAAAGCCCCTGTTCATTAAATAATTTATTTCTTCAATTATGTTAAGAATTTGTTGATGGAGTCTGAACGAAACTTGTAGATCGGGTCGATATCTACTCGCTGTAAAAAGTTGGGGTGATCGGACACCTGTGGTGGTCGGAATCGGCCTAAAACCGACGAAAATCAGTTTCGTTCTTTGCTAGATGGACGGAGTTTGGATCGACTATAGATGTTCAGACTAGGGAGGAATGGAAGAGGGGAGTTCCAGCTTTGATTTGGCACCAGTCTTGAGTCTTACGATGGTCGGAGGTGGTCGGGGTGATGAGTTGAATGGGGACCATAATTTCCAGTTGGTTTTGCAAAGTGGAAAATGGGTTTGGCAAATTTCCGATCAACTGAGCCAGATCTAGGCAGAGGCACCTGAAGGGGAACAGAGAGGGTGGCGACGCCGTTTGACCGGCGGTGGTCCGGCGACTTGCAACGGTCCGAGGCATTGGCAATTTCGCTGTAAAGGAGTTCAGATCATGGAGCTTTTCTGGTGTCCTGGAGCACTGTCGGCGGCCGAGATTTTGGACGAGGGGGCCTGGGTCGGAGGCGGTTGCTCTGGCGTGGTTGGGATCAGCTCCAGATGATCGAGGCAGCGGAAATCTGTGGAATTGAGGTGGAGCATCTGAAAATCGAATAGAGGAAGGAGGAAGACGGGTTCGAACCCAATGCAGTGAAGAAAACGCGTCTCCTTCTGATGACGTGGATTAGCATTTGACTAGTCACGGTAATTTAGTTTATTAATAAATATATTACCCAAATCAAATTATATAAATTTAGAATCAGCGTAACTTTTACATACGATATCGGATTTACATGAAACATGATCCGTTGGGATCGCAGAGACGAGATCTAGAGGATGGCGCTGACCGGGAGTCGATTGGACACAGCTGGATTTTCAGTTAATTTTAAATGCTCGATTGAAAATAAATGGAACAAACGCGTCAACCATCAACCGTTTGAAATGGTGAGTTAATTCTCACACTTTTCTGGACTGCTATGATGTGATAAATCCATATAAAAATAGAAATTGGTTAATTGGCTGCGTTGGTTGCTATTGGTTGATTTAATGGTTGTTGTTAACTATATTATTGTCATTTATTTATTTATTTAAAATTATCTATCTTTGTTATAATAACCCGTGCTGCAGAGAAGAACAGGTTGGAGGGATCCGACCGGATTCCTCAACATATTTTGTATATGATTTATTTTACATTGTTGATCCAGGAACTAATTCGAACCCCAAATGATATTCAAAACTGTTTGAATATGGACAGTTGGATGGATGTGATCGTTGGTGTGGGTTTAAATCAATTGACAGTCTGATTAAGTAGTTGGCAGTGAGGGTCTTAAATTTACTGCTTAAAAACGTTGTTCTACCGTCGGGTGAATTAACGTAGTACTTAGTTATAGATTTATTTTTAACTAATTTAAAGTTTTATATTTGTTTTATGAGACAATGGAAATGGGAATTTTATAAATAGAATTATATTTAAATCATGTTCTTCCAAAAAGGATCATTAACGTTTTATATGACATATCCTTATGTCGTGTTCTGAGTGGAAGCCTGTAACTAATATACCAGTTAGTGATAATGGGATATATTTTTTAACTGATGTTTTAAAATTAACAAGTGTGAACCCGTGCTTCGCATACGGGCTCAAGCTATAATTTTGTAATCATCCTTCTTTTTTCGTAATCAAAGCTATCATTGCATT
The DNA here is from genome assembly GCA_030737875.1 of Allium sativum. Classification (NCBI taxonomy): domain Eukaryota; kingdom Viridiplantae; phylum Streptophyta; class Magnoliopsida; order Asparagales; family Amaryllidaceae; genus Allium; species Allium sativum. The sequence continues at coordinate 979,817,711 of CM060913.1, read as the reverse complement.
ACACAATGTATCTTATGCATGCCGCAACAGAATCTATTAGTAGGTCAATTATATGTATAAAGATCCGCAGTAGGAAAGAAAATAAGAGAAATAATATCATCATCACTACACACCTAAAGATAAATAATAATCAATTTGGTTTAACGAAAAGTACATAATGAATCGACATGAGAAGAAAATAAGGCTAGGCTAATTAACAGCAATGCTTTAAGTCACAAAAAAGATTTTTAAACTCCAAATCTTAGGAATCAAACATCTTACTGAAAAATTAATTAAACACATCCTGGAATCAATCGTTTGAACTTGTCGGACTAATAAGTTAATAAGGTAAATGCTACCTTCTATTAATATTGATGAAATCTCAAGTGCGAAGTTCTTGGCTGACGAATTAATGATCCATTTTAGTCCATTTTATGTATGATTTTTTTATGGAACATATGTCATATATATATATATATATATATATATATATAAAGTGGTAATGAGGTTGAAGGGTTTCTTTTTACAGGATAATTAGTTTTAAGGACAACACTTCTGAACAATAAGTTATAAGGACAATTTTACGTGAAAAAGACTTAAATTTTTTTAATCTTTTTAAGTTATACAGAAAATAAATAAATTCATTTATTGTTTTGTCAAAAAAAAATGATAAATTCATTTATCTTTTTCTATAAATTGTCCTTTATACTATCTTTTAGGAGTGTCGTCTGTAAAACTTTTTATTTTGTACAAAAAAGCCCTGTAAATGAAAATTCTGTTATATAAACCCCTCAATTCACATTCCAAATCATATACAAACTTCATTGTTTTTACACTAACACCCATAAAAGGATATGGAAATCCACACACACATGCACGCATACACACACACACATCATTTTTCTAAAAAAATAACTACAAATAGCTGGTGTTCTTATGATATTTGGAATATTATAGTGTTATGGAATATATAAATGGATTAGGAAAAAACGACTTTTAAAGCAACTTTAAAGTTACTTAATGCACCTGTCATCAAAACAATGCATATAGTTATTTGTTTTATAATCATCACCAAGATTTTGTCTGTTTGAAGTATGAACTATACACTACACCAAAACAGGCGATTGCCAACGAGTATAACCGTCGCAAACAATTTCCGCAACACTTATTAGCGTTGCTACGGGGGCGTGGCAATGTAGTAGCAACGCTTATAAGCGTTGGTAGATTTTCTGTGCCAACGCTTATAAGCGTTGGTATATTTTCTGTCCCAACGCTCATAAGCGTTGGTATATTTTAAGTCACAACGCTTATAAGCGTTGGTAGATTTTCTCTACCAACGCTTATTAGCGTTGGTAGATTTATGTTTGCGACGCTTATACATGTTGCAATATATTTGTTCGCAACGCCTATACATGTTACAAAATTGTAATTCACAACAAATATAAATTTCAATAAAAAAAGAAATATGTATTAATAACTTGCATATTCTAACATTAATAGTCAATTAATAACCAACATAACGATAATATAGACGATATTTAATATGAACCAAAAACTAATATTAAACTCAATGCATACTAATGGATAACATTCATAATCACATAGCGATATAGAATATCAGTTAACAATAAACAAGCACAATACATAATTAAGATGTCAAACTCAATACATAATTAGTTTGCTAAATTCAATACATAAATTAGATCCTACAAATACCGAATACGAAACTCTGGCCATATAACGAAGCCTCCATCTGAAAATTCGCATAACTTGTACATTCCATTTTGAGGACCATCATAAATTGGTGCATCCGGTTCAAGAACTTCAACAACCCAAATTACTTTCTCTATATTCGGTACCACTTTCCTAAAATGACAAATTGTTTGTGTTCCAAGATAACCTCTTGCTACCTCCTTCTCTAGATCATTGGACAATAGCATTACGTATTTCTTTTCCATTGTAGAAGAATGAAGATCATTAAGTGACACATTTGGAGTAACGGTTACATTATTGATTATAGGAGGATCCCTTAAATTAGAAGCACCTTCTGTATGAGGAGTAGTACTTGAAGGACTTGCAATAATTTTTTCTTGCAAATTAGGTATAAATTTCATAAAAGTTGAAGTAATTGAATTGATGGTCTTATCAACTTGAGTAGCTACTTGCCTTTCTATCTCCAATTTCCAAACGGATAAATCCACGGCTTGTTTTTTATCAGCTACAGCTTTTACAGCTCGAGCCACCTTTACTTGTTTTAAAGAAGAAGTAGAACTAATTGCTCGACAATAATTTTTCTTCATGTCGGAACCAAAAACTTCTGCAATTGGATCATTATCAAGATCATCTACTGCGCCACTAGAACTACCATCCAATTTTCTCTTTTCTTCCGCTGCCTCTAGAAGTGCCTGCATTAATTGAATATCACATTAAATTGAAAATTTCAGTTTCTTGTTAAAAAACAGAAAAACATGAGTTTACATCTCGCACAAAATAATATAAACTTGCAGGCATGGAGTGATCAATAATACGGCTCAGAAAAACTGAGCCACAGGCTCAGAAAAACTGAGTCGTAAGGCTCAGTTTTGCTGAGCCACAAGGTTCAGCAAAACAGAGCCTAATGGCTCAGATTTGCTGAGCCACAGGCTCAGCAAAACTGAGCCTAATGGCTCAGAAAAAGCTGAGCCACAGGCTCGGTTTTCACTGAGCCGTGGCTCAGATTTGCTGAGCCTGTGGCTCAGCAAAACTGAGCCACACAGGCTCGGTTTTCGCTGAGTCGTGGCCCAGTTTTGCTGATTTGCTGAGCCGCAGGCTCAGCAAAACTGAGCCTAATGGCTCAGAATCGCTGAGCCTGTGGCTTAGCAAAACTGAGCCACACAGGCTCGGTTTTCGCTGAGCCACAGGCTCAGCAAAACTGAGCCTAATGGCTCAGAAAAAACAGAGCCACAGGCTCAGTTTTCGCTGAGCCGTGGCTCAGATTTGCAGAGCCACAGGCTCAGCAAAACTGAGCCTAATGGCTCAGAATCGCTGAGCCGTGGCTCAGAATCGCTGAGCCGTGGCTCAGAATCGCTGAGCCTGTGGCTCAGCAAAACTGAGCCACACAGGCTCAGCAAAACTGAGCCTAATAGTTTATCCTTGTAGAAGCTATCTACAGCCCTCCATTCTTTGTAGCCAACTGGTATATGACAACGGATTAACTCACCACAACGTGTACTCCATTTAGCTAGATCTTCCCCTATTGCACCCTCAACACCAACTAGTTTTTCTTCCTGGACAATACAATTGTTGCTATTGATGTTGGTTAACATGCAACAAGAAGAACGAAGACATGGAACGAGGGAAACAAAATTGTCTGTTTTTGCGCATTTTTGAATCAAATTAAAGATTCTGGACATCAAACTACCGAAATTTGTGAAAGGAAAAAATATTAAAATGTTTACTAAATTAACACGAATTGAAACGAATTCACTTATTTTATTACAAAATTTATTCCTTCGCTATATCTAGCTAGACATATCTCAAATATTAAATTGCATAGCTTAATTCAACTTTACTATTTTTAACGTGAAAATAATACATCGGCTATCACCACCGTATCGATCACGTAAATCAATTTAAACCAAGCGACGATTTTAGACGTTTACGTTACAAAATTGTTTAGATTACTTTTATGTAACGTATTCAAATTTCAAACTTAGTATTTTTTATTTTTCTAATTTTTCAATTTGTGTTTATCTCAAAGAATAAATATTAAATGTTACTTACCGTTTTACGTTATATATTAATCAAACAACACATAAGTTCAATTATTCATTAGAATTCAAATGCACACTTTCAACGTAAATCGAAGTTTCAAGTTTCAAATTCAAATTAAGATTATAAACATTCACTTATGACATCAAATCATTTATAAATTTTATATTTTAATACATTGAAATTACTGGTTTGTTACAAATCCGCTAGTGAGGAGTGCTCCATAAAATAACACATTTTATTTCCAAACCAAAGCTTCCATCAATGTTTAAGGAAAAATCTTTTTAGCACAAAATAGCATCTCGATTTCACAAAACTCACTTTTTAAATTAGTTTCAAACCCCAAAAAACGTAGATTATGGAAGCTGGTAATGTTTGAAAAATGTATAATCAGACATATATGTGTTTTAAACCGCTCCAACTGTCATTTTGATTCCTCAAAGGTAAACATTAATTCTTTAATCACAAAAAATTGTCCAATTAATACCCTCAAGTTAAAGGAACATCTTTGAATCCTTTAGTCATTCTGAATACATGTAATCTTAGCTTAGGAAATTATCTTATCACACTACGAATAAATCAGTATGTCCCCTATCATTCCTCTTATTTCCATTGTAAATTTAATTAAAAGTCTGTAACAGATATAGATCTAATTATAAAATTAACGAACGTAGTAAACAAACAAACAACAAACAAGCTAAATATATTGAATAAACAATTAACAACGACCAATTTAACTAAAAGGGACTAATTCCAACAACCAGGATATGAATTAATAGGTAAACATCAAATCAGCTAGTTGACAACAAACAATCAAGTTAATCATAATTCTAACATAAGGAAATAATTCAAATAAGCATGACGCGAAATTAATAAGTAGTCCTTGGCAAACAAGCAACTACATTTTGCAAATAATTTATCAAACAACAATGTAATATAATAAGATCTAGAAATAATTAAATTAATGTGATAAATTCAACCAAAATGGACAAACATAATAAAAAGGTTAACCCAAAAATCAAAATAGAGGGTTCCCTCATCGTATCCCAACCTCCTAAATGGAAGGGAACAACTAGACATCCCTGAATTTTTAAGGGATTGATAGATACAATAATCATAAGATAACATCATACTAAGGGTGTTAAATAAACTAAAAACTTGTTCAACCCATCATCCTACGCCATATGTACAAGATCTAGTTTTACAGTTTTCAATTACGTAAATAGAGCACAACATCGAAATTTTTACCTGAATAGAGCACAACATCTAATAAATACATGAACAGAGCACAACACACATCATCTAATAAGTACAAGAAAATCGAAATTTTTACCTGAATCGCGAGATCCCTAATTGAATTCGATTTGCAGATTTCGATCCGATTGGAGAGCGGATTTCAATCCGAGCCGATTGGAGAGCGGATTTCAATACGATTGGACATTCAGTTCGATTGGAGAAAGATCTCGATTCGAATTTTTTTTCTTTTTCTTTTTCTTTTCGTCAGTTCGATGAGAAAGAGAATGTGATATATGCGGCCGACATCCAAGAAAGCGTTGGCCAAATCAAAACAAAAGGAAAATAGGGTTATAAGATGTAAGTTTACTTTTTTACCCCAACAAATCAGCCTTGCCAACACTTATATGGGTTGGCAATAAAAAAATTGAATTAATGTATTTTTGGCAACACTTTTTGAACATTGCAACGCTTATTTTGGTTATTACACGGCAACAGAAATAAGTGTTGACAATTAAAAAAAAAAAGGTTACCAAATGGCTATTATGGTGTAGTGATATCAACCATTTATGGACCTTGTTGTTATTTACTCCCGGTTTGTATCTAAAATTGAATGTAAATTATACACATATGTATATATTACATAGACATTGTCTTTGACAACTATAGTTGATATCATATTTAAATGATGAATATTTAAGAATGATATATACCATTATGAGTGATATAAAGACTTAACTCGTCCAAAATATGAAATATATGAACAATGAATTAAGTATATAAATATTAGCATAATTTAAAAGTAATGTGTATTCAGACGGAAGATACTCATGATCATAGATGATAAAAATAATGAAAAATACATCATGTGTGTTACAGCTAACAGCTATTGTTTATAGCCATGAACGTAAAAAAAGAAAGAAAAAAATTAAGCAATGTAAACCGCATGTAATATTCCAATAAAAATTCCCGTAGACCGCACCTTACCATAATAGTGATGATTTTCTCATTCTGAACACCTACCATGCCTAAATTATAGTTTTATTATTATTATTATTATTATTATTATTATTATTTTCTAAAATTTTGCTTACTGAAAGAATTTAATTTACACACAAAATATGTCATCCGAGTTACATTCCATTATACTTAATATTTGGTTACACTGTCAACAGCTTCTCTAACCTGCCATAGCACCTAATAGGCTAATATGTATCAGCCTTCGTTATCATAAGAAAACATAGATGTCTGTTATCACTCTGCTGAAGCTAAAAGACTCAAGATACACATTCATTTACTACTTTTCTTGCTTCCCTTCCAGAAAATTCACATGTTTGCATCAATCATAAATGTTAACTGAGAAACTGGGAAATAAATATATGAAAAACTACAATTCTATACATTCATCAAGGACAAATATCTCATCTACACCAAATATACTCCCATGCTGGACAAAAAAAAAGTAAGATTTTATACAAATAATCCAACTGCAACAATACAACAGGAAGTTTATGCATCAATACAACATTCACCATCTAGAACTTGGCAATATCAACCTCCAGTCAAAAAGCAGGGATCATGCAATCTCCATGTTTCTGGATTTGCACCTGTTGGTTAAATTACAAATTTTACGAAGTACAATTTTTTCAGTAGAAGTACAGTAGTAATAAATAAAGGTGAAAATTAGGATGTGCTTCTTAATTTTAATTTCGATACACAAATAACTCTTCTTAAAAATAGGTTTTGAATCACACAATCAAAATTATTTCCAACAAACCTTCTTTTTCGAAAACCAAATTATTTACTTAAGCGCGGGTTTTTATGACAAAAATAAGTTTCTTTTTTTTAAACTTGTTTTTTGCAAAGGTGCGAATAGCTGCATATTTCACTGTAAATATTTGCAGTTCAAGAAAATGCAATATTTGCAGTATGTGAAATTTAAAAATATGGCACAACTGTTATTGAAAGTTAAAATAAGAGTACTTCTCCAAAATTTCCAAAATAAAACATCAAAACATAGCTAATAAATATAACAAAAGGCTAGGCACATGTTTTATTGGATTTTGAACATTGGGACATGAAGAAATATGTTATTTTCTAGTTAATGTATGTCTCTACTGACTTCTAAATGCATGTTATTGCCACATCTCAGGGTATATCCTCAATCTACACCAAGATAAATACATATGTTAGAACAGTAATAAAAATGCTTACATGTGCACATTATCTCAACTGAAGTAACCAAACCTTAACTATATATTTGAGGATTAGCAAACAGTAAGGAAAAAAGGATCTGTTTTAATAAGAAAAAATATTTCACCATATTTTTAAGTACATTGGATACTCTTAATCTAGAACATCAGAAATAGCGGTTCTTAACTGTGTCGAAGAAAGTATAATTTTGAATCCAACCCGAACAAAATATACTCCTCAATTTGACTTTCAAAAACTAAAAACAGAGACCGTGACAATGCCAAAACCAATATGATTTAAAATAAACTCATATACAACAAAGAAGTACCTTTATAGATGGAATATACACGACATTTTCTTTTAAAGGGTCGTAGTTCAGAAAATGATTATACAACCTATGAGTGCCTAAAGGCAACTTTATAACAACTATATATGCATGTCTCATCAAGAGTTGAAATATATTATCTGTTGCATCCAAAAGTGAAGGAAAAAAGTAAACCATACCAAGCCAAGTCACAATAAAACTATTTTCTGTAAAATTGGCTAAAACCAGCACATACTTGGTGCAAACTTTACTTACCAAGCATTATTACTCATCATCACCGGAAAAAAATTACACTAAGCAATAATTGAGCTAAAGTAAATTCAATCCTTAAGCAGAATAGCTGATTAGAAAATAACATTTCTAGTGATACAAATTGTACATTTACTTTAGCAGAATGAGATAGAAAAGTATTACGCCAACAAAGTAAAAAATAGCACATCTAGACCATCCAACCATATTTTTTATTGAATAGAAAACATATCTAAATATTATTGTCGAACTGGAAAAATTAATATAAGTGAATCTGCGATGATTTAAAGAATATATTATTATCCAGCTATTACTGTAAGCATCAACCACTAACCTTACTAAATACATGGCTAACCCCAAAAGAAAAATAATAATATTATTCTTAGTAAAATATACTGAAACGCGTGGAAAAGAAGCATTACACAATCAACAGTTTATAAGTTGGTGGATTGTAACAAAGTTAGTTTTATGTATGTCTTAAATTGCTAGTAGGATTAGAAGTATATCATGTATCAATCAAATAGAAGAAAAAGCAGCAGTAAACCCTGTTTTGGAAGGCTTATTTTTCTGTACCTCCAACAAACAATGCCCTTAACTTTGATATAAGATGCAAATATAATGCAAAGACGTCACTTCAAAATGATCTAAATTGCTTTCCAAAGTGCTCTGCTAATGGAGTCAAATAAACTTCACACATTTTGCGGTCAAATCAATAATACTGAAACTTTAAAGTGGAGCTATGATGCTTACGTTAGACGGTGTTTTGATATACTTGGTATCTTATGCATTGATACTTTGTTTTTTGGACGTCGTATTGTAAACAGCTCATGTTAGATACATGTACTGTGCAAGGTAAATTGGTTCGTAGGGTTAACATTTATAAAATTGTCATATAATTGCACACACAAAGAAAAACACAAAATTAAAAACCCCACGGATAAAGGTTGGAAGCTTATTTTGATGATTAGAGAATTTTCTTCTTAATTCTGGATATACCAGCAGTCCATGCACATTGGACTTTGTAAGAAAAGTATACCCATCTTACATTTTCTAATATAAATTTAGTTCTGATTTTTTAAAACATATCAATGTTAATCAGCAATTATTTCATGAGCAAATGGGACAACTATACTATCAAACATAGGGTTTTAGAAAAACTGAACACCACAATCGGATCAAGCTTAAGTGACATCTGTTTCATGAAACGATCTTGATTACCAACGCTTATAAATAATAACCAATGTAGAGATGTTGTGAAAAAAAATTCTCAATGATGCTGAAGACCTGAAGTAAACCACTTTTATGAAATTGTTTATTTAATCCATAGTAAATCAAAATCATAGAGAGCCAATCCATAATTATCTTATTAAAATTGAACTTGTTTCTGCACAGGATGAGGATAAAAAATAATAGAGATATGAGGATGGTTACGGCATCCATAAACAAAGATCTGGATTGGTTTCGATTTAGCTTAAAGGCAAAGAATTTCAGATTAACGTTTTTGCAAAAGTACCCTAATGTTTGCAAGTCGGCTAGAGCTAACATTTTGATGCATAAACTATAACCAGGAGGATTTTTCAATATACGCAGAGGTCAGGCAAAATTGTGAGATTCTGGACATACTGTAGCAAAAATAATAACCTTAAACTGTTTGAGTACTTATCAATGTGTTGTGTTAAAAAAAATCAAAAAAATCAAACAGTGAACATTCGTAATATAAGACCACATCAAAGCGTTTGCTATGGCAGACAAAAAGAAAAACAATTGTAACGTGCTCTACTATGACAGTTTGTTTATTCAAACACAATTATGGCCATGTGGCTACAAAGGAACAAACAATAATAAAAATTCATATCATTAAAGTTATGTAAACTCCATAGTTAGATCTAACAATAAGCTTCTTCTAGCATAAAATATACTCCCTTCATACATTGAAACGAATCGACAAAGCATTTGTTCCCAATTTGGACATTAATAGTTTAGTTAAATCATCATTTTAAAAGAGTAAATAATTTTTTTACTATTATCTGACTACAAAAGTAATGTGGTATAATTGTAAATATTCAATGTGATAATCAAATGCTTAGATCGGCCAACCTCTTTTCATACTTATTTTTTTGAATATTCAGTTTTCAGTGGTGAACAAATTATAAAGGTAAACTGTAGAAAACACACAAGTTGGAAAAAGAAACATGCTTAGAGCATCTCCAACAGTGGAGGAAATTCATGTTAAGGGGTGTAATATCCCTTATTTTTGCATCCAACAGTTGTTACACGGTGTAATATGAAGGCAAATGTTACGGGCTGGATTCAGAGTTCGGAATAGGGCGCGCGAGCTGATTTTATCAGCTCGTGATGTCGCGAGCTGATTTTATCAACTCGCGACTTCAGGAGCCGATAAAATCAGCTCGTGGCCTTTTTTTTTCCCAACTATTTTTACCATATACAATACCAAATGCATTAATTTTTTTGTAAAATAAACTTCGAAACATAATAATAATATTTGATTACTAAGAGCAAAACCAATTTTTTTTTTTTAACGTTTTACCCTAGTTTGTCGTATACAAAAACATAACCGATATGTAATTTGTAAAATAAACTTAGGAACATAATAATAGATGATTAATAACTCGTACGAATACAAGAAAAGGAGTTTGTATAATAGAAAATGAAACACAATCGATGATTAATAACTTAGGAACATCTTAGGAAATGAAACATAATCGATGATTAATAACTTAGGAGTTCGTACAAGAGAAGTAATAGTAGAAAAGGAGTTCGTACAATAGATGATTAATAACTTAGGAACATCTTTACTGCATACATAATCGATAAGTTCAGACAAACATAAAATAAAACACATTCAGGTAATGGTTCTTCATAACTAGGTATCGCCGTGGTGGTTCCATAAATGAGTCATAAGATCCTTCTGTAGCCGGTTATGGAGTTCTGCATCTCTGTAGATAACTTGACGGCTCAAATGAACGTTGAAGTCCTCTGTTAGTGGTTGGTTTTGTCGGAATACTGGAGGTGGTAGCGAAGCACCCTCGTAATCGCAGTGACGTTGATCTTCATCCATATCTCTTTCATCTTCTATAATCATGTTGTGAAGAACGATGCAAGCAAACATGATTGTAGACATCTTACTCCTACGCCATAGCCGACATGGATTACTTATCATTGCAAATCTAGATTGTAAAACACCGAAAGCACGTTCCACATCTTTCCTTTGTCCCTCTTGCATCGCCGCGAACATGACTTGTTTAGGAGTTAATGGATTTGGACATGTTTTAACAATGGTGCTCCATTTCGGGTAAATGCCGTCACCTAGGTAATAGCCATGGTTGTAAGTATTTTGGCCTAGGGTAAATGTTAAAGGAGGTACCTGGCCTTTAGCAAGATCATTGAACAAATGAGATCTTTCCACAACATTTAAGTCGTTATTAGACCCGGGCATTCCGAAGAAAGCGTGCCATATCCACAGATCGTACGATGCCACAGCTTCCAAAATGATGGTTGGTCGTCTTTCCTTGCCGTTGTACGCACCTTGTAATCCCTTAGGACAGTTCTTCCATTCCCAGTGCATACAGTCCAGACTTCCTAACATTCCCGGCCAACCCCTGCTTTCGTGCATCTCTCTGATTCGCACTACATCTGCTTCGTTTGGAAACCGTAAGTATTCTTCTCCGTAGACGTCCACAATTGCTTGACAGAAAGTTTCAAGTGTTTCTAGTGCCGTGCTCTCTGCTATGCGGTATGCATCATCCAAAGCATCGACTGGAGTGGCATAAGCTAACATTCTCATAGCTGCCGTCATTTTTTGTTCACCGGACAATCCCTGTGTCTTCGATGCATTATGTTTGTACTTAAAGTAATCATTGTTACCTTGAATACCAGCCAATATCCGAAGAAATAGGTTTCTCCGCATCCTGAATCTTCGACGAAACATATCAGGCTCGTAAGTGCAATCCTCATCGAAGTAATCTTGCATCAAAGACTTGTGGTATTTAGCATGATTTCGGTGTATAAACCTCCTTCCAGGAACCGATCCCCCTCTAGTTGTGGACGATGAACCGTACGCTTCACGGTATAGGTCCCGTATTTCTTGTATTTCTTCTGCTTCCTCTTGAAGGATTTCATCTTCCTCTGAATCGCTAGCAAAAGCCAGCAAGCATTTTGTAAAACTGGAATCCATTTATATTTGTTAGTAAGTTTTGATTTGAGATATGTATGACAATGTTGCTGTTATATATAACGTAAAACTATAAAGTAAAACTAATACCTGAACGGTGTCCAGCGCGGTAACTGATCGATGGGTGAATCCCTGTGGCATCTCGTGGAGGATACGTAAGTCCTCAATCGTCGTCCCCTCTGGTGGAGGAAGGTGTACTGGACCAGACATGTCGTCTGGCATAACTCTAACTGTGCGTCTCCCGCTATTCGTCACGCGTGGCGGCATCCCGACGTTGGAACGATTAAAAAAGAAATTAAAAAGGAGGAAATTAAAATTAAATGAATATAACCAAACCCCCCCCCCCCAGCAATATATAGGCTCGGGAACAGGCGCGAGCTGATAAAATCAGCTCGCAGGCTGCGAGCTGATAAAATCAGCTCGCGCCTGTTGGGAGATATCAAAGATATCTCCCGTAATGTTACGGGCCGTAACGTTACGGCCCGTAACACTGTTGGAGATGCTCTTAAAACCATGTGAAAACACATGTATTCACTGTAAGGTACCAAGCTCATCTATACGGATTGATATTAGCATATACAAATGCTGTAGAGGGAAATGATATAAACAAATAAACGTACAGCTCTCTATGTACCTATCCCTTATTCTAAGAGCATCTCCAACAAAGGGCAATATTCATGTTACGGGGCGTAATATGGGTTGTTTTCGCACCCAACAGTTATCCTCTCGTGTAATATTCAGCGGAATGTTACAGGTTCGATTCAGAATCCGGAATGAGTCCGGCGAGCTGATTTTATCAGCTCGCCATGTGGCGAGTTGATTTTATCAGCTCGCGCTGATAAAATCAGCTCGCAGCATGGCGAGCTGATAAAATCAGCTCGCCATCTCCCTCCCCAATTCCCCAACGGCTATCTCAATCCAATGGCTTCCAACGGCCATTTCCGCCTCGATTTTGATTACCAACGGCCATAAAACGGTGAAAACTTTTCTAACGGCCATATTTTCAGTTATAAAAGCATTCCATCGCATTCTTTCTTCATCACAACATATTCATATCTTCTTTCTACATCTCTCTACTCCACACCAAGTCTTGCTATATAATGTCTTCCCCATTCGGAGAATTTTCGCATCCGACGATAGATGGAACTCAGTTCTCACAAGGCAACACGAGCAATATATTTGAAACTCCATCGAGCAGGCAAGGAACCACTCTGTAGACTGACGAAGAAGACATTTCTCTATGCAACATATATTGTCATTTCACACAAGATTCTGCAACGGGGAACGACCAAACAGGCGCTGCGTTTTGGAAAAAAGTGGAAAAATCCTTCGTTGAGAGGCATCCGGGATGCCAAAGGACGTTATCGGCGATCCAGGGACGTTTTGGGAAAATAAGCCGCCAAACCCAATATTATGAGTCACAAGTGTACAAACTAAAGATAGCGAATCCAAGCGGCATGGGAGGAGAACATAATCTGGTATGTATGTATTTGTACGTACTTTATTTATGGGTGTTAGCATTTTAATTGATACATTTTATTTTGGTAAGTAGAAACGACTAGCGAATGAGGAGTTCAAGAAGTTTTTTCCTAGAGAAAATGGAACGAAAAGGGCACACTATTACCAGTTTATGCATTGTTATGATCTGCTTACTAGTCAACCAAAGTGGAACTCAGAACTTGCCAAGAGTCTCCGCGATGTTCAAAGTGCTAGCAAGGCAAAGAAAAAAAGTTCAAAATCGGGTTATTCTTCTAGTCCTAGCGGCTCAGGTGGCAATATTTCTCAATGTGTAGGGGAAAACCTACTTGATGAGTTCAATGCTACGAATGACGAAGATTTTAGACCTGAGGGATGCAAAGCGGCGAAAAGAAGGGGCAAAACAACGGTTGAGCTTGAATCAAAAGTGAACGCCCGACACGAAGAACACAGTCGTAGAGCGGAAAAAAGGCTTGTAGAAGCTAGGGATAGAACAGAAGTTTTGAAAAGGATTGCTGATCTGGAAGAGAAGAAACTTCAAATTCTTTCGGAGGACTTAGCGTATAAGAAAGAGCACGATGCGTATAAGAAACAGCAAGATGCGTATAAGAAAGAACAAGAAGAGAACGCTATCATGGACAAAGATCTGGATGGAATGTCTGATTTGGAAAAGGAATTTTGGATGGGGATGAAACGTCGTATTATAACGTCAAGGTTTCCACAGTTGATGTAGTAACGTATTAGTAGTTGCTCGTATTAGTAGATGCTCGTATTAGTAGATGCTCGTATTAGTAGTTGCTCGTATTATGTTGTTGTATTAACGTTGTATTTTCTTCTGTAGCAACCGCTTTTTTTATAATGAAATGTTTGCTTTATATATTTTGTTATTGCGTAAACAATTATAAGAAATTCATCCTTTTTACAAAGGATTATCTAATAAACGAAAGATACAACACAAAGTAAACGAAAGATCATCGGGTTAGCCAACTACAACGTAGTTCAAACGCCTCATGACCAACAAAATCAGTGCCGTAATCTACAAGGTAACGAGAATCATAAGTTGCCCTATTCGTTTTAAATACGTTTTCATCTTCAACTACCTGTATAATCATCTGGTATCGTTCACAATTTTTAACGAACCGCCGATGAGCCATAAGAATTTCGGCAGACGTTCGTGTAGTAGTGCATGAACGGTGGTTGTTATGTAATCTTGTTATCATGGACCAAAATTCTTCATGGGTAAGTCCTCCTCCATTTTTCTTCAGTTGCAAATCTCTTTTATCACATTCGATATAGGATTTCACGAGTATAAGTAAGTCCGTAGAAGAGAATTCGGTTGTAGCAGCACTGGAGCTTGCTTTACTTGGATTGCGTCGAGGTTGGTTAACCCTTTGCCTAGCTGTGTGTTTTCTTGGTTGTGTTTCGGATTTACTAACTTCATCTACTTGTATATTTGGAACGAATCCACGCACTTTCTCCTCCTGGTTGTTCCGTTCAAACTCATCAAACATTTTTTCTATAAGTTCATCACTAATCTCCCCATCGGCCATTAAAGCTACACGGAATAAAAAAAAAGTTAGTCCGATTTAAAAAAGTACTTGAACCAGTAGAAAAAATAATAAGTGGTTTCTCACCTTACTGCCTTGGTTGATTTAGAAAGCACAAATAATGGTCATGGTTGAGAGACGGGGAATGAAATGTTTAAATAAGTGTAGGTGAATATTGATAAAGCACTGTCATCATTACTCGAGCTGTAACATCGAGACTCTGCCCAACAACAGTGTCTGTTCACATCAAGACAGTAAGAAAAAGAGATTCCCTACAGTATTACGTCAGGCGAAACAGTGACCGGTACCATCATGATTTTTGTTATTGATTTGTACACTCCTTGCCTATATATCTCAATGCAATTTACTCACATAATACCTCACTCAAACAACTTCGTTCTCATTCTACTACTTACTCACTCGAAAATGCCTTCTTGGCCATCCGAAACTGACTCTAATGAACAAGCATACGAACAGATGAGACTTCAAGCGCTCGAAGACGAATTCGAGTTTCTAATCCAAATTACACCCCATGATGAACCATCACATGAACAGGGGAACCTCCAACATCTACAACAAGTTCAAGTGCCACATGTTCAACTAGCAAACGAACAGACTCTCGCTCAACCACAACAACAAGTAGAGTTCTACCGAGTACCACCACATGAACATGAATCTTATCCTGTACTTTGCTACTGCGGTCATGTGGTCGAAGTTATAGTTCGTGCAGAAGGCGACAATATAGGTAGGCGCATGCAGCAATGTCGATTCTATCCAAATGGATGCAGCTACACGGAATGGATTGACGAGCCGTTGTGCCCACGGGGAATAGTATATGCAAACCAACTCGAACGAGAGATTATGCGTCTCGAAAATCTTGTTCAAGAGTTGCGACTGAACGCAATGCGACTCCCTTGAAATTGAATGTGTACTTTTAATGTTTGCGATGATGTAGTAGACATGTACTATTATTCGGTGTTGTATCTGTAACGGTCGGTTGTATCTGTAACGGTCGGTTGTATCTGTAAGGTTATTGTTATGCGAAAACCCCCTAGTTGAATCATTGTAATCTTTCCTATATAAAAATTTCACGTTCTATATATTTAAAATATAATCTTCTAAACTATAATCTTTCGTATATAATCTACTAATAAAAATTAATAAGTAGATAAAAATAAGAACTAAATATTTAATCAAATGAACACACATTCCACACAACCCCCCCCCCCCCACAAACTTCCCTAGCCATAGATGGGCTCGGCAGATTGCGAGTTGATTTTATCAGCTCGCGAGCTGATAAAATCAGCTCGCAGGCTGCGAGCTGATAAAATCAGCTCGCGCCTGTTGGGAGATATCAAAGATATCTCCCGTAATGTTACGGGCCGTAACGTTACGGCCCGTAACACTGTTGGAGATGCTCTTAGAGTAAATAGTTAACAGTTTGATGACGCTTAGAAGTGGACCTGTAACATATGAATAGATGAATACATTAACTATTGTGCATTAGCATCATAACTTCCATGGAAAATGAAGTTTGAAATTTTGCAGAGTAGCACCAGCAACATGACTCACATGTATAACTTATCACTTGGTATCTCTTTGGGTTTTCAATATATAAAATACCACAGTACTCGTTATAACATGAAAAAAAATAGGTAACTGCATACAAATTACCCTAGAAAATCCAGTGAAATTAGATCATGCCAATAGTTGTCCTGACAACGGAAATGAAAAAAAATCAAGATAGAAATCTAATCTAATCTTTTATTAGAACAGTTGGATTTTTGGTTAATATATATTAATCAATTGATCAATAACTCCTAATATGTTTATTCCTTACTGGCCCTATCACTACACCATGAAGTATCAATGCATTGATTGTAATATTATAACTAAAATGTTAAGCGAATGCACAAAATAGAACCATTAAAACACATTTGAAGTTCACATGAAGCAATGTATTTACTATTGTAAAAGGAATATAAGTGATTAATGTTCAATCTCAATCAGTAACGATTTAATTTCTGTTCCATTAACTGAATATGAAGTATAAAGTTAATAAAGTGGTTTTTTTAATGAAGAAAATTTTAGAAAATAGCATTGAAATAGTGGTGTTCAAATCCATTGTCGTATTGTAACATTGAAATTATTTTAAAGGTCTTAAAAATCTTTATAAAGAAAACTGATTTAGTAGATTAATTGACAATCAAATCCAACAAAAAAAAAAAAGTAAGATGATGGATAAACTATTATCCAAATAGAGCACTGATTGTTTAATAAATCTCTTCGATCTAGAAAAACTGAGGTGTTGATGTATAAACTAAAACTATTGTATAGTCTTAATTATTACATGAGCAATTAAATAAAAAAGTTCCTGGAATACTGGGAGTTGTGAGAAATCATAAAAGAAAGATTTGGGTTTGTGGAAAGAAAACAAAGGCGACGGCAGAAGAGAAAAATAAATAATTTCAGGGGCCTCGATCACATGCTTAAGAACTATCAAAGTCCATATCCACAATTTAATTTAAGGTTTGTGAAAGGAAAACGGAAGATGTATCTGTGACAGTTCTTGTTTTGAATAAACGTGGCCTATTGCCATTGATTTCTAGGAAATTATAAAGGGGCTTCGGAGCTCACCATTCCCTACCCGACTTTAATGATATATTATAGGTATGTTCTCACATACAATAGACCAACTATTACAACCTACATATAACGAAGAAGCACTGACGGCGTGGTTCAAGCGACCATTGACCGAAGAAAAATAACATTTGGTATTTAGCTAACCGGTGTACCAAACTTCAAAAAAGTAATAGTAAAGGGCACATAAAAAAAGATGTAAGATTAAATACAGAAAAGTAAAGGATGTATTGCATCCCTTGTTATAATAATAGTTGAAAACATTAATACATGGAGCTGTATATTTTATGATTCACTATCTACAATCTGCATGGATCTTTTGTTGATTGTCTAATAGTGGCTCATACATAATATTGCCAAATAAAAGCACTTTGAACTGACAGTAGAAATTTTCTAATGATAAAAATTCAAAACACTAAGTATTTGAACCAACTGTAGATATGTTTTCAAGTAATCAAACCCTTTATGGTAGTTATGGATGTTTTGAAAGAGGATTTGTTGACATTATTGTAAGAAAGATAGCCTCTTAAGAGATAAAAATGTTTAAATGCAGGAAAGAACAGAATGCAAAAGTTCAGACTCAAAGAAATTTCCTGATGTTCAAGGTTTTCCCAGCATTGACTAACTTCTCATCACTAATTTTTCCTTGTACCTAAATACTATAATAAGTAACGGCATTTTCGAAAAATGGTTTTGTTCAAGGTCCCCTAAAAAACAAAATACAAATAGGCTTAGCTGTATATATTATTTCTTGCACAGTGTAGAGGTACTAAAAATTATGAGACACATACTTATCAGATTCAATATGCTTGTCTTAGAAGCAAAGTATGTTTAGACTTTCTAATATATATGCCTAATGGAGAGCACATAAGCATAGAGGCATCTAACTGAAAGGCAGGTAACCATATTATCTTTAGTGGGCGCATACACATAAAAAATGCAAACTCATATACCAACACATCAAAAAAATCGATATTTAATGTTCTAGTACCTCTTGTAAATGGATGCATCAACTCCAAGGCCATGTTTCACTTGTTAGACAAAACGTTGGACTGTTATTTCCTATTTTTAGGATCTAGAAGCCAAGCATAGTAATCACCACTTTGGTCACCTAGAAATGCTTAATTATAAATACAAATTGTAAATTCATATTTAATACCTGTATAAAACATAAACGAATATTTTAATTAGAGGACACAATTATAGATAAATTGTAATCATTGTTTGATACAGACACAACGATAAAAATTAAATCAAAAGAAATAAGTATTGTTGATTATTTTAATTTTTTGAGCCATAAAAATGAGTCCAACAGAAGAACAAAAAAAAATCACTCAAAATACAGTGAGAAAACTGAACAGATCACATGATTAGCTTAAGCACTCTAATATATTTTGTAGTCTTTGAGGGATAGTTAGAATCTGTAGTGATGCAAAACGGTAATACATGTAAAAGTGAGGAGATAAAAAATAAAAATACACTCTATTCTGTTCTATTGAACATTTCCATTAAAATACACATACTAATACAATGAGTTTAATATAGACTGCATGGCCACTGGTTTGTTTTTAATATTGAGTTGCTCAAAAAATACTCTTCTTTAATCACTCTATTCTTTTTTCAATTACAAACATGAATAACATTGAAATTCAATTTGCAAGCGGAGAGTTCCATCTTACGTCTAAAATATGAATATGTACAGAAAAGTATCTAAATATAAAAATGGGAAAACCAATCTGTCTTATATAGCTCTAAAATCATATGACCTGAAAAGCACAAATGAAACATAGAAACTTATTTCGTGAAGAATGAGAAACAGTTTTAGAGGGCTAATATAACTCTACAACCATATAAACTACATTCATGAATTCCATAATTACTTACAGAGTACATTATGCATACTTAAGTGGTCTAGTAAATTTATTCAAAAAAAATAAGCAATTTTAAATCATTTAAGATGGTCATATAAACAGTTTCCTAAATATAACTAAAAAGCACTTATGAAGCTTATAGGTTATTAGTCATTTTTTTCCAATTAGTTTTAACAATCTTTTTCATACAGAAGTGTATGGAAAAATGATATATGTAGTCAACTTAAACTGGATTAAATGAGCAATCTTAATGACCAGGCGTGCTCTGTGTGATCTAATCTAATTTGGAATACTGTAGAAATGAATGATTATCTCATTTAATGTATCCAGAACATGGAATAACAAAATATTCACCTTTGCAAACCACGCTTGCAGTTAGTGCTCGCAGGTAGCATGTCCTCTGCAGATAAAATCAACAATAATTTGAATATAACATCATAAGTGTCATCAGATATCTGTAGCAATCTAGTTGCATCATCTCAAATGCTTGAGGAATGAATCCGTGATAGTTGAAACACAGGTAAACAATGAGCGTATAAAATCAACAGTATGAAAGAAACAACCAAATCGAAGTTAGTCGAAGCTACAAAGCAAAAGCTGCATAACGGACGGACAACTGAAATGAACGAATGAAAGCTACCTTTAATGGACCGTCTAGAGAAGGCGATACAAAACGACAGTGATTACATGAAGTAGCAGAATTAAGGGTGGAAAAGCCACATGAAAATCGATGATGGAAAATGACCGGAAAAGCCAAGATTGGAAACCTATGCCTGACGATGAGCGGCGCGATGTTTGGCTTTTCGAAGAGTAATTTGATGCCAAATCCCTAATCGAACTTAGGGTTAGCAAACAAAAGAGGAGGCGGAAGGTTATGCCCATGAGACCGACTTTTCATTTCTGTCAATTGGAGGTGGAAATGGCTGCCTATTTCTTTAGTCGGAGATTATAATAATATATAGGTGGAAAGCAAACATGATTTCAGTGTGACCTTTTGCCTTTAGAATTTGAGAATGCCCGAGAGCTCCCCATTTTGTACTCATAATTATAATATAGTATAGATTAAGTTATTTAATTAATTTAGAAAAATAGGAAATCAGTTGATAATTTACTGACTTGTACGATGGCTAAAATCCATTGTTTCAAGTGATAATTGAAAATTTGATTAACTTGATATAAATTAATCAAAGGAATAATTTTCTGAATATTCGAATAGCGTTAACAGTTAGTTAATCTTCGATTAACTATGGTTTAAAGTAATTATCGAACTATTTAGTGTTAATAAAGTTATTTATTTTTTTAGGAGTTTTTTTCAAAGAGGATAATTATTCTATTTTTAGCTTGTATCAAAGTTAACTATATTAATATTAAATTAATTATTATTTTAATTAATAATAATTAAAGCGAACATTTTTAATTGAAATTCAATTAAAGCGTGATCAGGTGGCGATAAGATTGGATTAAGGCCTAGTATGAGTTTTATAAAAGGATTCTAGAATTTTATAAACATAGTTTATAAGAAACTCTCGAGCTAAGTTAATGTTGAAAACAAGCTTGGAACATAACTAAAGCGATGCCCTTTTAATTGGAATTAAATGGAGAAGTGGATACGTGGCGATAGGATTGATCAAAACCTAATAAGAGTTTTATACAAGGATTAAAATCCGAGTTTACAAACGCAGTTTGTAAAAGTGATTTATAAGCTAAATGCGGCATTGCGACAAAGTTTATTTAGTAGAATGGAAGGTGATTATAATAGGAAGATTAAATGGATTTGTTCAAAGGAATATTGGTTAGTAGCATAAGTGGAGAGATCATAAGGAATCACAAATCTGTGATATGGTTTATAAAAATCACATTGAATTGAATGGTAAATAAGATTTGGGAAGTTTACTCGACTAAGTAAAAAGAATAAACTTGTAAAGTGGGTTCTCGAGGGAAAGGAAATGGTTTTTAAAAACCATAGTAAAAGGAAATAGAAATAGAATAACGAATGTTTAAGCGGCAAACCACTATTATCTTAAGATAAAAGCGTCGTCGGTTAAGGTCTGAGAGGTAATTAGAATATCCCAACTTGAACGGCTTCACTATTATCGATAGGTAGTATTAGTTGTAATAGGTAGGAAGGTGATTATCGAGTAATTTTGACTAACAAGATTTATTATTCAAATAACATTTAAAATGAATTAAATATGCTAGTCCAGTTAATCGGCAAGATAACTACTTATATTTAATCATAACTAAAGCGAGTGTTTGAAAATTGGAATTTCTTTTATTTAAAACAAAATAAAGGAATTATGGTAAGAATTCGAAGATTAATTCAAATTATATAACAAAGTTATAAAACGGGTTTTACCCAAGACGATGATTTTAAAATAAGCGTCCACTTGGGAACCGAATCAAGTGAAATGTTTTAGTTGAAACAAGGGGAGGATTTTTGATAATTAAACCTATGACGTTTAATTAAATAGAAATGTAACGATATTGTCAGTGATAAGAGAAATGAAAAGTGGATTTATAAGACCATAGCGATATTTCCAAATATAATAAATATGAAAAGGATTTCGGAGAATATATAAACAATGTTCCAAGATAAAGGGAATAAAAGGTGTTTTATGAATATGGAAATATGTCGAGGCGACAGAAATATAAAAAGGGGTTTAAATACATACATTTAAGTTATGGTTAATGTTCCAAGTAAAGAACATAAGAGTTTTGTCGAGATATAATTTATGAAACCAATAATAAGAATTGATGGAATAGTTTCAAATGAAATATGTTAATATAAAAGACCAGAGCTGCCAACGTACTTAACAACATTGTTATGATTTGATAGTTAAACCACTGAATATCAAATGAATTATTCTTGAACCTTTTTGACGGGTTGTTTCGAAGAAACCAGGATGGGAACTAGAGCCCAAAACCACTTCGAATCAATGTTGCGATCGAAACTAATTTGCAAGGAATGAAGATGAAGCATTGAAGACCGTGGATATTCATAAACGGAAGAACTACTTATAATCTCTGGTCTGCAGCCGGAGATATACAATGGTTTGTAGTGACTGAAATCTGCGGATTTGCAAGGACTACTTGCTACTGATCTATAAGGTGATTCCTAGGATGCACTAGGAGGGTGCCTTTGGTTCATCCTGTTCCTGAGTGACTTGTATGGACGAATGTCAGACAGAGTATTCCCAAAGGGATCACGTACACTGACTTCTTCAAAAGTACCAATTGATGGCACAGAAGGGAAACGTCTTTAGCCTAACAACTAGAGTATTTTTGTGGAAATCAATTAGTGACTTCTGGAGGATCTGACAATGTGGCATTCAAAGTGAATGGAGATATACTGTTTTGAAGGACAAGCGTAACCTCTAGTCTCATCAGCCGGGAAATGGCACAAAATTGGGTAGGTAGCATGGCTATGTGGGTCGCACCCATTAAAAGGATATATCATTACCTGATCTGGAGAAATCAAATGCCTTCTGTTGTCCCTTTTTATTTTATATGTTTGCTATCGGTTCGGTTGGCTGTCCCCCAACCGTGGTAATGATATATTCGGTACTCTCAAGAGAAATGAGGGGCCGGTCATGCATGAGCCGGGTTGCAAGACGTTCTTGTTGAACACCAATTTATTCATCTCCGGAGGTACATTATCGGAAGGTGGTCCCATACCTTGCCATAGTTGGAATCCATTCTCCAATACGATCCCGCGATTTTGATTTGTATACTATATATGCAGAGCGTGAGATGCAAGTGTTCTTTTAGATTGATATTTATTTGTGGTTTGAAAGACACTATTATAATATCAGAAAGATATTGATTTCAAACCTATTTTGGGTTATAGTAAGGTAAAAACCGTCCGTGTTTATGTGTGGGTTGGTCTTACTTTTATCCTTTGATCTCAAAAAGGATTTTTCAAAATTAAACAAGTTGTTTGTGCTGTGAATTTATCACTAATAGTATTCCAGACTGATCCGGGTGAATTTTGCTTTGCTTCAAATGTGCTTAGGTCAGACCGAGTATATTTACAGGTTAGGTTTCGCTGGAGTTCAGGAGTTAAAAGCAGGAGGCTTCACCGTTAGATATACAAAGTGTATTTCCGCTATGACAGATATATGTTGTACTCTGATGATTGGTATGTATATACAGTTTCTTTGTATAAAGAAATTTGATATATTATATTTATTCGTTTTGCTATGAGATTCTGATGTGTTCTTCTTTATCTTCTATTCTAATATTTCTTTCTTTCTTTCCTCATCCTCTAATTTCTTTCAAATAATTATCCAGTGTTTTCGATGCTTGAATAGTCGACATGGTGATTTTATGTCGATTTTTCGGGGTTGAAAATCCTTGGGTCGTTACACCGGTTGTAGGTCGAGTACCCTGGGTATCGTTGAAAGGCCCGGTTGTCAAGGTTGGACATGCATATGTATCGTTGAAAGCCGTACGGAGTTTATGCTAGAACAGGGGTTACCATTGGCCGTTGACATATGGCAAGGTTGGCCGTCATACGATTAACGATGGTTTCAAAGCAGGATTGGCGGTGATAGCCAGAGTCAGTCATGGATGATTAATTATTTTGTTTATACCATCTCATGTAGATTGTCCAACGTCAAAGGAGATGTTACTTGGGTGCTTGTCTAATATTGGTTTAGGCCTCTGGGGCTTGTGCTTGAGGGATGTTGAATTTGATTAGGATGGTTTACATGAGATCTATATAATCTGGATGTTATGAGTGCTTTACTATGATTGAATGTGTTGGATCTAGATTAACCCTAGAGGGGGGTGAATAGGGTTTATTAAAAATTAAGCGAGATATTAAAAATATCAGATCACATAATACAGTAGAAAATAAATGCAGAAAGGTAAATAACACAAGATATACCCACCTTCGGCAAAATCCTGCCTACTGCTGCATTCCTAAGTTTTCTACTAGGTAATAGAACAGATCCCGCTTACAAGACCATGTAAACTCGCGAACCCCTCGCTCCTATTCCAATCCTATTCTCAAAACCCAAGATTGATCTATATCCCCTAGATAGCTACAAATCCGTAGCTAGTAACCCCTAATTTTTACAGGAAAACCAGTAAACCTATGAGTTGGATACAAATGAAAATTAAATAACAATACAATAAAATAACTCAAAACAAAAATCCACTTTGTCTAAAGTAATATACGACAGCCACTTTGCTTTGTCAAAAGATATATCTGCTCTCCTCTTTGTTGATGGCGGTTGAGAAATGGAAAATAGGGTTTTGCCCCAAATTAATTTGACTTCAAAAAGGTTGGCTCTGAATTATACTCTGATGCCCCGATTAGTTGATGCTCCTTCGTCGATTGATTTGGCCACTCTTTGGCGATCGAAAATGATGAAGTAATTTTGTGAGTTTCTCTGAATTTGATTTTTCAATTTTGTTCTGGTTTTCGATACTCTGTCTGTGATGAGGATGGTGATATATATATAGGATTAAGAAATCCTATAATTACTCTGATTTCATTCAGTGCCTTGATTTGATTTGCGCGTGTGTTTCCCCTTTTGTTGTGCCTTGAATGAACTAGATTTCCTCGGCTTAATTCTCTGATTTATTGCGTGATAAATGTTGATGAATCTAGACACGTTATTATCTTCAATGAATTTGGAAATACATTGCCCTCATGTAATTGTTCTTGCCAAAAATTATTTGTGCAAAATTTCTTCCCAAAATAATACTTGCCGAATTGTTTCTTCTTGTGTCATGAATTGAAAAATACCTGCATGTTGATCTTAAAAATTTGCCAATAAATTGTTGTTTGATTAACTCCTATAGCTTGCCAGATATGAGTTTCTGGAAACATTTTCTAGAAATAAATATTTGCATTGAAAACTTGAGTTTGTGGTCCTCCTTGATTTCATACTTGCCAAGAACTTGCACACTTTTGCTTCTCCAATTTGGTGTTGAAATAAAAAAAAACTTTCCATGCTAAAGATTCCATTCACTGCTTTGTCTTCACTGATTGAATATTCATTTCTGGAAATGTTTTTAAAACAAGAATATATGCTTGCATTCATGACATTATTTATTTCTAGAAATGTCATTCGATGAATATTTAAAAAAAAACTCCCCTGACATTTCATGCATGTTGAAATCCAGTTTTGTTACCATTTCTTTGAGCTGGTACTTGAAAGCTGCAACATCACATTTGTGCTATCTTCATGTTGACATTTCTCTTGCTCAAAACTATGCATGTTGAATACTGAATTGCGTGATTTGTTTGAATGTTTTTTTCATGCTTGATTTGTTGATTTATGGAAATGCTTAAACTCTTGCCAAAAAATTCTTCAATGCACTGATGTCTCATGTTTAATTTCTGCAAATAAAAATAGATTCTTTCTTGCCCAAAATTTGTTCTTTGTTTCCTTGTTCGAATTTTTTGAAACAAATAAAAGATTGCCAATTTGCCAAAATGAAATCCTTGAATGCATTCCTTCTTTGCATACACATATTTCCTGAAATAACTTGAGTATTGATTTGGCACTTTATTACTTCGGTTGTATGCATTTGTTCGTTGTTGGTTTTGCAGTACCAATTAAACACTTGACAAAAAAGATTGAGTATATTTATCGAGCTTTGCATTGCTTATTTCATGAACCAAAAGATTTCTTGCCTTTGAAAAAATCCTTAGAAATGATTTATGCCCAAAATAGATTGAATGATAGTTCAAAAAAAATCAATCATGTGGATTTTAAAACTTCTCAAAAAGAATTCTTGCCAAAACCAATACGCTGTTTTCTCAGAAAAACACTTTGTGTCATGCTGAGTTTTGATTGTGCATATTTAATTGTCACCTGATTTTTTTCATGCTAAAATGATGTGTGTCATTTTTGGAGTTTCTTTGCAAGATTAAATATGACGCATTCATGCCAAATACGCATTCATCCCAAATATGCATTCATGCCAAATATGCATTCTACCAAAAAGAATTATCTAAACAGAATGGACTTTCCTTGCATGATCAAATGCTTCCTTGCAATTCATATGAATGCACTGTTGTGATCTTGCATGATTGACAAGAAAACAATGTTTTCCAAAGAAAAATCTGTTGCTAAACTTGTTGTTCCTCTTTTTTTTGTGTCATAATTGCAATGTGAATGAGTGAAATGCTGTAGTGAGGCAATGATTGTATACTAGAGTGATGAGCGTTGTAGTGAGGAACAAATGTACAGAATGAGAAAAATTATACTGACATTTGTAATAAACAAATTTGATTGAAATAAAATATTATTTTATTGTGTTCAAACAAATTTGTTAATCGTATTCAATTTATTTACAAGTACAATATCATGTCAAGTAATATCTGCGAATATACAATAGTGGAGTTAAAATGTTGTACTATTTCAGATATTGAAATAAAATATTTAATTGAATAATATACTGTGAATATATTCAATTGTGTATAATAGTATATTATTCAACAAATATTTATTTCTTTGAAACAGTGTAAAATAAAATAGTACAATTACAAACAAATTTAAATAATATCATATGTTTGTTATCATCAAACAAAAATCATAAAATTGTTAGATACAACAATCTCCCCTTTTTGATGATGACAAACATAAAATAAGATTTTGAATATAATATTATTATAAATGTGCTTGACACTGAATTATTGAATCCCCCTGTATGTATGCTCCCCCTATAACAAAAAACTCCCCCTAGAAATGTACATAAGTGAAAAGAATGAAAATTGAATGGAATTTTCAACATTAAAATATTTATAAAATATTTACTTATAAATCAAAATCTCAACCCATTCTCCCCCTTTTGTTATCATCAAAAGGATTCAGAAATTAAAATATAAATGAAAAAATGACTAAAATATAATTTCAGCATAAGAGGAAGAACAGTCATCATAAATCTCAATCAGTCAAACAAAAATCATAATATTCTAAGAACTAGTGTCATATTTCACACAGTAGAGAATGACGGATTTACGATGAAATTTATATAAATGGAGAGAGTTTCAAAAATATGATTTCCAATTATTTTCAAAAGAATTTTATAAAATTGAGTACAAAAACAACAATGATGGATTTGGACTATAGTTAATAATTCAATTTAAGTGACAAAATCGAATAATCTCAAATCCCAATACCCATCAATCAACAAATCATAATACGTCATAAGATTTCAACACATTTCATAGATTAGAAAGATGGATTGATAGGCTAGTTTTTATACACAAAGGAGGATTTCAGTTTAATTTCAATTTAGCATATTATTTTCTTTTCTATTATTTTTATTTAAGAGCACACTGATCACGCATAACCAGAGCTTGGATTTTTAAATGAGGTCAGTCGCAGCTTAAATTATAAGTAATCTCTTAACCATTCATGACCAGAGCTTGGACTTTTAAATGAGGTTAGAGAAATACTTATGAATTGATTATATTTATATTTTTCGTTTTCAATTCGAATAGAAAAACTCCTTAGTATATATAACCAATATGGATGATAGAAATGTGGTAGGTACAGAATTGGTTGTGAAATAAATTTCAAAATTAATTATACTATGAAATATGCTCGACTATACCGGGATCATTGAAAATTATCAATTGTCACTAATTCTGAATAATAACATAGTCCTATTTCTATCACAAATATTTCCACAGTTTATTCAAAAAGATTTTAAAACATATTAACTCTCCACATTTATATAAAATTATCATGGATGGTAGAATGATGATAGATAAAGGAGATGGTAGTGAAATAATTTCCAATTCAAGATATTATTATAAATGTTCAACCATCATGAAAATAAAACTAAAATCTCCTCTTGTTGTGAAATATACTGCTGTCACGATTCATCACAATTTCAAAATCTGATAATAATTCTGATGAATTATAAATACAGTTCAATTTGGATATTGATTTCAATTTCTGAATGAATAATCAATAAATAATTTTAAAATTGAAAATCAATTACAAGAGGGATATGAAGATCTATACATGACAAGAGGGATAAATTTGTACAAGGCAAAAAGAGTGTGTCGATCTATACAAGGTGAAGATTAAAATCTAAGTACAGATGAGTGAGACAAATATAAGGCACTTCTGATACCACTCGGTGTCCCTATTAATGAGGATTGTAACAAGACACCGGGGACAAACAAGGATATCACAGACAAAAGAATTTTAAGCACAAAGCCCAAATAGACATGATAACATGATAGGCATATTAATCAGAGTAGCGGATGATTCCAAAATAAACATTTTTCAAAACAGTACCAGAGCAGCACAAAATTAGTTTCAAAGCACACTTGTCAAGACATTTCTAACGGACACAGAATATGATTCATGATCCAAGATTAAAAATACCGTTTGTTTGAAATCATTTGAGGAAATATGAAAAACTCACGATTCAATGAATTAATCACACCAGATTATAAATTTTAGATCCAAGACATGTGCGTGATTCAATAAATCAATAATTTCAAATGATTTTAAACAAACAGATATTCAACTCAAATCTTCATGAAATATCAGTGAGTTTTAATGATCATTTTTCAAAAGAATTTTTCACAAATTTTTCTGGCAAGTATAGGAGTAATTTCAGATCATTTACATCAAGATTAAGAGATATTCATGATCTAAATTTTTTAGAAATAATTTATTTGAAATCACTTGAATCAATGTCAAGCTTTGAGATATAATGAATCAGTCACACAAGGTTGATAATTTCAAATTTAAGAGGTGTGTGAGATTCAAAATATCAAGAATTTCAGATGATTTCAAACAAACAAATTTCAACCATAATGATCATGAATAAAGATGAATTTCAAGATGTATCACTGATTCAGTACAATTCAAAATATTCAAGCCAATATGAAAAATAATGAAATTATCACAAATGATAAATATTGGTGTGTTGTAATGAGTATATTATTTCAAGCTTTTCAAAAAAGAATTAGTGAAAACTCAAAACAACAAATATATGTGAAATTTCATTAAATATTCAAATCTTCAAAAATTTAGAATTTAAACTAACAGTGTTCAAGATATGATATGAATACTTCAACACTGTTAGAAATTCAGAAATCAGAAAATAAGCTTCAAAACAATTGCAGAAATATTTACAAATTTGGAAATTATTAAACATTAGAGTTTTATTCAAGAGAAGCAAATTTCCAGAAAAACATGACTTTTGCTATTAGAAGTTAATGAAGCCCATAAAAAATCAAAAAAAAAAAAATGGCAGTGACAAATCAAATCAAAAAAAAAAAAAAAAACTGAAGAAAAAAGGAAGGGGTAGAGGAAGGAATAAACACAGAAAATAAAAATAGAGAGAATATACAAAGATGAGTTTAGAGATCATACCTAAAATCAATGTAAACCTGAATCTCTAAACCATCAAAACTTGACAAAGGAAATGTGAACAATCTGATGATATGAAGCAGTTTGAATTTAGTTTCACTTTTGCAAAGTAGTTCCTAGGTCTCCTCTAGTACTTAACAGTTTAGAGAATTGAGTGGTCTAACAAAATTTGTAAAACCACTCATGGTTTTGTTCATAGCTTTAGGTACCCAAACTTGTTTATATAACAATCCATTAGAATAAATTTTCATACCTTTAGGAACCCAGATCTGTTTGAATTTAACAAAGTTTGTTTTATTTGGGATCCAGGATTGTTTAAATGGATTATTATAAAACAAATTCACATCACGTTTGTGATTTAAAAATCCTTTGAGATTATCAGAGTTTGAATTTTCAAATTTATTCTTTCCAAAGCAGTTTGAAGGATTTTTAAAATCAATAGAATTCCATCTTTCAAAAACATTGTTTTTCCCAAAACCAAGACCTTGCTTATTTCCAACAGAGAACTGGTTTTTCAACAACATATTCAAAGATTTTTCACTATCAGAAAATTTAGATTTCAGATCACTATTTTCTTTTATCAAATTCGAACAATGATTTATAGCGATCTTACTCTTTTCAGCATCATTTTATTTCAAAACCAAAAGTTCGTTTTCAAGCTTTTCAATTTTGGCCTTGGACTCACAAATTTCATTCTCAAAACGTTTTTGTTTCTCAGCAATTTCACATTTGGAATTTGAAATCTTAAAAATTTCCAACTCTTTTCGAAGGTACTATTTATACAGATTAGCTCATCTTCTTTTTCTTTTGAACTCATAATTTGCTTTTTAAGCTTTTGGATATTTTCATTTAGATGAGCTAAATTGTTTTTCAAGTTGAAACAATTCTTGCAATCAGAGTTTGAAACTTTCTTGATATTTTCAAGTTTTAATTCCGAAATATTATTTTTGGTGATTAACTCAAGTTTTTCAGATTTCAGAGTTTTATTTTTCGATTTGAGACTATCAACAGCATTTGTTAATTCAGTACAAAAATAAACCAAATCTTCATATAAAAGATCTTTAGTTTCACCATCTGTTGAGCCTCCATCGATAGATCCATCTGGATTATCATTTGTAAAACCAGTTAAGCATAGATCTAAACTTGAGTCGACATTCAGGGGTTTTGAGCAATTGCAGTCAATTTGTCCATACTTCGTATTGAGAGTTTTCCAAATTTCCTGCGCAGTCAAACAATGGGAGATTTGATCAAGTTGGTTATTACTAAGATGAGAATAAAGAATATGCATAGCACGAGCATTAATATTCCGATCTATTATATCACCTCCACTGTTAACAACATCCCAATATTTAACAGATTTCAAATAGGATTTCATTTCTGATTTCCAATTCAAAAAATCTACACCATAAAAAATGTTTGGAATGTGACTGGACTGACTCTCAATGTACTGACAATTAGGAATCACCATTACTCTAGAGTTAATAAAAATACCTGCTCTGAGACCACTTGTTGCATCTAAATTAACCCTAAAGGGGTGTGAATAGGGTTTATTAAAAATTAAGCGAGATATTAAAAATATCAGATCACAGAATGCAGCAGAAAATAAATGCAGAAAGGTAAATAACACAAGATACACCCAGCTTCGGCAAAATCCTGCCTACTGCTGCATTCCTAAGGTTTCTACTAGGTAATAGAACAGATCCCGCTTACAAGACTATGTAAACTCGTGAACCCCTCGCTCCTATTCTAATCCTACGCTCAAAATCGTAGACTGATCTATATCCCCTACATCAGATTTTTCCCTAGCTACAAACCCGTAGCTAGTAACCCCTAATTTTTACAGGAAAACCAGTAAACCTATGAGTTGGATACAAATGAAAATTAAATAACAATACAATAAAATAACTCAAAACAAAAATCCACTTTGTCTAAAGTAATATACGACAGCCACTTTGCTTTGTCAAAAGATATATCTGCTCTCCTCTTTGCTGATGGCGGTTGAGAAATGGAAAATAGGGTTTTGCCCCAAATTAATTTGACTTCAAAAAGGTTGGCTCTAAATTATACTCTGATGCCCTGATTAGTTGATGCTCCTTCGTCGATTGATTTGTCCACTCTTTGGCGATCGAAAATGATGAAGTAATTTTGTGAGTTTCCCTGAATTTGATTTTTCAATTTTGTTCTGGTTTTCGATACTCTGCCTGTGATGATGATGGTGATATATATATATATATATATATATATATATATGATTAATAAATCCAATAATTACTCTGATTTCATTCAGTGCCTTGATTTGATTTGCGCGTGTGTTTCCCCTTTTGTTCTGCCTTGAATGAAATGGATTTCCTCGGCTTTTAATTCTCTGATTTATTGCGTGATAAATGTTGATAAATCTGGACACGTTCTTGCCTTCAATGAATTTGGAAATACATTACCCTCGTGTAATTATTCTTGCCAAAAATGATTTGTGGAAATTTTCGTCCTAAAATAATACTTGTCGAATTGTTTCTTCTTGTGTCATGAATTGAAAAACACCTGCATGTTGATCATAATAACTTTCCAATAAATTGTTGTTTGATTAGCACTTGTAGCTTTCCAAATATGAGTTTCTGGAATAAATAATTGCATTGAAAACTTGAGTTTGTGGTCCTCTTTGATTTCATACTTTCCAAGAATTTGCACGCTTTTGCTTCTTCAATTTGATGTTGAAATAAAAAAAACTTTCCATGCTAAAGATTCCATTCAATGCTTTGTCATCACTGATTGAATATTCATTTCTGGAAATGTTTTAAAAACAAGAATATATCCTTGTATTCATAACATTATTTATTTCTAGAAATGTTATTCGATGAATGTTTTTTTTTTAAAACTCCCCTGATATTTTATGCATGTTGAAATCCAGTTTTGTCACCATTTCTTTGAGCTGGTACTTGAAAGCTGCAACATCACATTTGTGCTATCTTCATGTTGACATTTCTCTTGCCTAAAACCGTGCATGCTGAATACTGAATTGCGTGATTTGCTTGAATGTTTTTTTTCATTCTTGATTTGTTGATTTATGGAAATGCTTTAAACTCTTGCCAAAAAATTATTCAATGCACTGATGTCTCATGTTTAATTTCTGCAAATAAAAATAGATTCTTTCTTGCCCAAAATTTGTTCTTTGTTTCCTTGTTCGAATTTTTTAAAACAAATAAAAGATTGCCAATTTGCCAAAATGAATTTCTTGAGTGCATTCCTTCCTTGCATACACATATTTCCTGAAATAACTTGAGTATTGATTTGGCACTTGATTACTTCGGTTGCATGCATTTGTTCATTGTTGATTTTGCAGTACCAATTAAATACTTGACAAAAAAGATTGAGTATATTTGCCGAGCTTTGCATTGCTTATTTCATGAACCAAAAGATTTCTTGCCTTTAAAAAAATCCTTAGAAATGATTTATGCCCAAAATAGATTGAATGATATTTCCAAAAATAATAAAATCAATCATGTGGATTTTAAAACTTCTCAAAAAGAATTCCTTGCCAAAACCAATATACTGTTTTCCCGGAAAAACACTGTGTCATGCTGAGTTTTGATTGTGCGTATTTAATTGTCACCTGATTTCTTTCATGCTAAAATGATGTGTGTCATTTTTGGAATTTCTTTGCAAGATTAAATATGATGCATTCATGCCAAATACGCATTCATCCCAAATATGCATTCATGCCAAATATGCATTCTACCAAAAAGAATTATCTAAACAGATTGGACTTTCCTTGCATGATCAAATGCTTCCTTGCAATTCATATGAATGCACTGCTGTGATCTTGCATGATTGACAAAAAAATGTTTTCCAAAGAAAAATCTATTGCTAAACTTATTGTTCCTCGTTTTTGTGTGTGTGTGCCATAATTGCAATGTGAATGAGTGAAATGTTGTAGTGAGGCAATGATTGTATACTAGAGTGATGAGCGTTGTAATGAGGAACAAATGTACAGAATGAGAAAAATTGTACTGATATTTGTAACAAACAAATTTGATTGAAATAAAATATTATTTTATTGTGTTCAAACAAATTTGTTTATCGTATTCAATTTATTTACAAGTACAATATCATGTCAAGTAATATCTGCGAATATATAATAGTGGAGTTAGAATGTTGTACTATTTTAGATGTTGAAATAAAATATTTAATTGAATAATATATTGTGAATATATTCAGTTGTGTATAATAGTATATTATTCAATGAATATTTATTTCTTTGAAACGGTGTAAAATAAAATAGTACAATTACAAACACATTTAAATAATATCATATGTTTGTTATCATCAAACAAAAATCATAGAATTGTTAGATACAATAGAATGGGTGTTCTGGTTTCCATAGATGAATGGTTGAATTGTTAATTTTAAAGGCTATCGTTGTCCGATGTGGGGAAGATGAGGTTGAGTTCTTCTTTGGTGTTGTGGGTGGATTAGTATGTTTATATATCCCTCCTCATATACTTTATTGTTGATGTTACTTAGCTGTTTTATTGCTCACTAAGACCATTGTCTGACTCAAGGTTTTATGTCTCCTCTTATTACCTTGGGCTTATAACAACCCGAACTTCCCCGTAAAGGAAAGCCCAGACTGCTTTGAGAACATGACAAATCTGAACACACACAGAAGACCATTTCATTGCTTATTACAACAATTTACCTGAAAGTACAAGAATATATAGAATATGAACAAATAATATACATTTGATAAATATCAAAGATTTACAAATTACAACACAGCGAAAAATAATACAAAACACAACTGAAAGGAATATACGGATACCGAGCTTTCCGAATATCATTCCAGCTGTAAACCAGGATCCGGTGAATATAAATCTGCAAAACCAAGACTACTAGATGCCCGTGTGGGAAATAGGGACACCTAGAGTTTAGGTTAAAAGAATAAACTCCAAGTCAGTCATGTGACTGGTATGATAACTAAAGCAGTTATCTAAAAATTAATTTAAAATGAAGTAAATCAAGGGACCACGCCGTTTAACATGGAACGAGTTTCCTCCCAAGAATACCAGTGCATATAACAAAACAGTGCAATGCTTTTTGGGAAAATGAAGCTATTATAAGACCCAGGTCCCAGCACACAATGCAACGCAAGCCGAAGGATAGGATTTTCCCTTATAAGAGCCAAACATGATTGGTACGTTTAAAACAAATCATTTGATACTATTATAAGTGCATAGTGTATAAAACAACTTCAAATATAAATGTATCAATCCTAGACGGCATGGGTACCATATAACATGTCACTAATACTAGGCTTTACAATCAAAACCGCAAATTTCATGTATTAGAAGTTGGATCTCCGTCTGTGAACCAAGGCAAGAGATCGTCCTTACCGCTTAGAGACACTCTAGCCCGTGCCTCAGGGCGCCGGAAGTTGATCAGGAGGTGCCATCCGATAGCCTAGACCGCTACCTCCCTCCGCATGTGCCAGCGTGGCACTCGCATCCCCCGTTGATCCAGGAATCAACCTCAAACAGTGTGGCTTCGAGTAGCAGTTTCTCGAGAACTGCCTCACCATAATACACTAGATTTAATCCGCATAGAGATCTCATGCTACTCTTCAATTTTTATACTTGGAGTTGGTTGAAATTGGGTGTGGATCGTGAGAAAGAAGAAGGAGATGGACCGAATAAAACTACCGTTGCTTGAGAGGGGCGCATTTCTTCAATTTGACCGCGTTGACCAAGGGCAGATTGAAAATAGGGTTCTGATCGTGAATTGGAGTATTTATATATACATTTATTATTATTTAATCCATCTATTACTTGTATATTGCTTCGACCTCCAACTCAAACCCAACGACTATCGTACCTAGCCAAATACCCCCCAGGACACAATGGAATATCTTTCGTAACCCAATTCAATCATTTCGATAAGTTTTCGTCAAAACTAGAATACAAATCATTATATATTTAATTTAAACGTACATTTTAATTTACCGGGGCCACATACTGACTTTGAAAATTCCAGAAAAATTATTTCTAGCTTCATATTGATAATACGGTCCTAACAAAACTAATTTCGTCAAATTTGAAGACCGTTTGAAAATTGGCCATTTTCTGGTCGATCCAAAATGACTAAAACTGTCAAAATACGTTTTCTTTTGCCACGCTCACATGTTAATCCCAAAAATCATGAATTTTGGAATCTAGCAATAATTTGACATCCCAGATCCAACAAAAGTGGTTTCGTCGAAAACGGAGGTCGTTTGCAAAATGGCTATTTTTAAGGGCTATATTTCCATAGCGACTATTCTGAATTTTCAATTGGGCATAACTTTTTATTCCTGCTATGAAATTTCAATTTTTCAGATTCGTTGGAAAGATATTTTCAAATAGATTCTAATATTTTTGGTTTCACTATAATCCGGGTTATTTTGAATTTTTGTATATTCATTTGAAATCGAAATTTCAAACTACCGCGCCATTTCCAATTTCTTTTATAATTAAAATAAATATTCATATTCTAATATCTATTCAAATAAATATATGTGTTCTAATTCTATTCAAAATAAATTTCTTGTCATTATTATTTAAAATAAATCATTTTAAATATTATAAATTCATTAAAATTGCCAAAATAAATTTTTTTAATTGGTTCTGATTTTCCGGGTTATTACAATCTCCCCCACTTAAAATCTTTTCATCCTCGAAAAGGAACGGAGCCAAAAGTTGTTTTACTAATCAACTCAACTTTCATTTTGGCGTTCATTCTTCAACTTTTCAGTTTCTAAGAATTTTCAAATTTTTCAAAAATTTGGCTAACACCCTAAATTTTCGAAAAAAATCGCCATAACCTCCTTTGTATGGGTAGCACCAGGAAAATCCCCAAACTACCACACATGCCCTCTCATCTCAAAAAGAAAAAGAAAAAGCCAATCGGCTCATAAAACCATCCAAACCCAATAAATTAGTAAACATGTAGCTATTTATCGGGCATACAATTTTATTCATCTTCTCTAGCCTCCTTGCTATGACCTGTTCAATATATATACATGTATATGTATGTATTTTCAAACAAATTCCAGTTCAGTTCAATATTTGATACAATTTGGTTATATGTACCGTTCTTTCACATAATTGTTTTATTAGATAACAAATAATCATAAAACACAACCATCAATCAATTAGTGAATTAACGTTTCAAATTCATAATTTTGACATATACAAAAAATCATGTTTTTGATGCCAATTTACAACAATAACCCTATCTAGTTTTGGGTTATCACACCAGTCAATTGGAAATATATAGATATTCCACTTTCGAAATTCGAACATAAATATTGATGATGCGGCCGCATCACCAGAATTATCCCCGGGCGACTATAATGTGACTCTATATCCACCCAGTATATTGTAGGCTTCAAATACACGTAGATCAGACGTATATTAAAATCTCTATATACCTGATAGTCCAAAGCAATATAAAAATAATATTCAAATATGAATAATATAATTTAAATCTTCAAAACAAAATTTGTATTCCTTTTTATTTTGAAATCTTAACACTCTTCACATCTAGGACACTATTGATCCTGTCTCTAACGAGCCATTCTTATTGGATATTACTAATCCAATTGTAACGACCCGGGAAAAAGACGACCTTGATTATCCGATATACAACACATATCGAACATCAAGGGTCGACAATTACCGAATAGTTAATGAAAGAAATTAGAGGGTGAGGATAGATAAGATAGAAAATTAGAACAGAAGAAGAAGAAGAACACAACAACATCAGAGTAACACGAATCTCACAGCGGAACGAATAAAATATAATAGACAACATATCTTGAAATCAAAGTAGTATATGTATATCATACCATTATCAGAGTACAACACTTTCATCACAGCGGAATAATCAATAGCTAGAAAAATCTTGAAGCCTCCTGCTCCAAGCTCTTCAAACATACCTGTAAACCCTGACTACTTGACTGCCCGTACAAATTTGGGCACCCAAGAGTTTAGGGAAAACAAAACAAAATAAACTCTGGGTCAGTCATGGGACTGGTGTGAGTAAACTCCAATCATTTGGTTTAACTTTTCAAAATCCTTTTCAAAAGAAAAGATAATCGTAAGACCAATCCACTCATAAATACGGATGGCTTTTACCTTACGATAACCCAAAACACTTTGGAAATCATATATTATCTGATATTATAATAATGTCTAATCACAAGTAATTAAAATCTAGTAGAACGCTTGCATCTCACGCTCTACATATATAATATACAAATCAAACTCGCGGGCACTTATTGGAGATTGGATTCTGACCTTGA
Organism: Allium sativum; assembly: GCA_030737875.1. Lineage (NCBI taxonomy): Eukaryota > Viridiplantae > Streptophyta > Magnoliopsida > Asparagales > Amaryllidaceae > Allium > Allium sativum. Next base: position 979,779,566 of record CM060913.1, on the reverse strand, counting down.
CAAGGTATGGGACCACCTGCCGATAGTGTATCTCTAGAGGCGAATACACTGGGTTCAACAAGAACATCTTGCAACCCGGCCCTCACATGACCGACTACTCATTTCGCTTGAGTGTATCGAATGTATATCACCAACGGTTGGGATCAGCAACCGTCTCCCGAATAGGACAACATCGATAGATTAAAGAAGCAATTGGAATTTCTCTAGATAGGTGATCATACATCCTAATGGGTGCGACCCACATAGCCATGCTGCCTGCCCGATTTTTGTCATTTCCCGGTTGATGAGGCTAGAGGTCATAACGTATCTTTTGACAGATCACACCTCCATTACTTTGAATGCCACATCGTCATACCCGCCAAATCACAAATTGATTTCACCAAAAATACCACGGGTATACAGCTAAGAGAAACGAATTCCTCCACCACCAAACGTAAGTACGTTTGAAGAGATCAACTTACGCGATCCTTTGAATATACTTTGTCTGACATTCGTCCATTCACGTTTGTCCTGGGACTGGACAAACCGAAGGCACTATTCTGTAAATAGGATAGCCCTTGCATAACTCCGTCTTCAATATATTCAGCCTACTTGATTCGCAATGCTTATGCCAATACGGAGTGGTACTCTGGATAATAATCCAACCGGTCTCTCCATATTAACAACGTTAAAATGGTCAAAACTTTGATAGTCGGTGATTTAACTATCAAATAAAAACATGTCGGTGTGCAAACAACGATATTTTTTCCAGATGGAAATTCTATCGATCAATCATCATTCATCATCAAATTATCATAAATTTACCCTTTTCCTTATTCTTGTTTTCCTATATTTCTTATTTACTATATTTAGAAAATATACGTTATTAACAATGGAAAACAATTCCATTTCTCATTTTCTATATTCAGAAAACATTTCTGATTTTCATTTGGAAGACATTTCCAAATCTCCTTCATTGGGTTTAAACTGATGTTTGAATAAACATCGCTATGCCAACACCAACCATTTCGCTCATTAACTAAATTCACTTAATCCCTTTCACTCTCGAACCTTATCCACTTCTTAGTTAAAACGAAGTCAATCAAGTTGGGGTATAATTACCTCTCAGACCTTAACTGAACAACATTTCTAACTTCGAAATAGACAAAGTTCAAACTTTACTCTTTAAGAAACTTCCTTGCGAACTCTCGGATTCTATTTATGAATCCACTTCCTTTACTGAATCATTTGATTATAACTGTAAATGTTATAATTCCATGCTTTCAAAATATGTTAACTTAAATATATTTCCATATCTTAATTTGGATAAATAAACAACCAACTACTTTATTAACAGATAATTAAAACTTGATTTGAAATGGAAAGTAAACATTACTTCCCTTGATTCGATATAATCGAATTTCCATGTATGATTCACTCTCGAATAATCACTATCCGATAATTCTCTTTCGAATAAACTATATTCGATTCCCCTGTTCGAATAACTAATATTCGATAATCCTTTTCTTCGAATAACTAATATTCGAAAAAATCTCACTTCGAATAAACCATATTCGATAATTCTCTCCTTCGAATAACTATATTCGATTTAACACACTTCGAACGAACTATATCCGATTACTCTTCTCGAATAAACTATATTCGATAACTCTACTTCGAATAGGTGATATTCGATTAATTCCCTTTTTGACTAACCCTACTTAATTTACTAATACTCGACTAACTCGACTTAATTAACTTCTATTGATTAATTACTATTTGATTTAACACCATTTGCTTCACTCTAGATCGCAGCGATCACAATGGTTACGCCTGATTCCCTCAGGAAACATCCGACCGCCGTAGGTTATCTGCAGCCCTGCGAATTACGCTAGCAGTCGTGCTAAATGGAAATTCATCCTTAAATAACTTTGTCTATTTTTAACTCTATCTCGAATAATTAGATTCGATCAATTCTAATTGAATAACTAATATTCAATTAACCCTTATTCGATTACTATATTTGAATAACTCTAGTTCGATTTGACTCAAAACGATTAACTCTAACTGATTAACTCTAACTGGTTAATTCTAACTGAATAACTCTAACTGGATAACTCTAACTGAATAACTCTAACTGGTTAACTCTAACTAACTCTAACTGTTTAACTTTACGGTTTAACTCTGACAGTTTAACTTCAACGGTTTAACTCTAACAGTTTAACTCCAACTGTTTAACTCTAACAGTTTAACTCCAACTGTTTAACTCTAACAGTTTAACTCCAACTGTTTAACTCTAACAGTTTAACTCCAACGGTTTAACTCTAGTTGATTAACTCTTTTGAATTAATCCCTTTGACTTTTCTCTTTTGAATAATTCCTTTGGAATAATTCCTTTGAATTACCTCCCTTGAATAGATTCTTTTTCTATTCGTTTACTCAACAAATAACTATTCTCTTTCCGCTTCTATTTATTTAACAAATAAATATTCCCTTTAACTTTTCTATTTATTCAACAAATAAATATTTCTTTTAACTTTTCTATTTATTTAACAAACAAGTACTTCTTTCAACTTTTCTTTATTCCCTACATGAATATTCCCTTTTCAATTCCATTTGTAAATACTTTTACAAATGTTTCCCTTTTTATTTCTATTTGTAATCGTTTCACAAATATTTCCCTTCTATTTGATTTCACCAATATTTTCCCTTCTATTTGATTTCACCAATATTTTCCCTTCTATTTGATTTCACCAATATTTTCCCTTCTATTTGATTTCACCAATATTTGTTTTTTAACAAATGCTTCGATTCTATAATCATTTTCTCTCATGAAATTCTCTTCCTTTTATATATAAAATCTATTGATTTTATATAAATAATTTATTTTCAAAATTAGCTTTGAAAATCCCTTTTCACTTTCTAGTATCACTTATGGTATAAAAATACCAAATCAAAAGGTTCAATCATCATCCAAACACACAGGTTCAACAACAGATGATATAACACATCATATATCAGAATATATGAAAAACGGTAAATAAATGTTGAGGAATCCAGTTGGATTCCTCTGACCTGTTTCCCTGCATCCACAGATGTTACACAATATAATTCACATCAATTTCATTTCAATATGAGGTATTCTGATAAACAAAATCAACATCGGTTAACGATATATATAACTATATCGGTATTTTCAACCAGCTGACTAGCAGTTCAACCAAACAATCAACACTCAGCAATTCAACCAATATTTATCAGTTCTAAAAATACTTTATAAAAATATAAAGTGTTCAGAGTTAGTGAGATTTACTCACCTTGGACGGTTTATCGTTGAATTACGATAATTGGTCATTGATTTGGTTCAGACGTTAAATTTCACCATAAATCTAAACGAGCTCCAATCCACTTGCGGTCAGTTCCCTTGCGTAGTGCTCGTCCATACGATCCCAACGGATCCTGTTTCGTTAAATTTCGTTAATGTATGCAAAAGTTATGCTATTTACAATATTTACCTAATTTAAATGAATATTAAATTAATTTAATTAATTAAATCATTTTTATCTTAATTAATTTCTAATTGCATTATTAGCCAAATTACCTTCCCTGCCCTTCTAAAAAATCCTACTTTCCCATCTCTAGCCATATCCAATTTTTTTTAAAATTGAAAAACCATTTTAATATTAATTTAATTTAATTTTCAAATAAAATATTTAAAAATATTCATTTAATTATAACTTAAAATTTTAACCCGGATCAAAAATCTGCTTGCACTCATTTTAAAGTATTTTTCGATAAGAATCCAACGGTCCTTGTTTCGTGGAAATCCGACTTGTTTTGAAAAAATTATAAGCATTTAAAGTTTATGGTTAAAAATTACGAAAATGCCCCTGGTCTGTTTTAAATTCAAATTAAATTTAAAATTTAAAATTTAAATTAATCATCCCATTCGTCGGATCAGTTAGGGATAGCCAGGGAGAGCAGGAAACTATATTTTCCAAACTCAAGCCTTAGACACTATCCTCTCTGTCACCCTTAGAATGTTCTGATATTTATTTTTACAAATTCTATTTTAATTATAATATATATATATATATATATATTACACAAATAAATAAATAAATAAATAAATATTATTTAAAAACTTACCCTGCGAAGCCCAAGCCTCTGCCTAAGAGTCCCTAGCTCTCCGTCTTGCCCTCCTTTCTCCCTTCCTTCCCTTTTCCCTATTTCCTAATATTTTATTATTATTTCTGCCATTGCCAAAGCTTGAAAGAGGAGGAGGAGGAGCGAGTTTAAAATGAAGGGGGGGGGCTATTTATAGCCGAAGGAGTCACATGGATTGCTGAGGTGGTGCGAATCCAACGGTCGAAAATGGATGGCTAGGATTAATCCTTAAATTTATTAAATTATAAATAAATTTAATAATTTATGAATAGTAAAGTGTGTTTTCTCAATCCTATTCGGACGTTAATTTGACTTACTTATTGATACCTTATCCAAAATCTTTTTCAACCATGTTGTTCAATTTTTCTTGCTCTTCAATATTATATAAAAATATATCAATTTTGAATTTGTTTGAACTTTCAAATAATTTAAATTTAAATTCAAAATAGTGTTTTGTGTTAGTTTCAACACCTTCCGGTCTCATGTTGGAGTATCAAACGATAACGGTTTTCAGAAATTCTTCCACCATCTGATACGGTTTTTAACGTACTTCAATCCTATGTATTCAAATCAAAAATCGGAGTTCGTTTAGATTTTCAAATAATTTATTTAAATTTTGTTTCCTTAATAACTTTCTATATCCGTTATAGGATTTTCCCAGATTTCATATATAGCTAATATCCTATGTTTAGAATTTTCCTGGACAGGTCTCAGGTTCCAGTTTTGCCGTTAGCATTAGCAAATTCCAATTACCGTCAAAATTTAGTTCAAATTTTGGCCTTTTATTTTTTTTCTTTTCCACATACGGATACCATTTTTGACGTAACTTGGTTGGTTACCTAATTTCATCATTTCGGATTTAATGAAACTGATTTCATCGAAATCCGAGTTCGTTAGCTACTACTTCCTTTGTAAACGTACTATTTTAAATTAAAAATTTATCCTTTGATACTGCCAGTTCACATTATATTGCAGATCCACTAAATTTCTACCATTTCGGAATAAAATAAAATATTCAAAATTATTGAAATTAAACCATATAAAATTCCAAAACAATAAAAAAACATTTTTAAATATTAAACTAAATGGTCAAAAAATCTGGGCCGCTACACCAATCTCTGATGAATTCTTTCGTTTGGTTCTAACATGTCTTGTTCTCCGAGCTCTGTAAACCAAAGCTCTCATACCAACTATAACGACCCAAACTTCCGTGTAAAGGAAAGCCCAGATTACTTTGAGAACACGACAAATCATAACACAAACATAAGAACATTTCATTGCTTATTACAACAATTTACCTCAAAGTACAAGAATATACAAAGTATGAACAAATAATATACATTTGATAAATATCGAAGATTTACAAATTACAATGCAGCGGAAAATAATACAGAACACAACTGAAAGGAATATACAGATACAGAGCTTTCCGAATATCATTCCGGCTGTAAATCAGGATCCTGTGAATATAAATCTGCAAAACCAAGACTACTAGATGCCCGTGTGGAAAATAGGTGCACCCAGAGTTTAGGTTAAAACAATAAACTCCAGGTCAGTCATGTGACTGGTGTAAGAACTAAATCAATTATTTAAAACTTTACTTTAAAATAAAGTAAATCAAGGGACCACGCCATATAACACGGAACGGGTTTCCTCCCAAGAATACGAGTGCATATAACAAAACAGCGCAATGCTTTTTGGAAAAATGAAGCTATTAAAAGACCCAGGACACATCAGACAATGCAACACAAGCCGGAGGATAGGGTTTTCCCTTATAACAACGAAACATGCTTGGTGCGTTTAAAACAAATCATTTGATACTATTATAAGTGCAAAGTGTATAAACAACTTCAAATATAAATGTATCAATCCTAGACGACATGGGTACCATATATCATGTCGCCAATACTAGGCTCTACAATCAAAATCCCAAATGTCATGTATTGGAATTTGGATTTCTGTCTGTGAACCAAGGCAAGGGATCATCCTTACCGCTTCGAGACGCTCTAGCCCGTGTCTCAGGGCACCATAAGTTAATCAGGAGGCGCCACCTGATAGCCTAGACCGCCACCTCCCCCCGCTGTGTTGGCATGGCACTCGCGTCGCCCATCGATCCAGGAATCGACCTCGAACAGTGTGGCTTCGAGTAGCAGTTTCTCGAGAACCACCTCACCATAATACACCAGATTTAATCCACATAGAGATCTCATGCTACTCTTCGATTTTTGTTTTTGGAGATGGTTGAAATTGGGCATGGATCGTGAGAAAGAAGAAGGATCGAATAAAACCGCAGTCGTTGCTTGAGAGGGGCGCGTTTCTTCAATTTGATCGCGTTGACCAAGGGCAGATGGAAAATAGGGTTTGACCGTGAATTAGATTATTTATATATACATTTATTATTATTTAATCCATTTATTACTTGTATATCGCTTCCACCTCCAAATCAAACCCAACGACTATCGCCCCTAGCCAAATACCCCCTTCCAAACACAATGGAATATGTTTCATAACCCAATTCGATCGTTTCAATAAGTTTTCGTCAAAATTAAAATATAAATCATTATATATTCAATGTAAACGTACATTTTAATTTACCGGGGCGACATACTGACTCTGAAAATTCCAGAAAAAATATTTCTAGCTTCGTATTGACGATACGGTCCTAACAAAACTAATTTCGTCAAATTTGAAGACCGTTTGAAAAATGGCCATTTTCTGATCGATCTAAATTGATTGAAACTGTCAAAACACGTTTTCTTTTGCCACGCTCATATATTAATCCCAAAAATCATGAATTTTAGAATCTAGCAATAATTTGACATCCCAGATCCAACAAAAGTGGTTTCGTCAAAAACGGTCGTCGTTTGCAAAATGGCTATTTTTAGGGGTCATATTTCCATAGCGGCTATTCTGAATTTTCAATTGGGCATAACTTTTTATTCCCGCTATGAAATTTCAATTTTTCGGATTCTTGGAAAGATATTTTCAAATAGATTCTAATATTTTTGGTTTCATTATAATCCGCTTTGTTTTGAATTCTCTACACTCATTTGAAATCGAAATTTCAAACTACCGCGCCATTTCCAATTCCTTTTATAATTAAACTAAATATTTATACTCTAATCTTGATTCAAATAAATATATATGTTCTAATTCTATTCAAAATAAATTTCTTGTCATTAGTATTTAAAATAAATCATTTTATGTATTCAAAATTCGTTAAAATTACCAAAATAAAATTTTAAAATTGGTTCTGATTTTCCGGGTTGTTACAGGGTTGTTCATCCGGTTGTGGATGGGCAGACTAAGTAGCAGATTACAGGTGATTAGTGAGGACGATGTTGTTGTGCGGAGGCAAGCAGGAGGCTGGCGTACCAGTTTTATTACTATCTAGTACTTTTGTTTCTGCTATTTGAGTGCTCTATAAGGGTTGTAGTGAGGCCTTATGTACAAACTTTGGTATCCGACATGTAATCTTTCAGGATTCTGAGAAAGTTTCAAAAGTTTACTATATGATGCTTCATTACTACTATCTGTTGTATATGTTCTATTATACTTTATCCTTGCGCTATGAGTTCTATGACAGGTTTCGATGTTGTTTACCTACTCTGATGATCGTCCATAGCTGCCTGGCACACCCTTCAACGCATTATTCTTCGTGTTTAGTGCGGGGGTTATGGGCGGTCGTCACATTTGGTATCAGAGCTCTGTTCAATGATTTTGTCCAAAGTTCAAAGTTGTAATCACGTATGAGAGACGTACTTATAGATTTCAGTTGGATGCTTACTATATATGTTGGCATATATAGTAGTAACGGTTGTATATCTTTAGCAGTTTTTCTTAGAAGTTGCTAATTATTCTAAATTGCAGATTTATAATGAGTAGACGAGAATCAAGACACACTGCTAGGAGAGCTAATACTGGAAGGGGAAATGGTGGTGAACCAGACTACCCGGCCATGTTCGAGGCCATGGCGGCAGTGATCATGAATAGGGTTCCCACTCCAGTGGCGGCTACAGTTGATGTTGGAGTTCCAGTGCCTAGAGCTGTATAATTTGCAAAGCTATGCAATGACTTTTCTTTATTGGGAGGAAAACAATTCAAAGGCACTGAACTAGTTGAAGAAGTACAGAGGTGGATGGATACTTACGTTCAGATCTTCAGGGACTTGGGCATTGATGATGCAACAAAGACGAAGCTTGCATCAAGGTAGTTAGAGGGCAGAGCAATGGACTGGTTGAACTCTGTCACACTTGATACCCCTGAACACTACAACAAATATGCCCATTGACAGTGTTGAAAAACGCTGTTATATCCTTTTACAGCGTTTTGATGAGCGCTGTCTACCAACACGTTGTTATAGATTATGGAAATATCATAATACATTCCAAAACGCTATAGAAAAATGACATACTATAGCGTTTTGATGAACGCTGTCTATCAGCAAGTTATTATAGGCCATGAAAATATCACAATACGTACCAAAATGCTGTAGAAAATTGACATACTACAGCGTTTCAATTGTTCTTATGTTTATACAGTGTTTTGTATTGTTTCAGAAAGGTTTTCATCTTCCCTTTTCTACAGCGCTTTGCCACATATAACAACATTTCTGGAAGTTTACATGCTCTTTACTATCATAACGTTTTGCCACATCTATCACAACAATTACATATTCTAGTATCGAAATATTCATGTACCTACATATCAACAACATATAAATATTTATCAACCAAGTAATTATATAACACAATATTCATACACAAAGACATCATCGATAAACCAACTCTACATAATTTGCATTAAAAAACACCATAAATTAAATTTACACAATATCCGTTAAAAAAGGCACGATGTCTATAAATAAAACAAAATATCCATAAAACAAGTTTGCACCGAATACTAACAAAATGAACATCTAAAATTTACCGCTTTCTCCGTAATCAGTTGTTGCAAGCGGTCTTATTGTTAAGGGATCTTTGGAAGTGTCTAACGATATTCTGATTATAGCCGAATGCACAACGACGCCCATCTCCAATACCTATACACATGTGTTCATGTTAGCGTTTGGTCATGCTTACACATTAACAAGAAAACAATGCTCGATAACAAGGAAAAAGAATACAAGAAGGAGCAAGTTGAAGATAACATCATAGCATACTTGGTAATATTATATAATAATTAGTTAATTTTTATAATCCTTGGTTAATTTTTTTATTATTGCTACCATTATTATAGCATACTTGGTAATATTTTATATTTTTATATACTTAGCGAACTTTTATAAACTAAACTTCTTAGTTTATATAAAATTAGTAAACTTTGTTAAATTTATATAATAGTTAGTTAATTTTTATAATGCTTAATTAATTTTTGAGTATTGCTATTATTATTATAGAATACTTGGTAATATTTTATATTTTTATATACTTAGTTAACTTTTATAAACTAAACTTCTAAATTTTTATAAAATTAGTAAACTTAGTTTTTTTTATATATAGTTAATTTTTATAATACTTAGTTAGTTAATTTTTATAATACTTAGTTAATTTTTATAATACTTAGATAATTTTTATAATGGTTAGTTAATTTTTATAATAGTTAGTTAATTTTTATAGAATTAGCAAACTTAGTTAATTTCTTATAATAGTTAGTTAATTTTTATAATAGTTAGTTAATTTTTAATAATAATAATTATTATTATTATTATCGAATACTTGGTAATATCTTATATTTTTTTATACTTAGCTAACTTTTATAAACTAAACTTCTTAATTTTTATAAAAGGGGAAAAAAATTTAAGGACAAAAGCCCACTAAAATTTATCCATAAGGACAGCCGTCTAATATTTTATCCTAAAGGACAATACACTGGAAAAAAAATTCGGCCGCTTCTTTCTTCTTCTCTCCTCTTGCGCATCAGTCATCACGAAATAAAAAAATCACGAAATCATGAATTGCAAAATCACGAATTTCAGAATATAACAAAAACGAAATTTGAAATCGAATTCAAACATCACAAAATCGAAATCGAATAGAAAAGCATTCGAAACAAAAATCGCGAGAAACAAAAACCCTAGAAAAAAAAATTGTCGAACAACATATATCCATTCGAAATCACAATTGAATTGAGTAGTAAAGTTTTTCTAACGATGGAAAACACAATTGAAAAAGTCGAAATTGTTGAAACATTTTTTTCGTGATTGGAAATGTTTTTTTTTTTTTCGTTAATAATATTTCAGTTCGTAGGTATCATTTTTCTAGTTATCATTTTTCCGGTTTTAACTTTAAAATATAACAGCAGTTTTTAGTTATCATTTTTCTATTTTTCTAGGTATCATTTTTACTGCAGTTTATGTGTTGTGTTAAAACATTATAGCAGTTTTAAGGTATCATTTTTATATTTTTTAAGGTATCATTTTTAATGTAATTTCTTTGTTATGTTACACATTACTGCAGTTTGAAGGTATCATTTTTATATTTTTTAAGTTATCATTTTTACTGTAACACAACAAAAAATCACATGAAAAAACACTTAACACAGTTAAAACATTAAAACCAATACTCAAAAAAATAGAAAACTGATACCTAATAACTGATTCAATGTTTTGAAGAAAAACTAATGAAAAAATATAACAAACAAATGAATACCTACAATATTAAAAAACTGATATTCATGAACTCTGAAAATGAGAAAAACTTTAACTTAGCCGTACCAACTTATAAAACTGATAACAAAATATAACATAAAACATAAAAGTTTGATTGAATAAAACATATAAAATGATACCTAAAAAATTAGGAAAATGATACCTACAAACTGCATCAATGTTTTAAAGAAAAATTAATGCAAAAATTGTTTACATCATAGTTTGATTGAATAAAATGAAATACGTTCGACTGAGTGACGAAGTTGATGCAAAAAAACAGTTTGAAAATTAACACAGCAATAAAATCACATCAAAACAACACATAACACAGTTAAAACAGAAAAAATGATAACTAAAAAATTAGAAAAATGATAAGTAAATACTGATGCAATGCTTTGAAGATACAATAATGAAAAAAAAAAAATCATAGTTTGATTGATTAAATTGAAATAAGTTCGGCTTCGTTTCTTAGCTGATACATCAATATAACTTCAAAATTAACACAACAACAAAATCTCATGAAAAAAACATATAAAATTAGAAAAATGATAAGTAAATACTGATGCAATGCTTTGAAGATACAATAATGAAAAAAAAAATATCATAGTTTGATTGATTAAATTGAAATTAGTTCGGCTTCGTTTCTTAGCTGATACATCAATATAACTTCAAAATTAACACAACAACAAAATCACATGAAAAAAACATATAACATAGTTAAAACGGTAAAAATGATAACTACAAAAATAGCAAAATGATAACTAAAAACTGCCGCTATGTTTTTAAAGTTAAAACAGGAAAAATGATAACTAAATTAATAGAAAAATGATAACTAAAAACTGCTGCTATGTTTTAAAGTTAAAAACGGGAAAAATGATAACTACAAAAATACAAAAATGATACCTATGAACTGCTGTATTGGTAAAATGAAAAAAAAAAACATTTCCGATCTAAAAAAATTGTTTCAACAATTTCGACTTCTTCAATTGTGATTTCCATCGTTTGTAAAATATTTTTATTCCATTCAATTCTGATTTCCATTAGGATTTTGTTGATCGACATTTTATTTTCTATTTTTTAGGGTTTCGAATGATTTTCTTCTCGATTTTGATTTTGTGAAGTTTTCCTTTTATTTCGAATTTCGATTTTAGTATTTTCTGAAATTCGTGATTTCTTGTTTTCTGATTTTGCGATTTCATGATTTAAGATGAAATCGAGAATGACGTGAGAGAGGTAGAAGTTGAAAGTAGCGGCCGACGTGAGAGAGGGAGAAGATAAAAGTAGCGGCCAAAATTATTTTTCAATGTATTGTCCTTCTGAGTAAAATTTTAGTGGGCTGTCCTTATGGATAAAAAGGCCTTCAGTTTTGTCCTTGTAAATATTTTCCTGTTTATAAAATTAGTAAACTTGGTTAATTTTTTATAATAGTTAGTTAATTTTTATAATACTTGGTTAATTTCTAATAATTTCTATTATTATTATAGAATACTTAGTAATATTGTATATTTTTATGTACTTAGTTAACTTTTATAAACTAAACTTCTTAATTTTTATAAAATTAGTAAACTTTGTTGATTTTTACAATACTTAGTTAATTTTTAATAATTTCTGTTATTGTTATAAAATATTTGGTAATATTTTATATTTTTATATACTTAGTTAAATTTTATAAACTAAACTTCTTAATTTTTATAAGATTAGTAAACTTAGTTAATTTTTTATGATAGTTATTTGATTTTTATAATACTTAGTTAATTTTTAATTATTGCTATTATTATTATAAAATATTTGGTAATATTTTATATTTTTATATAATTAGTTAACTTTTATAAACTAACTTTCTTAATTTTTATAACATTAGTTAACTTAGTTAATTTTTTATGATAGTTAGTTAATTTTTATAAGTTTATTTAATTTTTAATAAATCTTAGTTAATTTACTACTATTATAAATTTTATTGTTATTATTATTATAGAAGTTTAGTTATGTTTTGTATTTTTATGTACTTTGTTAATCCTACATGAATGCCATGAACATGTAGTGTGATGAATATAATTACTTACAGAAACATATGCACAAGCATCGTCATCATCGTCACCATTGGAAAGGCTCAAGGGATGTCTCATTAACAAAAGGGCCATAAGCTGCACAAGAAAATCAAGCAATAAGTTGACATCGCAAACAACCAACCAGTACAACAGCAAATTTCAGACGTCTGAACCTACTTCCAGACGTCTGGCCTGATTCAAACGTCTGAAAATAGGTTTTAGATGCTTGAAATGAATTTCGGGCAAAGCCCTGAGATCATTTTAGACGTATGAAATTTATTTCAGACATCTGAAAATGTTCTCGGGCTATTCCAAACTTGGTTCAGACATCTGAAATTTATTCCAGATGTCTGACCTGCTCTGATCATTCGACACTACAATTATTCCTTTTAATGACAAAAAAATTGTCCCTAAATGTATAGTGTCATGACCAAAAACATGCACAACATAATTCTTACTTCTAGATTATAACCTAGAAACACAAACATTTAACTCTGAAGTTAACTCTAAAATAGCTTTCCGATCTAAAAATAAAAAATTGACAATGCACAATTCATTGGAGGTAGACCTCTACATATTACTATCTATGCAATATTTGCAGTACAAACTCAAAAGAAAATTCGAAAGTGTAGGAGCATAAGGAGCACATTAACACCAATTGGATAGGTAAATAAAAGCAAAATGAACTACTAGACAGCAAAGAATATGTTGAGACATTAACCAAGAAAATAGCAAATTTGTCAACTTACATATTTTTCGATTGTACATTTCTCTTATACTTGCAAAGTAGGGAATGACAACCCCAACTACACCAAAAATGCATTGTAATGGCCTGTAAACAAAAATATTAGTGAAATAGTGGGGTACTAGGAAAAATTTGCATAGAAAAACCTGATTAATGTAAACAAATATTTTGCAAATAACCTGCATCCATGGCATAGCCAGATACAATACCTCCTAATGTCCTATTGAACTTTGAAATTCATAGAAGTGTGCTTTCATAAGTGCACAAGCTATTAGCAGGATCTTTTATAGGAGTTGGTTTCCAATAAATAAACAATAAAAGACTAAATACCGACAACAACTTAGGCATCAGCACCACTAATGTCTCGCCTTCTGCCGGTATCAATTTGCACAACTACCTCTCTTTGATGCTTTGGCTAACACTGTCATGTCAGCACCCACTACAGTCAGCAGAGAAGGCAATCTAGCCAGTTAATTAATCTAAAAGCGAACCTATAACAAAGAGACGACAACAATTTCTTTTAGGAAAAAAATTCCTCTTTACTTTTGTGTTTAACTGGTGTAGATCCAAACTGAAGCGTGTTCTCAACCCGGTGTGCATAGGATAGTTACAAAAGTAATATATTTCTTATAGGTTCATAATTGGTACATGTTCAAACTGAAAACATCTAGGCTAAACTATGGCCACCACACATAATAATATGTTATTCTTATTCTGAAATATATAGGGTACAATACCTGCATATCTGGCTCTAATGAAGCTGATCCTATAAACGACAGAGTCCATATAATATAATACTGAAACATCAGTTTACCAAATACAGTAAAATAAAATAATAATTTAAAGCAACATGTGATTACCTTTAAGGCTTAAACACATTGGATCATCAACTTTATTCTTTAACCACATCGAGCTCGAACCAAATACCACCCCCGACAGTTCACTCTGTGGTAAGCTTCATAGCTGAAAGAAGAAATCACTTTGGTATCATTTGACTGGCAGTTACAGATTCAGAAAATACTCATCAGAGAATTCACTAGAGATGACTCCTCATATATGAGAGTACTCGTCAGATAATCAGTTCTCATCATCTGAGTTTCCCAGGAATTTGCTTGCAAATTCATTTAGTATTATACATTAATACCCTGCCAAGAATTCATCAAATTTTCATTATTTACCGGCTGTTTATGTATGCATGAAATTGTGGCCATTTGTAGAAGGAATGGTACATCAGACTAATATTAAAATAAACATAATGTAGGCTGTCTTTCCCAGAGAAAGGAGTCAAAATGAAAAACAATGCTACGAATAGAAACATGCATGTGAATAAGATATTCGATGGAAATTATATAATACAATGAGCAGCTAGCTATCTATAAATTCCAACCCAAAATGAATACATTACAAGCTGTAGACAGATCGTTTATCAAAATCCAAAGTTGAAAAGAAAAAGGATACTATCTATGTCTATAAATCTATGGAGTAAACAATTTATATGTAAAAAAAATATGAATGAGGCTTTCAAGAAAAATGAAAAACTCAGTACTACTTAATACTTGATCTACATATGAATAGGCAAAAGAAAAGATATCTTCTTGGATTAAAACAATAAAACGCATTCAGCTATTTTGGTTGAAACAAAATGCTTATCTTAAAAGCATAAAAAACATAGGAAATTCCTCCTGCAATAGAGCATAAGACAGTAATAAGCCATTATGAACTCGATGCATTCACATAACACATTCATCTACTTCAAAACCACAACATCAGCAAGTAACTGCAGTATGCAAAGACCAAACAAAAATACAATTATATGTTCTCTTAAAGCGTCCCAACAGCAAAAAGGACTCATTTGTCCAAAAGTTCTGCTAGACATGGTTCCTCTACCAAAAGGTATCAATCCAATTTACAGAAAATGCAACATACAAGGACACAACATCATCAAATAACCGCGAAGACTAAACAAAAATACCATTAGAAGTTTTATTATTGTGTTCCAACAGCAAAAAGATTCAATTATCCAAAAGTTTCGTTAGACGTAATACCATGGGTAGCATCTACCAAAAAATTCAATTTAAAATTTGATATGACCTTATCCAAACTATCCTTGACATTCTAAAAATACCAAGTTCTGTCATAGAGATACAGTGTGTGCAATACTAATCACATTCAAAGAATATTGTATATTTGTAACACCCGACGTGCATTAATGTCACTCATAAAGGGAATGCATTAACTTACATGGAGCGTATTTAGTGCATAGAACAGAATATAACAAGACAGATATAAATAATGGTACTTGAAAAATTTAAAACAACTTTTATTGCAGTGGAGAAATAGTTTGATTACAACAGCTTCATAAACCAAGTACACTTAATATCCATCTTGATAAATTGTTTCAAAGTACATAAAATAAAATGCATAAACCCCAACACAAGTAGCAATAAAAGAGATGAGCTGAACTTTACTTTCAGCAATCCAAGCACTTCCAAAAGAGAGAGAAAGAGATCCGAGATCAAGCTCCACTAGTACTAGTCCCACCCTGAGAACCTGGGGGGGGGGGGGAGAAAAGAGGTGAAAACAAGGGGGTCAGACATAAAGTCTGGCGAGTATAATAACTTTAACAATATAATTATTAAGGTAACTAGGATAAGGCATAAACTGGTAAGATAAGATATGACCATGAAACAAGTGGGCATGACAAAGCAAATAAGAGGAATATTCTGGCGTTAATCTCATTCCTAATCACTATAGGATAATTACTATATTGCACCACCACTAGTCACCCTAAAAGTTGATCCCGCCTACAGAACTTAATCATGATAATGGTAGTTTTGTGTACCCCAAGCTGCCTTCATAGGTGTCGTCTGCCCCTATCTCCACTAGTTGTACCCACTACCCCCATTCGATCGGCTCCCTAACTCGTAGATACTCGTGCTGGTCCCACAATGGGGTGTATCACTCCCCAAAGTGGCAACATGATACCACCAAAGATGCATGACTTATATCTACACGATGCAATAACGTCTTATCTACCAGCCCGGGCCCACGCACTCACATGACCCCATTGGACTTGCGTTGCCACCGCTAACCCGTTTTGACCTCTTACAATCAAATCCAGTAAGCGTGTCCCGTCCTCGACTTGGGTCTAGCTCACAAAGATACTTAATGGGTTACTGGTTTGAAAAGGGCCCCCGTGCTTGACACAAGCCTTCCACCTATGCTTGGTCCCCACTAAGGTTTCCCCACTGAACCCCATTCTTATTCATGTCTTCTTACATGTTTCAATCTTGGTTAAGTGCATCTAATCGTATTTCACATGCCACCCAAGGCACCCACTTAATTTCACATGCCACCCAAGGCACCCACTTAGCCCCCCATGTCCCACCACATGTTTATCTGGTTAAGTGTTACTTAATTCATTAGAACCGTAACCTTGTAAAGACCTCCCACATTAGGCTGACATTTGCGGTTGCTGGATTTGTCGGGCGGGTCCGGGCAGTCTTATACCGCAAACGAGCCTAACCTCGTGTCTTTACAATTGTTACGCATTTAATTCGTGCCTTTGACCTCTCACATTAGACTGACATTTGTGGGTGTTGGATTTGCCAGGCGGGTCCGGGCAGTCTTACACCACAAAAGAGTCTAAACTCGTGTCTTCGGGGGTTAATTATTACACATCTTTATTTAACCCCAAATTGGATTAATATCCCTATTCAAATTTGTCAATAAATTCCAAATTTATTTATGTCCATAATTGTCTCTTAAAATTATGTCCATAAATACCAATTATGCCAATTAATGTCTCAAATTAATTATATGTTTTTTAAGGCCATTTTATGCCAATTCACAATTTATGTATATTCAATATTATCCCATCATGCCCACGCTATTCGTACGTTTTCGTATGACATATGTTAGACTCGCAAATAGTCTAACTTATAAAAAGAAAAACAACTTCATATAACACATAAAATAGATCTAAGGATCATGACATAAGATTACATAGCCAATAACTTGCATATGAATTTCATTCAAACTAGCATATGATACAAAACTAGCATAGGTAATGGGCATAAACTTGCATAACTTATGTGATGCTATAGATCCAAACATAAAGGTGTGAACTTGCATATGGATCTAAACATAAAGATGTAAACTTGCATATAGATCTAAACATAAAGATGTAAACTTGCATATAGATCTAAACATAAAGATGTAAACTTGCATATGGGTCTAAACATAAAGATGTAAACTTGCATATGGATCTAGACATAAAGGTTAATGTCACATAAACTAGCATATGCATATGCATATACATGTCTCACATATATTTTAACAACCCAAACTTGCATAAGATTCATACATGAATATATGATCCAATCATCACAAACTTGGATAAGATATATGATTCAACTTGCATAAGATTCACATAAGAACTAACATATGATCCAACTTTCATAAGACTAACATATGATTCAACACCACAAACATACGTATAATTTACATCGCATGATTCAAAATCATATTCTCATAATCCCAATTATATCTTATCATAATTAAATTAATTAATTAATTTGTGAAAGCTATCATACTCACAATTAAAAAGAATAGTCTTGTCTTTCTGGGATCTGTATTCTGAAACTGAATTGCTCGTCTTTGATGTAGACTAATCGTTATTTAGATTTGATTTGATTTTGATTCAAGCTTCTATCTTGCCTTAGGGTTGAAAGTGTATGGCGGCTACTCTAGGTTCTCCATTGACGGCATGGCGGCTCTTGTTATGAATTAATGTGATTAGGGTTAGGGGTTTAGGAGTGTTTTTATAGAAGTTTAATTTAATAAGAGCCATCGGATTAACCTAAGGATAACCAGAACCATCAGGACCGCTCAGATGCCACATCAGCCCTTAGGGCGAATCGGCCCACGGGTTGACAGCCAAACACCCTAGATCGACCCCTAGTCGACCCAACGGGGCTCGGGTCGACTCCAAAAATGGTGCGGTTCGGCTATTCCCCCTCCCGATTCGTTGTTTTGAACTTTTTTTGAATTTATATATATATATATATATATATATATATATATATTTCTCTCATATGCATACAAACTTCAAGGCTTAATAACTTCTTCATAAGTTATTTGTTTTATGCAAACCAAATATCTATCTTGACCCAAAATTTTGAGACGAACATAATAGCGCAACCCATTTCAATTAAATTTTCTTTTAAAAATTAAGTATACTTTAATTTGTGAATTTTAATGTTATAAAATTACGGGGTGTTACAATATTCCAAGATGAGCATATAGTTCCACATTGACCATAGTATTTATTCCTTATTCTAATATCAATGCATCATCATATATGTGTTTCCACTTGTAAAAATTCCATATCATACCAGCTCTGTTTCTACATCTTCACATGCATACAAATGAATGGACTGCGTTTAGTAAGTGCGACATGGATGTACTAATGTCGAAGTATTGTATTGTAATTTTTACTTGTGTAAATGAACAACTAGTTGAATTTATCTTAATTATATAGGATTAGCTAACCTGGCAATTCAAAATGAATTTGGAAAGTTGATCCGTATCAATCCAATGCACTCTTTCGATTAATATCAGTCTTGAAAGTACCCACCATGAATAGCAGACCTGAAATGGGATAGTTTTTTCCTTACCAGAGGAAAAATAATAATAAATATCATACTACTGAGTTATTCGAGCTCTTACTTCTTTATCATCTTAATATATATCTTCTCAGCACTTGATCGAACCATGTCGAAGATAGAGGAGATCAGAAATGCTCAGCGTGCCGAAGGGCTAGCCACCGTGTTAGCTATCAGTTAATAGAGAAGCGCCAATTGTCACTCATATACTTATATTTATGTGTTACAAACATTTTATTTATTTGATACTCAAACGTGATGCATAATATCACTGCAATAACGCAATGCAAATGTCCAGCTATGTCCCTTTAATGCTATATTCTTAAAGTTGTGTAACACACGAAATGCAAATGCAAATGACAATGAACAAAATTACTACAGCACATAATGGTGGTATAAAGATCCATCTTTTGGAACCTTTTTATGCTCTATATCTTTCAAGCTAAATTATAGTAAGGTAACACATTAAAAGTGTCAGTAGTAGGATGACTACGTCATACATACTTTCAAGGCTCGATAAGTTTTCCTAATAATGTAACTCTACTGTAAAAACTCTTCTAGACATCCAGGCCTCCACCTAGGTCCCACTTAGGCACTAAGAAAGTTTTCCGACTATTTCGGTCAATCTAACCACGCCTATCTAAGATGGATAATTTAGCACTAGTCATACATTAGTTGATATTTGATGCTTCCTTGAAGCATCTACATGCTTATTTTCGACATTTCTGCTTCATCAATTGCTCTCATGCCCATCCAAACTACCGATTCTCTAATTTTGATCAATTAATGCTAAATTAAATACCAAAGTAAAACTACAAAATCATAACCAAAGTAAACACAAGTCAAAGCATAACCCATATACCTGATTGTTTCCTTTAATCATAAAGCATCCACCTGCATAAATATTACGTGCAAACATTACGTTATTGTGTATACCAAGCATATACCAAAAAGCTTTAAACCCCTACTAGATTATTAATAGGAATTTTATGAAATTACATCTACACAGTACACAAAGACAAAAATAAAAGTAGAATATCATATTAGAATAGAGTACTGGAAGAAATACAAGAACAATCAGATGCTCAAGTCTGTTAATTTCGGAATAGAAGTAGAATATCATATTAAATGACGAGCTTACCTTGAATCCGCCAAGTACGATGGTGGTGTCACAATAATCGGATGCTCAAGTCTGTGAATTTCGAATGTTCAAGATTGTCGTGAATCTCTCTGTAAATTGATCTTGAAATGGATTTGAGGGAAAATGAAAAATGAACGGGGGAAATGGAAATTGAAGGAGGGAAACGAAATGCCAAAACGTAAAATAAGAAAATAACGCGGCACCCAAAATTATTTCTAAAGCCCACCTCTAATTGTTTGGTTGGTTTAATAAAACAATATTTTGTATTTATTCATACTGATTTCTGCCAGGTTTACGCAACAGTCAGCATAAAATGTTGTCTTTTGGTATTGTTGAAAACCACTTTTCTTGTAGTGGAAGAGGATATTTCATGGGAGTTGTTCCAAGCTAAGTTTGAAGCGAAGTTTATCTCCACCGTGCAAAAGTCTATTCTGTTTAAGAGATTCATAGAGCTTAAGCAGAATGGTAGGCCAGTTCTTGAATATATTTCTGACTTCGAGGCTTTCGAAGTATGCTCGTTCATATGTAGATACTCCTTATCAAAAGAACGAGAAGTTTGTCATGGGGTTGGATGGATATTTTAGGAATCAGCTTGTGGATCACCTCGATGATAGCTTTGAGAAGATCATCGAGAAGGCTTTGAGGCATGAAAGTGTATTTCCTAAGAAG
The DNA here is from genome assembly GCA_030737875.1 of Allium sativum. NCBI lineage: Eukaryota > Viridiplantae > Streptophyta > Magnoliopsida > Asparagales > Amaryllidaceae > Allium > Allium sativum. Next base: position 979,758,502 of record CM060913.1, on the reverse strand, counting down.
ATGTCTGCTTTGAACCTAAGGAGTAACAGAAGCTACAGTAGGGTGGTAATAATAAGTAGAGGAAGCAGGAACAACAGAAATGGAAGAATGGCGAAAATAAGCCAAAGAGTGAGGTGGTTTGCTTTAACTACCAACAGAAGGGTCATTATTTGAATGAGTGCAAGAATCCCAAGGTTGAGAAGCAATGCTTCAAGTGTGGAAGCCTGGGCATGAGAAGAAAGACTATCCAAAATCAGCTAAGGGCAAGCAGGCCGTGAAGGCATATTCTTTGGAAGCCGTTCCAACTTCTTCGAAAGCTCCTACTACAGAGGAAAAGGGAAAGGGTGTCGTGGTGCAAGGTACTCTTTCTGTTAATGGTGTTCCAGTTCGTGTACTTTTTGATACTGGAGCATCACATTCATTCATTTGCAATGAGCTTGTGTGGAGCTTGGGTTTGGAACCCGAAATTTGTGATAGACCATTGATCGTGGCTAATCAAGTCGGGGGTTCGTCCAGTTTGTGCATGATTTGCTGTGGTCTAGTGTTGTCGAGTCATGATTGCTATTTTGTGCGTGATTGCTTTGTTCTTAACTTCACTAGTATGGGATCATCTTGGGCATGGATTGGCTCAAGAAGTATGCGGAAAAGGTGAATTTCGAGAAGCTAGAGGTGAGGGTCGGGGATGTGGAACAACCAAAGGTGTTGATTAGATGTAGGCGTGAAGACGGGGTCTTCGTGAATTAACTATATTCACTTGGGATTCCACAAGAAGACTTGTCATCAGTGTTGATCGCTAATGAGTATGTAGATGCCTTTGACGAGGTCAAAGGGTTGCCACTGGATCGTGAGATCGAGTTTAGGATCAATTTGGTCGAAGGCGCTAGACCAATCGTTATGCCTCTTAGCCGGATAGCGCCTAAGGAAAAACGAGAGTTGGACATGCAAGTTAGAGACCTTCTTGGGAAGGGATTCATTCGGAGGAGTGTTTCCGATGGGGTGCACCAATCGTGTTTGCAACCAAGGCAGATGGCTCGTTAAGATTGTGTGTGGACTATCGTGAGTTGAACAAAGTGACTAAGAAAAACAAGTATCCGTTGCCAAGGATTGATGACTTGTTCAATCAGCTTCATGAGGTCAAAGCGTTTTCTCAGATGGATTTGGCAACGCAGTTTCACCAATTGAGGGTGGCTAAGGATAGTGTGCCAAAGACTGCTTTTAGGATACCATCCGGTTTCTTTGAGTGGTTGGTGATGCCATTCGGGTTGACTAACGTGCGAGCATATTTCGTGGATCTTATGAATAGAGTGTTCAGAAATCAGTTGAACAAGTTCGTTCTTGTGTTCGTGGATGATATTACGGTTTACTCCAAAAATGAGGAAGAACATAAGACGTACTTGAGAGTTGTGTTAGAGATCTTGCGAAAGCATCGGCTGAGAGCTAAGTTTTCGTAGTGTCACTTCTTGAAGAGTGAAGTAAGGTTCTTAGGCCATGTTGTTTCTGGAAATGGAAAAGCGGTTAACCCCGTAAAGTGGCAGCAATCCAGGACTGGGATAAACCTAAGAATGCGACGGATGTTCGGAGTTTCCTTGGGTTGGCTGGTTATTACCGACGGTTTATCAAGGATTTCTCCAAGGTAGTTGCACCATTGACGGCGTTGACAAATAAGAACCAAGTGTTCACATAGGATGCAAAGTGTGAGCAATCGTTTGGAATCCTAAAGGAAAGATTGACGAATGCTCATGTGTTGACCATTCCAAGTGGGAATGAAGAGATGGTGGTATACACAGATGCATGTGGTACTGGACTTGGAGCAGTGCTAATACAGAAGGATAACATTGTGGGCTACGCGAGTCGGCAGCTGAAGCCGCATGAGAGAAATTATCCAACTCATGACTTAGAGTTGGCAGCGACTGTGTTTGCTCTGAAGATGTGGAGACATAACCTGTTGGGAGTTCAATTCGAGTTGTTCACGGATCACAAGTCGTTGAAGTATCTTTTCTCCCAAAAGGATTTGAATCTTCGGCATCAACTATGGTTAGAGTTTCTGGCATCGTATAATTTTGGTATAGCCTATACTCCTAGTAAGGGTAACGCAGTTGTAGATGCGTTGAGTTAAAGACACGCAAGTTTAGGAGTGATGTTTTCGGAATGGAAAAGCCTCGAGTATTTGGCAAGGTTTGATTTCAAGCCAAGGTGCAAATTGGAACCTGAAATGTTGGCAAGCTTATCGATAAGACCCACTCTTATCGAAAGGATTGGCGAGAGACAAAAGCAAGATGTGAAGCTTTTTGAGTTTATCCAGAAGCTGGAACTAGAAGATAAAGAGTTAGATCGAGAAGGTTGGCTTCGAAAACAAGGATGATTAGTTGTTCCTGATATTAATGGATTGAGAGATGGGGTTCTGATAGAATGTCATCACTCGAAATTGACGATTCATCCCGGTGGCAATAAGATGTACCAGGACATGAAGCACGTCTACTACTGGGAAGGGATGAAGCTAGATATTGAAAAGTTCATTTCCAAGTGCATGAACTGTCAATTGGTGAAAACTAAACAGAAGAATCCAAGTGGATTGCTTCAGCCATTAGAAATTCCTACGTGGAAGTGGGAGCAAATATCGATGGACTACCTAGAACTAGGGAAGGAAATGAAGATACTTAGGTCATCGTGGATCGTTTGACCAAAAGTGCGAGATTCATCCCTGTTAAGTCGACTAGGATGGCGTCAAAGTTGGCTGAGCTTTATGTGAAGTGGATAGTTTGATTCCATGGTATCCCAAAGAGTATAGTGAGTGACCGAGATCCATTTTATACGAGTGGATTTCGTAAAAGTTTGCAAGAAGCTTTGGGAACCGTGTTGTTCTTAAGTACGGCTTATCATCCCTAAACTGATGTTCAAACCTAGAGGGTCAATCGAGTTTTGGAAGATCTCCTAAGAGCTTGTATGTTGGATTTTGGGGGGATCGTGGGAAGACCATTTACATCTAGTTGAGTTTGCGTATAATAATAGCTACCAGTCTAGCATTGGGATGGCACTATACGAGGCGTTGTATGGAAGATCATGTAATTCTCCAGCTTGTTGGTTGGAAACTGGAGATAAGTTGGTACTTGAGCCAGAGATGATTAGAGAGACCTCGGATTGTATCAAGATCGTTCGGCAATGAATTAAGGAAGCCCAAGATCGTCAAAAGAGTTACGCTGATAAACGTCGTAAGGACTTGGAATTCGACGTTGATGACATGGTTTTTGTGAAGATTTCGTCGTTAAAGCATGTGGTTCAATTCAGAAGTAGAGGGAAGTTAGCTTCTAGGTTTGTTGGACCATTTCCGATAGTCGAGCGAATTGGAAAGCTTGCATATAGATTGGAGTTACCCGCGAAGATATCGAGAGTGCATAAAGTGTTCCATGTGTCATTTCTACGGAAGTTTGTGCATGATTCGAATGTGGTGGTACCTCTAGAGTAGTACGAAGACCTTGAAATAGAGACCGCAGTTGGGAAACCTCATAAGCCGCTTTGTGTTGTGGGGAATGACATGAAACAGCTTAGGAAGAAGCGGTTAAGCTAGTCAAGGTACAATGGAGTGAAGATGGCGACGATTGTACTTGGGAGACGGAAGAGAACATGAGGGCGACTCATCCAGAACTCTTCGTCAGTAGGACCCATTGATTGTATCATCGTTATATCATTGTCTCTCGTTATTGTTTGATAGAATTCCACGTGCTAGGCTAAGGCTATGGATGCATGGCTTGATGGTTGCTAGTTTGGATGATAGAATTGGCTTCTCATGGATGATAAGCATGCAGAATCATTGTGGTTGCTTGTGTTTGCATGGAATTTCGCGGGCGAAAGTCTTAAGGGGGGATAATGTAATAGCCCGCATTTTACGTATCGAAGGATTGTAAAATATTTTTATTTTATTCCCTGAGGGTTGGATCATTCTCATCTTTTGATATGTTGCTTATGGGGATGTGAGACATGTCCATAATTTTTACCAATTTTATTTGTGACCATTTTTCCCCTGTCAGTCTTGTATAGGGAATAACTTTTGACTCAGGTCAAATCAAAGAGTGAGAAATGTGCCATTGGAAAGGAATTGATGATTGCCTTTCCGTAGAGTGTTTACATTAAAAATTTGGCTCAGCGGTTTGGGAGGAATCACTGTTTTAATGTTTTCAGTTGGTTGTCCAGATTCGGTAAGCCATAATGGGCCGAATTGGATAGGCCCATCAGTAGGCTGATGGAAGGTATAAATAGGGGTGAGGAATATGGGAAATGGTTTAGTTTTTCATTTCCTCATTGGGTGGCCTTGTGCTCCTTCTTTCTCTAACATCTTTCAACCATTAAAAATCCAAATCTAAGGAGGGAAATCATAGATCTACACCATTGAAGGCTAGATCTACGACTATTGAAGCAAGGATCCATCGAATCAAGGTGTTTGGTGTGAGGTGCTTGTTGTCTAGATTCCTTTTTCATTGATCTTTTGTTTTTTAGGAGAATCGGTGAGTGATTTACATCTATCACATGACTGCAATGAAGTATATGAGTGTTTGTGCATGTTTCGCATCAAATTCAAGTGTTTTTCCATAGATCTATGCCATTTTAAGTCCATTTTCATTTTATCCACCCTACGATCTGATTTAGTAAGTTTAGATATGTAATTTCTATGCAATTTCATATGATTATGCAAGTTAGATCCACAATTTAGATCATATGTTCATTTATTATAGTTTTTTTGGTAAAATTTGTATACTTTGACGATAATTGTCATTTTCATGATGCTAGTGGTTTCATAACATGCTTATGATTGTATTGGATGAGTTGATTTCGTCGAATCTATTGTTTGGCAAAGTTTTGGTGGAAATCAGAGTAGAAATTGTGAAGTGCAGATTTTGGGTCGCACGTGGGGGGTTGTTCGCTCCAGGTTGTGGTTTCTTGGGAAATAAGACAAAACGCAGGCTTGAGTGAGTCAGGGGGTCGGTCGGTCGTGTGAGCTGAGTGTAAGGCAAGCGGATGGCGAGCCTGGAGGAAAAAGGGTTCGGTCGAGCGAGCCTATGGTTGAGTAAATGGGTAGGTCGCTCCTTCGGGTCGGTCGTGAAGATTAGAAGTGGAAAAGTGACTGGCCAGTCGCTCCAAGTTGGGAGGGTCGGTTGCTCTGGTTTGTTCTACCAGTATGAATGGTCGGTCGCTCTGGTCGGTCGAGCAGTGTGAAGGGTCGATCGCACATGGAAAATTTCTAAAAATTTATTTTTTCGGGTACGATTCAGATTTGAACAAAATGGTCTAAAAAATATATTTTCCGAGGGCAACCCCTTCCCCCGAACCCTAGCCGTAGCGTAGTGGTGTAAGTGACTCGGTGATGGTGTGACTTCGAAGTAAACTCAAGTAGGAAGGTTCAAAGTGTTGAATGTGTTCGTTAATCAATGTAGAACAATGAATGTGATGACAACTCAAAGGTCGTGAGTTGGTGGATAATGGTTGCCTAGGAGATTGCTTGAGCTATGAGAAATAGTCAGGTTGGATGACTAGAGATGCGAAGGCCAAGAGGTTATCGTTGTCATAAGTTCTAGCAGGCTCAAAGCAGGGTACGGTGGGGGCACCCAAAAGACCGATTGTAGGTCGAGTACCCTGGGTATCGTTGAAATGACTAGTTGTCAAGGTTGGACGTGCATATGTATTGTTGAAAGGCGTATGGAGTTTATGCTAGAATTGGGGTTACCATTAGCCCTTGACATATGGTAAGGGTGGCCGTTAAACGAAAAACAACGGTTTCAAAGAAGGATTGGCGGTGGTATCCAGAATCAGTCATGGATGATTAATTATTCTGTTTCTACCGTCTCAGTAGATTGTCCAATGTCGAAGGAGATGTTCCTTGGGTGCTTGTCTGATATTGGTTTAGGCCTCTAGGGCTTGTGCTTGAGGGATGTTGAATTTGGTTAGGATGGTTTACATGAGAATTATATAATCTAGATGTTATGAGTGCTTTACCATGATTGAATGGGTGTTCTGGTTTTCATGGATGAATGGTTGAATTGTTTATTGTAAAGGCTATCGATGTCCGATGTGGAGATGATAAGGTTGAGTTCTTCTCTGGTGTTGTGGGTGGGTTAGTATGTTTATCTATCCCTCCTCATATACTTTGTTGTTGAATTTAGTTAGCTATTTTATCGCTCACTAAGACTGTCGTCTGACTCAAGGTTTTATGTCTCCTCTTATTACTTTGGGTTGTTCATCCGGTTGTGGATGGGCAGACTAAGTAGCAAGTTACAGGTGATTAGTGAGGACGATGCTGTTGTGCGGAGGCGACCAGGAGGCTAGCGTACCAGTTTTATTACTATCTAGTATTTATGTTTCCATTGTTTGAGTGCTCTATGAGGGTTGTAGTGAGGCCTTATGTACAAACTTTGGTATCAGACGGGTAATCTTTCAGGATGCTGAGAAAATTTCAAAAGTTTGTTGTATGATGCTTCATTACTATTACCTGTTGTATATGTTCTATTATATTTTATCCTTGCGCTGTGAGTTCTACGATAGGTTTCGATGTTGTATACCTACTCTGATGATTGTCCATAGCTGCCTGGCACACCCTTCAGCGCATTATTCTTCTTGTTTAGTGTGGGGGTTATGGGCGGTCATCATACAAAATGTCCTTAAGCATTCCCTTAAATCTTGGGCTAGCATTAAGTTTTGTTACGGTAGTAGTCAATCTAATCTTTGGTTGCATCAACGTGAGCAAACCCCAAGTCAAAGTTAGTAGACCCAATCAACACTAATCTTGCTAGTCCAAAAACAGAATACTGTTATAAACACAAAGAAGCACATCACCTAGAGTCCTTGATGAGCAAACAGAAAGCTAGGTTGCAGTGGATCGTAGAAGGTGACATGAACTTTGCTTTCTTCCAGGTTGCCCTAACAACTAAACAGACTAGGGAGAACATTCTATTGGCCATTGATCAACATAGTCGAGTACATTCTACTCATTTAGGTGTTCAGAGTGCTTTTGTCCAGTATTTTTTGACTTTTGGAAATGTTTCTAAATTTGAGCCTAAATTTGATGTTTTTAATCTTATTATTCTCCCTAAACTTAACTTTGAACATTCTAAATTACTATGCTCTACCATCACAGTTGTCAAGATTGATGAAGCTATGTTATAAATCCTATGGTTTCAATGCCTTGTTTTATGTAGTTGGGATATTATGAAAAATGATGTCTACAATGTTATTCTTACATTTTTCAAAAAAGGTCAAATAATGTGATTTTGGCTCATGATCACCAAAGGTTACAAAACTAATCACACTTCACGTAGAGCTATGATTAAACTTAATATCATGAAAGCCTTTAACATTCTACAATGGAAATCAATTACTAGAATCTTGAGTTTTATGAACTTCCCCCTCGCTTCACAGCTCGGGTATATGCTTGTATTAGCACTGCTCGTTTCTTTGTTAATGTCAATGGTACTCCGTGGATTTTTGGGTAGTAAACAAGGTAATTGGCAAGGTGGCCTATCTCTTCTTATATTCTTATTATATTGATGGAATTTCTGACTAAGATGCTTGATGATTTTGTTAATAAGAAATTATTTAATCTCTACCCGAAATGCAAAAATCCTCGTATTACTTCTCTTTTGTTTGTTGTTGATTTGTTTATTTTCTGCAAGCCTGATTGTAATACATTTTTAAACATCATGAGTACCCTTGAGAAATTTTATGATATGACTGGACTAAGAATCAATATTGAAAAACCCGAGTTCATGATTGCTAGAGTTAATCAAGCATACATTAATCAAATACACTAACTCACTGGTTTAAAATGCAATGATTCAACCATCACTTACCTTGGTTTGCCTCTGGCAATCTCCAGAGTCACTACAAAACGATGTTTACCTCTTTTTGAAAAGATCACTACGAGGATGGAATATTGATCCAATAAGATGCTCCGTCAGGCTGGTAGAACCATTTTAATTAAACTTGTTGTGATTGCTATGCATGTGTATTGAGCATGTACCTTTATTCTTCAACAAAAGCTTCTTGATATGATCAGGACAGATTTCATGAGGTTTTTGTGGAAGGGTAATATTCACATGAAATATTTGGCTCCCACTTCTTTTGCTCTTCTTGAAAAACTTATTAGCAAGAGGGTAGGGTATTATTAACGCAAACTTCTGGGATAAAGTTGCCTTTGGCAAACATATAGATGATATTCTATGTAAAAAATATAGCATATGGGTCAGCAGGACTTGAAAAAGTCTTATTAAACTCAAGGAGTTCTTTCTACCTTACTTTAAATTTAGGCCTTTGGCTTATGATCATATTAATTTTTGGGAAGATCCTTGGTCGGATTTTGGCTATATTATATAGAATCTGATAAGATATATTGAAAAGCAATAATCTTTAATAAGCAACATTCGTAGTATTGATGGAGATGTGATTGGCAATCAATTTTTTTGCTGAATTATTCCAATCAAAAAATTTCTACGCTGTGGAATAAATTAACTAGCTTTTGCTAATGCTGAAGTTAGCACCATTTGGAAATGGTAAGGTGAGACGTTCAACATAAAACGCCTGTACTTTTCTTTACTTGGTATTACAAATTTAATTGATTGCAGTTGGCACAAGATAGTTGGAGAAGGGACAACAATGCTACAGAAAACTTCTGCCTTTGGAAAGTTCTTAATAAATCTATATTCACCAAAGACAAACTTCTAGGCCAAGGTATGGATGTCAATCAACTTTGCAACTTCTGTTGTCTTCTTCCTGAAACAGTGCAACACTTATATTTTTATTGCTTGTGATCCAGTTGCTTTGGACTGAAACTATGGCTCAGATTGGAAGAGGAAATTCTCATCACGAGCTCAAGAATGGGAGGAGACAAGAAAGAAAGTTGGTGGTAGACGTTCTAAAGCAAGCTTGTACGACTTTGTTTTAAAGAAATTTGTGTACATGGTTTGGAAAGCAAGAAATGCTTATGTTTTTTTATCCTGACCGAGCTCTGAATGTTGGACAATTGAAGAATATTTGGTATGATAACGGGGAAGGGATGAAGTTCTTGAAATTTACTTATGACTCGGGAATCATTTTGGATTGAAACCACTACATGTGTTTTGCAGAATTTTATTTTCTCTTTTTTTGTGTTTTGTTTGTCTCTCGCTGTTTGGTATACCTTGTGTACTCTGTTTGCTCTTTAGTTGTTATCTTGCTTTGTATTTATGCAATCTTCTTAGGTATATCAAAAAATGGTGGGGGTTCACTCAATCTAGTCGGATTTGCCAAAAAAGTTATAATTAATTTTTACGAAATTATAAAACAAAGTTTTGCAATATAATGAGTTTATAGGTGATTTCAACTGCTTTGAACAAGTTAAATAAATAATCTTATTTAACTTATAAAATGACATAAAAATGATCTTGTTTATTAGAATAGAGATTTCTGAGAAGTTAGAAATTTGTAAAAGAACTTATAATGAGTTAATCTGATTCCAAAATAAGTTGTAAGAATTTGATTTATATCAAATAAGTCTTAATAAGATTTGAAGTTTATAATGATATAAAAATGTAGATTTATGATAATATTTTTAATGAATATTTATAAAGGAATTTAAAAAGGTACTTTATAAATAAATCCAAAATTTTAAAGCAAGATTTATAAAAGAATATTTAAGCTAAAAGGATATATTTTTAACAGGAGCTTACTTAATTAATGAATTAAGTAAAAATGGATATATTTGGGAAAATATTATCAATTCAAGAATGGTTTTCAAACCCTATTTGAATTGGATGTGTATTATTGTGCTATTTATTGAATATCAGGTTATGTGTTAATAAACTACTGTTTATCTTGAAGATAAGAATGCTGTCGAGTCAGGTTTTGAGAGGTAAATAAAATACCCCAACTTGAACGACTTCATTGTTATCCAAGAAATGATACTGGTTTAAAAACCAAAGTGGATGTTGGAAATTAAATTATTATTTCCATAAGGGTGTAATAAACTTTAATTTGCAAAGTTTAGAAGTTTAATAAACTTATTGAGTATTATAGTAAATATTGTAATGCATGACATTATTTAACCCTGGTATGATGTGGGGTTATACTTATACCATTCGGTTTAGTATATAGCATTATTTTCTAAGTAGTGAAAATAATATGGTTTTGTGAATACACTTATCCCAAGAGATAAGTGTATGGTTATGGTTTCCAAAGTAACAAAAAGAAGAGATTTGTGAATATACTTATCCCCTGGAGACAAGTATATGGAATCGATTTTTAAGAATCGATGAAATGATTTTAATGAATGGTTTAATTAAAAGGGCATATGTTGCTAATGTACTTAACTGTATTATTTTGATTTTATAGTTAAAGAATCGACTAACAATAAATTCCCTTTTAACTTAAAATGTGTTGGTACGAGGAGTCGGGATTAGAACTGGAACCAAAACCAATTCGAAATGACTTTGCGTTCGAACTCGTATTTGTAGGTATATTTATGTAAAGACAAAGTATTGGGAGTTTAAGGGTTACTTGCTACTAATCCTAAGGATGTCGTAGAGGTAATGCCTTCGGTTCGTTCTATTCCTGAACGAATTGTATGGACCAATGTTATCAGTACATTACCAGTGAAGGGCAATGAACATTCAACAATGAAAATGTGCCATCTGTGAAAGGTAAAAACGTAGCCTTTAGCCTCACCATCCGGTAGTGACTAAAATCAGGGGGATGCAGCAGGGCTATGTGGATCTCACCCATTAGGATATGTTAACCACCAATACAGAACGGTTGACCCTTTGATTATTTTATGCTTGGTGTGGTTACTGATTACAACCATGGTGGTGATATATTCAATACTATCATGTTATTGGTAGGCCGGTTGTATGTTGGCAAGGAGTCATAGGTTGACTCTCGGTATGCTGATCTATATAGGTACTGTGTCGGGTGGTACCCCACTTCCCTTCCATTGTATGGAATCCAAATCCCAATACATACTACGTTTTTGTATGTAGAGCCCATTAATGTGAGAAATTTAATTTTGGGTAACAATTACTCATATGTTTGTTATTATATTTTAAGATGATTTAATAGACATTAATATAATATCAATGAATATGATATAAAAGTGTTTTTCTTGTCGTAAGGAAAAACACATCCAATTTTTATCTGTGGTTGTGTCTTATAAGAGTTCCATTCTTTTGAAGAATTTCCAAAATTAAGCAAGTTGTTTGTTATGTGAGTTTTCTCACTGTTAAGTATTCCAGACTGATCCGGATGTCTTCTCCCTCAAAATGTGCTTAGGTAAGACCATATATATTTTCGAGGTTTGCTCTGATTTTGCTTGTGCTGCAGGAGAGGAAATGGAGTCGAGATTCTCATAGTTTATGTATTGATTTATTTCTACTGTATGGGTTGTGTTTATCAGCTATTATACAGAAAGATTGTTATGACTGTATAAGTTAATGTAGTTATGTGTTATGATTATTTAATCATGTATATACACAGTTATTCTCTTGTGTACAGTGTATTGGTATATTATAGTTTATTCATTCTGCTGCGAAATTCTGTTTTTTTATGATTTTGATGTGTTTGTGTTCGTCTTCTTCTATTCTAACCTTTCTTTCTTCTTTCTTACCTTCTAAGTTCTTTCTTTTAACTTTATGGGTTTTCGTTATTTGAGTTATACAAAGGACGTATCAGTGTCAAAATTCGAGCGTCGAATTTTTTATTTGTTACATCTTTGAGTTGCATAAATTCCGGCGATTTCTGTTTGTATGGTCTGAAATTGGAGGAGATGGTTATGAGTTGGAGCGGTGGTAGGAAATTTATCATGAAGATATTTGCGTGGTTGTTGGAAGTTGGCTTTAGATTATTTTTTAGGCTTGCTCGGGTTGTGGTTGTGGATTTGAGGGGAGAAAGTTGTGAAATAATGAGGAGGATGGTTGGTATAAAGATGCAAAGGTATGTAGTGGAAGTGTTTGCATGGACTTTAAGTTTTTGTTGCTGAAGGTTAGTAAAGAATTTTAGAGTATTCAATGGAAATGATATTGGAGACAAGAAATGGCAATGGAAGGAGTGTGTGATAGTCAGTGGGTGATTTGAATTATAGGATTGTGGTTTTGTATCAAGTGGCTTGCATTAATGGAGGTTGTTGTGGGGTTAACTAGAGGTTGTTGTAGTGTTGCAATGGTGAGTTTGGATACTGGTATTTGCAGTTAGAGTTGCAATGGTGTGTTGGTTGAGAGGATGATGGTTGGTCTAGGACAGCGGTGTGTTGGTTTGTGATGTTATTTTGACTTGTGGAAAGTTGATGGTGATGAAGTTAGGCAATTTGGAAAATGTTGAATGATGAAGGGGAGGTTGTAGTAGTATTTTTGGGTGATGTCAGAGTTGTATTCGGATATGGTTTGTGACAATACATGCAGCTTGAAATGGAGAAGCGAAAAGAAGGCAAAGCAGTAGGTTCGGGAACCATTGGTGTGGAGAGGATGTTGGTTATGGTATGTGGTGGAAAGTTTTACTGCAGTGGATTATTCACATGGAGTTATTGAATTGAAGCGCAGGTTGAAGCAAAACTGATGGTTGTAGAGTGGTTGATTGATTTGTGGTGGAGTTGTGGCATGCTAGAGGAGTTATATAACGGTGTGTAAGGTGTTTATGTATTGCCTTTGCAATGGCAAGGAAAAATGTAGTTATAAAAGAAACAAAAACAGAGAGCACTTGTAACAAGGAGTGAAATGTATAGAAATTAAGGAACACAAATATATGAACTGAGATGTAAAAGTGCAATATATAATAGAAATCGATTTTTCATAAAGTATACAGAACTCTCTCTCTTTCTCTCTCTTTTTGAAGTGATGAAAGGAGATTCACAAAACAAAAGGATGATATCAAACTAGCAACAAAAAGAGTGGAAAAGTAACCATACAATTTGATAAAAAAGAGTGCATCAAAAAACAAAACTGAGAAACAAAGTGCACATGCACAACAATTGAAATGCACAATTCTAAAACAAGAAGAAAATAAAACAAAACTGATGTGTGACACCCCACGTCCGTTAATGTCAGTCACAAAGGGAATGCATTAACTTTCGTGAAGAGTTATAGGTAAATAGAAACAAAAATATTACAAGATAGATAAAAAAATTACAGCGGAATTAAAAGCTTTATTTAACATAAAGTAATGTGGTCTGAAAACATCACATGTCTGAAATACATAAAAACTATTACATCATTGAAACTACTATCTTGTACTTTAAAACATCAGAGTACATAAAAGAAGAAAAATTCCCCAAATAAAATATAGCCATAGTAGCAAGGATAGGAGCTTGAACCATTCATCTAAGCAGCTCCAGCAAGATGAAAGTAGAATCACGGTCAAGCCTGAGTATTCCTACCCTGAGAACCCAGGGGGAACGAAAGAAAGAAGAGAAAACAAAAAAGGTTAGACATAAAGTCTGGCAAGTCTAGTTACTTTTAGCAAGTAAATAAGTAAAAGTAGCATGACAGGAATATAAAGTGGATAAGAGAGAGATAACGACATATAAGGTAGGTATGACAAGGTACACATGATAGAGTGTATACTTCTTTAAAGATTACTTTGATTCTCTGCACTGATACTAGTATAACCTGGATTGAGTTGATCCCAACAACTATCAGATGGTAGACTTAGTGTAACACCCCGTGAATTCTATAACATTAAGCTTCACAAATTAAAGTATAATTAACTCTAAATGAAAGAATAAAGGGAAATGGGTTAACCATTGCGTTCGTCTCGGAATTCTACTTGAGTTAGAGTCCGAGTTTGCGTGAATCGGACTCCGTATGAAGGAGTTATGACCTTCGGAAGTTTCAGAATAAAATTTAAAATTCAAACAGCTCGGTTTCAAATTCGAAATTCGAAAAACAGATTCAAACTGGGCTGGGCGGGAAAATTCCCGCCTAGGGACCAGTTCAACCATAGGGTCAACCATGGTGTCGACTCGGTCACCCCAGGTCGACCATAGTGTCGACCTGGGTGTCGACCTGTCAGTCGGCCTAACTGGTCGACCTGGCTGGGTCTGGCTCTGGCTCGAATTTCTGTGGCTCGGTGTGTCATTAGGGCTGACATGTCACCTCTTGATTGGCTCTTTGAACTTTGTATGGTCTAGATTCCTCCTGTCTTCATCTGACGGCTCAAAACAATTTAAAAATCTATAAATACACCCTAACTCTCAACTAAAATTCACACAAAAAAAAAGATGGGAGTCGTCATGCTGCCAGGAAGGAATTGAGCATAGCCGTCAAGAGAGAGGAGCTTAGAGACGAATCAAATTAAGAAGAAGCCTAAGCTTAATCAAATTAATCAACGCAACGTTAATCTACCCAAAGGAACGCATCTCAATTTTAGAATTCAGAATCCATAATTCAGGATTCTGCATTCGTTGTAAGTATAGTGAACTTTCAGAATATGAATAAAAACTGTGACGTGATTCGATGTAAATGAAAATAGAATTGTGTTATGATATAAATTCTGTGTATTGTAATAATTCTGTCATGACTTGTGTATTGATATTTGTGGCATAAATTGATTGATGCAAGCTTATTGGACATTTGTATATGAAAGTAATAGCAATAGCAAGTTGTGGCAAAAACTAGTAATTGATCCCTTTATGTTTATGTCGATGGCATGGACTATATATTTTCCCTTAGTCTAAGTTAGAATTTATGTAAACATGTTCTATATTTGAGACCTTTTATGCCTACATGACTCAAAACCTATGAACACATTCTTATGTTTATTTGCAAGCATAATTGGATCTATGTTAAGTATCGTTTGGGTTTCATAAACTATGCAAGTTCATGTTGAAATAGGCTATATGATTAGATGTTAAAATTGGACATTTTGGTGAATATACAACATGCTAGTTTTGTGGTTGACATTATGCCAAGTTAAACATGTTTAAACCCAAGTTTGTATAAGTCTAAACTATGCCATTTCATATGTCACCTACTTAGTTATACTTTGATTTGAATGCAAGTTCACATGACCCATAATTTATGTCAGTTGAATCGCTAAATTGCAAGTTCATGCGCCATACACCTTTATGTGAAATATTGCATGTTCTTGATTTCCACTTTTTTTCTCACGTTTATAAAGTTGGGCTGAATTTTGTCTAGCCCAACATTTGTTATAATGTTGCGAACGTACAAACGGGGGTA
Source organism: Allium sativum (assembly GCA_030737875.1). Classification (NCBI taxonomy): domain Eukaryota; kingdom Viridiplantae; phylum Streptophyta; class Magnoliopsida; order Asparagales; family Amaryllidaceae; genus Allium; species Allium sativum. Next base: position 979,743,341 of record CM060913.1, on the reverse strand, counting down.
ATAACGTTGGGTGTAAAACATGAAAAATATATGTTGGCATGGTTGGCACGTGCCAACGACAATAACACTTAAGCGGTATGAATTGTTATATCCAAGAATAAAGGACATGACATTTACATATAATTGAGAAGTGATAAAATATGTAAATTTTGAAAACACGGTATGCTTAACCCGAGGTTGGATCGAGTTATGACGTAAATTTTCCCGGACCCGCCCAGCTGTCCAGTAGTCACAACAATACCTATCCAATGTGGGTGGTTAAGCATTGAGCCCAATAAAGACCCGAGGTTAGACTGAGCTACGGTGTAAATCTTCCCGGAACCGACCGGCACATCCAGTAACCGTAGCAATATTTGTCCAATGTGAGTGGTCAGGTGCTCTAAGAGGCTAAGGACAGATGGTAGGGTTAAGTCAACTATAAACACTTAACCAAATTCAACATGTTAACAAGAATTGATGGGTGGGGTTAGGTAAATACAGACACTTAACCACTTAACATGTTTGACTAGAAAACCCTAGTAACGAGGAACCCGTTTCACCAGTAACCCAAGTTAGGTATCATGGTACCCTAAAACTAGGCAGGGTGGGGCACGATTACTGGGCTGATTGTAAGCGGTCAAAGCGACAACGGTGGGTGCAATAGTGTAGGTTCTAACGGGGTGCGGGCGTGCACAGACTCCGGAGCAGTCAAACAGGGCACTGGGGGCACCATTAGTATAACCTATGCCTTCTAGAATTGTGTTGGCACCGCCACCATGGGTCTTGATACACCCCATGGTGGGACCAGCATAGGTATCTACAACTCTTGGGGGCCGTATGACACATGTTTACGCGAGTAGGAGCCGATCTTTAATTAAAAATGGGGATCAATTCACCCTCAGCATGGGGTTCCAGTTAGAATAAGCTCAAGTAGGTGCAGAGATATAGTGTGGGTGCGATAGTACATTCGATTCTAAACGACACTTCCTTAGCTTGCGACACTTGCCTGTTTTCAGTTTATATCTATCATTCCCTTTTCTTATTCACATACTGAAGAGTTACTCGATTTACTCAGGCTTTACGTCTGACTCTATTTTCTTTTCGTCTTCTTTTCTTTCGTTCCCCCCCTCCCCCCCAAGGTCCACAGGGAGGAAACAACCCAGCTTAGTACTCTTTTGCAAGCTTCAAGACCGTAGACGTATGGTTTGGATCTCTTTTGCTCGGATCATGGCTTTGGATATCATTATGGGGATTTTTGTTACTTTTATTTATGTTTTTTATGCTTCTTTAATAATCAAGACAGTAATGAGGTTGTAATGATGGAAGTATTTTGAAACAATTATGGAAATGTTTTGTAGGAACACGCATTGATGAAATAAAAGTATGTTTGGTTTCCGCTATTTAAAATATGTGTATTTATATCTGTCTTGTGTTTATATGTGGTTTTTACTTATAAACCTCCACTAAAGTTAAGGCATTCCTATTGTGAGTGACCTTAACGGAGGTGGGGTGTTTCACTTGGTATCAGAGCATAGGTTTACCCGACTAGATAAAAGTTTTTGAAATTGTTTTCAAAGGAAAGTTTAAAGAAGCATTTTCAAGAAAAAGTGTTGTATTTATAAAAAGACATAATCCCCCAAAGCCATGTCCATTATCTCTCTCTATCCTTCGTTTTGAATCTTTCCTTTCTGTTTCAGCTTGTATGGAGACCTTAACCTTCTAGAAGGAGTGCCGATACCCGGCTGGTTTAGGAGGTACTTAGAAGCAAGGGCCAATGGCGCGGGCCCAGCGGACATCCCTCCTCCAGTGGCCGTGGTTCCTCCTCCTCCTCCTCGTGGAAATGCCTTCGCAAAAACATGTAGAGACTTCAAGGCTATGGGTGGAAAAGACTTTTGTGGGACGGAATCCTTTGTAGGAGCAAGAAACTGGCTAAAGGAGACCGAGGACCTGTTTGTCATCTTCGGAGTTGATGACAGGCAAAAGATACAACTAGCAGTATGGTTGCTTAAAGATGAAGCTTCCTATTGGTGGGAAATTACCAATGCTCAGAGGGCGGTGGAAACTTGGGAAGATTTCAGGACAAGATTTGAGATGAAATTCCTCTCCCAAGTAGAAAGAAGCATGCAAATGGAGAAGTTTCTAACTTTGGAACAGGGAAGTATGACGATCAGGGAGTATGTTATTCAGTTTAATCAGCTGGCCAGATTTGGGCTGGACTTAGTGAACACCCAACACAAGAAGGTGCTTCGCTTCGTCAAAGGTTTGAATGAGCCTCTACACAGCCTTGCTATGACCCATGTATCCACGGGAGCGACTTATGAAAGCTTGGTGGACATGGCATTGCTACACGAGGAAGACAACGACAAGAAAGAGACTAAGGTGGAAGAGAAGAAAGAGGGTTTACAAGCAAAGAAAACAGACTTCAAGAAAGGAGGGAAGAACAATAAGCCCCGTGAGAGGAGAAGGTGCAATTTCTATGGCATTATGGGACATATATCAAAAGACTGCCGAAAATGGAAGGCGAAGATGGGTGGTTGCTTCCATTGTGGAGAGACTGGGCACCAGGCTAAGGACTGCCCAAAGAAGAAAGGCCAGGGACAGAAAGCCGGATCCACTTCAGGGGGTCAGGTTCATGCGCTAGTGGCACCTCAGTAGGAACGAGGTAGTAATATTTCTGTAGAAAGTGTAGTCTATCTTTATGATCATCCAGTTTGCACACTTTTTGACTCTGGCACATCACACTCCTTTATTTCATCTGCCTTAGTAGAATCTCTGCATCTATACACTAGTATGGTAGAGGATCCCTTAGGAGTTTCAAACCCAATTGGGGGCTCTGCTTACTTGTCAATGGTTTGTTTGGGTTTGAAAATCTCTATTCTCAGCGTTGAGTTTAGTTGTAATGCCTTTGTTTTGGGCTTCTCGGGATATGGTTTGATCTTAGGCATGGACTGGTTATCCAGTAATGGTTCCATTTTGATTGTGAGAAAAGAGTAGTTAGACTCTTGACTCGACTTGGTAACACTCTAGAAATTTCTTGCAATCCCTTGAATGGTGTTATGCTTAGTTATCTAGAGTCGCTTGATGCTTCTGATGAGAATTTGCAGTCAGTTGGAGTAGTCCAGGAATATCCGGATGTCTTGGAGGAGGTGAAAGGCTTACCTCCGAGGCGGAAAATAGACTTCCGCATATATCTTGTGGATAATGCAAAGCTTGTAGCTTTACCTGTCAGACATATGGCTCCAAAGGAGAGAAAGGAGCTCAGTAAGCAGGTTAAAGAACTTCTCGAAAAGGGGTTCATTAGACAGAGCATTTCGGAATGGGGTGCTCAAGTGGTGTTTGCAACCAAAGAGGACGGTTCGCTTCGCCTTTGCATCGACTATAGGGAGTTAAACAAATTGACCAAGAAAAATAGGCACCCTCTTCCCCGAATCGACGATTTGTTTGATCAGCTTGTAGGTACGACGGTCTTCTCCCAACTTGATCTGGCAACTGGGTTCCATCAGCTAAGAGTAGCTGAAGAAAGCATCGATAAAACGGCGTTCAGAACCCCAGACGGTTTCTTTGAGTGGCTTGTCATGCCTTTCGGCTTGACAAACACACCCGCTTATTTCGTAGACGTAATGAGCAGAGTGTTCAGAGAATTCCTCAACAAATTTGTGGTTGTCTTCGTAGACGATATTTTGATCTTCTCAAAGAATGAGGAAGAGCATGCTCAACATCTGAAAGAAATCATGGAAACTCTTCGAGTTCATCAGCTAAAAGCCAAATTCTCCAAGTGCCACTTTTGGAGAAAGGAGGTAAGATTTCTAGGGCATATAGTGTCCAAAGAGGGGTTGGCTGTGGACCCCGCGAAAGTGGTGGCAGTGCAAGATTGGAAGACACCAAGAAATGCAACCGAAGTCCGAAGCTTTCTTGGGCTAGCCGGTTTTTACCGAAAGTATATTAGGGATTTCGCAAAAATCTCAGCTCCACTCACAAGGCTAACAAAGAAGAATCTGGCGTTCACTTGGGATTTGGACTGCGAGTTTGCTTTCCAACGATTAAAAAGGGCTCTCACAACAGCCCCAGTTCTGACTTTGCCAGATGGAAGCAAAATGTTCACAGTATATACGGATGCTTGTGGTATGGGGCTAGGCACTGTTTTAATGCAAGAGGGGAGGGTAGTAGCTTATGGTGGAAGGCAATTGAAAGTTCGTGAAAAGAACTACCCAACCCACGATCTTGAGCTAGCCGCCATCGTCTTTGCGCTTAAGTCTTGGCGCCATTATCTCCGAGGTGAGAAGTTCGAATTATACAATGACCATAAAACGTTGAAATATCTCTTCTCGCAGAAGGATCTTAACTTGAGGCAGCAAAGATGGATGGAGTTTCTTGCCTCGTATTACTTTGAAATTTTCTGTACTCCCGGCAAAGGCAACGTAGTAGTAGACGCGTTGAGCCGAAAGAAACTGACCTTAAGCCCGCTCTTTGTAGAGAGGCAAAGCTTGGAGTATATAGCCAATTTTAACTTTAGGCCCTCCTCGAATTCTGTACTGGGTTTGTTAGCATCTCTCGAAGTACGCCCTACTCTCTTGGACTCAATAGGGGCTGCACAACGTGAAGACCCTCAGCTTGTTGAGGTGATTGATAAACTTATTAGGGGTGAGACTTCTAGTCACCTCAGTAGATACGCCATCGATGATAAGGGTTGGCTGAGGCGAGATGGAAGATTATGCGTCCCACAAGCAAGGGAGTTGACAAAGAAGGTTCTCGAGGAAGCACATCATTCCAAGATGACTATAAACCCTGGCGGTGATAAGATATACAAGGATATAAAAAGGACTTTCTTTTGGAGCGGCATGAAAGAGGACGTGGCAAATTTCGTTTCTAAGTGCATGACCTGCCGACGGGTCAAGGCGGAACAGAAGAAGCCTGGAAGACTACTTCATCCTTTAGAGGTCCCACAGTGGAAGTTGGATAGCATTTCAATGGACTTCATTGATGGACTACCTAGGTCGAGAAGAGGCAATACTAGCATTTGGGTAATAGTGGATAGGAATACTAAGAGCGCCCACTTCATACCTATCAAAAGTAGAAGGACTGCCTCATCTCTAGCATCTCTTTATCTCAAGGAAATAGTTCGACTCCATGGGATACCCTCCGGCATTGTTAGTGACCGAGACCCTATCTTCACAAGCGAGTTTTGGCGGAGTCTGCAAGAAGCTGTAGGCACACAGTTATGTTTAAGCACGACCTATCACCCCAAAACCGATGGCCAGATGGAAAGGGTGAACAAAGTTTTAGAAGATATTTTGAGACTTTGCGTTCTTGACTTTGGAGGGACTTGGGAGGATCACCTTCCTTTAGTGGAATTTGCCTATAACAACAGCTACCAAGCTACCATCGGTATGGCGCCCTTCGAAGCCTTGTATGAAAGACCGTGCAAATCACCAACTTGTTGGTGGGAGTGTACAGATAAACTTATACTTGGGCCGGACATGATTCGAGAGACTTCGGAGAAAGTGGACCTAATACGAAGGAGAATGAAGACTGCCCAAGATAGACAGAAATCCTACACCGACAAAAGAAGGACCGACCTTGATTTTGAAGTTGGGGACAGGGTTTTCCTTAAGGTATCTCCTTTAAGGAACGTCGTTCGCTTTGGATCTGCAGGAAAGCTAGCATCAAGATTTGTAGGACCATTTCCTATCATCGAGAAGGTTGGAAAGATGGCCTTTAGATTAGAGCTACCCGAGAGACTGGCCGGAGTTCACAATGTCTTTCATGTTTCTCACCTCCGGAAGTGTTTGCATGAGTCTACGGAAGTGGTGGAACCTAGCATTCTAGAAGAAGCCGAAGTGGAACGTGAAGCAACTGCGAGGAGAGTTCCAACCCGCATCTTAGGAACTGAAGTGAAAAAGCTACGCAACCGCGAAGTCAAACTCGTTAAAGTTCAATGGAGCAACGCCGAGGAAGACGCGACTTGGGAAACTGAGGACAGAATACGCACCGCCTACCCTTTTCTTTTTGAGGGTAAATCTTTGATCTCTCTTTTTCCTTAAGTTATGCTTTATCTTTTTAGGTATATCTCCTCGGTCCTTTTCCTAACTCATTCGGTAGAAAACAAATGGATGCAAACATGTATTTGAAAACATGTTATGGATGATGGCTGCAAATGGTTGCTAGTGGTTGCTCGTGGATGTATATACACACACACCCTAGGTTTTAGATCGGCTCAGTCACTTCATATTGCATATGCATATATGTATTCTCATTTGTATATGGTTGAAACTTGATATGCTGTCATATGGTTGTCGCATTTGTATGAATAAGTTGTGCACTCATGTAGAATTATAAGTAGGAAAAATTTGCATACATAATGGATTCATGACACTTACATGATTCGCATTAAGGAGGTCAACTGAATCAGTATACCGCCTGATTTTTGCATAGATAAGAACATGTACACACACTATGCATATAATCATGAAGCATTAGAAGTCTTTTAAGGACAATGAACGCCTGTGTTTGTTGGTTGATTAGATGGACGGTTGGATGGTAGGATATACATTCTTCCTAACTTGAAGATTTCGGGGACGAAATCCTTTTAAGGGGGGAGAATGTAACACTCCATGAATTCTATAACATTAAGCTTCACAAATTAAAGTGTAATTAATTCTAAATGAAAGAATTAAGGGAAATGGGTTACGCCATTGCGTTCGTCTCGAAATTCTGCTTGAGATAGAGTCCGAGTTTGGGTGAATCGGACTCCGTATGAAGGAGTTATGGCCTTCGGAAGTTTCAGGATAAAATTTAAAATTCAAACAGCTCGGTTTCAAATTCGTAATTCGAAAAACAGGTTCAAACTGGGCTGGGCGGGAAAATTCCTGCCCAGGGACCAGGTCGATCATAGGGTCGACCATGGTGTCGACCTGGTCACCCCAGGTCGACCATAGTGTCGACCTGGGTGTCGACCTGCCAGTCGACCTACCTGGTCGACCTGGCTGGCTGGGTCTGGCTTTGGCTCGAATTTCTGTGGCTCGGTGTGTCATTAGGGCTGACATGTAACCTCTTGATTGGCTCTTTGAACTTTGTATGGTCTAGATTCCTCCTGTCTTCATCTGACGGCTCAAAACAATTTAAAAATCTATAAATACACCCTAAGTCTCAACGAAAATTCACACAAAAAAATTAAGATGGGAGTCGTCATGCTGCCAGGAAGGAATTGAGCGTAGCCGTCAAGAGAGAGGAGCTTAGAGACGAATCAAATTAAGAAGAAGACAAAAGCTTAATCAAATTAATCAACGCAACGTTAATCTACCCAAAGGAATGCATCTTAATTTCAGAATTCAGAATCCAGAATTCAAGATTCTACATTCATTGTAAGTATAGTGACCTTTCAGAATATGAATAAAAACTGTGACGTGATTCGATGTAAATGAAAATAGAATTGTGTTATGATATAAATTCTGTGTATTGTAATAATTCTGTCATGATTTGTGTATTTATATTTGTGGCATAAATTGATTGATGCAAGCCTATTGGACATTTGTATATGAAAGTAATAGCAATAGCAAGTTGTGGCAAAAACTAGTAATTGATCCCTATATGTTTATGTCGATGGCATGGACTATATATTTTCCCTTAGTCTAAGTTAGAATTTATGTAAACATGTTCTAGATTTGAGACCTTTTATGCCTACATGACTTAAAACCTATGAACACATTCTTATGTTCATTTGCAAGCATAATTGGATCTATGTTAAGTATCGTTTGGGTTTCATAAACTATGCAAGTTCATGTTGAAATAGGCTATATGATTAGATGTTAAAATTGGACATTTTGGTGAATATACAACATGCTAGTTTTGTGGTTGACATTATGCCAAGTTAAACATGTTTAAACCCAAGTTTGTATAAGCCTAAACTATGCCATTTCATATGTCATCTGCTTAGTTATACTTTGATTTGAATGCAAGTTCACATAACCCATGATTTACGTCAGTTGAATCGCTAAATTGGAAGTTCATGCGCCACACACCTTTATGTTAAATATTACATGTTCTTGATTTCCCCTTTTTTCTCATGTTTATAAAATTGGGCTGAATTGTGTCTAGCCCAACACTTGTTATAATGTTGCGAACGTACAAACGGGGGTAATAACTTGGGTGTAAAACATGAAAAATATATGTTGGCATGGTTGGCACATGCCAACGACAATAACACTTAAGCGGTATGAATTGTTATATCCAAGAATAAAGGACATGACATTTACATATAATTGAGAAGTGATAAAATATGTAAATTTTGAAAACACGGTATGCTTAACCCGAGGTTGGATTGAGTTGTGACGTAAACCTGCCCGGACCCGCCCAGCTATCCAGTAGTCACAACAATACCTATCCAATGTGGGTGGTTAAGCATTGAGCCCAATAAGGACTCGACGTTAGACTGAGCTACGGTGTAAATCTGCCCGGAACCGACCGGCACATCCAGTAACCGTAGCAATATCTGTCTAATGTGAGTGGTCAGGTGCTCTAAGAGGCTAAGGACAGATGGTAGGGTTAAGTCAACTATAAACACTTAACCAAATTCAACATGTTAACAAGAATTGATGGGTGGGGTTAGGTAAATACAGACACTTAACCACTTAACATGTTTGACTAGAAAACCCTAGTAACGAGGGACCCGTTTCAGCAGTAACCCAAGTTAGGTATCATGGTACCCTGAAAATAGGCAGGGCGGGGCACGATTACTGGGTTTATTGTGAGCGGTCAAAGCGACGACGGTGGGTGCAACAGTGTAGGTTCTAACGGGGTGCGGGAGTGCACACACTCCGGAGCAGACAAACAGGGCACTGGGGGCTCCAGTAGTATAACCTATGCCTTCTGGAATTGTGTCGGGGCCGCCTCTATGAGTCTTGATACACCCCATGGTGGGACCCGCATAGGTATCTACAACTCTTGGGGGCCGTATGACACATGTTTACGCGAGTAGGAGCCGATCTTTAATTAAAAATGGGGATTACTTCACCCTCAGCATGGGGTGTCAGTTAGAATAAGCTCAAGTAGGTGCAGAGATATAGTGTGGGTGTGATAGTACATTCGATTCTAAACGACACTTCCTTAGCTTGCGACACTTGCCTGTTTTCAGTTTATATCTATCATGCCCTTTTCTTATTCACATACTGAAGAGTTACTAGATTTACTCAGGCTTTATGTCTGACTCTATTTTCTTTTCGTCTTCTTTTCTTTCGTTTCCCCCCCAGGTCCACAGGGAGGAAACAACCCAGCTTAGTACTCTTTTGCAAGCTTCAAGACCGTAGACGTATGGTTTGGATCTCTTTTGCTCGGATCATGGCTTTGGATATCACTATGGGGATTTTTGTTACTTTTATTTATGTTTTTTATGCTACTTTAATAATCAAGATAGTAATGAGGTTGTAATGACGGAAGTATTTTGAGATAATTATGGAAATGTTTTGTAGGAACACGTATTAATGAAATAAAAGTCTGTTTGGTTTCCGCTGTTTTAAATATATGTATTTATATTTGTCTTGTGTTTATCTGTGGCTTTTAATAAAACCTCCACCAAAGTTAAGGCATTCCTATTGTGAGTGACCTTAACGGAGGTGGGGTGTTTCACTTAGGCACACGTCTAGATGTATCCTAACCACTACCCTAATCGATCGGCTCCCTACTACACGTAGGTACTCTATGCCGGCCCCACCGTAGGATGTATCACGTCCTATAGTGCCAACACTTCGCTGATGTGCACAGTCATATCTACAGGTGTCATGGTCGTCTTAGCCCCCTCTACCCAGCCCATGCACGCACGTCCCCGGTCGGTTTACGCCGCCCACACCGGCCTCCTCGTTTGAATCTCTTACATTAAGCCCAGTAAGCATGCTCCAACTGCGACCTAGTTCGGAGTACTCGTTTGATACCTATTAAGAGTTACTGACTGAAATAGGTCTCGCACAATTTGTTACAAGCTCTCCCCCTGTCTTGTATCCCCACTAGGATTTCCATCGGTTATGTATACCACTAGTTGTTTTTAATTACACAACCCTATCATTTCTACAAGTCATGCTTACCCGAAAAAGATGTCTTTAGTTACATAACTCTAATATTTCCACTGGTTATGTATCCCACTGGGTGTCTTTAATTACATAACCTTGTCGGGTTAAGTTTGTGGGCCTATATGTAAATATTAACCACCTCCTCAGATTTACTTAATCCACCCATTGTTCAACCAAATTTACTTAACCCCAACTTAAGTTCATATTCATACAATCCCTATGGATTCAACTAGGTCAATTGTTCAAGGTTTATTACCATAATTTCATTTATGGTTATGGTATGCTAGACCTTCCACATTAAGCCTACCATTTGTGGGTGCTGGACATGCCGGGCAGGTCCGGGCAGATTATTCCACAAATTGGGCTTAACCTCGTATTTTACCACGTCTCGTATTTGTGCACCTAGACCTCCCACATTAGATTCACCACTTGTGGCCGTTGGATATGCTGGGCAGGTCCGGACAGATTTCCACCACAAGTGCAATCTAACCTCGTGTATAGGCGCAATTACAGTTTCTAATTACTGTAATCCTAGGCATTTCATTATTAGCCAATTTTCACCTATGTCGTTATAGGTTTCATATAACAACCCAGATTTTTCAAACAAATTATTTTAAATATTTAATATGGTTTTAAATTCTGAATTGATGATATAAATGAATTTTTATATCGTGCTATCAATTTAATAATCGATTATAACTTAATTTAAAATATATCGAATTATAGTAATTCGAAATATAATTGAATTCAAAAATGATTCAGATAATCGATATGAAATCTAACTGAATAGAAACGATGATAATAATAATTTTATATCAAAGAATTAACTGTTTTGAATTTAATTTATATCAATTTAAATTAATATCTCTTCCATACAATTAATTGGAGCTTTGAATCCTGTTCAAGTGTGTTCAGAATAGTGGTTAAATCCTAGAAACGTCAGTTGTGTTTCGACTGGAGTTTAGGACCTCGAAATATATTATTTTAATATATGGTTGTTGAGCTTGAACTCAAATCATGGTTAAATCAAAAATCAAATCGTATTACTGTATAATCAAATCAAATTTAATATTTGTATGTACTTAGCCTATATCTAGTATAGTACCTCGCGTAGAGTACTTCCTTCGTGCCTAAGCATTCTTCTCGTCCATATAATACACAACCTTCTCCTCTCATTACAAGCAAATATAAATGAAATGAACGAGCCTTTCTTCTTCATTTCAAACCATATTAGAAAATCCCTCTTCATGAATCAAATTTACTTTTTCCTTTCCAAATCATTTCCGTCCAAATCAAAATAAGGGAAAAACCCGTAGCCTCTCTCTCTCAAATCGATTGCAGAAATCCAAATTAAATCGAGAAAGAAATCCTAAAATACTAAAGTCCATTTCGTTCGATTCGTATATGTGCGAGCTTCTACACCAGTTTGCCCAAATCTTGTGCGATGCTAAGTCTCAATGTTGGCACGTGGCCTAGGGCTTTGAACAAGGAACGATGCAGGTGAGGTAACGATCAATACCAGAAGTATACGCGAGTAGGAGGTATTTGATAAAAAGGCAAGTCGCTATTTATTTTTTTGATGCTGGAAGTCGATATTTTACATGGCTAGGTGGGTAGCTTCTTATGCGAAGACCTGATGAAGCTCGAGACTTAGTTGACTGGGTTATCTGTTTTGTAGTGGAGCTTGGGAAGGTTCAGATCTATATATATGGCTCGGGAATTTTTGTGGAGTTTACTGCTAGTTCTGTTTGTCCCTTTCAGTACTGTGCGTGTAAAGGAGGGCCAAGTTACAATGATAAGCATTTTTGTAGTGGTCTGGGTCTTGCGTAATAGAGGAGCTCAATGCTTCCAGTCATGGTATTGTAATGAACCAGTGGAAATGATGTTGGATAGTTGGAAATTAGGGAAGAGCTCGATCTGTTGTTTGGGTCAAACTGGAGATGAACGAACTGCGGTGACTGGGTGATGGAAGTAAGATGAATGAGAGAGATGCTGTTGGTTTTATGCAAAATTTTATGGCTTGTTTGGAGAAATCGAACAGTATAAGGTAAATCCTTAATGGAAGTCAATTCTTTTTTTTAATTAATAAATCAGTTAGAATAAAATCAGTATATCAATTAGGATTTAATCAGTATATCAGTTAGAATTAAATTAGTATATCAGTTAGGATTGTATTTGTATGTTAGTTAGGATTTTATTAGTTTAATCCAAACTCGTATATTTTTAATAACTAAGAAATATTACATTAAATATATACAAGATATCATCGAGTGGAATTAGTCGAGAAATGCGTAGCTCCGAGATACAAAATTCAGCATGTAAGAATTGAAGTAAGAATGGATCGCAAATAAAAACCCTGGTGAGTAAATCTCACTCAAAATTTACTATTTAAATTTTGTTTCGAATAGTTAGAAATATTGTTGGTTGTTTGGTTGCGTTTAAATATTACTGTGGCTATTATAAATATATTAGTCATTTAGGCTTGGTGTTTGTGGCAATTATTTACATACATACATACATACATACATACATACATACATACATATATATATATATATATATACTGGTGGTGGGTTTCCCGTAGTATCATTAGCGAATGCCCGCAGTATCATTAGCGGATGACCCTATACGCCCCACGCTATGATAGTAGATGAACTTCTATACCGCAATATCCTGCCTCGAAGCAGGATGGGTATTATTTGTGTTGGCTAATGTCTGTGGATGCAGGAAAATAGGTTGGAGGGATCCAACTGGATTCCTCAAAATTTATTATTGTTTGTTTTCATATATATATATATATATATATATATATTATCATATATGATGTGTTGATTTACAATTGGGTGATTTGATTGTTTAAATATCACTAGGCCCAAAATGTTGATTTATAAAAATACCATGAAAAGGATATTTCGAGATTTAAAATGGAAAATCTATTTTTCAAGATAGAGTTTGAATTTCGAATGGGCTATTAAGATATTTACATGTTTTTAATAAATAAAACAAGTATTGAATTTACAAACAATGTTTATAAATTAAATAATACATGAAATTGAAGTAAATTTACAAACGGTGTTTATAAATTGAAAACAGTCCACCTCTGTTAAGGTCACTCACAAAGGGAATGCCTTAATTTTGGTGGAGGTTAATAAGTAAAAGCCACAGATAAACTCAAGACAGATATAAATACACATATTTTAAGCAGCGGAAACCAACAGACTTTTATTCATCAATACGTGTTCCAAAACAAAACATTTCATAATTGTCTCAAAATACTTCCATCATTACTACATCACAACTGTCTTGATTATTAAAGAAGCATAAAACATAAATAAAGTGAAAAAATCCCCATAGTGATATCCAAAGCCATAGTCCGAGCAAAAGAGACCCAAATCATACATCTACGTTCTTGGAGCTTGAATAGAACCTGGCTGAGCTGAGCTGTTTCCTCCCTATGGACCTTTGGGGGGGGGGACAAAAGAAAAGAAGACGAAAAGAAAATAGGGTCAGACATAAAGCCTGAGTAAGTCTAGTAACTCTTCAGTATGTGAATAAGAAAAGGGCATGATAGATATATACTGAAAATAGGATAGTGTCACAAGCTAAGGGAGTGTCGAGTGTACTATCGCACCCATACTATATCTCTGCATCTATTCGAGTTTACTCTAACAGGCACCCCACGATGAGGGTGAAGTGATCCCCAACTTTATTTAAAGATCGGCTCCTATTCGTGTTAACATGTGTCATACGGCCCCCAAGAATTGTAGATACCTATGTTGGTCCCACCATGGGGTGTATCAAGACCCATGGTGGCGGCCCCGACACAAATTCTAGAAGGCATAGGTTATACTACTGGTGTCCCCAGTGCCCTGGTTGTCTGCTCCGAAGTGTGTACACGCCCGCACTCCGTTAGACCTGCACTGTGCACCCACCGCCGTCGTTTGACCGCTTACAATCAGCCCAGTAATCGCGCCCCACCCTGCCTAGTTTCAGGGTACCGTTGATACCTAAATTGGGTTACTGCTGAAACAGGTCCCTCGTTACCAGGATTTTCTAGTCAACCATGTTAAGTGGTTAAGTGTCTGTATTTACCTAACCCACACCCATCAATTCTTGTTAACATGTTGAATTTGGTTAAGTGTTATAGTTGACTTAACCCTACCACCTGTCCTTAGCCTCTTAGGAGCACCAGACCACTCACATTAGATAGGTATTGCTACGGTTACTGGATATGCCGGTCGGTTCCGGGCAGGTTTACACCGTAGCTCAGTCTAACCTCGGGTCTTTATTGGGCTCAATGCTTAACCACCCACATTGGATAGGTATTGTTGTGACTACTGGACAGCCGGGCGGTTCCGGGCAGGTTTACATCACAACTCAATCCAACCTCGGGTTAAGCACGTCGTGTTTTCTAAATTTACATATTTTATTATTTCTCAAATGTATATATGTAAATGTCATATCTATTATTTTTGGGTATAACAATTCATACCGCTTTAAATGTCATTGTCATTGTCATTGGCATGTACCAAACATGCCAACCTATATTTTCATGTTTTACACCCAACGTTATTACCCCCGTTTATACGTTCGCAACGTTATAACAAATGTTGGGCTCGACACAATTCAGCCCAACTTTATAAGCGTAAGAAAAGAGGAAATTAAGAACATGTAATATTTGACAACATATAAGGGTGTGTGGCGCATGAACTTGCAATTTAGCGATACTAATATAAATGATGGGTCATGTGAACTTGCATTAAAATCAAAGTATAACTAAGTAGGTGGCATGGCATAGTTTAGGCTAATACAAACTTGTGTTTAAACGTGTTTAACTTGGCATAGTGTCAAACACAAAACTAGCATGATGTATATTCACCAAAAGGCCCAATTATAGCATTTAATTCACATAGCCTATTTCAACATGAACTTGCATAGTTTATGAAACACAAACGAAACTTAACATAGATCCAATTTCCCTTGCAAATAGACATGAACTCGCATGATTTATGAAATCCAAACGATACTTAACATAGATCCAATCATACTTGCAAATAAACATGAAAGTGATAACATAGGCTTTGGGTCATGTAGACATAAAAGGTTTCAAGTCTAAATCATGTTTACATAAATTTTTATTTAGACTAAGGGAATATACATAGTCCATGCCATCGACATATACATAAAGGATCAATTTCTAATTTTTGCCACAACTTGCAAGTGCCATTGTTTTCATATACAATTGTTCCATAGGCTTGCATAAATAAATTTTCTGCCACAAACATCGATACATAAGTCATGATAGAACCATCACAATACATAGAATTTTATTCAATACAATAACACAATTCTATTTTCATCCACATCGAATCACCTCGCAATTCTTAATCATTTTCTGAAAGGCTACTATTGTAACACCCCACCTCCGCCAGGCTCACTCACAAGAGAATGCACTAGCTTTGGAGGGGCGTTGTCTAGGTAAACATGCACAGAAATATTACAAGATAGAACATATAAAATAGCGGAAGAAAAACCAAATTTCATTACCTCATAAAATTATAAGGTCTAAAGCCTTTTACATCAAAATGCCCTTTAAAAGCCATTACATTGGAAACCTGTCTTGCAATAGTTAAAGAAGCATAAAACCGCAGTCATAAAATATTCCCCAAGTAAAATGGTAAAGCAGCCATAGCCATGAAAAATCCAAGCCATACATGATGATCTTGAAGCAGAAGAAGTCCGAGCTAAATAACAGTATTTCCTCCTTGAAAACCTGGGGGGGAACGGAAGACAAAGAGGCGAAAGAAAACGGGGTCAGTCATAAAGACTGGTAAGTCCTATCTACTTCCAGCATAAAAACAGGTAAAGGTAACATGACATGCATAAACTGATAGTAACATGATGACAAGATAGACAAGCTAAACAAAGGTAACATGATGAACTACTGTATCAAGATAAACTACGGTCACTATGAATCAAGTATAACATCCCAAAGTTCTATCGAGTATAATATCCCAAGGTTCTATCGAGTATAACATCCCAAGGTTCTATCGAGTATATTTTCCCTGCACCTTCCGTACTAGTATCCCAACCCGTGTCATGTGTTAGCTACAAAATGTCTCTTGCCCAATGTCATGAAATGGTCCATGCCAACCTAATGTAGGTTTTCCTAACTCGTATGTTTCTTTCCATGTATATGTTTATTCCTTTGCCGTAAATCCTACGGGCTTCCTTACATAGTTCTATACTACTTCAACGTAGTTCCATTTGTTGGATCTAGATTAACCCTAGAGGGGGGGTGAATAGGGTTTATCACAGTTTTTAACTGAATTAAAAAAACTGACGAGAGATATATATAATAATACGCAGATCACAGAATATATCAAAACAGAAATGCAGAAAATAAATGACACCAGATGTACCCAGCTTCGGCAAAATCCTGCCTACTGCTGCATTCCTAAGGTTTCTACTAGGTGATAGAACAGATCCCGCATACAAGACCATGTACACTTGCAAACCCTGCTCCTATTCTAACCCTACGCTCAAAACCCTAGACTGACCGATATCCACTCGATCAGATTTTCTCTGATTACAACCCTGTAATTCTGAACCCAGATTTTACAGACTCTGAAACTGACAGTCAAGACCCTGACTGAATCCTTTAGAATTTTACAGACTCAATAAAAAACTGTTCGACAATTTTTAAAACAAATACAATACAATGAACAAGAGAAATTAAAATAGAAAGAGCCTTGGAGTTAAAGAAAAAGAGGGTCATCCCCTTTTTAATTTAAAAAACCCTAAGCTCTAAATACTTTGGCCGGCCCATTTACTTCATTTGTATTGACCCGATCTCTTTACCAAGAAAAAATGGCGGCTTCAAAGATACAGCTAGGGTTTCTAGTATTTGCCCCAAATCAGATCGATTCGTGTTGATTTTGATAATCTCTGAAGCTTGAAAGCTTTGCGGCTTGCTGGTTCTTCGATTTGAGATGTTCCTTGATCAAAAACAATGGAAAATTGTGAGTGTTCTCTGAGTTTTTCTTTTCGATTTATGCTCTGAATTCTTTGATGCTTGGTTTTCGATTTTCTCTCTATCTCTTTGCCTATGATGAGTTGGTGTTACATATAGGGTTAAGAACGAAACCCTAACCCTCTGATTTCAATATGATGGCTCGATTTGAATGCGTGCTGTTTTCCTCTTTTACTTGCCCTCGATTTTTTTTTTGAGCCCTTGCGTGATTGAAGAGATATATCTGAACTTGATTCCTTGATAAATTCGACTTGATTGATTATGGCAAAAACAGAAGAAAAAAATACTGTCCCTTGAAATTTGATTTTCTGTCACTTTACCAAATGAGAAAACATTGAATATATTTGTGTGAGATTCTCTGATTAATTTCATGCTGAATGAAATATTGCTGGTCCCTTTTTGATTGCTCTTGATTAGAGCCGTGAATTTGTGATTGAATTGTGATAAACACTTGCCGAATATAGATTGGAAAATCCATTTGCAATTCAAAGCTGATTCTTGCCATTTTTGGTTCCTGGAATTTTTTGTTGTGCTTGCCAAGTATAATTGTCCACACTCGAATTTGCATTTTAAACCATTTCCAAACACTTATATGCTGAATTGATGATTTTCCATTTCTGACAACATTGAAGACTTGCCACTTATGTTCTGCCGTGAGTGTTATAGGAAAACATTTATTCCTTGTCCCTTATGAAATCACCTTGAACATTTCTGGGAACAATTTAAATGCCGAATCCCATAAAACTTGATTTGTAATTTTCTGCAAATAAATACACTTTCTGTGTATGATTGAAATCTTTCCAAAGATTACTTTTGCCTGAAATTTCTTGATTGTTGCCTTGGTTTTGAGATGCTCGAATTGTTGCAGTGTATAATTAGGCTGAAACCAAAAACACATTGTGGTCCATTGCCTTGAATAAAAAATTCTGAAAGCATACTATCAAAACAAAACTGGAAGATAAATAGTTTCTTTCCCAACCAGTGAATACTGATTCTTCTTGCCAAAATAATTGTGAAGAAATACTTGCACTTTTAAAACTTGTTTATTCTCTGATGTTGCACCATGCTCTCAATTAAGCATTCTGCCTGTTCTTGCACACCTGAAATAATTTATTTTGGCTTGCTGTTCTGATGTTTTGCACCATGTATATTTGGCTCGACGCAGCTCACTTTCTTGACCCATCCATGCTTGATTATTGCTGTTCTTGTAGTCGAGAAGTTGTACAGCTGCAATATTGCTTAACTGATTACCTCCATACATGCTACCATATGCTTGCATTGCTTGACTCATATTGGCTGTTACATGCTACACCATTCTTGTATATGTTGAACCATTTTGACTTGAAGTAGTTGAGTTGATTCATTGTACATGCCATGCACACCTAGTGTTTGACCCATACTTGAGTTTGGTTGTGCCACTTCTTGGCTAGCCTGTCCATTTGTTCTAATCTGCTTTTGGTTCCATTTGAATATTTGCTGGAGCTTGAGTCTGTCATACCTTATAATGTTGTCTTCATATGTGCATTGCTGAACCTCATCACTGCTGTTTCATGTGCACATGTAGTCACTGTAATGCTGAACCAAAAACTTGTGTGCATCATGTACATTCATGTATATGTCCATTGTAAAAAAAAAACTTGCTGTGTAAACACACATTTCATGCTGCTTTGAACTTGAATCTTGTTGCATGTGCACGAACTATATATCTTGTTTGCACTTGAGCATTTGCTTGTACACCTGAACTTGTTTACCTGGATTGTCACATGCAATTGCACCTTATATGCTTGCATACCTGATTTGTCTTGCCTCAACCATATTCACTTGTGCACTGGGTTGAGACCTTGTGGTTGCTGATCTGGCCTGACATTGTATTGTTGCACTTCCATTTGCTTTGAGGCTGACTTGTGCATGTTGCACCATTCTGATCTGTTCTGTTCCACCATGTATAGCTGCATGATGTTATATCATTCTTGACCCATACATGCTGTTTTGAACTTGTATTAGCATGCTCCACTTGATTCACCATTTTGCTGTTGAGCTGTTCATGTTTGCTCGACCACTTTCTGTTTTATGCCTTCACTTGAATTATGCTACTTTATTTATTCTTGATTATTCTGGTTTGACTTTGTTTTGTTGCATGAGTGTTGCACTGAGTCGAGATGGTCCACGTGGCTCCTCCTCAGCTGCACACTGATTGGCGTGGCAGTGCACACGTGTATATTCATGCACGTGTGTACATGCAGCCATTCAGACTGATTTTCCTGTCCCTGCACAAATATACGTTTATATACATACACATGTGTGTGTGTATACATGTATGTGCACGTGTTATATTCACAAATCAGATCGAGTCATGAAAAATGATGAGAAACACACCAGAAAACTGAGGCAAATAAAATTTTAAAATAAAAAATATTTGCATGTATCCAGTTTAAATTCTATTGCAGTGTACTGTGTGTTTCTGTTTCATGTGACAGGTAAGAAGATGAGACTGGACTGAACTGACAGAAGACTAGACAGACAATGAGCAGTGAAGACTGAAGATGAAAAAAACAGTGAATGAAAAAACAGTGAATGAAGCAGTGTCAGTAAAAAAATGTCTGTATATGAAAATGTATGTAGAGTGATGAAATGTAGTACAAAATTGTATATCAGTGAATATATACAAATAGTGGAGTTTATAAATTTGTACTGTTTTGATAGTGAAATAAAATATTATATTTAAATAAAATACTGTGTGAATATTTATATTTCTGTACAGTCGTATTTTATTTAAATATAAATATTATATTCTAGTCTGTGATGTATAATACCAGTACAATATCAAACACATTAAAATAATATATATTTGGTTGTTATCATCAAACAAAAATCATATAATTGTGTATACAACACCGTTATATACAACAATCTCCCCCTTTTGATGATGACAAACAAATAAAAGATTTTGTATATAATAGATGTGTTTGACAGTGAATATTGAACCCCCTCTATTTATAGCTCCCCCTACAACAGACAACTCCCCCTATAACTGTGCATGAGTGAAACGTATGAATAATAATTAATTTTCAAAATTAAAAATATTTATAAAAGATTCACTCATAAATCAAAATCTAATCCATTCTCCCCCTTTTGTTATCATCAAAAGGATACAGATTTTAAAATACAGATGAATAATGACTAAAAATATAATTTTCAGCTTAAGAGAAAGAACGTTCATCATAATTTTCAATCAGTCAAACAAAAATCATAATATTCTAAGAACAGGTGGCATATTTCACATTTTAGAGAATGATGGGTATATGATGAATTTTATATAAAATGGAGAGAGTTTTAAAACAATTCATTTCCAATTATTTTCAAAGGATTTTTATAAAAATAATGCACAAAAAAAGTGATGGATTTGGACTATAATTAATAATTCAATTTAAGTGACAAGATCAAATAATCTCAAATCCCAATATCTATCAATCAACAAATCATAATACGTCATAATATTTCAACACATTTCACAGATTAGAAAGATGGATTGATAGGCTGGTTTTTATACACTGAGGAGAATTTCAGATTAATTTCAATTTTAGCACTTTTTTTTTAATCTTTTATTTAAGAGCACACTGACCACGCATAACCAGAGCTTGGATTTTTAAATGAGGTCAGTCGCAGCTTAAATTATAAGTTGTCTCTTAACCATGCATGACCAGAGCTTGGATTTTTAAATGAGGTTAGAGACACACTTATATATATATATATATATATATATATATGTTTATCATTTCAGCTTTTAAAGAAAAACTCCTCGGTATAAAACCAATATATGGATGATAGAAAATGTGATAGATACAGAAATGGACTGTGAAATAAATTTCTAAATTAATTATATTATGAAATATGACCAACTGTACCGGGATTATTGAAGATTTTCAATTATCACTAATTCTGAATAAAAATATAGCCCAATTTCTATCACAAATATTTCCACTGTTTATTCAAAAAGAAAAATATTAACTCTCCATATTTATATAAAATTATAATGAATGGTAGAAGGATGATAGATAAGGAAGATGGTCGTGAAATAATTGCCAGTTCAAAGATATTATAATAAACGTTCAGCCATCATGAACTAAATAAAATCTCCTCTTGTTGTGAAATATACTGCAGTCATAACTCATCACAATTTTAAATTCTGATAATAATGTTGACGAATTATAAATACTGTCCAAATTGGATATTGATTTCAATTTCTGAATGAATAAAAAAATAAATAATCTTAAAATTGAAAATCAATTACAAGAGGAATTTAAGGTGATTTATATAAGGGGAAAAAAATGTGTATGATGTCTATACAATGTGAAAATTCAAAAACAGTTGGATAAAAAAAACTGATACCACTTGTTATCTCGCTCTCGAGGATTTTAATTACACCCTGATGGACTATCATGGACATCTCAGACCAAAGAAATTTACGCACAAATTCAGCCAGACAAATTTAGCACATTTATTTGTATAAGGCAAAAAGAATATGTGTGGATCTATACAAGGTGAAAAATTGAATCTCAGTACAGATGGATGAGACAAATATAAGGCGCTTCTGATACCAAATGTTCTCGCTTTCTCGAGGATTTTAATGACACCCCGGTGGCAAACAATGGTACCTCAGTCAACAGAAAAGACTTAATTACAAAGCAAGCAACTCAAGCACACAAATTTCATTTATCAGAGCACGATAAATCTTTGATACCAAATCAAGCAGTCCAAAAAAAATAATTTACAAATCAATTTCTTATAATCAGAGCAGCATGATTCCAAAACAAACATTTTTCAAAAACAATATCAGAGCAGCACAGAAAAATCAGTATCACAACAGACTTGTCAGACGATGTTTCTGAAGGTCACAAAAATAATATATTCCATGATCCATGATTATAAAAATTTAATTTATTTTAAATCATTTGAAGAAATGTGAATACATCAGGATTTAATGAATCAATCACACAATATTATATTTCAGATTCAAGATATGTGTGTGATTCAATAAATCAATGATTTTAAACAAACATATATTAAAATCAAATAACCATGAAATAATAGAGAATTTTAAGACCATATTTTCAAAGAAATTTTCACAAGTATTTCTGGCAAACCCATAAAAAAAAATCAGATCATTTACATCAGGTTTGATAGATATTCATGATCCAAAATAATTTATTTGGAATCACTTGAATCAATGTTAAGTTTTGAAATATAATGAATCAGTCACACAAGGTTGATTATTTCAAATTTTAAGAGGTGTGTGATATTCAAAATATCAAGAATTTCAGATGATTTCAAACAAACTAATTTCAACCATAATAATCATGAATAAAGATGAATTCCAAGATGTATCACTGAGATTCAAGCCAATCCAAAAATGTTCAAGTCAATCTGAAAATTAACGAAATCATCACAACTGATAAATAGCAGAGTGCTGCAATGAGTATAATATTTTGAGCTTTTCTAAAATGAATTAGAATAAACTCAGAACAGCAAAGGTGTGTGAAATTTCATTGAATATTCAGAACTTCTAAAATTTAGAATTCAAATTAACAGTGTTCAAGATATGACAAGAATACAACAACACTGTTATGAATTCAGAAATAAAAATAAACTTCAAAACAATTGCAGATATTTATAAGCTTAAATTCAGAATCTGGAAATGATTATAAACAAGAGAGTTTTATTCAAATAAAATGAATTTCCAGAAAATCCTGAGAACTGCAATTGGAAGTTTAAGAAGCACAGAAGAAGTTACAATGATATGACAGTGACAAAACATAAAACTGAAAAAGAAAACTAAACAGAAGAAAATAAAGTAGAAAGGGGTAGAAGAAGGAATAAGACAAGAAAATAAAAACAGAAAATAATTACAAAAATGAGTTAAGAGATTATACCTGGAAGCAGATGTAAATCAGAATCTCTAACTCCTCAGACTTGGTAAAGGAGCAGTAAAAGATTCCATGATATGAAGTAGTTCGAATTCACTTTCTCTTTCTGCACAATTGCTCCTCAGCCGTCAAAGGTACCTAGCAGTTTAGAGGATCGAGTGGTCTAACAAACTTAGTAAAACCACTCACAGTTTTGTTCGCAACCTTAGGTACCCAAACCTGTTTGTATAGCAATCCGTTCGAATCTATTTTTGTACCTTTAGGAACCCAAACTTGTTTGAATTTAGTGAAAATCGTTTTCTTTTCTTTAGGGGTCCAAGAATGTTTGAAAGGATGGTTATTAAACAAATTTACATCTCGTTTTTGATTTAAAAATCCTTTGAAATTGTTAGAGTTTAAATTTTCAAAGCAATCATTTCCAAAGCGATTTGAAGGATTTTTAAAATCAAAAGAATTCCATTTTTCAAAAACATTGTTTTTCCCAAAACCGAGTCCATGTTTATTTCCATGAGAAAACTGATTTTTCAAAAACATATTCAAAGATTTTTCACTGGTTGAAAAACGTTTCAGACTCACCTCAAGATTGTCGATTTTAGAATTTAGAAAATTATTCTCGTTTAGAAGTTTCTCAGTTTTGGCTTTACTCTCAGAAATCTCAAAATCAAACTGTATTTGTTTTTCAACCTCAAGGAACTTGAAATTCTTAATTTCATTTTCAAGTTCATTCAGAATTGAATCAGTTTTCAACAAATTCTCCTTTTCAAAAAATTTATGTTTGGAATTAATATTATCCAACTCCTTTCGCAAAGAATCATTTTTACAAGTTAACTCATCTTCATTTTGTTTTAAAATAATAATATCTTTTTCAAATTTCTGAAGATTCATATTGAGATGAGCTAAATTGTTCTTCAAATTAAAACAATTCTTGCACTCAGAGTTTTCAAATTTTAAATTCAACATATTGTTTTTATGGGTCAACTCAGAATTTTCAGATTTCAAAGATTTGTTTTTTCGTTTGAGACGATTAACAGTTCTTGTTAAATTATTACAAAGAGATACCAAATCTTCATAACATAAGTTCCCATCATCTGAATCGTCATGAATAGCTCCAGTTACACACAGATTTGAATCTGAGTTGGCTATTGAGGGTTTTGAGCAGTTGTCCAGTTTCCGTCCATACTTTGCATCGAGAGTGTTCCAGATTTCCTGCGCAGTTAAGCATTGGGAGATAAGGCTGTAATGGACATCATCAATATGAGAATATAAAATATGAGTAGCTCGTGAATTAAATCCAATGTCAACCCTACTTACAATATCATACCCATTTAAAATAGTATCCCAACACTTAATATCAACAGATTTTAAATAAGATTCCATTTTTGATTTCCAATTCAAAAAATCTGTACCATTAAAAATTGTTGGAATCTGATTGGACTGACTCTCTATAGATTGACAACTTGGATTACCCATGACTCTAGAGTTAACAGAAATACCTGGCTCTGATACCACTTGTTGGATCTAGATTAACCCTAGAGGGGGGGTGAATAGGGTTTATCACAGTTTTTAACTGAATTAAAAAAACTGACGAGAGATATATATAATAATACGCAGATCACAGAATATATCAAAACAGAAATGCAGAAAATAAATGACACCAGATGTACCCAGCTTCGGCAAAATCCTGCCTACTGCTGCATTCCTAGGGTTTCTACTAGGTGATAGAACAGATCCCGCATACAAGACCATGTACACTTGCAAACCCTGCTCCTATTCTAACCCTACGCTCAAAACCCTAGACTGACCGATATCCACTCGATCAGATTTTCTCTGATTACAACCCTGTAATTCTGAACCCAGATTTTACAGACTCTGAAACTGACAGTCAAGACCCTGACTGAATCCTTTAGAATTTTACAGACTCAATAAAAAACTGTTCGACAATTTTTAAAACAAATACAATACAATGAACAAGAGAAATTAAAATAGAAAGAGCCTTGGAGTTAAAGAAAAAGAGGGTCATCCCCTTTTTAATTTAAAAAACCCTAAGCTCTAAATACTTTGGCCGGCCCATTTACTTCATTTGTATTGACCCGATCTCTTTACCAAGAAAAAATGGCGGCTTCAAAGATACAACTAGGGTTTCTAGTATTTGCCCCAAATCAGATCGATTCGTGTTGATTTTGATAATCTCTGAAGCTTGAAAGCTTTGCGGCTTGCTGGTTCTTCGATTTGAGATGTTCCTTGATAAAAAACAATGGAAAATTGTGAGTGTTCTCTGAGTTTTTCTTTTCGATTTATGCTCTGAATTCTTTGATGCTTGGTTTTCGATTTTCTCTCTATCTCTTTGCCTATGATGAGTTGGTGTTACATATAGGGTTAAGAACGAAACCCTAACCCTCTGATTTCAATATGATGGCTCGATTTGAATGCGTGCTGTTTTCCTCTTTTACTTGCCCTCGATTTTTTTTTTTTGAGCCCTTGCGTGATTGAAGAGATATAACTGAACTTGATTCCTTGATAAATTCGACTTGATTGATTATGGCAAAAATAGAAAAAAAAAATACTGTCCCTTGAAATTTGATTTTCTGTCACTTTACCAAATGAGAAAACATTGAATATATTTGTGTGAGATTCTCTGATTAATTTCATGCTGAATGAAATATTGCTGGTCCCTTTTTGATTGCTCTTGATTAGAGCCGTGAATTTGTGATTGAATTGTGATAAACACTTGCCGAATATAGATTGGAAAATCCATTTGCAATTCAAAGCTGATTCTTGCCATTTTTGGTTCCTGGAATTTTTTGTTGTGCTTGCCAAGTATAATTGTCCACACTCGAATTTGCATTTTAAACCATTTCCAAACACGTATATGCTGAATTGATGATTTTCCATTTCTGACAACATTGAAGACTTGCCACTTATGTTCTGCCGTGAGTGTTATAGGAAAACATTTATTCCTTGTCCCTTATGAAATCACCTTGAACATTTCTGGGAACAATTTAAATGCCGAATCCCATAAAACTTGATTTGTAATTTTCTGCAAATAAATACACTTTCTGTGTATGATTGAAATCTTTCCAAAGATTACTTTTGCCTGAAATTTCTTGATTGTTGCCTTGGTTTTGAGATGCTCGAATTGTTGCAGTGTATAATTAGGCTGAAACCAAAAACACATTGTGGTCCATTGCCTTGAATAAAAAATTCTGAAAGCATACTATCAAAACAAAACTGGAAGATAAATAGTTTCTTTCCCAACCAGTGAATACTGATTCTTCTTGCCAAAATAATTGTGAAGAAATACTTGCACTTTTAAAACTTGTTTATTCTCTGATGTTGCACCATGCTCTCAATTAAGCATTCTGCCTGTTCTTGCACACCTGAAATAATTTATTTTGGCTTGCTGTTCTGATGTTTTGCACCATGTATATTTGGCTCGACGCAGCTCACTTTCTTGACCCATCCATGCTTGATTATTGCTGTTCTTGTAGTCGAGAAGTTGTACAGCTGCAATATTGCTTAACTGATTACCTCCATACATGCTACCATATGCTTGCATTGCTTGACTCATATTGGCTGTTACATGCTACACCATTCTTGTATATGTTGAACCATTTTGACTTGAAGTAGTTGAGTTGATTCATTGTACATGCCATGCACACCTAGTGTTTGACCCATACTTGAGTTTGGTTGTGCCACTTCTTGGCTAGCCTGTCCATTTGTTCTAATCTGCTTTTGGTTCCATTTGAATATTTGCTGGAGCTTGAGTCTGTCATACCTTATAATGTTGTCTTCATATGTGCATTGCTGAACCTCATCACTGCTGTTTCATGTACACATGTAGTCACTGTAATGCTGAACCAAAAACTTGTGTGCATCATGTACATTCATGTATATGTCCATTGTAAAAAAAAAACTTGCTGTGTAAACACACATTTCATGCTGCTTTGAACTTGAATCTTGTTGCATGTGCACGAACTATATATCTTGTTTGCACTTGAGCATTTGCTTGTACACCTGAACTTGTTTACCTGGATTGTCACATGCAATTGCACCTTATATGCTTGCATACCTGATTTGTCTTGCCTCAACCATATTCACTTGTGCACTGGGTTGAGACCTTGTGGTTGCTGATCTGGCCTGACATTGTATTGTTGCACTTCCATTTGCTTTGAGGCTGACTTGTGCATGTTGCACCATTCTGATCTGTTCTGTTCCACCATGTATAGCTGCATGATGTTATATCATTCTTGACCCATACATGCTGTTTTGAACTTGTATTAGCATGCTCCACTTGATTCACCATTTTGCTGTTGAGCTGTTCATGTTTGCTCGACCACTTTCTGTTTTATGCCTTCACTTGAATTATGCTACTTTATTTATTCTTGATTATTCTGGTTTGACTTTGTTTTGTTGCATGAGTGTTGCACTGAGTCGAGATGGTCCACGTGGCTCCTCCTCAGCTGCACACTGATTGGCGTGGCAGTGCACACGTGTATATTCATGCACGTGTGTACATGCAGCCATTCAGACTGATTTTCCTGTCCCTGCACAAATATACGTTTATATACATACACATGTGTGTGTGTATACATGTATGTGCACGTGTTATATTCACAAATCAGATCGAGTCATGAAAAATGATGAGAAACACACCAGAAAACTGAGGCAAATAAAATTTTAAAATAAAAAATATTTGCATGTATCCAGTTTAAATTCTATTGCAGTGTACTGTGTGTTTCTGTTTCATGTGACAGGTAAGAAGATGAGACTGGACTGAACTGACAGAAGACTAGACAGACAATGAGCAGTGAAGACTGAAGATGAAAAAAACAGTGAATGAAAAAACAGTGAATGAAGCAGTGTCAGTAAAAAAATGTCTGTATATGAAAATGTATGTAGAGTGATGAAATGTAGTACAAAATTGTATATCAGTGAATATATACAAATAGTGGAGTTTATAAATTTGTACTGTTTTGATAGTGAAATAAAATATTATATTTAAATAAAATACTGTGTGAATATTTATATTTCTGTACAGTCGTATTTTATTTAAATATAAATATTATATTCTAGTCTGTGATGTATAATACCAGTACAATATCAAACACATTAAAATAATATATATTTGGTTGTTATCATCAAACAAAAATCATATAATTGTGTATACAACACCGTTATATACAACACCATTATCCTTGAAATCGTTTTGGACTGTCACCCTTGATCTAGTTGTATTTTCTTACATGAATTCTCGAATGTTCGGCTAGGATTTATGCCACCTAGGACCACTAGGGATTACGCTACCTACTAAACGTTTTCATCACTCGGTTTGGGTTTAAGCAACCTAGGACCGCTAGGGATTACGCTACCCGTCAACCACGCCCTTTTTCCCATGTATGTATCGTGAATCGTATTTCCATGTCTAGATGGACATGTATCTCAATGTGCCATCCGAGTCCCGTGCCAGGGCTAATCAAGAAATACAGGACTCGGTCGGGAGCTTTAGGTTATCTGCCGATGCAAATATCAAGGTCTGTTTTTCTACCTGTGGTTATGGTCCCACGTGACCCCTCCCTCAACTACTGAAAGGCAATCCAAGAAAATCATGCACGAAAACTATACTCCGGCCATCTATGCCCCACTTTCCTATTGGCCAACCTCACCCATAACTAGATAGCAAGTATATGGTCTGTTGGGAGTTCTCTGCCTTTCCGCATACGTACACGATTGACTAAAGATGGTAGGTAGTCGACGACGTGCTATCACAGGGCTAAACTAGGTATCGCTGACTCCACCCTAATCCACCCCAGTCTTTAGGTTGCTCGCACAGCAACCAAGGCATACCATTGGTTCTTCTACCGCAGACCTTAACCTCTGTAAGCCCAGGAGGATCATCTGCAACCTCACAGAGGGATACCAAGAGTACCCTCACGTCCCCTGAAGCTACCGCTTCGTCACCCAGTTCGCTGGAGCCTTTATCTAAGTCAAATAAACATTCGCTCCTCCTCGTGTGTTCGTTTTAAATGATGACCTACCGTATCAGGTTACTCATATGTCTTTGAACTGGTCCAATTCTCTTGACTAAGAATTATTAATTAGTTATCCTTAACTAAGGTTTATCACTTAGTTTCCCTTCCCGTTATCCTTATTAACTACTATTTTCCACTTAGTCCCCTGAACTAGGGTTTTGTCTAATGGGTTAAGTGTTGTCATTCGAGTTCATGACTTACCCCGCCTACGAATCATGTCCAAAATTGGCTAAGTATTCAAGTTCAAGGCTTAGCCCTACAAACCATGTATCAAGTTGGTTAAGTATATCAAGAAGTTCATGACTTAACCCTAGGTTACCGTGTCAGATTGTTAAGTATAGGTTAACTTAACCCTTTCAAATTACCGTGTCAGATTGGTTTAGTATAGGTTATCTTAACCTCATCAAGGTACCGCGTCAGATTGGTTAAGTATAGGTTGTCTTAACCTCATCAAATCATCGAGTAAAATTGGTTAAGTGTAGGTTAACTTAACCCCATTAAATTTTCGAGTCGGATTTGGTTAAGCATGTTTAAGAGGTTCGTGACTTAACCCTATCAAATTATCAAGTCAGATTGGTTAAGTGTAAGTTAACTTAACCCTATAAAATTACCGAGTCGGACTGGTTAAGTATAGGTTAACTTAACCCCATCCACTAGTCGTATTTATAATGGTTAAGTGTCATTCTTGTGGGTTTACTTAACCCTACCACGCATTGCGTTATCCCAGTCGGGTGTTATCAACCCATTTAGGTTAAACTAACCCATCCACTAATCGTGTTAAATAGTTAAGTGTCTTTAAGTAATCAAGTCCGGTCTTACTTAACCTACCCATTCATGTCATATCGGTTGAGTGCCATTAGTCAAACTAACTTAACCTTATCATGTGGAATTAAGTAAATTAATGCACACCAACCTCTCACATTAGACTTTGTTGTGGTTACTGGTCACACCGGGCGGGTCTGGGCAGCTTTACACCACAACCTAGTCTAACCTCGGGTTTTGAGCGCGATATGACCAACTTCTCACATTGGGTCTTATTGTCTGTAGCTACTGGATTTGCCGGGCGATCCGGGCAGATTTATGCTACAAACTCAACCCAACCTCGAGTTGGCCACTTTCATGTTTTTCTACTTGTCATGTTCATGTCAAATTTAGGCTACGACAACGTCCACGTTTTCCACTTATGCCCATTGTCCCATTACTTAATTCATGTTAAGTTTCATAGCCCATCTCACGTTTGCCTAAACTACCCAAGGCGTATTCCCAACGCAAGTGAAAGCGAGTCAACATAGTAGGAATAATATGACAACATATTGGCCCAAACATATATGATAGCATAAAGGGATTGGCCTCAAGCATGTATGATAGCATAAAGGGATTGGCCTCAAACATGTATGATAGCATAACACTAGGTTCATCATCATAGGCATGTAAATGGTCATGAGGGGTTAGGTTCTTTTACATGCATAAGCCCCAAGTCAAGTTCATATGAATGTTCCACAAGTCAAATTGTTTTAAGGGTTCATGCCAACATTCCACAAGTCAAGATTCAATCTTGCATGATAAACTAGGTTAAACACAACATGAGTGGCATGATTTAATCACTAAGAAATAGCCCAAAAGTCATAGGTTCAAAAGAGGGGCAAGACTAGATTCACATAGACTAACATACTTAGTTTTCATCTCATTTTATTCCATGTCAACATTAGAACTACCGTTTAGATCTAAAAGTAGCTAGAACTTACAAAGCGTGGCTAGAGATTTATGAGCAAACATTTGTCGTAGAATGGTGTTGAGATGATGCTCTACTTCCTTGATTTGATGTAGAAAGCTTGCTCCTTTGACATGGATCTAGTTTGAATGCTCAAGCCTTTGAAGTTGGAGATGGAGGCCATGATCAAGAAATATTTGGGCAGCACTTCTTTATTAGAGTGAATTGTAGTGAATTAGGCTAGGTCTTAGGGTGTTTTTATAGGAGTAGGAGCAAGTTTAGGCCATAGGATCAACCCTAGAACAGATCTGAGCCATCAAAAATCGTCACAGGCCAACAAACCAGACCACAAGACCCTGCAGGTGCACACAGGCCAACCTGGCTCGACCAGGGAGGTCGAACCCCAGGTCGACACCTAGGTCGATTGGGCAGTCGACCTGGTCCCTGGGGGGTCGACTCCCCAGTCGACCTGGGGCTGTGCGGGAAATTTTCTCGCCCAGTCTGTTTGGGGCTAAATTCGAATTTCGAAAATCTATTTTCGTTTTCTGATTTTTCGTGAAACTTCTAGAGGCCATATCTCGGTCATACGGACTCCGATTTACGAAATTTCGGACTCGTTTCCAACCAGAATTCCGAGACGAACGCAACGGAGCAACCCGTTTCGCTTGATTCTTATTTTAAAAATTTAATTCTGCCTCGATTCTTGTCTTAACACGTTATTAAAATTCGGGTTGTTACATTCTCCCCTCCTTTAAGGATTTCGTCCCCGAAATCTCTAAGTTAGGGAGGATGTGTCCTACCATCCAATCATCCATCTACTCAAAGCATCATCCACAGGCAACCATTGTCCTTAAAAGATTTCTAATGCTGTATGAACATATGCAGAAAGTGTGTGTATATGTGTTCCTTATCTGATGCAAATGATCAGGCCTGATTGATCTTCTAAATGCAAAATATGTTTAGTGCCATGAATCCACATGTATGCAAATAGTCCTAGTCACATAAACACTATATGTGTGCACAACCATTCATCCATATGCAATATTCACATGATAACACATTCAAATTCATCCATAAACAAGTATAAACACGTATACATATGAAATATGAAATGTGCCTGAGCCGATCTAGTGCCTAGTGTGTATTCGCGCATCCACGAGCAACCACTTGCAACCATATCAATCATAACATGTTTTCAAATACATGTTTACATCCACAGGGTTCTACCTAAGGTCCTCAAGATAGGACCGAGAAGATAAGCAACATAAACTCCTTTTGGATTACAAGAAATCCCTTTCTAAACCCAACCCATATCCTATAAAGCACAAAAGGTTTAGTCAACCTAACGGACACCTTCAAACCCTGACATGTATTATTAACCGATGAGTCATACCCCTTATGGAGTTTGCAACAGAAATAAGATCAAGAATAGGACCGAGAGGATATGCATAAAAGATAGCATGCGGGTAAGCTCTACAGGAAAACAGGGATCAAGAATATACTCTTAAAAAGAGATATGATGCGCGTATCTTGTCTTCAATCTTCTAAGTCGCATTTCCTTGAGCTTAATTCCATTGTGCTTTGACCATCTTTAACTTCATGATTTCGTGGCCTCTTAACTCCTATTTCCAAATATGAGCTGGAACTCACTTCATTGTCGCCTCTCGTTCCACTTTTACTTATTCTCCCTCTAGCATACTTGGCTCAACCATATCCGTGCACTCATGGCTTCATGTAAGCTCTCCAAAATTCACTAGTGAATCATGGATCTCGTTTACTCGCTCTACGCATTCCTCGCAGAAGAACTTATCTCTTGAAAACAAACAGATGCCAACCATGTTACCAAGTGTACTTACTAGAGTGATTCCCATAACTCATGCACAAGCGAAATGAACCATCCGCCTTAGTGGCGAACTCTACTCGAACGGATTACCAACAAATGCATCAAGAGATTCTAGGTAACCAATCCTGACAGAACCCTAAAGGTTACACGAGACTTCGAGGGTATTACCGAAGCAAGTCAAGAGCCTAACTATCCTCCTTTCAAAACCGAGAATGGCACCCTTACTGGATAACCACTCCATTCCTAGAATTCAATCCATAGCTTAAAAGCATAAGCATTATTCCCAAAAGTCATAGGCGTCCTCAAATCCAAACAAGTCATGAATAAATGGACCGATTCCTCAACAAGATTTGAGACAAAAATGGGATCCTTTACTATGCTAGTACGAAGGTGCAGAGACTCAACTATCGAAGCAGACTTAAATGATGCGGTGATCAAAGCAAAGTCCTGACGGGATGATAGAGAAGAAAAGCTAAACCTTTCACAGAAACGTTACCATCCTTCTTAGGTACGCTAATAGTGTGAGCATACAATTGCCCTCTCGATGATCTTGTCCTCGTCTCATAATACTTGACTATCTTTCTCTTTTTACCCTACTAGAGATACCCTCTCTCGTCATGGATTTTATCATTCACCCTTTTCCTCCTTTGTGGATTAAGCCATACCAATAAGTTGCTTGTCCTTAAGCTTGTATCCTTTATTCTTGTTCTTACTATCCTTTCTTGTAACGCGGTAATAGGTCTCTCGAGAACTGCCTCCATCGTACCGAAAACACTGACGTAGTTAGAAAAGGATTAGTCGCAGTTCAAACCACTGTGACTACAGGTGGAGGAAAGAAAGGAAAAGAGATTCAATCAAGGAAACAAAGGATAATGCTAATGGCCTTTGGGGAATAGCCTTTAAAAATAAAACTTTCCTTGAAAAATGCTTCTTTGTAAACGGTTTTCAAATAGTTTTCAGAAGGTTTTAAAAATTTTGCCCAGTCTGGTAACCTTCTGCTCTGATACCGAATGTAACACCTCACCTCCGCCAGGCTCACTCACAAGAGAATGCACTAGCTTTGGAGGAGCGTTGTCTAGGTAAACATGCACAGAAATATTACAAGACAGAACGTATAAAACAGCGGAAGAAAAACCAAATTTCATTACCTCATAAAATTATAAGGTCTAAAGCCTTTTACATCAAAATGCCCTTTAAAAGCCATTACATTGGAAACCTGTCTTGCAATAGTTAAGGAAGCATAAAACCGCAGTCATAAAATATTTCCCAAGTAAAACGGTAAAGCAGCCATAGCCAAGAAAAATCCAAGCCATACATGATGACCTTGAAGCAGAAGAAGTCCGAGCTAAATAACAGTATTTCCTCCTTGAAAACCTGGGGGAGGGGGGGGGAACGGAAGACAAAGAGGTGAAAGAAAACGGGGTCAGTCATAAAGACTGGTAAGTCCTATCCACTTCCAGCATAAAAACATGTAAAGGTAACATGACATGCATAAACTGAAAGTAATATGATGACAAGATAGACAAGCTAAACTAAGGTAACAGGATGAACTACTGTATCAAGATAAACTACGGTCACTATGAATCAAGTATAACATCCCAAAGTTCTATCGAGTATAACATCCCAAGGTTCTATCGAGTATAACATCCCAAGTATCTATCGAGTATATTTGCCCTGCACCTTCCGTACTAATATCCCAACCTGTGTCATGTGTTAGCTACAAAATGTCCCTTGCCCAATGTCATGAAATGGTCCATGCCAACCTAATGTAGGTTTTCCCAACTCGTATGTTTCTTTCCATGTATATGTTTAGTCATTTGCCGTAAATCCTATGGGCTTCCCCACGTAGTTCTATACTACTTCAACGTAGTTCCATTATCCTTGAAATCGTTTTGGACTGTCACCCTTGATCTAGCTGTATTTTCTTACCATGAATTCTCGAATGTTCGGCTAGGATTTATGCCACCTAGGACCACTAGGGATTAAGCTACCTACTAAACGTTTTCGTCACTCGGTTTGGGTTTAAGCCACCTAGGACCGCTAGGGATTACGCTACCCGTCAACCACGCCCTTTTTCCCACGTATGTATCGTGAATCGTTTTTCCATGTCTAGATGCACATGTATCTCAATGTGCCATCCGAGTCCCGTGCCAGGGCTAATCAAGAAATACAGGACTCGGTCGGGAGCTTTAGGTTATCTACCGATGCAGATATCAAGGTCTGTTTTTTTACCGGTGGTTATGGTCCCACGTGACCCCTCCCTCAACTACTGAAAGGCAATCCAAGAAAATCATGCACGAGAACTATTCTCCGGCCATCAATGCACCCACTTTCCTATTGGCCAACCTCACCCATAACTAGATAGCAAGTATATGGTCTGTTGGGAGTTCTCTGCCTTTCCGCATACGTACACGATTGACTAAAGATGGTAGGTAGTCGACGACGTGCTATCACAGGGCTAAACTAGGTATCGCCGACTCCACGCTAATCCACCCCAGTCTTTAGGTTTCTCGCACAGCAACCAAGGCATACCCTTGGTTCTTCTACCGCAGACCTTAACCTCTGTGAGCCCAGGAGGATCATCTGCAACCTCACAGAGGGATACCAAGAGTACCCTCACGTCCCCTGAAGCAACCGCTTCGTCACCCAGTTCGCTGGAGCCTTTATCTAAGTCAGATAAACATTCGCTCCTCCTCGTGTGTTCGTTTTAAACGATGACCTACCGTATCAGGTTACTCATCTGTCTGTGAACTGGTCCAATTCTCTTGACTAAGAATTATTACTTAGTTATCCTTAACTAAGGTTTATCACTTAGTTTCCCTTCCCTTTATCCTTATTAACTACTATTTTCCACTTAGTCCCCTGAACTAGGGTTTTGTCTAATGGGTTAAGTGTTGTCATTCGAGTTCATGACTTACCCCGCCTACGAATCATGTCCAAAATTGGCTAAGTATTCAAGTTCAAGGCTTAGCCCTACAAACCATGTATCAAGTTGGTTAAGTATATCAAGAAGTTCATGACTTAACCCTAGGTTACCGTGTCAGATTGGTTAAGTATAGGTTAACTTAACCCTTTCAAATTACCGTGTCAGATTGGTTAAGTATAGGTTATCTTAACCTCATCAAGCTACCGCGTCAGATTGGTTAAGTATAGGTTGTCTTAACCTCATCAAATCATCGAGTAAAATTGGTTACGTTTAGGTTAACTTAACCCCATTAAATTATCGAGTCGGATTTGGTTAAGCATATTTAAGAGGTTCGTGACTTAACCCTATCAAATTATCAAGTCAGATTGGTTAAGTGTAAGTTAACTTAACCCCATAAAATTACCGAGTCGGACTGGTTAAGTATAGGTTAACTTAACCCCATCCACTAGTCATATTTATAATGGTTAAGTATCATTATTGTGGGTTTACTTAACCCTACCACGCATCGCGTTATCCCAGTCGGGTGTTATCAACCCATTTAGGTTAAACTAACCCATCCACTAATCGTGTTATATAGTTAAGTGTCTTTAAGTAATCAAGTCCGGTCATACTTAACCTACCCATTCATGTCATATCAGTTGAGTGCCATTAGTCAAACTAACTTGACCTTATCATGTGGCATTAAGTAAATTAATGCACCCCAACCTCTCACATTAGACTTTGTTGTGGTTACTGGTTACGCCGGGCGGGTTCGGGCAGCTTTACACCACAACCTAGTCTAACCTCGGATTTTGAGCGCGATATGACCAACTTCTCACATTGGGTCTTATTGTCTGTAGCTACTGGATTTGCCGGGCGGTTCCGGGCAGATTTATGCTACAAACTCAACCCAAACTCGAGTTGGCCACTTTCATGTTTTCCTACTTGTCATGTTCATGTCAAATTTTAGGCTACAACAAAGTCCACATCTTCCACTTATGCCCATTGTCCCATTACTTAATTCATGTTAAGTTTCATAGGCCATCTCACGTTTGCCTAAACTACCCAAGGCGTATTCCCAACGCAAGTGAAAGCGAGTCAACATAGTAGGAATAATATGACAACATATTGGCCTAAACATATATGATAGCATAAAGGGATTGGCCTCAAGCATGTATGATAGCATAAAGGGATTGGCCTCAAACATGTATGATAGCATAACACTAGGTTCATCATCATAGGCAAGTAAATGGTCATGAGGGGTTTAGGTTCTTTTACATGCATAAGCCCAAAGTCAAGTTCATATGAATGTTCCACAAGTCAAATTATTTTAAGGGTTCATGCCAACATTCCACAAGTCAAGATTCAATCTTGCATGATAAACTAGGTTAAACACAACATGAGTGGCATGATTTAATCACTAAGAAATAGCCCAAAAGTCATAGGTTCAAAAGAGGGGCAAGACTAGATTCACATAGACTAACATACTTAGTTTTCATCTCATTTTATTCCATGTCAACATAAGAACTACCATTTAGATCTAAAAGTAGCTAGAACTTACAAAGCGTGGCTAGAGATTTATGAGCAAACATTTGTCCTAGAACGGTGTTGAGATGATGCTCTACATCCTTGATTTGATGTAGAAAGCTTGCTCCGTTGACATGGATCTAGTTTGAATGCTCAAGCCTTTGAAGTTGGAGATGGAGGCCATGATCAAGAAATATTTGGGCAGCACTTTGTTATTAGAGTGAATTGTAGTGAATTAGGCTAGGTATTAGGGTGTTTTTATAGGAGTTGGAGCAAGTTTAGGCCATAGGATCAACCCTAGAACAGATCAGAGCCATCAAAAATTGTCACAGGCCAACAAACCAGACCATAAGACCCTGCAGGTGCACACAGGCCAACCTGGCTCGACCAGGGAGGTCGACCCCCAGGTCGACACCCAAGTCGACTGGGCAGTCGACTCCCCAGTCGACTCCCAAGTCGACCTGGGGCTGGGCGGGAAATTTTCCCGCCCAGTCTGTTTGGGGCTAAATTCGAATTTTGAAAATCTGTTTTCGTTTTTTGATTTTTCGTGAAACTTCTAGAGGCCATATCTCGGCCATACGGACTCCGATTTACGAAATTTCGGACTCGTTTCCCACTAGAATTCCGAGATGAACGCAATGGCGCAACTCGTTTCGCTTGATTCTTATTTTAAAAATTTAATTTTGCCTCGATTCTTGTCTTAACACGTTATTAAAATTCGGGTTGTTACAACTATACTTACAACGAATGCAGAATCTTGAATTCTGGATTCTGAATTCTGAAATTGGAATGCGATCCTTTGGGTAGACTAACGTTGCGTTGTAAACTTTTGATTTAAAATTTAAATCTTCTTCTAAGTTTGAATCGTCTCTAGGCTTTTCTCTTGACGGCTATGTTCAATTCCTCCGTAGCAGCATGACGACTCCTTTCTCATATTTTTGTGTGAATTTTCAGTCGAGAGTTAGGGTGTATTTATAGATTTTTAAGTTGTTTTGAGCCGTCAGATGAAGATAGGAGGAATCTAAGCCATTCAAAATTCAGAGAGCCAATCAAGAGGTGACACGTCAGCCCTAGTGACACACAGGGCCTCAGAAATTCGAGCCTGAGCCAGACCTGGCCTGTCAGGTCGACCAGCCAGGTCGACACCCAGATCGACACTATGGTCGACCTGGGGGGGACCAGGTCGACACTATGGTCGACCTGGGGTGTCGACTCCATGGTCGACCCTATGGTCGACCTGGTCTCTGGGCGGGAATTTTCCCACCCAGCCCAGTTTGAACCTGAAATTCGAAAATTTGAAATTAAACTAAGCTGTTTGAATTTAAATTTGATTCTGAAACTTCCGAAGGCCATAACTTCTTCATACGGAGTCTGATTCTCGCAAACTCGGACTCTATCTCGAGCAGAATTCCGATACGAACGCAAGGCATAACCCGTTTCCCTTAATTCTTTCATTTAGAATTAATTATACTTTAATTTGTGAAGCTTAGTGTTATAAAATTCACGGGGTGTTACATTCTCCCCCCCCCCCCTTAAAAGGATTTCGTCCCCGAAATTTTTAAGTTAGGAAGAATGTATATCCTACCATCCCACAGTCCATCTACTCAACCAAAAAACACAGGCATCCACTGTCCTTAAAAGACTTCTAATGCTTCATGATCGTATGCATAATGTGTGTACATGTCCTTATCTAATGCAAAAATCAGGCGGTCTACTGATTCAGTTGACCTCCTTAATGCGAATCATGTAAGTGTCATGAATCCATTATGTATGCAAATTTTTCCTACTCATAATTCTACATGAGTGCACAACTATTCATACAAATGCGACAACCATATGACAGCATATCAAGTTTCAACCATATACAAATGAGAATACACATATGCATATGCAATATGAAGCAATTGAGCCGACCTATAACCTAGGGTGTGTGTGTATATGCATCCACGAGCAACCACTAGCAACCATTAGCAACCATTTGCAGCCATTATCCATAACATATTTTCAAATACATGTTTGCATCCATTTGTATTCTACCTAAGGAGTTAGGAAAAGGACCGAGGAGATATACCTAAAAGATAGATAAAGCATAACTTAAGGAAAAAGAGAGAGAGATCAAAGATGTACCCTCAAAAAGAAGAGGGTAGGCAGCGCGTATTCTGTCCTCAGTTTCCCAAGTCGCGTCTTCCTCGGCGTCGCTCCACTGAACTTTAACGAGTTTGACTTCGCGGTTGCGTAGCTTTTTCACTTCCGTTCCTAAGATGCGGGTTGGAACTCTCCTCACAGTTGCTTCACATTCCACTTCGGCTTCTTTTAGAATGCTAGGTTCCACCACTTCCGCTGACTCATGCAAACACTTCCGGAGGTGAGAAACATGAAAGACGTTGTGAACTCCGGCCAGTCTCTCAGGTAGCTCTAATCTATATGCCATCTTTCCAACCTTCTCGATGATAGGAAATGGTCCTACAAATCTTGGTGCTAGCTTTCCTGCGGATCCAAAACGAACGACGTTCCTTAAAGGTGATACCTTAAGGAAAACCCTGTCCCCAACCTCAAACTCAAGGTCGGTCCTTCTTTTGTCGGCGTAGGATTTCTGTCGGTCTTGGGCAGTCTTCATTCTCCTACATATCAAGTCTACTTTCTCAGAAGTCTCTCGAATCATATCTGGTCCAAGTATAAGCTTATGTGTAGACTCGTACCAACAACTTGGTGATTTGCACG
The DNA here is from genome assembly GCA_030737875.1 of Allium sativum. Classification (NCBI taxonomy): domain Eukaryota; kingdom Viridiplantae; phylum Streptophyta; class Magnoliopsida; order Asparagales; family Amaryllidaceae; genus Allium; species Allium sativum. Next base: position 979,703,611 of record CM060913.1, on the reverse strand, counting down.
GTCTTCCATACAAGGCTTCGAAGGGCGCCATACAGATGGTAGCTTGGTAGCTGTTGTTATAGGCAAATTCCACTAAAGGAAGGTGATCCTACCACGTCCCTCCAAAGTCGAGAACCCAAAGTCTCAAAAGATCCTCTAAAACTCTATTCACCCTTTCCGTCTGGCCGTCGGTTTGGGGGTGATAGGCCGTGCTCAGACATAACTGTGTGCCTACAGCTTCTTGTAGACTCCGCCAAAACTCGCTTGTGAAGATGGGGTCTTGGTCACTAACAATGCTAGAGTGTATCCCATGGAGTCGAACTATTTCCTTGAGATAAAGAGATGCTAGAGATGCAGAAGTCCTTCTACTCTTGATAGGTATGAAGTGGGCGCTCTTAGTAAGACTATCCACTATTACCCAAATGCTAGTGTTGCCTCTTCTCGACCTAGGCAGTCCATCAATGAAGTCCATTGAAATGCTTTCCCACTTCCACTGTGGGACCTCTAAAGGATGAAGTAGTCCTCCAGGCTTCTTTTGTTCTGCCTTGACTCGTTGGCAGATCATGCACTTAGAAACGAAATCTGCCACGTCTTGTTTCATGCCGTTCCAAAAGAAAGTCCTTTTTATATCCTTGTACATACTATCACTGCCAGGGTGTATGGTCATCTTGGACTGAAGTGCTTCTTCGAGAACCTTCTTTGTCAACTCCCTTGCTTGTGGGACGCACAATCTTCCATCTCACCTCAGCCAGCCCTTATCATCGATGGTGTACCTACTGAGGTGACTAGAAGTCTCACCCCTAATAAGTTTATCAATCACATCAACAAGCTGAGGGTCTTCACGTTGTGCGACCCCTATTGAGTCCAAGAGAGTAGGGCGTACTTCGAGAGATGCTAGCAAACCTGGTACAAAATCTGAGGAGGGCCTAAAGTTAAAACTGGCTATATACTCCAAGCTTTGCCTTTCCACAAAGAGAGGGCTTAAGGTCAGTTTCTTATGGCTCAATGCGTCTGCTACTACATTGCCTTTGCCGGGAGTATAGGAAATTTCAAAGTCATACGAGGCAAGAAACTCCATCCATCTTTGCTGCCTCAAGTTAAGATCCTTCTGCGAGAAGAGATATTTCAACGATTTATGGTCAGTGTATAATTCGAACTTCTCACCTATGAGATAATGGCGCCAAGACTTGTGCGCAAAGACGATGGCGGCTAACTCAAGATCGTGGGTTGGGTAGTTCTTTTCATGAGCTTTTAATTGACTTCCACCATAAGCTACTACCCTTTCTTCTTGCATTAGAATAGTGCCTAGTCCCGTTCCACATGCATCCGTGTATACCGTGAACATTTTGCTTCCATCTGGCAAAGTCAGAACTGGGGCTGTTGTGGGAGCCCTTTTTAATCGTAGGAAAGCAAACTCGCAACCCAAATCCCAAGTGAACGCCAGATTCTTCTTTGTTAGCCTTGTGAGTGGGGCTGAGATTTTCGCGAAATCCCTAATAAACTTTCGGTAAAAACCGGCTAGCCCAAGAAAGCTTCGAACTTCGGTTGCATTTCTTGGTGTCTTCCAATCTTGCACTGCCACCACTTTCGCGGGGTCCACGGCCAACCCTTTTTTGGACACTATATGCCCCAGAAATCTTACCTCTTTTCTCCAGAAGTGACACTTGGAGAATTTGGCTTTTAACTGATGTGAACGGAGAGTTTCCATGATTTATTTCAGATGCTGAGCATGCTCTTCCTCATTCTTTTAGAAGATTAAGATATCATCTACGAAGACAACCACAAATTTGTTGAGGAATTCTTTGAACACCCAGCTCATTTGGTCTACGAAATAAGCAGGTGCATTTGTCAAGCCGAAAGGCATGACAAGCCACTCGAAGAAACCGTCTGGGGTTCTGAACGCCGTTTTATCAATACTATCTTCAGCTACTCTTAGCTGATGGAACCCAGTTGCCAGATCAAGTTGGGAGAAGACCGTTGCACCTACAAGCTGATCAAACAAATCGTCGATTCGGGGAAGAGGGTACCTATTTTTCTTGGTCAATTTGTTCAACTCCCTATAGTCGACGCAAAGGCGAAGCGAACCATCCGCTTTGATTGCGAACACCACTGGAGCACCCCATTCTGAAATGCTCCGTCTAATGAACCCTTTTTCGAGAAGTTCTTTAACCTGCTTACTAAGCTCCTTTCTCTCCTTTGGAGCCATGTGTCTAACAGGTAAAGCTACAGGCTTTGCGTTATCCACAAGATATATGCGGAAGTCTATTTCCCGCCTCGGAGGTAAGCCTTTCACCTCCTCAAAGACATCCGGATATTCCCGGACTACTCTAACCGATTGCAAATTTTCATCAGAAGCATCAAGCGACTCTAGATAACTTAGCATAACAGCATTCAAGGGATTACAAGAAATTTCTAGAGTGTTACCAAGCCGAGTCAAGAGCCTAACTACTCTTTTCTCACAATCTAGAATGGCACTATTACTGGATAACCAGTCCATGCCTAAGATCAAACCATACCCCGAGAAGCCTAAGACAAAGGCATCACAACTAAACTCAACGCTGAGAATAGAGATGTTCAAACCCAAACAAACCATTGACAAGTAAGCGGAGCCCCCAATTGGATTTGAAACTACTAAGTGATCTTCTACCATACTAGTGTCTAGATGCAGAGATTCTACTAAGCCAGAGGAAATAAAAGAGTGTGATGCGCCAGAGTCAAAAAGTGTATGAACTGGATGATCATAAAGATAGACTACACTTTCCACAGATTTATTACTACCTCTTTCTTGTTGAGGTGCCACTAGCGCATGAACCTGACCCCCTGAAGTAGATCCAGCTTTCTGTCCCTGCCCTTTCTTCTTTGGGCAGTCCTTAGTTTGGTGCCCAGTCTCTCCACAATGGAAGCAACCACCCATCTTCGCCTTTCTTTTCCGGCAGTCTTTTGATATATGGCCCACAATGCCACAGAAATTGCACCTTCTCTTCTCACGGGGCTTATTGTTCTTTCCTCCTTTCTTGAAGTCTGTTTTCTTTGCTTGTAGACCCTCTTTCTTCCCTTCCACCTTAACTTCTTTCTTACCGTGATCTTCCTCGTGTAGCAACGCCATGTCCACTAAGCTTTCATAAGTCGCTCCTGTGGATACATGGGTCATGGCAAGGCTGTGTAGAGGCTCATTCAAACCCTTGACGAAGCGAAGTGCCTTCTTGTGTTGGGTGTTTACTAAGTCTATCCCAAATCTGGCCAGCTGGTTAAACTGATTAACATATTCCCTGATCGTCATGCTTCCCTGTTTCAGAGTTAGGAACTTTTCCATTTGCAGGCTCCTTTCTGCTTGGGAGAGAAATTTCATTTCAAACTTTGTCCTGAAATCTTCCCATGTTTCCACCGCCCTCTGAGCATTGGTAACTTCCCACCAATAGGAAGCCTCATCCTTAAGCAACCATACCGCTAGTTGTATCTTTTACCTGTCATCCACTCCAAAGATGACAAACAGATCCTCAGTCTCCTTTAGCCAGTTTCTTGCCCCTACAAAGGATTCTGTCCCATAAAAATCTTCCTCACCCATTGCCTTGAAGTCTCTACATGTTTTTGTGAAGGCATTTCCACGAGGAGGTGGAGGAGGAGGAAACGCGGCCACTGGAGGAAGGATGTCTGTTGGGCCCGCGCCATTGGCCCTTGCTTCTAAGTACCTCCTAAACCAGCCGGGAATTGGCACTCCTTCCGGGAGGTTAAGGTCTCCAGACATGCTAAAACAGAAAGGAAAAAAAATTCAAAATGAAGGATAGAGAGAGGTAGATGGGGCACATGGCTTTGGGGGATTTTGTCTTTTCATAAATATAACACTTTTTCTTGAATAACGCTTCTTTAAATTTTTCTTTTTGAAAACAATTTCAAAAACTTTTATCTTATCTGGTAAACCTATGCTCTGATACCAAGTGAAACACCCCATCTCTGTTAAGGTCACTTATAAAGGGAATGCCTTAATTTTGGTGGAGGTTTATAAGTAAAAGCCACAGATAAACTCCGGACCGATATAAATACACATATTTTAAACAGCGGAAACCAACAGACTTTTATTCATCAATACGTGTTCCAAAACAAAACATTTAATAATTGTCTCAAAATACTTCCATCATTACTACATCATAACTGTCTTGATTATTAAAGAAGCATAAAACATAAATAAAGTGACAAAAATCCCCATAGTGATATCCAAAGCCATAGTCCAAGCAAAAGAGACCCAAATCATACATCTACGTTCTTGGAGCTTGAACAGAACCTGGCTGAGCTGAGCTGTTTCCTCCCTGTGGACTTGAGGGGGGGGGGACGAAAGAAAAGAAGATAAAAAGTAAATAGGGTCAGACATAAAGCCTGAGTAAGTCTAGTAACTCTTCAGTATGTGAATAAGAAAAGGGCATGATAGATATATACTGAAAATAGGATAGTGTCACAAGCTAAGGGAGTGTCGAGTGTACTATCGCACCCATACTATATCTCTGCATCTATTTGAGTTTACTCTAACAGGCACCCCACGGTGAGGGTGAAGTGATCCCCAACTTTATTTAAAGATCGGCTCCTACTCGCGTTAACATGTGTCATACGACCCCCAAGAATTGTAGATATCTATGCTGGTCCCACCATGGGGTGTATCAAGACCCATGGTGGCGGCCCCGACACAAATTCTAGAAGGCATAGGTTATACTACTGGTGTCCCTAGTGCCCTGGTTGTCTGCTCCGAAGTGTGTGCACGCCCACACTCCGTTAGACCTGCACTATGCACCCACCGCCGTCGTTTGACCGCTTACAATCAGCCCAGTAATCGCGCCCCACCCTGCCTAGTTTCAGGGTACCGTTGATACCTAAATTGGGTTACTGCTGAAACGGGTCCCTCGTTACCAGGATTTTCTAGTCAAACATGTTAAGTGGTTAAGTGTCTGTATTTACCTAACCCCGCCCCATCAATTCTTGTTAACATGTTGAATTTGGTTAAGTGTTATAGTTGACTTAACCCTACCACCTGTCCTTAGCCTCTTAGGAGCACCAGACCACTCACATTAAACAGGCATTGCTACGGTTACTGGATATGCCGGCCGGTTCCGGGCAGGTTTACACCGTAGCTCAGTCTAACCTCGGGTCTTTATTGGGCTCAATGCTTGACCACCCACATTGGATAGGTATTGTTGTGATTACTGGACAGCCGGGCGGTTCCGGGCAGGTTTACATCACAACTCAATCCAACCTCGGGTTAAGCACGTCGTGTTTTCTAAATTTACATATTTTATTATTTCTCAAATGTATATATGTAAATGTCATATCTATTATTTTTGGGTATAACAATTCATACCGATTTAAATGTCATTGTCATTGGCATGTGCCAAACATGCCAACCTATATTTTCATGTTTTACACCCAACGTTATTACCCCCGTTTATACGTTCACAACGTTATAACAAATGTTGGGCTCGACACAATTCAGCCCAACTTTATAAGCGTAAGAAAAGGGGAAATTAAGAATATGTAATATTTGACAACATATAAGGGTGTGTGGCGCATGAACTTGCAATTTAGCGATACTAACATAAATGATGGGTCATGTGAACTTGCATTCAAATCAAAGTATAACTAAGTAGGTGGCATGGCATAGTTTAGGCTAATATAAACTTGTGTTTAAACGTGTTTAACTTGGCATAGTGTCAAACACAAAACTAGCATGATGTATATTCATCGAAAGGCCCAATTATAGCATTTAATTCACATAGCCTATTTCAACATGAACTTGCATAGTTTATGAAACACAAATGATACTTAACATAGATCCAATTTCACTTGCAAATAGACATGAACTCGCGTGATTTATGAAATCCAAACGATGCTTAACATAGATCCAATTATACTTGCAAATAAACATGAAAGCGATAAAATAGGTTTTGGGTCATGTAGACATAAAAGGTTTCAAGTCTAAATCATGTTTACATAAATTCTTATTTAGACTAAGGGAATATACATAGTCCATGCCATCGACATATACATAAAGGATCAATTTCTAATTTTTCCCACAACTTGCAAGTGCCATTGTTTTCATATACAATTGTTCCATAGGCTGGCATAAATAAATTTTATGCCACAAACATCGATACATAAGTCATCATAGAACCATCACAATACATAGAATTTTTTACAATACAATAACACAATTGTATTTTCATCCACATCGAATCACATCGCAATTCTTAATCATATTCTGAAAGGCTACTATACTTACAACGAATGCAGAATCTTGAATTCTGGATTCTGAATTCTGAAATTGGAATGCGCTCCTTTGGGTAAACTAACGTTGCATTGAAAACTTTTGATTTAAACTTTAAATCTTCTTCTTAGTTTGAATCGTCTCTAGGCTTTTCTCTTGACGGCTATGTTCAATTCCTCCCTAGCAGCATGACGACTCCTTTCTCAAAATTTTGTGTGAATTTTCAGTTGAGAGTTAGGGTGTATTTATAGATTTTTAAGTTGTTTTGAGCCGTCAGATGAAGATAGGAGGAATCTAGGCCATTTAAAATTCAGAGAGCCAATCAAGAGGTGACACGTCAGCCCTAGTGACACACGGGGCCTCAGAAATTCGAGCCAGAGCCAGACCTGGCAAGTCAGGTCGACCAGCCAGGTCGACACTATGGTCGACCTGGGGGGGACCAGGTCAACACTATGGTCGACCTGGGGTGACCAGGTCGACTCCATGGTCGACCCTATGGTCGACCTGGTCTCTGGGCAGGAATTTTCCCGCCCAGCCCAGTTTGAACCTGAAATTTAACTGAGCTGTTTGAATTTAAATTCGATTCTGAAACTTCCAAAGGCCATAACTTCTTCATACGGAGTCCGAATCTCGCAAACTCGGACTCTATCTCAAGCAGAATTCCAAGACGAACGCAATGGCGTAACCCGTTCCCCTTAATTCATTCATTTATAATCAATCATACTTTAATTTGTGAAGCTTAGCGTTATAAAATTCATGGGGTGTTACATAAATAAAATGGAATGATTTTCATTGGATAATCAGAGAATTGAAAATGATTTTATAAACGGTGTTTATAAATGAAGTGAAAAAATTATCATTTGATAATTTGAATATTTAAATTCAAATGTGAATTTAAAAATATAAATGGGGATCGTTTTAAATAAGTAAACGATGAAATTTATTCTGATGACCAGAATGTAAATTGAACTAAAAATAAATCTGTATTGATTTATGATTTGAATTCGATCAGATCGAATTTATTTAAATAAAATATTTTTCAAAAAAGATATTGGAATCATATTAGATAGAAGTGAAAAACTAAATATTAAAATAAATTCTGTGTTATATGTATAAGTCATAATAAATAGAATATTCCAAAATAAGATTTTGGTTTTAAATAGATTTGAAATTGAACTTGTTTGAATTTATAAAACAAGTAAATTTATAAACGATGTTATAATTGTAGCGTATAAATTATCAAAAGAAATTTTAAATTTTAAATCCACGTTTGAATTTAAAAATAGAAAGTTGAAATCATTTTAATAAGGGAACAACGGTTTTTATTCTGGAATTCGAAATATAAAAAGGGATGGAGTTTAAATAGAATTTTGAATTGGAAACTTGTTTTAATATATAAAACAAGGAAGTTGAATTTATAAACGATGTTTATAAATCTGGTGAAAATAAATTATCATTAGATAATGTAGCAGTTCAAATTCAAATATGAATTTAAAAATGATCTGGAAAGTGTTTTGAAATGGGACGATTGATTTTATTTTGGAATTCGGAATATAAACTAAATTAAGAAAAATCCAATGGATTTATAAATAAAATTCGATTTGTATCGAATTTTATAAATAATTTATTTATAAAGGATTGGAATTCAGTATAGAAGATTTAATTATAAATAAATTATAACTGAATTATAAAATAATCGACCGTTAGGGAAAAATTAAAAATATTAAGTTAAATTTGGAAAATTGGTTTAATTTATATTAAAATATATTAGGATGAAGTTGAAATTTATTATAAACGAAGTTTAAATGTTTATATATACAAATATAATTAAAACGAACTCGCTAGCGCGGTAGTTCGTAATTTGGCATTCCGAACTTCAATTGTGTATACAGAGCTCAATTTAAGTCGGAATTGTTTGAAACAAGAATCGTCATGACCGATTTGATAATAGTTTTCTAATGGAAGAGAAAATTCTGGATTTAATCTTATAGATTTTGAGTTACATCAAAATCAAATTTTCAGAAAAACAGCGCAATAACCATTATAAAACCATAGCGGTTTGTTTAAATAAATAAAAAGGATTTAAGTAAATAAAAATCCGAATTTCCATTAGAAAAATCCAGACTAGGGATATAAGATAAATATGAATTCTAGTGAAGTAAGTGAAATGATTTTCGGAATAAAAGTTAGATTTTTGGTTATTGAATAGAATTAACTAATTTGAATAATAATTAGTTAATCGAAATTTGATATGAAATTGAACTTTGAATAAGTAAAGGTGATTTGTTAAATTATATCTGAGATCGAAAAGGAAAGTTGAATTGAAAATGGAATTCAATTTGTTTATAAGCAAGTTAATATCATATTTGAGCATGTTACGTTCAAACAAAGAAGTGAAACTAGCAAAATAGCTAATTAGAAAATAAATGAGCGAATTAGGTTAAGACGAATGGATTGAGTTGAAACCAAATGGAAATATTTGCGTATGTGTTAAGTAGGTTTGGAATGAAGTATATGAAGAGATATAAATTGAAATGCCCGACCAAAAGGTACATATTTAATTTAATATGAGATTTTATGCGCCGAATCGGCAAGCTGCTTGGCCTTTTGATTTTCTTTTTGAATGGAAAGGGCCCAGAGAGGCATTTTATAGTTGTACCGAGTGACCCGTACAAAGGAGGATATGGCGAAATTTTCTAGAAATTTAAGGAGTTAGAATACTTTTAAGAAAATTTGATAGTTAGAAATCAATGTATCGATATATATAGAATTCAATAAGGAAACAAACTTAAAAATAGAATATTATAAACAAAAAGGAAATCTATAATTAAATCTGGTAAAATTAGAAAGAGAAACGTATACGGGTTTAAAAATGAATAATTGGTTTTTATGATGTTGATTATTCGAGGTAAGTGGTTTTGTCTGTTTTGAAGTTAAGGATGTTTTCAGTCAAGGTCTGAGAGGTAGTTATACCCCAACTTGATTGATTTCATTTTTAACCGATAAGTAGCAATATTCAGTTTCAAAGATCAATGATTGAATAAGAGTTAGTTGAATGCAATATTTCGGGTTGTTTGTAACGATGTTTACACAATAATCGTTTTAACCCAAGTATGTGGAATTTTGGAAATATAAAGATAAATATTTCCTAAGTATTGAAATAAATGAATGGTCATGGAAGAGATAAATAATTAGAATGTTTTCCAATTAAAAATAGAAGGTATTTTCTAAGTATAGAAAATAAAAGGAGTCGATATATGGAAATGTTTTCCAAATAGCGTAAGAGGCCAAGATGATTATCGAAAATATCATGTTAACGAATATGGATAAGGAAATGGAGAAGTGTTTTAAATTAATGAAATATTAATTAAAATGCCCAGTGGTTTATTTTGATGCTTTGGATGAATGTTTGTTTTTCTTCGATAGTTGAATAACCGACTATCGAAATATTTGCCAATATCGTTTTCAATATGGAGAGACCGATCGGATTATTATCCGAGAACCACTTCGTATTAGCAGTAGCATTGCAAATCAGATTATATGAAGATAATTGGAGATGGAGTAGAGTGCAAGGGAATTTTTCTATTAATGGGAATTGTGCCTTCGGTTTCATTCAATCCCGGAACGAATGTATATGGACGAATGTCTGACATAGTATTTCCAATGATCACATATGTTGTTCTGTACAAATATATATGGTGGCGGAGAATTTATTCTCTTAGCATAATATCCAGAATATATTTGTGCAAATCAATTAATGATTTACGAATCTGACAATGTGGCATTCAAAGTGATTGTGTTATAAATGAAAAGTAAGTAATCGTAGCCTCATGCTTCAACAACCGGGAAATGACAAAAATCGGGAAGGCAGCATGGCTAAGTGGGTAGCTTCCAATTAGGGTATATTATCACCTATCTAGAGAAATTCATTTAATTCTTTATTCTATTCGATGCTATCCCATTTCGGGAAAATGGTTGCTGATCCCAACCGTTGGTGATATACATTCGATACACTCAAGCGAAATGAGTGGTCGGTCATGTGTGGTCGGGTTACAATATGTTCTTGTTGAACCCAGTGTATTCTCCTCTGGAGATACATTATCGGAAGGTGATTCCATACCTTTTCATAGTTGGAAATTCATTACCCAATAAGTGCTTGTGGTTTTGATTGTGTATTATACATATGTGGAACATGAGATGCAAGCGTTCCGCTAGATTGTTATTTCGTTGTGGTTGATAGACACTATTATAAAATCAAAAGAATTTTGATATAAAGATTACCGAATCTTTCAAAAGGATTTTGAAAAATTAAATCAAGTGTTTTGGATTCTCATAAGGGAAAAACCTATTCCGTGTTATACGGCGTGGTCTTATGAGATATCGTTTATTTTCTCAAATTGTTTTAAATTGTTTACTCATATGAGTCCCACGACTACCTCAGAGTTTACTTTTCTGCGTTTTCCCTAAACTCTTGGGTGCCTAAATTTGCACGGGCAGGTAAGTAGTTCAAATATTTACAGATGTACTTGGAGGTGCTTGGAGCCGGAGGCTTTAGCGTATTTAGTTATTGTTTTTCCGCTGTATTGTAAGTGTCGTACTCTGATTATGATATGTATATAGAAAATAATTGTACTCCAAAAGCTGATATATATATATAATATTAGATTTTGTTCTGCTACGATGTGAGATTTTGTATTGTCTTCTTCTACCTTTTTCTTCTTTAAAAATAATGATTCGTATCTCTGTGATATTTAGATTGGATGTGTGGTGTATTTAGTTAATTCAGATAGTATGAAAATTTAGGTCACTATAGTTGCTATTAAAGCTTAGGTTGAGCGAATGCCTAGGCTTTGGTAGGTGATTACTCATTAGAGATAGGATCAGTAGTATCGTAGAATGAGTTGAGTGTATGTATACGAGAGCGCGTATTTGTTAATTAATATAAAAAATATTTTAGATTGTGTTGGTTAGTCTGTTGAGTGGCTTATTAATTCTGATCAAATCGTAGGATGCCACAAAGTTGATAGGAAATTTTAAACACTTGAACAGAGTAATTTAACACAATATTGTTTTAAGTGGGTAAATGAATTAATTTTACTCAAAATTCTGTTTTGATATGAAAGGAATAATTTTCTGAAATTATTAAATTATATGGACGTGTTAGTTGCTATTATAACAAATGAGATGAATTAAAATTGAATTCAAACTAGAATTTGGAATTTAATCCCGAGAAGTTGGAAAATATTTTCCGAAGTATATTAAAAGAATATAACTTTGTTGTTAAAAGGATTTTTGAATAAAAATCATTTCTGAATGTACTTTTAAAGTGATAAAGCACTGATCTCACTTCAGTGGTTGGAAAATAATTCTGATGATGATCGCGACATCATCAGTGTCCATTTTCGAGTTTCTAAGTGATATATTGCTACCTTAGAAAAGTTTTTGATGGAAACTTGTTTGAAAGAAAACAAGCTCGTATTAAAATTCAATTTTTTTGAATTTGAAATGGTTATGAATATATGTGTATATATTTGTGTGATTTCAAAAGGATTTGAAATGAAAATCTAAGGAATTTAAGTTCTGAAATTAAAATTTAACTTAAGCAAGTTAAACAAATTGAAGTGAATAAATTGATTTAGAATCAATTTGAATGAATTTGAATGGAATATGAATTGGACGTAAATGGAATCCAAAAGTTTTAAAGGAGCTAAAATTTTAGAAGTATGAAATGTTGTGTTTCAACATAAGTGAGTTTTTGAAAAGTTTTTTTTTTTGAGGAAAACGGGTGTGTAGCGGGCACTACACAGCCGGTTACGCGTAGATGCAAAAGAGCTAGTAATAATATCTGGTTGACAGGCCCAACCAGTAGCAGTCTAAGAACAGACCAAGATGGTCATATATATTACAGTCTAAAGAGTACTATTAAGATGTACATAATGCAACCACAACACCGCTGAGTGATAAGTACACTACCAAAATAGAGCTACATACTTAAACTTCGTTCCAACCAGATCACAGAGGAAATAGCGAGCTGCTTTCTTCAGATCAAGGCGAGCGAGGCTGGGGGAGGGAGAGTCTGAAACGAGCGTGCCTGGCCGAGCCTGTCCATAATTCGAAGAGATGCAGAATATGAAAACAAGTTCCCCAGAATAACTTTTTGGGTCTTCCGAATACGCATGCATTTCGTTCTAACCAGATACACCAGGAGAAGATCGTTACCAGAGAGTCAGACGAGGGATCAGGGGGATTGTGCTGCCAGTAATCGAAGAAAGAGCTGAAAGAAGGGACGAACCCGAGAATGAATGAGCTAACCGCGGCCCAAACCGCAAAAGAAAAGTCACAAACAAAGAAAAGATGGGTGAGGGATTCATTACTCAGGTTGCAAAGAACGCAAATGGTGTTGACATCGATCCCAAATCGGCAGAGTCTGTCTTTTGAGTTGATGCGATTGTGAATTAAGAGCCATTGAAAGAAAATGATTCGAGGGGGGAGATGACAGTTCCAGACTCTGGAGAAAGAGTAGCATCGACCAGGATGGATCAAATAATCATAACAAGACTTGACTGAGAATTTTCGGGAAGAGCCCAAAGCCCAATAAAAAGAGTCAGGCCCATGCGAGAGTTGAAAAGTTAATTGGTTTGTGGCATTTTTCTTACCTTTGTAGTTTCGGGGATGCAATTCTTTTTAGGGGGAAGAATGTAACGACCCGGATTTTTCAAACGAATTATTTTAAATATTTAACATTGTTTTAATTATTGGATTGATGATATAAATGAATTTTTATATTGAGTTATCAATTTAATAATCGATTATAATTTAATTTAGAATATATCGAATAATCGTAATTCGAAATATAATCAAATTCGAAAATTTAAACTGCATCGAAAATGATTCAAATAATCGCTATAAAATCTAACTAAATAGAAACGACGGTAATAATGATTTATTTTCAAAGAATTAATTGTTTTGAATTTAATATATATCGATTTAAATTAATATCACCTCCATACAATTAAATTGAGCTTCGAATCCTATTCAAGTGTGTTCAGAATAGCGGTTAAATCCTAGAAACGTCAGTTGTGTTTTGATTGGAGTTCAGGACCTCAAGATATATATTTTAATATATGGTGGATAAGCTTGAACTCAAATCATGGTTAAATCAAAAATCAAATCGTATTAATGTATAATCAAATCAAATTTAATATTTATATGTGCTTAGCCTATACCTAGTATAGTACCTCACACATACTACTTCCTTCGTGCCTAAGCATTCTTCTCGTCTATATAATATGCAACCTTCTCCTCTCATTTCAGAGAAAAATCGAACTTCAAGTAGATATAAATGACATGGCCGAGACTTTCTTCTTCATTTCAAACCATATTAGAAAATCCCTCTTCATGAATCGAAATTACTTTTTCTTTCCAAATCATTTCCATCCAAATCAAAATACGGGAAAAACCCGTAGCCTCTCCCACTCAAATCAATTGCAGAAATCCAAATTAAATCGAGAGAGAAATCCTAAAATACTAAAGTCCATTTCGTTCGATTCGTATATGTGAGAAATTCTACACCAGTTCGCCCAAATCCTGTGCGATGCTAAGTCTCGATGTTGGCACGTGGCCTAGGGCTTTGAACAAGGAACGATGCATGCAAGGTAATGATCAATACCAGAAGTATACGCGAGTAGGAGGTATTGTATAAAAAGGCAAGTCACTGTTTATTTTTTTGACGTTGGAAGTCGATACTGTACATGGCTAGGTGGGTAGCTTCTTGTGCGAAGACCTGATGAAGTTCGAGACTTAGTGAACTAGATCATCAGCTTTTTAGTGAAGCTTGGGAAAGTTCAGATCTGTATATAAGGCCCAGGAGTGTTTGTGGAGTTTGCTTCTAGTTCTGTTCCTCCCTTTCAGTACTGTGCGTGTAAACGAGGACCAGGTTACAATGATAAGCATTTTTTTTGGTGGTCTGGGTTTTGCGTAATAGAGGAGCTCAGTGCTTCCAGTCATCGAATTGTGATGAACCAGTGGAAATGGTGTTGGACAGTAGGAAATTAGGGAAGAGCGCGATATGTTGTTTGGGTCAAACTGGAGATGAATGAACTGTAGTGACTGGGTGTTGGCAGTAAGATGAATGGGAGAGGTGTTGTTGGTTTTGTGCAGAAATTTATGGCTTGTTTGGAGAAATTGAATAGTATAAGGTAAATCCTTAATGGAAGTCAATTTTTTTTATTAATAAATCAGTTAGAATAAAATTAGTATATCAATTAGGATTTAATCAGCATATCAATTAGAATTAAATTAGTATACTAGTTAGGATTGTATTTGTATGTCAGGTAGGATTTTATTAGTTTAATCCAAACTCATGAGTTTTTACTAACAAAGAAATATTACATTAAATATATACAAGATATTATCGAGCGGAATCAGCCGAGAAATGCGTAGCTCCATGATACAAAATTCAGCATTTAAGAATTGAAATCAGAATGGATCACTTACTATTTAAATTTTGTTTTGAATAGTTAGAAATATTGTTGGTTGTTTGGTTGCGTTTAAATATTACTGTGGCTATTATAAATATATTAGTTATTTAGGCTTGGTGTTCGCGGCTATCATATATATATATATATATATATATATATATATATATATATATATATTGGTGATTGGATTCCCACAGTATCATTAGAGGATGCCCACAGTATCATTAGCGGATGACCTTATTCGCCCCACGCTACGATAGCGGATGACCTTCTATACCGCGATATCCTGCCTCGAAGCAGGATGGGTACTATTTATGTTGGATAACATCTGTGGATGCAGGAAAACAAGTTGGAGGGATCCAACTGGATTCCTCAAAATTTATTATTATTTGTTTTCATATATATATATATATATATTATCATATATGATGTGTTGATTGATAATTGGGTGGTTCAATTGTTTAAATATCACTGGGCCCAAAATGCTAATTTATAAAAATACCGTGAAAAGGATATTCCGAGATTTAAAGTGGAAAATCTACTTTTCAAAAATAGAATTTGAATTTCAAATGGGCAATAAAGATATATACTTGTTTTGAATAAATAAAACAAGTATTGAATTTATAAACGATGTTTATAAATTTAATAATGCATGAAATTGAAGTAAATTTATAAACGGTGTTTATAAATAAAATGGAATGTTTTCATTGGATAATCAGAGAATTGAAAATGATTTTATAAACGGTGTTTATAAATGAAGTGGAAAAATTATCATTTGAATATTTAAATTCAAATGTGAATTTAAAAATATAAATGAGGATCGTTTTAAAGAAGTAAATGATGAAATTTATTCTGATGATCAGAATGTAAATTGAACTAAAAATAAATCTATGTGGATTTATGATTTGAATTCAATTAGATCGAATTTATTTAATAAAATATTTTTCAAAAAGGTTATTGGAATCTTATTAGATAGAAGTAAAAAATTAAATATGAAAATAAATTTTGTGTTATATGTATAAGTCATAATAAATAGAATATTCCAAAATAAGATTTTGGTTTTAAACAGATTTGAAATGGAACTTGTTTGAATTTATAAAACAAGTAAATTTATAAACGATGTTATAATTGTAGCGAATAAATTATCAAAAGATAATTTGGAATTTTAAATTCAAGTTTGAATTTAAAAATAGAAAGTTAAAATCATTTTGAAAAGGAATGACGGTTTGTATTCCGAAATTCAGAATATAAAAAGGGATGGAGTTTAAATAGAATTTTGAATTGGAAACTAATTTTAATATATAAAACAAGGAAGTTGAATTTATAAAAGATGTTAATAAATCCGGTGAAAATAAATTATCATTAGATAATGTAGCAGTTTAAATTCAAATATGAATTTAAAAATGAACTGGAAAATGTTTTGAAATGGGACGAATGATTTTATTTCGGAATTCGGAATATAAACTGAATTGAGAAAAATCCAATGGATTTATAAATGAGATTCAATTTATATCTAATTTTATAAATAATTTATTTATAAAGGATTGGAATTTAGTATAGTAGATTTAACTATAAATAAATTATAACTGAATTATAAAATAATCGATGGTTAGGGAAAAATCAAAAATATTAAGTTGAATTTGGAAAATTGGTTTAATGTATATTAAAATATATTAGAATGTAGTAGGAATTTATTATAAACGAAGTTTAAACGTTTATATACATAAATATAATTAAAACGAACTCGCCGCAGCGCGGTAGTTCACAATTTGGCGTTTCAAACTTCAATTTTGTATACAAAGCTCAATTTTAAGTCGGAATTCTTTGAAACAAGAATCGTCATGACCGATTTGATAATAGTGTTCTAATGGAAGAGAAAAATCTGGATTTCATCTTATAGATTTTGAATTACGTCAAAATCAATTTTTCGAAAAAACAGTGCCATAACCATAATAAAACTATAATGGTTTATTTAAATAAATAAAAAGGATTTTATGTAAATAAACGTACGAATTTCCTTTAGAAAAATCCAGACTGGAGATATAAGATAAATATGAACTCCAGTGAAGTAAGTGAAATGATTTTTAGAACAAAAATTAGATTTTTAGTTATTGAATAGAACTAACTAATTTGAATAATAATTAGTTAATCGAAATTTGATACGAAATTGGACTTTGAATAAATAAAGGTGATTTGAGAAATTATATTCGAGATCAAAAAGGAAACTTGAATTTAAAATGGAATTCAATTTGTTTATAAGCAAGTTAATATTATTTTTGAAAATGTTATGTTCAAAAAAGTAGTGAAATAGGCAAAATTGCTAAATAGAAAATAGATTAGCGAATGGATTGAGTTGAAACCAAATGGAAAATTTTGGACATGTGTTAAGCAGGTTTGGAATGAAGTATATGAAGAGATATAAATTGAAATGCGTGACCAAAAGGTAAGTATTTAATTTAATATGTGATTTTATGCCCCGAATTGGCAAGCCGCTTGGCTTTTTGATTTTCTTTTTGAGTGGAAAGGGCCTAGAAAGACATTTTGTAATTGTACCGAGTGACCCGTACAAAGGAGGTTATGGCGGAATTTTCCGAAAACTTAAGGAGTTCGAATATTTTTAAGAAAATTTGATAGTTAAAAATCAATGTATCGATATATATATATATATATATATATATATATATATATATAGAATTCGATAAGGAAACAAACTTAAATATAGAATATTATAAACAAAAAGAAAATCTATAATTAAATCTGGTAAAATTAGAAAGAGAAACGTATCTGGGTTTAAAAATGAATAATTGGTATTTATGATGTTGATTATTCAAGGTAAGTGGTTTTGTCTGTTTTGAATTTAAGAATGTTTTCAGTCAATGTCTGAAAGGTAGTTATACCCCAATTTGATTGATTTCATTTTTAACCAATAAGTAGCAAGATTCAGCCTCGAAGATCAATGATTGAATAAGATTTAGTTGAATGCAATATTTTGGGTTGTTTGTAACGATGATTTACACAACAGTCGTTTTAACCCAAGTAAGTGGATTTTTGGAAATATAAAGATAAATATTTCCTAAGTATTGAAATAAATGAATGGTCATGGAAGAGATAAATAATTAGAATGTTTTCCAATTAAAATAGAAGATATTGTAACACCGCGTATTTTGTGTGAAAATAAGAGTGAAAAATCAGAGAATAATTAAACTGTAACAAAATAATTAAGGGAAACAGTTATGCCATTGCGTTCGTCTCGAAATTCTGCTTGGATTAGAGTCCAAGTTTGCGTAAATCGGACTCCGTATGAAGAAGATATGGCCTTCGGAAGTTTCAGTAAAAACCAGCCCGAAATTCAAAAATTCAGTTTCGAAATTCAAAACAGACACCCGGGCTGGGCAACAATATTGCCTCCTAGGACCCAGGTCGAGACTAGGGTCGACCTGGGGGTCGACCTGCGTAAACAGGTTGACACTAGGGTCCACCTTATGGTCGACCTCCCCCCTAATTTCCAGATCCGTGGACAGATGCATTTTTCTGTATTTAGACGCCCGTTCTGACCAGATTTGTGACACCTATGCTATTTAAACACCCGCAAACCTAGTTTTCTCTCCACACAATTTCATTCTGCCTATACTCTGCCTCTATTCTAATTAAAAATAAAAATGGTGTTGCTAATCTGCTAGAATTAAAACTAGAACTAGTGCATCTTCTTCCAATCTGAATAGAGTTAAAAGAGAACAACTATTTTCTAATCTAATCGATAGTCTACGCCAAAGGAGCGCTATTCAGTGTCAGAATACAGATCCTACAAATCAAGATTTACCTTTTGAATTGTGAGTACAGTTATTTTCATATATGATATTTAATAACTATCTTGACATTTTTGTGAATCTGGATCTGAGGTTATGCATACTTTTCTGTGGATCTATCTTGTTAATATTATTAGGACTGTTTTGTATCTGTTCCCCCTTTTCGTGCTTTATGTTTATAGCCAGGCTACCACGAGCCTGCGCCAAATATCATAAGAGATTAACACACGGATGGTAAATTTTGGGACAAATAATGGATAAAATAATTGACATAACTGATCTTTGACTGATTTGAGAAACGGACATATGTTGTAAATTAGATCTAGATCTGTGTATACTCTGTAATTTGGAAGAAGAGGAACCATTGTATGATAACATATGACTTGAAACTTGGGGACATAATGCATATAAAAGTTAAGATCTGATTTTGAGAGGATATAATTTAAAGATCTAGATTTTTGGATTCATGACTTGAAAAAAAATATGTGACTTAGGAATAGAGACCTTTATTATAATAGGATAACTATCAATGTGAATACGCCTAAAAGTGGATTATTGGATATTTGGCATTAAAGGCTATAATTTGGCATAATTCATATGGTATATCATGATTTGGGGGCTTTTAGAGAATATTCTGTACTGTGCAAAGTTTAACTAAAAATTTGGCCATATGTTGTATTATGAGTTATAACCATGATTTAGGCATGTAAGTTTAGGCTTAATTTATAATTAGGCAAGATATGTAAATAGAATTTTAGAAATATATAATCTGCTAAATTTGTTATCTGCTAAATCTATTGAATTGCCTAATCTGCTAAATCTGTTATCTGCTAAATCTGTTGAATTGCCTAATCTACTAATCTATTGAATCGCCTAATCTGCTAAATCTGTTATCTGTTGAATTGCCTAATCTGTTGAATCGCCTAATCTGCTAGATCTGTTATCTGTTGAATTGCCTAATCTGTTGAATCGCCTAATCTGCTAGATCTGTTATTTATTGAATTGCCTAATCTGTTGAAAGCTAAATAATTGTAATTTGGGTATGAAAATCCGTAGGCTCGATCTAAGATTGAGTAAAACGCGGAAATTTGATTAATCTGCTGTAACTTGTAAAGAAGTTTAATCTGTTAAATGGACATAATTCTGATATCTGTACAATCCGTATTGGAATAAATTAGCCATGACACGAGGTTAGACTCTGTTGGCGGTAGAAGCCTGCCCGGAACCAACTGGCTTAACCAGCAACCGCAAATTGTCAGTCTAATGTGAGAGGTCGTAGGCATAACTAAAATATGCTTAGACACGAGGTTAGGTCTGACTTGTGGCAGAAGTCTGCCCGGAACCGCCCGACACATCCAGCGGCCATAAGCTACCGACCTAATGTGAGAGGTCTATGCATTAATATTAAATTAATGCAAATTTAAGAGATATGCGGTGTCTAAAAACGTGTTGATTGGATAAGGTTAGACCAACTAGATTGATGAATCTAATAAACCTGTTTCGTGAATCTGTAGGACTAATACAAAGTTAGACAATCTGTAAGTCTATTAAATCCGTACATCTGATCTGTTAATCTGAAAACTTGTTAACTTGATTGTCTTATCTATGAACTAGTAATCTGAACTCTGTCTGAAACTTGTAAACAAGTTAATCTGAAATCTGCTAGTCTAGGGACACAAGGTTAGGAGGGGAAATACTTGTGTCATCTGTTGTTTGGGACCCATATTAGTCATTAACCCTTTCTGGTATCAAAACTTTGACCCCACGCTATGTAGGGGTCCGGGCATGCTTACTAAACTAATTATAAGCGGTTCATTCTGATAATGGCGAGGGGTGTTGATGGTGCGTTCCAACCGGGTCATGTGCGTGCATGGATCCGGTCTGCTCTGAGGATGTAAGACACCATGACATCAGTAAATAGGTTTGTGCCAATAGGTTGCCACTTTTGGGAGTGATACACCCTACTGTGCGGCCGACACAGGATATTTATGTATTAGGGAGCCGATCGCTTGGGGGTAGGACTTAGGGTACACTTAGTTCTGTTTGTTTCTGTTGGTACAGTCTGTTTATGTTGGGTGGTAACACCTTTTTGTTTTTGCGTGGTACCGTCTCTTCGGGTGGTAAAGGCCCATTGCTAGTGTACACCTAATTCTAACCTTCTGTTTCCGTATAGATTATTCTGTTTCAGTCTCTGATTCCATTTCCAATTCTATTTCTATACCTTCTGTCTGTTGGGGTGGTAAAGGCCCATTAGTTGGGTGGTAAAGGCCCATTATTAGTATTCTGTTTCCATACCTTCTGTCTGTTGGGGTGGTAAAAGCCCATTATTAGCATTCTGTTTCTGTACCGTCTGCCTCTGTTCGGGAGGTAAAGGCCCATTACTAGAATTCTTTTTCTGTAGAGATTATTCTGTTTCCGTTTCTGTTTCGGCTTAGACATTAGGGTAACACCTAATCCTGTTATACTAGTATTAGTGCAGACAAGTGAAAACTAAGTAAGAAGCTTAGCTTAGCCTATATCATTCCGTTTCTTCTGTTAACCAGCTATTCCTGTTACGGTTATCTCTCATCCAGTTTTATTTACGTGCCATGATACTGTTATTTGTTTATATGCTGAAAGTCACTGGACTCACCAGACTTATGTCTGACCTAGTTTGTTTTGCCTCTTTTCTTCCGTTCCCCCAGGTTCTCAAGGTGGAAACATAGGAGCTTGATTCTGATTCTCTCTGCTTAAAGTTTTTGAAGTATTGCTTGGCTTTGGCTCTATCTTTCCATGGCAGTTTATATTGGGGATTATGTCTTTAAAAACTATGCATTCTGAAGGCTTTTGTACAAGACCGATATTTATGTACTTGAATTCCGATATTGTGATTTTGAAAGATGTAACTAAACTCATTTCTTTTTCTATTATAATTAAGTTATAAAATTTTCAAGTACTAAATTATCTTTCTTGTAAATTTCTGTTCTGTCCACTAAAAACGCTCCACCAAAGTTAAGGTATTCCCTTTGCGAGTGACCTTAACGGAGGTAGGGTGTTACACTTGGTATCAGAGCTGAAGGTTACCAGATTGGATAAAAAGTTTTTGAAAACTATTTTCAAAAAGCTTTAAAAAGGAAGTATTTTCAAAAGTAGAGTTTATTTTGAAAAACATAATCCCCAAAGCCATAGCCTATCTTTCTATCCTTTGTTTTGAATCTTTCCTTTTCTTTTGTTTCAGCATGTCTGGGGATCTTAACCTTCTGAAGGGTGTACCAATACCTGGCTAGTTCAGAAGGTACCTAGAAGCTAGGGCTAATGATGCGGGCCCAACAAGCGTCCCTCCTCCCCCAGCTGCAGCGGTTCCTCCTCCGCGCGTGAATACTTTCCCGAAGATATGTAGAGACTTTCAAGCCATGGGTGGGAAGAACTTTAATGGAACTGAATCCTTCGTGGAGGCAAGGAACTGGCTCAAAGAAACTGAGGATTTGTTCGTTATCTTTGAGGTGGACAACAGGCAGAAGATACAGTTGGCGGTATGGTTGCTTAAAGATAAAGCTTCTTTTTGGTGGGAGGTCACAAATGGAGAGCGTCCGGTAGAGAGATGTATGGATTTCAGGCATAGGTTCGAGATGAAATTTCTCTCACGAGCGGAAGAGAGTCTATACGTAGAGAAGTTCTTGGCATTGAAGCACGGGAATTTATCAGTGAGAGAGTACGTCAACAAGTTTAATCAGTTGGCAAGACACGGCTTAGATTTGGTAAATACACCGCATAAGAAGGCACTAATGTTTGCTAAAGGTTTGAACGAGCCGCTACACGGATTGGCAATGTCCCACATTCTTATGGGGGCTACCTTCGAGAAATTAGTTGACATGGCATTGATGCATGAAGAGGAAACCAAAAGTGAGAAGAAAGAAAAAAAGCTTGAAGGACCACAGAACAAGAAGGCGGGGCCCAAAAAGGAAACACAAAGGAAGGATGAGAAGTCTGATGACAAGAAGGAGAAGAAGTGCTTTACTTGTGGAAGCTCGACCCATCTGAACAAGGATTGCAGAAAGAGGAAGGGAACCTGCTTTAACTGTGGTGAGATGGGACACTTCACTAGGGACTGCCCGAAGAAATGAGGGCAAGGGCAGAGGATAGATCCTACTTCTGGAGGGCAGGAAAATACCCTCGAGGCTGGTGGATAGGATAAAAATAGGAAAACTTCCTATAGAAGGTTTAACTTCCTTATCTGATTGTGGAGTTAAAACTCTTTCCGATTCTGGCATTTTGATTCTGTAATTGAAACTCTGCACTTTAATACTAGTCTTGTTTCTGATCCCGCTGTAGACTCAGACCCATGAGGGTTACGACTCATCTATTTGTGATAAGTTGGGGTTTGAGGGTATCTGTGTTAGGCGTTAAGTTGATTATGACGCATACATTCTAGGTTTTTATCATGCTTAGTTTCCTAAGAATCATTTGATAATCTGATCTATACCAGTAGTCTATAAGCATCTAAACACTTCTGATAAAGTTAAGGGTTTTCACTCGAAGCGTGAAGTAAATTTCCAGTTGGGCATTTGTTTAATGGGAGTAGTTCTCTGAGTGTTAATCTGATGTTGATTTCGGTCTTCAGGGTTGATACTTAGGGGGTTATTCTCTTAAACCGATGCCTAATGGGAACCAAGCTTTTGTTTTAATTGTACTTGCATCTATCACTCGACTTTATCCTATCGACCGAATCTTCGACCTTTAGGTAGAAACTAATGGGTGTAAACATGTGTTTGAGACATGTTATGTTTGATGGTTGCAAGTGGATGCAAGTGTTTGCTAGTGGTTGCTCGTGGATGCATATACACACACTAGGCACTAGATCGGCTCAAAAACACTCTCATACTGCATATGGATGTGTGTGCATTTTTTTAAAAATTTTATGGATGCAAAATGGTTGACTCAGCACATGGATGTTGCATATGAATGAATGGTTGTGCACTCATATAGAAATGATATGTATCAAATAGGAAAATTGCATACATGTTGGACTTATGGCACTGACATAATTCGCATTAAGGAGGTCAATTGAATCAGTGGACCGCCTGATCTTTGCATTAGATAAGGAACATATACACACACTTTTGCATATGTTCATACAACATTAGAAGTTTTCTAAGGACAATGGACGCTTGCGGATGATGATTGAGTAGATGGGTGACTGGATGGTAGGACACATTCTTCTTAACTTGAAGATTTCGGGGACGAAATCCTTTAAGGAGGGGAGAATGTAACACCCCGTATTTTATGTGAAAATAAAAGTGAAAAATCAGTGAATAATTAAATTTTAACAAAATAATTAAGGGAAACGGGTTACTCCATTGCGTTCGTCTTGAAATTCTTCATGGACTAGAGTCCAAGTTTGCGTAAATCGGACTCCGTATGAAGAAGATATGGCCTTCGGAAGTTTCAGTAAAAACCAGCCCGAAATTCAAAAATTCAGATTCGAAATTCAAAACAGACACCCGGGCTGGGCAGGAAAATTCCCGCTCAGTACCCAGGTCGACACTAGGGTCGGCCTGGGGGTCGACCTATGTAAACAGGTCGACAATAGGGTCGACCTCCTCCTATTTCCAGATCCGTGGACAGTTGCATTTTTCTGTATTTAGACACCCGTTCTGACCAGATTCGTGACCCCTATGCTATTTAAACACCCCAAACCTAGATTTCTCTCCATACAATTTCATTCTTCCCATACTCTGCCTCTATTCTAATTAAAAATAAAAATGGCATTGCTACTCTACTAGAATCAAAACTAGAACTAGTGCATCTTCTTCCAATCTGAATAGAGTTAAAAGAGAACAACTATTTTCTAATCTAATCGATAGTCTATGCCAAAGGAGTGCTATTCAATGTCAGAATAAAGATCCCAGAAATCAAGATTTACCTTTTTAATTGTGAGTACAGTTATTTCATATATGATATTTAATAATTATCTTGACATTTTTGTGAATCTGGATCTGAGGTTATGCATACTTTTCTGTGGATCTATCTTGTTAATATTATTGGGACTGTTCTGTATCTGTTCCCTCTTTTCATGCTTTTTGTTTATAGCCAGGCTACCACGAGCCTGCGCTAAATCTCATAAGAGATTAATGCACGAACGCTAAATTTTGGGACAAATAATGGATAGTGCATAATTGACATAACTGATCTTTGACCGATTTGAGAAATGGACATATGTTGTAAATTAGATATAGGTCTGTGTATACTCTGTAATTTGGAAGAAGAGGAATCATTATATGATAACATATGACTTGAAACTTGGGTACATAATGCATATAAAAGTTAAGATCTGATTTTGAGAGGATATAATTTAAAGATCTAGATTTTTGGATTCATGACTTGAAAAAAAATATGTGACTTAAGCATAGAGACGCTTATTATAATAGGATAACTATCAATGTGAATACGCCTAAAAGTGGATTTTTGGATATTTGGCATTAAAGGCTATAATTTGGCATAATTCATATGGTATATCATGATTTGGGGGCTTTTAGAGAATATTCTGCACTGTGCAAAGTTTAACTAAAAATTTGGGCATATGTTGTATTATGAATTATGACCATGATTTAGGCATGTAAGTTTAGGCTTAATTTATGATTAGGCAAGATATATAAATAGAATTTTAGAAACATATAATCTACTAAACCTGTTATCTGCCAGATCTGTTGAATAGCCTAATCTGCTAAATCTGTTATCTGCTAACTCTGTTGAATTGCCTAATCTGCTAATCTGTTGAATCGCCTAATCTGCTAGATCTGTTATCTGTTGAATTGCCTAATCTGCTAATCTGTTGAATCGCCTAATCTGCTAGATCTGTTATCTGTTGAATGCCTAATCTGCTAATCTGTTGAATCGCCTAATCTGCTAGATCTGTTATCTGTTGAATTGCCTAATCTGTTGAAAGCTAAATAATTGTAATTTGGGTATGAAAATCCATAGGCTCGATCTAAGATTGAGTGAAACGTGGAAATTTAATTAATCTGTTGTAACTTGTAAAGAAGTTTAATCTGTTAAATGGACATAGTTAATCTGATATCTGTATAATCTGTATTGGAATAAATTGGCCATGACACGATGTTAGACTCTGTTGGCGGTAGAAGCCTGCCCGGAACCAACTGGCTTAACCAGCAACCGCAAACAGTCAGTCTAATGTGAGAGGTCATAGGCATAACTAAAATATGCTTGGACACGAGATTAGGTCTGGCTTATGGCAGAAGTCTGCCCGGAACTGCCCAGCACATCCAACGGCCACAAGCTGCCGACCTAATGTGAGAGGTCTATGAATTAATATTCAATTAATTCAAATTTAAGAGAAATGTGGTGTCTAAAAACGTGTTGGGTGGATAGGGTTAAACCAACTAGACTGATGAATCTAATAAACCCGTTTCGTGAATCTGTAGGCCCAATACAAAGTTAGACAATTTGTAAGTCTGTTAAATCCGTACATCTGATCTGTTAATATGAAAACTTGTTAACTTGATTGTCTGATCTATGAACTAGTAATCTGAACTCTGTCTGAAACTTGTAAACAAGTTAATCTGAATTCTGCTAGTCTGGGGACACAAGGTTAGGAGGGGAAATACTTGTGTCGTATGTTGTTTGGGACCCATATTAGTCAGTAACCCTTTCTGGTATCAAAACTTTGACCCCACGCTATGTAGGGGTCCGAGCAATGCTTACTGAACTAATTATAAGCGGTTCATTCTGATAATGGCGAGGGGTGTTGATGGTGCGTTCCAACCGGGTCATGTGCGTGCATGGATCCGGTCTGCTCTGAGGATGTAAGACACCGTGACATCTGTAAATAGGTCTGTGCCAATAGGTTGCCACTTTAGGGAGTGATACACCCTACTATGTGGCCGACACAGGGTATTTATGTATTAAGGAGCCGATCGCTTGGGGGTAGGACTTAGGGTACACTTAGTTCTGTCTGTTTCTGTTGGTACCGTCTGTTTCTGTTGGGTGGTAACATCTGTCTATTTTTGCACGGTACTGTATGTTCGGGTGGTAAAGGCCCATTACTAGTGTACACCTAATTCTAACCTTCTGTTTCCGTAGGGATTATTCTGTTTCCGTCTCTGATTCGTTTCCGATTCTGTTTCTGTACCTTCTGTCTGTTGGGGTGGTAAAGGCCCATTAGTTGACTGGTAAAGGCCCATTATTAGTATTCTGTTTCCGTATCTTCTGTCTGTTGGGTGGTAAAAGCCCATTATTAGCATTTTGTTTCTGTACCGTCTGCCTCTGTTCGAGTGGTAAAGGCCTATTACTAGCATTCTGTTTCTTTAGAGGTTATTCTGTTTCCGTTTCTGTTTCAGCTTGGACATTAGGGTAACACCTAATCCTGTTATACTAGTATTAGTGCAGACAAGTGAAAACTAAGTAAGAAGCTTAGCTTAGCCTGCTATATCATTCCGTTTGTTCTGTTAACCTGCTATTCCTGTTACGGTTATCTCTCATCCAATTTTATTTACATGCCATGATACTATTATCTGTTTATATGATGAAAGTCACTGGACTCACCAGACTTATGTCTGACCTAGTTTGTTTCGCCTCTTTTCTTCCGTTCCCCCCAGGGTTCTTAAGGTGGAAACATAGGAGCTTGATTTTGATTCTCTCTGCTTAAAGTTTTTTGAAGTATTGCTTGGCTTTGGCTCTATCTTTCCATGGCAGTTTATATTGGGGATTATGGCTTTAAAAACCATGCATTCTGAAGGCTTTTGTACAAGACTGATATTTATGTACTTGAATTCCGATATTATGATTTTGAAAGATGTAACTAAACTCATTTCTGTTTCTGTTGTAATAAAGTTATAATTTTTTCAAGTACTACTTTATCTTTCTTGTAAATTTCTGTTCTGTCCACTAAAAACGCTCCACCAAAGTTAAGGCATTCCCTTTGCGAGTGACCTTAACAGAGGTGGGGTGTTACAGATATTTTCTAAGTATAGAAAATAAAAGGAGTCAATGTATGGAAATGTTTTCCAAATAGCGTAAGAGGCCAAGATGATTTTCGAAAATTTCGTGTTAACGAATATGAATAAGGAAATGGATAAGTGTTTTAAATTATTGAAATATTAATTAAAAGGCCCAATGATTTGTTGATGCTTTGGATGAATGTTTTTTTTCGATAGTTAAATAACCGACTATCGAAGTGTTCGCTAATATCGTTGTCAATATGGAGAGACCGGTTGGATTATTATCCGAGAACCACTTCGTATTGGTAGTAGCACTACGAATCAGATTATATAAAGATAATCGGAGATGGAGTAGAGTGCAAGGGATTTTTTCTATTAATGGAAATCGTGCCTTCGGTTTCGTTCAGTACCAAAATGAACGTATATGGACGAATGTCCTACAAAGTATTTCCAATGATCACATATGTTGTTCTATGCAAATATATATGGTGGCGGAGAATTTATTCTCCTAGCATTATATCCAGAATATATTTGCACAAATCAATTAATGATTTACAGATCTGACAATGTGGCATTCAAAGTGATTGTGCTATAAATGAAAAATAAATAATCGTAGCCTCAGGCCTCAACAACCGAGAAATGATAAAAATTGGGTAGGCAGCATGGCTAAGTGGGTACCTTCCAATTAGGGTGTATTATCACTTATCTAGAGAAATTCATTTCATTCTTTATTCTATTCGATGTTGTCCCATTCGGGAAAACGGTTGCTGATCCTAACCGTTTGTGATATACATTCGATACAACTAAGCGAAATAAGTGGTCAGTCATGTTTGGTCGGGTTACAAGATGTTCTTATTGAACCTAGTGTAATCTTCTCTAGAGATACATTATCGTAAGGTGGTTCCATACCTTGTCATATTTGGAAATTCATTACACAATAAGTGCTCGCGGTTTTGATTGTGTATTATATATATGTGGAACGTGAGATGCAAACGTTTTGTAAGATTGTTATTTAGTTGTCTTTGTTAGACACTATTATAATATCAAAACAATTTTGATATAAAGATTGCTGTTTCTTTCAAAAGTATTTTGAAAAATTAAATCAAGTGTTTTGGATTCTCATAAGGGAAAAACCCGTTCCGTGTTATACGGCGTGGTCTTATGTGGTATCGTTTATTTTCTCAAACTGTTTTAAATTGTTTACTCATACCAGTCTCATGACTAACCCAGAGTTTATTTTTCTATGTTTTCCCTAAACTCTTGGGTGCCTAAATTTGTACGGAAAGTCAAGTAGTTCGGGTATTTACAGATGTACATGGAGGTGCTTGGAGCCGGAGGCTTCAGCGTATTTAGTTATTGTTTTCATGCTGTACTGCAGGTGTTGTACTCTGATTATGATACGTATATAGAAAAAAAATGTACTCCAAAAGCTGATATATATATATATATATGTATATTTTTTTCCGCTGCGATATGAGATTATGTATTGTTATTTTTGTTCTTCTTCTACCTTTTTATTCTTTAAAAATAATGATTCGTATTTCTAAGATATTTGGGTTGGACGTGTGGTGTATTTAGTCAATTCAGATAGTACGGAAATTCGAGCAGTTACATTTCATGCCCCTTTTTCCCCATTTATGCTCATAGTGAATTATATGTCCAAATTCATATACATATACATTATTCAAATTATGCCCATTTTCACCTTTTTACCAACTATGCCCAAATTCCCAGTTCACAAGATATCCCTAATTTCAATGTTTTTCCCCTCGTTCCCGAACTAACATAATCGAATAACTTAGCGGCATGTCTAGGCTCGAAAATAGTCTGGCTATATAAAATAAAAAGGGAAAGGGTGAATGTAACACCCCACATCCGTTAGTGTCACTCACAAAGGGAATGCACTAAGTTCTGTGGAGCATTTTAAGGTAAAAGATGCAGATGAATTACAAGACAGACAAAAATTAAAACAGCGGAAAATAAAACTTTGTTTTATTGATAAAATAGTTTGTACAATGATTTCTTTACAATATCATAGTATCATCTGTCCTACAAAATAAAGAAGCATAAAACAACATTTATATTCCCCAATGTAGCAAGAGCCAGCCATAGCATCTGAAAGAAGAATCCAAGCAAAACTTCGACAAATCTTCCAGTGGGAAAGAGGGACAGTCCAACTTAACCTGAGCTATACTATTCCCTCCTTTACTACCTTGGGGGGGGGGACAGAAGAAAATAAGACGAAAGAAAAGCAGAGTGAGACATAAAGCCTGAGTAAGTTCAGTTACTTCTAGCATGTGAACATGGAAAAACAAAACGACATGAATTAACTGAATACAAGATAACACCATGATGATAGGGTCAACAAGATTAGACAAGATTAACACAAGATATGCTAAGACAAGATAAACTGGATATGCTCTAATACTTTCGTCGCTTCGCTATTTCCTTGTTATATTGGTTTCTATATCTCTGCACCACCTAACTAGTGTCCCCAACTAGTAATGATAACGTGATCCCAATCCCGGTAATTTCGGTTGCCTTCAGGCATACATTTATTATTTATTACCAAGATCTAATCTAGGGTTTTCTATCAAGTGCTTTCTAGATTCAACTAGAATTTACGCTATCTGCTGAACGGTTCTCGGATTCAGGGATTATGCCACCTAGTCCACTAGGGATTACGCTACCTATCGAACGATGCCCCTAGTCTAGGACACACTACCTAGAGTGGTATATGTTCCTAGACTTTCCCCACGTATGTGTCGCGAATCGTTTATCGTTGTCTAGATGCACATGTCCTGAAATGTGCGACCCGAGACCCGTGGCAGGTCTACTCTAGAAATACGGAACTCGGTCGGGAGCTTTTCAGATATCTGCGGGTGCAGATGCTAAGGTCTGTTTTTCTACCAGTGGTATGGTCCCACGTGACGCCTCCCTCAACTAATGAAAGGAAATCCAAGAAAATCAAGCGCGAGAACTGTACTTTTGCCACCCTATGCCCTACTTTCCTATTGGCCAGCCTCACCCACAACTAGATAGCAAGTATATGGTCAGTTGGGAGTTCTCTGCCTTTCCGCATACGTACAACGATTGACTAAAGATGGTAGGTAGACGACGAGTTGCTATCACAGGGCTACTGGTCTCGCCGAATCACGCTGGTCCATCCTAGTCTTTAGGTTGCCTTGTATTGCAACCAATGCATACCCTTGGTTCTTCTACCGCATACCTTAACCTCTGTGAGCCCAGGAGGATCATCTGCCACCTCACAGAGGGATACCAAGAGTACCCTCACGTCCCCTCGAAGCCTCGGGCTTCGTAACCCAATTCGTTGGAGCCTTCTTTTTAATCAGACCGACGTTCGCTCCTTCCCGTGTTATACTAAGAAATACTACTTAGTTTTGCTAACTAAGGTTCACCACTTAGTTTCCAGAATCGTTGTTTTCTTAACTAAGGTTTACTACTTAGTTCTCTTTCTCGTCAATTTGGATTGGTTAAGTGTCATTAGTCAATTCAAGCTAACTTAACCCTCTTCATTTATCCTGTTAAACTGGTTAAGTGTTATCAGTAATTCATGTTGACTTAACCCTACCACAAACCAAGTTATATTGGTTAAGTATTTCTTATTACTTAACCCTATTCATTCATCCTGTATTGGTTAAGTGTTCCTTTTTAACTTAACCTTGCCCATCTGTTTTAACTAACATTTTATTAATGGTTAATTATTATCCCTTCATGTTTTAGACTTAACCCTATTCATTTATCACAATCTGATGGTTAAGTGTTCAAATTTACTTAACCCTACGGTCTAGTCCAGCTAACATATCAAATTGGCTAAGTGTATTAAATTTTACTTAACCCCAACCTCTAGTCTAGTTAACATGTTAATTTGGCTAAGTGTATTAACTTTACTTAACCCCACCTTCTAGTCTAGCTAACATGTTAATTTGGATAAGTGTTTTCTTAGTTACTTAACCCCTACAAATCTTGTCTTGTCACGATGTTAGGTTTGGTTAAGTGTTCCTATGGACTTAACCCTCCCATTCTAGCTTAACTGTGTTAAGTTGGTTAAGTGTTCCTATGGACTTAACCCTCCCATTCTAGCTTTAACTAAATAAATTAAAGCCGCGACCACTCACATTAGACAGATATTGTTGTGATTACTGGATGTGCCGGTTGGTTCCGGGCAGGTTTACATCGCAACTCAGTCTAACCTCGGGTTAGGCATATTCGTGTTTTCTAAGTTCAAAGGGTTTTGATTAATTTTCAAATCAGGTTTTGAAAGTAACCATCCTGTCCGTCGGATCAATTAGGGATAGCCAGGGAGAGC
Organism: Allium sativum; assembly: GCA_030737875.1. Lineage (NCBI taxonomy): Eukaryota > Viridiplantae > Streptophyta > Magnoliopsida > Asparagales > Amaryllidaceae > Allium > Allium sativum. The sequence goes on along the minus strand of CM060913.1, from coordinate 979,671,833 downwards.
AGGAAACTTGGATTTTCCAAACCCAAGCCTAGACACTATCCTCTCTGTCACCCTAGAACTTTCTGGTGTATGTATTATTAAAAGAGACATCATTAATAAACCTTTCTTTTGTATATATATAAATTGTTAACAATTTATCCTCATAGTCCATTTTCCCTTTTTAAATGAATTTGGCCTATACCATATACATTTGCCATGCCTACTAATGGACTTGTATTCTAGGCCCAAATCTTGATTAGCCTATCTTAGAGTTTATCGCAATTTAGATCCAACATCCGCATTTACAGTTCATGCCAAAACTAGATTTTATATTCTAGTTTACAGTTTATGCCAAACTAGGTTTCATATTCTAGTTCACCGTTTATGCCCAAAACTTAATTTGCATACCAACTACCTACTTTGTGGCCCATTCAACCATTTACCATTTACGCCCAATGTATGTAGATTATTCACAATTATGCTAATATACTTATCATGCTTAATTTAGCCACCCAATTCTGATTTAATATTCTAATTTCAGTTCATGTCAAAACTAGACTTGTTATTCTAATTTTTCATCTTAATAGTCATGCTATAATGCATGTTCACAAATTATGCCAATTTCCAAGTTTAGTCAATTTCATGTTTTTCCCAAAACGTATTCCCATCGTTCGTATAATCGTGATTCAACCTAGATTATAAATAAATCTAGATTCGTGGATAAAAGGGAATGAACCAAAATGCCATGAAAGAATAGACATAATAACTGACATAAGATGATAATTCACAGGCATATAGATCTGGTAATATTACGACATGAAAAGGGTTGAATAGTATAGGTTCAAGAACATGGGTAGACCTAACTTAATAGGTAAATTCCCAAGATCAAGATCCAAGGATAACTAAGAATAAACTGAAATAGAAAGTCAAGCCTAGATCCAATATAATGCCAGTTTGGGGTACAACATGGTTTTGTAACTACAGTGTCATGGGCATAAATAATAATCTTATATCCATAGTCATAGGCAATAAACCCTCACAGTTAATGAATCACAGTCATAGGCGATGTTCATAGTCAAAGGAAAATAGTTCTCACAGTCATGAGTCACAGTCATAGGCAATGTTCATAGTCAAAGAGGCATATGGTTTTAAGGTCCATAGTTTCATAGTCACAGTCTTATTGGTCATCGAATCATAACAGTTCTTAATTAGGTCCAAGGATATAAGCACTGATTCGAACAAAAAGATTTTGCATATTCTTTTATTCCTTTAATTTCATGTCACGAATAGAGAAAACGTTCAAATCTAAAAAGTAACCGACTTACAGAGATTATATTAGATTCGTAGAAAAATAGTCGTTGAAATCGTTTGAATCTTCACTTGAATCCTATCTTGTTTTGAATCTCCTCTTGAAAGTCTTGAGCAGCATTTCCTCGTCTTGATTTATTTTACATATTATTTTATTTATTATTTAATTTAGAGGAGGAGAAGAAGCCTTGTCCGCCAAGAATCTTTGCAGCATAAGGTTAGAGAAGAATTGTGAATAGTGAAGGAGACTAGGGCTGTTTATATAGGATTAGGCGGATGAATCTAGGCAGAAAACGAGACCAGGTACATTAGAATGCACCCAGGCCCAAAAGTGGGTTTTGCACCCAGGTCGACACCCAAGTCGACTGGGCAGTCGACCTGGTCAGGGGGGTCGACTACCCAGTCGACTCCCCAGTCGACCTGGGTCCTGGGCGGGAATTTTCCTGCCCAGCCCGCTTCTGGGTTTGAATTCGAATTTCGAATTCGAATTTCGAGCTGTTTTCTGTTCTGAAAATTCCTGAAACTTCGGAGGGTCATATCTCCCTCATACGGACTCTGATTCTCGCAAACTCGGACTTGTTTTCAAGTAGAATTTCGAGACGAACGCAATGGCGCCACCCGTTTACCTTAATTCTTCCATTTTGAATTAATTAAACCTTGATTTGTGAATCTTAGTGTTACAGAATTACGGGGTGTTACATTCTCCCCCACTTAAAAGGATTTCGTCCCCGAAATCTTTAAGTTAGGAAGAATGTGTCCTACCATTCCGTCATCCATCTGATCAACCATTCAATCACATGCATTCATTGTCCTTATAAGATTTCTAATGCTTTCATGTTCATATGCATAGTGTATGTATATGTCTTTATCTAATGCAAAATCAGGCGGTCTATTGATTCAGTTAACCTCCTTAATGCGAATCATGTCAGTGCCATGCGTCCAATCATGTATGCAAGCATCCCTAGTTATGTAAATACTACATGTGTGCATAGCCATTCATCCATATGCAACATCTATATGATAGCATATCAAGTTCAACTTACAAACAAATACATATCTGTAAATGCAATATGAAAGTGTCCGAACTGATCTAGTGCCTAATACGTATGTATATGCATTCACGAGCAACCATTAGCAACCACTCGCAACCATCAATCATAACATGTTTCAAATACATGTTTACATCCAAAAGAGTTTCTACCTAAGGATCGAAGATACGACCTAGAGGATATACTTTGGAAAGAGAGAAACAATTATGCGTAAAGCTCCTACAAAAAAAAAAGAAATCAAGGATGCACCCTTAAGGAAAAGGGTATGATGCTAGTATCTAGCCTTCTTGAGCTTTACTCCACTGTATCTTAACTAATTTAACTTCACGATTGTGAAGTTTCTGACCTCCATTTCCAAAATAAACAGATGTCAATCACGGTACCAAGTGTATGTACTAAGATGATTAGAGGTCTCCCTCTTATCCACCATGCCATAACTATAAGGGTCGAAAGGTCACTACGTGCTTTTTAGAGTGCCTGCCACAACTATTCTTCTCTCACGCAAACCATCCTAGTCGAACTCGACATTCCTCAAGTACAAGCCCCAAAGGCCTAAACCAATATCAGACAAGCACCCAAGGAATATCTCCTCCGAATTTAGGTGATCTACGTGAGATGATATAAGCAAACTCGATAGCTATTCACAAATCCCTGCTAACCAAAAATAAACTGGTCAGATCACCAATTGGATTTGAGATTCTAGTGAGATCTTTCTACTATACAAGTACTATGGTGCAGAGACTCAACTATGGAAGTGGATATGAACAAATGCGAAGCGCTAAAACCAAAGGAAAGAGTACGAACAGCAAAACTAGACTCTTCCAACAGAACTTTACTACCTTTCTCCTAGGTACGCTTGGTGGCGAAAGTAGGTACTTGCCGTTCTGAAAATCTTGTCCTTTGCCTTTAATTACATGCCCTATTACACCATAGTAAAGATACTTCCTCTTGTCTTAGGTTTTATAATTCCTTCCTCCTTTGTGAGCTAAATCTACATCCATGAATTCCTCATCCTCTTCCGTGTGTAGTCATGTTGACAAATCTCTCAAAAGCTGCTTCCATCGTACAGAAAACCCTATAAGCTTGAAAGAAAATTGGCCGTAGGTGAAACAACTACGGCTACGGATGGAAGCCAGGCACTACTTCGCCCATCGATGAGGTTACCTCCCAGAAAGCCAGGAGCCCCAGAGACTCAAGAAAGAAGGAGACAAGAATTCAAACAGAGGAAGAGAAGATAGTGCGTATGGCTTTGGGGAATATGCCTTTTAATCAAATCTTTTCTCTTGAAAAAGCTTCGTTTAAAATCGTTTTGAAAATAATTTTTCAAATCCTTTATATGATCTGGTAACCTTCAGCTCTATTACCACGTGTAACACCCCACATCCATTAGTGTCACTCACAAAGGGAATGCACTAAGTTCTGTATAGTATTTTAAGGTAAAAGATGCAGATGAATTACAAGACAGACAAAAATTAAAACAGCGGAAAATAAAACTTTGCTTTATTGTTAAAATAGTTTGTACAACGATTTCTTTACAATATCAGAGTATCATATGTCCTACAAAATAAAGAAGCATAAAACAACATTTATATTCCCCAATGTATCAAGAGCCAGCCATAGCATCTGAAAGAAGAATCCAAGCAAAACTTCGACAAATCTTCCAGCTGGGAAAGAGTGACAGTCCAACTTAACCTGAGCTATATTATTCCCTCCTTTACTACCTTGGGGGGGGGAACGGATGTAAAGAAGACGAAAGAAAAACAGAGTCAGACATAAAGCCTGAGTAAGTTCAGTTACTTCTAGCATGTGAACGTGGAAAAACAAAACGACATGAATTAACTGAATACAAGATAACACCATGATGATAGGGTCAGTAAGATTAGACAAGATTAACACAAGATATGCTAAGACAAGATAAACTGGATATTCTCTAATACTTTCGCCGCTTCGCTATTTCCTTCTTATACCGGTTTCTATATCTCTGCACCACCTAACTAGTGTCCCCAACTAGTAATGATAACGTGATCCCAATCCCGGTAATTTCGGTTGCCTTCAGGCATACATTTATTATTTATTACCAAGATCTAATCTAGGGTTTTCTATCAAGTGCTTTCTAGATTCAACTAGAATTTACGCTATCTGCTGAACGCTTCTCGGATTCAGGGTTTATGCCACCTAGTCCACTAAGGATTATGCTACCTGTCGAACGATGCCCCTAGTCTAGGACACACTACCTAGAGTGGTATATGTTCCTAGACTTTCCCCACGTATGTGTCACGAATCGTTTATCATTGTGTAGATGCACATGTCCTGAAATGTACGACCCGAGTCCCGTGGCAGGGCTACTCTAGAAACACGGAACTCGGTCGGGAGCTTTTCAGATATCTGCGGGTGCAGACGCTAAGGTCTGTTTTTCTACCAGTGGTTATGGTCCCACGTGACCCCTCCCTCAACTAATGAAAGGCAATCCAAGAAAATCAAGCGCGAGAACTGTACTTTTGCCACCCCATGCCCTACTTTCCTATTGGCCAGCCTCACCCATAACTTGATAGCAAGTATATGGTCTGTTGGGAGTTCTCTGCCTTTCCGCATACGTACAACGATTGACTAAAGATGGTAGGTAGACGACGAGTTGCTATCACAGGGCTACTGGTCTCGCCGAATCACGCTGGTCCATCCTAGTCTTTAGGTTGCCTTGTATTGCAACCAAGGCATACCCTTGGTTCTTCTACCGCAGACCTTAACCTCTGTGAGCCTAGGAGGATCATCTGCCACCTCACAGAGGGATACCAAGAGTACCCTCACGTCCCCTCGAAGCCTCAGGCTTCGTAACCCAATTCGTTGGAGCCTTCTTTTTAATCAGACGGACGTTCGCTCCTTCCCGTGTTATACTAAGAATTACTACTTAGTTTTGCTAACTAAGGTTTACCACTTAGTTTCCAGAATCGTTGTTTTCTTAACTAAGGTTTACTACTTAGCTCCTTTTAACTAAGGTTTACTACTTAGTTCTCTTTCTCGTCAATTTGGATTGGTTAAGTGTCATTAGTCAATTCAAGCTAACTTAACCCTCTTCATTTATCCTGTTAAACTGGTTAAGTGTTATCAGTAATTCATGTTGACTTAACCCTACCACAAACCAAGTTATATTGGTTAAGTATTTCTTATTACTTAACCCTATTCATTCATCCTGTACTGGTTAAGTGTTCCTTTTTAACTTAACCTTGCCCATCTGTTTTAACTAACATTTTATTAATGGTTAAGTATTATCCCTTCATGTTTTAGACTTAACCCTATTCATTTATCACAATCTGATGGTTAAGTGTTCAAATTTACTTAACCCTACGGTCTAGTCCAGCTAACATATCAAATTGGCTAAGTGTATTAAATTTTACTTAACCCCAACCTCTAGTCTAGTTAACATGTTAATTTAGCTAAGTGTATTAACTTTATTTAACCCCACCTTCTAGTCTAGCTAACATGTTAATTTGGATAAGTGTTTTCTTAGTTACTTAACCCCTACAAATCTTGTCTTGTTACGATGTTAGGTTTGGTTAAGTGTTCCTATGGACTTAACCCTCCCATTCTAGCTTAACTGTGTTAAGTTGGTTAAGTGTTCCTATGGACTTAACCCTCCCATTCTAGCTTTAACTAAATAAATTAAAGCCGCGACCACTCACATTAGACAGATATTGTTGCGATTACTGGATGTGCCGGTTGGTTCTGGGCAGGTTTACATCGCAACTCAGTCTAACCTCGGGTTAGGCATATTCGTGTTTTCTAAGTTCAAAGGGTTTTGATTAATTTTCAAATCAGGTTTTGAAAGTAACCATCCCGTCCGTCGGATCAGTTAGGGATAGCCAGGGAGAGCAGGAAACTTGGATTTTCCAAACCCAAGCTTAGACACTATCCTCTCTGTCACCCTAGAACTTTCTGGTGTATGTATTATTAAAAGAGACGTCATTAATAAACCTTTCTTTTGTATATATATAAATTGTTAACAATTTATCCTCAAAGTCCATTTTCCCTTTTTAAATGAATTTGGCCTATACCATATACATTTGCCATGCCTACTAATGGACTTGTATTCTAGGCCCAAATCTTGATTTGCCTATCTTAGAGTTTATAGCAATTTAGATCCAACATCCGCATTTACAGTTCATGCCAAAACTAGATTTTATATTCTAGTTTACAGTTTATGCCAAACTAGGTTTCATATTCTAGTTCACCGTTTATGCCCAAAACTTAATTTGCATACCAACTACCTACTTTGTGGCCCATTCAACCATTTACCATTTACGCCCAATGTATGTAGATTATTCACAATTATGCTAATATACTTATCATGCTTAATTTAGCCACCCAATTCTGATTTAATATTCTAATTTCAGTTCATGTCAAAACTAGACTTGTTATTCTAATTTTTCATCTTAATAGTCATGCTATAATGCATGTTCCCAAATTATGCAAAATTCCAAGTTTAGTCAATTTCATGTTTTTCCCAAAATGTATTCCCATCGTTCGTATAATCGCGATTCAACCTAGATTATAAATAAATCTAGATTCGTGGATAAAAGGGAACGAACCAAAATGCCATGAAAGAATCGACATAATAACTGGCATAAGATGATAATTCACATGCATATAGATCTGGTAATATTACGACATGAAAAGGGTTGAATAGTATAGGTTCAAGAACATGGGTAGACCTAACTTAATAGGAAAATTCCCAAGATCAAGATCCAAGGATAACAAAGAATAAACTGAAATAGAAAGTCAAGCCTAGATCCAATATAATGCCAGTTTGGGGTACAACATGGTTTTGTAACTACAGTGTCATGGGCATAAATAATAATCTTATATCCATAGTCATAGGCAATAAACCCTCACAGTTAATGAATCACAGTCATAGGCGATGTTCATAGTCAAAGGAAAATAGTTCTCACAGTCATGAGTCACAGTCATAGGCAATGTCCATATTCAAAGAGGCATATGGTTTTAAGTTCCGTAGTTTCATAGTCACAGTCTTATTGGTCATCGAATCATAACAGTTCTTAATTAGGTCCAAGGATATAAGCACTGATTCGAACAGAAAGATTTGGCATATTCTTTTATTCCTTTAATTTCATGTCACGAATAGAGAAAACGTTCAAATCTAAAAAGTAACCGACTTACAGAGATTATATTAGATTCGTAGAAAAACATTCGTTGAAGTCGTTTGAATCTTCACTTGAATCCTAGCTTGTTTTGAATCTCCTCTTGAAAGTCTTGAGCAACATTTCCTCGTCTTGATTTATTTTACATATTATTTTATTTATTATTTAATTTAGAGGAGGAGAAGAAGCCATGTCCACCAAGAATCTTTGCAGCATAAGGTTAGAGAAGAATTGTGAATAGTGAAGGAGACTAGGGCTGTTTATATAGGATTAGGCGGATGAATCTAGGCAGAAAACGAAACCAGGTACATCAGAATGCACCCAGTCCCAAAAGTGGGTTTTGCACCCAGGTCGACACCCAAGTCGACTGGGCAGTCGACCTGGTCAGGGGAGGGGGGTCGACTACCCAGTCGACTCCCCAGTCGACCTGGGTCCTGGGAGGGAATTTTCCCGCCCAGCCCGCTTCTGGGTTTGAATTCGAATTTCGAATTCGAATTTCGAGCTGTTTTCTGTTCTGAAAATTCCTGAAACTTCGGAGGGTCATATCTCCCTCATACGGACTCCGATTCTCGCAAACTCGGACTCGTTTTCAAGCAGAATTTCGAGACAAACGCAGTGGCGCCATCCGTTTCCCTTAATTCTTCCATTCTGAATTAATTAAACCTTGATTTGTGAATCTTAGTGCTACAAAATTACGGGGTGTTACAGTGAAGGGAAGATGACAGAGATGTTGATTCCAACAAACTGACATAGGCATATGATGGCTTAATGCTAGGATGAACATATAACAACAGATCGGTGAACTTGTGATAATAAAACAGGTTCTAACATAGTAGGGATGTCATAATAGGCATGATTAGATCTAAATAAGAATTTAGATGTCCAATTAATGCCAAATCTAAATTGACCACAACATGGTAATCATAAGATGATCCAAATAACAAATTAGATCTGTTATTAAAGTTAGATCTGACATGATAGGTTTGAGACCCAGGTCATAGTCAATTCAAAATGTCATAGATTCGCAAATTACAATAGATCTGATATGATTCAGTCACAGGCATAGATCCAAATAACAATATCATTGATTCACAAATTACAATAGATATAATATGATTCAGTCACGGGAATAGATCCAAATTTATAGTGATATCATGTTTACTTTTATTTATTTAAATCTAAAGGCAATTGAAACTCATAGTGTTTGGATCTAGAACAACAGAAGGAGAAGAAAATAGTTGATGAATCTCAGATCTACGCTTGAATCTCTAAATTTGATTGTAGAAGAAGAAAGAGTTTTGTTTCAGTCAGACACCAATAACACTTAGGCCTCCATTGATTTTTAGTGAAGAAAACAAGAGAAACGAGCCAATATTTATAGCTTCCAGCCTCCAAACCGACTTAGCCACGTCAGCCCAAGGGTGGTCGACCCACCCCTTAGGGGGTTGACCCTGGTGTCGACACACCCCTTGGGGGGTCGACCTAGGGGTCAAATCCCATTGGCAGGAATTTTTCCGCTCACCCCGAATTCTGGAATTTTGAACTTTTTGGACCCGATTTTGAATTCTTAGACCATATATATATAATTCTCTTGCACATGCAAACTTCAAACCCTCGTAACTTCTACATATAGAGTATATGTTAAAATACGGGGCGTTACATAATCGAGATGGACGCAATGGCACAGTCCGTTTCCCTTAATTTCGAATATTAAATTAATTATCATTTACTTTATCCTCTTTTAGTGTTGTTAAAACACGGGGTGTTACATTCTCCCCTACTCAAAGGATTTCGTCCCCGAAATCTTCAAGTTAAGAAGCATGCATATCCTACCATCCATTCCCCATCTGCTCATCCATCAATCACTGACATCCCTTGTCCTTAAAGACTTCTAATGCTTATATGAACATATGCAAAGGTGTGTGTATATGTCCCAACACTAATGCGAATATCAGGCGGTCTACAGATTCAGTCGACCTCCTTAATGCAATGTATGTTAGTGTCATGAATCCAACATGTATGCAACAATCCTATTATAACATGTAAGTTCTATATGTGTGCGCAACATCCGTGCAAATGCAGCATCCATATGACAATACATTCAATTTTATCCATTAAAAGAAAATAAAATGCACACACATCCATATGCAGTATGAGAGTGATTGAGTCGATCTAGTACCTAATGTGTGTGTACATGCATCCACAAGCAACCACTAGCGACCACTTGCATCCATTTGCATCCATTTGCATCCATCAAACATAACATGTTTCAAACACATGTTTACAATCATGGGACTCCTACCTAAAGGTCGAAGATTCGATCGATAGGACGTACTTAAATGATAGAAACAAGCATAAATAAAAGCTTTGTAAAAGGAAGTTAAGATCATAACCTCGAAAAGAAAAGGATATGAGGCATGAATCCTGTCTTAGGTCTCCCAAGTTGCCTTCCCTGGGTTATCTCCCCACCGATCCTTCACCAATTTGATTTCTTTATTGCGTAGCTTCTTAACTTCTGATCCAAGAATACAGGAAGAAACTCGTTTGACTGTTGCCTCCCATTCCACCTCTACTTCTTCCAATACACTCGGATCAACTACTTCTGTTGTATCATGCAAGCATTTCCGCAAATGAAAAACATGGAAAACATCATGAATGCCAAATAGTTTCTCTAGCAGCTTTACTCTATAGGCCATCTGGCCAATCCTTTCTGTGATGGGAAATGGCCCTACAAATCTTAATGCCAACTTCCCTACAGATCCGAAGAGAACCACGTTCCTTAGAGGTGATACTTTAATGAAAACCATGTCTCCTACTTCAAATTCAATGTCAGTCCTTCTCTTGTCTGTGTAGGATTTCTATCTATCTTGAGTGGTCTTCATTCGTCGTCTAATAAGATCAATCTTCTCGAATGTTGCTCTAACCATATCTGGTCCAAGTAATAGCCTTTCTGTAGATTCCTACCAACAAGTTGGTGATCTACAGGGTCGTCCATACAACGCTTCGAAGGGTGCCATGCCAACGGTCGCTTGATAACTGTTGTTATAGGTAAACTCTACTAAAGGAAGATGCTCTTCCCAAGTCCCTCCAAAGTCTAGGATACACAGTCTTAGAAGATCTTCAAGAATTCTGTTCACCCTTTTCGTCTGCCCATCGGTCTGAGGATGATAAGTGGTGCTCAAACATAACTGTGTACCTAATGCTTCTTGTAAACTCCTCCAAAACTTACTAGTAAAGATAGGGTCATGATCGCTTACGATGCTGGAAGGTACTCCATGAAGACGGACTGTCTCTCGAACATATACTGCTACCAACCAAGCTGTCGTCCTCTTATACTTAACAGGAATAAAATGAGTGCTCTTAGTAAGTCTATCTACTACCACCCAAATACTGGTGTTGCCTTTCTTTGACCTTGGCAAACCATATATGAAATCCATAGAGACGCTCTTCCACTTCCACTGTGGAACCTCCAAAGGATGAAGTAAACCACCAGGCTTCTTTTACTCAGCTTTGACTTGTTGACAAACTAAACATTGAGAAACAAACTCTGCCACATCTCTCTTCATCCCAGCCCAAAAGAAAACCCTCTTCGTGTCCCTATACATCTTATCACCACCTGGATGAATAGTCATCTTAGAGTGATGGGCTTCTTCTAAGACTGCCTTTAGAAAACTTCCAGATTGAGGAATACAAAGCCTTCCATCTCGTCGCAATCACCCTTTATCGTCGATGGAATATCTATTGAGGTGACTAGAAGTATCCCTTCTACTGAGCCTATCCAAGATGTCTGAAATCTGTGGATCATCTCGCTGTGAAGCTCCTATCTGATCCATTAGAGTAGGTCGTATCTCTAGCGATGCAAACAAACCAGGAAAAAGCTCAATGGAGGGTCTAAAATCAAAGGTCGATATGAACTCCAATCTTTTCCTTTCCACAAACAGAGGACTTAAGGCCATCCTCTGTCTACTTAGTGCGTTTGCCACAACATTACCCATACCAGGGGTATAAGCAATCTCAAAATTATAAGAAGCTAGGAACTCCATCAAACTTTGCTGCCTCAAATTAAGATCCTTCTATGAGAAAAAAATACTTGAGAGATATATGATCAGTGTACAACTCGAACCTATCTTCAAGAAAATAATGACGCCACATCTTAAGCGCGAATACTATGGCAGTTAGCTTTAAATCATGGGTAGGGTAGTTCTTCTCATAGACTCTTAATTGTCTACCCCCATAACACACTAACTTCCCTTATTGCATCAAAACCACATGAAGCCCCATACCACATGCATTGGTGTAAAATGTAAACACCTTATTCCCATTGGGCAAGGTCAAGACTATCAGAGCCCTCTTCAGTCGTTGGAAAGCAACATCACAATCTATATCCCACGAAAACGCCAAATTCTTCTTCTTCAGCCTGGTGAGTGGGGCTGATATTTTTGCGAAGTCCTTAATGAACTTCCTATAATAGCCACCTAACCCACGAAAGCTTCTCCCCTCCGCTACATTCTTTGGAATCAACCAGTCCTGAACTGCAACCACCTTTGCGGGATCTAGTGCTATCCCTTCTTTAGAAACCACATGCTCTAGGAATCTCACCACCTTTCTCCAAAAGTGGCAATTGGAGAATTTTGCCTTAAATTGATGCGCACGAGGAGTTTTCAAAGCTTCCCTCAAATATTGGGCATGCTCTTCCTCACTCTTTGAGAAGATCAAGATATCATCAACAAAGACCACGAAAAATTTATTTAAAAACTCCGGAAACACCCCACTCATCAAATTAACAAAATAGGTGGGTGCATTCATCAACCCAAAAGGCATTACGAGCCATTTAAAGAAACCATCTAGAGTCCTAAAAGTGGTCTAATTGAGAAAATACTGAGGCACCAACAGGCTGGTCGAACAATTCATATATCCTTGGAAGTGTGTGCCCGTTCTTCTTTTTAAGTTTGCTCAACTCTCTATAGCCTACACACAAACGAAGTGAACCATCCGCCTTAGTTGCAATACTACCGAAGCACCCCATTCAGATATGCTTCGCGTGATAAATCCTTTCTCAAGTAGCTCCCCTACTTGCTTACTCAGCTCCCTCCTTTCCCTTGGTGCCATATGGCGCACTGGCAAGGCAACTAGCTTTGCATTGTCCACCAAATATACACAAAAATTGATCTAGTGCCTCGGGGGTAAGCCCCGTACCTCATCAAAAACATCAGAATAATCTCGGACTACTGGGACAGATTGCAAGTCACCGATAGATGCATCAAGAGACTCTAGGAAACTAAGCATAATAGATCCTTGCGGGTCAGAACAAATCTTGAGGGTCCTCCCATGACAAGTCAGAAGCCTAACGACCCTCCTCCCAGAATCTAGAACGGCTTTGGGCAATATGCTTTTCGAAACAGATTTTTCCTTTTTGAAAAATGCTTTCTTTTAAAGCCTTTTTGAAAATATTTTTCAAAAACTTTTACTTAATCTGGTATCCTTCAGCTCTAATACAAAGTGTGACACCCCAAGTCCGTTAATGTCACTCATAAACGGAATGCATTAACTTTCGTAAAGCGTTATAGGTAAACAGAAATAGAAATATTACAAGACAGATATAAAAACTGATAGTGGAATTAAAAGCTTTATTTAACATAAAGTAATGTGGTTTGAAAACATCACATGTTTGAAATACATAAAAACCATTACATCATTGAAACTACTGTCTTGTACTTTAAAACATCAGAGTACATAATAGAAGCAAAATTACCCAAATAAAATATACCATAGTTGCAAGGATATGAGCTTGAGCCATACATCTAAGAAGCTCCAGCAAGATGAAAGCAAAATCACGGTCAAGCCTGAGTATTCTTATCCTGAGAACCTTGGGGGGGACGGAAGAAAGAAGAGGAAACAAAAAGGGTCATAAATAAAGTCTGGTGAGTACTGCTACTTTTAGTAAGGAAATAAGTAAAAGTAGCATGACGGGGATATAAAGTAGATAAGAGAGAGACAACAACATATAAGGTAGGTATGACAAGGTAAACATGATAGAGGCATACTTTTCTAAAGATTACTCTGATTCTCTACACTGATACCAGTATAACTTGTAATGAGATGATCCCAACAACTATCAGATGGTAGACTTAGGTATACGTCCAGATTTATCCTAACCACTACCCTAATCGATCGGCTCCCTACTCTACGCACATACTTTATGCCGGTCTCATCATAGGATGTATCACGCCCTATAGTGGCAACCCTTCGCTGATATGCACAACCATATATACAGTTGTCACGGTCGTCTTAGACCCCTCTACCCGGCCCATACATGCACATGTTCCCGGTCGGTTTGCGTCACCCACACCATCCTTCTCATTTGGATCTCTTACATTCAGCCCAGTAAGCGTGCCCCAACTTCGACCTAGTTCAGAGTACTCGTTTGATACCTATTAACGGTTACTGACTGAAATGGGTCCCACACAATTTGATACCAGCTCTCCCCCTTGTCTTGTATCCCCACTAGGATTTCCATTGGTTATGTATACCACTAGGTGTCTTTAATTACACAACCCTATCATTTCTACAAGTTATGCTTACCCTAAAAAGGTGTTTTTAATTACATAACTCTAATATTTCCATTGGTTATGTATACCACTAGGTGTCTTTAATTACATAATTTTATCAGGTTAAGTTTGTGGGCCTATATGTAAATATTACCCACCCCCTCAGATTTACTTAACCCACCCACTGTTCAACCAAATTTAATTAACCCCAACTTAAGTTTAAATTCATGCAATCCCTATGGATTCAACTAGGTTAAGTATTCTAGGTTTATTGCCATATGTTGATTTATGGTTATGGTATGCTAGACCTCCCACATTAAGCCTACCATTTGTGGATGTTGGACACGCCGAGCGGGTCCGGGTAGACTTATTCCAAAAATAGGGCTTAATCTCATGTCTTAGCATGTCTCGTATTTGTGCACCTAGACCTCTCTCATTAGATTCACCGCTTGTGGTCACTGGATATGCCGGGCAGGTCCGGGCAGACTTCCACCACAAGTGCAATCTAACCTCGTGTTTAGGCGCAATTACAGTTTCTAATTACTTTAATTATAGGCATTTCATTATTAGGCAATTTTCACCTATGTCATTACATGTTATAGGTTTCATGCTCCTTTTTCCCCATTTATGTTCATAGTGAATTATATGTCCAATTTCATATACGTATACATTATTCAAATCATACCAAATTTAACCTTTTTACCAACTATGCCCAAATTCCCAATTCACAAGATATGCCTAATTTCAATGTTTTTCCCTCGTTCCCAAACTAACGTAATCGCATAATTTAGCAGCATGCCTAGGCTCGAAAATAGCCTAGCTATATAAAATAAAAAGGGAAAGGGCGAAGGGAAGATGATAGAGATGTTTATTCTAACAAACTGACATAATCATATGATGGCATAATGACAGGATGAACATAAAAGAACAGATCAGTGAACTTGTGATAATAAAACAGGTTCTAACATAGTAGGGATGTCATAATAGGCATGATTAGATCTAAATAAGAATTTAGATGTCCAACTGGTGCCCAATCTAAATTGACCACAACATGATAACCATAAGATGATCCAAATAACAAATTAGATCCGTAATTAAAGGTAGATCTGACATGATAGGGTAGAGATCCAGGTCATAGTCAATTCAAAATGTCATAGATTCGCAAATTACAGTAGATTTGATATGATTCGGTTGCAGGCATATATCCAAATTACAATATCATGGATTCACAAATTACAATAGATCTGATATGATTAAGTCATAGGCATAGATCAAAATTTACAGCCATATCATATTTACTTTTATAAATTTAAATCTAAAGGCAACTGAAACTCACAATGTTTGGATCTAGAACAATAGAAGGAGAAGAAAATAGTTGATGAATCTCAGATCTACGCTTGAACCTCTAAATTTGATTGTAGAAGAAGAAAGAGTTTTTATTCAGTCCAAACACCAGCAACACGTAGGCCTCCATTGATTTTTAGTGAAGAAAACAAGAGAAATGAGCACGTATTTATAACTGCCAGCCTCCAAACCGACTTAGCCACGTCCGCCCTGGAGGCCGAACCACCCCTCAGGGGGTCGACCCTTGGACACTTGTGACACCCCACGTTTGTTGATGTCACTCACTAAGTGAATGAATTAAGTTTTGTAACACCCCACCTCCGTTAAGGTCACTCACAAAGGGAATGCCTTAACTTCGGTGGAGCGTTTTAGGTAAAGATGCAGATAAATTACAAGACAGACAAATAAAGCAGCGGAAAATAAAGTCATTTTATAAACAATGTGGTTCAGTCAAGCTTTTACAACAATTGTCTCAATCATACTTAAAAATAATACATAGAACTTCTGTCTTGATTCAAAAACTTCCAAGTATAAAAGAAGCATAAAAATAACAATGATATTCCCTAATAAAGCATGAACCAACCATAGCAGTGGAAGAGAGAGTCCAAAGCAATACATCGACTATCTTTGAGCTTGTAAAGAAAATTGAGCTATGTGGTAACATTTCCTCCCTGTGAACCGGGGGGAAGAAAAGAGGCGAAACAAACCAGGTCAGGCATAAGTCTGGTAAGTCCAGTGTCTTTCAGCATGTAAATAGGCAAAAGCATCATGACATGAATAAACTGAAAATAAGACAATACCGCGGGAACAAAGACAACAAGATAACGTACGATTAGCATAGATATGATAAGGCAAGATAAATTGAGTGCGCTTCTACTCTTTCTTTGCTTCGCTACTACCTTGTTACTCTGATTTTTATATCTCTGCACTGCCTAATTAGTGTCCCAACTAGTAATCTATGTAAAACGATAATATTACAAAGTGATCCCAATCCCCGCAATTATGGTAGCCTTCAAGTGTACATCTAGTATGAGGATCTTACCTCAATCAGCCTAACTTGCATGAAGATGTTAGATGTACCCTTACTACCCTATCGATCGACTCCTTACTCGCATTAAGTTTCCTTGTGTCTTGTCAATCGACCCTCTCTTGCGTGTAGATATCCTGTGCTGGTCCCACCATAAGGTGTATCAATCCTTATGATAGCAACCCGACACGATTCAAGATGCACAGTGTATAACTACTTGTACCCAATGCCTGCTTTTTCCCGCTCCGAAGTATGTGCACGCCCATAATCTGTCGGAACCTACACTAACGTACCCCCTACCGCTATTTTTGACCGCTTACAATCAGCCCAGTAATCGTGCCCCACCCTGCCTAATTCCAGGGTACCTTGATACATCTATGTGGGTTACTGCTGAAATAGGTCCCCGTTACTAGGGTTTCTTACTAGTCAAGTTTGTGGGCCTATATTTACTAATATTACCCACCAACCCGATATGTACTTAACCCTCCCACTGATTCAAACATGTTTACTTAATAGTTAAATTTGTGGGCCTATATTTACTAATATTACCAACCAACCCGATTTGTACTTAACCCTCCCACACATTATGTCATATTGGTTAAGTGTTGTCCATTCATGTTAACTTAACCCACCCATTCATCATGTCATTTTGGTTAAGTGTTGTCCATTCATGTTAACTTAACCCGCCCACTCATCATGTCATGTTGGTTAAGTGTTTCTTATTAACCCTTCTCACATGTCATGTTGGATTGGTTAAGTGTTTCCTATTAACTTAACCCCTTTCATTCATCATGTTATATTGGTTAAGTATTTCCCATTAACTTAACCCCATTCGTTCATCAAGTTAAATTGGTTAAGTGTTTCTTATTAACTTAACCCCATGCGTTCATCATGTTGTATTGGTTAAGTGTCATCAATCAATTCAAGTTAACTTAACCCACCCACTTGTCGGGTTACATTGGTTACGTGTTGCCTTCTTGTGTTAACTTAACCCTTCCGCGCATCCTGTTATATTGGTTAATTGTTGCTCTCTTGTTTAACTTAACCTTACCCATTATTCATGTCATATTGGATAAGTGTTTCTTATTAACTTAACCCTACTCATTCATCATGTCATTTTGGTTAAGCGTTTCTTATTAACTTAACCCTACTCACTCTTAGAATGTTTGTTTATTGGCATTAATTAATTCATTAATGCCCCAACCTCTCACATTAGAACTATTGTGTTGCGGTTGCTGGATGTGTCGGGCGGTTCCGGACAGACTTGTACTGCAAACTCATTCTAACCTCGGGTTTTGGGCTAAATGCGCTAACCTCTCACATTAGATCTGTGTTGTTGCAGTTACTGGATGTACCGGGCTGTTCTGGGCAGTTTTACACCGCAACTCAATCTAACCTCGGGTTAGGCATGTTTATCTTTTAGCATATTTACCATACATGTCCCAGTCTAGATTTTTTATGCTAATAATTCCAAATTCATAAAACTAGTCATGTTCCAATTCTCAAGTTATACCCCAACAAAGTTGATTGCAAGTTATGCCCCACAAATTCAAATTCAAGTTACTACTCAAAATAGGTTGCACCCAATTTTCCCAAATTTGCAGTAATTGTCATGCCTCAAAAATCACAATATAACACTTTCCCTAAGGTTTAGTCATATTGCACCGTACAAACAAAAAACCCTAATCATGATTCATAGTATAAACTATGCCAAATTATAGCCTTTAATTACAGTGCATGCCAATTACCCAAAATCCCAATTTAGGCGTGTTCACTTTTAAGAGTTATCCCTATATCTTACTATAGGTTTTCATGCCTAAGCCATATGTCACAATAATCTCCTTCTTCCAAGTCATAAACCATCATATATAATATGCCCCAATTTTAGGTCTTACCATAACATGTACTATGCGTTACATGCTTACAGTTCAATTTATGCCCAAACCCCAAGTCATATGTCAAATATACTTTATGCCTCAAATCTCAAATCATTTGTTCGATACACTTTATGTTTTAAATACAACATATGTTATGTCCTCAAATCAGTTACAAATCAATTATGCCCAATTATACATAATTTAATACTTTCCCAATTTCAGCGCTGGTCATGTCCAAATCATATATTATACCCAATTTTAGCGCTGGTCATGTCCAAATCATATATTATGCCCCAATTTTAGCGTTGTTCATGTCCAAAACATATATTATACCCCAATTTTAGCGCTTGTCATGTCTGAATCATATATTATGCCCAATTTTTCCCAATGTACATTCATCTCTTATGAGATTTGGCTTAGGCTTGCAGTAGCCTGACTATAAAACAAAAAGGGAGGAAGGAAAGAAGAGACAAAGAATGGACATAATATTATCAATGAGATAGATCCAATGGATATAGAAAGACAGATATAAATAGGCATAATCTCATATTTAGATTTATTACAATGTCAGAATCACAATTAACTTTTATTTCTGAAAGTAACATGAACTTACAAATTACAGAACAGTCTTGAATTCTAGGATCTGATTTCTGAATTTGATTAGCTATTCCTTTGATGTAGACTTTGATTGTTAACTTGAAAACTCTAATTTGATTGATTAAGGTGGAGGCTAGGTCACTTCAGGTTTTAGCAGCATATAAATGCTTATGAATTAGTGTGGAGAAAACAATAGGTTTAGGGGTATTTTTACAGGTGAATATGGAGATTTAGAGCCTTCAGATTAGTCTAGAAGTCATCAGAATCGTCCAGAGCAGAATACCATCACACAGCGAATCAGAAAGTGACACGTGGCGAAACACGTCATCGACCAGATCTGGGCCAACAGGGGCCGACTCCCCGATAGGGGGATCGACACCTATGTCGACACCCTTATAGGGGTGTCGACACCTATGTCGACTCCCCCTTGGGGGGGGGGTTGACACCTTGAGTGGGAATTTTCCCACTCAACCAATTCTGCTTGAATTTTGAACTTGGTTTGAGATGTTTAATTATTATTTATATTTTCTGTTTAAACATGAAATCTTCTGAACTCCATAACTTCTTCATACAGAGTCTGATTCATGCAAACTCAGACTCTATCTCAAGCAGAATTCCGAGACGAACGCAATGGTGTAACCCGTTTTCCTTAATTCTCACTTTTAGAATTAAGTATTCTTTAATTCGTTAATTTAATATCCACAGGAAATACGGGGTGTACAAGTTTCGTGAAGCGTTATAGGTACACATACACAGAATCTTACAAGATAAATATAAATAAGATAGCAGCGGAAATTCAAATTTTTATTTCAAATATAAATCATAACATCGTGGTCCAAAATACCATAAGTCACGAAAACCATTACAATAATATAACTTCTGTCTTGTACCATCAGGGTGCATAAATATAAAAGCAAAATTCCTAAAACAAAAAAGAGCTAAGCCATAATAGAGATAAGAACTTGAGCTATACTTCAAAAGAAGCTCCAACAAGATGATAACCAAGCCTTGGCTAAGCCTGAGAATTCCCTCCCTGCGAACTTGTGGGGAGGGGGGACGGAAGAATAAAGAGGAAACAAAAAGGGTCAAACATAAAGTTTGGCGAGTCCTGTTACTTTTAGTAAGTAAACAAGCAAAAGTAGCATGACAGGTATATAAGATGGATAAGAAGGATAACATCGTAAAAGGTGAGCTTAACAAGTAACATGATGGAGAAAATACGCTTCACTAATGATTACTCTGCACTATTACTAGTATAACCAGAATGAGAAGATCCCCTCCACTCTAAAATGGTAGACTTAGGAATGTCCAGATGTACGTTAACTACTACCATAATCGATCGGCTCCATAACTCACGTAGATACCTTATGTTGGCCCCACAGTAGGAGGTATCACTTCCTAAAGTGGCAACCCCTCGTCTTAATAATGTGCACAACCATATCTACAGGTGTTACGGTCGTTTCATCCCCTTCTGCCCGGCTCAAGCACACATGGCCCAGTCGGTTTGCGCCGCCTACACCGTCTTCCACATTTGGATCTTTTATAATCAGCCCAGTAAGCGTTACCCTTCTCCAACCTAGTTCGGAGTATATGTTTGATACCAACTCTGGGTTATTGGCTGAAATGGGTCCCACACAATATGATACAAGCTCTCCCCTTTGTCTTGTATCCCCCACTAGGTTTTCATTGTCTATGTACACCACTAGGTGTCTTTATTTACATAAGCCTATTATTTCTACAAGTTATGCCTAACCAAAAAGCTGTCTTTAATTACGTAACTTTATTATTTTCACGGGTTATGTATACCACTAGGCGTCTTTAATTATATAACCTTATCGGGCTATGTTTGTGGGCCTATTTGTAAATATTACCCACACCCTCAGATTTACTTAACCCACCCATTGTTCAACCAAACTTTACTTAACCCCAGAATTAGTTTATATTCATGCAATCCCTATGGATTTAATTAGGTTAAGCATTCCAATTCGTTACCATGTCCATTTATGGTTTATAATGGGCTAGACCTCCCACATCAGGCATACAACTTGTGGACGTTGGATATGCCGGTCGGGTTCGTGCAGACTTCTTCCACAAGTTGGGCCTAACCTCGTGTCATAGCCCATCTCGTATTTGTGCACTTAGACCCCTCACATTAGATTCAACATTAGTGGTTGCTGAATGTGCCGGTCGGTTCCGAGTAGATTTATACCACTAATGAAACATAACCTCGTGTCATAAGTGCAGTTACAGTTTCTGGTTACTGCAATCCTAGGCATCTTAATTATTAACCAACTAATTAAGCCCATATCTTTATAGTTGTCCATGCCCGTTTACCCAGTTATGTTCTAGTGAATAATATGTCCAAATCCATATGCCAATTCTAATATTTTGCCCCGTTCCCTAACTAACGTATTCACATAAATTTGGCATGATGCATAGACTAAAAAGTAGCCCAGCCATAAACAATAAAAGGGGAAGGTGATTGGAATATGACAAAAATGATTGTCCTAACATAACTGGCATAAGCATATACTAACATGGTGAAAATGTGAACATATAAGCATAGATCTAATGAACTTGTGGTAGTTAACTAGTTTTAACATAGTAAAGATGTTAAGATAAGCATGACAAGATCTAAATATTAATTTGGATGTCTAACAGGTTTAGATCTAATATGATAAGCACAAGGAGATCTAAATAATAAGCTAGATCTGATTAATAATTTAGACATCGACATAATTTGGATCCAATAGTTAAGAGTAGATCAGATACAAATAAGGTTTAAGACCCGCACCATAGAGTGTCAGTGAAGTTACAATAGATTCGACTAGATAGAGATTTAGATCCAAGTAATAACCAATTCGAAATGTCATATGTTTACAATTTATAATCGATCCAGTATAATTTAGTCACAGGAACAAATCCAAACTATAGTCATATCAGGTTTACTTTTAAATATTAAAATCTAAAAGCAACTAAGAACTCACATTGTTCGAACTAGAAAAATAGAACTAGAAGAAGAATAGATCTTGAATATCTAACTGATTAGCTTTACTTGATTGTTGTAGAAGATAAAAAATTCAGTTCAGACACCGACAACGTTTGGCCTCCATTGATTTCCAGTGAAGAAAAAAAGAGAAATGGACCTATATATATAGCTGCCAGCCTCCAGAAACCGTCTTTCACCTCAGCTTTAGGGGGGTCGACCCGCCTTTTAAGGGGTTGACACCCGTACTATAGGGTCGATCCCCCTGCTAAGGGGTCGACATCCCTGGGGCGGAAATTTTCCCCTTCGCCCAATTTTCGTGATTTCGAATTTTTGAACTGAAATTTAAATTCCTGGGCCCTACACACACACACACACACACACACATATATATATATAATTCTTCAGCGTGTATATAAACTTCTTATCCTCAAAACTTCTTCATACAATATCCGTTTTATGCAAACCAAATGTCTATTTTGACCAGAATTTCGAGACGGACGCAGTGGAGCAGTCCGTTTCCCTTAATTCTGAATATTAAATTAATTATTATTTAATTTATCCCCTTTTAGTGTCGTTAAAATTATGGGATGTATATCCTACCATCCATCACCCATCTACTCATCCATCAATCATAGGCATACGTTGTCCTTAAAGACTTCTAATGCTTATATGAACATATGCAAAGGTGTGTGTATACGTCCCAATACTAATGCGAAGATTAAGTGCATTACTGATTCAATCAACCTCCTCAATGCAATGTATGTTAGTGCCATGAATCCAATATGTATGCAAATAATCCTATTATAACATGTGAGTTCTATATGTGTGCACACTCCTTCGTCCAAATGCAACACCCATTTGATAATACATCCATTTTCATCCATTAAAAGAGAAGAAAAATGCACACACATCCATATGCAGTATGAGAGTGATTGAGCCAATCTAGTGCCTAATGTGTTTGTATATGCATCCATAGGCAACCACTTGCATCCATCAAACATAACATGTCCCAAACACATGTTTACATCCATAAGATTCCTATCTAAAAGTCGAAAATACTATTGATGTGACTTACTCAAAAGACAGAAGCAAGCATAGATAAAACTTTGGAAAAAGGAGTTAAGAACATACCCTCGAAAAGAAAAGGGTACGAAGCACAAATCTTGTTTCGGTTTCCCAAGTCGCATCCTCTAAGTTATTTCCATGTTGAAGCTTTATCAACTTGATTTCTTTATTGCGTAGCTTCTTAACTTATGATCCACGAATGCAGGTAGGAACTCGTCTAACTGTTGCCTCCCGTTCCGCTTCTACTTCCTCTAATATACTTGGCTCAACAACTTCCGTGGTGTCATGCAAGCACTTCCACGGATGAGAAATGTGGAAAACATCATAAACGCCAGATAGATTTTCTGGGAACTTTAATCATTAGGCCATTTGGCCAATCCTTTCGATTATGGAAAATGGTCCTGCAAATCTGGGTGTCAAGTTCCCTATAGATCTGAACTGGACCACATTCCTCAGAGGTGATACTTTAATGAAAACTAAGTCTCCCACTTCAAAATCGATGTCAGTCCTTCTCTTGTCTACGTAAGATTTCTGCCTATCTTGAGCTGTCTTCATCTGCCGTTGAATAAGGCCAATCTTTTCCGACATTTCTCTAACCAAATCATGTCCAAGTAATAATCTTTCTATAGATTCCCACCAACAAGTTGGTGATCTACAGGGTCGTCCGTATAATGCTTCGAAGAGTACCATGCCGATGTTGGCTTGATAGCTGTTGTTATAGGCGAACTCTACTAAAGGGAGGTGCTCTTCCCAAGTCCCTCTGAAGTCTAGGATACACAGTCTTAAAAGATCCTCTAGAATTCTTTTCACCCTCTCCGTCTGTCCATCAGTCTGAGGATGATAAGCGGTGCTCAAACACAACTGTGTACCTAATGCTTCTTGCAAGCTTCTCCAAAATTCACTGGTAAAGATGAGGTCACAATCGCTTACGATGCTGGAAGGTACTCCATGAAGACGGACTATCTCACGAACATAAATTGCTGCCAACCATGATGTCGTCCTCTTACTCTTAACTGGAATGAAGTGAACGCTCTTAGTCAATCTATCCACCTCAACCCGAATACTGATGTTTCCTTTCTTTGATCTGGGCAAACCATCTAGGAAGTCCATGGAGACGCTCTCCCATTTCCACTATGGAACCTCCAAAGGATGAAGTAAACCACCGGACATCTTTTGCTCAGCTTTAACTTGCTGGCAAGCTAAACATTGAGAAACAAACTCTGCCGCATCTTTCTTCATCCCATCACAAAAGAAAACCCTCTTCATGTCTTTGTACATCTTATCACCGCTTGGGTGAATAGTCATCTTAGAATGGTGGGCTTTTTCTAGGACTGCCTTTACCAAACTTCTAGTTTGAGGAACACAAAGCCTTCCATCTCGTCGCAACCACCCATTTTCATCTATGAAATATCTACCGAGGTGACTAGAAGTCTCCCCTTTTCTGAGCTTACCCATAATTTCTAAAATCTGTGGGTCACCTTGTTACGAAGCTCCTATCTGATCAATAAGAGTTGGTCGTATTTCTAGCAACACAAACAAATCAGGCAAAATCTCGATGGAGGGTCTAAAGTCAAAGGTTGATATGAACCACAAGCTTACTCTTAACAAACAAACGACTTAAGGCCATCCTCTGCCTACTTAGTGCGCCGGCCACCACGTTACCATTGCCAGTGATATAAGCAATTTCAAAATCATAAGAAGCCAATAATTCCATCCACCTTTGTTGCCTTAAATTTAGATCCTTCTGCGAGGACAGATACTTGAGAGATTTATGATCTGTGTATAACTCGAACTTCTCTCCAAGTAAATAATGACGCCATGTCTTTAGCACAAATACTATGGAAGCTAGCTCTAAATCATGGATGGGGTAGTTCTTCTCATGAACACTCAACTGTCTACGCCCATAACACACTACCTTTCCTTCTTGCATCAGAACCGCACCAAGCCCTGTACCACACGCATCAGTGTAAACCATAAACACTTTGTTCCTATCGGGAAAAGTCAAGACTGGGGCTGTTGTCCGAGCCCTCTTCAAACATCGGAAAGCAACATCATAATCTATATCCCATGAAAATGCCAAGTTCTTCTTTTTCCGCCTGGTGAGAGGGGCTGATATCTTTGCGAAGTCCTTAATGAACCTCCTATAATAACCTGCCATTCCCAGAAAGCTTCTCATCTCTGTCGCATTTTTCAGAATTTGCAAATCTTGTACTACAACTACCTTCGCGGTATCCATAGATATCCCTTCTTTAGAGACTACATGCCCTAAGAATCTCACCTCTTTTCTCTAAAAGTGGCATTTGGAGAACTTTGTCTTAAGATGATGCTTACGGAGAGTTTTCAAAATTTCTTTCAAATGTTGGGCATGCTCTTCTTCGCTTTTGGAGAAGATCAAAATATCTTCCACAAAGACCAAGACAAATTATTTATAAACTCCTGAAACACCCTACTCATCAAATCGAAAAAAATAAGCGGGTGCATTTGTCATCCCAAAAGGCATAACTAGCCATTCAAAGAAACCATCCAGAGTCCTAAAAGCAGTCTTGTCTATACTGTCCTCGGACACCCACAACTGGTGAAAACCCGTGGCCAAGTCTAACTGAGAGAATACCGAGGCTCCAACAAGCTTCGTCTATCCTTGGAAGTGGGTGCCTATTCTTCTTTGTGAATTTTTTCAACTCTCAATAGTCCACACACAAACGAAGTGAACCATCTGCCTTAGTTGCACCCCATTCAGATATGCTTCGCCTAATAAATCCTTTTTCAAGTAGCTCCCCTACTTGCTTTCTCAGCTTCCTTCTTTCCCTTGGAGCCATGTGGCGCACCGGTAATGCAACTGGCTTTGCATTGTCCACCAAACATATACGAAGATCAATCTCGCGCCTTGGGGGTAAGTGCCAAACCTCCTCGAAACATTAAGATACTCACCGACTACTGATGTAGATCGTAGATATCGATAGATGCATCAAGTGACTCTAGGAAACTAAGCATAACAGACCCTTGTGGGTCACAAGAAATCTCGAGGGTCCTCCCCATGGCAAGTCAAAATTCTAACGACCCTCCTCTCACAATCGAGAATGGCACTTTACATGGCTAGCCAAGCCATCCCTAGAATCGCACCATAGCCTATAAAACCGAGCACATACGCATTGCACTCAAATTTGATGCTTAAGACAGATATTCTCAAACCCCGAAAAATCATGGAAAAATGAGCCAAACCACCAATGGGGTTTGAGACAACAATGGGATCCACTACCATACAAGTATTTAGGTGCAGAGACTCAAACACGGAACTAGATACAAATGAATGCGAAGCACCAAAATCAAAAAGAGTTCTAATTGGATGATTAGAAAAAGAAAATAAACCTTTTACGGAATCTTTCCTACTTCTATCCAGAGCACTGGTCATGAGAGTATGCATCTGCCCTCCAGAAGTTCCTGCCCTTTGACCTTGTCCCTAATTCTTCGGGCACTCCTTAGCCCAATGTCCGATCTCTCTTTAACTGAAGCAAGTTTTCTTCCCTTCTTTTGTGATCCTTTACCAAATGACCCTCGCATTTGCAATTATGGCACTTCCTCTTATCCTTAGCCTTGTCATTCTTTCTCCCTTCTTTTGTTGTTGTTGTTGCTCTCTCTTAGGCCACACCTTCTTGTTTTGTGTTTCCTCAACCTTAGCCCTTTTCTTTTCTTCTTAATCTGAACTTTATATATGTTCCCTTCCTGGGCCGTCGTTTTTTCTCCTCCTTAGGCTATGCTCCTTATCCCTAACTCCCTTATTCTCCTTTTTACCATTCTTGTGTAACAAGCTAAAAATTCTCTCTAGAGCTGCCTCCAACGCAAGGGAATCCTTACAAAGCTCGAGAAAATCAGCCGCAGGTGAAACTACTGTGGCTACAGATGGAGGTTAGGCACTTCACTGTCCTTCGACATGTACCATAGTTTTAACATGCCTACATAACCATGCCGCAATTGGGGCACCATTCGGGAAGATTCGGTTCCCCAAACAAAAAGGAAAAAAGGAATCAAGCGGAGAATCGCGAGATATTTTATATGGATTTGGGGAATATGTTTTTCAAAACAGACTTTTATTTCGAAAATGCTTTCTTTTAAAACCTTTTTGAAAATAATTTTCAAATTTTTTAATCTAATCTGGTAACCTTCAGCTCTGATACCAAGGGTGACACCCCTCGTCCGTTAATATCACTCACTAAGGGAATGCAGTAAGTTTCGTGAAGCATTATAAGTAAATAGATACAGAATATTAAAAGACAGATGTAAATAAGATAGCAGCGGAAATTCAAATTTTTATTTCAAACATAAATCATAACATTGTGGTTCAAAATACCATAAGTCAAAAAAACCATTACAATAATATAACTTCTGTCTTGTACCATCAGAGTACATAAATATAAAAAGCATAATTTCCCAAAAAAAAAAAGAGCTAAGCCATAGTAGAGATAAGAACTTGAGCTATACTTCAAAAGTAGCTCCAACAAGATGATAAACAAGTCTTGACTAAGCCTGAGAATTCCCTCCCTGCGAACCTGGGGGGAACGGAAGAAAGAAAAGGAAACAAAAAGGGTCAGACATAAAGTCTGGAGAGTCCAGTTACTTTTAGTAAGTAAATAAGCAAAAATAGCATGATAGACATAAGATGGATACGAAGGATAACATCGTAAAAGGTGACCTTGACAAGGTAACATGCTGGAGTATATACGCTTTACTAATGATTACTCTGCACTATTACTAGTATAACCAGAATGAGATTATCCCTTCCACTATAAAATGGTAGACTTAGGCATACGTCCAGATGTACCCTAATTATTACCATAATCGATCAGCTCCCTAACCCACGTAGACACCTTGTGTTGGCCCCGCAGTAGGAGGTATCACTTCCTAAAGTGGCAACCCCTCGTCTTTATAATGTGCACAACCATATCTACAGGTGTCACGGCCGTCTTATCCCCTTCTGCCCGGCTCATGCACGCACATGGCCCAGTCGGTTTGCGCCGCCCACACCGTACACCACACTTGGATCTCTTATTGTCAACCTAGTAAGTGCACCCCTTCTCCGACCTAGTTCGGAGTATATGTTTGATACCAACTTCAGGTTACTGGCTGAAACGGGTACCACACAATATGATACAAGCTCTCCGCTTTGTATTGTATCCCCCACTAGGTTTTCATTGCCTATGTATACCACTAGTTGTCTATAATCACATAAGCCTATTATTTCCACAAGTTATGCTTACCCTAAAAGGTGTCTTTTATTACGTAACTTTATTATTTTCACCGGTTATGTATACCACTAGGTGTCTTTAATTACATAACCTTATCGGGCTAAGTTTGTGGGCCAATATGTAAATATTACCCACCCCCTCATATTTACTTAACCCACCCACTGTTCAACCAAATTTTACTTATCCCCAATTTTAGTTTATATTCATACGATCCCTATGGATTTAATTAGGTTAAGTATTCTGATTCATTACCATGTCCATTTATAGTTTATAATGGGCTAGACCTCCCACATTAGGCCAACAAATTGTGGATACTGTATACGTTGGTTGGGTCCAGGCAAACTTCTTCCACAAGTTGGGCCTAACCTCGTGTCATAGCCCGTCTCGTATTTATGCACTTAGACCCTCACATTAGGTTCAACATTAATGGTTGCTGGATGTGTCGGTCGGGTCCGGGCAGACTTCTACAACTAATGCAACCTAACCTCGTGTCATAAGTGCAGTTACAGTTTCTAATTACTGTAATCATAGGCATCTTAATTATTAACCAACTAATTAAGCCTATGTCTTTATAGTTGTTCATACCCATTTACCC
This sequence comes from Allium sativum, assembly GCA_030737875.1. Classification (NCBI taxonomy): domain Eukaryota; kingdom Viridiplantae; phylum Streptophyta; class Magnoliopsida; order Asparagales; family Amaryllidaceae; genus Allium; species Allium sativum. The sequence continues at coordinate 979,643,062 of CM060913.1, read as the reverse complement.
AATTATTTTCATGGTGAATAATATGTCCAAATTCATATGCCAATTCTAATATTTTCCCCCGTTCCCTAACTAGCGTATTCACATAAATTTGGCGTCATGCCTAGGCTAAAAAGTAGCCTAGCCATAAACAATAAAGGGGGAAGGTGGTGGAAATATGACAAAAATGATTGTCCTAACATAACTGGCATAAACATATACTAACATGGTGACAAGGTGAACGTATAAGCATAGATCCAATGAACTTATGGCAGCTATCTAGTTTTAACATAGCAAAGATGTTAAGATAAGCATGACAAAATCTAAATATTAATTTGGATGTCTAACAAGTTCAGATCTAATATGATAAGCACAAAGAGATCTAAATAACAAGCTAGATCTGATTAATAATTTAGGTGTTTACATCATTCGGATCCAATAGTTAAGAGTAGATCTGATGCAAATAAGCTTTAAGACCCACATCATAGAGTGTCACTGAAGTTACAATAAATCCGACTAGATAGAGATTTAAATCCAAGTAATAACCAATTCGGAATGTCATATGCTTACAATTTACAATGGATCCAGTATAATTTAGTCACAGGAACAAATCCAAACTATAGTCATATCATTGTTACTTTTAAATATTTAAATCTAAAAGCAACTAAGAACTTACAGTGTTTGGATTAGAAAAATAGTACTAGAAGAAGAATAGGTATTGAATCTCTTACTGATTAGCTTTACTTGATTGTTGTTGACGATAAAGAATTCAGTTTAGTTCAGACACCGGCAGTGTTTGGCCACCATTGATTTCTAATGAAGAAAACAAGAGATGGACCTCTATATATAGTTGCCAGCCTCCAGAAACTGTCTGCCACCTCAGCCCTGGGGGGGTTGACCCCTAATTTATGTGGTCAACCCCGGGGTCGATCCCCCTTAAGGGGTCGACACCCCTACTATGGGGTTGACCCCCCTACTAAGGGGGTCGACACCTCTGGGGTGGGAATTTTCCCGCTTCCCCCAATTTTCGTGATTACAAATTTTTGAACTGAAATTTGAATTCCTGGGCCCTATATATATATAATTCTTCTACATGTATACAAACTTCAAATCCTCATGACTTCTTAATAAGGTGTCTGTTTTTATGCAAACCAAATATCTATTTTGACCAGAATTTCGAGACGGATGCAATAATGCAGTTCGTTTCGCTTAATTCTGAATATTAAATTAATTATTATTTAATTTATCCCCTTTTAGTGTTGTTAAAATTACGAGGTGTTACAACACCCCTCTTGGAGGGTCGACCTAGAGGTCGACACCTCCCTTAAGGGGTTGACTCCCCTAGGCGGGAATTTTCCCGCTCACGCCAATTTTTGGAATTTTGAACTTTTTTGAACTTTCTGGACCTGATTTTGAATCCTTGGACCTATATATTATACATAATTCTCTTGCGTGTATGCAAACTTCAAACCCTTATAACTTCTTCATACAGTATCCGTTTTATGCAAACCAAATGCCTATCTTGACTAAAATTTCGAGACAGACACAAAGGCCTAGTCCGTTTCCCCTAATTTCAAATATTAAATTAATTATTATTTAATTTATCCTCTTTTAGTGTTGTTAAAATATGGGGTGTTACATGATGAATGGAAATTTGAGAACAGATTTTTCTTTTCAAATAAGACAATAAACATAAAGAAAACATATGCAAAGATTTTTTCTCCAATATGATAATGAAGAAACAAACACAAGTGAAACAAATGCAATGCAATTTTTTTTCTTTAAATGTAAAATTCAATGCAACACAAATAAAATAAACGCAAGATCTAATGACAAGTGCAAAAGATCAAAATACTATTGAAGAAAACATTGAACATGAATACAAAATGCGACAAGCACAACTCTTTCTTTTTTTGAAAAATCAACACAAAATAACACAAAAGAAAGTAAAATTAATCCAAAGAGTGAAATAAAAAATAGTTTCTCCGGCAACAACACCATAAACTCGTTCGTCGTTATGGAAATTTCGATCGAAATAGAAATTCGTAGCACAAATATCAAAATAATAACCGTAAGCAAACGACATACACTTTTAGTACGTGGCGAATACGGATCAATCCACAGGAAAAGAATTAATTTTAATTTTACTCAACTAAAATAAATCAAAGTTGAAAGAGTGTTAATTAACTACAAAAGTGAATGAAAACTATTAGATTAAAATGAAAATTTAAAAGAAAATCCATCTTTAGATCACATAAATCAATGTATATAAAATTATGATCTTTCTTTTGGTCATTAGTGAATTTAATTGATACGTTTATCATGAGTATGATTTATTTGTACTATTATTTGTACTATTAATTAGCTTAAAATTAATCGTCAAATTTTAACATACCCATTAAACCACTTATCAACTCTCATGTAAATTGACAATGGCATGACAATAAAATCTATTCCATGCACGATTTACTAACCACACTAATTGCATAAAGTAAAGAACAAGAATTAAAAGAACTTAAAGATAAATTGCACAAAAAGAAAATTATCATAAGAGGAAAAAATGACTAAGTAGCCGTTAAAAAAAAAGAGATCTTTAATCCGGATTTTTCTTTACATGAATATATGGGTATTTAAACATAAACAAAACTCTAATCTTCTTTTTTGGGAACTACCCAAAATACCCTCTTCACAAAGCTTCCATTTTGTCCTTAGCCACTAATTATTCATTAAAAGTGTATGAAGCTTTTTTGTCTCCTTTAACCAGTTCATTAGCTTCTAATCGTAACTTTAAGAAAATCGGGTTAGGTGGGTATGTGGGATCCCCCATTATCCATGAGTTGAATTATTTTTATCTTCTCTTTGTATATCTTCGTGTGCGTATGCATATCCATGGAACTTCTTCATATTTGTCCATCCAATTTCTTACAAAAAAACATAAAAATATCCAAGTAAGTTTTCTCAAATTAATATATGCATAATGACCATTTTGCTCCTAAATGAAGGTGAATATGTGATGATCTAGATAAAAATTAAAATCATATTTTATACATGTTAAAATACCCTATATGCTGATACCTATAAAGATGAAGAAGTATCGAGATGAAGTTGACACTAGAATGATGATTTAGGAAGCCTTCAATCGATACTAGAGCATCAGGAAAGACCAACGCCGGAAGCAACGAAGACAGAAGAAGAAATCTGATACCAAAAACATATATTTGGGAGTATGCTACCGGCACCAATAGAATAGAAAATAATCATGGTTTCGATACCATGAAGTAACAACAGAACCACAGTATCGGTACCAATCCATGATAAAGATGTATCTTGGTAACGATATCGACGATAAGGACAAAGACATGGAGCCAATGGCGGAAGATATTGCCTTAAGCACAAGATTCGACACCAAGAACCAGAAGTAAAGGCAATCAGTTTGATACCGAACATATTAGCTTATAATCTGAGATCAAAGCCAAAAGTATGAAGGCAAAAGCGCAAGATAAATACAGAGTAAAAAGGGGCTATCAACACCAACATGCTCGGTGTCGATACAACAACATAAAGATGATACTAAACCCACAAGGGGAAAGAGCATACACCCATATAGAGAAAACAACAAAGGATTGAGAATCGGCATAGGAACCAGAGGCTATTGATAGATACCAATACTCAGAAGGCAAGGCAGAGAAGGATTATCCTTGCTAACATGCTTAGCATCAATATTGACACCGAAATAAATTCAATACCAAAGGGAAAGCAAGACCAACATAGAAAAAAGTAAAGTGCTGTCGATACCAACTGGCTTGGTATCGATATCGATACCAGAGGTGGCATCTGATCTTCAAAGAGAGAAGTAGGAAATCAGAGACAATAATAACGTGATGAAGAAGAAAGCTATCCATAATAATATACTTGGTATAAATACTTATATGCAGAAACCGACAACGAAGACCACAAATGCGGATCGACACAAGAAGCATGAACTGGAAGCGGGCTTTCTACAGGATCGCAACCAAATGAGGCCTAATTTTCTATAAATAAGACCACAGGGGTCTCTTGGGGGACTTTTCTTATTCTCACACCTTGTAACCATGTCATAGAGTACAAACCCTAATTTGTAAATCAATTTAGGGATTTAGCTTGTAATCTTCAATGTACTCAATCAAGTGATCAATAAAGAGAAAATTAGCACAAGTCACATACTTCGCTTATTTTCTTATTGGATGTTCATGACAAAGCCTTCTACCTTGACATAAATTACCAAAATAACCCTTGCTTTATTGTTTCGTTTTCTACTCGTGATGAGTCTATCGGAACCCTTATCCCAAGGAAATTGTTGGTCTTTGAGTCTTGTAAGCGTGATACTCACCTATTGAAGGAAGAGTAACTAATCTTCTGGCTTAAGACCTTGATATTTAGGAAATGGTGGACTAACTCAAGCTTGTAGGAACTAAATAATCCCTAGGTTCCCGTAAGTCCACAACCAAATCTCCTTAATCCAGTGTTGACGAAAAATAACGTTAATAGATATGAACCAATTTGACCATAACTCCCTCATACAAACCCCAAATGACTCTGAGTTTTTCATACAAAAATGAAGACCTTCCAAATCGTCTGCTACAAATTCGATGTGATTCTGAGCAATTTGATTCACGAATTATTCAATAAATCATAGTTCTAGGTCTCCATTTGTAGGCATTTTCAAACATTGAAACAACAATCCAAGCATGAAAATCATCCAAGATAACAAACAACATCAACCAATCATTCCAACTGAATTCTACAATCTAGATCTAAAATAAAAGTCATACCTTTGGATAGATATGCAAGTAGTTTCATAGGTAATTATAGCAATCTAATCCTTGACCTTTCTATTTCTCAGTTTTGATCTAAAAGTTGTAATATTCCGAGCATGATTAACTTTTTAGAATTATTTTAAGATTATAAATTCAGAATCCTGTGAATAAGATTAAATCACTCACTGTACCTATGAATCTCAAATCTGGAAAGAACTACAGAATCTGAATTGTTCTTCAATCCTAGCAAGCATATATATCTTTCTCTAGTCTAGATCAATTAACTTTCATATTTTAATTGAAGTTTTTCTGGAAATTTTGGGTTTTGGATGAAGGAAATTTTACTATAATTTAGGTAGAAGCTTTGGGGAAGAAGGAAAAGGAATTGAAATGACATAAATGAGTTATGGTAACCCATTCTAGCCCTTATTTCCTCTAAAATGGAAACCCACATTTGGCTTACCTGGAAATAGGGCCAGATGGCTAGAAATAGGCTTTATATCTGTTAAAAATCCTTTAAATGGCTATATACCCCAAATAGTTTATCCGTTTTTGACATATTACCACTATATGGGAAGGGAAAACGTCATCTCGATCTAATGGAAGTGGTTATGAATCAAGTTTCCACTCTAGAAAAATGTAATGGATGAAATAATATTTCATCTGAGGTAAAAGATTATAGAAAAATCCAAAAAATGAAATATTACTTTAATAGCCATCTCTCAAGATTATGGAATGATATAACCTTGAATGAAAATATTATTTTATGTTTATGCAATAAAAGTTCTCAAAATTACGGGTCACTACATTCTCGCCCTTTTCATAATTTTATCCATGAAATTCCATAAACGAGTCAATAGGGTCATCCTGCTTTTCTAACAACCATATGTTACCATCAAAAACCAACCATGCATCCATAGCAACCAAAAAGAAAAGAATAAAATTATCTTATCCTAGCATGCGGGATAGTATACGAACGCGCATTAATGGTATCTCTTACGAAAGTAAAAACTATAAGAAAAAAATCTTAATAAGTAAAGAGCTTTGTATATAATTTTCTCCTGCTCTCCTCAGTCTCCCAAGTGAAATCTCTCTCACTCTCGTTCTATTGAACCATCAGTACTTCATGACCATCCAACTCAGTTGCTTCGTATCATGTCCGAAAATACGAATTAGCCAAGAGGCCTATAATCTTTTGGCTCATATTCAGTGTCATCCAATTGATCCGGCGCAATGGTTGTATTAGGATCATGAATAAATTTTTGCAATTGAGAAATATAGAATACATTGTGAACTCCCGTCATCTTCTAAGGTAGGTCTATTATGTTAGCATAATTCCCAATCCTATTCAAGACCAGAAAAGTACCTATGAATCTTGGTGCAAGCTTTTCTCTTATACTAGACCGAACAACATTCCTCAATGGAGAAATCTAGACAAACACCGTATTGCTGACAGGAAATTCCAAATTTCTATGCCTTCTATCAGCATAACACTTTTGTTTGTCTTAAGCGGCCTCCATCCACTATCGAATCAGCTTGATTTTCTCAGAAGTCTCCTTCACCATCTTGGATGAAGTATCAGTTTCTCACCTGCTTCCCATCAACATGAGGGAGTGTTGCACAGTCTCCCACATAATTCCTAAAATGGTACCATATTGTAACCAGATTTGTAACTATTTTTGTATGTGAATTCCACAAGATGCAAATGGTCACCACATGAGCCTTCGATGTTTATTATGCAAGCACAGATAAGATCGTATAAGGTACATGGTTTGATTTTCGGTCTAAGGGTGATAAGCCGTATTAACGTGCTGCTCAATCCCTAACACCTCTTGTTAGCTTCTCCAAAACCCACTAGTAAATAACGGGTCTCTGTCACTTACATTGCTCTTCGATATACCTTAGAACCATATTGTCCATTTCACATGCAAATCGGCCAGCTTGGCTTCCGTTCTATTCAAATTAACATGTATAAACCTATCGATCTTGGTCAACCAATCAACTATGACCTAAATGATGTCGTACCATAATCGAGTTCCCGGCGGTCCATCAATGAAGTTAATTGACACTTGTTGAAATGACCCGCATTGGCAGGGGTATTATGATTAATTTATTTAATTATATCAATGGTGATATAGTGAATTAAATGGTCGTGGAATTAAATAATGATGAATATTTAATTAAAATAATAAATTAAATAATATATTTAATTCTGAAATAATCAGAATTGGCTGAAATGGCGATATGGTGTGAATTGGATTATTTAAAATATATAGTTCAGTTTAGAATTGAATTAGAATAACGAATATATTCAATCGTCGACAGTTGAACGTATAGTTTATAATATAATTATAAACGAGCTCGAAATGGCGCTGCAGTTCATAAATTGGCGATTCGAACTTCAACTGAATGTACAAGATTCGTTTTAAGCCGGATTTCTGTGAAACAAGAAACGTGTGGAGCTGGTGGAGAATATCTTTCTAGTGGAAGAGAAAAATCGGGATTTCGTCGTGTAGATTTTGAGATATGTCCAAATCAAATTTTAGAAAAGTCGCTGTGGAATTCCTTTATAATTTATAAAGGAATTATTTATATTTTAAAAAGGAATTTCAATATAAATAGAATACCGGGTTAACCCAGATTTGGAATATCGAGTTATAAATCCCAGTAGAGTTGTATGGTATTCCACTATGAGTATATACGATAATATAAATTTCTTTGTATTAAATTTAATTATATTTATATATATTTATATATATAAATGGGTCATTCAGAATTTTAAAAATAGCTAGTTTTGCAAACGAAGTCGGAATTCGACGAAACTAATTTTGTTGGATCCGCAATGTCAAATAGTTGCTAGATGTCAGTTTCCGTGATTTTTAGAGTCACTGTGTGGCCGTACGGATTTTTAGAGTGAAAAACAGTCAGTATTTCAACAGTTAAAAATACGCTGTGTGAGCATACGGAGTCGGAATTCGACGAAACCAGTTTCGTTGGGACCGTAATGTCGAACTCTACCTACATGTCCAGTTTGGTGATTTTTGGGTATAATACGTGACCTAGGGATTTTTAGAAGGATAAATACAAGAGCGTTGGAATATAAATTAATATAAAATTCGATTTATTTAAAATTATTAAATTTTTCCTACAAATAGGATACCATCCTAAACCTAATCAGAAACTTCTTTGGTCAATGGAAAAATCGCCGTCACATTTCGTTCCTCAGCAAAGTAAATTTCATGAGTTCAAATATCTCAAACAAATCCAAATAAAATCAATAAATCACAAGATATACATTGATGGATTCAGATTGAAGTCCTCTATCATCTGGTGTAACTCAAGTGGAGTTCAACGCTTGTTTCCTTCGCGGTGAAACTTCCAGCGACGGTCTTGAGCAGCTAGGGTTGGGTTTCGATCCAAGTATAAAGGGTTTTAGCTCGATTCGATATTCGTTTTGTGATTAGAAGATTAAATAGTACCTGTTGTGGGAAAAATCGGGGAGTTCGATGCATTTTGTGTGGTGCGATGTACTACAGCAGGCTCGATGTCGAGGGGTGAAAAATGGTTGCGAGTTTAGTGAAATTGGTATGGGAGTGTCGAGATTTGGATGAGGGTCGAAGTGGTGGTGTCGGTTTTGAGATCGATGATGAGATGAAGAGTCGGTGGAGCTTCAAAGTTGGAAAATGGCTGTGAGGTGATTTACTGGAGCACGGCAGTTCATTTGGGGGAGAAAAAGAATAAGGGTGGGTCGGGTTTTGTTTGTAAATGGAGAGTTGGGCCGGAGAATAAAGGTTAATGCCCGTTAATATATATCCATGTTTATTTAAATTAGTATTAACTTATAATGGCGATAACTTATCCATATGAAATCAGAATCACGAACCGTAAGTTGCGTTGGGATCGTATGGACGGGAGCAACACAATGGAGCTGACTGGGAGTGAATCTGAGCTCGTTACAATTTATGGTGAAATAAATTGTCCGACTGAATCAAATAACGCAAATCGTTATTTAACGGTTAACGCGTAATGTGAGTAAATCTCACCAACTCTGAACAGTCTATAATTTCATGTTGTATTTTTAGAACTGTTAGATATTGGCTGATTGACTATGTGTTGATTGTTTGATTGAACTACTAGTCAGTTAGTTGAATTTCTATATTTGATTCTGTTTAACAGAATATATCATATGGAACTGAAAGTGATGTTATCTATATTGTTTAACATATGTGATGCAGGGAAACAGGTTAGAGGAACCCAACTGGGTTCCTCAACATTTATTTTACTGTTTTACATATATTGTGATATATGATGTGATATATAATCTATTGTCGATTATATGTGTTTGGACGATACAGATCATCATGATTTGATATGTTGAATACCATAACATACCGAAATGTTGATAAGGGAAAATTTTCAAAGTGATATTTGAAAATAAAATATTTATAAATGGAATATTTATAAATAAGAAATATTTATAAATTGGAATATTTATAAATAGGAGATATTTAGAAAAGGGGAATTATAAAGTTAAAAGGAGATTTTATAAAAAGAACTATTTATAAATGGAATATTTATATATAGAAATTTATTTATAAATGGATTATTTATAAATAGAAAATACTTAGAAATAAAATCCTAAAGGAATTGTTTGCAAACCATTTGAAAATAGATTAGAAAGAGAATTGTTTTTAAAACATTTAAAAATCAAATAGAAAGCGGAAGGTTTGCAAATGATTTACAAATCAATCAGAAAGAGAAATGTTAGTAAACCATTTACAAATGAGATTGAATAGGGGATATTTGTAAAACCATTTACGAATATAAATAAAAAAGGGAAATCATTTGTAAAGTGAAGAACCGTTACTAAAAGTAAATCTTTATAAATTAATAGTTTAATCGAGTTAAAAGGAGTTAATCGATGTTAGTTTAATGAGTTAAAAGGAGTTAATCGATGTTAGTTTAATCGAGTTAAAAGGAGTTAATCGATGTTAGTTTAATCGAGTTAAAAGGAGTTAATCGATGTTAGTTTAATCGAGTTAAAAGGAGTTAATCTTATATAGTTTATTCAAATAGAATAAAGGAGTTAATCGAATATAGTTTATTCAAATAGAACAAAGGAGTTAATCGAATATAGTTTATTCAAATAGAATAAAGGAGTTAATCGAATATAGTTTATTCGAATAGAGTAAAAGGAGTAAATCAAATATATAGTTTATTCAAATAGAATTAAAAGAGTTATCAAATATAGTTTATTCGATAGGAGTTAAGTGAATAGAGTTAAAGTTAAATCAAAAGAGTTAAGTGAATAGAATAAATTGAATAGAGTTATCGAATATACCTTATCGAAGGAAAGAATTTTCGAATAGAAAAGATTTGAAAGAGAGTTACGTAAGGTAGTTTGGTAAAGAATTAGAAAGGTGAACTTTGTCTATTTCAAGGTTTGAAACGTTGTTCAGTTAAGGTCTGAGAGGTAGTATTACCCCAACTTGATTGACTTCATTTTTAACTAAGGAATGGTTAAGGTTCGATAGTAAAGGATGGTTAAGTGAATTTAGTAATTAAAGGAAATGGTTTGAGTTAGCATCGCGATGGTTTGTTTAAACATCTGTCCAAGTCCAATGAAGAAGCTTTGGAAATGTTTTCCAAATAAGAAACCAGAAATGTTTTCTAATAAAGAAAACAAGAAATGGAAATGTTTTCCATTGTTAATAACATATATTTTCAAAATTTAGAAAATAAGAAATATTGAATATAGGGAAATATGAGATAAGTAAATTAATGAAATAAAGAGATAAATGTTGAATGATGTTTGATCGATATAAATTTCCATTTGGAAATAATATCGTTGTTTGCACACCTGTTTTCTTCGATAGTTAAATCACAGAGTATCGAAGTTTTGACCATTTTAACGTTGTTAATATGGAGAGACCGGTTGGATTATTATCCGAAGAACCACTCCGTATGGGCATAAGCGTTGCGAATGATATATGCCAAAGAAAATTGAAGACGGAGTTATGCAAGGGCTATCCTGTGTACAGAATAATGCCTTCGGTTCATCCTGTTCCTGGGTGACTTGTATGGACGGATGTCTGACAGAGTAATTCCAGACAATCACGTATATTGATTTCTCCAACCGTACCAAGAGTGGAAGCGGAGAAGGAAACTTCTTTTAGCTAACACATAATGTATGGTTCAGGACGTCAATCGGTGATTTGATGGATTTGACGATGTGGCATTCAAAGTGCACATCCGGTAAATGACAGAAATCGGGCAGGCAGCTTGGCTAAGTCGGTCGCACCGATGTAGGGTGTATAATCACCTGATCTAGAGTTTCATTTACTTCTAAAAATCTATTGTTGATGTTGTCCCATTTGGGAAACGGTTGCTGATCCCAACCGTTGGTGATATACATTCGATACACTCAAGCGAAATGAGTGGTCGGTCATGTGTGGCCGGGTTGCAAGATGTTCTTGTTGAACCCAGTGTATTCCTTTCTAGAGGTACACTAGCGAAAGGTGGTTCCATACCTTGTCATAGTTGGAAATCCATTACCCAATACGTGCTTGCGATTTTGACTGTATACTATATATGTAGAATGTGAGATGAAAGCGTTTCTGCTAGATGATTATTATATTGTGGTTGATAGACATTATTATAATATCAAAAGATTTTTGATATAAAGATATTTTGGATTCTCATAAGGGAAAAACCCGTTCCGTTATACAGCGTGGTCTTATGAGATATCGTTTTCTTGTTCAACTGTTCTACTCATACCAGTCCCATGACTGACCCGGAGTTTATTTGTTTGTTTCTCTAAACTCTTGGGTGCCTAAATTTGTACGGGCAGTCAACTAGTCGGGATTTTACAGATATAGTTGAAGAGCTGGAGCAGGAGGCTTCAGGATCATATAGCTATAGTTATTTTCGCTATGTTGTAAGTGCTGTACTTTGATAATGATATGTATATTCCAGTACAAATTTGTATTTCAAAGTTATGTTATGAAATATATTTATCCATTCCGCTGTGAGATTCGTGTTACTCTGATATTGTGTTCTTCTTCTTCTTCTATTCTAAGTTTCTATCTTATCTATCCTCACCCTCTGTTTTCTATCTATTAATGACTGGTATTTTCGATGTTTGGTTAATCATCATTAAGTTTATGGCGATAACCAAAGTCGACAAAATCCCGGGTCATTACACTTGTTCCCACTTCCACTTGGTAGCTTCTAGTGGTTGCATCAAATCGTTGGGCTTCTTCTACACTACCTTAATCAACTGGCTGCTCATGCACTTTGAGATGAATATTCCAATATCCTTTTTCATCCCATCTCAATAACATTTCTACTTCTTATCTTGGTATATCTTATCACTGCTGGGATGTATAGTTAATATTGAGTGATGACACTCTCAAAGAAGTTCATCTCTCAAAGCATCCACTTTTGGGATAACCAACCATCCCTTCTTATGGAGCAAGCCACTTTAGTCAAATTCGTATAATTTTACATCCTCGGACACAACTTTAAAGATGATCTCAACTAACTTAAGATCACATATTTGACTCTCTCCAATCCACTCAACCAAAGCAGGTATGATAGTGAAACATACCAACATCACTGGGTCCAACACACATCTTGGTCGGAAATCGTAACCTGCAATATACTACAACTGCTTCCATTCAACGAACATCGTACCCAAACTGGCATGTCTTCTACACAAAGCATCAAAGACTACACTACCCATCCTTGGTGTATACGCCATTCCAAAGTCATAGGAAGCAAGAAACTCTAACCATCACTGCTGGAAAAGGTTAAAATTCTTTTATGGAAAAAGATACTTTAACGATTTATGATTGGTAAACAACTCAGACCGCTCTCTTAGAAGGTAGTTCCTCTATATCTTAAGCACAAAAACACAATCGCTACTAATTCCAAATCATTGTTGGGATAGGACTTCTCATGTAGTTTTAACTGTAACAACCCATATTTTAATGATTGAATATCCAAATATTGATCGTTAATTAATCGAGTGATGGTTTCAAATGGTGATTTTTCACAAATGATTGAGTCGAGACTCGAGACTAATTCCATTGAGTTTCATATGGTTCGTTAAGTGAATAAAAAGTATAAGCATCGCTATATTTCGATTTCGAGTTTCGAATTTCGATGAAACTTATACCATTGGAATCAAATCATTATGGCAATGCAAGCTGTCAAGTTTCATAGCGAGCGGACTTATTGATTGATCATCTATGAATATAACATGTCAATTCATGTGAGAAATTGACACCATATAATTCGAGTTTTAAAATCTATCTTCTGTATACGATCGATTTGGGTCTCAAGACTCGTCCCATTATTCTTAGAAGATGTTTTTACAAATAGGATGGCCAGCGGCATGCGTTGATTAGAGTTCATGAGTTTTTGGGATAGTTTAAGAATTCAATTAATAAAATATTCTATAACCCTAGATTCCTATTTACCCATATCCCATTGTTAGTATTCGTGGTTGCATTTTAATGTTCATGGCCGAAACACCATCAACGACTAGCGTTGCTCCATCCGAATGAGGTCGAATTAGGTGATGGATTCAAATAACGATATATGCACGAGGAGAAGGGCAGTACATCATCGAAGTCTAATCTTCTATAGGTAGAGCAGGTCATATGGATCTGGCCTCGATCGAGCCAGATTTTGATGCGATTTCGGGTGGTCTCAGGGCATCACAGGGGCTGTCATCGGTGGCATTGTGTGAGGGCAGTCGAGCTGAGTCACGTAGAGATGGTGACGCTCGTAGCTCATCCCTGGCGGTGGCAGTGGTTCATGGAAGAAGTCAGCAATGGGTTATGTAACAATCCATCCCGAATAGGCCTAAACTCCGACCAAGAATAGACCCATAGAAACTTAGAGCCACTCTAAACAGATTATTGGTTCCTATAAGGATAAACTAAAAAAGTATCATAGAGAAGTATAAACGATAATCAGAGTCTCACACAGCGGAAGAGATAAAATATAATAGCATAAAATAGACGTACCGATTATTAAAAACCACAAATCCAACATGCCTCAAGTTACAAGGTACGTCAATTATACATTATCCCACAATAATAACAATAAAGCCACTGCCACTATAACTAAGTCCTCGAGAGACTCCTCCTCTAAGCAATTATCCCCCATCCTCAGTCATTGGTTTTATCTACAAACCTATTAATGTTAAGAGGAGGGAGGTCAGAACATAAAGTTCTGGTGAATGAAATACACATGAGTTTAGGAAGTACTCTTCCTGAAAATTTGGCAGTATAAACTTTTCAAGTTATGTTTACGTAAACAAACATACACACAAGGAAACATATAAGGCGGACAACCTAATAGTCACTTAATGCCAATATGTAAATCTACGGGATGACGTACTTACGACCACTTATTACCACAAGATTATTTAAGGGCGGGCATCCTAACAGTCACTTAGTACCCTATGTCGAGGGTTATTCTTAGTCACTTAAGGCCATTTATTTCTTTATTAAGTGAGGACATCCCTATAATCATTTAATACCCTATGGCGTACCCCTAACCACTTAAGATGTCGTCTCTAATGTCAACATCATAATGTATACTCTCTTTGTAGGGCGAGAAATAGTAACAACCACTTAAGACTAGACAAGTGTCAGGAACTCATTTTAAGAGAACCCTCCCAGCGGACCTTCTTGTTACTATCTAGCTATCCCTGTGGGTGAAGTTCTAGCCACTTAATACTTCCTTTAGACGGTGGTTCCTTTTCGGCCATACACACACACACACACACACACACACACACACACACATATATATATATATATATATATATATCAGACCAAACAACCTAAACCAAGGAGTTAACCTTAGGAACGGAGCTAGTCCTAACAACTTAGTACCCAACGAGAGTAAGGTCAGCCACTTAATACTTTTCCCCAAGGCAAGCCTATTTCGCATACAATATATATATATACACACACACACACACACACAATAAACATTCATATTAGACCGTCCACTTTTATATGTTGAATTTGTAGGGCGGTTTCGGGAAGGCTTCTACTACAAGTTGGGATTAACCTCGTATCATAATGTATTAAATATAATGGCCCATGTCACTTCGACGTCTCACATTAACTGTAACAACCTGTATTTTCAATAACTTGTTATAACATAAATGGAGGCAGAATTAAACTGTAAAATCTGAATCAAGGGAAACGGGCTATGCCATTGCGTTCGTCTCGGAAAAATACGCGAAATAGTGTCCAAGTTTTCGAAAATCGGAGTCCGTATGACCAAGATATGGCCTCGCGAAGTTTCACGAAAAATTCCCAAATTAAAGTATACTTAATTAAGTGAAATGGGTTGCACAGAGAAATATATATATATTGATATATATATATATATAATTGAAAATTAAATAAATAAATATGCAAAAATGTTCAAAACAGCGAATTGGGAGAGGGGAATAACCGAACCGGCCGATTTTTGAGGTCGACTCGAGCCCGCTGGGTCGACTAGGGGTTAATCCAGGGTGTTTGGCTGTCAACACGTAGGCCGATTCGCTCAAATGCAGATCTTGCATTTGGATGGTTCTCATGGTTCATCTTTAATCTAAAGGCCCTAGATGGTTCCTACACTTGACTTCTTCCCCAAGACATGCTTTGATGGCTTGGATTGAATCTAGGTTTAATCCTATGGCCTAAAACACTTGCCTAATCTATAAATAAGACCCTAACCTATCCTAAATCCTCATTATTCATTCATGCAACTAAACTATGGCAAAATTTTACCTCTCATGACCTCCACTCTCTTCATAAAATTTCTAAATGGTTTCTATGAGAGATTTTCCATGCATACAAGTGTTTTCAAGCTTGTATGAGTGTCATTAGCTTGCATTCAAGTCAAGTTTCTATCTTTGCATCATAAAGCAAGGGTTTTGATCATTTTGGCTTAAGGGTTTTTATGTTAGAGCTTGCATTTTGGGTCTATTTGATTGCATAAGGGCTTTGTCATATGTTTTGTGCCTTCATAGCAATGTAAGCCCTTTCCCTACTCTTAGATATTAACTATGAAGTTAAATGTTCATGTTGCAAGTTTGGGTTTGATCATTGAGTATGATACATGCTATCATGTCATGCAAGTTTATGAAGTCATTATCTTGATCTTGTGAGCTAAAAGCTACAACCTTTATGTTGAAATGTTGCATTAGGCAACATGAGAACCCTCATAACCTTTATGTCAACTTGCATATGAAGTCATAACCCTTATATGATGATATATGCGAGTTACTAGTCATCATTCCATATCTTTTGTCACCATGATTCGCTTATGTGCCAAGTTTGGGTTTATGCATGTTTTGAGGCTTAAGAATGTAACATGCAAGTTAATGAACACATTTGTGCCTCATTTGCCACCATGATTAACTTGTGGCTTAATATCCATTTTTGTCATGCCTTTGCCAAGTCTCTTCTTTTAATCCATTACGTTGTCGCGAACGTATATGCGAGTTTAAAAGCGTTGGGTTATGTTATGGGTAATTTCTAATGACATGAAAATACAACTTGAAAACATGACTTGAAATATAACATGGAAGTTGACATGTAAGTATGCATAAAAACATAAGCTTGGGAATTTACCTATTAAGTTAGGTCTACCCTTTGGGAATTTACCTACTAAGTTAGGTCTACCCAAATGCTTGAAAACTTGTAACATGTTTTGGGAAACATGATGTCATGACACTTAGATAATATAAGTGTGGCCAACTCGAGGTTGGGTTGAGTTTGCAACGTAAAACTACCCGGAACCGACCGGCCTAACTAGTAGTTGCAAACAATAGGACCCAATGTGAGAAGTTGGTCATGTTGTGCTTGAACCCGAGGTTAGACCAAGTTGTGGTGTAAAGCTACCCGGAACCGACCGGCTTAACTAGTAACCACAACAAAGTCTAATGTGAGAGGTGAAGGTGCATTAAGTAATTAATGCCACATGATAGGGTTAAGTTAATTTGATTAATGACTCTTAACCAAATATGACATGGACAAATGGGTTAAGTAATTTGATTAGGCTAATGATACTTAACAAAACATGACAAGGTTGGGTAGGTTAAGTAACTTGATTTGCCTAATGACACTTAACCATTTTTATATGACTAGTGGATGGGGTTAAGTTAACCAACACTTAATCAATCCAACGTGATAACTTGGTAAGGTTAAGTAAGTTTTCTTAATGACGCTTAACCGAAAAATACGGTTAACGAATGGGGTTAAGATTAGACTCAACTAGTTTAAACATGGAAATCGGATGGGGTTAAGTTAGCCTAGACTTAATTAATCCCACTTGGTAGTTTAATGGAGTTAAGTTAAACACTTAAATAATCTAAACATGATGAATTGATGTGGTTAAGTGGCCTATACTTATCCAATCTAACTCGTTAATTTATTGTGGTTAAGTTAACCAATACTTAACCAATATAACGTGAAAACATGATAAGGCTAAGTCATGAATCGCTTGAATACACTTGACCGATTTGACTAAGTAAATTGATAGGGTCAAGTTAATATATACTTAACCAATCTAGAATGATAATTGGACGAGGTTAAGTCGTGAATTGCTTAATATACTTAACCAACTTGAGCATGGTTTGTAGGGTTAAGCCTTGAACTTGGATACTTAGCCAATTTTGACAGGATTTGTAGATGGGTTAAGTCATGAACTTAAGTGACACTTAATCCATTATGTAAACCCTAGTTCTGAGGATTAGGTGGATAACCGTAGTTAACAAGGATAACGGGAACAATGCTAAGTGGTAAACCTTAGTTGAAGAATAACTAAGTAATGATTCTTAGTCAAGGAAATTTAGACCAGTTCATAGATAGATGAGTAACCTGATACGGTAGGTCATCGTTTAAGTATACGAGTAGGAGCAAGTATCTGATTTAGATAAAGGCTCCAGCGAACTGGGTAACGAAGCAGCGGCTTCGGGGAACGTGAGGATATTCTTGGTATCCCTCTATGAGCTGCCAGGTGATTATACTAGGTTCATGAGAGGTTAAGGTCTGCGTTAGAAGAACCAAGAGTATGCCTTGGTTGCTATACGAGCGACCTAAAGACGGGGATGGATAGGGGATAGTCGACGATACACGGTCGTACCCTAGATAGCATTTCGTCAGGCTACCTACCATCTTTGGTCAAGCGTGTCCGTACAGAAAGGCAGAGAACACCCAAAAGACCATAATTGCTATCTAATTATGGTTGCGGTAAGGCTTGGATGTGGGTTGGCCAGTGTTGTGTTCTCATACAGGATTTATCCTGTCTTGTCTTTCACTAGTTGAGGGAGTGGTCTCGTGGGACCATAGCCACGTATAAGAAAAACAGACCTTAGCATCTGCATCGGCAGATAAATCGAAAGCTCCCGACCGAGTCCTGTATTTCTTGATTTGCCCTGTGACAAGACTCGGATGGCACGATGTGATACATGTGCATACAGTCATGGAAAAGCGATTCACGATGAATGCGTGGGAAAAAGGGCGCGGTTGGCGATTAGCGTAATCCCTAGTGGCTCTAGGTGGTTGAACCCAAACCGAGATACGAAAACGTGCAATAGGTAAGCATAATCCCTAGCAGCCCTAGGTAGCATAAGTCCTAGTTGTACAAACAATAATTCATGTTGGAAGACCCTAGCTAGGTTTAGGGTAACAGTCCAAACCGATCTTAAGGATCATGGAACTATGTTAAAGTAATATAGAATCTCATGGGAAAGGCCGTATGGTCTACGGCAAGGGACTGAACATTTACATGGAATAAAACATACAAGTTGAGTAACCTATATATGCGATATATTAGGTTGACATGGACCATTACACGACTTTTGAGTGAGGGTCATTCTTGGTTAACACATGACACGGTGGGGATACTAGTACGGTAGGTGCAGAGCTAAAATACAGGATAGATATCACGGGGCGTTATACGTGACAGATATCTTGGGGATATTATACTTGATAGAAACCTGATGATGTGATACCTTGTTTTATCTTGACATCGTAATTTATCATGACACCTTAGTTTATCTGAGTTCAGTAGTTCATCCTGTTATTTTGATTTAGCTTATCTATCTTGTTATCATGCTTATGTTCATCTCAGTTTCTCATGTCAGTTAACTTTACTAGTTTTTATGCAAATAGTAGATAGGGCATACTCAGTCTTTTTGACTGACCTGTTTTGTTTCGCCTCTTTTCTTCCGTTTCCCCCCAGGTTACAGGGAGGAAATACTGTTGTTTAGTTCGGACTTCTTCTGCTTGAAGGTCATCATGGATGGCTTGGACTTTTCTTGGCTAATGGCTACTTTACTGTTTTTACTTGGGGAATAATTTATGAAAATGTCTTTATGCTTCTTTACTTTTGCAAGACAGGTTTTGATGTACTCTGATGTAAAAGGCTTTAGACCTTATTTATTCATGTTATGGAAGTTTGATTTTACTTCCGCTATTTTATATGTTCTGTCTTGTGATATTTCTGTGCATGTTTACCAATAATGCCCCTCTAAAGCTAGTGCATTCCTTTGCGAGTGACCCTAGCGGAGGCGGGGTGTTACACGTGGTATCAGAGCAGAAGGTTACCAGACTGGGCAAAAGTTTTTAAAGACCTTCTGAAAACTATTTGAAAAAAAAAAACCGTTTACAAAGAAGCATTTTTCAAGAAAATTTTCTTTTAAAATAAAAAGGCTATTCCCCAAAGGCCATCAGCACTATCCTTGTTTCCTTAATTGGGTCTCTTTTCCTTTCTTTCCTCCATCTGTAGTCACAGTAGTTTTAGCTGCGACTAGTCTTCTCTACCTACGAAAGTGCTTTTCATACGATGGAGGTGGTTCTCGAGAGACCAGTGGCCGCGTTATAAGAAAGGATCGTGAGAAAGAAGGATAAAGGATACGTGCTTAAGGATGAGCAACTT
Organism: Allium sativum; assembly: GCA_030737875.1. Classification (NCBI taxonomy): domain Eukaryota; kingdom Viridiplantae; phylum Streptophyta; class Magnoliopsida; order Asparagales; family Amaryllidaceae; genus Allium; species Allium sativum. The sequence goes on along the minus strand of CM060913.1, from coordinate 979,623,329 downwards.
GTTGGTATGGCTTAGTCCTCAAAGGAGGGAGAAAGATGAACAATGAAACCCATGACGAGAGAGTACCTTTGGCATGGTAAAACGGGGCGGATAGTTAAGTATTATGGGACAAGGACAAGATCATCAGGAGGGCAGTAGTATGCTCTCATTTCTAGAGTACCTCGGAAGGAGGGTAACGATCTTGTTAAAGGTTTAGCTTTTCTTCTCTATCATCCCGTTAGGACTTCATTGTTCGTATCATTTAAGTCTGCTTCGATAGTTGAGTCTCTGCACCTTAAGTACTAGCGTAATAGAGAATCCCATTTTTGTCTCAAAGTCCTATTGGAGAATCAGTCCATTTATACATGACTTGTTTGGATTTGGGAATGTCTATGCCAAGTGTTGAGTTTGGAAATAATGCTTATGTTTATAAGCTATGGATGGATTCTAGGGATGAAGTGGTTATCCAGTAGGGGGTGCCACTCTCGGTTTTGATAGGAGGGTAGTTAGACCTTTTGACTAGCCTTGGTAATGCCCTCGAAGTATCGGGTAACCTTTTTGAGGTTCTGTCATGACTAGTTACTTAGAATCCCTTGATGCCTTTATTGGAAATTTGAAGCCCGATCGAGTGGTGTTCGCCAATAAGACGGATGGTTTACTTCATTTATGCATGGGTTATAGAGATCACCCTAGTAAGTGCGCATGATAACCTGATTGACATCTGTTTACTTTCAAGAGAAAGTTCTTCTACATGGAATGCCTTATAGTATATAAACGAGATCCAAGATTCACTAGTGAATTTTGGAAAGCTTGCATGAGATCATGAGTACGCAGTCATGTTTGCGTCAAGTATTCTAGGAAAAGGATAAGTGCAAGTGGAACGAGAGGCGACGAAGAAATGAGTTCCAGCTCATGTTATGGAAACAGGAATAAGAAGCTACAAAATTGCGAAGTTAAAAGACGACTTTGATGGTCAAAGACTAGATACGCGCATGATATCTCTTTTTGGGAGTATATCCTTGATCCCTGTTTTCTGTAGAGCTTACTTGTAGGCTATCTTTTGTGAACATCCTCTCGGTCCTATTCTCCGTTACAAACCCTGTAAGGAGTTTGTCCTGTTTATCTTCTCGACCCTGTTTCAGGGAATTCTAGGTAGAACCCTATGGATGTAAACATGTATTTGAAACATGTTATGATTGATATGGTTGCAAGTGGTTGCTCGTGGATGCGCGAATACACATTAGATACTAGCTCGACTCGGTCGCATTGCATATTGCATATGCACGAGTATTTATACTTGTTTATGGATGAAATCGAATGTATTATCATGCGGTTGTTGCATATGAATGAATGATTGTGCACGCATATAGTATCTATATGACTAGGACTATTTGCATACATGTTGGATTCATGGCACTATACATATTTTGCATTAGAAAGATTATTCAGGCATGATCATTAGCATTAGCTAAGGAACATGTACACACACGTTTTGCATATATTCATACAGCATTAGAAATCATCTAAGGACAATGGTTGCTTTTGGATGATGTTTTGAGTAGATGGATGATGGATGGTAGGATATGTTCTTCCTAACTTGGAGATTTCGGGGACGAAATCCTAAAAGGTGGGGAGAATGTAACAACCCGTATTTTCAATAACTTGTTATAACATAAATGGAGGCAGAATTAAACTGTAAAATCTGAATCAAGGGAAACAGGCTATGCCATTGCGTTCGTCTCGGAAAAATACACGAAATAGAGTCCGAGTTTTCGAAAATCGGAGTCCGTATGACCAAGATATGGCCTCGCGAAGTTTCACGAAAAATTCCCAAATTAAAGTATACTTAATTAAGTGAAATGGGTTGCGCAGAGAAATATATATATATTGATATATATATATATATATATATATAATTGAAAATTAAATAAATAAATATGCAAAAATGTTCAAAACAGCGAATTGGGAGAGGGGAATAACCGAACCGGCCGATTTTTGAGGTCGACCCGAGCTCGCTGGGTCGACTAGGGGTTAATCCAGGGTGTTTGGCTGTCAACCCGTGGGCCGATTCGCTCAAATGCAGATTTTGCATTTGGATGGTTCTCATGGTTCATCTTTAATCTAAAGGCCCTAGATGGTTCCTACACTTGACTTCTTCCCCAAGACATGCTTTGATGGCTTGGATTGAATATAGGTTTAATCCTATGGCCTAAAACACTTGCCTAATCTATAAATAAGACCCTAACCTATCCTAAATCCTCATTATTCATTCATGCAACTAAACTATGGCAAAATTTTACCTCTCATGGCCTCCACTCTCTTCATAAAATTTCTAAATGGTTTCTATGAGAGATTTTCCATGCATACAAGTGTTTTCAAGCTTGTATGAGTGTCATTAGCTTGCATTCAAGTCAAGTTTCTATCTTTGCATCATAAAGCAAGGGTTTTGATCATTTTGGCTCAAGGGTTTTTATGTTAGAGCTTGCATTTTGGGTCTATTTGATTGCATAAGGGCTTTGTCATGTCTTTTGTGCCTTCATAGCAATGTAAGCCCTTTCCCTACTCTTAGATATTAACTATGAAGTTAAATGTTCATGTTGCAAGTTTGGGTTTGATCATTGAGTATGATACATGCTATCATGTCATGCAAGTTTATGAAGTCATTGTCTTGATCTTGTGAGTTAAAAGCTACAACCTTTATGTTGAAATGTTGCATTAGGCAACATGAGAACCCTCATAACCTTTATGTCAACTTGCATATGAAGTCATAACCCTTATATGATGATATATGCGAGTTACTAGTCATCATTCCATATCTTTTGTCACCATGATTCGCTTATGTGCCAAGTTTGGGTTTATGCATGTTTTGAGGCTTAAGAATGTAACATGCAAGTTAATGAACACATTTGTGCCTCATTTGCCACCATGATTAACTTGTGGCTTAATATCCATTTTTGTCATGCCTTTGCCAAGTCTCTTCTTTTAATCCATTACGTTGTCGCGAATGTATATGCGAGTTTAAAAGCGTTGGGTTATGTTATGGGTAATTTCTAATGACATGAAAATACAACTTGAAAACATGACTTGAAATATAACATGGAAGTTGACATGTAAGTATGCATAAAAACATAAGCTTGGGAATTTACCTATTAAGTTAGGTCTACCCTTTGGGAATTTACTTATTAAGTTAGGTCTACCCAAATGCTTGAAAACTTGTAACATGTTTTGGGAAACATGATGTCATGACACTTAGATAATATAAGTGTGGCCAACTCGAGGTTGGGTTGAGTTTGCAACGTAAAACTACCCGGAACCGACCGGCCTAACTAGTAGTTGCAAACAATAGGACCCAATGTGAGAAGTTGGTCATGTTGTGCTTGAACCCGAGGTTAGACCAAGTTGTGGTGTAAAGCTACCCGGAACCAACCGGCTTAACTAGTAACCACAACAAAGTCTAATGTGAGAGGTGAAGGTGCATTAAGTAATTAATGCCACATGATAGGGTTAAGTTAATTTGATTAATGACTCTTAACCAAATATGACATGGACAAATGGGTTAAGTAATTTGATTAGGCTAATGATACTTAACAAAACATGACAAGGTTGGGTAGGTTAAGTAACTTGATTTGCCTAATGAAACTTAACCATTTTTATATGACTAGTGGATGGGGTTAAGTTAACCAACACTTAATCAATCCAACGCGATAACTTGGTAAGGTTAAGTAAGTTTTCTTAATGACGCTTAACCGAAAAATACGGTTAACGAATGGGGTTAAGATTAGACTCAACTAGTCTAAACATGGAAATCGGATGGGGTTAAGTTAGCCTAGACTTAATTAATCCCACTTGGTAGTTTAATGGGGTTAAGTTAAACACTTAACTAATCTAAACATGATGAATTGATGTGGTTAAGTGACCTATACTTATCCAATCTAACTCGTTAATTTATTGTGGTTAAGTTAACCAATACTTAACCAATATAACGTGAAAACATGATAAGGCTAAGTCATGAATCGCTTGAATACACTTAACCGATTTGACTAAGTAAATTGATAGGGTCAAGTTGATATATACTTAACCAATCTAGAATGATAATTGGACGAGGTTAAGTCGTGAATTGCTTAATATACTTAACCAACTTGAGCATGGTTTGTAGGGTTAAGCCTTGAACTTGGATACTTAGCCAATTTTGATAGGATTTGTAGACGGGTTAAGTCATGAACTTAAGTGACACTTAATCCATTATGTAAACCCTAGTTCTGAGGATTAGGTGGATAACCGTAGTTAACAAGGATAACGGGAACAATGCTAAGTGGTAAACCTTAGTTGAAGAATAACTAAGTAATGATTCTTAGTCAAGGAAATTTAGACCAGTTCATAGATAGATGAGTAACCTGATACGGTAGGTCATCGTTTAAGTATACGAGTAGGAGCAAGTATCTGATTTAGATAAAGGCTCCAGCGAACTGGGTAACGAAGCAGCGGCTTCGGGCAACGTGAGGATATTCTTGGTATCCCTCTATGAGCTGCCAGGTGATTATACTAGGCTCATGAGAGGTTAAGGTCTGCGTTAGAAGAACCAAGAGTATGCCTTGGTTGCTATACGAGCGACCTAAAGACGGGGATGGATAGGGGATAGTCGACGATACACAGTCGTACCCTAGATAGCATTTCGTCAGGCTACCTACCATCTTTGGTCAAGCGTGTACGTACGGAAAGGCAGAGAACACCCAAAAGACCATAATTGCTATCTAATTATGGTTGCGCTAAGGCTTGGATGTGGGTTCGCCAGTGTTGTGTTCTCATACAGGATTTATCCTGTCTTGTCTTTCACTAGTTGAGGGAGTGGTCTCGTGGGACCATAGCCACGTATAAGAAAAACAGACCTTAGCATCTGCATCGGCAGATAAATCGAAAGCTCCCGACCGAGTCCTGTATTTCTTGATTTGTCCTGTGACAGGACTCGGATGGCACGATGTGATACATGTGCATACAGTCATGGAAAAGCGATTCACGATGAATGCGTGGGAAAAAGGGCGCGGTTGGCGGTTAGCGTAATCCCTAGTGGCCCTAGGTGGTTGAACCCAAACCGAGATACGAAAACGTGCAATAGGTAAGCATAATCCCTAGCAGCCCTAGGTAGCATAAGTCCTAGTTGCACAAACAATAATTCATGTTGGAAGACCCTAGCTAGGTTTAGGGTAACAGTCCAAACCGATCTTAAGGATCATGGAACTATGTTAAAGTAATATAGAATCTCATGGGAAAGCCCGTATGGTCTACGGCAAGGGACTGAACATTTACATGGAATAAAACATACAAGTTGAGTAACCTATATATGCGATATATTAGGTTGACATGGACCATTACACGACTTTTGAGTGAGGGTCATTCTTGGTTAACACATGACACGGTGGGGATACTAGTACGGTAGGTGCAGAGCTAAAATACAGGATAGATATCACGGGGCGTTATACGTGACAGATATCTTGGGGATATTATACTTGATAGAAACCTGATGATGTGATACCTTGTTTTATCTTGACATCGTAATTTATCATGACACCTTAGTTTATCTGAGTTCAGTAGTTCATCCTGTTATTTTGATTTAGCTTATCTATCTTGTTATCATGCTTATATTCATCTCAGTTTCTCATGTCAGTTAACTTTACTAGTTTTTAGGCAAATAGTAGACAGGGCTTACTCAGTCTTTTTGACTGACCTGTTTTGTTTCGCCTCTTTTCTTCCGTTTCCCCCCCAGGTTACAGGGAGGAAATACTGTTGTTTAGTTCGGACTTCTTCTGCTTGAAGGTCATCATGGATGGCTTGGACTTTTCTTGGCTAATGGCTACTTTACTGTTTTTACTTGGGGAATAATTTATGAAAATGTCTTTATGCTTCTTTACTGTTGCAAGACAGGTTTTGATGTACTCTGATGTAAAAGGCTTTAGACCTTATTTATTCATGTTATGGAAGTTTGATTTTACTTCCGCTATTTTATATGTTCTGTCTTGTGATATTTCTATGCATGTTTACCAATAATGCCCCTCTAAAGCTAGTGCATTCCTTTGCGAGTGACCCTAGCGGAGGCGGGGTGTTACATTAACCGATCTTACATGTAGATGCTTGATATGTCAGTTGGTTTTGGACAGATTCTATTACAAGTAACGGTTAGCCTTGTGATTATGTGTGTATATAAGGCCATTAACACACACGCAAACATACATATTCCTATAGGGACATTTAAGTTCAAATTCCAAATTTAACCGTAATTATTACACACTAAATACATATAATTATTACGTTGTTATGCTATAGATATATATAAATATAAACGTAAATTAAGCGAATGTAATTAACGTCCAAGCCACGTTTTGAAAATGTTAATCCCTATTTCAAATCAGAGATGTACAAGTTATTATTTTCCATATTTACTTTAATCAAGGCATAAATGTACATATAAACACATTCAAAACTGCAAATATGGCAACAACAGTAAAAAAAACTTGCAATTTAGGTTTGATTTGATTATTTAATTAATAAAAGACAAACATAGTGCATATGCCCAGTATATAAATTATTCCTATTTATTAACGGAGTCACTTTTTATGTATATTTACATACAAAAGCTTAATATTTGAATATCTTGTAAATAATACATTCAAATAATCTATATCTCTGAGGAAATATAGATTTAAACCAATTGCATTTACAATTCCATCCAAATCTTAATCTTTTGTACCAAACCATACACGTGAAATTTCATAAAAACAAAATTAGATGAATCCGGCAAAACATAGAAAATTATACAACACAATCAAGCTTCTCTTTTATTAATTCAATAATCGCAAAACCACAAACATACATGGATTGACAATTTCATCGTTGGAAAATATGGATGGTTTAAGGGATTTTAATGTTGTGTTCTTTCAATATGGACCCAATCCATCCTAGGCACGATAATCCAAGTTTCAAACTAATAAATTACAGAAAAATAGCAACTCAGATGGATTCCACTCAAAGTGCCATTAAGAAGAGCAAAATGAAGATTGAATTGAACAAAATTTGGATTTGGCCTTCAAGAATGAATGTGCTCCAATCCTTTTAAATTTATATATATGTATGTATATGTATATATATATGATTCATGCACTAGAATCTTATATACACATATGAATCCAAAATTAGGAATAATCTTAAATCTATGTTATAATAAGATAAAGAAGATAGAATACACTAGAGAAATAGAAGAAATCTAAATCCTTTAATCTTTATGGAATTAGAGATAGAAGAAAGGCATCATAAAGGCGTTGAGAGAAATGGTTATAGTGTTTGGAATGATGGTTTGAGGGTCTATTTATAGTTGATACCATGTGAATGGACAATTTGATTAGTTTGATTAAATCTAAGCGGTCCATTTAATATAAATTATAAATAAGTCCCTATATAAAACAACCCTCATTGGGCTTCTCTACAGGAGGGCGGTCAAACTGGGTTGTCGACACCCCTCCAAGAGGGGTGGTTGATCCCCCTTTTGGGGTCGAGCCCAGGAGGAATTTCCTCCAGAATATTACATTTTGATTGTTCATTAATTAATTCAGTTTATTTCTTACATTAATTATATTATTCTTATCCCCTACCGTGTATCAATATATACTCACAAACTTGGAATCAAAAGGAATATTCTTTTCATGCTTATCCAAATCAATATATTCCAAGCTTGTATATATCTATTTATTTGAAATTCAAACTTTGTACGCTAATATATATCCACTGCTTATTTTATTAGTATCTTTTGCATATGAACTTCGTTTTTAGCAAATAAAATATGAAAATGAATTATAATCTTGAAACGGACGCAAATACGATACTTTTGTGGCCCAACTCATTATTGTCCAAAATGCTATTTTCATCCCATTAAATCAATATTAATTATCATTGTTTATTTTAAATTAAATTAACTTAGGTATATTTTAAGGGGTGTTACATTTTCCCTTTTATTAAAGGTTTCGTCCCAAAATATTTTAAAGGAGCGAAGAACACAATTTGCTCTAAGCAACCACGTTGTACAACCATGTTATTTAATAAACATCCATAACTCATAGTTATTATGAACTATAGACTTGCTAATAATGAGCTCAGTTCTAGCGTGTATGTGTAACAAGTGTTGCAATATATATGCAAAACATTATAATATGCATATAATTCTATATGAGTGCACTATGCCTTTATCTTGCAGCCATCACCTACCATCCAATCTAGCAACCACAATGCAACCTAAAACGAAAAATATGAAGAAAACAACTAATCGAGAAAAGCTCTAGATGAGTAAGCCTAGTCTTCTCCTCAGTTTCCCAAGTGCTTTCCGCAGGGTTATCTCCCCATTGAACCCGGACTAGGCAAATAGATTTGTTTTGGAGTTGTTTGATTGAGTGCTCCATGATCTTTGCAGTGGCGTGGGGCACCCTAGACTCCAACTTGAAGCTTCTTATGTCCCAATATCATTAAGCTCGTGTCTATCGACTGAATCATGAAGGCATTTGCAAAGATGAGAAACATGGAAAACATTGTGGACCACCAAAAATCACTTGGGAAGCTCTACATGATAAGCTATCTCCCTAATCCTATTCAAAATCCGAAAAGTCGTAATGAACCTATGAGCTAACTTCCTAGTATTCCCAAACCGAACTGTCTTCTTGAAAGGAGAGACCTAGACAAATTCTAAGTCTCCAATATCAAATTCCAATTCTCTCCTCCTCCTATCCGCGTATGGCTTTTTCCGGTCTTGGGCTGCCTTCATTCTTTGTTGAATTTAAGAGATATTCTCCGTAGACACACAGATAAGTCCTAGTTCAAGTAAAGCCTTGTCGGTAGTTTCCCACCAACAAGTTGGTGATTGCATGACCGCCTATACAAAGCTTTGTAAGGGTCCCGAATCATTCCTTGGTAACTATTATTGTATGAAAACACAACCAAAGGTAAATACTTCTCTTATGCTCCTCTGAAATCAATTATGCATGCTCTGAGTAGATCCTTCAAAACTTTGTATTAAATTATGGATCTCTATCACTGTCTATATTATTTGGAATCCCATGTAACCTAACAATCTCCTCAACATACAACTGGGATAGTAAGGAGGCGGTCCTATTCTTTTTTACATGAATAAAATGGGAATGTTTCACTAATTGGTCCACTATTACCCAAATGGATTCATTCTCCTTTTTACTCCTAGGAAGCCCATCAATAAAGTCCTTAGAAATGTGCTTTCGTTTCCAAGTGGGAATCTCCAAGGGTAACAAAAGTCCTCTAGGTTTCCCTTGTTCTACCTTCACCTTTTTATAGGTTAGACACTTCAAAACAAATTCTGCTGCGTCTCTTTTTATACCTTCCCAATAAAAGCTCCTCTTCATGTTCCTAAACATTCTGTCACCTTCGGAGTGAATGGTTATCCTTTACCTATGGAATTCTTCCAAAACTCACCTCTTAAGGTCTACACTCCTACGGACACGAATCCACCATCTCTATTCAAGCTACCACTACAATCGATATAATATCTACTTGAATGAGGGAAAGATTAACCCCTAGAAACTTTTTCCTTTAACGCCCTCAACTCATCATCATGGCATTGCTCACCCTTGGTCCTTTCCAATAAATCTGGCTTTATCTCCATTGCTTCAAGAAATCCTTGGGTTGCCTCATAAGGTGGTTGCAAATAAAAACTAGAGAGAAATTCTAACTGTCTCTATGCGGTGATTGCACTAAGGACTGCGTGCTTCCGACTCAAAGCATCGGCCACGATGTTACCCTTCCTCGGGGTATATAGAATGGCAAAATCAAAAGATGCAAGATATTACATACATCTCTATTGTCTAAGCATTTCTGAGAAAAAAAATACCTAAGAGACTTGTGATCAGTGAACAACTTAAAATTCTCTCCAAGAAGATAGTGTCCCCATATCTTAAGGGAAAAAAGCAGTGCCGCTAACTCCAAATCTTGGACTTCGTACCTTTTCCCATGGTCCTTAAGTTGTCTATTTGCGTAGGCAACTAATCTGCCCTCTTGAATGAGTACCTCCCCTAAACCAGTCCCACATGCATATGTGAAAACAGTGAAGATCTTGGATCCATCCGTGAAAATAAGAGTAGGTGCACATATGAGAGATTATTTCAATCTCTCAACGACAATTCCACATTTATCGGTCCATACAAAGATACGACTCTTCTTCATCAATTGGGTTAGAGGGATTGCAATCTTTGGGAAGTTTTTGATAAATTTCTAATAGTAACCAACTAACCCAAGGAAACTTTTAATCTTAGCCACATTGCGAGGTATCTTCCACTCTTGGACTGCTTCTACCTTCGAGGGGTCTACTGCTAATCCTTTTCCCGAAAGAATATTCTCTAAAAACTTAACTTCTTTCTTCCAAAAGTGTCATTTCAAGTATTTGGCTTTCAGTTGGTTCTCCCTCGGAATTCCTAAGACCTTTCTTAAGTGATTCTCATTGAAACACCCCACTTTCGTTAAGGTCACTCACAAAGGGAATGCCTTAACTTTGGTGGAGCATTATAGGTAAAAGACACAGATAATTTACAAGACAGACATATATAACCAGTGGAAAAAACGAAATTTATTTCATACGTGGTTCATAACAAAAACATTACAACAAATTGTCCCAAAACAACTTTCAAATCATTACATCAAAATCTTTGTCTTGATTATAACATAAAGAAGCATAAAAACAACAAAACTGCATAAATCCCCAAGTAGTAGTGTGTCCAAAGCCATATCCAAAGATAAGAGGTTCCAAGCTATACATCACAGAGTCTTCAAGCTTGGAAAGATGAACGGTCCAAATTAAGCTGAGCTATTCCCTCCCTGGCTACCTGAGGGGGCGAGGGAACGGAAGAAAAGAGAGCGGAAGAAAATGGGTTAGACATAAGTCTGGTAAGTCCAGTGATTATTCAGCATGTAAATGGGTAAGAGAACCATGACATGAATAAACTGGACGCAGGACAATAACAAAGAAATAAGGTAACATAGGATAAGGCAAGATAAACAAGGCAATATAAACTAATCATACTATAACACTCATATCCATATTCACTGAACCTACTAGATATTTCAACTATCATCATGAGTTCAAACCCAGTGATCCCTTTTTATCGATCGGCTCCTACTCGCACGCATTTACTACTTGTGTCATACGGCCCCGCTCGATTGTATATACCTGTGCTGGTCCCACCATGGGTTGTATCAAATCCTATGGTGGCAACCCGACATGATTCAAGATGCATAGTGTATAACTACTGATGCCCAGTGCCTGCTTTTTCCACTCCGGAGTACGTGCACGTCCGTATTCCATTGGAACCTACACTGATGCACCAACCGCCGTTGTTTTGACTGCTTATAATCAGCCCAGTAACTGTGCCCCACCCTCCCTAGTTCAGGGTATCATGATACATCTATGTGGGTTACTGCTGAAATGGGTCCCCGTTACTAGGGTTTCCTAATCAACATGATAAATTAGTTAAGTGTCCAAGTTAACCTAACCCTACCCATCAGTTTAGTTAACATGTTGTATTAGTTAAGTGTTGCCTTAATTAACTTAACCCTACCATTCCTGACTTAGCTTTAATTTATTCATTAAAGCACCAACCCATTAGACATGTATTGTTGCGGTCACCGGATGTGTCGGTCGGGTCCGGGCAGTTTTACACCGCAACTCAGTCTAACCTTGGGTACTTTTGGGCTCGATGCACTAACCTCCCAGATTAGATATATATTGTTACGGTTGCTGGATGTGCCAGGCGGTTCTGGACATTCTTACACCGTAACTCAATCTAACCTCGGGTTAGGCATATTTGTCTTTTCTAAATTTACATACTTACCTCTTCATATTTATATGTAAATTATTGTCATTCAAGTCGAGCCTTACTTTCCCTTTAAATCAAGTTCATAATTTTAGGTATAAAAATTTATACCACTTTATGCCATAGAATATTTACATGTTTATGAGCCAAATATGCCAATTTTATGTGATTTCATATATTTTTTCCCCAACGTTACCCACGTTAAACGTTCGCATAAATCACATAAAATGTTAGACTCGATACGCAGCCTAACTTATACACAAAAGGGGAAAAAGAGGGACATGTAATAATTCCAACATCATAAAAATATGGATCTAACTACATATGTCATATGAATTTGGCATAGAACAGTATACATTTAATTATGAACTTGCTAATTTAGTTCTACTCAACATGAATCGTGAAACATAATTTTACATAGAACTACATAAACTTAAAATTAAGCATGTAGTTGTGAACTTGCAAATTATTTGGATCAAATTTAACATGAACCTAATCTTATTAGCATGTAGTTTTGGTCATATATGTGATCATGGTTGAACTTGCATAAAATTCCCAAACTGACATACAACATATAGGTGTCATTACCAAATCATACAACATGAAATGTCATCGGTAAATTATACAACATGGTATGTCATCGCCAAATTGCACAACATGATATGCCATTGCCAAATATACAACATAATATGTCATCGCCAATTTATTCAACATGATATGTCATCGCCAAAGTATATGCATAATATCATCGCTAAATTACACAACATATATGTTATTGCCAAATTGTACCGCATATGGATTCATTGCCAAGCATTTAACATCTACCGTCAAATTACATACAACGTAATCACAAACTTAACATGATAAGAGTCATAGTCTTAATCAATTCAGTTTCAACAAAAAGGATAGGCATAAGTTTACATTAGGCATTGTTCTACATCCAGTTATTTAGTCACGATTCTTATATCATTTAAGTCTAAATGATAATTGGAGTTACAAAAAGGAGACTAGTCTTGTGTTCTGGGATCTGTATTCTAAAATTGAATAGCTCTCCTTTGTTGTAGACATTGAATTCTCATAGTTGAATTAGATTTGATTTGTAATTCCTAACTCCCTTATTAGTAGAAGGAGAATGGCGGCTACTCTAGGTGAGTTTTGACAGCATGACGGTCTTAGGAATATTTTGTGTGGCTTAGGGTTTAGATTTAGGTTGCTTATATAGAAGTTTCACTACAAGAAAAAGATCTTTTAATAGCGTTTAAAAAACGCTATAAAAGGATACGATGGCGTTTTTATAAACGCTGTATATCAACATGTTGTAATATGTCAGGGGTCTATAATAGCAACATAATAATCGCTATAAAAAACATGTTATAAATGATGTTACTAATAGCGTTTCATAATTGCTATTAAATGGACGATTTGTAACATACAAATTACTATCTATAGCGTTTGTTACTTGCTGTAAAACTTTTACGCAGAGTTGTGGTTAATATTGCTAATATTTATGACATCATTTAATTGTTATTTATAGCAACCATAAACACTATAGATAAACATTGCTTGATTACTATAGCAACTATAAATGATGTAGAAATTTCATAACCTGATTATTATAGCAACTATAAACGCTATAGAAACACCATAGAAGGTTCACTTTAGTATTTTATAGCATTATTTACTTGCCATGAAAGCTGTTTAATCATTGCAGAATATTTTCATTGCACTAGCATAATGCTATAGTATATATAGGCATATAAATATTTCTAATCAAATGTATGTCATATAAAATTCGAAGCATATAAATAATTATGATCAAATGTAAGAATTTTTACAATCGTTGCTAACCAAGACAATACATACTAAAAAAGAACAATCCATACAACCGCAGCTAACAAAAATGATACATGGTAAAAGTAAGATGTATGAACATCGACGCAAAATACATTTGAAGAAGATTGAGTGCATCAACATATTTTTTCAAGCCTTTCACCATAGCGTAAACCTAGAGCATCATACATCGTCTGTCAAAAAAACATACGTCTATTAGTCGTAAAATGTAAACGTAAACTATCATGAATAGCAAAATATGAAGGAAAGTAATTGCAGCAAAAAAGAAAAATACTCAAAAGTGACAGCTAATATATGTATATTGCAGAATCAATTTGATGTTCTGTCAGATGTGCATTCATAAATGAGTTCTCAACGTACATAAAATGTATATGTACGTCTGGGCGTGAATTGCTAAACATATTATATATATATATATGTGTGTGTGTGCGCGCGCATACAAAAGCAGTTGCTAAACAGAGTATATATATATATATATACATATATATATATATATATATATGAGTATATGAACTATCAAGGCTCATTATACCATTTAAATGCATACCAAATGCTAGCACAGAGTCCACCTTAAGCATGCTGAGGAATCAACAAGCTTAATCCTACAATGATAATAAGAGCCAGACAATCTAAGTACTGCGAATATTATCATTACAACAATAACAAAATGCCATAGAAGCCATCCTTCCTCAATGCCTAAAGAGAATATAGCTTGAACACTGTTTTAAAATCCATAATTAGCATAATGAACAACATATATAACCAGATCAACATTAAACATACTCATACGTGTGCTTGAAAATCCTGACAACAACATGGGAAACTCCCAAGCATTTTATCCTACGAAAAATTCTTAGATGGAAGTTTTACCTGTCTTAACGTTACTATAAGAATACCGCCATGCAGACCTACAATAACAGATCTGATTGCCACGGCTGCAGGTCCTACAATGAACCTTCGGACGATGCCAAATAATGTAAAGGCTGGACAACATGCTATTTGCTTCTTCTGTAGACATTATTGTGCCATAAACAAACCTGTGTAGGTCATATAGTTTTATTATTTCAGAATATAACCTTATTCAAAAGTTCCAGCTGAAGTTGCACACCTGCTGTATGCTAAAAGAATATGTGAAAGTGCAGGTCATGCCCATGCTAAACACAGCCATTCCTGTCCCAGCTTTAGCCATGATTTGAACCGAGTCCTCAAATATGTCTGCCTTTGGGATGTGCCATCTGCCAAAATATTTGAGATGGCTAGCCTGTCAGTATATATCGTAATTAATTATTTTGAAGGATTAGAAAGAGAGAAGCCTTTTATGGTCTAATAGGTGCTTCTTTTATCCTTACGTTTGGCCCATATACAGAGATAATACTAACACTATTATAACATGTCATCTGCAAATATGAAGTGGTAGTTCATTGCAAATGGGTCCATGTCAAGGGTAGACTGGACACTGATATCTAGTAAATGCTCTGAACCTTCTTTTCCAAGTCATTTAGAAGAATCCATTTTAAAAGTGTTACAATCCCCAGTAAAATATATAATTAACCATTTATGTTTGATTCAACTTCATCTTAATAACAACCTATTTGAGTGTTGATCACCAACAAAAAAATCAAAAGATAAACCTTAAGTTCAGCCCCTAGATTTTAATAAAATCGTAAAAAAATATTGAAAGCATCAAAAATTAAACAACACAGGTAACATTATTTAAGATACATAAAGGTGCTTTAACTTCATGCTTATTTATCACAGAATAGATGGAGACTCAAAAGATCATACATTGTATTTGTTACATAGCTATATATATATATATAGCATTATTAAACAATTTTTTTGTAAAAAAATTGTATCTTATAATGAATTTGATTGTACCGAGTGGCATGTAGAAGATAATGATGTACAACCAAACCTCCCCTGCCTACCCCCATCCAAAACCATACGTAGTGCAAATTCACAGTGCGCATACACTGCAATCATTGCCACTATCTACATTTCATAATATAAGTTATCCCAAATAGAGATGCATTCATATGGAGCAAATGAAAAGCTAGTATAATGTCTATATCAATGATACAATTATATTTAGTAGAATATAAACTCTGAACAAATGATTGTCTTACACCGGGTAAATTTTATAGCAATTAAATGCATTTCATAATATTCATAACATACAAGACCAAAAAGCAGAATTGTGCTTAAAAAAAATCAGTAAGAAATAAAAAGTTAAGAGGAGTGCGACCAATAATAATGTCGCTGTAAGGAAAGATGAAGCCAGCAAAAAGTACTTGGCAGCAGTAGAAAAAATAGTTGCACACAAGGTACTACAGATAAAAGTAGGAAAAGTGGAAAACTTATGATACTTCAACTGTGAACTCACACCATTGTTTCACCCCATCTTAAAATTATTACCTCAATGCATGCAACCATCCTTAGATTATATATGGTCGTAGTAAACATATTTTGGGCAATGTGAGACTATTCATCTTTACTATAAACAGTGAAAGTTCACCAATTATGCTTTTTCCATAGAGCGCAGCAATGGAGTGTTTGTGTCATTCTATGCTCAGCATAATAATGACAGCTTAGATGTCAGCATCATCATTCTGTAGATTCTCCTTATATTATCACCATTTTCAACCAACGTGCCCTTTCTTTCTCTAAACTGCTTTTAATTTGCATGCTTCAATGTAAAACGTCCAGCCACATTTCATGAAACATCATCACATTGATACTTGATTCATAATATGCATATTCAGCGACAAGGTTGCAAACTTTTACCTAAATCTGCCTACATTTGGCGACAAGGATCTAAGAAAAACTTTCTAATAAAATATTCATTGTTATTAAATATTGTTACTTCACTGGCGCAACCGGGTAATTTGATGACTTATGTCTCCTTACCGGCTACGACTAACCCAATCTCGCCTGCTACTTCTCACGGTCAGTCTGAACAGTGTGCATATGCTTCGACTAATGCACGACTATCAACTAGTTTCTATCTGTCGATCAGTATAGGCACCATGCCTTTTTTTGCCTCCTCCAATAACCATATTTTGCCAATTGCTTTGCTCTCCGATCGGTTAGGTATGTGTGCTGATACAGCAGGTAAAGAGGCAGACGTAGCAACTCTAGTAGACAATAGGAATTAAATGTGGCAATGGATTCTAGAATGCAAAACAAATGCTTGTCAAGAGATACTCAAGAAATTGCAAAACTAGCGGAGAAATATTTATTTTAGCCAGCCAAGAAATAATATTTTAGCTTAATAAAATAATGACATGATCATATCATTTGTCAGTCAATGGATTTGGAGGAATGTTTGGATGGAGTAAATATTGAAAACCGATGAAGTGATACGCAATACATTCAGCGGCATAAAGCAAATGATCTGAGAATAAACGGTATACAATTTCTATGTTTTATTAACTGCTGCTAATTACATGATTATTTCCCTTTTGGGTCTTCACAATGATCTATAACCGTTGTTTGATATTCCGCTCCAGTAGCAATTTTGTTGCTATTAAACACATTTGTACTTGCCTATTAGCCTTCTATTATTCTGTAGTTCATGGATAACATTGATAATTATAAAAATAAAATCCTATATCTATTCATACTGTTGATGCATTTATGAATCGATCACCGTTAATTTGTATCAACTCAAATTATATAGTTTCCAAAGGCTCATGTCAACAATAAGTTAGGTAA
The DNA here is from genome assembly GCA_030737875.1 of Allium sativum. Lineage (NCBI taxonomy): Eukaryota > Viridiplantae > Streptophyta > Magnoliopsida > Asparagales > Amaryllidaceae > Allium > Allium sativum. The sequence goes on along the minus strand of CM060913.1, from coordinate 979,605,915 downwards.
ATTAGCAGAGAGTACTATAGAAAATTCGATATCCAAGCCCTTTTTTTCTTTCAGTTTAGCAAGATCCTTCTTTACTAGGTCATGGTCCATCAAATGCATCATACCTTGCATAAAAACAACAAGCAATTTGAACAAGCGGTTTCCTATTAAATAAGTACTGACATATCTTTGGCGGATCTCCTTGTAACAATTATAAAGGACTTTGAAACTCTAGAGCAATTAATTAAGCAGGCCTACCAGTAAGCAGTGTTCTCCTTGGTTTAATTTTCCGAACTTCTTCCAAAGCCTGATTTTTAGGGTAAAAATACACTATAAATTAAAGCTGGAAATAGAGAGCAGAATCTGACATAAACAGTTGAATAGTTACTCATAGAACAAAAATGAGTTGATGAAGAACGATCAGGCCTCAATACATCCTATAAACATTTCAAAGATACAAATCATTATCAGGTAAGATTAAAGTAGTAGTTAATGGAGCCGATTTGCGAATAGAAGGAAGAGAGTACCATTATTAGGAGATCACAGTCTTTCAGGAGCTGGTTAGTTTCATCTGGTATGTCACTAACATCGGTGATGAATAAAGTAAAGAAATATCAGTAATATGCTAATCATTGTCTGTAGTAGAAAAAAAATACCAATGATTGTACTACCTAATGTAGCAAACATTCCCAAAACGAAAACCAAGTGAACGGTAACCCTGGCCAAGCCAAACAGGCAAAGGAATCATCTGTAGCAGTAAACACGAATCAATTTCAGATGTAGTAAATAAAGAAACTAAACTATTGGATAACAAGCATGTAGTTAGAGCCAAGAGAAAATTACCATGTAAGTCATTTATTACTTATTTTACTAACCTGAAGTCCATGGACAATAAATGGTTATTCCTTAATCACTTTAAAATGCAACTTTGATACAGCAGCACCGGGTATGATTACACTTGTAAAAAATATCCCATAAGAACCCAAGCATCTACATTTTTTTTCTTTTTGTGTAATATGCCACCAAAGTATTTGTCTACAGTAAAGCTATTATCGCATAAACCACAGTGAATATTAATAAATAATAACAAAGCCCATTAGTATTGGCAGCAGACGTAATAGTGTGTTATAGGATTGATAATAAAACCGTTTCAGTCCAAACAGAGGTATCTTATATGACCAATATCCTACTACCAATACACTCAGTAGTAGTATCAGTAAGAAGACCCTAATTCCTTGGGATCTTATTCTCTAGCAAAGATAAATTATTGGAATTCAATTTATTTTCAGCCAAACCTACAATGTTTGGTCTGAATTTGTTTTATAAAGTTTGAATACATCACAAATACGTTGTGTTTTTTACATGGCCCTAGAATTCCACAGTATTGAGTTGGGTTCTTTTGGGCTGGTATGGTAGTCATATTGCATGCCACAGTATTGTTTTGATTACACCAAAAAGAGACCGTGTATTCTTGAGCGATTGGACATGTTCAGCTGAACATTTCTAGTTTGAAACAAACATGCCTTTCATCATGTGATATATTTACATTGTTTTATGTAGATCTAAACCTATATTGATCAATTTGAAAGATAGTATATTGTTTGAAAAAAATATACTAAACAGATTATATATATATGTGTGTTACAGAAGAAATTGCTAAACATCACTCATATGATTAACTAAGTTTCAATTGTTGGATCTAGATTAACCCTAGAGGGGGGGTGAATAGGGTTTATCACAGTTTTTAACTGAATTAAAATTCTAACGAGATATATAATAATAAACAGATCACAGACTATAACAGAAACAGAAATGCAGAAAATAAATCACACACAGATATACCCAGCTTCGGCAAAACCCTGCTTACTGCTGCATTTCTAAGGTTTCTACTAGGTGATAGAACAGTTCCCGCATACAAGACCATGTACACTCGCAAACCCTGCTCCTATTCTAACCCCACGCTCAATACCGTAGACTGATCGATATCCCCTCAATCAGATTTCCCGAATTACAACCCTGTGATCCGTAACCCAGATTTTACAGACTCTGAAACTGACAGTCAACACCCTGACTAATATCCTAGACTTTACAGATCTAGACACTGATTCGTTTGTTTACAAAAGAAAAAAACAAAACACAATACAAAATTATAAACAAATAAAGGGAAACCCTTGGGAGTTAAAAAAGGGTCATCCCCTTTTATATTAAACTAAGCTAAATCAAACTCCAACTAGGTCGGCCCGCTCATCATTTTGTTTGCCCGATCACTTTCCACTTTGCAAAAGAACAAAAATGGCGGCCGAAATGAAGGACTAGTGTTTCTGTGAATTTCCAAATCGAATCGTGATGCTTCTTCAAATCTGAATAAATATTCTGATGCTCGGATTTGAGATGTTATTGATCGAAAATCTTGTAAGTTTCTTTGGATTTAATTTGTCTGGTTTTTGCTCTCGAGTTTATTGTTGATTTTCGATCTGAAAATGTTTGGTTTGTTTCCTATATCCTGCCTATGATGAAATGGTGATGTAATATAGGGTAAAAAAAAAACCTCGCCTCTGATTTCACGTATATGGCTTCGATCTGATTTGCATGGCATTCCCTTTTTGATTCCACGGCTTTGAATGAAATTGATTGCGTGATTTTCAATTGATTGTTGCCTTTTGTTGCCTTGCCAATAAAACCTGTTGCCTTTTGTTTTGAATCGGCTTTGAGATGATTTTGCGTTAGTTAATTGTTTGTTGCCTTGAATGAGTTGGCATGGCTTTGATTTTTGCTCTGATTTGTTGGTGATATCCGAAATGAATTCTTGCCAAAAACATACTAGCTCGAGATAAAATTTGATGCCTTGAAATCCTGCGTGGTCCATGAGTCATTTCCAGAAAGACATGAATTGATGTCTTGCCTTTTAACCAATTGTTTCTTGCCCCAATATTCGAATGCACAATTCTAGAAATGTGTATATATATATATATATATTCTTTTTATCCACCTTGAATTAATTTTGCAGAGATGCAAAACTGGAAACAAACATTGTTTTTCCCTGCGTGATTTTTTGATGAATCTTGATGTGTTCTTGGCCTTGATAACTTTGAGCAATTCTGAAATCCACATCGTAATTTTCTGGAAACTCATCTATCCATGTATGAACACATTTCTTGCTGAACTGATTTTATAGTTGCTTCATTACTTCCTTGACCATGTTGCTGTGCGTGTTCCTATTTGCATTTGAACCATCCTTGCAAGTTGAAATTTGAACTGCTTGTGTGTTGACTTGTCACTTGACTTGACTATTTTCCTAGCTTTGTTCTAGACTGTGCCCTTCATGTACATGTATATGCCCCTTGAACTTGTATTGATCACCATGCATTACTGAGTTGTGTTCCACCTGATCCACTTTCGAGCATCCCTTGACCATGAATTTGGAATTGTTGCTGTGTATAAGATCGACTTGTACTTCATTTTGCTGAGTTTGTTCAACCATTCTTGTATGATGACATGCAGTTTCACTGAATTCATGAACCATGCACTCACTTTGTATCCACACTGCTTTATATGCTTTGTACCATCATTCTCATGCTTGTGCACTGTACAGACCCACTATCACATTTGCATTTGTTGTTTAATTCCTTGTATTTTTGCTTGTATGCTTAAAACCTGAACACTCTGATCTGAGCTGTACATATGAGAACTTCCTTTGGCTCGACGCATGATTTTAGTTGCACACTGATCTAGCCATGTTAATTCACCATGTAGATGCACCATCCATCCATGCATATGTATATTTTCCATAAAGTATAATCTGCCTATAGCTGACTTGTACTTGACTATGCTGTTATGCACTGAAAAATCAAACCTTGCGACTTTGAGCATATAGACTTGCTGTATACACACCATCCATACACTTGAAATATCATCACTTAATCTTTGCTGTGTAGCACCACCATGCACATTGCCATGAACATGAACTTTGTTGACATGTTTCACCTTGTTTTTGCTACTACACCATACATTATTGACATGCTTGACCCAATATGACATGTACTCTTTGTTTCATTGTGCTCGACCATTTATATTTGGCTGCCTAGATCACTTTGCTGCTGTCTTGTTTGTACATGGCTCAGCCTTGTCCTCGACCACTTGATTATTAATGCACTGAGTCGAGTTGGTCCACGTGGCTGCTCCTCAGTCGCAATACTGATTGGCGAGGCAGTGCACACGTGTATGTATACACGTGTGTATTTGCAGCCATCAGAAAATTTTCTGTCCCTGTACATATACAAACTGTCTGCCTAGACACAGATGAATCAGATCAAGTCATGAAAATGATGAGAAACACACCAGAAAGTTGAGGCAAAAAAAAATTCAAAAAAAATATTCAAATTTGCATGTATTCTGTTTTTATTTCTATTGCAGTGTACTGTGTGTGTGTTTCACATGTGACAGGTAAGCAGGGATGACTGGACTGACTATGAGCAGTGAAGACAGAAGATGAAAAACAGTGAATGATGCGGTGTCAACAAAAGTGTTTGTATATGAAAATGAAATGTAATTTTGTCAAAGAATGTACAGAGTGTGAGTGTTGTAGTGAGAAGATTTGTATATGAGAAATGAAATGAAATGTATAACTGAGATGTAAAAATAGTGTAGTCATAAGTTTGTACTGTTTTAACTATTGAAATAAAATATTATATTTAAACAAAATACTGTGTGAATATTTAAATTTGTGTACAGTTTTATTCTGTTTAAATATGAATATTATATTCATGTCTGTGATGTGATATGAAATAGTACAGTAGCAAACACATTTAAAATAATATATACTCGTTTGTTATCATCAAACAAAAATCATATAATTGTGTATATAACTGCGTTATACACAACAATCTCCCCCTTTTGATGATGACAAACAAATAAGAGATTTTGAATAAATTAAATGTGTTTGAACGAGAATATTGAACTCCCCCTATTTGAAAGCTCCCCCTACGACAGAAACTCCCCCTAAATATGTGCATGAGTGAATGGAATAAATTGAATGATTTTTCAATAATAAAAGTATTTGTAAAATATTCACTCATAAACCAAAATCTCAACCATTCTCCCCCTTTTGTTATCATCAAAAGGATACAGAAATTAAAAAAAACGATGAAAAGATATGACTAGAAATCAGCTTAAGAGAGAGAATGTTCACCATAAATCTCAATAAATCAAACAAAAATCATAATAATCCAAGAATCAGTGGCAATTCACATTTTAGAATGATGGATTTATAATGAATTTTATAAAAATGAGGAGAGCAATAAAAAAAATATGATTTACAATTATTTTCCAAAATAATTTTTCAAAAATTGAAGCACAAAAACAGTGATGGATTTGGACTATAGTTAATAATTCAACTTAAGTGACATAAATGAATAATCTCAAATCCCAATACCTATCAATCAACAAATCATAATACGTCATAAGATATCAACACATTTCACAAGTTAGAAGATGGATTGATAGGCTGGTTTTTATAAACACCAAGGAGGATTTCAATTTAATTTTAATTTATAGCGCATTATTTCCTTTTTCTTTTTATTTTATTTAAGAGCGCACTGACCACACATAACCAGAGCTTGGATTTTTAAATGAGGTCAGTCGCAGCTTAAATTATAAGTTGTCTCTTAACCATGCATGACCAGAGCTTGGATTTTTAAATGAGGTTAGAGACACACTTATATATTTATTATATATTTATCATTCAGCTTTAAAAAAAAAACTCCTCGGTATAAAACCAATATATGGATGATAGAAAATGGGATAGGTACAGAAAATGGACTGTGAAATAAATTTCTAAATTAATTATATTATGAAACATGATCAACTGTACCGAGACCATTGAAAAATTTCAATTGTCACTAATTCTGAATAATAGTATAACCACAATTCCATCACAAATATTTTCACTGTTTATTCAAGAAGATTTTAACTCTCCATATTAATATAAAATTATCACGATGGATGGTAGAAAGATGAAAGATAATGAAGATGGTCGTGAAATAATAACCAATTCAAAGATATTATAATAAATGTTCAACCATCATGAAAATATAAATAAAATCTCCTCTTGTTGTGAAATATACCGCAGTCACAATTCATCACAATTTCAAATTCTGATAATATTTTTTAATGAATTATAACTACAGTTCAATTCGGATATTGATTTCAATTTCTGAATGAATAATCAATAAATAATTTCAAAATTGAAAATCAATTACAAGAGGAATATGAAGAGCTATACCGGACAAGAGGGATTAAAATATATAAAAAAAAAATTCAATGCATCTGATACCAATTGGTGTCTCTAATCATGAGAATTTTGACATGATATTGAACAAGAATATCATAGACAAATGAATCATTATGTACAAAGCCCAAGCAGGCGAGATAATAGATTATGCATATGTATCAGAGCAGCAAGCAAGTGATTCCAGAACAAACATTTTTCAAAAATAGTATCAGAGCAGTACAAAGACAGTTTCCAAGCAGACAAGTCAAGATGATGATCACAAACAAATATTTCATGATCCCAGATTAAAAAAAAACTTTATTTTAAATCATTTGAAGAAATGTGAAAGTATTAGGATTTAATGAATCAATGACACCAGGTTATATTTCGGATTCAAAATTGTGTGAGAGATTCAATAAATCAATAATTTCAAATGATTTTAAACAAACATATATGCAAATCAAATAATCATGAAATAACAATGAGATTTAAGACCGGATTTTCAAAGAATTTTTCAATATATTTCTGACAAGCTAAGAATACTTTCAGATCGTTTACATCAAGTTTGAGAGGTATTCATGATCCAAGAATATTTTAGAAATAATTTATTTGATATCATTTGAATAAATGTTAAGTTTGAGATATAATGAATTATTCACAAGGTTGATAATTTCAAATTTTGGAGGTGTGTGAAATTCAAAATATCAAGAATTTCAGATGATTTCAAATAAACAAGTTTCAATCATACAGATCATGAATATAAAAAAGAATTTCAAGATGTATCACTGAGATTCAAGACAGACCAAAATTTCCAAGCCAATCTGAAAAATAATGAAATTATCACAACTGATAAATAGAAGTGTGCTGTATGAATTAGAAGAAACTCAAAACAGCAAATTTGTGTGAAATTTCAATTGTTTTTCAGATCTTCAAAACAATTTAGAATTCAGATTAACAGTATTCAAGATATAACAAGAATACGTCAACACCGTTAGGAATTCAGAAAACAGAAAATGAACTTCAAAACACTTGTAGAGAAAAAAAATCAGTAGCTGGAAATGATTTAAAAGTATCAGAGTTCTATACACGCAAAACAAATTTCCAGAATATCATGAATACTGCAATTCAAGAAGAAAAAAAATATGGCAGTGATAAATCAAATTAGAATAGACAGAAGAAAGAAATAGAAGGGAGAAGAAGAAGAAATAAACCAAAGAAAAAAAATCAAAAATAGAAATTATTTACAGAGGCGAGTTTAGAGATCATACCACAATCCAGTGTAAATCAGAATCTCTAACTCAACAGTCTTGGCTTAAGGAACTGTGAATGATTACAGAAGTATTGATCAGCTGAATTCAAATTTCTTTTGCTTTGCAGTTCCTCAGCCTCCTTCGGTACCTAAATGTTAAAAGGATCGAGTGGTCTGACAAAATTAGTAAAACCACTCACAGTTGTATTCATTTGTTTTGGTACCCAAACTTGTTTATATAACAAACCATTCGAATCTACCTTTGTACCTTTCGGGACCCAAACCTGTTTGAATTTAGTCGAAGCCGTTTTATTTTTATTTGGGATCCAAGATTATTCAAATGATTTGTTATCAGTCAAATTCATATCATGTTTTTGATTTAAGAATCCTTTGAGAATGTTAGAGTTCAAATTTTCAAAACAAACATTTCCAAAGTGATTTGAAGGATTTTTAAAAACAATTGAATTCCGTTTTTCAAACTCATTTGTTTTTCCAAGAACATCATTTTTCCCGAAGCCAAGACCAGATTTATTTCCAATAGAAACTTGGTTTTGTAACAACATATTCAACGATTTTTCCCCATTAGAAAATTTATCCAAAGTTGATTCTAATCGTTGAATTTTGAACTTTAGATCACTATTTTCTTTTAATAAATTTGAGCAATTATTTATAGCGATCTTCTGTTCAGCATTGGACTGTTTCAAAAACAAATTCTCATTTTCAAGCAATTCAATTTTGGCTTGGGATTCGGAAATTTTAAGTTCAAATTGTTTTTGTTTTTCAGATTCAAAATTCTTGGATTTTTCAATCTCATTTTCAAGTTCTTCCAAAACCAAACCACTTTTCACCAAATTTTCATTTTCAGCAATTTCAAATTTGGAATATATATCTGTTTTAAAATTTTCAAATTCCTTTTGCAGAAGGTTATTTAAATTTGATAACTCAGTCTTGTTCTCATTAAGATCAAAATTTCATCTTCAAACTTTTGAATATTTTTATTGAGATGAACAAGATTGGTTTTCAATTTCAAACAATTTTTGCAAACTGAATTTGAAGAATTTTTAACATATTCAAGTTGTGATTCCAAATCATCAATTTTGCTGGTCAACTCAAAATTCTTAGATTTCAGAGACTTATTTTTCAGTTGGAGTTTATCAACAGATTTCGTTAAATCAAGACACATGTAAACCAGATCTCCATATGAGAAATTTTCTGTTTCAGCATTTGTTGATTCTCCATCATCTGATTCATCTGAAGTTTCATTTGTAAATCCTGTTAAACAGAACTCTGAATCTGAGTTGACTTTCTTGGGTTTTGAGCTACTGTTGTCAGATCTTCCATACTTCGTATTGAGAGTATCCCTGATTTCCTGTGCAGATAAACAATGGCAGATAAGATTAAACTGTTCAGTACTAAGATAATCAAATATAATTTTCATAGCACTGGTATTGAAAGTAATATCTACACTATCAAATCCATTGATAATAACATCCCAATATTTAATATTAACATATTTTAGATAAAATTCCATTTTGGATTTCCAGTTTAAAAAATCGGTTCCAGTGAAAATATTTGGAGATGAACTGGACTGACTCTCACTAGATTGACAACTTGGGTTACCCATGACTCTAGAGTTAAAGAAATACCTGCTCTGATACCAAATGTTCTCGCTTTCTCGAGGATTTTAATGACACCCCGGTGGCAAACAAAGTTACCTCAGAGACTGGTTTCACGTCCTGCCTCTCGACATGGACAACCACCCACAGACATGTAGGGATAAGAGTCACTACTTCGCCACTAGATCATAGAGCGAGAACTCCCTGCCATGGTGTAACCTTATACCAGCTCTGATACCACTTATTGGATCTAGATTAACACTAGAGGGGGGGGTGAATAGGGTTTATCACAGTTTTTAACTGAATTAAAATTCTAACGAGATATATAATAATAAACAGATCACAAACTATAACAGAAACAGAAATGCAGAAAATAAATCACACACAGATATACCCAGCTTCGGCAAAACCCTGCCTACTGCTGCATTTCTAAGGTTTCTACTAGGTGATAGAACAGTTCTCGCATACAAGACCATGTACACTCGCAAACACTTCTCCTATTCTAACCCCACGCTCAAAACCGTAGACTGATCGATATCCCCTCAATCAGATTTCCCGAATTACAACCCTATGATCCATAACCCAGATTTTACAGACTCTGAAACTGACAGTCAACACCCTGACTAATATCCTAGACTTTACAGATCTAGACACTGATTCGTTTGTTTACAAAAGAAAAAAACAAAACACAATACAAAATTATAAACAAATAAAGGGAAACCCTTGGAGTTAAAAAAAGGGTCATCCCCTTTTATATTAAACTAGGCTAAATCAAACTCCAACTAGGTCGGCCCGCTCATCATTTTGTTTGCCTGATCACTTTCCTCTTTGCAAAAGAACAAAAATGGCGGCCGAAATGAAGGACTAGGGTTTCTGTGAATTTCCAAATCAAATCGTGATGCTTCTTCAAATCTGAATAAATCTTCTGATGCTCGGATTTGAGATGTTATTGATCGAAAATCTTGTAAGTTTCTTTGGATTTTATTTGTTTGGTTTTTTCTCTCGAGTTTATTGTTGATTTTCGATCTGAAAATGTTTGGTTTGTTTTCTATATCCTGCCTATGATGAAATGGTGATGTAATATAGGGTAAAAAAAAAACCTCGCCTCTGATTTCACGTATATGGCTTCGATCTGATTTGCATGGCATTCCCTTTTTGATTCCACGGCTTTGAATGAAATTGATTGCGTGATTTTCAATTGATTGTTGCCTTTTGTTGCCTTGCCAATAAAACCTGTTGCCTTTTGTTTTGAATCGGCTTTGAGATGATTTTGCGTTAGTTAATTGTTTGTTGCCTTGAATGAGTTGGCATGGCTTTGATTTTTGCTCTGATTTGTTGGTGATATCCGAAATGAATTCTTGCCAAAAACATACTAGCTCGAGATAAAATTTGATGCCTTGAAATCCTGCGTGGTCTATGAGTCATTTCCAGAAAGACATGAATTGGTGTCTTGCCTTTTAACCAATTGTTTCTTGCCCCAATATTCGAATGCACAATTCTGGAAAAGTATATATATATATATATATATATTCTTTTTATCCACCTTGAATTAATTTTGCAGAGATGCAAAACTGGAAACAAACATTGTTTTTCCCTGCGTGATTTTTTGATGAATTTTGATGTGTTCTTGGCCTTGATAACTTTGAGCAATTCTGAAATCCACATCGTAATTTTCTGGAAACTCATCTATCCATGTATGAACACATTTCTTGCTGAACCGATTTTATAGTTGCTTCATTACTTCCTTGACCATGTTGTTGTGCGTGTTCCTATTTGCATTTGAACCATCCTTGCAAGTTGAAATCTGAATTGCTTGTGTGTTGACTTGTCACTTGACTTGACTATTTTGCTAGCTTTGTTCTAGACTGTGCCCTTCATGTACATGTATATGCCCCTTGAACTTGTATTGATCACCATGCATTGCTGAGTTGTGTTCCACCTGAGCCACTTTCGAGCATCCCTTGACCATGAATTTGGAATTGTTGCTGTGTATAAGATCGACTTGTACTTCATTTTGCTGAGTTTGTTCAACCATTCTTGTATGATGACATGCAGTTTCACTGAATTCATGAACCATGCACTCACTTTGTATCCACACTGCTTTATATGCTTTGTACCATCATTCTCATGCTTGTGCACTGTACAGACCCACTATCACATTTGCATTTGTTGTTTAATTCTTTGTATTTTTGCTTGTATGCTTAAAACCTGAACACTCTGATCTGAGCTGTACATATGAGAACTTCCTTTGGCTCGACGCATGATTTTAGTTGCACACTGATCTAGCCATGTTAATTCACCATGTAGATGCACCATCCATCCATGCATATGTATATTTGCCATAAAGTATAATCTGCCTATAGCTGACTTGTACTTGACTATGCTGTTATGCACTGAAAAATCGAACCTTGCGACTTTGAGCATATAGACTTGCTGTATACACACCATCCATACACTTGAAATATCATCACTTAATCTTTGCTGTGTAGCACCACCATGCACATTGCCATGAACATGAACTTTGTTGACATGTTTCACCTTGTTTTTGCTACTACACCATACAGTATTGACATGCTTGACCCAATATGACATGTACTCTTTGTTTCATTGTGCTCGACCATTTATATTTGGCTGCCTAGATCACTTTGCTGCTGTCTTGTTTGTACATGGCTCAGCCTTGTCCTCGACCACTTGATTATTAATGCACTGAGTCGAGTTGGTCCACGTGGCTGCTCCTCAGTCGCAATACTGATTGGCGAGGCAGTGCACACATGTATGTATACACGTGTGTATTTGCAGCCATCAGAAAATTTTCTGTCCCTGTACATATACAAACTGTCTGCCTAGACACAGATGAATCAGATCAAGTCATGAAAAATGATGAGAAACACACCAGAAAGCTGAGGCAAAAAAAAAATTCAAAAATAAAATTCAAATTTGCATGTATTCTGTTTTTATTTCTATTGCAGTGTACTGTGTGTGTGCTTCACATGTGACAGGTAAGCAGGGATGATTGGACTGACTATGAGCAGTGAAGACAGAAGATGAAAAACAGTGAATGATGCGGTGTCAACAAAAGTGTTTGTATATGAAAATGAAATATAATTGTGTCAAAGAATGTACAGAGTGTGAGTGTTGTAGTGAGAAGATTTTTATATGAGAAATGAAATGAAATGTATAACTGAGATGTACAAATAGTGGAGTCATAAATTTGTACTGTTTTAACTATTGAAATAAAATATTATATTTAAATAAAATACTGTGTGAATATTTAAATTTGTGTACAGTTTTATTCTGTTTAAATATGAATATTATATTCATGTCTGTGATGTGATATGAAACAGTACAGTAGCAAACACATTTAAAATAATATATACTCGTTTGTTATCATCAAACAAAAATCATATAATTGTGTATATAACTGCGTTATACACAACATCAATAACTCATATGGTTATTTTACCTTTTCTACAACTCCGAAATCACTCATATGATTATCCGATAATGCGGTGCTAACCGTTTCAATAACTACTTTTGTCCCTTGAGATACATTCGCTTCATCCAAGTTTTCTTTTCTCTGCCAAACAAATAACAAAAGCAAATTTTAGGCAAACACAGTTCAGTCGCACGCAGACTAAACACAGTTCAGCTGAGTTAAACCAGTTATCTAGGAATAAAACCAATTATCTAAAAAAGACAAATCTGCCAAAATGCCAAATCAATATTCCTTGGTGCCTTTAACCTAAACTTATGCAAACATCTCACCCGTTCAGCCTAATCAACCCAATACACTTGCAAATGGTCCACCTGTGCAACAATCTAAACCTGACAGTATTGCATTCGATCAAACCCACACTGCCCTTGAACTAACCCAAGAAAATCATTCAGACCCAATTGACAGATCCAAAATTGAAGCCACTAATGCGATCGTGTATTCTAACGCTTCTGTTTGCTTTACCAACCAACAATCAAGTGCTTACCGTCTACTCAGTTTTACCAAATTTCCAGATTCAAAAAATCAACTTTTCTCTATAAAATGATAGTTCTGAACCCAACAAAATTATTTACCCTGCAGTATTTTTGGTTTATTTGAAGCTAGTTATAAGTCATGTTTGACACGAGTAATTAATAATGTAGTAAGTAAACTCCGTTGGATAATAACTCCTCAAAAGAGCATTCAAATGTTGAAAATTTACACCGGACGTAAATGAATTGGAAACGCCATCTCCGTAATCAAACCACACCGAAAAGGATTTAGTTTCTATAATCAAACAATGTCTATGATTTTACATTTACTCATTGTCTGTTCTCAACATGCAGGACAACAGAATGCAGTATATGAGATAATTGTCCCAATGAAAGCCAGCATCTACCTAAGCAAACAAAAATATCAAACTAAATGTTGATAAACTTAAACCAAACTATTGCTACATACAAGCCCGCTAATATAGCTATCATTAAGTGAATAATATACCTTTCTTGGCATTGTTTTCCAATTCACCCTGGCAAACTAAATGTTGATAAAATTGGTTCGTATATGTATTCTGTTTTCAAATAACTCGGCAACTTTCTTACTTTTACCTTTTCAACATATATTTATCATATATCATGCACACATACACCTATTTCATAACTTAATCATCTATTATCAACAAACTACTGTATAATTCATGGACATGAGCTCTAGTGTTTGGTTTTCCCTAAAAATAATCAAAAGCAAGTTAAAGTTTTAAACTACTGTTACCTTACCAGTGTAATGAGCTATAAGAGAAGCTACTTCAGGCTCGCCCGAGATGCACTCCATTACATTTGCATATTGTGGTTTAACCTACCACACAAGCTCCTCTTCTGCAGCTTCTCGACTCAACGTGAATCTCCTCCACCTTTATCCATTTGAAGCCTACTTATTCGACATAAGTGTCTTTGCTAGCTTTAGCATAAGAGCTCCCAGGCATGATCCGGAGTGGTTCAACGCTATTTCTAGTGTTTTTTCTTCCATGCATGTTAAGTTTGCATGTAGGATCTTCGTATACTTTGTACAGACGTTCAACTCAGTAGTTGCATAGGTGGTTTTTATACTGGCATCCTCCAATGAGCTAGATCATGTCCCCCATGTTGCAACCTACATTTTTAAATGCTTCTAGAAGACACTCAAGCAGGAAAGCCTATTGGATTGTGTGTAAATTCTACTTTATAAGTTAGCCTTTTACTGATCCTCTTTAAAAGTTAACTGGGTTTGCTTCCTTCTCACTCATTGCTGGATGGCAACGATGCAGTTCCTTCCTTTCACTCATCAGATCTCACTGCTCATGCAAGCCTTTCTTCTTACCCATATCAATTTGCATAGGGTTCTGTCCAGCTTTGGTTTGCATAGTCCATAAGGCTTTTGACTGGTTTCTATATAGGTTTGCATGCCCATGTCCTGCCCACCATACCCTGAACATCAAAAAACATAGGGCCTGCTATCATGCAGCCAATCATGCCAACTCATCGTTCAGGCAGTGTCAACTTTTACCAGCATAACCTAATCATTCGATCATTATATTATATGTTTGGGTTAGCACCTTCAACCAGCCTGCTCGTTATAACTTCAGATTTTAACCAGCAGACAGTCATAACCAGATTTCAAACAGTTACGCCTAATACTAAGCAATCATTTAGCCAATGACTATCCCCTCAAGTACATCTGCCCACTGATCAAACACCCTAACTGCTATACCTCTTTAAAACCATCATCATCAACACCTGTCTCAACAACAGTCCTCTGCCATCTCCTTCTCATCGCGAATTTCATCAATTAGCAAACTGCCATCCTCTTCACAACCTTCACCACAACTTCAACCAAACTACCCCAGCCACTACTCTTCACTGCAGCTCAAACCACCTTATTTTAGCAGCACAACATTTCACCACAGACTGCAACTACTCTGCACTCATTTCAACACCTCCCCAAACTCGACAACCAATCACCTCCTTCTTTCCACCGGCCTTACACTACTTCAAATACTACTCCACGTCAACACAACTTCAAATAGCCTAACCACCGTATCTAATCCGCCACCATCTCCTGAAAACCCTAACACCAAACAAAAATCACCAGCCATCATCACCTCAGCATTGCGTATGTGCCACAACCCTTAACCCGAGCAGCATCAACAACTCCCCACGATACATCCTCCTTTTCTCCAAAACTATCCCTATCAACAGTGGACCACCATCATTCAATAAATTGTCTGAACTTCGTCAAAAATTGTTCAACAACCACCTTCAATCAACACATTAAAAATGACTGTAAAATCGCGCAGGTTAATAAGGTTTAGAAAAATAT
Source organism: Allium sativum (assembly GCA_030737875.1). NCBI lineage: Eukaryota > Viridiplantae > Streptophyta > Magnoliopsida > Asparagales > Amaryllidaceae > Allium > Allium sativum. The sequence goes on along the minus strand of CM060913.1, from coordinate 979,590,475 downwards.
ACCTAATCCTCGCAATTGAAGAGTTGAACTTTGGATCAATTCGAGCTTAAAGAATTGCATTTGGATCAAATTGCGCTTCTGGAGGCCTTCAGATTGTTGGGATCGAATCGTGCTTCGGATCTAATCGAGCTTGAAGAGTTGCGACAAAAGAGGACTGTTGGAATCAAATCGTGCTTCGGATCTAATCAGGCTTGAGGAATTGCGGCAGAAGAGGACTGAGATTAAAAAAGGTGTGAAAAAGGTGAAGATGAGAAAAGCACTAGGGGATAAAAGCGAAACTGAAAATGAAATTTTAGCGGCCTAAAAATATGTTGGAGGGAAACAAAAGTAGAGCGCAAATTCACCGTGTAATGCATTAATATAATTGCACACGTTAATATAATTGCACTTAAAGTTGTTGTCATTTTAATTAAATAAAGAATAGTCACTTAACTATAGCAAGTAAAGTTTTCGTGCAATCCATGCTTGCTATTGATATAATATTTTCTTGTAGTGTTTGATTTGATTGGAGCCATCAGATCAACCTAGGGTCAATCAAAGCCATTCAATCCTAAGAGAAATAACCAAAATTTGCCACACAAGCCCTTATGACTCAAAAATCGTCACCCGAAGAAAACATGTCAGGTTTCAGATCTGGCCCGAGGGGGAGGTCGACCCCCTGGTTGACCTGGATGGGGGGAGGTCGACCCCCCGGTCTACCTGGCCTTAGGCGGGAAAATTCCCGCCCAGCCCGCTTCTGCTTCTGATTTCAAAATTTGAATTTTCTGAACTTTAATTTGAGCTGTTTATTTAAATTCTTTAATCTTCTAGAGGTCATAACTCGTTCATACGGAGTCCGATTCACGCAAACTCGGACTCTATCTCAAGAAGAATTCCGAGACGAACGCAATGGCATAGCCCGTTCCCCTTGATTCTCACATTTGTAATTAATTATTCATTAATTCGTTACTTTAGCATTTACATAAAATACGGAGCGTTATATTCTCCCCTCCTTAAAGGATTTCGTCCCCGAAATCTTCGAGTCAAGGAGAACATATATCCTACCATCCAATCATCCATCTACTCAACCATCAAACACATGCATCCATTGTCCTTAAAAAGACTTCTAATGCTTCATGATCATATGCATAGTGTGTATTAATGTCCTTATCTAATGCAAAATCAAGTGGTCTACTAATTCAGTTGACCTCCTTGATGCAAATTATGTTAGTGTTATGCGTCCATTATGTATGCAATATTCCCTAATCATACTTTCTACATGAGTGCACAATCATTCATACAAATGTAACGTCCATATGATAACACATCAAGTTTCAATCAGATACAAGTACATATATGCATATGCAATATGAAAGTGACTGAGCCGATCTAACTCCTAAAGTGTGTGTATATGCATCCACGAGCAACCACTAGCAATCACTTGCAACCACTTGCAACCATCAATCATAACATGTTTCAAACACATATTTACATCCATGGGTTTCTACCTAAGGATCAAGAATAGCACGGAGGAAATACTGAAAAGATAGATACGAGCATGAATAAACTTGAGGGAAAAAAAGATCAAAGAAGTACCCTCAAAAAGAAAAGGGTAGGCTGCGCGTATCTTGGCCTCAGTCTCCCAAGTCGCATCTTCCTCAGCGTCGCTCCATTGAACTTTAACAAATTTGACTTCGCGGTTGCATAGCTTTTTGACGTCTGTACCCAAGATACGAGTTGGAACTCTTCTCACAGTCGCCTCTCGTTCTACTTCTACTTCCTCTAATATGCTTGGTTCCATCACTTCCGCAGACTCATGTAAGCACTTCCGTAGGTGAGAAACATGAAAGACATTATGAACTCCAGCCAATCTTTCGGGCAGCTCTATTCTGTAAGTCATCTTCGCAATCTTTTCAATGATAGGAAACGGCCCTACAAATCTTGGTGCCAACTTTACTGCGGATCCAAAGAGAACGACGTTCCTCAAAGGAGATACCTTAAGGAAAACCTGTCTCCAACCTCAAATTCAAGGTCGGTCCTTCTCTTATCTGCGCAGGACTTCTGTCTATCTTGGGCAGTCGTCATTCTTCTTCGTATCAAGTCCACTTTCTCTGAAGTTTCTTTAATTATATCTGGTCCAAGTATGAGCTTGTTTGTAGACTCCCACCAACAAGTTGGTGATCGGCATGGTCTTCCATATAAAGCTTCGAAGGGTGTCATGCCTATGGTGGCTTGGTAGCTATTGTTGTAGGCAAACTCCACCAAAGGAAGATGATCCTCCCATGTTCCTCCAAAGTCAAGAATGCACAATCTCAAGAGGTCCTCTAATACTTTGTTCACCTTTCCGTTTGACCATCGATTTGGGGGTGATAGGTTGTGCCTAAGCGTAGCTGTGTGCCTACAGCCTCTTGCAAGCTCTTCCAAAACTCGCTCATAAAGATAGGATCTTGGTCACTCACAATGCTGGAGGGTATCCCATGGAGTCGAACGATCTCTTTAAGATAAATGGATGCTAAAGATGAGGCAGTCCTTCTATGTGGTATAAAGTGAGCGCTTTTAGTGAGCCTGCCCACTATTACCCAAATACTAGTATTGCCCCTTCTTGACCTAGGCAGCCCATCAATAAAGTCCATTGAAATGCTATCCCATTTCCACTGCAGGACCTCTAAAGGATGAAGCAAACCACCAGGCTTCTTTTGCTCCGCCTTGACTTGCTGGCATATTAAGCACTTAGAGACGAATTCAGGTACATCCCTCTTCATGCCATTCCAAAAGAAAACCCTTTTTACGTCTTTATACATTTTGTCTCCAATTGGGTGTATGGTCAACTTGGAATGGTGTGCCTCTTCGAGAACCTTCTTCACCAAATCACTTGCTTATGGGACGCATAGCCTTCCATCCCGCTTCAACCAACACTTATCACCGATGGAGTATCTATTGAGATGACTAGAAGTCTCACTCCTAATTAGCTTATCCCTCACATCAACTAGCTGAGGGTCTTCACGTTGCGCGGTTGCTATTGAGTCCAAAAGAGTAGGCCGCACTTCTAGTGATGCTAACAAACCAGTCACATGATCAACAGAGGGTCTAAAGTCAAAATTGGCTATGTATTCCAAGCTCTGCCTTTCTACAAAGAGAGGGCTTAAGGTCAGCTTCTTTCTACTCAAGGCGTCTGCTACTACATTGCCATTGCCAGGGGTATAGGAAATCTCGAGATCGTAGGATGCCAAGAACTCCATCCACCTTTGTTTCCTCAAGTTAAGATCTTTCTACAAGAAAAGGTACTTCAACAATTTATGGTTAGTATACAATTCAAACTTCTCACCTAGGAGATAATGGCGCCAAGACTTAGGCGCAAAGACAATGGAAACCAACTCTAGATCGTGGGTTGGGTAGGTTTTCTCATGTACTTTCAACTGCCTGCCTCCATAAGCTACTACCTTCCTTTCTTGCATCAAGACAACACCTACTCCCATACCACATGCATCCATGTATACGGTAAATATCTTGCTCCTATCCGGCAACGTTAGAACTGGGTTGTTGTTAGAGCCCTCTTCAATCGTTGGAAAGCAATATTGCAATCCAAATCCCAATTGAAAGTTAGGTTCTTCTTTGTCAACCTTGTAAGCGGAGCTGAGATTTTCACAAAGTCTTTGATGAATTTTCGGTAAAAGCCCGCTAGCCCGAGGAAGCTTTAGACTTCGGTCGCATTCCGTGGAACCTTTCAAACTTGCACTGCAACTACTTTTGCGGGGTCCATAGCTAACCCTTCCTTGGACACCACATGTCCAAGAAACCTTACTTTCTCTCCCCAGAAGTGGCATTTGGAGAATTTGGCTTTCAACTGATGTGCTCGAAGAGTATCCAAGACTTCTCTTAAATGCTGAGAATGCTCTTCCTCACTTTTTGAGAAAATCAAAATGTCATCTACGAAGACCACCACAAACTTATTAAGGAACTCCCTGAACACCCTGCCCATTAAGTCAACGAAATAAGCGGGTGCGTTTGTCAAGCCGAAAGTCATGACAAGCCACTCGAAGAAACCATCTGGGGTTATGAACGCGGTCTTATCAATACTGTCTTCAGCCACTCTTAGCTGATGAAACCCGGTAGCTAGATCTAGTTGGGAGAAAACCGATGCACCTACAAGCTGATCTAACAAGTCGTCTATTCTTGGGAGTGGGTGCCTATTCTTCTTGGTTAGCTTGTTTAGCTCCCTATAATCAACGCATAGGCGAAGCAAAACATCTGCTTTGGTTGCGAATACTACTGGAGCACCCCATTCAGAAATACTCCACCTTATAAACCCCCTCTCAAGCAACTCTTTAACTTGCTTGCTGAGTTCTTTCCTCTCCCTTGGAGCTATGTGTCTAACGAGTAAAGCAACGGGTTTTGCATTATCAACAAGGTATATGCGGAAGTCTTTCTCCCACTTAGGAGGTAACCCTTTCACCTCTTCAAAGACATCCGAGTATTCACGGACTACTCTAACAGACTGCAAGTTCTCAACAGACGCATCAAGAGATTCTAGATAGCTAAGCATAACAGAGTTCATGGGATTACAAGAAATTTCGAGAGTGTTACCGAGGCGAGTCATGAGTCTAACCACTCTCTTTTCACAATCGAGGATGGCACCATTACTGGATAGCCAATCCATGCCTAGAATCAACCTATAGCCCGTGAAGCCCAAAACATAGCATTACATCTAAACCCCACACTTAGTATAGAAATTTCCAAATCCAAACAAATCATCGACAAATAAGTTGAGCCCCCAATTGGATTTGAAACAACCAAGGAATCCTCTACTAAACTAGTGTTTAGGTGCAGAGATTTAACTAAAGCAGTAGATATAAAAGAGTGCGTTGCACCAGAATTAAATAGTGTACGAACAGGATGATCAAAAAGATAAACTAAACTCTCAACAGAAACATTTCTACCTCGTTCTTGCAGAGGTTCCATGAGAGCGTGAACCTACCCTCCATAAGTAGATCCAGTTCTCTGCCCTTGCCGTTGCTTTCTTGGGCAGTCCGTAGCCATATGTCCTGTCTCGCCGCAATGGAAACAGCCACCCATCTTCCTCTTCTTCTTTATGCATTCCTTATCCAGATGTCAAGGAATGCCACAAAAATTACACTTCCTCTTGTCACAGGGTTTGTTGTTCTTCCCGCCCTTCTTGGAATCTGTCTTCTTGCTTTGTGACCCTTCCACTTTCTTATCTTGAGGCACTTCCACCTTTGTTTCTTTCTTGCCAACCTTATCTTCTTCTTGTAACAGTGCCATGTCCACCAGTCTCTCATAAGTCGCACCCATAGGTATATGGGACATAGCTACGCTATGCAATGGCTCATTCAATCCTTTAATAAAACGTAGAGCCTTCTTACGTGGAGTGTTCACTAATTCCAACCCGAACCTAGCCAGCTGGTTGAATTGGTTAACGTATTCCTTGACCGGCATACTCCCCTATTTGAGAGCTAAGAATTTCTCCATCTGTAGGCTTTGTTCAGCTTGTGAGAGGAATTTCATTTCAAACCTCATTCTGAAATCCATCCAAGTTTCAACTGGTCTTTCAGCGTTAGTAACTTCCCACCAATAGGAAGCTTCGTCTTTGAGCAACCATACAGCCAATTGTGTCTTCTACCTATCATCCACTTCGAAGATATCAAACAAATCCTCAGTTTCTTTGAGCTAGTTTCTTGCTTCCGCAAAGGATTCATTTCCATTGAATTTCTTTCCACCCATGGCTCGAAAGTCCCTACATATTTTTGAGAAAGCATTTGCATGAGGAGGAGGAGGAGGAGGAACCGTTGCAGCTGGGAGAGGAGGAACGTCTGCTGGGACTGCGACATTAGCCCTAGCCTCTAATTACCTTCTGAACCAGCCAGGTACCGGCATGCCCTCTGACATGCTGAAACGAAAAAGGAAAGATTCAAAACAAAGGGTAGAAAGATAGTGCATATGGCTTTGGGGGATTGTGCCCTTTAAAAATAAAACACTTTTTCTTGAAAATTGCTTCTTTAAACTTCTTTTTGAAAAACAGTTTTCAAAATTTTTATCTGACCTAGTAAACCTTTGCTCTGATACCAAGTGAAACACCCCACCTCCGTTAAGGTCACTCACAAAGGGAATGCCTTAACTTTGGTGGAGCATTATAGGTAAAAGACACAGATAATTTACAAGACAGACTTATATAAGTAGCGGAAAAAACGAAATTTATTTCATACGTGGTTCATAACAAAAACATTACAGCGAACTATCTCAAAACAACTTCCAAATCATTACATCAAAATCTCTGTCTTGATTATAAAATAAAGAAGCATAAAACACAACAAAACTGCATAAATCCCCAAGTAGTAGTGTGTCCAAAGCCATAGCCAAAGATAAGAGGTTCCAAGCTATACATCAAAGAGTCTTTAAGCTTGGAGAGATGAACGGTCCAAATAAAGCTGAGCTATTCCCTCCCTGGCTACCTGAGGGGGGAAACGGAAGAAAAGAGAGCGGAAGAAAATGGGTCAGACATAAGTCTGGTAAGTCCAGTGATTATCCAGCATGTAAATGGGTAAGAGAACCGTGACATGAATAAACTGGACAAAGGACAATAACAAAGAAATAAGGTAACATAGGACAAAGCAAGATAAACAAGGCAAGATAAACTAATCATACTGTCAAACTCATATCCATATTCTCTGCACCTACTAGATATTTCAACCATCACCATGAGTTCAAACCCATTGTCCACGGAGGGTGAGTCAGGGCCTAAGATCAGGCCGAAAGGCGTAGTCGATGGACAACGGGTGAATATTCCTGTACTACCCCTTGTTGGTCCCGAGGGACGGAGGAGGCTAGGTTAGCCGAAAGATGGTTATCGGTTCAAGGACGCAAGGTGACTTTGCTTTTGCAGGGTAAGAAGGGGTAGAGAAAATGCCTCGAGCCTTTTTATCGATCGGCTCCTACTCGCACGCATTTACTACTTATGTCATACGACCCACTCGATTGTAGATACCTGTGCTGGTCCCACCATGAGGTGTACCAAATCCTGTGGTGGCAACCCGACACGATTCAAGATGCACAGTGTATAACTACTGATGCCCAGTGCCTGCTTTTTCCACTCCGGAGTACGTGCACGCCCGTACTTCGTCGAAACCTACACTGACGCACCAACCATGGTTGTGTTGACCGCTTATAATCAACCCAGTAATCGTTCCCCATCCTGCCTAGTTCTGGGTACCATGATACATCTATGTGGGTTACTGCTGAAATGGGTCCCCGTTACTAGAGTTTCCTAATCAACATGTTAAATTGGTCAAGTTTCCAAGTTAACCTAACCCCACCCATCAGTTTAGTTAACATGTTGTATTAGTTAAGTGTTGCCTTAATTAACTTAACCCTACCATTCCTGACTTAACTTTAAATTATTCATTAAAGCACCAACCACTCACATTAGACAGGTATTATTGCGGTCACTGGATGTGCCGGTCGGGTCCAGCCAGTTTTACACCGCAACTCAGTCTAACCTCGGGTTCCTTTGGACTTGATGCACTAACCTCCCACATTAGATATATATTGTTATGGTTGCTGGATGTGCCGGGCGGTTCCGGGCAATCTTACACCGTAACTCTATCTAACCTCGGGTTAGGCATATTCGTCTTTTCTAAATTCACATATTTACCACTTTATATTTATATGTAAATTATTGTCATTCAAGTCAAGCCCCACTTTCCCTTTGAATCAAGTTCATAATTTTAGGAATAAAAATTTATACCACTTTATGCCATAGAATATTTACATGTTTATGAGCCAAATATGCCAATTATACGTAATTTCATATTTTTTTCCCCTACGTCACCCCCGTTAAACGTTCGCATAAATCACATAAAATGTTAGGCTCAATACATAGCCTAACTTATACACAAAAGGGGAAAAAGAGGAACATGTAATAATTCCAACATCATCAAAATATGGATCTAACTACACATGTGTCGTATGAATTTTGCATAGAACAATATACATTTAATTATGAACTTGCAAATTTAGATCTACTCAACATGAATCGTGAAATAAGGGTTTTACATAGAACTACATAAACTTAAAATTAGGCATGTAGTTGTGAAATTGCAAATTAGTTGGATCAAATTTAACATGAACCTAATCATATTAGCATGTAGTTTTGGTCATATATGTGATCATGGTTGAACATGCATAAAATTCCCAAATTGACATACAACATATAGGTGTCATTACCAAATCATACAACATGAAATGTCACCGCCAAATTATACAACATGGTATGTCATCGCCAAATTGCACAACATGATATTCCATTGCCAAATTATACAACATAATATGTCATCGTCAATTTATTCAACATGATATGTCATCGCCAAAGTATACGCATAATATGTCATCGCTAAATTACACAACATATATGTTATTGCCAAATTATACTGCATATGGATTCATTGCCATGCATTTACATCTATCATCAAATTACATACAACATGATCACAAACTTAACATGATAAGAGTCATAGTCTTAATCAATTCAGTTTCAACAAAAAAGATAGACATAAATTTACATTAGGAATTGTTATACATCCAGTTATTTAGTCACGATTCTAATATCATTTAGGTCTAAATGATAACTGGAGTTACAAAAAGGATACTAGTCCTGTGTTCTGGGAACTGTATCCTGAAATTGAATAGCTCTCCTTTGTTGTAGACGTTGAACTCTCTTAGTTGAATTATATTTGATTTGTAATTTCTAACTCCCTTTCAAGTTGAAGGAGAACGGCGGCTACTCTAGGTTGAGTTCTGACAGCATGACGGTCTTAGGAATATTTTTATGTGGCTTAGGGTTTAGATTTAAGTTGCTTATATAGAAGTTTGATTTAATAGGAACTGTCAGATCAACCTAGGGCCAATCAAAGCCATTCAATCCTAAGAGAACCAACCCGAATTTGCCACACAAGCCCTTATGACTCAAAAATCGTCGCGCAAAGAAAACACGTCGGGTTTCAAATCTGGCCCGAAGGGGAGGTCGACACCTTGGTCGACCTGTATGGCGGGAGGTCGACCCCCTGGTCGACCTCCTGGTCGACCCGGCATTGGGCGGGAAAATTCCCGCCCAGTCCGCTCTGCTTCTGATTTCGAAATTTGAATCTTCTGAACTTTAATCTGAGCTGTTTATTTAAATTCTTGAATCTTCTGAAGGTTATAACTCCTTCATACGGAGTCCGATTTACGCAAACTCGGACTCTATCTCAAGCAGAATTCCGAGACGAACACAACCGTTCCCCTTAACTTGTTATTTATTATTCATTAATTCGTTACTTTAACATTTACAAAAAATACGAGGTGTTACACTCATGCTCCTTATGGTCCTTGGAAATGATAAGGATATCGTCCACAAACACTACCACCATCTTATTGAGTATTCCTCGAAATACCCTACTCATAAGGTCTACAAAGAAAACTGGGGAATTCGTTAAACCGAAAGGCATTATCTCCCATTAAAACAGTCCATCTGGTGTACTAAATGCGGTTTTTGGCTTAATTTCTTATGAAACCCTTAATTGGTGAATTCCATTATCTAAGTCTAACTGGGAAAATATTTGGGCTCCTCCTAAGTCGTCAAACAAGTTGTCCATCTTTTATAAGGGATATTTATTCTTCTTAGTCTACTTGTTAAGTTCCCTATAGTCCACACATAATCTTAAAGATCCATCAGACTTTGTGGCAAACACTACTGGTGCACCCCATTTAGTGTTACTCATACGAATAAACTCTTTCTGCAATAGTTCCGAGATTTGTTTGTCTAGCACTTTCTTTTCCTTAGTAGCCATGTGCCTTAAAGGCAACGCTACAGACCTTACATCTTTTTTAAGATCTATTCTAAAAGATATATATTAGTAAGGTGGGAGTCCTACGACCTCCTCAAAAACATTGTGAAACTCACATACTATTGGTATAGAAGATGGTCCTTCAAAGTCAAAAGATAAGGAGAATAAAGTTGGGTCTTTATTCCATGTCCTAGAAGTAATCTCTATGATGCATCCTCTACGTCTTCTGAAACAAACTACTCTCCTATCACAATTAAGGACGACCTCATAAAATGATAGTCAGTCCATACCAAAAATATAACCATGCCCCTCAAATTCAAGCACATATGCATCAGGAAAAAAATTCGACGTCACTGATGTCCAATGTTAGGTCTTTACAAACAACAGAAAGTTGCATAGTCCCTCTTATTGAATTAGAGACCTCTAAGGACGGCTAGTAAAGAATAAGGGAAGTTTCAAAGAGTCAGTGATGTGCACGAAAAAAAAATTTATATTCACATATTTATTCCTATTTAGTTGAATAAATGAGTATTTTTTTGTATTTTATATGATCAAGCCATGATTTAATTGTCTTCAAAGTCATCACTCATTTAAGGTGTAAAACGATAAATTGTGCATGTTTTAATTTGTGATATCATATACTTGTTCCTTATAGTTATTTATTGTAGGAATTTAGGAGCAAAAATGATGGATGCACGTGAAGATATGAAGAAAAACATGCATATACACAAGTGGAGGTAAAGAAATAATTCAATCTATGGAAAATGGAGGATCCCACCTCTCAACTAACCAACTTACTCTTAAGGCTTCATATTAGAGACTAATGCAATGATTAGATGAGACAAAAAAGGCTTCATGCACTCTACATGATTAATTAGTGGCTTAGAAGCTTCATGAAGGGGGTATTTTTAGTAGTCCCTAATAAAATGGATTAGGGTTAGGGTTGTATAAACAAGTATAAATACCCACATATATGTTCATGTAAATATCCTCTCTTTTAGTTAGTTTACTTTGGAGGATCAAAGCTCCCGTTTTTCTTTCATGGCTTCTTTGCCATTTCTCTCTTATGTAACTTTCATTTTTTAATGCAATTCTAGTTAGTTATCTTTTATTTACATGCTTTTTACTTCTTGTCGTAGTGTAGATCTCTTTCATTTTATGTGAATAAAATAGATTTTCCTTTATTTTGTTGTCTTTTTTGTTTGTTTTTATGTTGCAAGTTACAAATGTTAATATGATGGCAAGTATTAGAAGCTAAGCCCCTTCAACTTAGGGGTAATGAAGCTTTCTAATTATGTAGCTTCAACATAATTTAAATTTAGGTTCTCTTTTTAGTGCTTGATGAAAATATTATTATGGCAAAGAAGTGATTGTTTAGATTGAACTGTAATGGCCTATATTTCTAAACATAGTAAATAGGTCATGCTTAAAATAGTTTTGATTTTTTTTTTGTAATTTTCATGAGAATTAAACAAGTAGGTTGGTGGTTATGTTAAAGTTTGATAGCTTATGTTGGGTTAATTAATAACACAAATATGTCATTCTTAGGATAAACACATTAAATAATCACACTTATGACGAAAATAGAGAGATCATAATTTCATAACTTGTTGAACTATATGATCTAGAAAGTGGATTTGCTTCTAAGTTGGTATTTAACTCTCTTATTTTTATCAATCTTAGTTTGTTAGTTTAGTTGTAGTTGTAACTAATATTTCTCTAAGCATTGTGTTAATTTGATTGAGTAGAATCTAAAATTATTTCTTTCTCTGTGGATCGACTCGTTTTTGCTAACGACTACAAGTGTACGTCGTGCACTTGCGGCCAATTCCACTTCGCGATGGATTTCTAATCAATAGAATATTCGTTAACGAACAAGTTTTTGGTGTCGTTGCCGGGGAAAGAATTTAATTTTGATTTTATTCTTTAGATTATCTTTACATTTGCTTTGCATTTTAAAAAATATAGAGAAAGAATTATTTGTAATGCATTTTATCTTTGGTGTTTTGTTCACTTGAAGTTAATTTTTGTTTGTGTTTATTTGATTGCTTTTGTGTTTTATTTTCTTTAGCATAGCTCTTTTAGTTTCATTTTGATTTTGTTTATTTCACTTTGTTAAGTTTAAAAAAAATTGTTCATAGATTTTGTTTGTTCAACTTGGTTTTTTGTTTTATTGTATTCATGTGTTGTTTCCTTTTGTTTTGTGTGTCATTGTGTCTTTTGTGATTTTAGTTTTCTTAAAATAAAATAAAAACTGTGTTATCAACATTTTCTGTTTTCATGCTACAAACAGACTACTGCATAAATATCAGTTTTGTACATCTCGATACAAAAAAATTCCATTGAAAAACAGTGTGCATTTGTTAACTGTTAGTGTTTCATTATTTGCAAGGTCGTCAATTTGTAATTTTGTTTTTGTTCCTGTTTTTTTCTTCTCAATATTCAACATTCTCATCTCAATTGTTTCATTACATTTCACCCGAGCTTTTTGTTTAAAAAGATATTGAGTTTACACTGCTTTGAAAGGAAAGAAAGAAAGTTTGCTTTGCATTGCATTTATATACAGTATACATTTTTGTATTCTGTTTATACATTCAAAGATTTTCATTTCTTATCCTTCCTCAATACACAAAATTTCTATACACCATACTTCAAACTGCTGTCCTCCTACACTAACAACAGACCATACATCAACACCACACTATACATTGACTATCCACCATATTGCAGCATTCATATCAGACCATACAAGCACCATTCTTCACAACTCCACAATCCCTACACACTGCCTAGAACCGCTTACTTGATACACCACTTCTTTATCTCCAACCATAACCAACCACGAAACCATCACAAAACCACAAACATACTATACCCCTCTTCCATCGCTACCCAATACAACGTCCTCCTCATCCTTCACAGTCTATAAAAACCCACTTACAAGGTACTGCACAACAACCCATAACCTTCTGCCACCATACCACTTCACAGTGCATACATTGCATTCAACATCACTACTCTGAAACTCCACACTCATCATCAAACTCCTCACTGCTCTCTTCCCCTATATCACCACACAAACGTATACATCACTCAACCTGTTCACCAGCACCCAAACGTCACCCTTTACCACCCTCAGTCGACCATCTCCAAAGACATCAACAACCCATTACAACCCTTCATCAAAATTTCAGTCATAACAATGAACCACCCTCCAATTCAACACGCAGCAACAATAAAAACCCCACTTCATTTCACCCCTGCATATCGTTTACAAGCACAACACAACACCTTCACCTCCACTTTCAATCCAAACTTCTTTTTCACCCAATCCATATCCCAATACACTTCAGACCTGTAGGACCACCGAAATTCAAACTGCTCCCTCCCGAAGCCCTTTCATCCAATTTCCTTCGTAAACTCAAATCCTTTACCCACGACTTTAGCACTAAGACCGAAAAATCTTCCAAATACATCGTAATTGTAACACCCCACGTCCAGTAATGTCACTCTCAAAGGGAATACATTAACTTACATGGAGAATTATTGGTGTATAGAACAGAATATAACAAGACAGATACATATATTGGTACTTGAAAATTTTAAAACAACTTTTATTGTAGCGGAGAAATAGTTTAATTACAACAGCTTCATAAACCAACAATAAAACCAAGTACACTTAATATCCATCTTGACAAATTGTTTTCTGAGTACATAAAGTAAAAAAGCATAACCCGAACATAAGTAGCCATAAAAGAGATAAGATGAACTTTACTTTCAGCAATCCAAGCACTTCCAAAGAGAGAGAAAGATCCAAATCAAGCTCCACTAGCACTAGTCCTACCCTGAGAACCGAGGAGGGGGGGGAGGAAGAAAAGAGGAGAAAACAAATGGGGTTAGACATTAAATCTGGCAAGTCCAATAACTTTAACAATATAATTATTAAAGTAATTAGGATAAGGTATAAACTGGTAAAACAAGGAATGACTGTGAAACAAGTAGGCAAGACAAAACAAACAAGAGGAATAAGATAACGTTAATTTGCGCCTCCAACACTATAGGATAATTACTATACTGCATCTCTACTAGTCACCCTAAAAGTTGATCCCGCCTACTGAACATAATATTCAAAATTGTAGTTTCGTGTACCTGTAATGACCCGGGATTTTGAAGACTTTGGTTATCGCCGTAAACTCAATGATGACTAACCAAACATCGAAAAAATACCAGTCATTAGTGAAAGAAATTAGAGGGTGAGGAAAGATAAGATAGAAACTTAGAACAGAAGAAGAAGAAGAACACAATATTAGAGTAACACGAATCTCACAGCGGAACGAATAACATATAATATATATAACATAACTTGAAATATACATCTGTACTTGCATATACACATCATTATCAAAGTACAACACTTACAACACAGCGGAATAATAATAGCGATATAATTCTGAAGCCTCCTGCTCCAGCTCTTCAATGTATCTGTAAATCCCGACTACTTGACTGCCCATACAAATTTAGGCACCCAAGAGTTTAGGGAAAACAACAAAGTAAACTCCGGGTCAGTCATGGGACTGGTGTGAGTAAAATATTTTAACATAGTTTAACATATATATGATATCTCATAAGACCACGCCGTGAATACGGAACGGGTTTTTCCCTTATAAGAATCCAACATCTTTGACAAGCAATCTCATTCTGATATTATAATAATGTCTAAGTACAAATATATATCAATCTAGCAGAAACGCTTTCATCTCACGTTCTACATATATAGTATACAATCAAAACCGCAAGCACGTATTGGGTAATGGATTTCCAACTATGACAAGGTATGGAACCACCTTTCGCTAGTGTACCTCTAGAGAGGAATACACTGGGTTCAACAAGAACATCTTGCAACCCAGCCACACATGACCGATCACTCATTTCGCTTGAGTGTATCGAATGTATATCACCAACGGTTGGGATCAACAACCGTTTCCCGAATGAGACAGTATCGACAATAGATTTTTAGAAATAAATGAAACTCTAGATCAGGTGATTATACACCCTAATAGGTGCGACCTACATAACCATGTTGCCTGCCCGATTTCTGTCATTTACCGGTTGATGAGGCTAGAAGCTACGCTTTATCATCACACCAGATTCACTTTGAATGTCACATCATCAAATCCATCCAATCACCGATTGACGTCCCCAACAATACATTATGTGTTAGCTAAAAGAAGTTTCCTTCTCCGCTTCCACTCTTGGTACGGTTGGAGAAATCAATATACGTGATCGTCTGAAAATACTCTGTCAGACATCCGTCCATACAAGTCATCCAGGAACAGGATGAACCGAAGGCACTATTCAGTACATCCATCTTAGGTAGTGTTATCTAAGACTTATACAATAGCCCTTGCACTTTACTCCGTCTTCAATTATCTTTGGCATATATGATTCGCAACGCTTATGCCAATACAGAGTGGTTCTTTGGATAATAATCCAACCGGTCTCTCCATATTAACAACATTAAAATGGTCAGAACTTCGATAGTCTGTGATTTAACAATCGAAGAAAAACAGGTGTGCAAACAACGATATTATTTCCAAATGGAAATTTATATCGATCAAACATCATTCAACATTTATCTCTTTATTTCATTAATTTACTTATCTCCTGTTTTCCTATATTCAATATTTCTTATTTTCTATATTTGGAAAATATACGTTATTAACAATAGAAAACATTTCCATTTCTTGTTTTTTTTATTAGAAAACATTTATGGTTTCTTATTTGGAAAACATTTCCAAAGCATCTTTATTGGACTTAGACAGATGTTTAAACAAACATCGCTATGCTAACTCAAACCATTTCCTTTACTACCGAACCTTAACTATTCCTTAGTTAAAAACGAAGCCAATCAAGTTGGGGTAGAACTACCTCTCAGACCTTAACTGAACAACATTTCTAACTTTGAAATAGGCAAAGTTCACTTTATATTCGTTTTACTAACATCCTTACTTAACCCTCTTCGAATAGCTATATTCGATTGACTCTTTTCACTTAACTCTATTCGATTAACCCTTATCAATTAACTCTATTGGACTAACACTATTGGATTAACTCTATTTGACTAACGCTATTGATTTACTCATTTCACTTAACTCCTTTCAAATAAACTATATTCGATAAATCCTTTTACTTTCTATTCGAATAAACTATATTCGATTAACTCATTTTACTTTCTATTCGAATAAACTATATTCGATTAACTCATTTTACTTTCTATTTGAATAAACTATATTCGATTTACTCCTTTTACTTTAGCTCTAATCGATTAAACTAACATCGATTAACTCCTTTGCTTTAACTCTAATCGATTAAACTAACATCGATTAACTCCTTTGCTTTAACTCTAATCGATTAAACTAACATTGATTAACTCCTTTGCTTTAACTCTAATCGATTAAACTAACATCGATTAACTCCTAATTGATTTAGCTCTAACTGATAAACTCTAACCAATTAACTCTCTGGTTGATTAACTCTAATCAATTAATTCTATTCGATGAATTCTGATCGAATAACTCCTTTTGGCTAAACTATATTTGAATACCCCCTTTTAACTTTATTCGATAACTTCCTTTTCGAATAAACTATTTATTTATAAAGATTTACTTTTAGTAACGGTTCTTCACTTTACAAATGATTTCCTTTTTATTCTAACTTATCCTTTGATTTTATAAATATTTCTTTTGTAAAAATCCTTTTCCTTTTCTATATAAAATCCATCGATTTTATATAAATAATTCATTTTCAAAATACACTTTGAAAATATTCCTTTATCAACATTCGGTATGTTATGGTATTCAACATATCAAATCACGATGATCAGTATCGTCCAAACACATATAACCGACAACAGATTATATATCACATCATATATGAAAAACAGTAAAATAAATGTTGAGGAATCCAGTCGGATTCCTCCAACCTGTTTCCCTGCATCACAGATGTTAAACAATATAGATAACATCACTTTCAGTTCCATATGATATATTCTATTAAACATAATCAATATAGAAATTCAACTAGCTGAATAGCAGTTCAATCAAACAGTCAACACACAGTCAATCATCCAATATCTAACAGTTCTAAAAATACAACATGAAATTATAAACTTTTCAGAGTTAGTGAGATTTACTCACATTTACAGTTCATCGTTAAAGAACGATAAACTGTTATTTGATTTGAATCAAACAATTTATTTTGCCATAAATTCAGACGAGCTTCAATCCACTCCCAGCCAGTTCCATCTTGTAGTCATCGTCCATACGATCTTGATGGATCCAACCGTTTGAAATTCTGATTACGTATGATGGAGATATTCATTTTATAAAGTTTGTATACTATTTGAATTTAAATTAACTTGAATTTAATTGAAATTGGGCCTCACCCCTTGTTTCTCTCGGCCCACTTACCCAATTTAAAAGCCCGACTCCTATTGCTTCTCCTTCTTCCACGACTATCTGCTCCTCACCACTCAAGGCCATAGTCGAGCTTTGAATTCCTCCCAACGCACATCGCACTCCACCATTTCACAAACGAATACCCCCAGCATTCATCTCTACTCCTCCTCTCTGCAGGTAGTACCTCCACCTGCCGTCCGACCTCCCGCCTTGGAACCCGTCGAACCAGTTTTCCTCCGTCAGCACAGTGATCGGCCGAACCTTTTTGGAACGGGTCTTGACCAGAAAATCATACAAGATGCAAAATCCCACTACGAACACAAATCTCAACTCGAATTTGCCTCTAACTCCACGAATCCCTCTGAAATGCGAGCCCTAACTCCCGTACCCATTTCCGCAGCCCATACAGACAGTGTCGAACCCACTAAAATAGGCATCGATTCGAAGGAAATCACTCAGCGAATCCACTAATATACGTTTGGAGATTTTTAGGATTTATTTCTATTTGATATGAATTTAGAAAGAGGATTCATTTTTCCTATAAATGAAGAACGGCGGAAATAAAATGTGTTGACCAGAAATGAAGAGAGGACTTAGGTTTAGAAATAGTCCGGGCTATTTATAGGGTGTCAAAATATCTAGATATTTTACAGAAAGAATATTCTCGGTATATTCTCTTTTTATATATTCATTTTGCTATCTAAAATTTCTCGTGATTACATACGATACCCAAAAATCACGAAAATGGACATGTAACTAGAGTTTGACATTACGGTCCCAGCGAAACTGGTTTCGTCGAATTCCGACTCCGTATGCTCACACAGCGTATTTTTAACTGTCAAAATACTAACTGTTTCTCACTCTAAAAATCCGTATGGCCACACACTGACTCTAAAAATCACGAAACTGGAAATCTAACAACTATTTGACATTGCGGATCCAACAAAATTAGTTTCGTCGAATTCCGACTTCGTTTGCAAAACTGGCTATTTTTAAAGCTCTGAATGACCCATTTAAATATATAAATATATTTAAATATAATTAAATTAAATATAAATAAATTAATATTATCGCATATATTCACAACAGAATACCATACAGCTTCAGAACATTCCTATATTAATTCCTAACTAGATATTTCAATTTGGGTCAACCCGATATTCGATATATATTGAAATCCCTATTTAAAATATAAATAATTCCTTTATAAATTATAAAGGAATTCCACAGCGACTTTTCAAAAATTTGATTTGGACGTATCTCAAAATCTACACGACGAAATCCCGATTTTTCTCTTCCTCTAGAAAGATATACTCCACCAGCTCCACACGTTTCTTGTTTCACAGAAATCCGATTTAAAACGAATCCGGTATATTCAGTTGAAGTTCAAATCGCCAATTTACGAACTGCAGCGCCATTTCGAGCTCGGTTTTAATTATAATATAATTATACGTTCAAACTATCGTTCAAATAATATATTCGTTATTCAACTTTAAATTCTAAACTGAATTAAATATCACAGATGATCCAGTTCACACCATACCGCCATTTCAGCCAATTCTGATTATTTCAGAATTAATATATTATTTAATTTATTATTTTAATTAAATATTCACTATTATTTAATTCCATGATCATTTGATTCACTAAACCGCCATTTATATAATAAAATAAATTAATCATAATACCTCTGCCAATGCGGGTCATTACAGTACCCCTAGCTGTCTTCATAGGTGTCGTCTGCCCCTATCTCCACTAGTGTACCCACTACCCCCATGCGATCGACCCCTGGCTCGTAGATACCCGTGTTGGTCCCACGGTGGGGTGTATCACTCCCCAAAGTGGCAAGCCGATACCACTAAAGATGCACGACTTATATCTACATGATGCAACAACGTCTTACCTACCAGCCTGGGCCCACACACGCACATGACCTCCTTGGACTTGCGTTGTCACCGCTAACCCGTTTTGACCTCTTACAATCAAATCCAGTAAACGTGTCCCGTCCTCGATCCAACTCGAGCTCACAAAGATACTTAATGTGTTACTGGTTTGAAAAGGTTCTCCCATGCTTGACACAAGCTTTCCACCTATGCTTGGTCCCCACTAGGATTTCCCACTAAACCCCTCTTATTCAAGTCTTCTTACATGTTTCAATTTGGTTAAGTGTTTATAATCGTTTTTCACATATCACCCATGTCATCCACTCAACCACATGTCCCACCACATGTTTATCTTGGTTAAGTGTTACTTAATTCATTATAACTGTAACCTTGTAAGACCTCCCACATTAGACTACCGTTTTCGGTTGCTGGATTTCGCGGGCGGGTCCGGGCAATCTTATACCGCAAACGAGTCTAACCTCGTGTCTTTACAATTGTTACACATTTAATTTATGCCTTTGACCTCTCACATTAGACAAACGTTTGTGGTTGTTGGATTTGACAGACGGGTCCAGGCAGTCTTATACCACAAACGAGTCTAGCCTCGTGTCTTAGGCGTTTATTATTACACATAATTATTTCACCCCAATATGAATTAATTATCCCTATTCAAATTTTCAATAATTTCCAAATTAAACTATGTCCATAATTGTCACCTAAATTGTAACACCCCACGTCTATTAATGTCACTCTCAAAGGGAATGCATTAACTTTCATGGAGTATTATTAGTGTATAGAACAGAATATAACAAGACAGATACATTTATTGGTACTTGAAAAAATTAAAACAACTTTTATTGCAGCGGAGAAATAGTTTGATTACAACAACTTCATAAACCAAGTACACTTAATATCCATCTTGACAAATTATTTTTAGAGTACATAAAGTAAAAAGCACAACCCCAACATAAGTAGCCATAAAAGAGATGATCTGAACTTTACTTTCAGCAATCCAAGCACTTCCAAAAGAGAGAGAGAAAGAGATCCAAATCAAGCACCACTAGTACTAGTCCCACCCTGAGAACCTGGGGGGGAGGAGGAAGAAAAGAGGCGAAAACAAGGGGGATCGGACATAAAGTCTGGCGAGTACAATAATTTTAACAATATAATTATTAAAGTAATTAGGATAAGGCATAAACAGTAAAACAAGGAATGACTGTGAAACCAGTGGGCAAGTCAAAACAAACAAGAGGAATATTCTGGCGTTAATCTCGTTCCTAATCGCTATAGGATAATTACTATACTGCATCAATGCTAATTACACCGCACCATTACAAGTCCCATATTGGAAGTTGATCCCTCTTACTAATCATAATTATAATAATAGTAGTTTCGTGTACTCCTAGCCGCTATCGTAGGTGCCTCCTGCTCCTACCTCCACTAGTTGTACCCACTACCCTTCCCAGTCTAGTTACAACATTTATTCATAATAAGGTAGTTTCTTGTACTCCTAGCTGCTGTCATAGGTGTCGCCTGCCCCTATCTCCGCTAGTCGTACCCACTACCTTCCCCATTCGATCGGCTCGCTAACTCGTAGATACCCGTGCTGGTCCCACAGTGGGGTGTATCACTCCCCAAAGTGGCAACCCGATACCACTAAAGATGCACGGCTTATATCTACACGATGCAACAACGTCTTACCTACCAGCCCGGGCCCACGCACGCACATGACCCCGTTGGACTTGTGTTGCCACCGTTAACCCGTTTTGACCTCTTACAATCAAACCCAGTAAGCGTGTCCCGTCCTCGATCTAACTCGAGCTCACAAAGAAACTTAATGGGTTACGGGTTTGAAATGGGTCCCCCATTCTTGACACAAGCTTTCCACCTATGCTTGGTCCCCACTAGAATTTTCCACTTAACCCCCTCTTATTCATGTCTTCTTTACATGTTTCAATTTGGTTAAGTGTTTCTAATCGTATTTCACATGTCTCCCATGTCATCCACTTAACCCCCATGTCCCGCCACATGTTTATCTTGGTTAAGTGTTAATGATTATATCCTGCATGTCACCCACTTATCAAATCAACATGTGTTATCGGTTAAGCTTGTCTTAACCTTATCCGCTTATCAGATCAATATATATATATATATATGGTTAAGCTGGTCTTAACCCTATCCACTTATATATTATTGGCTAAGTTGGTCTTAACCCCATCCACTTATCAGATCAATATGTATTATTGGTTTAGTTTGTCTTAACCCTATCCACTTATCATATTAATATATATATATATATATATATATATATATTATTGGTTAAGCTAGACTTAACCCTATCCACTTATCAAATTAATATATATTATCGGTTAAGCTGGTTTTAACCCTACCTACTTATCAGATTATTGGTTAAGCTTGTCTTAACCTTAATCACTTATCAGATTATTGGTTAAGCTTGTCTTAACCCTATCCACTTATCATGTTATGTATCAAATATATATATATATATATCATATAACATGTTTTACTTAATTTATGATTAAGTACATCTTAGTTCACTAATACGTTGGTTAAGAGAATAACTCCCTAAGTATCAACCCCGAAGACTGAAATCAACATCAGATTGGTAGTCAGAGAGTTACTCCACTCAACCAAACTTCTGTTTGTCATTCATACTCGTCTTTGATCAACATTAATTAATTATTAATGCACAGACCTCTCACATTAAGTCGATTGCTTGTGGCCGCTGGATATGCCGGGCGGTTCCGGGCAGACTTCCACCACAAGCCAGACTTAACCTCGTGTCTAAGCATCTTTTAATTAAGCCTTTGATCTCTAACATTAGACTACCATTTGTGGTTGCTGGATGTGCCCGGTGGGTCCGGGCAGTCTTATACCACAAACGAGTCTAACCTCGTGTCTTAGGAATTTATTACGCATTTAATTTATGCCTTTGACCTCTCACATTAGACTACCGTTTGTGGTTGCTGGGTTTGCCGGGTGGGTCTGGGCAGTCTTACACCACAAACGAGTCTAACCTCGTGTCTTAGGCATTTATTATTACATATTATTATTCGAACCCAATTTGAATCAATATCTCCATTTCAAATTGTCAATAACTTCCAAATTAATCTATGTCCAAAATTGCCACCTAAATTATGTCCATAATTTCTATGCATATAAATTAGGCCAATTAATGTCTCAAATTTATTATATGACTTTAAAGCCATTTTATGCCAATTCACAATTTTGCAAAATTAATATTTTTCCATTGTCCCCACGCTATTCGTTCGTTTTAATGCGATATATGTTAGACTCGAAAATAGTCTAACTTATAAAAAGAAAAGCAACATCACAAGTTGCATAACACATAAAATAGATCATAACATAAGTTTGCATAGCCAAGAACTTGCATAGGCAATGGATATATATATATAACATAAATTTGCATAAACTATCATGGATCTAAATATAGATCTAAACATGTAATCGTGAACTTGCATATATGGATATGGTTTTCCTATAGCTTGCAAATGAATTTCATACAAACTTACATTCAAATTAGCATATGATTCACGTACAAAACTAGCATATGACTCACATACAAAACTAGCATATGATTCACATACAAAACTAGCATAGGCAATGGGCATATAGAACATAAATTTGCATAACTATGTACTGCCATGGATCTAAATATAGATCTAAACATAAAAATGTGAACTTGTATATGGATCTAAACATGTAAATTAATGTCACATGTTTTGCATATAAACTAGCATATGTATATACTTGATTCACATATGAACTTGTGTATAATCCACCTACAGACTTGCATAATATTCATATATAATTTAACACCCCAAACTTACATAAGATTCGCATATGCTTTAACATCCTTAACTTGCATAAGATTCACGTATGTCTTAACATCCCAAACTAGCATAAGATTCATAAACTATCATATTATTTAACATCCCCAATCTTGCATAAGATTCATATACAACTAGCGTATGATTTAACAACCCAAACTTGCATAGGATTCATATACAAATTAGCATATGTAGAAACAAACTTGCATAAGATTTACTTATGTTTTAACATCCCAGACTTACATAAGATTCATGTATGATTTAGACCTACAAACATAAGTTAACAAAACAATCATATATACATAAACAAGATCAAGTAACGTCACATGACTCAACAGACATGTTCTCATAATCCAAGTCAAGACCCATCATAATTAATTTATTAATTATTTTGTAAAAGAAATGATACTCACAAACAAAAGAACAGTCTTGTTTTTCTGGGATCTGTATTCTGAAACTGAATTGCTCGCCTTTGATGTAGACTAATTGTTATTCCAATTTAGATTAGATTTGATTTTGATTCTGTCTTCTATCTTGTTTTTGAGTTGTAAGAGAACGGCGGCTACTCTAGGTTCACATTGACAGCATAATGGCTCTTGGTATGAATTAGTGTGATTTTAGGTTGAGGATTAGGTTGCTTATATAGAATTTTAATTAATTAAGAGCCATCAGATTAACCTAGAAGAAATCAAGACCATCCAGACAAGATAGAATAACCACCTCAGCCCTAATGACTCAGCAGTGAGTCAAAACATCATCACATTTCAGATCTGTCGGGGGGGGGAGGGGGAAGGGGGGTAAGTCGACCCCCAGGTCATCCTCTATATAGGGAGGTCGACCCCCTGGTCGACCTGGCCTGGGGTAGGTCGACCCCCAGGTCGACCTGCTTTGGTATTTAATTTTCTGAATTGTTTTATATAAATTTCTGAAAATTCTGAGGGCCATAACTTCTTCATACGAAGTCCGATTTTCGAAAACTTGGACTCTATTCGAAGCAGAATTTCGAGAGGAACACAATGGCATAACCCATTTCCTTTAATTCTCACTTTGACAATTAAGTATTCTTAAATTTGTAAATTTTAATATTTAAAATTACGGGGTGTTACATTCTCCCCTCCTTAAAGTATTTCGCCCCCGAAATCTCCAAGTTAAGGAGAATGTATATCCTACCATCCAATCATCCATCTACTCAACCATCAAATACAGGCATCCATTGTCCTTACAGGGTTTCCAACGTTGTATGAACATATGCGAAAAAAGTGTGTGTATATGTTCCTTATCCAATGCAAAATCAGGCGGTCTACTAATTCAGTTGACCTCCTTAATGCAAATCATGATAGTTCCATGCGTCCATTATGTATGTGAAAGAATCCTAACTATACATATTATTTCTACATGTGTGCACAACCGTTCATCAAAATTCAGCATCCATATGATAACACAACCATTATACATCCATTAATTAAATATGCACACATATTTATATGCAATATGTAAGTGACTGCGTAATGTGTGTGTACATGCATCCACGAGCAACCACTAGCAACCATTTGCATCCATTTGCATCCACCAAACATAACATGTCTCAAACACATGTTTACGACCATAGGGTTTTTCCTAACTAAAGATCGAAGATATCATCGCAAAGACATACTAAATGATAGGAAAAGTATCAACAAAGCGGTAGAAAAAGGAGAAGTTAAAAATCTCGTCTTCCGTTTCTCAAGTCGCGTCTCCTTGATCATCTCCCCATTCCACTTTGACCAACTTGACCTCTCTGTCGCATAGCTCTAATACCTTCGTCCCAAGGATGCATGTAGGAGCTTGTCTAATCATGGCATCTCAGTCTACTTCCACTTCTCTAAGCATGCTCGGCTCCACTGCTTCTGCGGTATCTTGTAACACTTCCGCAAGTGCGATACGTGAAACATGTCATGAACATCACTGAGCTCGTTGCCTCTTCTCATGTCCCTCTAGGATACATAACCTCAAAAGATCTTCAAGGATTCTATTCACCCCTCTCTGTCCGTCCATCCATCTGTGGATGATAAGCGATACTCGTACATGCCGCCTTTTGCATATCACCTTTTCCTCTTACACCGAAAACTGCTCCGAGCCCTGTCTCGCAAGCACCGGTATACACTATGAATGGCTTACTCCCATCTGGCAAAACTAAAACTGGAGCTGTCATCAAAACCCTCTTCAAACGTTGGAAAGCATCGTTACAGTCAACATCCCAAGCAAAAGTCAAGTTCTTCTTCGTTAACCGAGTAAGTGGGGCTGATATCTTCGCGAAGTCCTTAATGAACTTCCTTTAATAGCCCGCCAGTCCTAAAAAGCTCCTTACTTCTGTTGCGTTCTTAGGAATCCTCCAATCTTGGATTGCCACCACCTTTGCGGATCCACGGCTATCCCCATTCTGAAATGCTCCTTCTTATGAACCCCTTCAAGCAACTCTCTCACTTTCTTACTGAGTTCTCCTCTCTCTCTCGGAGCCATGTGGCGAACTGGTAATGCAACTGGCTTTGCATTATTTACAAGGTATATACGAAAGTCTATCTCGCGCCTCGGGGTAAACCCCGAACTTCATCGAAGACGTCACCATATTCACAAACCACACGAACAAATTCCAAATCATCGTGGGACGCGTCAAGAGATTATAGGTAGCTAAGCATCTCCGAACCTCTAGGGTCACAAGAAATATCAAGGATCTTTCCACAACAAGTCAACAATCTAACTACCCTTCTTTCACAGTCAAGGATGGCACCGTATTCGGCTAGCCAATCCATGCCTAGAATCAAGCCATAGCCTAAGAAGCCGAAAACGAAGGCGTTGCATTCAAACCTAACGCCCAAGATAGACACTCTCAAATCCCGATAAATCATCGAAAGATGAGCCGAACCACCAATAGAATTTTGAGACTACTGTGGGATCCGTAACTAGACTAGTATTTTGGTGTAGTGTTTTCAACTGACAAAGCAGATACAAACGAGTGTGAAGTGCCAGAATTCAAACAAGATTCAAATAGGATGATTAAAAAGAAAAACCAAACTTCCAACCAAGATATTTCTACCTCTATCAGGCATGCCAGCCGTGAGGGAACGCGTCTGCCCTCCAGAAGATCCTGTACTTTGCCCTTACCTTTCCCTTTGCTTCTTTGGACGATCCTAATAAGATGACTTGTTTCTCCGTAACGATAACAACTAGTCTTTTTCTCCTTTCTAACGTCTTGATTTAAGTAGTCAGGAATTTCACAAGTGTGGCCCTTCCTTTTCTCCTGGCCCCTTGTTATCCTTACCGCCTTTCTTTGGATCTACTTTCTTATCGTGTGTACTATCCATGCCTCTCCTGCACATTCTCCATTCATGACCTCCTACCAAAATGAGTTTTCGTCCTTCATTAACCAAGTGGCCAATTGAACCTTCCTCCCATCGTCCATCTTAAAGGTACCAACAAGTCCTCCGCTTCCTTCTAGCTTTGACAAACGTCCCAGTCACATGAAGCGGTTTTTCGCCCACCGTACGGAAGTGCTTACATATCTTAGAAAAAGCGTCTATATGTGGAGGAAGAAATTCAAAAAAAGGAAAGAGGAAGAGATTCAAAACGGAGAACCGAAGGAAAGATATATGGCTCTTGGGGGTTATGTTTTTAAAACAAAATTTTCTCTTGAAAATACTTTCCTTAAAACATATTTTTGTAAGTATTTATTTATAAAAACGCTTTTGAAAAATAGTTTTTCAAAATCCCTTATCTGTTCTGTTAACCTTCAGCTCTGATACCACGCATAACACCCCACGTCCATTAATGTCACTCTCAAAGGGAATGCGTTAACTTTCATGGAGTATTTTTAGTGTATAGAACAGAATATAACAAGACAGATACATTTATTGGTACTTGAAAATTTTAAAACAACTTTTATTGCAGCGGAGAAATAGTTTGATTACAACAACTTCATAAACCAAGTACACTTAATATCCATCTTGACAAATTGTTTTTAGAGTACGTAAAGTAAAAAAGCACAACCCCAACATAAGTAGCCATAAAAGAGATGAGCTGAACTTTACTTTCAGCAATCCAAGCACTTCCAAAACAGAGAGAAAGAGATCCAAATCAAGCTCCACTAGTACTAGTCCCACCCTGAGAACCTGGGGGAAAAAGTAAGAAAAGAGGCGAAAACAAGGGGGGTCAGACATAAAGTCTGGCGAGTACAATAACTTTAACAATATAATTATTAAAGTAATTAGGATAAGGCATAAACTGGTAAAACAAGGAATGACTGTGAAACTAGTAGGCAAGTCAAAACAAACAAGAAGAATATTCTGGTGTTAATCTAGTTCCTAATCGCTATAGGATAATTACTATACTACACCAATGCTAATTACACCGCACCATTTCTAGTCTCATACTGGAAGTTGATCCCTCTTATTAATCATAGTTATAATAATAGTAGTTTCGTGTACCCTATCTGCTATCATAGGTGCCGCCTGCTCCTACCTCCACCAGTTGTACCCACTACCCTCCCCAGTCTAGTTACAACATTAATTCATAATAAGGTAGTTTCTTGTACTCCTAGCTGCTGTCATAGGTGCCGCCTGCCCCTATCTCCGCTAGTCGTACCCACTACCTTCCTCATTCGATCAGCTCCCTAACTCGTAGATACCCGTGCTGGTCCCACAGTGGGGTGTATCACTCCCCAAAGTGGCAACCCGATACCACTAAAGATGCATAACTTATATCTACATGATCAACAACGTCTTACCTACCAGCCCGGGCCCACGCACGCACATGACCCCGTTGGACTTGCGCTCCCACCGTTAACCCGTTTTTACCTCTTACAATCAAACCCAGTAAGCGTGTCCCGTCCTCGATCTAACTCGAGCTCACAAAGATACTTAATGGGTTACTGGTTTGAAAAGAGTCCCCCATGTTGGACACAAGCTTTCCACCTATGCTTGGTCCCCACTAGGATTTCCCACTTAACCCCTCTTATTCACGTCTTCTTACATGTTTCAATTTGGTTAAGTGTTTCTAATCGTAGTTCACATGTCACCCATGTCACCCACTTAACCCCCATGTCCCACCACATGTTTATCTTGGTTAAGTGTTACTTAATTCATTATAACAGTAATCTTGTAAGACCTTCCACATTAGACTACCGTTTGCGGTTGCTGGATTTGTCGGGTGGGTCCGGGCAGACTTATACCGCAAACAAGTCTAACCTCGTGTCTTGACAATTGTTACCATCTAATTTATGCCTTCGACCTCTCACATTAGACTACCATTTGTGGTTGCTGGATTTGTCGGGCGGGTCCGGGTAGTCTTATACCACAAACGAGTCTAACCTCGTGTCTTAGGCGTTTATTATTACACATAATTATTTCACCCCAATATAAATTAATTATCCCTATTCAAATTTTCAATAATTTCCAAATTAAACTATGTCCATAATTGTCACCTAAATTATGTCCATACTTTTTAGTATATAAATTATACTAATTAATGCCTCAAATTAATTATATGCCTTTAAAGCCATTTTATGCCAATTCACAATTTGTATAATTAATATTTTCCCATTGCCCCCACGCTATTCGTACGTTTTAATATGATATATATTAGACTCACAAATAGTATAACTCATAAAAAAGAAAAGAAACATCATAGCTTGCATAACACATAAAATAGATCTAACTTGCAAATAAGAATTATAACATAAGTTTGCATAGCCAATAACTTGCATAGGCAATGGATATATAGAGAATAAATTTGCATAAACTACCAGGGATCTAAATATAGATCTAAACATGAGATTATGAACTTGCATATATGAATATGGGTTTCACCCAAACTTGCATATGTGAATATAGTTTTCACCTAACAATGTGAATATAGTTTTCACCTAAACTTGCATATATGGAATATAGTTTTCACCCAAACTTGCATATGGATTCCTACAGACTTGCATATGAACTTAAACATGTAAACTAATATCACATGTTTTTCATATAAACTAGCATATGTATATACTTGATTCACATATAAACTTGTGTACAATTCGCATGCAGACTTGCATAAAATTCACGTACAAACTAGCATATGTAGAAACAGACTTGCATAAGATTCACATACGAACTAGCATATGATTTACATTCCAAACTTGCATATAAACTGATATCATAAAATGAATCAAGTTAAACATATGTGATTTGACATATGAAATAGATCTACTAACATAAGTTAATAAAACTGTCATATGTTCACCAACAAACGATAACAAAGTTAAACAACATCACATGATTCAACATACATGTTCTCATAATCCCAATTATAACTCATCATAATTAATTTATTAATTATTTTGTGAAAGAAATTGTACTCACAAAGACAGGTTAGAGAAGAGAATAGTCCGTTCGTCGTTTGTATTAGAATTCTGACTTGCAATTCCTAGGCTTTAGGAAGGAGAACTATCCTAGCAGCAGCATGGAGGCCAAGAGACTAATTTAGTTTGGGTTTAGGGCTTGAGTCTATGTGTGCTTTTATAGAAGTTTAAATCAATAGAAGCCGTTAGATTATCATAGGAGTAATCACAACCGTCCAGACTAGATAGAGTTATCCAGAATTGCCATCTATGCTCTAGTGACTCAGCAACCGTCAGGAAAGACTCAGCAACAAGTCAGGATCGTCTCATTTTAGATCTGCCTCGGGGGTAGGTCGACCCCCTGGTCGACCCCTAGGTCGACCCCTTGGTCGACCTGTATAAGGCAGGTCGACCTGGCCTTGAGAAGGAAAATTCCCGCCCAGCCCGCTTTCTCGTTTGAATTTTGAATTTTGAATTTTTGATCTGAACTGTTTTTAATTTATTTGAATTACTGAAACTTATAAGGGTCATAACTTCCTCATACGAAGTCTGATTTACAAAAACTTGGACTCTATTCCATGCAGAATTTCGAGATGAACGCAATGGCGTAATCCGTTTCCCTTAATACTCACTTTAACAATTAAGTATTCTTTAATTCATTCTTTTAATAGTCACAGAAAATTCAGGGTGTTACAGTAAATGTCCCTTATTTCCACTGGATAACCCGAGAACCCGCAGAACCTCCTCCCCTTAGCTTCCAATGACGAGCCCCCCTAAAACCATAACCAAGTCGCCTCCCCAATTAAACTCCGACCTCAAATGCTAAAACAGCAACCTCAGTTAGCAATATTGAAATCTCGTTTTCCAATTAGCTTTATTTTGAAGAAGAAAAGAAGGTTTCGTGCAATTTAGCTTGCAACTTCTCTGGATTTCAAAAGAAACGGGAATAGCTAGCGTGTAAGTGAATTGGAAACTTAACTAATGAGCTGTCGCATATTTGGGTATTGGGTCGTTTAGAGTGGCTTGCTTGAGTTCATTATTTGATTTGATGAGTGGGTTGGATGTTTTAAGGTTTCTTGTTTTTGTGTTTTAGCGCCTTTGTGTCTTAGAGTTTATTTAACATCATTAGCCATTGTGTTTGGGCATGGTCACATAATTGTTTGTTTTTTGTTTTGTTGATTTCTTGCAATTTATATTCATAAAAAATGCTTTTATTTTTGTGTTGCATAAAAATTTCTTTAGGTTGCAGAAATTCAAAAGACATGATTGCTTGCCAAAAATTGCTCTATGCTTGCTTGCTCACTTGCATTACTTTGCTTTGCGCTCCTTTACTTTGTTAAAAAAACTACTTCTTAAAATAAATTGCTAATATGCATGCTCAGGTATTGTTTTTAACTGTTTTTGTTTCCTTAAATTATTATTTGGTTGCATTTGCATTTTAAAAAATAATCAAAAATAAAATAAAAATTTGTTCGTAGTTGCATCGTTAATTCACGTTTATTTTCTGTTTTGCATTCTTCTCATTTTGTTTTTATTTTCTTAAACCACTATTATATTTTGACAACCTGATTTATTTCCAATGAACTATTTCTCAATGTCTAGACTACGGTAGAGTAATAATCATTTATAAATATTACGGTGATTCGTAAATATTATAGTGGTTGTTCCTCTGAAGGTACTCAAAACTTCGGCTGAATTGCTAGGGTGATTCTTGGTGCACCGATAACTCATGTCCATTAACTGGTTAAGAATGATTTTGTTGAAACTAATCAAACCATCACTATATAACTTTAGAAATTTGTAAATAGTAAATTGCATTCATATAGTTGCATTAGGTTAATGCGTATATAAAAAGAAAAAATCTTCAAAAAGAAAAAAACCATTTGTATATAATCTCTTTCCTTTAATTTAAGCAATTTGTTTTTTAAAACATTCAAAAATTCCAAAAAAATGAAAAATCATTTTCTTTTGTAAATATCTTTTTCCTTTTCCCGTTTAAAAACAAAAATAAAAATAAAAAAAACCATTTTCTTGAAAATGTCCCAGTTTCCTTATTTCCACGTATTTTACGATAGTTATGAAAATTAATATAATCCATATAATTTTACACCAAATTCATATGGATATTTTAATAACAACTATAGTACACATAATTCTAATTTTGCACCACATAATTTTTAAAATGACGACCAACCCTTAAACCTTGAAACAAGCATTGAATCTTTACTTGAAATGAGAACACAACAAAATCAAAGAGTAAATGAATAGTGTAATTCATATTTGTGTAACAATTCAATTCAAAGTTTTCAAAATAATCAAAATTCAAATTTAATTCCAAATTCAAATTATTATGACTTTAACTCATGCCAATTCAATTTCGAACTCCAACATGAATTTCAAATTCAAAATGAAAATGTGAATCACTTTTCAAATGATTTTGGTAATGGGAATAATATCAATTGTTGTGCAAATGAAAAAAAAATATTTCTCAACAAATTCAAGTTGAAATTATCAAATAAATAATTATAAATTTGATTTTGTTGAGCAAATGAATGAAATTGACGATAACTACATGGACTGGTTATATGATACATACTTGAATTTTTGTGAGAAACAAAATCAAATCAAAACATGTGATGAGTCAAACAATAATCCATTATTTACCACAATTGAATTGATAACTTTCAAATAACAACTTTCAAAACAAAAAATGACGATCCTAACAAAGTTGTTAATTATATGGTAATTGAGTTGGATTTTAATTCTTTGGAGAAGGTGGAACTAAATCTCAAATTCGATCTTCCTTTTTCTAAAAATAAAAATCTCAAACAACAACTTTGGACTTTGAAAACGATATATGCAATGAAAGTGTGAATAATTCAAAGGAAGATGAATTAAATGAACACGAATGCTTTGGTCTTTATGAGGTAGAGTTGTCGAGTTGTAAAGGAATAGATTTGAATCACTATTTGAATTTTGAAATCAATAATTTTGAACAATTTTCCAATGACAAATTTGAAATTTAAGTTGGTAAATTTATGTTTAAATTTCAATCATTTATTCAATCTACCCCAAAGACCATCGAAAACAAACCAACTCAATTGATACTTAATAAAACAACATTCATTTTTCCAAACAAAAGTTTGACTTCGAAATCTTTCACGATTTGGTTTTCAAGCAAAGTTGTGTCTCTCATACTTGAAGAGACAAATGATTCGGTCTTTAAAAGACCATTTCATTTACTTCTTGTTTATATATTTTCTGATATACTATAAATAATTTTTTTCTTTACTCTTAAGTATAGGCTATATTTTCAAAATTTTCTTTTCTTTGTTCTTTTCTCCTTCCACTTGGGTTACCTGTTGGGACACGATTGAAATCAAGTGTGGGGGAAGTTTCATATTTATTTTGGTTTTGCATAGTTTTACGTTTTCTTTTTTCTTCAAAAAAAAGCATTTTAGTTTACTTTTAAATGGGCACGATGAAGTAAATATACGGTTTTGGTTGTACGATTAAAATGTTTGAAAAATTACTTTTCTTAACAGATAACGAAAGGAAAGTTCGAATTATGAGCAAATTTAGCGTAACTAGTATAAAGGGAGATTCATAGGTGATGAGTATGAAATGTTTCTAAATTGTAATCCGATTAATAGAAGGGTTGATTTAGACTACTTGTAATAACATTTTAGATCTTTCAAGTGAAGTTATGCTAAGATAACCTCCCTTATTTCTCTCTCTTTCAAAAAAGGCAAAAAAAAGAGAAAAAGGGGGAAAAAGCAATCCAAGGGTATCCAACATTACTTGTAAATCTAGTGTTGGTGTGCAAACCCGCCAAGCTATGTACCAACTCTTACGTCAGTCTGCGAGGCAGTGCATGGGTACGATACCTTGGTCTCATTTTATGTGTTGGACACCTAGGGATTACCAACATCTTTTTGACAAAGTCTGTGTCGGCCTGCACAATTTGCCAAGCTCTGTCCGAACTCGGGTATACCTCGGTCTTTTTAGCTAGGTTTTTGTAAATAATAATAATGTAAATATTTCCCAAAGTAAAGAGAGAATAAGCACTTGAATCTAATCACTATCTTCACTTATTTGACCTAGCTTGTTAACCAAAAGAAAATTAAGATGCCATTTTACGATTGTTGATAATCGATTATAGAATTCATTTCATAATTGCACTATATTTTCAACAGAAACAACTGGCCAAGCTAGAGGAAATTGTAATGATAACCAGACTTTTGTTTGAAACAACTGGCCAAGCTAGAATTCGTCTCATAAATATTTTTGAGTCTTGCATTTTGTAAATATTTTTGCATCTAAAGTTCGGATTTTGTGGGTGGTATCCGCTGGAAACCCTCACGAGACACCACTCGTCTTACTGGGTACACCCAGCGGTTTAATGGCTTGTTGCATAAGCTCAATGCAATCGTGCTCCATACGAAAACGGATTTATCTTAGTTTTTTCCTTTATTCGAGGACGAATAAAACAATAAGTATGGGGTTATTTGATATGCACATAAAAATGCGCATTTATGTTCAAATATTTATTCTTGTTTAGTTGAATAAATGAACATTTTTGGGTATTTTATGCGATCAAGCCATGATTTAAATGTTTTCAAAATCATCGCTCATTTAAGGTGTAAAACGATGAGTTGTGAATGTTTTAATTTGTGATATCATTTACTTGTTCCTTGTAGTTGTCCCGTGTATGAATTTTGGAGAAAAAATGATGGATGCACACGAAGATATGAAGAAAAGCATGCATATGCACAAGAAAAGGAAAACAATTAATCCATTCTATGGAAAGTGGAGGACCCCACCTCCCAACTAACTCACTTACTCTTAAGGCTTCATATTAGAGACTAATGCACTAATTGGATGAGATAAAAAAGGCTTCATGCATTCTACATGATTAATTAGCGGCTAAAGAAAACTAGAAGCTCCATGAAGGGGGTATTTTTGGTAGTCCCCAACAAAATGGATTAGGGTTAGGGTTGTATAAACATGTATAAGTACCCATATGTTCATGTCAATATCCCCTCTTTTGGTTAGTTTAGTTTGGAGGATCAATGCTCTTTTTTTTTATGGCTTCTTACCCATTTCTCTCTTATGTAACTTTCATTTTTTTAATGCAATTCTAGTTAGTTCTCTTTTATTTACATGCTTTTTACTTTTTGTTGTAGTGGATCTCTTTCATTTTATGCAAATAGAATAGATTTTCCTTTATTTTGTTATATTTTCCTTTGTTTTCATGTTGCAAGTTACAATTGTTAATATGATAGTAAGTATTAGAAGCTAAGCCCCTTCAACTTAGGGATAATGAAGCTTTCTAGTTATGTAGCTTCAACATAGTTTGAATTTATGTTCTCTTTCTAGTGCTTAATGAAAATATGATTGTGGCAAAGAAGTGATTGTTTAAATTGAAATTTGATGGCCTATATTTCTAAATAATAGTTAACAAGCCATGCTTAAAATAGATTTGATTTTCTTCTTTTTGTCATTTTCATGAGAGTTAAACAAGTGGGTTGGTGGTTGTGTTAAAGTTTGATGGCTTATGTTAGGCTAATTAATAGCACAAATATGTCATGCTTAGGATAAGCACATCAACTAATCGCACTTATGACCAAAACAGAGATATCATAATTTCATAACTTGTTGAACTATATGATTTAGAAAAAGGATTTGCTTCTAAGATGATATTTAACTCTCTTACTTTTATCAATCTTAACTTGTTAGTTTAGTTGTAGCTAACATTTCTCTTTGCATTGTTTTATTTTGATTGAGTAGAATCTAAAATTATTTCTTTCTCTGTGGATCGACCTGTATTCACTAACGCACTACAAGTGTACATTGTGCGCTTGCGATCTATTACACTTCATGATGGATTCCTAATCAATTAAATATTCGTTGACAAACAAGTCATAGCAATAAATGAGTGGGTGGCTCCAGAATCAAATAGGGTACATAATGAATTCCCTAAGGTTGAAATTATAACTTCAAATGCCGGCTGTCCTTGATCCCTAGACGGCTCACTACGAATCGAAACAACTTCTAAGGCATAGTTTTGACCACTCTGCGCAATCTTCGGGTTAAGACAACTTCTTGCTAAGTATCCATCTTCATGACAGTTAAAGCATTTTCCTTTGGACTCTGCCTTTGCTAAGTTCAGGTTGTAGTCCTTCGCTGCATGCCTTTTTCTATGGCATCTAGAATAGGTCTTTGCTTCCCTCTCGAATTGGCCTCCCTTCTTCTTCTTAAGCCAGAAATTCTTGTTCTTATTCTTCCCATTACTAGAAGTGCCTTCTCCTTTGTCAGTATTAATCTCATTAACATTCTTAACTGAATATAAGGTAGCCACCTCAACAAGGCTTTCAAAATAGCCCCAAATGTAACTTGGCCCAAAAGTATCTCCTTCGATGGGGAATTTGATCCTTTAACGAACCTAAGGGCTTTATCAATTGGACTATCCGCTAAATCCCTACAAAATCAGAAAACTCAGTGCACTTTGCACATAATTCTTTAGATCCAAATCACCAAGCTGCAACTGGATAAACTTCTCTAGCTGCAAACTCTTCTCAGCATCAGTTAGGAACTTGGCCTCAAAACCAGTAATAAACTCTTCCCAAGTGACAATCTTCCTACATTCTTTTGTGAAATAAGGTTCCACACTCCAGCACCTTCCCCTTCTAATGCTAGGCTGCTACCCTACGCATAAGTTGGTTATCCCATCGGGTAACTTCAAAGATCCTATCACGCTCAGAAATCCACACTTTAGCTTCTATGAAGTTCTCAGTTCTTGAATATGCCTTGCCTCCTAAACTTATAAAATCTTTGCAAAGGCAAGGGAAATTGAGGTCCCCTTCAACTGGCCGAGCTATTGGTTCCGCAGGGGAAGGATTAACAATAGGGACTTGTTTCACAGTCCTAAGATACTGTTGGAACCATTCTGGAAAGTAACGAGGCCTTGTCGAGTTTACCTGCTCGGGTTGATTGTCGGCCATTTAACTATCTGAAAAAGGAAAAAGACTTCAGTGGACTTCCTACGATAGTATCAAGGCCTAGCTAAAAGAACGAAAGATAAGGTTGTCTAGTATAAATGCATATGTTTTTGGGGTTATAATACTTATATATTTATATATAAATATATAGTCTAGAAAACCTTTCAAAACTAACAAATACGTATCTCATACATATATTTCCCGGTAATTAGGTAACCTATGCTATGATGCCAAATGTAACAACTCGTCCGAAGTGGACCTATATTCCGACCCAGAAAAGGTCCATCAGAATTTAGAGCCACTCAACATAGATCATTGGTTCCTATAAGGATAAAGTATACAGGTATCACAGAGCAGTATAAACGATAATCAGATTCTCACACAGCGGAAGGGATAATATATAGTAGCATAAAATAGATGTACCAACTATTAAAACCCACAAATCCATAAATACAACATGTATCAAGTTACACGGTACATCAATTATTCATTATCCCACAATAATATAATAATAAAGCCACTAAAACTATAACTAAGTCTTCGTGAAGCTCCTCCTCTAAGAAATCATCTCTCATCCTCGGTCAGCAGTCTCACCTACTTACCTGTTAATGTTAAGAGGAGGGAGGTCAAAACATAAGGTTCTAGTGAATGAAATACACAAGATTTAGGAATGGCTATTCCCTAAATTTTGGCAGTATAAACTTTTCATGTTATGTCTACATAAACAAACATACACACAAACAAACATATAAGGCGGATATCCTAATAGTCACTTAAAGGTGTTATGTAAATCTAAGAGCGGAGTACTCACGGTCACTTAATACCCAAAAGATCTTTTAAGGATAAACATCCTAACAGTTACTTAGTACCCCCACGTGGTGGGTTATTCTTAGTCACTTAAGGCCATTTATTTCTTTATTAAGGGTGGACATCCCTACAATCACTTAAAACCCTATAGCGGAGCCCTGACCACTTAAGACATTGTCTCTAACATCAACGTCATAGTGTATATGCTCTCTTTTAGGGCGAGAAAAATTAATGACCACTTAAAACCGGACAAGGGTCAGGAAATCATTTAAGGGAACCCTTTCGGCGGACCCATTTGTTATTATCTAGTTGTCCCTACGGATGAACTCCTAGCTACTTGATACTTCCCTTAGAAGATGGTTCGTTTTTTCCATATATGTGTGTGTATATATTGTCACTAGGTCATCCCCTCACCAGCCTCTTGATAAGAAGCATATATTACATGGAGAACTACCATACTCCCGTTATTGAATAATAAGACCATTTAATATCTTTATGGAAGAAAGACGGACCCAACAACCATTAAATCCATGAAGGGGGTTTCCATGACTTGGGTCCTGAACCAAGGAGCAAACCTTAGGAGCAGAGCTAGTCCTAACCACTTAATACCCAACACAGGGAAGGTCGACTAATTGATACCTTTTCCCCAAGGCATGCCTACTTCATTCACAATACATACACACACACAAACACACACACACACACACACACACACACACATATATATATATATATATATATATATATATATATACTAGAGATCTCACATTAGACTGTCCACTTTTAGATTCACAATTTGTTGTGCGGTTACGAGCAGACTTCTACTACAAGTTGGGCCTAACCTTGTATCATAGTGTATTAAATATAATGACACTTATACCTCTCACATTAACTGGGCTTATATGTAGATGTTAGATATGCCAGTCTATTCCAGCTAGACTTCTACTATAAGTAACGGTTAGCCTTATGTCTATGTGTATATTTAAGGCCATTAACACACGCATAAATATACATATTCCAATGGGGACATTTAATTTCAAATTCCAAATTTAACTTTATTTATTACACAAAAAATATGCATAATTATTACGTTGTTACGCCATAGATATTTATAAATATAAAACGTAAATTAAGTGTATGCAATTTACGTCCTAGCCACATGTTGATAATTTCAATCCCTATTTCAAGTCACAGGTGTACAAGTTAGTATTTCCCATATTTACTTCAGTCAAGGCATAAATGTACATATTGACATGAAACAATCAAAAATTCGAAAAATAGCAACAACAATATAAAAATTACAACCTAGTTTTACTTGGTTATTTAATTAATAAAAGACAATCGTAGTGCATATACCCAGTATATACATAATTCATATTTTGTAACGGAATCAGTACATACAAAAGCTTAATATTTTAATATTTTGTAAATAATACATTTAAATACCCTATTTCTAAAGAAATAAAGATTAAAGCCTATTGGATTTACAATTTTACCCAAATCTTAACCTTTTGTGCAATGCCATACATATGAAATTTCATAAAAGCAAAATAATATGAATCCTACAAAATATAGAAAATTATACAACACAATCAAGCTACTCTTTTATTAATTCAATAATCATAAAAACACAAACATACATAGATTGACATTTTCATCATAAGATTAAAATGGATGGTTTGAGGGATTTTAATGTTGTGCTCTTTTCATATGAACCCAAACCATCCTAAGCACAATAATCCTAGTTTAAAACTAATAATTTATAGGAAAATAGCAACTCATATGAATTCCACTCATAGTGTTGTTAAGAAGAGAAAAATCAAGATTGAATATAATAGAATTTGGATTTGGCCTTCAAGAATGATCGTGCTCCAATCCTTTCAAATATATATATATATATATATATATATATATATATATATATGTATGTATGTATGTATGTATGTATGTATGTATGTATGTATGTATATATATATATAAATCATGCACTAGAATCTTATATACATACATATGAATCTAAATTCCAAAATAATCATAAATCTATGTTTGAATAAGATAGAGAAGATAGAATGGATTGGATAAATAGAAGAAACCAAAATCCTTTAATCTTTCTGCATTTAGCGACGGGAAAAAAGCATCATGGAGGCATTGTGTGAAATGGTTGTAGGGTTTGGAAAGAGGGTTTGAGGGTCTATTTATAGTTGACATCATGTGTATGGACCGTTAGACAAGTTTGATTAAATCTAAGCAGTCCATTTGATATAAATTATAAATTAGTCCTTATATAAAACAACCCTTATTAGGCTTTACCTACCGGAGGGCGGTTGACTCGGGCAGTAGACACCCCTCTTAGAGGGGTGGTCGACCCCTTTTTGGGGTCGAGCCCAAGAGGAATTCCCTCTAGAATGTTACTTTTTAATTGTTCATTAATTAATCCAGTTTATTTTTTGTCTTAATTATATTATTCTTATCCCCTACTATGTATGAATATACACACATAAGTTTGAAACCGAAAGAAATATTTTTTTCATGCTTATCTATATTAATAATTCCCAGCTTGTATGTTTATTTATTTGAAATTCAAACTTTGTACGTTAATATATACACACAACTTATTTTATTAATATCTTTTACATGCATACTCCGTTTTCAACAAATAAAATATGAAAACGAATCAGAATCTCGCCACGAATGCAACTAAAATACTTTCATGGCTTATTTCTTAATTGTCCAAAATTCTATTTTCATCTCATTAAATTATTATTAATAATCATTATTTATTTTAAATTAAATTAACTTAGGTATATTTTATGGAGAGTAGGAGAAGGATCGCGTTTTTGTAGGGAAGGGAAGATGGTTTAACATGTTAATTAGGTAATTAAGGAATTATTTGATTTTGTTGCGTCGTTTAAGTCATATAACTTGTTAAATAATATCTTTTCCATACGATATCAGGATTGGACATGGTTTCTTGTGTTGGACTTGTATTGACGAGCTCTACGCATTGGAGCTGGTTTGGGTTGGTTTGATTTGGTTGAGGTGAGGGATATTATCTATCACTTTACTATGAAACTGTGTTTTTAACTTAAATGAATTTCAAATGGGATATCAAAGCATAATAAAATCTAGCTAACGATTTTGTAGATCGATTAAAGGCGTTTAAAAATAGTTTAAGATTAAATATCTCATTTTATCCCATTTGTACACTCTATATTCAGAACATATTCATACATATCCTAGTTTGACTGCTTTAGATAGTCTTAGTTATCTCACTGATGATACCATGGATGTTTGTATGCTATATTTATCGTTTACAGGACTACTGATTACATGGTTGCTTGTTTGCGTAGTTTCATTGTATACGCCAATTATTTACGATTTAGGATAAGGAAAAATTCATAAAGAAGCTCCAGAACGTACGAATCGACATGAAGGTAGTAGAAGGACTTGACGATGAGCACGATTTGGAGACGAATGATGGACACTTTCACTGGATGAGTATTTAACCAATTCCGGTTAGATTCTTGGTTTGAGTGGCCATAGCAAATACGGTTTAGTAATCGATATCAACTATCAATGTTGGTCATTTCAGTTAACTTTGACAGGACGATGAAGTGTGTTTAACATGTTATGGTTAAATACATAGTCTCGGTTGTCACTAGAGATTACTAGAGAATAATCGATACTGACTACTATGGTTATTGGTCATTTGGACCAACTTTGACGTCGACAATGACGAATTTTCAAGGAGCTGGATTGGAAGACCCGTTCGATGGTAGATTCGATGTGGTGACTCTTCGATTTGATACACTGATATGAGGCAGCATCAAAGCTTCGCCAGTGAGTACGGGTGGATAGTATAATCCAAAGATTGAGGCAGTTTGAATAGATTAAGCTGAGGACTGTGATCTTAGATTCAGGATTTGAATGTGCTCGAGTGTAACAACCCGAATTTCAACGGACCGATTTTTTTCCAAAAACCCACTCCATCAAAACCCGAGTTGGTTGCTCTAGTATCCTGCAGAAAAGACAGAGACAAGAAATATGACAGAGTTCGGAAAACACCTCTCAGCGGAAGGAATAAAATATAATATATATAAACATAGCTCTACCTTAATTACAATACTGCTAAATTAGTATCTCCAAAGCTATAAGTCTCTATCATGAATCTAACTTGCGAATGTTATGAGAAGGGGGTCAGAACATAAGTTCTGTGTGAATGAGTTTAAACTACACTTCTTGAATAATCCTACATATATCGTTCAATTACATTTTATTGTTTATTAGGTTATTTGTGTCGTTAGCACTCAAGGCTTACACACATGTCGCACCCATCTACTCCCAGTAGATTAACCTAATATAATGTATATGTAACTACTCCAAACCGAGGTACACCCCGTGGTACCCCACTCGCATGGTCCCCACCGTATCCTCGCAGTGATATACGCAGTCCCCCTTCCTATGTCATAGTAATGTATATTCCTCTTATATATATAATACAACACTACGCCCACATAGGATTACTCTAATTTGATTGTCGTTATCGAATAATGCCCACCAGTCTACGATACACCATCCAAAGAAAACATGGTTATATACAGACTCTTCCACGTACGTATTCTCTATCGTATTCGATATCTTACCCGCACACCCATCGTGTGTGCGTGCCCGAGTTCCGTGGCAGGGCTACACAAGAAACACGGAACTCGGTCGGGAGCTTTCCTTATATTTGTGCAAGCCCCTCCTTTAAGAGCCTCCTACACAAATATCCCTAGGGTCTGTTTTCTATGGTGGCTATGGCCCCACCTCAGCCCCTCCCATAACTAATAAAGACTACGAGAGCTAAGCGACAAGCCCCTAAGCAACCAATCTAAACACCCATGTGGCGTCTCCCCTCAACCATCGTCCCACGATAGTGAATGGTTAATGGTATATTGGGTCTAGCTCTAGTCTTTCCGCATCCTACTGGCTGTGGTAACAGGCACTCGATGACCTACTATCCTTGTTGGTCCTGACCCTCCACCTCCATTGAGGCAACAGTCGAATCACCTTTTCCGTCACCGCGAACAGCATTATGACTGCCCAGCTATTCTTGCAGTCAAGGCCCACCCACCTAGTAGTTACGCGCAGACCCAACCTCTACGGGCACAGCCTGAAACATCTGCCACCACACAGAGGACTACTAGGAGCACCTTTAACGTCTCAGGAAGGCGCGTGCTTCCTCTTCCAGTCCGTTGAAGCCGCCAAAATAACGAATGTGCGCTCCCCTCGTGTCTTATGGCACCGTGATGATTTATCTTGTTGGGTTATTCATCCTACAACGTACGGGTTGCCCCAAGCGCCTTGATTTTATATGTCATTAAACCCTACGTCTAATCAATTCTTAAGTGCTTTTGTTACCTCGTCAGTTTTTCTTATTTAACTTGGTTATTTTTATTCATATTGACTTCCTTTTCAAGTTTACCAAGTTACCCTCGCTTATTAATTCAATTTATACTTAACCCATTTAAGTCCATTAATAGGACCACAACATGTTGTTTTCCAACTTCATAAATTATTCCCTTTTAAGGTTACAACAACATGTTATACATAATTCATAGTTAATTATGTCTTATCCACATATATACTGATTAGGAGAACAATCCCCTAAACACCAGCCCCGAAGACCAAAATCAACATCAGACTGGCACCCAGATAATTACTCAACCCAACCAACATATATGATTCTAATTTACTTCTTTTCCATTCATATACTTATATCATCTTAAATTTCACACTTCTCCTTCCCAAACTACTTAATTTATAATTAGGTATATCTTCACAAATAAGTTACCTTATTTTCCTCTATCGTTTCTCATAACTTACCTTATCCCATAAGTTATACTTTCCACTTGCTCTAGGACAAGTCTAACCTATTATCCTTCCTTTTCTTATTCAAATTCATTCATAATAGGTTATTTACCGTTCCCCACTTTTGTCATTAATTTAGATTTACTTAACCCTTTCCATTTATTTAACCCGTTACCTAAACTTTACCCAATTCAATTAATTTGTGATGCCATAA
Source organism: Allium sativum (assembly GCA_030737875.1). Taxonomy (NCBI): domain Eukaryota; kingdom Viridiplantae; phylum Streptophyta; class Magnoliopsida; order Asparagales; family Amaryllidaceae; genus Allium; species Allium sativum. The sequence goes on along the minus strand of CM060913.1, from coordinate 979,547,221 downwards.
CGGGTCCCCTTTGGTTAAGCATTATTTATTTATGTCTTACATGTCGCCCATGTCCCACTTAACCTCTTTTATTATTGTTTCCATGTCTTACACATGCTTTACTATGGTTAAATCCACCTTAGTCATGTTTTACTTCACGTATCTTACTACAGTTAAGTCCACATTTACATGTTTTACATGTCTTGTCTTACTACAGTCAAGTCCATATTTACATGTTTTACATGTCTTGTCTTACTACGGTTAAGTCCATATTTACATGTCATATTTTATATGTCACCCACTTAACCCTCTAACCATACCCATGTCACCCACATGTCTTATTATGGTGAGTATTCCTTAATTCATTCATTATGACGAACGGTGCATGACCTCCCATATTAGACCGAACACTTTGTGGCTGCTGGATTTTTCGGGTGGTTCCGGGCAGTCTTACACCACAAAGCGGGTCTAACCTCGTGTCACCAACCGTTACGCCTACAATTCATGCCTTTGACCTCTCATATTAGACGTCCAATTGTGGCAGCTGGATTTACCGGGCGGTTCCGGACAATCTTACACCACAATTGCGCCTAACCTCGTGTCAAAGGTTCATTAACATCGTATTTCACCCAAATCCCTATTTTCATGTTATGTGTTTCCAATTCAACATATAGTCATGTTTGCAATTTTGCCTATTCGAACTTGTCACTCGTTACATATTAATTAGCCTTAATTACAAATTTCCAATTATAGGCAATTTCATCAATTCCATGTAATCCATACCAAAATATGATAATTTCTTTTATATTCCAATTATCCAAAATATCCAATAATACTCAATTCATAAAATCAATATTTTTCCAATATATTTCCCAACGTTCCCATGTTCATACATATAACCTAATTCATCTTTTACGCTTATCTTCCCAATAAATTTCACCAATCCATGATATCCAATTACATGTTGTTAATATTAAATTGTACTAATTCCATATCCAATTTCAATCATGCCAAATTACAAAAATTTAAAATTACCATACAATTATGTCCATAATTCTATTCAAATCATACATAAATCCTTCCAACCCATATTATGACCAAAAAACCCATTTTTCCTTTTACTTTCTCGTTCTCGTTTACAACGCATAAATTCATGATAGATATGGGCTCGAGAAAGCCTAGCTATAAAAATAAAAAGGGGAAAGAATAAAAAGGAGAGAACTCAATCGTAAGCATAAGTGAAATAACTGATCTTATTAAATTATCATCATATTCATTATGGGGAATGGAAAACGATAGAAGTACAATTATACAACAACTGTATTTTAAATCACTCATCTTGACTGGATTGGAGAAATAAACAATTGGTTATTGAGGTAGAACGTTGGTTTAGGCTTCTTATTTGATTATTGACGTAGAACGTGAGTTGTTGTTGAAGAAACTTGCTACTTGATTTGATTAAACTCCAAAATTGATGAAGAACTTGCAATTTAATTTAGAGTTTAGAGGCGGCGGCTATGTTGGGTTGAAGTTTGGTGGCATGGAGGCGTCTTATAAGAGATAGAATGATTTTAGGGTTAGGTTAGGTGTTCTTTTATAGGTGGGTTAGAGCAACTAGGACCTTAGGATTAAATAAAAACTCATCTAAACCGTCCACCTCACCCTAGAAAAGAACCATCTAGAACAACCCTTTTCACAATTAGTGCTCCTTTAAATAAATAAAAAACTGCTTTATTTCTTTCTAATTAATGCATTACATACTGTTTTTAATGTATAGCAACCTCTTTCCTTCATGCATTCAATTATTTATTTATTTATTTGCACTTATACGTGAACCTTTATTTGCTATATTCTTCTCCAAATCAAATAATTGATTTCTTTCTCTTTTTGTCCACTCTTTTTAAAAAAAACCGCATGTCCTTAAACCATTTTCTTTTATTTATTTACTTCTAATCACATGTGCATGCGTCTCTGATTTGAATGTTATTTAATAACATTAACCTTCCTCCAATTGTGGCTTGCTTATGGCCTTATTAATTTTCTTTTTAAACGTTTAAATTTCAATAGTTGATCACCTTCATATTAAATTGCTCCATTTTATTGTTTACAACCTTTTTCTATGCATGCTTTAATTGCACATTTGACATGTTTTGCATTCCATATTCTCTTTCTTTTATTTGCATCACATTAATTTATTTTTATTCAGGTTCATGCATCATCCATTTATTTAATGCAATAATTTCACATATCCTTTTTCCCTTATTGCGTTAATTCCAAATAACATGTATACATTTATGCTCCCTTTTTGTTTGTCTCTATGTTCGCGCGCAACTTCAAATTAGAATCATGTTCATACGCATCCATCTCGTATGCATATACTAATTTTTATATGTGATTAATTGTCTATTTTATTTGGAAATTATCTTCCTTAATCAATTAATGGTTTATTTCCATTCTTTCAATTAAACCTCCAATTAACTTATTCATTTTCGCACTGAACCAATTTGCTAAGCCACTATTTAGCCGCTCCTAAAAACAAAACAAAAAATATATGGCACTAGCAGGATTGAACTCACAACCTCTTATGTACAAGTCTCATGTATTAACCAAATGAGCTACTAAATCTTTTGTTAACAAGACTTAGGACCAAGCTACATATTATTCTTTTCCCATTGCTCTTTTTGATGTTTTGTTGCATTTCTTAAATTAAGGATAACTTCTTCGTTTTAAATCAGTTTTCTACAAACTATAGGTCTAAATTGACCAGAAAATCGCTACGAACGTAATGACGGTAATTTCATGACCAAATTCTAGAGTCTCTTCAAATTCTCCTTTTTATTTCTTTTTAAATGTTCGCATGTATTTCTTCGCATTTCACTGTATTTCTTCTTATTTCAAATACTGCATGTAATTTCTTTATTAATCTTTTTCTTTATTTCACTTCATAAACTTCTTATATGCAATTACATTAACATATATCTCATTTTTAATTATATTAAAAATGCGGGGTGTTACATTCTCCCACCCTTAAGAAATTTCGTTCTAGAAATTCAATAGGGGTAAAATATATAATTCCTCGCATAATGTCAAACCATCAAGTGTGCATCCAATTTTTTTTTTTAAACATTGTGCAAAGTGAAATACATCATAGTAATACATGTATGCCTAATTTGGTACCACCTACATGTATGCAAACTTTCAATTTTTTTTTTTCAAAACATGATGCTTACATCCTAAATGTACTTGCAGTTCTATATGAATGTAATATTTTTGAAAAACTAAAACATTTTTCATCCAAATTTTCCCATACTCTTATAGAATAAGAGCATAGTTCATCCAATTGTTGCATCCAAAATCCTACCAACCATTATTAAATTCGAAATTTAAAAAAAAATCTAATTTTCCATATTTGATTTCTTATGTTACAAAAAGGAATAAAACAGAAGAATTTACATTTTCCGTTTTTCTTTTATGTACCTTTTCTGGTTGCACATGGATTTTTACAAAGCTATTCTATAAAAAGTTCCTATTTTCCTATCCAAGCACAATTACATAAGATATTTTTTTTTCAACTTATCTTTTTCAAGCAACAATTCTATTCTTTATATTGCTTATGCATTCTACGGGAATTTATTTTTTATTATTCTAGGATAGTCCTTAATATTTACTTCCTAGCCTCAAACTCATTCTTTCTAGACACTAATCCTTACCTACTCCATTTGTTTTAAAACATGGTTTGGTCTCTTTTTTTTCTAAATTTTTCTCCCAAAAATAAAAAATGGTAAAAATTTATTTTCCTTACCAAAACTTGCTTTAGCCAAACCATAAAAACACGCCGTAACAAAAATGCAAAATATTTTTTTCAAACATAAAAAACTGGAGTAGACAAGGACAACTATTTCTTAATCGGGTTTCCAAATTACCTAGGCTTTCCTAGACACATCCACGATATCATTTCTTCCAACTATATATATTCCTAATCCATTTTCCACTTTATAAGGTTTCCCTACTAAACCCATTAATCTCAGTTACTATTGTATGGGATACATCTTTCTTAACACCAAGCATTTTGCACACTTTCCACCCAACATACCTAAGGGTCTCAGATTTCCTTGCTCATTCTTTTAGCGTAAAAAACAGTTATCCCAATTCTTTCCATATTTTACTCTTTCTATTTAGTGGGCTTCTTTATAGATCTAGGTTTATATATAATATATTTATATTTTTGAAAATACAAATACGCTCTCTCATTATCTATACAGGAATCATAAACCTATGCTCTGATACCAATCGTAACAACCCGAATTCCGACGGACCGATTTTTTTTCAAAAACCCAATCCATCAAAACCCGAGTTGGTTGCTCTGGTATCCTGCAGAAAAGACAGAGACAAGAAATATGTCAGAGTTCGGAAAACACCTCACAATGGAAGGAATAAAACATAATATATATATATATATATAAACATAGCTTTACCTTAATTACACTACTGCTAAATCAGTATCTCCAAAGCTATAAGTCTCTGTCATAAATCTAACCTGCGAATGTCATGAGGAGGGGGTCAGAACATAAGTTCTGTGTGAATGAGTTTAAACTACACTACTTGAATAATCCTACATATACCGTTCCATTACATTTTACTGTTTATTAGGTTATTTGTGTCGTTAGCGCTCAAGGCTTACACATACGTCGCACCCATCTACTCCCAGTAAATTAACCTAATATAATGTATATGTAGCTAATCCCAAACTGAGGTACACCCTATGGTACCCCACTCGCATGGTCCCCACCGTATCCTCGTAGTGATATACGCATTCCCCCGTCCTATGTCATAGTAATGTATATTCCTCTTATATATATATATAATACAATACTACGCCCACATAGGATCACTCTAATTTGACTGCCATTATCGAATAATGCCCACCAGTCTACGATACACCACCCAGAACAGACATGGTTATATCTAGACTCTTCGACGTACATATTCTCTATCGTATTCGATATCTAACCCGCACAGCCATCGTGTGTGCGTGCCCGAGTTCCGTGGAAGGGCTACACAAGAAACACAGAACCCGGTCGGGAGCTTTCCTTATATTTGTGCAAGGCCCGCCTTTAAGAGCCTCCCACACAAATATCCCTAGGATCTGTTTTCTATGGTGGCTATGGCCCCACCTTGGCCCCTCCCATAACTAATAAAGACAACGAGAGCTAAGCGACAATCCCCTAAGCAACCAATCTAAACATCCATGTGGCGTCTCCCCTCAACCACTGTCCCACGATAGTGAATGGTTAATGGTATATTGGGTCAAGCTCTAGTCTTTCCGCATCCTACTGGCTATGGTAACAGGCACTCGACGACCTACTATCCTTGTTGGTCCTGACCCTCCACCTCCGTTGAGGCGGCCATCGAATCACCTTTTCCGTCACCGCGAACAGCATTCTGACTGCCCAGCTATTCTTGCAGTCAAGGCCCACCCACCTAATAGTTACGCGCAGATACAACCACTGCGGGCACAGCCTGAAACATCTGCCACCACACAGAGGACTACTAGGAGCACCTTTAACGTCTCAGGAAGCCGCGTGCTTCCTCTTCCAGTCCGTTGGAGCCGCCAAAATAACGAATGTGCGCTCCCCTCGTGTCTTATGATACCGTGATGATTTACCTTGTTGGGTTATTCATCCTACAACGTACGGATTGCCCCAAGCGCCTTGATTTTATATGTCATTAGACCATACGTTTAATCAATTCTTACGCGCTTTTGTTACCTCGTCAGTTTTTGTTATTTAACTTGGTTATTCTTATTCATATTGACTTCCTTTTCAAGTTTACCAAGTTACCCTCGCTTGTTAATTCAATTTATACTTAACCCATTTAAGTCCATTAATAAGACCACAACATGTTGTTTTCCAACTTCATAAATTATTCCCTTTTAAGGTTACAACAACATGTTATACATAATTCATAGTTAAGTATGTCTTATCCACATATATATTGATTAGGAGAATAATGCCCTAAACACCAACCCCGAAGACCGAAATCAACATCAGACTGGCACACGGAGAATTACTCAACCCAATCAACATATATGATTCTAATTTACTTCTTTTCCATTCATCTATTTATATCATCTTAAATTTCACGCTTCTGTTTCCCAAACTACTTAATTTATAATTAAGTATATCTTCACATATAAGTTACCTTATTTTCCTCTATCGTTTCTTATAACTTACCTTATCCCATAAGTTATACTTTCCACTTGTCCCTAGGACAAGTCTAACCTATTATCCTTCCTTTTCTTATTCAAATTCATTGATAATAGGTTATTTACCATTCCCCACTTTTGTCATTAATTTAGATTTACTTAACCCTTTCCATTTATTTAAACCGTTACCTAAACTTTACCCAATTCAATTAATTTGTGATGCCATAACGGGTCCCCTTTGGTTAAGCATTATTTATTTATGTCTTACATGTCGCTCATGTCCCACTTAACCTCTTTTATTATTGTTTCCATGTCTTACACATACTTTACTACGGTTAAGTCCACCTTAGTCATGTTTTACTTCACGTATCTTACTACAGTTAAGTCCACATTTACATATTTTACATGTCTTGTCTTACTACGGTCAAGTCCATATTTACATGTTTTACATGTCTTGTCTTACTACGGTTAAGTCCATATTTACATGTCATATTTTATATGTCACCCACTTAACCCTCTAACCATACCCATGCCACCCACATGTCTTATTATGGTTAGTATTCCTTAATTCATTCATTATGACGAACGGTGCATGACCTCCCACATTAGACCAAACACTTTGTGGCTGCTGGATTTGCCGGGCGGTTCCGGGCAGTCTTACACCACAAAGCGGGTCTAACCTCGTGTCACCAACCGTTACGCCTACAATTCATGCCTTTGACCTCTCACATTAGACGTCCAATTGTGGCAGCGGGATTTGCCGGGCGGTTCCGGGCAGTCTTACACCACAATTGCGCCTAACCTCGTGTCAAAGGTTCATTAAAATCGTATTTCACCTAAATCCCTATTTTCATGTTATGTGTTTCCAATTCAACATATAGTCATGTTTACAATTTTGCCTATTCCAACTTGTCACTAATTACATATTAATTAGCCTTAATTACAAATTTCCAATTATAGGCAATTACATCAATTCCATGTAATCCATACCCAAATATGCCAATTTCTTTTATATTCCAATTATCCAAAATATCCAATAATACTCTCAAGTTCATAAAATCAATATTTTTCCAATATATTTCCCAACGTTCCCATGTTCATACGTATAACCTAATTCACCTTTTACGCTTATCATACCAATAAATTTCACCAATCCATGATATCCAATTACATGTTGTTAATATTAAATTGTACTAATTCCATATCCAATTTCAATCATGCCAAACTACATTTTAAAATTACCATACAATTATGTCCATAATTTTATTCAAATCATACATAAATCCTTCCAACCCATAATATGCCCAAACAACCCCTTTTTTCCTTTTACTTTCTTGTTTACAACGCATAAATTCATGATAGATGTAGGCTCGAGATAGCCTAGCTATAAAAAAAAAGGGGAAAGAATAAAAAGGAGAGAACTCAACCGTAATCATAAATGAAATAACTAATCTTATTAAATTATCATCATATTCATTATGGGGAATGGAAAACGATAGAAGTACAATTATACAACAACTATATTTTAAACCACTCACCTTGACTAGATTGGAGAAATATACAATTGGTTGTTGAGGTAGAACGTTGGTTTAGGCTTCTTATTTGATTATTAACGTAGAACGTGAATTGTTGTTGAAGAAACTTGCTACTTGATTTGATTAAACTCCAAAATTGATGAAGAACTTGCAATTTAATTTAGAGTTTAGAGGCGACGGCTATGTTGGGTTGAAGTTTGGTGGCATGGAGGTGTCTTATAAGAGATAGAATGATTTTAGGGTTAGGTTAGGTGTTCTTTTATAGGTGGGTTAGAGCAACTAGGACCTTAGGATTAAATAAAAACTCATCTAAACCGTCCATCTCACCCTAGAAAAGAACCATCCAGAACAACCCTTTTCACACTTAGTGCTCCTTTAAATAAAAAGAAAAAGAAACTGCTTTATTTCTTTCTAATTAATGCATTACATACTATTTTTAACGTATAGCAACCACTTTCCTTCATGCATTCAACTTTTTTTTTTTTTTTTGCACTTATACGTGAACCTTTATTTGCTATATTCTTCTCCTAATCAATTAATTGATTTCTTTCTCTTTTTGTCTACTCTTTTTGAAAAGAAACCGCATGTCCTTAAACCATTTTCTTTTATTTATTTACCTCCAATCATATGTGCATGCGTCTTTGATTTGAATGTTATTTAATAACATTAACCTTCCTCTAATTGTGGCTTGCTTATGGCCTTATTAGTTTACTTTTTAAACGTTTAAATTTCAAAAGTTGATCCGCTTCACATTTAATTGCTCCGTTTTAATGTTTACATTCTATGCATGCTTTAATTGCACATTTGATATGTTTTGCATTCCATATTCTCTTTCTTCTATTTGCATCCCATTAATTTATTTTTATTAAGGTTCATGCATCATCCATTTATTTAATGCAATAATTTCACATGTCCTTTTTCCCTTATTGCATTAATTTCAAATAACATATATACATATATGCCCCCTTTTTGTTTGTCTCTATGTTCGCGCGCAACTTCAAATTTGAATCATGTTCAAACGCATCCATCTCTTATGCGTATACAAATTTTTATTTGCGAACAATTGTCTATCTTATTTGGAAATTATCTTCCTTAATCAATTAATGGTTTATTTCCATTCTTTCAATTAAACCTCCAATTAACTTATCCCCTTTCGCACTGAATCAATTTGCTAAGCCACTATTTAGCCGCTCCTTAAAACAAAACAAAAAATATATGGCACTGGTGGGGATTGAACTCACAACCACTTATGTACAAGTCTCATGTATTAACAAATGAGCTACTAAGTCTTTTGTCAACAAGACTTAGGACCAAGTTACATATTATTCTTTTCCCATTGCTCTTTTTCATGTTTTGTTGCATTTCTTAAATTAAGGATAACTTCTTCGTTTTAAATCAGTTTTCTACAAACTATAGGTCTAAATTGACCAAAAAATCACCACGAACGTAATGACGGTAATTTCATGACCAAATTCTAGAGTCTCTTCAAATTCTCCTTTTTATTTCTTTTTAAATGTTCGCATGTATTTCTTCGCATTTCACTGTATTTCTTCTATTTCAAATATTGCATGTAATTTCTTTATTAATCTTTTTCTTTATTTAACTGCATAAACTTCTTACATGCAATTACATTAACATATATCTCATTTTTAATTATATTAAAAATTCGGGGTGTTACATTCTCCCACCCTTAAGGAATTTCGTCCTCGAAATTCAATAGGGGTAAAATATATAATTCCTCGCATAATGTCAAACCATCAAGTGTGCATCCAATTTTTTCTGCAAACATTGTGTAAAGTGAAATACATCATAGTAATGCATGTATGCCTAATTTGGTACCACCTACATGTATGCAAACTTTCAAATTTTTTTCTTTTCAAAATATAATGCTCACATCCTAAATATACTTGTTGTTCTATATGAATGCAATATTTTTGAAAAACCAAAACATTTTTCATCCAAATTTTCCCATACTCTTATAGAATAAGAGCATGGTTCATCCAATTGTTGCATCCAAAATCCTACCAACCATTGTTAAATTCGAAATTAAAAAAAAAAATTCCAAATTTGATTTCTTATGTTACAAAAAGGTATAAAACAAGAATTTACATTTTCCATTTTTCTTTTATGTACCTTTTCTTGTTGCACTTGGATTTTTACATAGCTATTCTATAAAAAGTTCCTATTTTCCTATCCAAGCACAACTACATAAGAAACTTTTTTTTTTCAACTTATCTTTTTCGAGCAACAATTCTAGTCTTTATATTGCTTATGCATTCTATGGGAATTTACTTTTTATTATTCTAGGACAGTCCTTATTATTTGCTTCCTAGCCTCAAACTCGTTCTTTCTAGACACTAATCCTTACCTACTCCATTTGTTTTCAAACATGGTTTGGTCTCTTTTTTTTCTAAATTTTTCTCCCAAAAATTAAAAATGGTAAAACTTTATCTTCTTTACCAAAACTTGCTTTTGCCAAACCATAAAAACATGCTGTAACAAAAATGCAAAACATTTTTTTCAAATTACCTAGCATTTCCTAGACACATCCACGAATCATTTCTTCCAACTATATATATTCCTAATCCATTTTTCACTTTATAAGATTTCCCTAATAAACCCACTAATCTCAATTACTATTGTATGGGATACATCTTTCTTAACACTAATCATTTTGCACACTTTCCACCCAACATACCTAAGGGTCTCAGATTTCCTTGCTCATTCTTTTAGCATACAAAACAATTATCCCAATTCTTTCCATATTTTACTCTTTCTATTTAGTGGGCTTCTTTATAGATCTAGGTTTATATATAATATATTTATATTTTTGAAAATACAAATACGCTCTCTCATTATCTATACAGGAATCATAAACCTATGCTCTGATACCAATCGTAACAACCCGAATTCCGACGGACCGATTTTTTTTCAAAAACCCAATCCATCAAAACCCGAGTTGGTTGCTCTGGTATCCTGCAGAAAAGACAGAGACAAGAAATATGTCAGAGTTCGGAAAACACCTCACAACGGAAGGAATAAAATATAATATATATATATATATAAACATAGCTTTACCTTAATTACACTACTGCTAAATCAGTATCTCCAAAGCTATAAGTCTCTGTCATAAATCTAACCTGCGAATGTCATGAGGAGGGGGTCAGAACATAAGTTCTGTGTGAATGAGTTTAAACTACACTTCTTGAATAATCCTACATATACTGTTCAATTACATTTTATTGTTTATTAGGTTATTTGTGTCGTTAGCGCTCAAGGCTTACACATACGTCGCACCCATCTACTCCCAGTATATTAACCTAATATAATGTATATGTAGCTACCCCCAAACTGAGGTACACCCCATGGTACCCCACTCGCATGGTCCCCACCGTATCCTCGCAGTGATATACACAGTCCCCCGTCATATGTCATAGTAATGTATATTCCTGTTATATATATAATACAATACTACGCCCACATAGGATCACTCTATTTTGACTGCCGTTATCGAATAATGCCCACCGGTCTACGATACACCACCCAGAGCAGACATGGTTATATCTAGACTCTTCCACGTACGTATTCTCTATCGTATTCGATATCTAACCCGCACACCCATCGTGTGTGCGTGCCCGAGTTCCGTGGCAGGGCTACACAAGAAACACGGAACTCGGTCGGGAGCTTTCCTTATATTTGTGCAAGGCCGGCCTTTAAGAGCCTCCCACAAAAATATCCCTAGGGCCTGTTTTCTATGGTGGCTATGGCCCCACCTCGGCCCTTCCCATAACTAATAAAGACAACGAGAGCTAAGCGACAATCCCCTAAGCAACCAATCTAAACATCCATGTGGTGTCTCCCCTCAACCATCATCCCACGATAGTGAATGGTTAATGATATATTGGGTCTAGCTCTAGTCTTTCTGAATCCTACTGGCTGTGGTAACAGACACTCGACAACCTACTATCCTTGTTGGTCCTGACCCTCCACCTCCATTGAGGCGACCATCGAATCACCTTTTCCGTCACCGCGAACAACATTCTGACAGCCCAGCTATTCTTGCAGTCAAGGCCCACCCACCTAATAGTTACGCGCAGACACAACCTCTGCAGGCACAGCCTGAAACATCTACCACCACATAGAGGACTACTAGGAGCACCTTTAACGTCTCAGGAAGCCGCGTGCTCCCCTTCCAGTCCGTTGGAGCTGCCAAAATAACGAATGTGTGCTCCCCTCGTGTCTTATGACACCATGATGATTTACCTTGTTGGGTTATTCATCCTACAACATAAGGATTGCCCCAGACGCCTTGATTTTATATGTCATTAGACCCTACGTCAAATCAATTCTTACGCGCTTTTGTTACCTCATCAGTTTTTCTTATTTAAATTGGTTATTCTTATTCATATTGACTTCCTTTTCAAGTTTACCAAGTTACCCTCGCTTATTAATTCAATTTATACTTAACCCAATTAAGTCCATTAATAAGACCACAACATGTTGTTTTCCAACTTCATAAATTATTCCCTTTTAAGGTTACAACAACATGTTATACATAATTCATAGTTAAGTATGTCTTATCCACATATATATTGATTAGGAGAATAATCCCCTAAACACCAACCCCGAAGACCGAAATCAACATCAGACTGGCACCCGGAGAATTACTCAACCCAACCAACATATATGATTCTTATTTACTTCTTTTCCATTCATCTATTTATATCATCTTAAATTTCACGCTTCTGTTTCCCAAACTACTTAATTTATAATTAAGTATATCTTCACATATAAGTTACCTTATTTTCCTCTATCGTTTCTTATAACTTACCTTATCCCATAAGTTATACTTTCCACTTGTCCCTAGGACAAGTCTAACCTATTATCCTTCCTTTTCTTATTCAAATTCATTGATAATAGGTTATTTACCATTCCCCACTTTTGTCATTAATTTAGATTTATTTAACCCTTTCCATTTATTTAAACCGTTACCTAAACTTTACCCAATTCAATTAATTTGTGATGCCATAACGGGTCCCCTTTGGTTAAGCATTGTTTATTTATGTCTTACATGTCGCTCATGTCCCACTTAACCTCTTTTATTATTGTTTCCATGTCTTACACATACATTACTACGGTTAAGTCCACCTTAGTCATGTTTTACTTCACGTATCTTACTACAGTTAAGTCCACATTTACATATTTTACATGTCTTGTCTTACTACGGTCAAGTCCATATTTACATGTTTCACATGTCTTGTCTTACTACGGTTAAGTCCATATTTACATGTCATATTTTATATGTCACCCACTTAACCCTCTAACCATACCCATGCCACCCACATGTCTTATTATGGTTAGTATTCCTTAATTCATTCATTATGACGAATGGTGCATGACCTCCCACATTAGACCGAACACGTTGTGGCTGCTGGATTTGCCGGGTGGTTCCGGGCAGTCTTACACCACAAAGCGGGTCTAACCTCGTGTCACCAACCGTTACGCCTACAATTCATGCCTTTGACCTCTCACATTAGACGTCCTATTGTGGCAGTGGGATTTGCCAGGCGGTTCCGGGCAGTTTTACACCACAATTGCGCCTAACCTCATGTCAAAGGTTCATTAACATCGTATTTCACCCAAATCCGATTTTCATGTTATGTGTTTCCAATTCAACATATAGTCATGTTTACAATTTTGCCTATTCCAACTTGTCACTAATTACATATTAATTAGCCTTAATTACAAATTTTCCAATTATAGGTAATTTCATCAGTTCCATGTAATCCATACCCAAATATGCCAATTTCTTTTATATTCCAATTATCCAAAATATCCAATAGTACTCGAGTTCATAAAATCATTATTTTTCCAATATATTTCCCAACGTTCCCATGTTCATACATATAACCTAATTCACCTTTTATGCTTATCTTACCAATAAATTTCACCAGTCCATGATATCCAATTACATGCTGTTAATATTAAATTGTACTAATTCCATATCCAATTTCAATCATGCCAAACTACATAAATTTAAAATTACCATGCAATTATGTCCATAATTCTATTCAAATCATACATAAATCCTTCCAACCCATATTATGCCCAAACAACCTCTTTTTTCCTTTTACTTTCTCTTTCTCGTTTACAACGCATAAATTCATGATAGATGTAGGCACGAGATAGCCTAGCTATAAAAATAAAAAGGGGAAAGAATAAAAAGGAGAGAACTCAATCGTAAGCATAAACGAAATAACTAATCTTATTAAATTATCTTCATATTCATTATGGGGAATGGAAAACGATAGAAGTACAATTATACAACAACTGTATTTTAAACCACTCACCTTGACTGGATTGGAGAAATATACAATTGGTTGTTGAGGTAGAACGTTGGTTTAGGCTTCTTATTTGATTATTGACGCAAAACGTGAATTGTTGTTGAAGAAACTTGCTACTTGATTTGATTAAACTCCAAAATTGATGAAGAACTTGCAATTTAATTTAGTGTGTAGAGGCGTCGGCTATGTTGGGTTGAAGATTGGTGGCATGGAGGCGTCTTATAAGAGATAGAATGATTTTAGGGTTAGGTGAGGTGTTCGTTTATAGGTGGGTTAGAGCAACTAGGACCTTAGGATTAAATAAAAACTCATCTAAACCGTCCACCTCACCCTAGAAAAGAACCATCCAGAACAACCCTTTTCACACTTAGTGCTCCTTTAAATAAAATAAAAAAAAGAAACTGCTTTATTTCTTTCTAATTAATGCATTACATACTATTTTTAATGTATAACAACCTCTTTCCTTCATGCATTCAATTATTTATTTATTTATTTGCACTTATATGTGAACCTTTATTTGCTATATTCTTCTCCTGATCAATTAATAGATTTCTTTCTCTTTTTGTCTACTCTTTTTGAAAAGAAACCGCATGCCCTTAAACCATTTTCTTTTATTTATTTACATCTAATCACATGTGCATGCGTCTCTGATTTGAATGTTATTTAATAACATTAACCTTCCTCCAATTGTGGCTTGCTTATGGCCTTATTAGTTTACTTTTTAAATGTTTAAATTTCAAAAGTTGACCCCCTTCACATTTAATTGCTCTATTTAAATGTTTACAACCTTTTTCTATGCATGCTTTAATTTCACATTTGACATGTTTTGCATTCCATATTCTCTTTCTTTTATTTGCATCCCATTAATTTATTTTTATTCAGGTTCATGCATCATCCATTTATTTAATGAAATAATTTCACATATCCTCTTTCCATTATTGCATTAATTTCAAATAACATGTATACATATATGCCCCCTTTTTGTTTGTTTCAATGTTCGCGCGCAACTTCAAATTTGAATCATGTTCATACGCATCCATCTCTTATGTGTATACTAATTTTTATATGCGAACAATTGTCTATTTTATTTGGAAATTGTCTTCCTTAATCAATTAATGGTTTATTTCCATTCTTTCAATTAAACCTCCTATTAACTTATCCCCTTTCGCACTGAACCAATTTGCTAAGCCACTATTTAGCCGCTCCTTAAAACAAAACAAAAAATATATGGCACTAGTGGGGATTGAACTCACAACCTCTTATGTACAAGTCTCATGTATTAACCAAATAAGCTACTAAGTCTTTTGTTAACAAGACTTAGGACCAAGCTATATATTATTCTTTTCTCATTGCTCTTTTTCATGTTTTGTTGCATTTCTTAAATTAAGGATAACTTCTTCGTTTTAAATCAGTTTTCTACAAACTATAGGTCTAAATTGACCAGAAAATCGCCACGAACGTAATGACGCTAATTTCATGACCAAATTCTAGAGTATCTTCAAATTCTCCTTTTTATTTCTTTTTAAATGTTCGCATGTATTTCTTCGCATTTCACTGTATTTCTTCTTATTTCAAATATTGCATGTAATTTCTTTATTAATCTTCTTCTTTATTTCATTGCATAAACTTCTTACATGCAATTACATTAATTTTATTTAATATTTCCTTTAAATATATCCATGCATGTATACATATATCTCAATTTTAATTATATTAAAAATGCGGGGTGTTACATCGAGATAGATCGACGGTAGGGGGCGATGGTATGCGATTCATGGATTGGAAAGGCTGGGGGATGTGTCGATGGATGGATCAGTGTTGGGTAGCTTGTAGAGAGGCTTGGCTGCAGAATGGGTCAGTGCTATGCAGTTCGTATGGGATGAGGCTGCAGGATCATGGGTCGATATGATATATACTTCTTGGATGGAACGAAGTCGTTGAATAGCAAACTTAAAGCAGAGGTATCATAAGGGAGACCCATTTGGATCAGTCGGATCGTGTATCCTGGGAGGTGAGCCTAGCTCGGGAAGGCACGTGTCGGCAGGACACGGAGTTCGTCTATTACTGGATTGACTTGTGGCAAACGAGATTATAGGCATAGCTCTTGGCGAAGGATGTTGTATGGATTGAAGTGATTCATTGTAGCGAAGCTTCGAGATAGTATATTGGCTGAGGGGGACTCAAGCTTTAGAATTATTGAAAGGAGTAACTCAATTAGTGATAGCCAGGGAATCGTTGATAGCTCGGTGTGTTCTAATGGAGGTCAAAGCAGAGGTACAAAGAAAGGGGTTTCACCCCTATGACCATTCGCGAGGTACACAGATGGGGGTTTTACTTATGGGATCGTTCGCGATAGTCTAGTATCATGAGTGGCAAGCCTAGGGCGTAGGGCATGTGCTGGGGAAGCTTGGAGTTTATGCTAAAACCGAGGTTTCCATTAGTCATTGATTGGTGTTTTCGTACGAATATCAGCGCATTCAAATCTTCAGAAGGTGACAGTTAGGATTTGTATGATGGTTATTATGGTTGCTTTGTCACTTACACATTCACTTATGGGGTAGACTATCACTTATAGGGATTGGAGAATGTAACACCCCGAATTTCAGTTAACACTGATATTCACTAATTACAGAATTAATAATCTCAGATTTGAGAATCAGGGGAAACGGGTTACGTCATTGTGTTCGTCTCGGAAAAATACGTGAAATAGAGTTCGAAATTTTGTAAATCGGAGTCCGTATGACCCGGTTATGGCCCAAAGAAGTTTTTGGGAAATTTGAATTTCGAAACATGCAGAAATGGGGGCCAGGCGGGAAAAATCCCGCCCAGCCAAGTCGACTTGGCTGTCGACAGGGCTGTCGACTGCCATGTCGACATGCATGTCGACAGGCAAGTCGACAGGGCTGTCGACTTGCCCTGTCGGCTGATTCTGGCCTGGTGCACCATTTTAGTGTTTGGGCTGTGCTTTGGGGCTGGTTTCTAGAAGCTTCCGAGATCTGATGGCCCTAATCTAATTTAGGGTTAATCTAATGGCCTAAAACACTTGCCTAATCCTATAAATAATACCCTAAGCTAGCCCTAAATGATCAAAATCCTATCTCCTAACTAAACTATGCCAAAATTTTCTATGATCATGGCCTCCACCCAAAACCCTAGCCTCCACCCTATTTCTAAACTGTTTCTATGAAGGCTTTCATGTGCATACAAGCATCTTTGAGTTGTATAAGTGATCATTAGCTTGCATTCATCATCAAGTTGCAAGCTTTATGTTCAAGGCTAGAGTTTTTGGGTAATTTGTGGCAAGGGTTTGCTTATGGGAGCTTAGTGATGAGTTCCTATAGCTTTAATAATCAATTGTTAAATTGATTATGGTAGGATATGATAAGACATGGCTATGTTTGTGGATAAATATGCAAGTTTGTATGATATGTGTTTTGCAAGTTTTATGCTATATGCAAGTTTAATGCCATGTTTTATGATGCAAACCACTATGTTGAACATTTATGCATATGTAACATGTTATGCAAACTATATGTGAGAGTATATGCAAGTTGTATGTAACATGATATGCAAGTTATGCATTTGGTTTTGTGCATGCTAAGCATTTGGTTTTATGCATGCTAAGTATTTGGTTTTATGCATGCTAAGTATTTGGTTTTGTGCATGCTAAGTACTTGGTTTTATGCATATTAAGTGTTTGGTTTTATGCAAGTTTGTCTCTTTTTATGATATGCATAATATATGCAAGTTTGCCTCTAAGTATGGCATGTTATGCAAGTTCATATGCAAGTTATGATGCAAGTTCATATGCAAGTTATGATGCAAGTTCATATGCAAGTTATGATGCAAGTTCATATGCAAGTTATGATGCAAGTTCATATGCAAGTTATGATGCAAGTTCATATGCAAGTTATGATGCAAGTTCATATGCATGTTTGCCTCTATGAATGACATAAGTCTATGAGCAAGTTCATCCCTTTTAGACCTATGACATGTATGCAAGTTGACACCTTTATGATAGGTCTATGACATGAACATTTAAGCAAGTTAACATCCTTATGACATATGTGATTCATGCAAGTTTGGGTTGGTTTTGTATGCAAGTTGGGTTTATGGTCATATATGCAAGTTGACACCTTTTTTAACCCATGATAATGCTAATGATATGATAAGTTGAACCCATTGTGTGTATGATGAATCTTCTCTTTTGAAGTATGTCATGTTAACGTATTTACGTGGGGACGATGGGTAAAAATTAATGAACACATAAAATTGTGTGAAGTGGGTATGATTAAACATACCGTAAAGTGGATGGACATAATTGGGAATTTACCTATTAAGTTAGGTCTACCCATATTATGGAATTGGGAATTTACCTATTGAGTTAGGTCCACCCATATTCTTAAATATTTGTAATTAATTAGGGATAATTAATACAAAATATGGGGTGATTAATTAGGTGTAATTAATCTACTAAGACACGAGGTTGGACCCTTTTTGTAGCATAAGACTGCCCGGAACCGACCGGCAAATCCAGCGGCTACAAATGATTGGCCCAATGTGAGAGGTCTTAGTTACAAACTAAATACGTGACAAGTGTAAAGACACGAGGTTAGACTCTGTTATGGTGTAAGGCTGCCCGGAACCAACCGGCATATCCAGCTGCCATAAAAGACAGTCTAATGTGAGAGGTCTGTACAAAGGTTACGATCTTAATTAACTAAGAAACACTTAACCATATTAGCATGTAGTGGGGCATGAGGGGTTAAGTGGGTGCCTTGGGTGGCATGTAGTAACTAGTGGGGGTGCCTTGGGTGGCATGAGGAAACTAGTGGGTTGCCTTGGGTGGCAATAGAAAATACGATTAGAATACTTAACCAAAGTGGAACATGTAATTAAACATGGGTAAAGGGTTAAGTAAGTGCTTTGGGTGGCATGTGGAAATCTAGTGGGTGCCTTAAGTGGCAATTGAAATATGATTAAATGACTTAACCAAACCTTAACATGTAGGTGGGCATGATTATAAAAGGGGTTAAGTGGGATACACCAGATAAAATAACAAGCTTAGGTGGTAGCTTATGGGGGCCCATTTCAACCAATATCCCAAACGTATCTTAGTGGGCTCGACTCTAGTCGAGTGACGGGACACGCATATTGGGCTTGACTATAAGAGGCCAAAACGGGTAGCGGTGGCAACGCGAGTCCAACGGGTTTCATCTGCGTGTGTGGACCCGGGATGGTAGGTAAGACGTTGTTGCATCGTGTAGATATAACCCGTGCACCATTTGTTGTATCGGGCTAGCCACTTTGGGGAGTGATACACCCCATTGTGGGGCCAGCACGGATATCTACGGTAGGGAGCCGATCGCTTGGGAGTAGTAGGTACACCTAGTGGAGATAGGGGCAGACGGCACCTATGTAGTGAGCTAGGGGTACACGAAACTACTGGGTAAAATTACTAAGTACACTTAGTGGGATCAACCTTTAAGTAGGAATCACCCTTGGGTGGGTAGAACTGGTGTGGTGCAGTGTAAGAATTACCCTTGGGTGGGTAGAATCTGGGGTGGTGCAATCTAGTAATTATCCTTGGGTGGGTAAATGCGTCTTTTCGTTTATCTTAGAACATCCTGTGTTTAGTTGGCTACTTAGTGTAGTCATTATCCCCAGAGGTACCGTATCTTGTTTATATCATACCCTAATTACTTTAATGATTGTATTGTTAGGGTTATAGGACTCACTCAGACTTATGTCTGACCCCGTTGTTTCTTTATCTTTTTCCCAACCCTCAGGTTTTCAGAGTGGGCCTAGCACTAGTGGGCTTTGATCAGACTGCTTTATCTATCTTTTGGAGCTTGGACCGTGGATATAAAGCTCAGTTTATCTTTTCTATTATGGCTATTAGGTTATGTAGTGGGATTATGTACTTTTGTTTTTATCGGGATGGATATTATGTACTTGACTCTTATTTATGGTTTTGGTGTAACCAAACATGTTTTACTTTCCGCTGGAATGAAATGATGTTTTAAATTCTCAAGTATCACTTATATCTGTCTTGTTGCAATTTTTCTGTTCTATATTCACTTAAAATACTCCACCGATGTTATGGCATTCCCTTAGTGAGTGACCGTAGCGGGTGTGGGGTGTTACAGAGAAGATAGGGAATGGAAGCCAGGAGGGCTAAATAGATTCTCCTAGCTTGTGACTTTGCCTACTTCATATGTTATTTCTTTGAGCAACATATATTGTCATGATTATATATGTTGGCTCTGCGTATGTAGGGGAATGAAAGGTATGACTTTCCATACCAATGTTCCTTATACTATTACGGCTTGTGTAGTATTTTGAGATTTGTTTATGACTCACACCAGACTGCTGTCTGACCCAAGGTTTTTATATTCTCTCTTATTGTCGTGGGTTCTCATCGATGCAGATAAGTAGATGAATTAATGTGTATTAGTATTTTTTGGATCTGTATGGAGGCGTATTCCTATATGGTGATACCTTTTCACTATATACATGCGTTATTGATGTTTATGTCATTGTATTGCACTGTATAGCCTTGATAATGTTATTTATTTCGAGATAGTTTTTTAGTGAGTTTATCATTCTTGTATAACCTCTATTGTTAAAAGTAATTATATGGGCCTGTACTCGGATTATGTGGTTTGTATAGTTATTACTATCGTAGTTATTATATTTACGCTTATTATATATTACCTGATGCAATGTGAGATATTCAACAGATCCTATGAATGTGATTCTATGTTTTGTTTCCTTCTCCTTTCTTCTTTTTGCTTCCCTTCTTTTCAATTCCTTTCCTTTTCTCTTATTTCGTTCGCTTAACTATTGTTCTACATTGATGGTGTAAGGTGGTCGTTACATTAACTTTCTGCTAGCATGAGCTACAACCTTACATTCCTACATCAGCACCACTCCAAATACGGTTTCATAAGCATCTGCATAAATCGTCATCTCCTAATTCACACCTGGGATAACCAACATTGGCGCACTTGTTAACCTTTCCATTAGGCTCACGAATGCATACTTGCATCTAGCATCCTAAATAAAAGCCTGATTTTTCTTAATTAAGTTAGTCAACGGTGATACTATCTTGAAGAAGTCTTGGATGAATTTCCGATAATATCCTATCAATCCTAAAAAACTCCTCATACTCGTAACACTCCTAGGTGTAGTCCAATCCTGTACTGCTACAACCTTCGCAGAATCTACAGCGATGCGTTGCCCTAAAACAACATAACCTAATAATTTCACCTCTCTCTACCGACTGAGAGTCCTCAAGTGTTCCAGTGTGTCATTAGCTAGTGTTCCTTCAACACCTCAAGAACAATCCTCAAGTATGTCTTGTGTATCTCCTCCAAATGAGAATAAACTAAAATATCATCAATGAACACAAGCATGAACTTATTCAACTTGTAACGACCCGCATTTTTCAGCGATATAATAATTAATTTATTTAATAATTTAAATAGTGATTCAGAGAATTAAATACTCGTTAAGGAAAACAATATTGAATATTTAATTAATAGAATAATTAAACAATATATTTAATTCTGAAATAATCAGAATTGGCTGAAATGGCGATATGGTGTGAATTGGGAAATTCAAAATATATAATTTAGTTTAAATTTGAATTAAAATAACGAATATATTATTTGAACGACAGTTGAAAGTATAAATTATATTATAATTATAATCGAGCTCGAAATGGCCCTGTAGTTCATAAATTGGCGATTCGAACTTCAAACGAATATACAGAAGCCGTTTTAAATTGGATTTCTGTGAAACAAGAAATGTTCAGAGCTGGTGAAGTATATTTTGCTAGTGGAAGAGAAAAATCGGGATTTCGTTGTGTAGATTTTTAGTTATGTCCAAATTAAATATTCAGAAAAACAGCGGTATATTCGTTCGTGGCCATAATGGTTATTTAAAAATATTTGAATATCGGGTTTGAATTTAGACAAGGTTCTTTTGAGACATAATGATAATTTAATTTTTTTAGAATTTTATTGTAATTTTTAGTTAATTAAATAAGCAACTTTTTATTTGGAGTATTTTGCACCCTTAATCAGCAATTTTGGGGTTTCACAATATGAGTTAATCTACCGATATTTTTATATTTTTGGGATCGTGACACCTCACTCATTACAATGGTATATTTGTTTTCGTCCATAGGGGTCCATAACCGAATGGAGTTGTATGTAACCACTACGATTAATAAACTAAACACACACATATATATATATATATACTATACCATTTCATTATCTAACCCTTTCATTCTTTCTCTCCCCGATCACAAAGAGTCCACGTTCCTTTTCCCCCTCAGCCGCAAATTTCTCCTCAAAGAATAAGCAAATCGTGTCCTTTTTATCTCCACAAGAAACCCATATAAAATAACTTCAAATCGTTATAACCTAAACACTTTACTCCCCATGCTCAAATTTACTTCCGCCGCCAGCTTTTCTTTTCTCTTTAGAAAATCCATGCTTTCTAAACTCAGAAAAATCGGGATAAAATCATTTTGTTCATAAAAAACTAGACCTTTTAATTCTCCGCATGACTGTCCTCACTTTTCGTTAGCTACAACAAGGTGCGACGAAGGTTTAGTTTGCTGCTGTGTTTGTGGCGTGAGCTCGGGGTCCGCTGACGAAGGGGAGCTGTTGTTCACGGAGAGGAAGTGTTGTACTGGCAGTTGAGTGTTGGTTGTGGGACAGTAACAAGAAGGAAGTCAGCGAGTTGGAGTTCAGGTTTACGTGGAGAATGGCCAGAGCTCATGGTCTGTTTGTTTAAAACGAAGAGGTAATGAGCTCGGGGAGGAAGGTCAAGGCACAACAAATAGGTGGGTCATGGAGATGCTCGCCAAACCCGTAGTTTTTCCTGGGTTCCATTGAATGTATGGACATGAGTTTCAGGAGTCGAAGAGAGAACATATTGGTATAGAAGGAACCAGAGATGTTGTTGTTTTTTGGGGTGGGTAACGAGACATGCAGGTTATGTTAATTCGGCAAAGTGTACATGTGGATGTGGGTTCCAATATGCATGACGCGAAGGGTGGCCTGCAGGAGAAATTGGAAGGCATGGCATGGAGTGCTTTTGAATACAGTGTGGCTCGGATATCACGTAGGAATGGTAAAGGCTGCAGCTATGGTGGATATGTTTATAGGGAGGAGCTCGCAAGTTTAACGTGATGGAAGAGGTAATGTTTTATTTCGTGTTGTTTTGGGTCAACGTTGGATGGATATTGTTTTGGTAACAGGAGAAGAACAAGGAAGTTTGTGCGTTGAAACATTGGAAAATGGCAAATGGCCGACTGTCTTACTAAAGTGGAAATTGATTTTCAATCAGGGAAGAAGAGAGGAAAATACAGGTTGGGCTTGTTGGGCTTTGGGCCACACAAGGTCAAGTAGTTTTAAAATTTTAATGGATTAAAGTGGGAGTTTGGATGAAGAACAATTGGCAGCATTAGTTGTTACTGAATGGGACAAATTGTTGAGAGTGAGCATGGGAAGACACTGTTTCATTTTGAAGCTGGCGGGTATGGCAATGGGCCGAGACATAAGGGTGAGGCCCGTTACTAAAATAAATTAAGTATTTTATTTTAGAATAAAATATATTAACTTGTTAATATTATAGCCTGTGCATACGATATCGGAATTCAGTAAAACAAGATCCGTTGGGATTGTATGGACAAGGGCTATGCCATTGAACTGACTGAGAGTTAACAGGAGCTCGTTACAATTTATAGCGAAATAAATTGTCCGTATGAATCAAGCGATGATTATCGTTATTAACGATGATCGTCCAATGTGAGTAAAACTCACCAACTCTGAATAGTTATATTTTTATATAACGTATTTTTAGAACTATTAATCGTCTGTGATTGCTATGTGTTAACTGACTGGTTGAATTGTTTGTGTATTGGTTGAAATTATAGATAACGATATATATATAAATCGTTAATCGAATATTGATCCTGTTTATCAGAATATTTTATACTCGTGTTGTTTAACATCTGTGATGCAGGGAAACAAGTTAGAGGGGTCCAACTGGACTCCTCAATTTTTATAATACTTTTTTGTTCATATATTGTAATATATGATCTGTTGTGGATTATGTGTGTTTGGACGATATTGGCCATCATGATTTGATATGGTAAATACTATAATACCGAAAGGTTAAAAAAGGAATTTTCAAAACGAATATTGAAAATAAATTATTTATAAAATCAAAGGATTTTATAAAAGAGAAAAGATTTATAAAATCAAAGTAGATTTTATAAAAGGAATTTATTTATAAATGGAATATTTATAAATAGGAAATATTTATAAATGGAATTATAAATAAAGGGACATCTTTATAAATGAAATATTTATAAAAGGAAATATTTATAAAATCATAAGATTTTATAAAGGAGATATTTATTTGTTAAATAAATAGGAGATATTAAACGAATTATTTATTTAGTAAATAAATAGGATATCATAAACGAATTATTTATTTAGAAAATAAATAAAGATATACAAGGAAATATTTGTGAAAACAAATATACAAGGACATATTTGTGAAAACAGAAATCGAAAGAGAAATATTTGTAAAACCTTTACAAATGAAATCGAATGAGAAATATTTGTAAAACCTTTACAAATGAAATCAAAAAGGAGATATTTGCAAAACACTTAGAAATAGAGTTATAAAAAGGAAATTGGCAGGATATAAAGGAAATAGAAAAGATTTATTTAAAGTGAGATTAAATAGAAATCTATTTTAACAGATACATTGGAAAGAATAATTTATAAATAATATTTTATAAATTAAGAAAAATATTTATCATTGGATAAATAAAATATATAAGTCAGGACTTATATAGAGAAGTAAGAATCGATTTCAACATCGATATTTGAAACTGAATAAGGATAAAGAATTAACCAAATAGGAGTTAATCGAACATAGTTAATCAAAACGGAGTTAAACAAAAATTAGAAACTGACTAGAGATTAATAAGTTGAATGGTTTCCTGAGTATCGATCTGATGTTGGTTTCGGCCTTCGGGGTTTTATACTTAGGAAGTTGTTCTCCTGTTAGTTTATAGTTAGAGTCTGATAGATGTGGAAGAATAGTGATACATAATTAAGCCATGGAAATGTTTTCCAGTATTAATAACGTATATTTTCTAAACATAGAAATGAGGATATATATATATATATATATATATATATATATATATATATATGCGTGTGTGTTTGATGATTGGATCGATAATTCCATTTGGAAATAAGATCGTTGTGTGTACACAGACATGTTTTCATTTGATAGTTAAATCACCAACTATCAAAGTTTTGACCATTTTAACGTTGTTAATATGGAGAGACCGGTTGGATTTTCCGAAGAACCACTCCGTATTGGCATAAGCGTTGCGAATCAAGTATGCTAAATATATTGAAGACGGAGTAAAGTGCAAGGGCTGTTGTATAAATCTTAGATAACAAATGCCTAAGATGGATGTACTAAATAGTGCCTTCGGTTTGTCCAGTCCCAGGACAACCTGTATGGAAGAATGTCTGACAAAGTATATTTAATAGATCGCGTAAGTTGATCTCTTCAAATGTATTTACGTTTGGTGGCGGAGGAATTCATTTCTCTTAGCTGTATACCCGTGGTATTTTTGGGGAAATCAATTTGTGATTTGGCGGGTATGACGATGTGACATTCAAAGTGAATAAACGTGTGATCTGTCAGAGATAAGCGCAACTTCTAGCCTCACGTCCGGTAAATGAAAAAAGTCGGGCAGGCAGCATGGCTATGTAGGTCGCACCTATTAGGGTGTATAATCACTTGATCTAGAGTTTCATTTACTTCAAAATATCTATTGTCAATGCTGTCCCATTCGGGAAACGGTTGCTGATCCCAACCGTTGGTGATATACATTCGATACACTCAAGCGAAATGAGTGGTCGGTCATGTGTGGTTGGGTTGCAAGATGTTCTTGTTGAACCCAGTGTATTCCTCTCCAGAGGTACACCAGCGAAAGGTGGTTCCATACCTTATCATAGTTGGAAATCCATTACCCAATACGTGCTTGCGGTTTTGATTGTATACTATATATGTAGAACGTGAGATGAAATCGTTTCTGCCAGATGATTATTATATTGTGGTTGATAGACACTATTATAATATCAATGAGTTTTGATATAAAGATATTTTGGATTCTCAGAAGGGAAAACCCGTTCCGTTATACGGCGAGGTCTTATGAGATATCATTTACTTGCTCAAACTGTTTAAAACTGTTTTACTCATACCCGTCCCATGACTGATTCGGAGTTTATTTTGTTTTATTTTCCCTAAACTCTTGGGTGCCCAATTTTGTGCGGGCAGTCAAGTAGTCATGATTTTACAGATATACTTGAAGAGCTGGAGAAGGAGGCTTCAGGATTTTATATAGCTATTGTTATTCCGCTGTGTTGTAAGTGCTGTACTTGATAATGATTTGTATATTCAAGTACATATTTATATTTCAAAGTTATTTTATATATTATATGTTGTTCATTCCGTTGTGAGGTTCGTGTTACTCTGATGTTGTTGTTCTTCTTCTTCTATTCTTAGTTTCTATCTTATCTATTCTCACCCTCTAATTTGTTTCGTTAACTACCAGTATTTTTCGATGTTTGGTTAGTCGTCGTTGAGTTTATGGCGATAACCAAAGTCAACAAAAACCGGGTCGTTACACAACTGGTCTTTAAAGACATGGTTCATAAGAACCATAATGTAGGAAAATGCATTGATTAGCCCAAATGGCATAATCAACCACTCATAAAATCATAATGGCATTCGAGACGCCATTATTGCATACTTTCTCTAGCCACTTTAAGCAAGTGAAATCCAATGGAAAGATCTAATTGAGAAAACACCCTTGCACCATGAAGCTGATTAAAAAAAAATCTATACATGGTAGAGGATACTTATTCTTCCTCGTTGCTTTGTTTAGCTCATGGTAGTAGACAAATAATCTAATGGAAATACATTCCTTTATCGCAAATAGTACAAGCATACCGCATTCAGATATACTCCTCCGAATGAAGCATTTCTCCAAAAGATTGTTCACTTACAACTCAAGAGAGCACTCTTTCTACCCTATGGGTGCCATCTTCCTCAAAGGCATCATTATTGGTCTAGCACCCATTATCAGGTCAATACATAACTCGATATCTCTGTTAGGTGAAAGTCCGGACATTTCTTTAAATACCTACAAATACTCCTTGGTACCGTCGACAGCTCATCGTTCAGAACCTCAAGTGACTGTAGAGCTGGTTGTTACTTTCTCAACTAGTAAATAGCCTACCACTACCCTCTACTCGTAATTCTTCCCTATGATCACCAACATCCTCTCGTAATCTACTACAACTCTGTACATACTCATCCAGTCAATGCCTAAGATAATACCAAAGCCCACAAACCCCTAAACAAAGCAGTCACAAATAAAAAAGCAAATATGAATCGATAAAAACAAAAGTGCGATAAACTGTATTGAGTTTGACGGGGACGCCAACGGGGTCTGTTACTATAAAGTTCTATCAATTATTCGGGTTCCAATCTCTATCTATTTACCAAGTCTCTAGATATAAAGGAATAAGAATCCATGGTATGAAATAAAAAGCATATAGGAACATTGAAAATGGAAAGCGTAGCTTGAATGAAAATGGATTTTCCCTTTTCCTTCATCGAAGTGGCATTTGACGAGATTTGAAAAATATTGATAGCATACGCTTTCACAGCCTGCTTACCTGCCTTAGGGTAATCCTACTTGAGATGCCCAGTCATGTGACAAAGATAACACTTCTGCTCATCACTCGAAAACCGATTCTATCAATGGCCGTCCTCTCTGTAGTTAAAGCAAGTTACTACAGACTTGACCTTCTTCTATTATCCTGCCTAATTTTGAGGTGGTTTCCTCTTGTTGTTCCACTTTTTCTTGCCTCTCTAGCTTGCTTGCGGTTATTGCTCTTCCTTAAGAGCAACATCAATTATAGCTTTTGATTTGGTATAGCAAATCTCATGCCTTAGCGACTTCCCAACAACTAACTCAAAGGTTTCTCGAACATGATTCAAAAGATTATCTCCCAAATAATCATCCAAGCCAAGAATAAACTTCCCATTCTTTTTATGCATGGTGTCGATCAGAGACATCCCATAATTCGACAAAGTATCAAATTCAGCAACATTCTCAGAGATAGTCATGTCCCTTTGGCCCAACTACAAAAACTACTGAAACAAAGCCGACTTATGGGAAGCGAGAATAAACTTCTCCATAAAACAAATTTTTAACTAGTCCCAAGTGAACTTGTCTTCTAGTGTAGCAAACTTTACAGCATTCCACCAGTTCATCGCTCGTCCTTGGAGTAGACATCAGGCCTACTTCCTCTTCAAAGCATCTTCCAGATTAATATCAGCAAAGATTCACTCACAAGTATCGAGCCAATCCGGGACCTCTATCGCTGATTCCATTCCCAGAAAAGGTTTTCCTACCAAGTTGGAAAAGTCCTTATTAAGTATAGCAAAATAAGCTTCGAGCATCATCACTAGCAGTAGCATTAGGAACAGCTACTTGATCATTCTATAGCATATACCTCACGAAGGCATTAAATGTGCTTTGCAAGTCCGGATTAACAACTCTCGAACCACTTCCTTCCACAGCTACTAAATTTGGATTCCCTACAGTAATTCTCGTCTAATGATTCATCCTTTAATCAGAGATAGAGATGATTAGCCTTCTTGTAAGAAATTGTACTTGGCTAATGCTCATGTAGTACACTAATATTATACTATATATATTATATAGTTTTGAAAACCAAAATATTTTTACAAGTATGTGCTCATGTATATACTCTTGATTCATCCCCTATGTTAAACAACGCAACTTAGGCACTAATACCAAATGAAATGGCCAGCCTACACGTTCGAACACTCCAAGAAATGTAAGGTTACCATCTAGGAAGAAAAGAACTAAAAGCTATAAAAAATACATGTCATATATCTCCCAGAACATGGAATATAATGTAATACATATTAGTATAAAATTGGCATGATAGTAAATAAACGGAATGAATCCTAGAAATCAGAGTAACATATCCAAAGTAGCAAACCACAATATCAATGAGTTATACAAAGGAAGTAACTCCAACAAAAATGGCAACCTAAAGCAAAAGTATAATTATAATATTGATCCCCACAACAGATAGCTTCATGCTCATCTCTCGATCAGCTACTCGTGCCTGTAATTTTCTTATGTAAGAGCACCCAGAATAATAAGAACGAAAGCATAAAGTTCTAGGTCAGACAAATTCTGGTGTGGGTAATAAAATCTGAAGTATAGAAATAAATGGAACACACTATATGTTAAACCATAGCTAACCTATCCTTACACCCAAAAAGTTAGCATATACGAGCATACGATACTCTAACAAAATCAGTATTATAGGTGTACTCAATGTCTAAGTACATGGGTGTCAATATTTCTACATCAGCAGTATCTGTATCTTTGTTAATGCTACCTACATCTAACGACATCCCTAGAGTGATAAATGATTAAACAAGCATAAATAACCGCACATTTACTCACTACGTTGGATATATAGTACATTTGGTTGCACTGTAGGTGTTCCCTATCTGAACTGAAACAGCCTACGTTAACTGACAACCTTAATCTGGTTTAAAATCAGATGGAAATCCTCTGAACTATCATACAACCTATTTCAAGTCGAATACTTGATAAACGCTCAAGCTTCGGCTCTTCAAGTGCCCATCTGATCCTGCATACTAATGACCCCTTTCTCATACGTATCTCCACTGCATAGTTTTTCTAGAACTATCTTCTTACCTGTCATGAGATCCAAAGGTCGAGAACTACTTAGGCAACTACATCAGACATCCAACCCTACCCCCTAACCTTCTCCTGACAACTTCCTCATCTTAACTCATAGTCTACTTCTTAGCCCTAGGAGTTTGACTGGTCGTTGTTGGATTCGTACCCTTCAAGTCTGAATGGTCTTTGGTCAACGAAAACAAGAAGTCTTCATGTTGATATCGCTACGAAGAAAAGCTCGTTGAGCTATTACCATCCATTAAAGAAGTCGCGTCGAAGATTGGTACTCTCACATAGGGTTACAAGACCCTAAAATCTTATCTTATTTGTATCGGTACCGGTCCCTGTAATTGGGATCAATATCGAATCATTCCAGCCTAGATCAGTGTAGATACACTAATCCGGTTGGCAATGTCCGAAATGGTATGGTTATACTGATCTAGTTCTGCTATACCTGAATGGTGTAACTATACCGATGTAGTCATCCATCTTTACTTGGCCGACCCGAGCTCCTCCCCCATACTTCTACCAACTTGAAGCCTCCCACTCCCATGTCGGTCGGATCCACTCACCAAACACAATGACTCGACCCTAGAGGCTCCATACTAATCAGAACCATTTCCCTTTATCTCCATCATTTTTGATCTAATAGACTAGAAATTTGAAATGTTTCTTCTATAGGACATCCTCCATCTTTCTTAAAAATTTCAACTAATTCTAGGAACTTTTAAATTTTGGCCAATCCAAACCTATTCGACCATAACTTCACCACACAAACCTATTCGACCATAACTTCGTCATATCTTCCAAACGATTTATCCGTTTTCGACATAAAACTGCCTATATGGAAAGCGATACCATCATCCCAATGTAATGACAGTGATTTCGAATTAAAATTCCACTCCAAACAAAATTTATGGTTGAAAAAAGATTTCTTCAGGGGGTAAAACTATCACAGAAAAATCTGCAAAAAATCCTAAAAACGTGAAATATCATTAGTATCCATTTCTCAAAATTATTTAATTGTATGACCTTGAATGAAAAAATATTCATATTTAAGGGTTAATAATGCACAAAACTACGGGTCATTACACCAAATAATGTTGAACCACTATAAACTTTCGTATCCTGGTTTTTACTAAATTTCTATTGTTTTAATCCAGCTTTACATTTACTTTCTTCATTTTATGTCTCTTCAGGACTCTTAAGTGTTTGTGCCAACTCGTTGTTTGTTAACCAGTTTATAGCAATGTTTTCTAAGTACAAAATTTTATGATCTGGTAACATTTGTATCATGGAGACAAGTGTATTAATATCATTCCAAAGTAAAAAAAACAATATGATTTGTGAATACACCTATTCCAATGAGATATGTGTGTACATGATTTTCAAGTATTGATTGTTGAATATGTTTGTCCCATTGAGAATGGTACATCGAATTGATTTCTTTAGAATCGGTGAAATGGTTTTAATTAAAATGGCTTATTAGCTGTTTATTTTTTTAACCGTACACTTATGGTTGATAGTTAATTAACCAACAATAAATGTTTACCATTTTAAAACCATCATTGTTTATTAGAAGGGACTTGGGTCGATACTGGATTTGAAACCATTTCAACCTTTCTTACAATTACAAAAATTCAAGTATCCTTATGCTTTTGATTTGGAGGCATAGACCTTCGAAATAGAAAGGACGTCGTTGGTTTATATTTTTGGGATCTACAAGACACAAGGACTTCATATTACTAATCCTAAGGACGATTTATGACAGGATCTGTAAAAGAGTCTTTGATTTTTGGGTTCCTGGACAACTTGTATGGAACAAATACACATCTATTTAGTGATGTAGAAGGAAATTATTATAGTTAACACTCGTCTCTGAGAGTATAATAAGCTAGAAGGTTGTATTTTTGTTGGAGTCCATTAATGATTGACGGATTGACAACGTGGCATTCAAAAATGGTTATGCGATATGAAGGGTAATTGCTACCTCGGGACTCAATGCCCAGAATTGGCTGAAACGGGCCACTCCGTGAGGCTACATAGGTTATAATAATTAAGATATGCTCATCACCCTTCTATATATGTACTCTCTATATGTTTGAGTATGACAGTTATGTAGATCTCTCCCAGTAGGTCGATAACGACTAGGGTAGTTCCATATTGGTGATGCTATATTCAGTCAGTGCACGACCTTCATGTCAGTGTAGCCTGACAAGTCTTTCCAGGAATAGAGGAGGGTAGTTGGTCCTCGGTGCATCTCTTTAAAGGTGTATTGCATGGGCATGTAGTCCCCTACTTTCTATTTGTATGAATTCCATTCCCCGCTACATACTTATCAATTTGTTTGTATTACCTAAAATACGAGTAATTTAATGATGGAAACAATTTCGCATAGTTGATTTGATTTACTTAATGTTCTTTATCCCATATGGAATTTGAAATAATATCATTAAATTTCCAAAAAATATTTTATTATTGTAAGCTAAGAACTCTTTATGTGTTTTTTTATGGTCATTGGTCTTAACGAGATGTCACTTCTATTAAAAGAATTTCTAAATTTAAGCAAGTTATTCATGATATGAGTGTTCTGACTCTGGTATTTCAGTATTACCCGGGCATTGTTTTCTTTGATGTTAGGGTCAAACCAAGTATATTTTCTAGATTAGATTTGGATTACTTGGAGGTTCAATAGTGGAGCTTATGCCCATTACATATTCTTATACTTCTGTTATTGTCTATATTTTTTAATTGTGATACGCTATGTTTGTTGTTGTGTTATGTTGTTGTATATACCAGCATTGTGAGGATAGGTTATTATAACTATCCATACTGATTTACTATGTTTGTATTCTAATTATGTATGCATATGTATAGTCTTCTCTTTTATGAAAAGAGCACTATTATATTATATTTTATTCATTTCGCTATGAGATTATGATCTATTATTTATCTTTCTTCTTCCTCTACTTTACCTTTCCTCTTTCTTTTATCCTCTAACTTCTTTCACCTTTTTTAGGGTGATTTTCAGGTCTTAGAACTACGACATGTGCTTGTGCGTCAATCTCCACAGACCGAGAGAAAATTGTTCCTTTGGTATTAAAGTGCACGGTTATTCGAGAATCTTGGATATATGGTATAACTTAGTAGAGATTTGCTCAATAACACCCTTGGCTAAGTTGTGAGTGTATGTGTGTGTATAGTTTATGAAAACACATTTTTTACTGAATATATAATTGTTATATACCAAATTGTTTGCTTTTTAAGTTTGAACTTTGGATTTGTTAACTTGCATTTTTGCGTGGCCATCACACTTTGAATTTAAGCTATCCAGATCGCTTGAGTCTTGAGTGCGGACTTGAGAGAGCCTGAACAATGCAATGAAAGCCAAGAGAACTCGAAGTAGTAAGGAGCTGAACTCAGAATCGGTACGGCCTCGGATCGGCATACTCTCATTTGACATGAAAGCACACCATCACCAGATTGATGTGATACCACTGGCTTTGGTTCAGCATAGGAGCTTCTACTATTTCGGTCGATGTGTGCAATTCATCAGTTTGGATCAGCACTACTTACATCTCCCATATCAGCATACATTCTAATGGTTGATCGGTATTCCTCTCTGAATGCTCGGCTTGGCATGAAGTAAAATCCTCGGGTCAACATTTCTTATTATCTTTGGACCGGTATAACTTCGTGCTAGGGGGAAGAGTGGATGAACCAAGGCCTAGAGCACCAAGACATGACAAGCATTATTGTTTGGATCAATCCTTACAGGTCGGTATCGATCCGGATCAAGATAGATTAGGACGATCCGAATTACTTCCTCCTTCTTGACCTGCTCTTCGCCATTACCTCCACCATTACAAATTTTCTTCCACTACCCCATGCCAAACCGGATTATTGAGCGCCTATAAATAGGCTTTGAGATGGCCATTTGGGGGATCTTCTTCTACTCTCCTACACCCAGAGGTGGCTAGTTCGGATATTAACTCTTTTCTTGCTCATATTTCTTAGATAAAAACTCAATGGTAATAGTAATCTACAATATAAATAAGAGATTACAACAAATGGATGTAGACTTAATTGCCAAACCACTATAAAATTACCGTGTTTCTTTAATTCTCTATTTTTTTGTGATATGATGTTGCTTTTATTTTGTGATTAATATTGAGATTTGAGATTTTGACTTAAGAGTACCAAATTTTGAGTCAACATTTTGGAGCATCATGATGGTCAATGCATGGATAAAACTCATAATTCTACTAAATTTGATTGCTGAAGATTTGAACTATGGGGAAGAAGAAGTCTGATACTTCTACCCACCTTGGAGATACCGAAAGCAAGGGAGACTAGGAGGCTTCCTCCAGTGGAGAACCTTCCATCTACTTTACTAGAGAAGAGATGGATGAGACGGTTCAAGGACTACAACCTAGATTACAAAACTAAGATAAATTGATGTATGGAATAATCTCGCGATTAGGAAGGCCGGGAATAATCTAGTCGCTCATCGACCCATCTTGATGCATGAGGGACTAGAGTGGATACAGGCCCCCGAATTCGGAGAAAATTCAGGATTGGCCAATCCAAATTTGTACTGATCCAGAACCCTGAATTGATACTGAGCATGATCACTCCAAAGGCATGCCTCAAGGTCCCCCACACGTTGATGTTTGAGTGGACGTGGATCATCTTGATGTTGGAAACACAAGCAGACCTACATCGAAAGCAGGTCGAATTTAGAAAGAAATGCTGAACTAGGGCTTGATCAGTACATACAAGAGCTCGCCCTAGGCTAAGGTCGTAGATGTTTTTGTTTGCTTATGAAAGACACAGATTGGATGAGATGGTATAACGCATAACGAGTGGCAACCTTCCAAACTAAGGATATGATGATGTCACTAAGAACCCTTTCACTTCTAACATACGAAATGTGAAGGCTCTACCACATTTCAAGTTGTTGATGCTAACGACATATGACGGGAGATCGAATCCATCGTCGCAGTTAACACGCTATATTAGGCATATGGACGTGTTGGGGGCATCTCCTAAGTGGATGGCAAAGTGTTTTTTGCTATTTCTAACTGATTTGGTAGTGCTTTGGTTTAGGAAACTCAACAATGAATCGATTGGCTCTTGGAGTGAATTAGTGGATAAGTTCATGAGGAAGTTCAGATTTCACGTTGCTAAACAAAAAATTGTGATGACATTGGCAACAATAAGATAAATATCAGGAGGAATGTTGCGGAGTTTTCTAGAGCGATTCAATGTAGCATTGGTTTTGGTGGATAAGCCAGAATTGCATATGTTATTGTTTGTTGTCGTGTCTATAGTGGTCGGTAATTTTGAGTTAAAGGAAAGTTTGTAAAAGGATCCACTGAGGGACCACGATGAATTTTATTTTGAGGTTGATAGGTACTTATGCCTAGAGGTTGCATAGGCACGACAGAGAATCGAAGCTAATGCCCTGAAAGAAAAAGAACACTTGAACTTGGATTCAAGAGTGATAAAGGAAAGATGAAGATATAAAAGGAGAATGATGGCTCGAAAAGTAGTAGGAAGGGACATAAATGTTCCTCCTACGTAAAGCTGAATGAGTACTTGGAGAGGATTTACTTGGACATTCTGGGGAAGACCCTGTATTGGAAACCGACTCCTAGAAATTTGACTGAAAAGGAGAGGACGGGAAAAAAACTACCTATTTCGCTAATTGGATAGGCATACTACATTGGATTGTAGACACCTCTGAGATGAGATTGATGAGCACATAAAAAATTGATAGCTCAAGGATTACGTTGAAACCAAAGGGATGGTTTCTGAGCATGGACAGTCGTCTACAGCCCAGAATTAAGCAAGGCCTTGATCTACAGGTCAAATCATCATTTTATGATAGAGGTGGCAATGCCGGGACAACTTACAATCACCTCTTGACTTAATGAATCAACCTCTTACACATGTATATAATAATGATCTAGTCCTCAGGCATGCTATGAGTGCATGTTGAGTCATGAAGCCTAAAAAGTCTATACCTGTAACAACCCGTGTTTTTATAATGTGTAATAACCATAAATCAAGGCAGAATTAATTTTTAAAATAAGAATCAAGGGAAACGGGTTACGCCATTGCGTTTGTCTCGAAATTCTGCTTGGAAACGAGTCCGAGTTTTCGAAAATCGGAGTCTGTATGACCAAGTTATGACCATTCGAAGTTTTCAGAAATTTTCAAATTCAAAACAGACTCAATTCGAATTTCAAACCTCCAAATGGACTGGGCGGGAAAAATCCCGCCCAGGACAAGGTCGACCTGGGGGTTGACTATGTAGTCGACCTACCCAGGGCCAGGTCGACCATAGTGTCGACCTGGGGGTCGACCTGGTGCCCGAGCCCATTTCTGAAGCTAGATTCACTCTGATGTATGTGGCCTCATTTCTGTCCACATTCGTTGACCTGACCCTATAAATACAGCCCCTAACACCAGTCTCTCTACACCAAATTTCTTTCTGACCTTATGCTGCTCTGATTTTTGTCGAAAAGTTTGAGAGAGGGACTGCTTCTACTATGTTGAGACTGCGTTAAAGGAATTGCTGATTAGGGGACTTCTATCAGGACTTGACTAAGCAACAAACGACTCTCTTTTTCTAATTCTTGAACCACGATATGTAAGCCCCAGTTATTTTCAGATTTAAACTGTAAATGTATTATGAATATGATGTAAAATTGAAATTGGACCTATGTATGATGACTGTTTACATTCATTCTTGTTCATCTTGGATCTTGACTCTTGAATATTACTATGACATCGATTTGGGGCCTATTCATGTTGTAAATCAAAAAGAGAAACCCCTCTTATTATCATGTTGAATCTGTTATTAGCCACATGTTTATGATTATCATCTTATGACAATCGTTACTATGACAATACTATCACCTTATGACAGTCATTACCATGACTATACTATCACCTTGTGACAACTGTTATTTTGACTAGTACCTTATCTTGCTAGATTTGGAATCTTTATGTTTGAGGCCAATATTTCATATGCCAGTAATGTTTTATTTCAAGTCGTATCATGCTATGCTAGTAATCACTCTTGCCACCTTATACCCATTTCTTTTTATGTCACTCCCTAATTAGATTTATTTGTATCGATTCGAACCTTCGTGCGATGGGAATACGATTTGGGTAGATTAGGTAAAATATGAATTAGCTTTAAACTTGAACATGAACATTACTATGACGGACATGAACTTGACACGATTTGACATAAAACACAACTTGAAAACTCGACATGAATCTAAACATGAAAACTTGAACGTGGGCATGACAGTTAGATAAACTTGAAAATGACCAACTCGAGGTTGGGTTGAGTTTGCAGTGTAAATCTGCCCGGAACCGCCCGGCAAATCCAGTGGCTGCAAACAATAAGATGCAATGTGGGTAGTTGGTCACATCGCACGTAAAAACCCGAGGTTAGACTACGTTATGGTGTAAATCTTCCCGGATCTGCCCGACAAATCCAGTAACCACAACAGTTAGTCTAATGTGAGAGGTTGGCATGCACTAATGAATTAATGCCACATGATATGGTTAAGTCATGAACCACTTGAATATACTTAACCAACTTGACACGATGACTTGATAGGGTTAAGTCATGAACTGCTTGAACACACTTAACCAACTTGATACATGATCTGGATAGGGTTAAGTCACGAATTTGAATGACAACACTTAACCCATTAGAAACCCTAGTTAGGAGGTCCTTTTCAGCAGTATCCCACTTAGATGTATCACGATACCCTGGGACTAGGCAGGGTGGGGCACGATTACTGGGCTGATTGTAAGCGAACAGAACGACGGCTGAGTAGGTGCGACATTGTAGGTTCAGGCGGGCTATGGTCGTGCATGTAGTCCGGAGTTGAAAAAGCAGGCATTGGGCACCCATAGATTTACACTGTGCGTGCTTGATTCGTGTCGGTGATTGGCACCATAGGACTTGATACACCCTATGGTGGACCTAGCACAGGTAACTACATTTCAGGATAGGGCCGTATGACACAGACACATGACGTGTTAGGACTTGTATGGAGCCGATCGATTAGTAGATCGTACCGTAGGACCCCGTAATGGGTCACTTCATGACACTGGGCTAAGGGATCATTTCATGGTTAATACTTGATATGGGTTAGAATACTAGTACAGTTGGTGCAGCGAACCTTGAACGTGCGATGCCAGACTTGACTTATCTTGTTATCTTAATTATCCTACTAGTTCTGTTATCATCCTTATGTTTAATTCCAGTTTTCACATATCATGTTACCTTTACTAGTTTTCATACTGAAAGTCACTAGGGCTTACCAGTCTTTATGACTGACCCTTTTTCTTTCGTTCCCCCCCCACCCCCCCGGTTCCCAGGGAGGAAACACTAGCTCTTAGCTTGGATTCAACTTGCTTTCTGATAGCTCATGTACGGTTTGGTCTTGGGCTATGCTATGGCTGCTTCTGCTACTTATGGGGAATAATTTACTTTTGTTTTAAAGTTTATGCTTCTTTATTATGAACTTGATGTAATGGAATAATTTGTATCTTGGATATATGAGCTTTTGACTCTTTTCTTGGAAACAATAAAAAGTTGGTTTTTCATTTCTACCGCTGCTTTATTTATGTTCTGCCTTGTGATATCTCTGTGCATGACTACCTAGATAATACTCCACCAAAACTAGTGCGTTCCCTTTGTGAGTGACCCTAGCGGAGGTGGGGAGTTACAATTTGGTATCAGAGCAGAAGGTTACCAGGCTGGGCAAAAGTTTTAAAAACCTTCTAAAACCGTTTTCAAAACCATTTATAAAGAAGCATTTTTCAAGAAAAGTTTTATGTTTAAAAAGGTTATTCCTCAAGAAGCCATTAGCACTCCCCTTTGTTTCCTCGTTTGAATCTTTTCTTTTCATTTTTCAGCATGGCCGATCTTAACCTTCCTAAGGGAATACCCGTGCCTGGATGGTTCCGAAGGTACTTAGAAGCCAGGGCCAACGACGCGGGCAAGGCAGACATCCCTCCTCCTCCTCCCCCAGTGGCTGCGGTTCCTCCTCCTCCTGGTACCACCTTTGCCAAAATATGCAAAGACTTTAAAGCGATGGGCGGCAAGAACTTCATTGGAGCTGAAACCTTCGTTGAGGCACGAAACTGGCTAAAGGAAATAGAAGACTTGTTCATTATCTTTGATATGGAGGACCATAGGAAAGTTCAGTTGGCAGCATGGTTTTTGAAAGAGGAAGCTGCATTTTGGTGGGAAGTCACCAACGCTACCAGGCCAATTGAGACTTGGGCAGACTTTAGAGAGAGCTTTGGGCTCAAATTCCTATCGTCGGCAGAGGAGAACCTTCAGATGGAGAGGTTCCTAGCGCTCAAGCAAGGGGATATGTATGTGAGGGAGTACGTGAATAAGTTTAATAAGCTTGCTCGGTTCGGTTTGGATTTGGTCAACACAGCCCAGAAAAAGGCTGTACGCTTTGCTCGAGGATTGAACGAGCCACTACACAGCTTGGCCCTAACTCATATACCCATGGGGGCGACCTTTGAAAGCTTGGTGGATATGGCTTTACTCCATGAGGAAGACAAGAATAGCAAGAAGGAGGTTAAGCATAATGAGACCCAGAATAAGAAGGCTGACATCAAGAAGGGGAACAACAAGAATAATAAGAATAACAAGAGAAACAACAAATCACGTGAGACGAGGAAGTGCAACTTCTGTGGTATTACTGGACATCTAGCTAAAGACTGTAGAAGGAAGAAAAGGAAGTTGGGTGAATGCTTTCATTGTGGAGATACTGGACACATCAGCAAGGATTGCCCTAAGAAGCAAGGGCAGGGGCAAGGGCAGACTCAGCGAGCATGACCTTCTAGAGGGCAGTTGCATGCTCTCAACACCGCTCCAGCTCCTGACCGAGGTAGTAATATTTCCATTGAAAGCCTTGTTTACGTTTCTGACTTTCCTGTTCGAACTTTATTTGACTCTGGCGCATTGCATACTTCTATTTCTTCTAATATTGTTGAAAATCTGCACCTAAGTACTAGTCTGGTTGAGATCCCGTTATAGTTTCATATCCAATTGGGGGCTCCGCCCATTTATCTATGATGTGTGTGGATTTGAGGATCTCTATCTTAAGCATAGAATTCATGTGTAATGCTTATGTTCTCGGATTTATGGGATACGGTTTGACCCTAGGTATGGACTGGCTGTCCGATTATGGAGCCATTCTTGATTGTGAACGAAGGGTAGTGAGGCTCATGACTCGCCTTGGTAATACCCTTGAAATTTCTTGTAACCCTAAGGGTCCGGTCATGTTATGTTATCTTGAATCCCTTGACTCGTCCGACGATAATTTGCAATCTGTAAGAGTGGTCCGAGAATATCCATATGTCTTTGATGAAGTGAGGGGATTACCTCCTAAACGCGAGATAGAGTTCCGAATTTATCTTGTTGATAATGCCAAGCCAGTTTCATTGCCCGTTAGACACATGGCCCCGCGAGAAAGAAGAGAGCTCAGTAAACAAATCAATGAGTTGCTTGAGAAAAATTTCATAAGACGAAGCATTTCTGAATGGGGTGCTCTGGTAGTATTCGCTACTAAGGCGGATGGATCGCTTCGTCTGTGCGTAGATTATCGTGAGTTAAACAAGCTGACAAAGAAGAATAGGCACCCACTACCAAGAATCGACGATCTGTTTGACCAGCTTGTGGGAGCATCTGTTTTCTCTCAACTTGATCTAGCCACAGGATTCCATCAGCTCAGAGTGGCCGAGGATAGCATTGACAAAACTGCGTTTAGGACTCCGGATGGGTTCTTCGAATGGCTCGTTATGCCGTTTGGGTTAACGAATGCACCCGCATACTTTGTAGATTTGATGAGCAGGGTGTTTTGGGAGTTCCTTAACAAGTTTGTGGTAGTTTTCGTGGATGATATTTTGATCTTCTCAAAAGATGAAGAAGAGCATGCTAGGCATCTCAAGGAAGTCATGGAAACACTTAGAGCACACCAGTTAAAGGCTAAGTTCTCCAAATGCCATTTTTGGAGGAAGGAAGTTCGGTTCCTTGGACATGTAGTTTCTAAGCAAGGCATAGCCGTGGACCCCGCAAAGGTAGTTGCGGTACAGGACTGGAAAATTCCTAAGAATGCAACGGAGGTGAGGAGTTTTCTCGGTTTGGCGGGCTACTACAGGAAGTTCATTATGGACTTCGCTAAGATTTCAACCCCTCTTACTAAGTTAACAAAGAAGAACCTACCTTTTGCATGGGACATAGAATGTGACGTTGCTTTTCAGAGACTCAAGAGAGCCCTCACCACAACTCCAGTTTTGGCATTACCCGATGGAGGTAAGATGTTTACCGTGTACACAGATGCGTGCAGCACGGGACTAGGCGCTGTCCTACTGCAGGAAGGAAGAGTAATATGCTACGGAGGCAGACAACTTAAAGTCCATGAGAAAAACTATCCCACGCATGACCTGGAGTTGGCCGCGATTGTTTTTGCACTTAAAGCTTGGCGCCATTATCTTCTAAGGGAGAGGTTCGAGCTGTATACCGACCACAAATCGCTTAAGTACCTCTTCTCACAGAAAGACTTGAATCTAAGACAACAGCGGTGGATGGAGTTCTTGGCATCATATGACTTTGATATAGCTTATACCCCTGGCAAGGGTAATGTGGTGGCAGACGCGCTAAGTAGAAAAAGGCTGACTTTGAGCCCCTTGTTTGTTGAAATGAAAAGCCTTGAGTTTATAGTAACCTTTGATTTTACACCTGCTGTTGAGTCATTGACCGCTACGTTGGCATCTCTTGAGCTAAGACCTACACTTCTAGACCAAGTAGGGACTTCATAGAAGGAAGACCCACAGATAGTTGAAATCATAGACAAGCTGATTAGAGGTGAGACGTCAAGTCACCTCAGTAGGTATGCCATAGATGACAAGGGATGGCTAAGGCGCGATGGAAGGTTATGTGTCCCACAAGTGGGAGACTTAGTAAGGAGAGTTCTCGAAGAAGCGCACCACTCGAAGATGACTATACATCCCGGAGGGGATAAGATGTACAGGGATATGAAACGCATTTTCTTTTGGGATGGAATGAAAAAGGACGTGGCAGAGTTCGTTTCGAAGTGCATGGTGTGCCAACAAGTAAAGGCCGAGTCGAAGAATCCCGGTGGGCTATTACATCCTTTAGAGGTTCCGCAATGGAAATGGGAGAGTATCTCGATGGATTTTGTGGATGGACTGCCTAGGTCTAGGAAGGGAAATACTTGCATATGGGTCATAGCTGATAGACTCACGAAAAGCGCTCACTTCATTCCGGTGAAGAGCAAGAGGACCGCATCAGGGCTAGCGTCTATTTACCTTCGAAAGACAGTACGATTGCATGGAGTTCCTTCTAGTATAGTTAGTG
Organism: Allium sativum; assembly: GCA_030737875.1. Lineage (NCBI taxonomy): Eukaryota > Viridiplantae > Streptophyta > Magnoliopsida > Asparagales > Amaryllidaceae > Allium > Allium sativum. The sequence continues at coordinate 979,504,845 of CM060913.1, read as the reverse complement.
ATCGAGACCCGATTTTCACTAGCCAGTTTTGGAATAGTATGCAAGAAGCAATGGGAACACAACTGAACTTAAGCACTGCCTATCACCCAAAGACGGATGGACAAACCGAAAGGGTAAATAGGGTACTAGAAGATTTCTTGAGGGTATGCATTCTTGACTTTGGTGGTACTTGGGAAGACCATCTTCCTCTCTAGGAGTTTGCGTATAATAACAGTTACCAAGCTAGCATCAGAATGGCACCGTTCGAAGCCCTATATGGAAGACCGTGCAAGTCGCCAACTTGTTGGTGGGAGATGACAGACAGACTTATACTTGGGCCCGACATGATTAGGGACTCTTCTGAGAAGATTGAGTTGATACGAAGATGGATGAAAACGGCCCAAGATAGACAGAAATCTTATGCGGACCAGAGAAGGACAGACTTAGAGTTCGAAGTCGAAGATATGGTCTTTATAAAGGTTTCTCCGTTACGCAATGTAGTTCGTTTTGGAGCAGTTGGAAAGCTAGCACCAAGATTTGTAGGACCGTTCCCCATCATTAAGAGGATTGGACGGATGGCCTACAAGGTAGACTTACCCAAGAAGTTGTCTGGAGTACACAATGTCTTTCACGTCTCGCATCTCCGGAAGTGTTTGCATGAGTCAGCCGAAGTGGTTGAGCCAAGCATCCTTGAAGACGTGGAAGTGGAGAAAGAAGCAACATTGAGGCGAGTTCTGATTCGTATCTTAGGAATGGAGATTAAGAAGCTAAGGAATCGAGAAGTCAAGCTAGTGAAAGTGCAGTGGAGTGAAGCCCAAGAGGACGCAACTTGGGAAACCGAAGAAAAGATACGCGCGCTTTACCCATTTCTTTTTTAGGGTACATTCTCGATCTCTTTTTCCTTGAAAACCTTTTCGTATCATGCTTCTAATATCTATGTTTGTCTTGTTATCTTCTCGATCTTATCTTGAGAACCTTAGGTAGAACCGTATGGATGTAAACATGTGATTGAAACATGTTATGGTTGATGGTTGCAAGTGGTTGCTAGTGGATGCATGACACACATTAGGCACTAGATCGGCTCAGTCACATTTTCATGTTGCATATGCATGGGTGCTTATACTTGTACATGGATGGAACTTGTTATGTTATCACTTGGATGTTGCATATGGATGAATGACTGTGCACTCATGTAGAGATTATAAACTATGCTAGTAATTTGCATACATGTTGGATTCATGACACTAACATATTTTGCATTAAGGAGGTTTACTGAATCAGTAACCGCCTGATCTTTTGCATTAGATAAAGTTCATATACACACACTTTCTGCATATGTTCATACATCACTAGAAGTCTTTTAAGGACAATGGTTGCCTGTGGATGATGCTTTGAGTAGATGGTTGATTGGATGGTAGGACACATCCTCCCTAACTTAGAGATTTCGGGGACGAAATCCTTTAAGGAGGGGAGAATCTAACAACCCGTGTTTTTATAACGTGTAATAACCATAAATCAAGGAAGAATTAATTTTTAAAATAAGAATCAAGGGAAATGGGTTATGCCATTGTGTTCGTCTCGAAATTCTGCTAGGAAACGAGTCCGAGTTTTCGAAAATCGGAGTCCGTATGACTAAGTTATGACCATTCGAAGTTTTCAGAAATTTTCAAATTCAAAACAGACTCAATTCGAATTCAAAATTCGAATTTCAAACCTCCAAATGGACTGGGCGGGAAAAATCCCGCCCAGGACTAGGTCGACCTGGGGGTCGACTATGTAGTCAACCTACCCAGGGCCAGGTCGACCATAGTGTCGACCTAGGGGTCGACCTGGTGCCCGAGCCCATTTCTGAAGCTAGATTCACTCTGATGTATGTGGCCTCATTTCTGTCCACATTCGTTGACCTGACCCTATAAATACAGCCCCTAACACCAGTCTCTCTACACCAAATTTCTTTCTGACCTTATGCTGCTCTGATTCTGGTCGAAAAGTTTGAGAGAGGGACTGCTTCTACTACGTTGAGACTGCGTTAAAGGAATTGCTGATTAGGGGACTTCTATTAGGACTTGACTAAGCAACAAACGACTCTCTTTTTCTAATTCTCGAACCACGATATGTAAGCCCCAGTTATTTTCAGATTTAAACTGTAAATGTATTATGAATATGATGTAAAATTGAAATTGGACCTATGTATGATGACTGTTTACATTCATTCTTGTTCATCTTGGATCTTGACTCTTGAATATTACTATGACATCGATTTGGGGCCTATTCATGTTGTAAATCAAAAAGAGAAACCCATCTTATTATCATGTTGAATCTGTTATTAGCCACATGTTTATGATTATCATCTTATGACAATCGTTACTATGACTATACTATCACCTTATGACAGTCGTTACCATGACTATACTATCACCTTGTGACAAATGTTATTTTGACTAGTACCTTATCTTGCTAGATTTGAAATCTTATGTTTGAGGCCAATATTTCATATGCCAGTAATGTTTTATTTCAAGTCTTATCATGATATGCTAGTAATCACTCTTGCCACCTTATACCCATTTCTTTTTATGTCACTCCCTAATTAGATTTATTTGTATCGATTCAAACCTTCGTGCGATGGGAATACGATTTGGGTAGATTAGGTAAAATATGAATTAGCTTTAAAATTGAACATGAACATTACTATGACTTGAACCTGAATATGGACATGAACTTGACACGATTTGACATAAAACATGACTTGAAAACTCGACATGAATCTAAACATGAAAACTTGAACGTGGGCATGACAGTTAGATAAACTTGAAAATGGCCAACTTGAGGTTGGGTTGAGTTTGCAGTGTAAATCTGCCCGGAACCGCCCTACAAATCCAGTGGCTGCAAACAATAGGATCCAATGTGGGTAGTTGGTCATATCGCACGTAAAAACCCGAGGTTAGACTATGTCGTGGTGTAAATCTGCCCGGAACCGCCCGGCAAATCCAGTAACCACAACAGTTAGTCTAATGTGAGAGGTTGGCATGCACTAATAAATTAATGCCACATGATAGGGTTAAGTCATGAACCACTTGAATATACTTAACCAACTTGACACGATGACTTGATAGGGTTAAGTCATGAGCTACTTGAACACACTTAACCAACTTGATACATGATCTGGATAGGGTTAAGTCACGAATTTGAATGACAACACTTAACCCATTAGAAACCTTAGTTACGCGGTCCTTTTCAGCAGTAACCCACTTAGATGTATCACGATACCCTGGGACTAGGCAGGGTGGGGCACGATTACTGGGCTGATTGTAAGCGACCAGAACGATGGCTGAGTAGGTGCGCCATTGTAGGTTCAGGCGGGCTATGGTCGTGCACGTAGTCCGGAGTTGAAAAACAGGCAATGGGCACCCGTAGATGTACACTGTGCGTGCTTGATTCGTGTCGGTGGTTGACACCATAGGACTTGATCCACCCTATGGTGGACCTTGCACTGGTAACTACATTTCTGGATAGGGCCGTATGACACAGACACATGACGAGCTAGGACTTGTAGGGAGCTGATCGATTAGTAGATCGTACCGTAGGACCCCGTAATGGGTCACTTCATGACACTGGGCTAAGGGATCATTTCATGGTTAATACTTGATATGGGTTAGAATACTAGTACAGTTGGTGCAGCGAACCTTGAACATGCGATGCCAGACTTGACTTATCTTGTTATCTTAATTATCCAACTAGTTCTGTTATCATCCTTATGTTTAATTCCAGTTTTCACATATCATGTTACCTTTACTAGTTTTCATACTGAAAGTCACTAGGGCTTACCAGTCTTTATGACTGACCCTTTTTCTTTTGCCCCTTTTTCTTTCGTTCCCCCCCCCCCCAGGTTCCCAGGGAGGAAACACTAGCTCTTAGCTTGGATTCAACTTGCTTTCTGACAGCTCATGTACGGTTTGGTCTTGGGCTATGCTATGGCTGCTTCTGCTATTTATGGGGAATAATTCACTTTTGTTTTAAAGTTTATGCTTCTTTATTATGAACTTGATGTAATGGAATAATTTGTATCTTGGATATATGAGCTTTTGACTCTTTTCTTGGAAATAATAAAAAGTTGGTTTTTAATTTCTACCGCTGCTTTATTTATGTTCTTCCTTGTGATATCTCTGTGCATGACTACCTAGATAATACTCCACCAAAACTGGTGCATTCCCTTTGTGAGTGACCCTAGCGGAGGTGGGGTGTTACAATACCCAACTTAGATTTCCCTTGTTCACACTTTGTTATGCTTTTTCTTTGAACCACCACAATGTCGAATGAAACTTGATTAGGGTTATTCATTGCTCGAAGAATCAAAGTGAAACCTTAAAATATGAATTCCTATCACTAGATAGTGACTGTACGAGTTCGTATAAACTGATTGCTAGCTTCTCTCGCCAAATAGTGGTTGCGTGAAATTGTAAGAAACCGATTATGAATCACTTTCACCAGAAAACGATTTGATAGGTCCATGACATTGATTGTTGATTCCTTTCACCGGATAGTAGATGGACGAATTTTACAAATAAATCGTAAATTCCTTTCAGCAGATAGTAACTAGATGAACTTAAACTAAATGTTAATCCTTTTTGTCAGAGTGCAAAGGAAGGGTGTCATCCAAATTAACAATGAATTCCTTCATCAAAGGGTGATTGGATGTATTCGTATAGATGAATTACGAGTTCCTTCATCAAAGATTGATTAGATGAATTCATATCGATGAACTATGAATTCATTAATCGGATAGTGATCGGATGAACTTGTATTGAAGAACTACAGATTCCTTCATCGAAGAGTGATCAGATGAATTTGTATCGATGAACTACAAATTTCTTCACTAAAGAGTGATCTGATGAATCTGTATCGATAAATTCATTTGATCGACTACGAATCCATTAACTGGAAAGTGGTAGGATGAATTCGTATCGATGAACTACGAATTCCTCCACTGGAAAGTGATTGGATGAATTCTGAGCCAAGGCATAAAGCACCAAGACGTGGTAAGAATTATTGTTCAGATTAGCTGATGTAGATCGGTGATCCAGATTAGGATAGTTTAGGCTGCTCCAAACTATTTCCTCTTACTTGACCTGTTCTTCGCCACTACGTCCACTTCTCCAACTTTTCCGTCAATACCCCATGTCGGACTGAATTTTTGAAAACTTATAAATAAACCTAGAGATGGCCATTTGGGGGATCTTCTTCCACTCTCCAATGCCCAAAGGTTGCTGCTATGGAGATTAATTCATTTTCTCTTTAGATTTCAACTCAACTATGGTTGTAATCAACAGTATAAACAAGAGACTATAATGAGTGGACGTGGGCTTGATTGCCGAACCACTGTAAAATTGTTGTCCATTTATATTTCTGTATTTTCCATGATCTGAGATTGTTGTGATTTAAGGATTAATATTGAGAATTGAGTGTTTGAATTTATATTACCAAATTTCAAGTCAACGGGATTTGGATCTAAAACATTTAAATAAGTCTATTCGACAAGATACTATTATAAAATATGGTAAATGAAATAATTTTACCAAGATTTTTGCATTTTACATACAAATGAAATTTTCATAACTAAGTATTTCAATAGATGAGTTGTTTTTTAGGTATGACGACATTCGGTTGTTATCATTTGTTTATTGATTGATCGTGCTCACCAATTTCAAGAGTTAGCTATTATTGATTGGTTCATAGATTTTTCTGACTAGTTTATTGATATTGACCGCGGATTTTGGATATAGGTGATCTTATCCGTTTCCCTAATACAAGCTAGTGCCAGTTTGTTCGTAACATGTATGGTAACTTAATAATCATGGAAAATTGGAAATGAACATATTGTGAATTTAGTCTTACGATTTGACTATGAGGCGTCTAGTGATGATGTTGGCTAATAATTAAACCTAAATGAAACTTGTTCAAAATGAACATAAACAAGAATAAACATAAGAGAATAAGTATAAGTTATATAATAAGAACTTAAGTATAAAGAACTATAGAAATACGACTTTGTGATTTATTGAAATATTTCAAAAATAATTTTAGTATAAGAGATAAATGTTAGGAAAGGCGGATCACGAATCTTAAGGCTAACTTACCACTAGAAGGGGGTGAATAGTGTTTAACGGAATTTATGAACTTTTGAAATCCTTTTGAATTTACCAAAATCAAATGCAAATTACAAATACGAGTTAGTCAAAAAATCAGACACAGACACAAATAATAAGTAAAAGCAATACAAGGATTTTATACTAGTTCGGAGTTACCCTACATCCAGTCCCACACAACTTTGGGTTATGCATACTTCTTTTCAAAATAAACATCAATATCTAATCTTACAATCCACGATTTCAAGGGCTACGAGGTCCACCCGAAACTGCTTCCGAGTATAGGTCGCTCCCTTGGTTTAACTAGGCTACAAGATTACCTAATTGATTTGCGGGTTGTAATCACACCCAGTTGATTTGAACGAGCTACAACTATACATTTTCAGTAAAATTTTGGTATAGAGACTCGATAAGACTTTGATCTTTCGATCTTTGATTATAAATACTCCTATAATTATGTATAGCAATTGGATCTTTGAGGGAGAGTGGTAGAGAATTAAAATTGAAATGATCTGATTTGATTCTCTTTGAATTTCAGTAGAGATTGGCTATGGAAACTTGAAAATTACGAGTATAAATTGAGAGGAGAAAGGGAGAGACAAAGATAATGAAAGTTAGTTAAAATAATCGAATTTAAAGGGGTATTTATAAGGGTTCAACAATCATGTCTATTCATGTAACAATTCAGATTTTTAGTCATTTAACTTTGCATATTTAAAATTTGTTTTAAAAGTTGAATTGGATATATAAATGGATTTTGATATGGCATTTATCGACTAAATAAACGAATATGATTAAATTTCGAATATATCGAATTATTGTAAAATGAAAATGAAAATAATTGAATTCTAAATTAAAAATAAATCGACACGATTCTAACGATTTATATAAATTCTATTTGAATTAGAACGATGACAATAATTTATTAATGATGAATCTGATTGTTTAAAATCAAATATATATTTTATCGATTTAATTTCAAATATTAAATATCTGTTTTTCAAATATCCTTAGATTTTAACGAAAACAATTTTATTAAATCCATAATGATTATTGCAAGATTTCAAGTTTCGTATCAATTGGAATTGTTATATTAGCGTGCGCAATTTAAATGCATATCGACTAACGATTTGAAATTAAAAATAGTGTTTTGTTTTCAAACAAACTCGGAATTTAACGAAATCAGTTTCATCAGGTTCAGAATGTTAAACTATAGCAGAGTGTCAATTTTTATCGCAATTGAATTTCGTTTGTGATCGTATGAATTGAAAACGTTAAACGAAAATTATGCACGAACATAATCGAATATTATATTGAAAATATCTTCCCAAATAATATCCTAACCTAATTCTTCATTCTCTTCCTCTCCGGTCAAAGAAAATTCAGGCTGCCATTATCGAAATTCTTCCAAAAAAATTAAAAATCAAATAGTCAACGATATTTTATTATTTTCGATCCATTCAGCTCGTTTGGGCTAATATTTCAATATGGTAACCTTTATTTGTGGTTTAGGAGAATTCAATTTTGCTCCTTTCCAAGCAGCGTGACCTTAGGTCAGAATTGGCGAAGACTACGGTCATCAATTGATAGAATGGGTGTCAAATTCAAAATCGGGGAGTGGAGATGCACCTTGCATGCAACAATGGTGGATTTCAACTTCGATTACTATCACGTGAAACATGTAGCACACATGATGGCTACTGGACGCGATCTAGTAGGGGACTTCGTGTGTAAATTACGGGTGTTTGGAGGATAGAGCTCGCGTAGGGGGGACGGTGGTGATGACAGCTCTGGAGCTAGATGATTATAGGGAAAGAGGGAAGGAACTGAATGCATGATATATGGGTTCGACATTTTTTCTCTGTAAGCTTCAAAGTGGAAGAAAGGATTAGTGGGGTAAGCGTGATTTAGGTAAATTAATTTATTAACTAATTATGTTAATGAAGTTCAAATTATATAAATATTTATGATTTCATACAATGTCAGATTAGGTCAAAATGATGTACGTTGGGATCGTATCAGAAAATACTTTGCAATTAAATTGGAGCCATTTGGAATATTTGTTTAAATTAAAAACTTGTTTAATTTAATCAGAAGCCAATCATATTGCGACGATTAAAACCAATGTGAGTTAGCTCACAATTTCTGGCTCATCTATTATTTTTAAATGAATTTCAATTTAGAATATAATGTTTATATGTTGTTTATTGGTTGTTTGAATGGATCGCTAAATTATTATCAATTTCTTGCCATTATATATAAAGTAGATATATGCTTGGTATTGGGATATTCCCGCATATTTTAGTGAATGAGACCTATGCATTCCACATAACAGCGGATGACCCTTTATACCACGATATGATGCCTTAAAGCAGGATTGGAGGGATCCAACTAGATTCCAAAAATTTATATTGTTTTATTCCATATATAATGTGTTGAATATTTTATGATAACTTATGGTGTCATTGGATGTTAAGAAGCTCCAACCCTAAATTTTGGTATTTAAATTTATAAATGTTATTTATAATGAGTTGAATAATTATCATTGGATAATTCTAGAATATAATTTCTAATATGAATTTAAAAGCAAATTTGAAATCGATTCAAAAGGAAATTATGAATTTTATACCAAGGTTTGAAATGTTAATGGGATAGAGATAAATCCAGAAGGATTTATAATTGAAATTGACTATGTCAAATTTTATAATAAAATAATTTATTTTCAAAAAGGAAATTTGAAAATTTATATACTAGAAACTATAATTTGAAAATAAACATTTTAAAAAGCTAATATTTCAATATTTGAAGAATGAAATAAATTTTATATTTTTATATAAAAGTTTTGTAATAATATTATCTTAAACTGGAAATAATCAATGAGAAAGGTTCAACTGATTATTTAATATTTCAAACAGAGATTTTTTTTAAATTATTTATAAAGGAACTCAAACTAGAATTTCTAATGATGTTACTATATATATATATATATATATGATTTGGAAATCGAACCGAATTTAGAATGGAATAACAAGATAAAATGGATTATGTAAAAATGGATTTCTAAAAGATTTAAAAAATAATAGAAATTTAATTTTTATGGGCATGGAATATATGTTCTGTTGTCAACAGATAAAAAATGATGGGTTGAACATTATAAATTTAAATATGAATCAAAAAGGAAACGTGGAAACCAATTTTGAGGGAATAATAGATTATATTCCAAAATCTCAAAATGTAAATTTAACTAGTCTAAATCAAGAGAGATTTATAAATTAGAATCGACTATGTCAAGTTTTTGGGAAAAATGGTCGTTCCAAAAAGAAGATGTAATGACCCAGATTTTTAGTCATTTGGATTTGAATATTTAAAACTTGTTTTAAATGTTAAATTAGGAATATAAATGGATTTTTATATGGAACTTAACGATTTAATAAGTGGAATACGATTTAGTTTCGAATATATCGAATTATTGTAATACGAAAACAAAAAGTAGTGTAATTCTAAGTTAAAAAATCAAAACTATTCCAACAATTTATAAAAATTATAGTTGAACTATAATTAAGTTAGTAAAGTTTTTAAAATGGAAAATTTAAATGATTTCATTTATTATTGAATTCGTTGATTTAATGGATGCATTGAAATAACCATTTTTCAAACGTTCTCGGATTTCGACAAAAACAATTTTATAAATCTGTAATGGTTGATTATGGCTAGATTTCAAGTTTTGTGTTAATAGGAATTATTATATGAACATGCGAAATTTAAATGCGTCAATTTAAAATATAAAATAGCATTTTATTTTTAAACGGTATCGGAATTCAATGAAATCAGTTTCATTGGGTCCAGAACGTAAACTATAGAAGGATGTCAATTTTCATCGCGATTGGATTTCGTATATGATCATACGAGTTAAAAACATTCAAAAGAAAAGTACGTGTGAATATAATTACATATTGTTGGCTAGCTTTTGGACCAAGCCACCAAGATTTAAACGAGAGTTCAAAATGAAGCTTTACTTGGGGAAAGACCTTAACCCGATCGCGATTGCCCCCTGTTAGACCGATCTGACCCGCTCCTCCTAGCTCAATCTAATCCGTCCATGAAAGCGCGACCCGATCCGAACCAGGAAGCCAGATGAAAGCCATGACCAAGTCTTTCACGATCCGCAAACGCAGGATCCAGCGACACCTATCCATAACGGCCATATTGACTATTTCTCCATCAAGCTACGAACCAGCCCGAGATCCTCAGGATTTGTGCCACGTATGACCGCGATCTGCCTGCAGAAATCAACTATAAATAGCCCAGAACTTGGCATTTTTTAGGATCTTTTGGAATTCCGAGTTCTGAATCTACCATTATTACACCTCTATCATTATTATTCAGAGTTGTCTCGAAATTATTGAGTGAATCAACATTGTAAAAATGAGGTTGAGGGATAAATCATCGATTGTACTTGAATTTTAAGTATGGTCATAATATAAAGTGGACGTAGGCTCGTTAACGCCGAACCACTATAAATCTTGTGTCCTTCCTGTTTATTCTTGCATTATTTATGATATTAATCTCTACATGATTGAACAACTTGGGTGTTGGAGCCAATTTTGGATCTAACATTTTGGTGTTGTCACTGAGAACGAAGTCTCAGCATATTGGATTGTAGTTCTATTATTCGGACGATCAAGTTCAAAGAAAACAGTCCAAAACTCAGCAGTTTCGACTTTTGAAGATTTCAGCGATACCCATATATCATGGTTGGAAAGAAGTCTAAGGAATTACGAGCTTCGCAAGCGAACGAAGCTACGAATGAAGCAATCGAGGAAGGTGTGCATGAGCAGATCGAGGAGGAGCTTTCGGATCGCGATGATGTGGGGGCGATCCGGACCGAAGAGGGTACCACGACCTGACCTGAAGGGGGCGCCACGATCCGGGTCTCTGAAGGTGTCATGAATCGATCCCAGGACAACAACACCATCCTCCCGTCTAATGCTCCCGCGATCCGATCTCAGGGAGCCACCACGAGCCATCGACACAAGGGTACCACGATCCGAAGCGATAATCAGACCACAACCTGACCCGGAAAGGAGGTTATGGCTCGTTCTTCTCGTGCCGGTACATCTGCTCGACCTGGCCCAAGTTCTTTATGTATAAGAGAGAATGTTGATGATCAATTCGACCCTTTTGCCCCAGTTACCGAAGGACATTTGACTCGAATACTTGAAGCAATGGACAGACAAACCGATGAACTGGCCTCTCAAAGGCAAGAGAGCTCGTTGCTGCATCAAAATATTTCTGCCTTAGGAAGAAGAATTGACAATATTCAAAGGCAATTTCACCACCTCCAGCTCACCCTTTCTCTCCGGAACATACGTCGTCGTCTGAAGAGCCCCGATGGAACCGACGATGGCCCCCATTAGAAAGGCCCGAGAACATAGAACAACTTCGATTTGGGTCACTCCCGTCTCGTGAAGAAGAGGCATTTAATCAGGGAACTAGTAACCGCAATATAAATAAACTGTTCTACGACTGAGGAACGGCATGCCTCCCGCTCGTCGCGTGATCGACCGCAGCAACAGGGGGCAAGGGAGTTCTGCTCAGGGCCCAGATTTTGTAGCAGTGCGTCAAAGAAATGCTGGAGGAGGACGTCGGGCAAGAAGTGCTGATCCCGAATCTACCCTGACCCATGCAGAGGTTAAAGCAATGATTAGGCAAGTCATGGTAGATAGCCGCGGACAGAGGAATGAAGATTGGGGCATAGATCGCAGTCACATGCCTTTTACTGATGACATACTGGATGTTACATTCCCGAGGCGCTTCAATATGCCAACCATGAATCGCTATACGGGCAGGACTGACCCCATCCAACATTTAATGCGGTACTCTTGGTCAATGAATGTCGCTTCAGCTACAGACGCGGTCAAATGTAAAGCGTTCCCTATATTCTTGGAAGATGTGGTGTTATTGTGGTTTACCCGCCTACCAGCACGGTCAATATCCAACTTCAGGAAACTGAGTGAGAAATTCGTGAACCAATTCCGTCTTCATACCCAGAGGTCTAAGAATGTGATCGAGCTATCCCTTATTAAACAACGACCGGACGAAAGACTAAGGTCGTATTTGGATCGTTTTAACTTGGCTGTCACAGAAGTCAAAGATCTGCATGAGCAAACTGTGTTGATGGCCTTGATCGATGGCGTCGATAAAGATACCGAGTTTGGAAGATATCTGGCTGGCAAACCACCCCCAACAAGAGAAATATTTTATGAAAAAGCTAATGTTCGCCTGCGTCGGGAGGAGATATACGCTAATCAAAAAGGAAAGGCTACTGATAAGGAAGATATCCAAAGCAACGTGGCCATCAAGCAAACGGGAGATAGCTTAGGAAAAGTTGAAGTTAACGTTGGGAACAAGCAAGGCAGCGGTCGCCAATCAGAGAATAATAATAACAATAATCGGAAAAGAAATCGAGGAAATGACTTCCAGAGGAGATCCTGGCCCAGACCATTTGAGAACTTCACACCGTTAAATGACACGTTGGAGAACATCTTCCTAGATACATATAATATCCTCCAATACAAAAGGCCTCCTCCGAAAGATTCTACAGAGAAAGAGCGTGAAACTGGGAAATTCTGTCTTTTTCATCAGATTCACAGTCATTCCACAAATGAATGTCGTCACTTGAGAGGCGTGGTTGAAAGGCTGCTCCGAGAAGGGAAGCTTGATGAGTATAAGGTGACTCCCAGGGACAGGGGCAAGCCGTACAAGCCCCGAACCAAAGCCAACCTACCGCCAAACCGACGGCTCGGCAAAAATGAAAAAATATCGTTATCAATACCATAATTGGTGGGCTTCACCTAGCAGGGCACAGTTTCAGAGCTATGGATCAATACATAAATGTAGCTAAACAGCATTTCGAAGTGGGAGAGTGTAGTAACCCTGAGGACAGCGCTCCAATTAAGCAACAAAAGACGATGTCCAATGACGTCATATTTCGCGAGCGAGAGAGTATTGGAGTACACTCCCCAACTGAAGATCCGTTGGTGATCACCGTCACCATCGGGCCAGCTATAGTTCATAAAGCCTTGGTAGATAATGGGAGTTCAGTCAATATTTTGTTCAAGAAAACGTTCGACCAAATGAAACTCAATCCGAAGGATTTGAAGCCATGTGAAGGTTGGATACGCGGATTTAATGGGGCCTCGGTCGCTCCAAGAGGATACGTGGAATTATCAGTAACCCTTGGGGAAGGGGAACGCCAGAGAGTGAGGATCCTCCCTTTCGTGGTCCTGGATATTGAATCGCCATACAATGCCTTCTTAGGCCGACCGGCCCTAGCCAAATTCAGGGCCTGTATTGCACCCTGGTGCTTATTGTTGAAATTCCCAACGGATTCCAGTGTGGGTATTGTTAGAGGAGATCAAGTTGTCGCACGAGCATGCTACATTGCAGAGTTAAAATTGCTCCGCAAAGGAAGAGATATAGAGGCGAAAGGTGGTTCCTCCCCTCCAAGGGAGGAATCGTCATAGCAACTAAAGGAAGTGTCTTTGGGAGGGTCGCCCAGAGAGTTGCCCGAGGACATAGATCCCAGAGAGGATGGAGAGCCTGGAGGCAGAATGGCGACTCCCAATGAAGCAACTGTGGATGTACCAATCGATGATAGTGACCCAGAGAAGGTCCTGAAGATTGGATCCCAGTTGGATCCCGTTCGAGCCAAGGAATTAACGAATTTTCTGAAAACTAACTTGGATGTATTTGCCTGGACCCATGCGGACATGTGTGGGATATCTCCCTCGATTATGAGTCATTCGCTAAGCATTAACCCGAAACATCCTCCTGTCAAGCAGAAAAGGCGAACGCTGGGTCCAGAAAGGTTTGCCACATTGAAAGAAGAAGTCGAAAAACTGAAGACTAATGGATTTATTAAAGATTCGACATACCCTGACTGGATTTCAAACCCGGTTTTGGTAATAGAGGCCAATGGAAAATGGCGAACGTGCATCAATTTCTCTGATCAAAACAAGGCTTGTCCGAAGGATAGCTTCACGTTACCTAGAATCGATCAATTAGTAGATTCAACTGCAGGTCATGAACTCCTTTCTTTTATGGATGCCTATTCGGGGTATAATCAGATCCCCATGCATGTCCCAGACCAGGAGCATACCAGCTTCATTACATATTTGGGATTATATTACTATGTGGTGATGTCTTTCGATCTGAAAAATGTCGGCGCTACATATCAACGGCTGGTGAATAGGATGTTCTACAACCAGATTGGGAAAACGATGGAGGTATACGTCGACGATATGTTGATAAAGTCCAGACAATCGTCCGATCATACCAACGATTTGGTAGACATGTTTCAAATTCTTCGAAAATATGGGATGAAATTGAATCCTTTGAAATGCTCGTTTGGGGTAGCATCTGGAAAATTCCTGGGGTTCATTGTAAGCTCGCGCGGAATTGAGATTAATCCAGACCAAATTACAGCAATCCGAAATATCCAAGAACCAAAGCAGATTAAAGATGTGCAAAGCCTTGTTGGAAAAGTGGCAGCGCTCAGCAGATTTATCTCAAAAGCAACAGATAAATGCATCCCGTTTTTCGAACTAATAAAGCGAGGCAAGCGCAACTTTAAATGGGCTCCTGATTGTATAGAAGCTTTCCAAAATCTGTTGAATCATATGGAGAGACCCCTGATACTGTCTAAGCCTGTGGATCACGAGGATTTATTCATGTACTTGGCAGTGTCATCGCACGCAATCAGTTCGGCTTTGGTAAGAGAAGAGGATAAGGTGCAAAGACCGGTGTACTATGTGAGCAAGAAATTGGCATCCGCAGAACGAAATTACCCAAAGATAGAAAACCTCGCGTACAGTTTGTTGATCGCATCTAGGAAGCTTTGTCACTACTTCCAAGCTCATTCCATCACTGTTTATACTGATCACCCGCTTAAAAAAGTCCTATAAAGGCCAGAAGCATCGGGAAGATTGCTCGAATGGAACATTGAGCTGAGCCAATTCGACCTGAACTTCCAACCCCGGAGGTCGATAAGAGGGGAGGCACTTGCAGACTTTATAGCAGAATTTACCATCCCAGAAGATGATGCAATAACTGAGGAAGACGATCCGCTAAAGCTACTTCTTGACCCTAATGCCTAGAAACTATATACTGATGGAGCTAAAAATGATAGACGATCAGGTGCCGGAGCGGTTCTTGAAACTCCAGAGAAACGGCTAATATATTACGCTCTTAGATTGGAGTTCCACGCAACCAATAATGATTCCAAGTATGAAGCTCTAATTGCCGGGTTGAAGCTTGCAAAGGAACTAGGGATAACAAAGCTAGACATCTTTTGTGACTCCAATTTGGTCGTGAACCAAGTTAATGAAAAGTTTCAGGCTAAGAGTCCAAGGTTGATATCATATCTGGAAAAAGTAAGGACATTGCTAGACGGTTTTGATCACCATAGTATATCTCACATTCCTCGAACAGAAGAGCGGACAAGTTAGCGAAGATGGCTAGTTCCGACAATCCAGAACATACGGAGCTAGTCCCGATTGAAGTATTACAGTTCCCCAGTGTGGATCAGATGGAAGTTGATCCGGTATTGGAGATTGAACCTGAGAGGGAGTCATGGATGACCCCCCTAAAGAATTTCTTGATGAATGGAATGCTCCCGACTAAGAAAAGTGAGAGGCGTGCAGTTATATGGAAGGCTTCCCGATATGTGTTGCAAGGCGAAGTCCTGTACAGACAAGGTTTCTCGATGCCTCTCCTCCGGTGCATTGCCCATGACGACATCAAGCGTGTGCTGAAGGAAGTCCATGAAGGTGAGTGTGGCGACCACACTGGAGGGCAAACATTGGCAAAGAAGATATTGCGATACGGCTATTTCTGGCCCACTATAAACAAGGATGCAGCCAAATATGCACGACGTTGTGATGCTTGCCAGAAGTTCTCCAAAATCCCTAGGGCGCCACCTAACCAGTTGAAGACAATGACGAGCCCGTGGCATTTTGCTATGTGGGGAATTGACATTATTGGGAGCCTCCCCATAGCAAAGGGCAGAGCAAAGTTCGCTATTGTGGCCAGGGATTATTTTACTAAATGGATAGAAGCAGAGCCTTTGACCACGATCACGACCAAACGAGTAATCACCTTTATCGTTAAGAACATTATCTGTCGGTTTGGGATTCCAAAAGTCATCATAACCAATAATGGGACCCAATTCGACAACACAGAGTTTTAAGATTTCTATCGGAAGTATCACATCGAGAAAATATTCACCTCTGTGGCACATCCGCAATCGAACTGACAAGTTAAAGCGGCAAACAAGGTGATCCAATCCATTCTAAAGAAAAGATTGAAGAGGGCCAAAGCTATGTGGGTCGATGAATTGGCCCTGGCACTATGGGCCTATAGAACGACGTACAAGTCGGCAACGGGTCACACCCCGTTTTCCCTTGCTTTCAGAGCTGAAGCAGTTATTCTGGTCGAGTTAGAAGTACCATCCCATCGTACCATTTATTACGACCCGATGACCAACAATGAGTTGCTCCTTGAATCCCTGGACATGGTTGAGGAAAAAAGGGACGAAGCTGACTTACGTGCCTTGAGGAACAAACAAATAATAGCTCGGTACTACAATAGAAGAGTCCGAGCTTGGATATTCGAACCTGGAGACTTGGTTCTGAAGCATGTCTTTCCGCCCCCGGTACATATGGGCCCGAAATGGGAAGGACCGTACTCCATTTTACGAAGGCTTGATAATGGAACCTTCAAGCTAGAGATCGTAGATGGAGTTGAAATCCCCAGAGTGTGGAATGCCCAGCATTTGCGGCTTTACTTGACATAAAAGTGTCAGTTTTACTCTTTTGTTTTTAGAACCATGTAAAAAGGCTCCACTTGCCTAAAACAGTCTGGTTATTTGAACAAAAGATTATAAAGTGGACGTAGGTCATGATTCGACCAAACCACTATAAAAATATTATGTGTCATTTACCTTTACTGCACCATTTCTTATCTTCTCTTTTATTTTGATCAATATATGTACTGTTACCATTTCGAGAATTGTTTTAAATTTATGCAGTAATCTCAAAACAGCTAATTCAAAATGTTGTTCAGCAGATCGGAAAGTTCACGATAATTAAAGCTCCAAAAGGTGCAGCGAGGTAAATCGCACTACAACTTGCACTCTAACTCCCGAGATCAGGGAGAGAGTATAAAGGACACGAAGATAACGTCCCCAAGGCATGAAGGTGCACCGTGATAAAGCCGCCTTGACAACACTCTAACCCGCTGAAGGATCGGGAGAGTATAAAGGCGCTAGAGACTTAGCGCCCAAAGAACTTCTGCCCCACTGAAGGATCGGTGAGCAGACCAAAAATCGAGCTCGAACTCTAACCCGCTGAAGGATCGGGAGAGAATAAAGGCGCTAGAGACTTAATGCCACACAAACTCTAACCCGTTGCAGGATCGGGAGAGTATAAAAGCGCTAGAGACTTAGCGCCGCAAGAATCATTACCCAATTGAAAGATCGGGATAGTACGAATATAATTCTAATCGATTGCCAATAAGCCCTAGCCAAGCACTATAATGATGATCAATTAGGAATATATACGTGCATCACTACACGTTTACTTAGCGCGTATATTTCTCGATGATTGTTTTCATTATGATTAATGATCGTTACTTATAACTTTAATATTTAACTATGAAAGTTTCAGTTATGATTATTTAAACTCTGCTAGCATGATGAATTTGCAGGAACACAATGATGCAAAAGAAGTAGGTCCTTATTTACTGGAAGCAGATTTACAAAAAACGAGAAATTAAACAAAAAGTGAGGGCCAATCTCACGACTACATCTTTTGGCCAAAGGAAATCCTAGAACTAAAACATGAGCCAATTGCTGCATTCTATTTGCGCTTGGGAGATGGCTTTGATTTCTTGTCCTTCTTCTGTTTCTCCAACTCCTCTTAATCAGTACCAGAGCGGTCGCTTTTCTTCCTTTTTCTCTTGTCAACAAGAGGCTCCGGAGGAGGACTGGAAGGTTCGGAGGCAAGCTGTGAAGTTATCGATTTAGAAGAGAATCTTATAACCAACCCAGTCTTAGGGTCGATTTCAGCAATAGGGGTCACGAACATAGTATTTTGATCCCCCCTCTTAAGAGCCAACTGCTTCTCCTTCCTAGCCTGTATGTCAGCCAAGGTTTCGCGATCATCACCCTTGACCTCGTCAATGATATCTACCTCCTCTTCCTCATCTCCATGACCGCCATCTGTGTCATGCAGAGCAGCAACGATCTCGGCATCTGCAGGAGTGTCAGTGCTAGACTCCACAGGTACTACTGTAACTCTTTCACTTGTTGAGCACTCGGCTTGCTTTGAGACCTCAGAAGCTTCGATACCAGAACCCGGGGGAACCTCAACCTTCTCAGCCTCTGCCTTCTCCTCTGCACCCTTTTCGACCACTTTGGTACCTACACCATTAGAAGCAAAGGTTAGTGAATCGGGAGGAGATCTGGCCATGTCAGTTGTCTGTCCCATGAGATGACGACAAGTTACGATTGCTTTAATGAACTGTGGAGAAAATGTGGAGATACCTTCGGCCGACTCATCTCCCAGATTTGTACTGGTGGTCCCGACAATCGGAGGAGTAGGTGCCAGGGGGATCAATGGATCGTCGGGGTTATACCCCTCAATTTCAGAGGTTTTGGGATCTACCACCGAACTTGAGCTCTCGCCAACCTTATCCTTGCCCTTGAGCCTACTCTTCTCCCTCTCCATTTCCTCGTGGATAAGGCGTCTACCTTCCTCCAAGGCCTTAGGCTCTTCACCTCCGAGAAAGGTTTGCATCAGCTGGCGTTCGTCAATCTCATCAACCCCCAGTCGTCGCTTCTCGCCCTCGACAATTGCATCCCATACATTGGCCAAGGTAACATGGTAGTCTGGAATCCAAGAGATGTCTCAATGCTCGATGCCTTGACCAAAGATATCGAACAACAGTTCCTCAAAACTATCTATATCTTTCTCTCTTTCGGCAAGCTTATCGGCTGCAGCAGCTGCTGACTCAAGAGCGCTATTGGCATTGCTTTCGGCGAGAGCTGTACGCTCCTCAGCTTGAGCAAGTTGATCATTTAGAACCTCCTTATCCTTCTTGGCGAGGGCAAGGTCATCTTTTAAGCTCGCCCTCTCTTTCTCCCAAGCCTCTTTCTCAGCAGAAAAGCGATCCTGTGCTGTCTTTAGTTCGGTGTTAACCGCCCTGAGATCCTCTACTTCCTTCTTCAGGGCCACCCGCTCCTGGCTATTTAAGTCGAGCTCGTTGCGAAAAAGCTCCTTAGCACTCTCCAACTCGGACGTGTAGTTCTCTGCATCTCGCCGAGCTAAAGCCAGTTGGGCCTGTGCATCCTCTAGTTCTTTTTCCATTTTGCACCTTGCCCTAGCATCATTATCAATCTTTACTCTGGCTCTGGCCGCGTCCGTCTCCATCTGGCGGATGATAGTAGAGAGTGTAGCAGCATGCTTTTTCATTACCCCGTATTGTTTAGCTACATGGCGTACATATCCTATCACCTCTGTGTCCCAATCCTCAGGGACCGGTTCAAGATCTGGGACGAACACCATCCTCTCAAAGTAAATGTCAGGAAACTGCTTTCGTAAGCGCTCTAGCCTGGCCATAATCTCAGAATTGGGGGCAACATCCTTTGCGGCAGTAGTATCCAAGCCACGATCACCAGAGGAAGTGGGAACTGTCTTCCCCTTCTCTATAATCCTACCCTTGTCATTGTTCTTGTTCTCTGGCTCGGGGTGTTTTTTGGATGATTGGGCGAGAGAAGGAGTGCTTTTTGGAGGGGTTAAATCTCTAGGAAGTTGCTTTCCCCCAGCCGGTGGCAGCGGACGACTATGTGGCTTTCCATAACCTTGCTTCGGTGGAGATCGAGGTCGTGCAGAGTAAGGTTGATGAGAATCCCAGGGCCAACGACTATCCCTTCCCCGACTATCGCTATGAGTGTGCTCAGGATCTGGAAGGAGGCTTAGTGTGCCCTCGCGAAGGGAACGGTAAGAATAAGACCGTTTGCGAGACATTTTTCCTACAAATAAAACAAGTGCGTGTTAGAACTACGAACCACAGTAGCAAAAGAGTGTTATGATAAATAGTGCATGTGTTTTGTGCATCCCGTGAAATCCCCTTTTTTGAAACGGACCAGGGCCCGAAGTTAGGCTCGTTTGGGTGACTTCTTTTTCTCCAACTGGGGCACCTGTCTCTTTGGAGAGGGGAAAAATTGGTTCCCCTCCGAAATCTTCTTGAGTATAGATATCATATGGCAAAGGAATTTTATTTAATTCCCCGAGAATCTGTTCCTCCATTAATTTGTCTTGGGCGACAGACTCAATTGGCGATGAAGTTCTTAAAGGAGACTGCCCCTCGGAGGTTGGAACCTCCTTTGGTTCATCAGCTTGTCCCTCATCTCCTTTATACACGTTTAAATCTACGTCATCCTGATTAATCATCGGCGAAGGACTCTTGCGAAGAGTAGTCGTCTCTACAACTTGAGAAGTTCCTTCTCCTTCAGCCGAGGGTATATATTTGTAAGGTTTACCGCCCGCTCCAAGTCCGAACCTTATGTCTAAGAGACGGTGTTTATGAAGGTTTTCGTCAGCGATACATTTCTTAATCCTTAAAAAATCTGAGTTACTCTTGAGGAGGTGGGACATTCGATCTTCATATATTAATCCTTTTGTTCTCTCAAAATTGTGATCTGTGCAGAACAAAATGAATTGTTAGCACTAAAATTATGGATTCGAATTAAACACGGAAATGTTGGAAACATACTCGCTTATAGCCACCTCCTCGCACATCCGGCCTGGTGTTTTATATAGAACCAGTCAGACTTGGCATCCCCTATATTACTATAACTGTCTGTCACAACTTTTCTGTTAGCGACCAATTCGAAGAAATAGAAATTGGGAGCTCCTGCGGAACGACGTTTGAAATGGTAATAGAATTTCAAATCTTTAAGAGTAAGTTCGATCTGCAGAATCTCCATATAAGCAACGTACAGAGTATACAAAGCCGCATAAGCATTCGGGTGAAGTTGCATGAGGGCAATGTGAAGTTGTCTCAAGAGATCAACAACAAGCGGAGGAAAAGGAGGAATGGCCCCTACCTAGCACATGAGTCGACTAATGGTCATGTACCCCTCTGGGGCAGAATGAGGTTTATCTTTGTTTTCTGGAACTTTCACGTCGTCCCAGGGAATTCTGTGTCTTAAACATATCTTCTTAAGTTTTATGTCGTCTAGCTTAGAAGGCAAAGAATCAGTGAACTTCCCTATTTCCTTAGCACCCGGAATCTCATCAGGAGCTCGATCATGCTCATCTTCAAGGGATGTGCTCTCGGAAGTTGCCGCCTGTCTCGTAATCGGGATTAGATTTTTCCTCACTTGACCCTGAGGGAAGCACATCAGGGTTGTGGTGCATTAATGTCTCTGATTCAGTACTTTTACTTGATGACTCAGTCACTTGTCTATCTGACATCGCTGTTTTGGCAAGAAAAGAAAGATTAGAAAAATAATTACCCTCGGACCCCGTGTATGTGCCAGTGCTTGTGTGTGCAAGTGTGTATGATACATGAAAATAAAGTCACGAAGCAAACTGGATAAGCTTAATGAATATGATGTTAATTCATGTTCTCGATAAGCCCAAGAGGACCGTTTCGAAGGCTCTAACCTAACTGTTCAAAGTACTGCGATTACATTGTATTGTTTAAATCTATATGTTTGTGGGATCGTCAACCATGTCGGTTAGCTAGATTGATGGAGCTCGGATCGTGATAAAAGGCATTGGTATACGAGATCGGATCGGCCGCCTGTGTGGATCGGACCGTTAGTGGACTAGGTTGGCAACGAAACGTTGACTCGTGAACCGGGATTTAGGCAGTGGAACGATCCATCGACTTGTGATAGCACGCCCCGATCCGTTCCCACCTCCACGAGCCAGCACTCTACGAACCGAACCATTGCCCAGAACATCTCTTCCATTTCCCCTTCGCTTTACCCTTATCACGACCCGATTCGAAGCCCCCCATCCGCGAACAAACCTGGTCATCCCTTCCTTCTTCTTCCTCGTCTCTCATCTCCACTCTTAAGCCCATGAAACCAGACCTGGCACGTTCTAGTTTTCCATCCCCGAATCCCACAAAACTCTATTATCTTCACTTTCCAAATCAGTATAAATTCGAGAGAAAGAAAACGAAATTGTTTACCTTTCTAAAGTTTGGAAATGAATGGGTATTTGGAAATTGAAATTAGGGTTTCGGCTCAAGAAAGGGGCGGTGGTAGAAAAAAGAAGGAAGGGGAAAACGAAGAGGGGATCAGTTTATATAGACAAGGAAATGTTTGTTCATATCCCCATTTTTGTTTTACTTGAGACAATCAGACCGTGGAGCTTGGTGGGCCGTGGATCCGAACCCAACGAAGAACAGGGGGGTCGCTCCCTCAAGCGACTCGTAACTGAAGCGAGAGGGCCCATCACATTTCGAGGAAGAAGCCTACATGATTACCAACCCGAAACGAATGTGTCATCCCACAGACCGTAGGGTCTTTTGGCGATCCGACTCAATGAATGATTGTCAAAAGTAAAGATTCAGAAATACTTGTGAAGAATATAAAAAGTTTACCTAACAATTTTACAATAAAGTCTCCAAAAACTCCAGTGATGAGAATTATCCAATGAACAAAGAAATGATTGAAGGTTTAACTAGGTATTATACTAATCAAGAGACACGACTTTTTGAAACTGTACGATGATCCAGACAGACACGACCTTTTGATTCACATCACTTCATGAAAAGGTAATTTGGAAATTTCGAAGCACGTTCCATCCTTAATAAAACATACTTCGAGGGGGCAAAATGTTGGCAAGCTTTAGGACCAACCCACCAAGATTTAAACGAGAGTTCAAAGTGAAGCTTTACTTGGGGAAAGACCTTAACCCGATCGCGATCGCCCCCTGTTAGACCGATCCGACCCACTCCTCCAAGCTTGATCTGATCCATCCATGAAAGCGCAACCCGATCCGAACCAGGAAACTAGATAAAAGACATGACCAAGTCTTTCACGATCCGCAAACGCAGGATCCAGCGAAACCTGTCCATAACGGCCATATTGACTATTTCTCCATCAAGCTACGAACCAGCCCGAGATCCTCGGGATTTGTGCCACGTATGACCGCGATCCGCCTGCAAAAATTAGCTATAAATAGCCCAGAACTTGGCATTTTTCAGGATCTTTTGGCAATTCTGAGTTCTGAATCTACCATTATTACACCTCCATCATTATTATTCAGAGTTGTCTCGAAATTATTGAGTGAATCAACATTGTAAAAGTAAGGTTTAGGGATAAATCATCGATTGTACTTGAATTTTAAGTACAGTCATAGATATAAAGTGGACGTAGGCTCGTTAACGCTGAGCCACTATAAATCTCGTGCCTTTCCTGTTTATTCTTGCATTTTTTCTGATATTGATCTCTACATAATTGAACAACTTGGGTGTTGGAGCCAATTTTGGATCTAACACATATAATATTAGATTATCTTCATTGTATATTACCCATAAACTCCTCCCTCAACCTTCACTACTCGTTTCTTAGGAAAAACCCAAAGTCAAAGCCAACCTTGATTCGAATTCTTTGAAAGTTCATAACAAATTGAAAACCTATTGAAATAAAAAATTCTTGATTCGTATGAACGCAAGCTTCATCCCAGTACCCTTCAATATGGGTTTGATGCTTACAGGAGTTGTTCAAACTCGAACAGCATGAGCATAGGGTTAGCTTTAGGGGTATATGGAGGCGTCGATGCCAGTTTTGGAGGTTTTCATTGGATTAAGTGTAAGGATTAGCATTGACAACATATTTTTTTGCAATTTGGAGCATAGAATTGTCACCACTTTCACTATGGCACGGCTTATGGGATGCGAAACGTAGGGCCAAGATGAGGTGCTAAGTGATAAGGGTGGGTGCAACAAGGTGAAGCTTGAGAAGAGGAGAATGTTGCAAGTGGTTTGGTGTATTTTCATTGAGAAATGGAAGAGGTAAGGCCTGAGAAGTCACGACCATAGTGATAAAGGCTTCAGGAGGAAACATGATTAAATGGTAGGAAGAAGAGGTTAAGGTAATGATCAGTTAAGGTAATTGGTAATTAATTTAATTATAATGACAATTAATTCATTACGAAATTGTAAACATCGTATTTATCAAATTAGGTCGAAATCGAACGCCGTCAATGGCATTGAATCATGTCCGCGTTTTCTACGTGTTGACACTGGATTGGTATGACTTAGAGCCAGCTAGGGTTTTTAATTAAATTAAATGCTTTTATAATTTAATTGAAAATAGATCGTCATATTGACGATTAAAACAAAGATGAGTAAATCTCACTTAGAGTTTTTGTAATAACCCGCCGGGAGAAGGCGTAAATTTCGACCCAGAAATGGCCCATCGAAACATAAAGCCACTATATACTGATCGTTGGTTCCTAAAAGGAATTATGTTTGAACGAAATGACAGATAAAGATAGCGTTATAGAATCCCACATAGCGGAAGGAGAAAGTATAATACCAAAATAAGATGTATCATTTCATAAAAAGCCACAGATTGTCAAGATATAATTATTCAATAGGTACATCAATAAAATTCATCATTAAGAGTTTGCATAAGTAATACAACAATGATAACTAATAATAGCATAATTCTCCTTTATCCTCTTCAGTCTCTATCTACTTCGTTCATTGAATCTACGCCACCTATTGACCTGTTGGATATGCAAAGGAGAGGGGTCAGAACATAAAGCCCTATATGACTGAAAATAGTATTTTCTCAAAGGCCATACCCTAAATTTAGTAGGTTATATATATATATATATATATATATATATCAAGGTATGTCTATGAAACGCATAAGCACACACATAAACACGAAGTATCTAACCAATGATGTGGATATCAGATTCAATCACTTAAGATCTCCATTAGTGCATTTAGGGTGAAAACCCAACGAGGTGGGCATTCTCGGTCACTTAAGGCCCATATTGACTTATTTGATAAAGGTGGATTCTTATGATCTCTTATAACCCTGAGGCGGACCCTAGCCCATTAAGACCTGTCCTAATAGATCAATATTCATAAGTCTATATTCTCATAAGTAATATGAGAAGTAGTATCTCGCCACTTAATACTAGTTTTAAGGTAGGCCCGCACCTAGCCATTTAAGACCTCTCTGGACGTCACATGTTAATACTTAATTGATATTACGGTAGAACACCTATGCTGCTTAAGATTTCCCTTAGATAGTTGGTGAATTAAATAGCATGCTACGTCCCACGTAAACCAAATATGTCCCTAGGTTGGCCCTTACAAGCTCCTATAGGAAGTGGACATCCCTCGTGAACCACCCTACTCTGTAACTGCTATGCCTAACCACTTTCAGAGAAGGAGGACCCATAGACTTACTTCAAATCTAATAAGGTTAGGTACCAAGACTTTGGTACCTATCCAGGGAATAAATCTTCGGAAAGGGCCCAGTCCTAACCCATAAGACCTAAACTAGATAAGAAGAGAGGCATCCACTAAAGACCTTCCCACGGCGTAATAAACCTGCCTATTTCCTTACGTAAGAAGTATATATATATACACACACTAGACCTCTCACATTAAATCGTCTGCCTGTAGATGTTGGATAAGTCGGGAGGTTTTGGGAAGACTTCTACTACAGGTGGGCTTAACCTCGTATCTTAGTGTACCAAACTTGAATGTTTCATGGCACCCAGACCTCTTACATTAGCCGGACCCACTTGTGGTCGCTGGATTAGCCGGTTGGTTCCGGACAGACTTCTACCACAAATGACGACTAACCTCATGTATGTGTGTCATTATTTAATATATAAATAAGTCATTCTATACACACAAGCAACCATTATATGGGGACATTCCATATTCTAACCGTATTCTAACATATTTATTACATCATTATTACGTTGAATTATGTTGATTATGCTATATAAATACAATATTTAATACGTATAATAAACGCTAGTTTTCGTATGAATGAAGAAACATTTTAATGGTGTAAATTATTAATTTAATCTACATTCAAGGCATACAAGTTTAATTTCCGCAACAGACCGCTAAATAAATGGCATATTAGAATAAGGGCATAATTAATGATAACAGTAATGGAAAAATACAACATAACAATTTAAAAGTTGCATCCCTAGGCTTATTGGAATATTTCAAGTAATTAATCAAGAACGAAGTGTAAATCATATACATGTATTTTTATGAATACATATATATACATAGACCTTTGTTTAACATGATTTACCCTTCTTATGTTGTTCATATGAACGTTGACATTTGATTTGTGTCAAATCTGAATACGTTCAAATTGTCAATTTAAAATGGAAGCTTAAATCTATTCAAAAAATTAAATTAAATCAAATCCAAAACTTTTTACATCACAAACTCTTTTTGGATAAAGGTGTAAATCAAATCAAATCAAACAAAAGTAATAACCAAAGATGCTTCTAACCCATGATTCAAACAGTTCCACGAACCTAACATTCATTACCAATTCTTTGCGAAACATAAAAAAAGGAGATTTGGGGGTTTTATAGTTTGAAATTATCGTTATTCCAAGTCTACTTAGACATAGTAATTCATATAATAATCTACAAATATAAAATACGCCTAAGAAATTAGTACTTCCACTCACAATGATTTGACTGTATGGAAATACAGTAGAGCTGACGATGTTTGCATATTTGATGCAAACTCCAATCTCTAGGAATTTATATATATAAGAATTAAATAGTTAGAATTATTATATATATATATATATGTAAATCTTGTGATTCCAGATCTAGATCCTATTCAAATCTATAAGAAAAGAGATTAGAAATAGAAAATAGATCTAAGAGAGAAAAAAAATAAAAACCTAAGCATAGATAGAGAGAGAGGCTAGGTTTAGGCCTGGACTCTAGCATGTTATTTATAGATGTTTTTGTAAATAATGCCATTGGATTATCAAGATTAAATCCTGGCTGTTTATACTTATAAACTAACACCAACACCTGACCCAAAACAAGCCTTATTGGCCACTTCAGGTTCCAAGCGGTCGACCGCTTCACTAGAAGGGAGGTCGACACCCCTTCTAGGGGTAGGTTGACCTTCTGGTCATTGATTTGCCCAATAAACGATTAGGAGGGCTAGAAAGTTTTATTATAACACGTTAATCAATTTTGTTTATTTCTTACCATATAAACATCATTCTTGTCCCCTTATCTTTATCTCTTTGTTTGAAATTAAAATCTGCCTAAGGGAATGTAATTATTATCCAAATTATTTTATCCCTTAGATATATATATGTTATTAATTCAACCATATATATGCACATTTACCGTATGATTTCTTTAAATTGTAAATTCTTTATACGGATACCGTTTTCAACATATATTTGAAAATTAATCAGAATTTCGTCACGAATATAACTACAGTACTCTAGTGGCCAAATTTCTAATGTTGAAAAATTCCATTTTTCAGCCCATTTATATTGTATTATTAAATTGCTTAATTTAATTAATTACTATTATTATTATATTTAGATATATTTTTACAGGGTGTTACATTCTCCCCCCTCAAAGATAGGTTTTGTCCTAAAATCTGTCTAAAGGGGCGAAGAACACAACTCACTCTGAACATCCATGTTTTACAGCCATGTTATTTGAATTCACCCATAAGCATCCATGACTCGTAGTGATTATGAGATGCACACTTACTAAAGTGAGCTCAATTCTAGGGCGTAGATGCAGTATATGCAAACACCATAATATGCATATATTTCTATATGATTGTGCTATGCAATTGTGTTACATCCAATTCCTAACATCTAATCTAGCAATCACAATGCATCCATAAATGTAAATTAGTGGAAAAATTACCCGAGAAAAGCACTAGTTGGGTCTGCCTTATCTTATCCTCAGTCTCCCATATGCTTTCCACAAGATCGTTTCCGACCTGTACTTGGACGAGGAGAATGGTTTTATTGCGGAGTCACTTGATTATGTGCTCTACGATCCTCGCTGTGGCATAAGGAACCCTAGACTCCAACTTGAGTTTCCTTATGTCCCTAATATCATCAAGCTCGAGTTTCTCAGCAGAGTCATGAAGCACTTTCTTAGAGTGATACATGGAAAAAAAATTACAGATTCGAAAGATCCACCTTATAAGCCAAAGATTCCATTCTCTCGATGATTCGAAAAGGCCCAATAAACCTGGGAGCCAGCTTCCTAGTCTTCCCAAACTGAACAGTCTTCTTAAGAAGAAAAACCTTTACAAATATCAAGTCTCCTATATAAAACACAAATTCTATAACACCCCGTAATTTTAAAACATGACATAAGGGATAATTAAAGAATACTTCATTTTTATAAGAAGAATTAAGGGAAACGGGTTGCGCCATTGCGTTCATCTCGGAATTCTGCTTGGGATAGAGTCCGATTTTGCGTTAATCAGATATCATATGATGAAGTTATGAAGCTTAGAAGAATTCTAGAATTAGCAGAATTTAAATTAAAATAATAATTAAAAATCAAAAACGAGTTCAAAAATCAAAATCATTAAAACGTGGGTGAGCGGGAAGTCTTCCGCTCTAGGGTGTCGACCCCCCCTAAGGGAGTTGACATAGGTGTCGACCCCCTATAGGGGTGTCGACATAGGTGTCCCCCCTATAGTGTATCGACCGCCCATTTGCCCAGATTTGGCAGACGTGTTTTTGAGGTCTAGGGCTGATGTGTCCTTCTAGGATTGGGTGGATGACGTGTTTTTCTAGTTTGCATGGTTCTGATGGATCCTAACCTAATCTAAGGGTCGTAATACACCTAGTACTCCTATAAAAAGACACCTAGACCAAACCCTAATTTCATTACATTAATCCATGGCGCCTCCATGTTGCTCTATTCTAAATTAAACTAGCCTCTCTTCTCATTTCCAAAGCAAATTAGAATTAGAGTATTCAAAATGGAAGATAAGAATCAAATTCTACAACAACAGTTTAGCTAATCAAATTCAGAAATCAGAACTATCCTCTCTCCTAAATCCTATCGTTGTGAGCCTGTGATACTTTTACATATAATTAATTAAGAAGTGATTGTGATAGGATTGTAAATTGGATTTTATGAACATGTCTGTAAGATGAATCATATCAAGTTTGTAAATTCTTATCTTTCAAATTCATACCCAAATCACTGTTATCATATGCCTAATTGGATCTATTTTATTGTTCTATGTCAGTTCATGTTTCATATGTCTCTATTATGCCAGTTTTGATGACATGATTCTCTTCCCTTCTTCTTTTCCTTTTTTTAATGAGATTAGGCTACTACGAGCCTAACATATTTTGTTTAGATTTGCGTACGAATAATGTTTGGATGATTGGGAAAATTTGTAATAAAATAAGATTATTGGCATAAATCAATTTGAGCATAATTGTGTATAAATTATATACATGAGATTTGGCATAAGTTGGATTGGGCATGATTGGGTATAATTTGTATACATGAGGTTTGGCATAAATTGTTAATAACAATGAATGCAAATTAACTTGGGCGTAATTTGGCATAACTTGTATACATAAAATTTTAGGCCTAATTTGGATTAAAATTATGGACATAATTTAGATTGAAAATTATGGGTAATCAGGATATGTTTTAATCCAAGATTAAAAATTGGGACTTGAATCAAGAAAGTGATAATGAACGCCTAAGACACGAGGTTAGATTCGAATTGTGGTATAAGACTTCCCGGAACCGCCCGGGACATCCAACAACCGCAATTTCGTAGTCTAATGTGAGAGGTCAAAGGCAGAATTAGATACGTAATAATGCAAAGGCACGAGGTTAGATTCTGATTGCGGTATAAGACTGCCTGGACCCTCCTGGCATATCCAACAACCGCAAAATGCAATCCAATGTGGGAGGTCTTGCAAGATTACGTTTATAATGAATAAATGAACACTTAATTAAGATATGACATGAAGCAAGACATGGGGGTTAAGTGGGTGACATGTGAAATATAACTAGAAGCACTTAACCAAGGTGAAACATGTGATTAAACATAGGGATAAAGAGGGGTTAAGTGGGAATTCCTATTGGGGACCAAGCTTAGGAGGGAAGCTTGTGTCAAGTGGGTAGACCCTTTTCAACCAGTAACCCATTTGGTATCAATGTGAGCTCGAACTAGGTCGAGGACAAGACACACTTACTGGGTTTGATTGTAAGAGGTCAATAAAGAGTTAGCGATGGCAGTGCAAGTCCAACGGAGTCATGTGCGTGCGTGGGTCCGGGCTGGTAGGTAAGACGTTGTTGCATCATGTAGATATAAGCCGTGGCTTTTAGTAGTATCGGGTTGCACTTTAGGGAGTGATAAACCCTACTGTGGGACCAGCACGGGTATCTACAAGTTAGGGAGCCGATCAAATGGGGAGGGTGGAGGTACAACTAGTGTAGATATAGGAGCAAGCAGCACCTATGACAGCGGCTAGGAGTACACGAAACTACCATCATTATTATTGTTACTGTGTTTAGTAAGAGGGATCAACTTTCAATATGGAACTAGTATTGGTGTAGTGTAGGAATTATCTTATAGTGATTTGAAGTGCAATTAACGTTATATCTTGTTCATCTTATTTACCTTGTCATATCTGCTTATGTTACAGACATCTCTTATATCCAGTTTATGATCTTTTCCTATTACTTTACTGATTATATTTATAAAGTCACTAGACTCGCCAAACCATACGTATGTCTGAGCCTTTTTGTTTTGCCTCTTTTCTTTCTTCCCACCCTCCCCAGGTCCTCAGGGTGGGAGTAGTGGAGCTTGACTTGGATTTCATTCTTCTTGAAGTGCTTGGAAGTGTTGAAAGTAATGCTCAGCTTTATCTCTTTTCCATTATGGCTATTTGGGGTGGGATTATGGGTTTACTTTTATGTACTCTGATAATAATTTGGCAAAAGATGGATATTTTTGTACTTGGCTCTAGTATATGGTTTTGATGTTATAATAGACATGTTATGCTTTTCCGCTGCAATGAATAAATTTTGAATTTTCTTAAGTACCATTTTATATATCTATCTTGTGATATTCTATTCTATACTCTTATAATACTCCATGAAAGTTGATGCATTCCCTTAGTGAGTGACATTAATGGACGTGGGGTGCTACAAGTGGTATCAGAGCTGAAGGTTACCAGAACAGATAAAAGATTTTGAAAACCGTTTTCAAAAGCATTTTAAGAAAGAATTATTTTCAAAAACATGTTTTAAAGAAGGTGTTTTCAATAGAAAGGTTTATTATGAAAAACATAATACCCAAAAGCCATATATCTATCTTTCGATTCTCTATTTTGAAACTCTTCGTTTTTCCTTTCAGCATGTCTGGAGAACCCGTTATACCCGAGGACGTACAGATACCTGGCTGGTTCAGAAGGTATCTGGAGGCTATGGCGACTGTCGCAGGCCTAGCAGACGTTCCTCCTCCCCTAGCTACAGATACCTGGCTGGTTCAGAAGGTATCTGGAGGCTATGGCGACTGTCGCAGGCCTAGCAGACGTTCCTCCTCCCCTAGCTATAGCTCCTCCTCCTCCTCCTTCCCATGTAGACGCTTTTTCTAAGATATGCAAAGACTTCCGTGCGATGGACAGAAAGCCATTTTATGGGACTGAGACGTTTGTTGAGGCTCGGAATTGGCTTAAGGAATTGGAGGATTTGTTTGGTATCTTTGAGATAGATGAGGGAAGGAAAGTTCAGCTAGCTGCTAGGTTGATGAAGGATGAAGCTTCCTTCTGGTGGGAAGTAACTAATGAAGGACGTCCAGTGGAGACGTGGATAGACTTCAGACGAAAATTCGAGTTGAAATTTCTTTCATAAGCAGAGGAGAGTTTATACATGGAAAGGTTCTTGGCTTTGAAGCAAAGGAGTTTGTCTGTGAAGGAGTACATCAATAAGTTTAACCAGTTAGCAAGATTTAGGATGGAATTATTTAACACACCACATAGAAGGCCTTGAGATTTGCCAAGGGTCTGAATGAACCATTTCGCAGGTTGGCTATGTCCCACATTCATATGGGGGCTACTTTCGAGAATCTTGTTGATATGGCGCTAATGCATGAAGAGGAGAATGGTTCTATTGTAGTTAAGGCTCAGGATAAGAAAGTGGATCAAAAGAAAGCACAACAACAAAAAAAGAAAGGTGGTAAGGATAACAAGGGCCAAGGGAAGAAAAGATGTTTTAATTGTGGAACACCGAGCCACTTAAGCAAGGACTGTAGGAAGAAGAAGACAGGTTGCTTCCAATGTGGTGAGGCATGACATATGATTAAAGACTGCCCGAGGAGGCAAGGACAAGTGCAAGGACAGAGGACTTGACCTACTTCGGGAGGGCAGGTTCATGCTCTCATGGCACCAGGACAGGAGAGAGGTAGAAACATTTCTGTTAAAAGTTTGATTTTCCTTTTTGATCATCCCGTTCGAGCTTTGTTCGATTCTGGAACTTCACATTCATTTATATCTGCTTCGTTAGTTGAAACACTGCACCTAGATACTAGTCTAGTTATGGATCCCGTTGTTGTCTCAAATCTTATCGGGGGTACGACTCATCTTTCTATGTTATGTTGGGATTTGAGAATATATGTGTATGGCGTTGAGTTCAAATGCAACGCTTATTTGCTTGGCTTCATGGGCAATGGATTAATTCTAGGAATGGATTGGCTAGCCAGGTATGGCGCCATCCTCAACCATGAAAAGAGGGTAGTTAGACTGTTGACTAGTTTGGGTAATACTCTCGATATTTCTTGTGATCCTATGGGTTCTGTTATGCATAGCTACCTATAATCTCTTGGCACATCTATTGATGATTTGCAATCTGTTCGAGTAGTCCGTGAGTATGTAGATGTCTTTGAGGAGATTAGGGGCTTACCTACAAAACGCGAGATAGATTTCCGTATATATTTGGCGGACAATGCAAAGCCAGTTGCATTTCCTATGCGCCACATGGCTCCAAGAGAAAGGAGGGAGCTTAGTAAAAAAGTGAAAGAGTTGCTTGAGAAACGGTTCATAAGAAGAAGTATCTCGAAGTGGGGTTCTCCTATTGTTTTTTCTATGAAGGATGATGGTTCGCTTAGATAGTCCATGGACTATATGGAGTTGAATATGCTCACGAAGAAGAACAGACACCCATTGCCGAGGATAGATGATTTGTTCGATCAGTTGTTTGGTGCTTCGTTTTCCTCACAGTTGGACTTAGATACAGGATTTCATCAGTTGAGGGTAGCAGAGGACAACATAGATAAGATTGCTTTTAGGACTCCCGACGGTTTCTTCTAATGGCTTGTCATGCCTTTTGGTTTGACGAATGCACCCACATATTTCGTAGACTTGATGAGTAGGGTGTTTAGGGAGTTTCTAAACAAGTTCGTGGTGGTCTTTTTGGATGATATATTGATATTCTCTAGAAGTGAGGAAGAACATTCCTTACATCTTAGGGAAGTCTTAGAGACCCTTTGAGCACATCAACTCAAAGCTAAGTTCTCCAAATGTCATTTTTGGATAAAGGAAGTGAGGTTCTTAGGACACGTGGTCTTCAAGGAAGGGATAACTGTGGATCCCGCGAAGGGGGTAGCAATCCAAGATTGGAAGATTCCTAAGAACGCTACAGAAGAAGGGAGTTTTCTTGGTTTGGCGGGATATTATAGAAAGTTCATCAAGGACTTTGCTGAGATATCAGCCCCACTTACACGGTTGACGAAAAAGAATTTGACCTTTTCTTGGGATGTTGACTGTGATGATGCTTTCCA
Source organism: Allium sativum (assembly GCA_030737875.1). NCBI lineage: Eukaryota > Viridiplantae > Streptophyta > Magnoliopsida > Asparagales > Amaryllidaceae > Allium > Allium sativum. Next base: position 979,470,817 of record CM060913.1, on the reverse strand, counting down.
ACATTTGAAGAGGGCATTGACGACATCCCAGTTTTAATTTTGTCAGATGGGAGTAAACTGTTCACAGTGTATACCGATGCTTGCGGGACAGGGCTTGGCGCAGTTTTGATGCAAGAGGGAAGGGTGATATGCTATGGTCGAAGGCAGTTAAAGGCCCATGAGAAGAATTACCCTACCCACGACTTAGAGTTGGCTGCCATAGTTTTTGTGCTTAAGTCTTGGCATAACTATTTGCTTGGTGAGAGGTTTGAGTTGTATACAAACCATAAGTTACTAAAATACTTGTTCTCCCAAAAAGATTTAAACATAAGGCAACCGAGGTGGATGGAGTTTTTAGAATCCTATGATTTTGAGATTACATATACCCCTGGCAAGGGTAACGTTGTAGCTGACGCCTTGAGTAGAAAGAAGTTGACTTTGAGTTCTTTATTTATCAAGCAGCAGAGTTTAGAGTATATCTCTACCTTTGACTTTAGACCCTTTATTGATTACGTACCCGGTTTGTTGGCATCGTTAGAGGTACGACCTACACTTTTGGGACAGATAGGCGTGGCACAGCGAGATGACCCACAGTTGATAGAGATAGTAGACCAGCTCACCAGTGGGGAGTCTTCGAGCATCTTAGTAAGTATACTATCGATGACAAAGGTTGGTTGCGTAGAGATGGGAGACTTTGCATATCTCGAGACGAGAATTTGAAGAAGGCAATCCTTGAAGAAGCACATCATTCTAAACTGACCATACATCCCAGTGGAGACAAGATGTATAAGGACATGAAGCGAGTTTTCTTTTGGGCCAGAATGAAGAAGGATGTGACAGAGTTCGTTTCTAGATGCTTAGTGTGCCAGCAAGTCAAGGCTGAGCAAAAGAAGCCTGGTAGTTTGCTTCACCCTTTAGAGGTTCCATAGTGGAAATGGGAAAGAGTTTCCATGGATTTGGGTAGTAGTAGATAGACTTACCAAGAGCGCCCATTTTATTCCCATCAAGGGTAAAAGATCAGCGACATGCTTAGCATTTGTTTATCTCCGAGAGATAGTTCGTCTACACGACATACTTTCTAGTATCGTAAGCGACCGAGATCCCATTTTTACCAGTGAGTTGGAAGAGCTTGCAAGAGGCGGTAGGAACACAATTGTGTTTGAGCACCGCTTATCACCCTCAGACGGACGACCAAATAGAAAGAGTGAATCGAATTCTAGAAGGTCTTTTGAGTTTATGCATCTTGGACTTTGGAGGGACATGGGAGGAACATCTTCCATTAGTAGAGTTAGCCTACAACAACATCTATCAGACTAGTATTGGCATGGCACCTTTTGAGGCTCTATATAGAGGACCTTGCCGACCACCGACTTGTTGGTGGGAATCTACAGATAAGGTTTTTCTTGTGCCTGAGATGATTAGGGAAACTTTAGAGAAGATAGACTTGATTCGAAGACGCATGAAGACGGCACAGGACCGGTAAAAGTCATATGCTGATAAGAGAAGGACCGATCTTGAGTTCAGTGCTGGAGACATTGTTTTTATTAAAGTGTCACCGTTGAGGAATGTAGTTCGTTTTGGGTCTGTAGGGAAATTGGAACCAGGTTCGTAGGGCCATTCCCCATTACAGAGCGAATTGGACAGATGGCCTACAGAGTGAAGTTTCCCGAGAAGCTTAGTGGTGTTCATGACGTATTTCATGTGTCGCATTTGCGGAAGCGTTTACATGATACCGCGGAAGCAGTAGAGCCGAGCATGCTTAGGGAAGTGGAAGTTGAGCGAGATGCCACGATTAAACGAGCTCCTACATGCATCCTTGGATCGGAGGTCAAGAAATTACGCAACCGAGAGGTCAAGTTGGTTAAAGTCCAATGGGGAGATGATCAAGCAGACACAACTTGGGAGACTGAAAACAAGATACACGTGTCGTACCCTTCCCTTTTTGAGGGTATATTCTTAACTTCTCCTTTTTCTACCACTTTATTTATACTTGCTCTATCGTTTAGTGTATCCTCTCGATTATATCTTCGACCCTTAGGTAGAAAATCCTATGGTTGTAAACATGTGTTTGAGACATGTTTTGTCTGGTGGATGCGAGTGGATGTAAGTGTTTGCCAGTGGTTGCTCGTGGATGCATTTACACACACATTAGGCACTAGATTGGCTCAATCGCTTTCATACTGCATATGAATGAGTGTGCATATTTAAGTTAATGGATGTATATTGAATGTGTTATCATATGGATGCTGCATTTGAATGAATGATTGTGCACTCATATAGAAACGATATGTATCATTAGGATTCTTTTGCATACATAATGGATGCATGGCACTATCATGTTTTGCATTAAGAAGGTCAACCGAATCAGTAGACCGCTTGATCTTTGCATTAGATAGGGGACATATACACATACTTTGGCATATGTTCGTATAGCATTAGAAATCTTTTAAGGACAATGGATGCTTGTGGATGATGGATGAGTAGATGGATGATTGGATGGTAGGATACATTCTTCTTAACTTGAAGATTTCGGGGACGAAATCCTTTAAGGAGGGGAGAATGTAACACCGCATAATTTTAAAACATAACATAAGGGATAGTTAAAGAATACATAATTTTTATAAGAAGAATTAAGGCAAACGGGTTGTGCCATTGCATTCGTCTCGGAATTATGCTTGGAATAGAGTCCGAGTTCGCATTAATTGGATATCATATAAAGAAGTTATGAAGCTTAGAAGAATTCTAGAATAAGCAGAATTTGAATTAAAATAATAATATAAATCATAAACGAGTTGAAAAATCAAAATCAGTGAAATGTGGGTGAGCGGGAAATCTCCCGCTCTAGGATGTCGACCTCCTAGGGGAATCGACATAGGTGTCGACCCCCTATAGAGGTGTCGACATAGGTGTCGACCCCCTATAGGGTGTCGACCCCCCATCTGCCCAGATCTAGCAGACGTGTTTTTGAGGTCTAGGGCCGATGTGTCCTTCTGGGATTGGCTGGATGACGTGTTTTTCTGGTTTGGATGATTCTGATGGATCCTAACCTAAGCTAATGGTTCTAATACACCTAGTACTCCTATAAAAAGACACCTAGGCCTAACCCTAATTTCATTACACTAATCCATGGCGCCTCCATGCTGCTCTAGTCTAAATTAAACTAGCCTCTCTTCTCTTCTACAAAGCAAATCAAAATTAGAGTATTCAAATTGGAAGATAAGAATCAAATTCTACAACAATGGTTTAGCTAATCAAATTCAGAAATCAGAACTCAAAACTATCCTGTCTCCTAAATCCTATCACTATGAGTCTATGTTACTTTCGCATATAATTAATTAAAAAGTGATTGTGATAGGATTGTAAATTGGATTTTATGAACATGCCTGTAAGATGAATCATATCAAGTTTGTAAAATCTTACCTTTCAGATTCGTGCCCAAATCACTGTTATCATATGCCTAACTGGATCTATTTTATTGTTCTTTGCCATTTCATGTTTCATATGTCTCTATTATGCCATTTTGATGACATGATTCTCTTCCCTTCTTCTTTTCCTTTTTTATGAGATTAGGCTACTAAGAGCCTAACATATTGTGTTGAGATTTGCATACGAATAACGTTTAGACGATTGGGACAAGTTTGGGAAAATTTGTAATAAAATAAGATTATTGGCATAAATCAATTTGAGCATAATTGTGTATAATTATATACATGAGATTTGACATAAGTTGGATTAGGCATGATTGGGTATAATTTGTATACATGAGGTTTGGCAAAAATTATTAATAATAATGAATGCAAATTAATTTGGGCGTAATTTGGCATAACATGTATACATAAGATTATAGGCCTAATTTGGATTAAAATTATGAACATAATTTAGATTGGAAATTATGGGTAATTGGGATATTATTTAATAAAAGATTTAAAATTGGGACTTGAATCAAGAAAGTGATAATGAACGCCTAAGACACGAGGTTAGATTCGAATTGCGTTATAAGACTGCCCGGAACCGCTCGGCACATCCAGCAACTGCAATTTTGTAATCTAATGTGAGAGGTCAAAGGCAGAAATTAGATATATAATAAAGCAAAGACACGAGGTTAGATTCAGATTGCGGTATAAAACTGCCCGGAACTGCCCGGCATATCGAGCAACCGCTAAACGGAAATCTAATGTGGGAGGTCTTGCAAGATTACGATTATAATGAATTAACGGACACATAACCAAGATAAGACATGCAATAAGACATGGGGGTTAAGTGGGTGACATGGGTGACATGTGATATATAATTAGAAGCACTTAACCAAGGTGAAACATGTGATTAAACATGGGTATAAAGAGGGGTAAAGTGGGAATTCCTAGTGGGGACCAAGCTTAGGAGGGAAGCTTGTGTCAAGTGGGTGGACCCTTTTTAACCAGTAATCCGTTTGGTATCTATGTGAGCTCGAACTAGGTCGAGGACGGGACACGCTTACTGGGTTTGATTGTAAGAGGTCAATAAAGAGTTAGCGATGGCAATGCAAGTCCAACGGAGTCATGTGCGTGCGTGGGTCCGGGCTGGTAGGTAAGACGCTGTTGCATCGTGTAGACATAAGTTGTGCCTTTTAGTGGTATCGGGTTGCCACTTTAGGGAGTGATACACCCTACTGTGAGACCAGCACGGGTATCTACGAGTTACGGAGTTGATCAAATGGGGAGGGTAGTGGGTACGACTAGTGGAGACAGGAGCAGGCGGCACCTATGACAGCAGCTAGGAGTACACAAAATTGCCATCATTATTATTGTTACTATGTTTAGTAAGAGGAATCAACTTTCAGTATGGAACTAGTATTGGTGCGGTGTAGGAATTATGTTATAGTGATTAGAAGCACAATCAACGTTATATCTTGTTCATCTTGTTTACCTTGTCATATCGGCTTATGTTACAGAAATCTCTTATATCCAGTTTATATTCTTATCCTGTTACTTTACTGATTTTATTGTTAAAGTCACTAGACTCGCCAGACGTATGTCTGACCCTTTTTGTTTTGCCTCTTTTCTATTTCTCCGCCCCCAAGGTCCTCAGGGTAGGACTAGTGGAGTTTGACTTGTATTTCTTTCTTCTTGAAGTGCTTGGAAGTGTTGAAAGTAATGCTCAGCTTTATCTCTTTTCCATTATGGCTATTTGGAGTGGGATTATGATTTTATTTTTATGTGCTCTGATAATAATTTTGCATAAGATGGATATTTGTGTACTTGGCTTTAGTATATGGTTTTGATGTTGTAACAGACATGTTTTGCATTTCCGCTGCAATGAATAAATTTTGAATTTTCTTAAGCACCATTTTATATATCTGTCTTTTGATATTCTGTTCTATACTCTTAAAATACTCCATGAAAGTTAATGCATTCCCTTAGTGAGTGACATTAATGGACGTGGGGTGTTACAAATTCCCTCCTCCTCTTGTCAACATATGATTTCTGGCGGTCTTCGGTTGCCTTCATTCTCTGCCTAATCAAGGAAATCTTCTCTGTGGAATCACGGACAAAGTCTAGTCCGAGTAGAACCTTGTTGATGGCCTCCCACCGATAAGATGACGATTGGCATGGCCTACCGTAGAGCGCTTTAAAAGGGGCCATACCAATCGTCGCTTGAAAACTATTATTATACGTTAACTCCACAAGTGGTAGGTACTGGTTCCTCCAAAGTCGATAATGCAAGCTCTAAGTAAGTCTTCTAGGATCTGATTTACTATTTCTGTCAAGCCATCGGTTTGCGGGCGATAAGCTGTACTTAAGTTGAGGGTTGTTCCCAATGCTATTTGTAAACTTTTGTAGAATTCACTTGTGAGTAAGGGGGTCTCGGTCGCTTAAAATACTTAATTGGACGCCATGCAATATGATAATTTCTCTGACATACATCTGGGTCGATGAAGCCGCAACCTTTTTCTTCTTGATTGGTACAAAGTGGGCACCCTTGGTTACTATAACCCAAATAGCTTCGTTTCCTTTTTGACTTCTTAAGGGTCCATCCACAAAATCCATGGAAATATGTTCCCACTTCCAAGTGGGAATCTCTAAAGGTAAAAGCAGACCACCGAGATTTCCTTGCTCTGCCTTTTCTTTTTGGCATGCCAGACATTTAGCCACAAACTCAGCTATGTCTCCTTTTATCCCTTCCCAACGGAGGTTCCTCTTCATATCCTTGTACATTTTATCCCCACTGGGGTGTATGGTCATCCTCAACCTATGACATTCCTCTAAATTTTCCTTTCTCATCTCCTCATCTTTAGGGACGCAAAGTCGCCTATCCTTAAGAAAACTTCCATTGTTTCCTAATCAGTATCTGACTGAATGGGGAAAGGTCTCTCTCCTCTCCATCTTCTCCTTCAAGCTTCTTATCTTTCCATCAAGGTCTTGTATACTCTGAATCCTTTCATTTAGAGTGGGTCTAACAAGCATAGCCCAAGAAAACCATTAGAAGTTATTGGCGAGGGTGGAAAGTTAAAGTTAGAGAGAAACTCCAACTATTTCCATTCCGAGATTGCATTCAAGGATGCATGTTTTTCTACTCAACGATTCTGCCACGACATTCGTTTTTCCTGGGGTAACTACATCATAAAATAAAAAGAGGAAATATATTCCATCATTCGTTGTTGTCTTAAGTTCAGTCCCCATTGAGAGAATAAATACGATTTATGGTTAGTAAAAAGTTAAAATTTCTCCCTTAAAAGATAATGCCTCCATATGTTCAAGGTGAACAAAACTGCGGCTAACTCTAGGTCATGTAATGGATATTTCTTCTCGGGGTCCTTGAGTTGTCTACTGTCATAAGCAACAACCCTTCCTTCTTGCATGAGAACCGCTCTTAAACCGATTCTGCATGTGTCAGTGTAAACTATAAACATTTTCGAACCATTGGGTATGATAAGAACTGGCTCACTAGTTAATACGTTCGTCAATTTTTTTGAAGTCCATGTCACATGTATTACTCCAAGAAAGTATCAATTTATTCTTTGTTAGTAGGGTTAAAGGAGTAGCATTCTTTGCTAAGTCCTTAATAAACTTCTGATAATAGCCAACCAATCCAAGGAAGCTTCTCACTTTCGTAGCATATCGAGGTACTCTCTGTTTCTTGATTGCCTCGATCTTCGAGGGGCCATTGCCAAGCCTTTGCCTGACACAACATGTCCCAAAAATATGACTTCTTCTCTCCAGAAATGACATTTTGAAAATTTTACTTCCAGTTGGTTCTTTCTTAATATCCCTAGGACCTGTCTCAAATGACTTACATGTTCTTTAGGGACTTTATAAAATATAAGGATATCTAGGATATCTTTTACAAAAACTACTGCATTCTTATTCAGAATATCAATAAACACTCTACTCATGAGGTTAACAAAAAAGGTGGGTGCATTCGTCAATCCGAAGGGCATAACTTCCCATTGGAATAATCCGTCGGGAATCCTAAACGCGGTCTTATTGTAACGAACTAGGATTTTCGACTCCGAAAATCAACACCAAACTACCATGTTGACCATTCAGACATCGAACATTCCAGATCATTTATAGAAAAAAGTTAGAGGGTGAGAATAGATAAGATAGAAAATTTGAATAGAAGAAGAAGAACACAATCAGAGTAAACACGAATCTCACAGCGGATCGAATAAAATATAATACATAACATAACTTTGCAATAAAACAGTGTATATATATATAGAATAACATTATCAGAGTACAACACTTACACACAGCGGAAATAACAACAGCTATATATACAATCCTGAAGCCTCCTGCTTCAAGCTCCTCCAAGCATATCTGTAAAGACCTGAACTACTTGACTGCCCGTACAAATTTGGGCACCTAAGAGTTTAGGGAGAAAACAAAACAAAATAAACTCTAGGTCAGTCATGAGACTGGTGTGAGTAAACTCAAATCATTTGTTTTAACTTTTCAAAACCCTTTTCAAAAGAAAATATAATCGTAAGACCAATCCACACATAAACACAGATGGTTTTTACCTTACGATAACCCAAAACAGTTTTGGAAATAAATACTTCTCTGATATTATAATAATGTCTAATCACAAGTAATTAACAATCTAGTAGAACGCTTACATCTCACGTCCCACATATATAGTATACAAATCAAAATCGTTGGCACTTATTGGAGATTGGGTTCCAACTATGACAAGATATGGGACTACCTGCCGATAGTGTATCTCAAGAGGCAAATACACTGGGTTCAACAAGAATGTCTTGCAACCCGGCCCACACATGACCGACCACTCATTTCCCTTGAGTGTATCGAATGTATATCACCAACGGTTGGGAGCTACCCTACCGTTTCCCGAAAAGGGACAGCATTAAATAGATAAAAGAATGAATTGGATTTTCTCAAGATAGGTGATATACACCCTAATGGGAGCGACCCACTTAGCCATGTTGCCTGCCTGGTTTCTGTCATTTCCTAGTTGATGAGGCTTGAGGTCATTATGTATCTTTTGAAACACTTGACCACCATTCACTTTGAATGCCACATCGTCATACCCGTCAAATCACAAATTGATTTCCTCAAAAATACCACGGGTATAAAGCTAAGAGAAACGAATTTTCTCCGCCACCAAACGTAAGTACGTTTGAAGAGATCAACTTACGCGATCCGTTAGATATACTCTGTCAGACATTCGACCATTCACGTTTGTCCTGGGATTGGACAAACCGAAGGCACTATTCTATAAACAGGATAGTCCTTGCATAACCCCGTCTTCAATATTTGATCGCAATGCTAACGTCCATACAGAGTGGTTTTCAGATAATGCATCTGATCCCGGTCTCTCTATATTGACGACGATAAAATGGTCAAAAACTTCGATGGTCGGTGATTTAACTATCAAAGAAAAACAGGTGTGCAACCAACGATATTATTTCTAAATGGAAATTCTATCGATCAATCAACATTCAACATTTACCTCTTTAGTTCATTAATTTGTTTATTTCCTGTTTCCATATATTCAACATTCCTTATTTTCTAAATTTAGAAGATATACGTTATTAATTATTGGAAAACATTTCCGTCTCTTTTCACGTATCACTATCATTCCAGTATTCTTTTCATTAAACATTTCCTTTTCTATGATTAGAAAATATCTCTGATTATATTTGGAAAATGCTTCCAAAACTCATTCATTGGGTTTTATACAAATGTTTAAATAAAACATCGCTACGTCATTCAAACCGTTACCCTGATTTACCAATTCCACTTAACCAACCTTCACTATCGAACCTTACCCATCCCTTAGTTAAAAACGATGCCAATTAAGTTGGGGTATAACTACCTCTCAGACCTTAACTGAACAACATTTCTAACTTCAAAATAGACAAAATTCACCTTTCAAATCTTTAACAAATTTCCTTGCGAAACTCTCGGATTCTATTTACGTATAACTCGATATTTCAAATCTCGTGTTACATCGATATTCGATTTATATTTAAAAATCCATTTTAAAATATAAATAAATCGATATATATTATAAAGGAATTCCATAGCGACTTTTCTAAAATTTGATTTGGACATATATCAAAATCAACACGATGAAATCCTGATTTTTCTCTTCCGCTAGAAAAATATACTTCACCAGCTCCTGACATTTCTTGTTTCACAGAAATCCGATTTAAAACGAATCATGTACATTCAGTTGAAGTTCAAATCGCCAAATAGCGAACTACCGCGAGATTTCGAGCTCGATTATAATTATATTATAATTATACGTTCAAACTACCGTTCAAATAATATATTCGTTATTCTAATTCAATTCTAAACTGAATTAAATATCGCAGATGATCCAATTCACACTATTTTGTGAATTCCACTATTTCTGACTATTTCAGAAATTAAATATATTATTATATTATTTATTTTAATTAAATATTCAATATTATTTAATTCTGATCATTTTAAATAATCAAAACAATTATTTAAATAATTAAATAAATTAATTATATCCATGAAAAATGCGGGTCGTTACACTTATCCTTACTGTCCTCCGAAATTCTCAATTGGTTAAATCCAGTTGCAAGGTCTAACTGGGAAAATACTTGGGCTCCTCCCAAGTGGTCAAACAGATTATTAATCCTAGGTAAGGGGTACCTATTCTTTGATTAGCTTATTAAGTTTTCTATAACCCACAGAAAGTCTTAGAGATCTATCCGCTTTGGTGGCTAACACAACAGGTGGACCACATTCAGATGTGCCTCAATGAATAAAATCCTTTTGTAATATCTCTGAAATTTGTTTGTCCAATTCTCGCCTTTTCTTAGGAGCCGTATTCCTTAAGGGTAAAGCCACGGTCTAGCGTCCTTTTCTAGGTCAACACAAAAAGAGATTTCTCTATGGGGTGGAAGTCCCATGACTTCCTCAAAGACGTCCAAGAACTCGCATACTACAGGGACCAAAGATGGCCCTTCCGAGCTAGGAGATAAGGCATATAATAGGGCTTTATCTTTTTTTCTAACATTACAAGGTACTTTCAGACTACGTCCTCCTCGACTCCTAAAACGAACGATTTGCTTATCGCAATCTAGGATGGCACCATAAAATGACAGTCAATCCATGCCTAGGATATGGTCATACCCCATAAAATTCAACGCATACATTCCACATCATCGATATCCAATACTAGGTCTTTACATATCAAATCAAGATACTTAGCTTCTCCGATAGGGTCGGCCACTTCTATCGGATTACTAGAGATCGATAAGGGAAGATTCAACTAGTCAACTAGCCTATTAGAAATAAAAGAATGGGTCGCTCCTGAGTCAAACCGGGTGTATATAGAAATTCCTATAACATAAGTTATACCCTTAAGTGCGGGTTGTCCTTGGTCTTTTGGGGGTCAGCTCTGTATCGGTTTTACCTCCTATGCATAATTATGGCCGCTCTGAATAACTTTAGGCTTTGGGATGTCTTTAGACATGTGTCTTTCCTCATAATAGTTGAAACACTTTCCTTTAAATTCTTTCCTTGCAAAGAAGTCCTGCAATCCTTGGCCTCATGGCCCTTGCGGTTGCACCTCGAACAACTCTTAGCTTCCTTCTCGAATTTACGTATCCTCTTTCTTCTTATTCCTCCACCACTCCTTCTTCTTATTCTTATTATAACTTCCTTCCCCTTTCTCTCCATTATTATTTTCCTAAGGTCCTTCATTTATGCATAAAAAGGCCATTTCCACTAAGGTTTCAAAGGTTACTCTGAATGTTACTTGCGCTAACAGAGTGTCCTTCAATGGGGAGTTTAATCCCTTAACAAATCTTAAGGCTTTGTTCATTGGGGTATCCACCAAACCCCTACCAAACTTGCTAAATTCGATGAATTTGGCCACATACTCTTGTAGGCCTAACTTCCTTGCTTGATATGGATAAATTTCTCTAACTGGATTATGATCTCAGCTTTTGACAGAAACTTTGCTTCAAAGCGGGCTTTGAATTTGTCCCGTGCGGCCATTATTTTCTCCAGATACTATATTCCGTTGTTCGAGGGCATCTCCTTTTAAGTGCTAGGCCGCAATCCTTCTTTATCCCTCATCTAGACACCAAGTGGCCTCAAAAATTCTTTCGCAACCCATTATCCAAGCTTGGGCGCTAGTAAAACCCTATGTTCCTGAGAATGATTTTCTACCAAGATATATGAAGCTTTGATGGAATCGAGAAAAATTAAAGGCTATCTCAGCAATAGGAGCTGCAAGCACTTCTGGGGTGGGATTATAAACAGGGACTAATTGGAATAATTCAAGCAATGAATCAAGAGCGAGACGTAAATCATGTACATATATACATGTATTTTTATGAATACATATATATATATATATATATATATACATAGACCTTTATTTAACCATATTTTCCCTTCTTATGTCGTTCATAAAAATGTTGACATTTGATTTGTGTTAAATCTAAATACGTTCAAATTGTCAATTTAGAATGGAAACCCAAACCTATTCAAGTAACAAAACTAAATCAAATCCAAACCTTTTTACATCATAAACTATTTTTGGACAAAGGGGTAAATCAAATCAAATAAAAGTAATTACCAAAGATGCTCCTAACTCATGATTCAAACAATTCGACAAACCCAACATTCATTGACAATTCTTTGTGAAACATATAAAAAATAGGAGATTTGGGGTTTTTATAGTTTGATATTATCGTTATTCCAAGTCTCTTTAGGCATACTAATTCATATATTAATCTACAAATGTAGAATATGCCTAAGCAGTTACTGATTCCACTCACAGTGATTCGAATGTATGGAAAAGTTGTAGATCTGATGATGTTTGCCTATTTAATGTGAACTTTAACCCTAGGAATATATATATATATAGGAATTAAATAGTTAGAATTCTTATATGCATATATATAAATCTTGTGATTTCAGATCTAGATCCTATTCAAATCTATAAGAAAAGAGATTAAATAGAAAATTGGATTTTAGAGAGAAAGAAGAAAAACTTATTATAAATTTCTCTGGAATCAACGACGGAGTAGAGGCATAGATAGAGAGAGAGGCTAGGTTTAGGTCTAGAGTTTAGGGTGTTATTTATAGAGGGGTGTATGTGTAAATAATAGCCATAGGATTATCAAGATTAAATCCTGGCTATTTATACTTATAAACTAACACCAAAACCTGACCCAAAACAAGCCTTATTGGGCACTTCAGGTGTCAAGCAGTCGACCGCTCCCCTAGATGGGAGGTCGATCTCCTGTCGCTGATTTGCCCAACAAACGCTTAGGAGGGCTGGAAAGTTTTATTATATAATGTTAATCAATTTTGTTTATTTCTTACCTTATAAACATTATTCTTGTCCCTTTATCTTTATCTCTTTGTTTGAAATTCAAATCTACCTAATAAAATATTATTATTATCCAAATTATTTTATACTCAGATATATATTATTAATTCAACCATATATATACACATTTACCCCATATGATTTCTTTAAATTGTAATTTCTTCACACGGATACCGTTGTCAACATGAACAATGTCCTGACAAATATATGATTTGGTCCGATTCTAATGTGAATTCAGGTGCCAAATGAAATATAACTTGCCATTGATTTGCTAATTGGTAAGGTAAATACCATCCAACTCAATGCTAGGCATAATGAGTATAAGGGACTCAAAAACCCTCACTTTTTCCTATGAATTTTAAGGTGTATGAAGTCTCATATTTGACTCTTGTAGCGGAGCGATAGAGATTCTCAAATAGGAATCCATTTTCTGGAAAATCATGGATTTCGTGCTTTGGTGAGTCGTCCGAGATCCTTTCGATGACCTATGTTGTGTTGAAGGGATATCTATACGATCCCGTCGATTGCGTATGGCCTGCGATAGAAAAGGGATCGGGAAAAGTATATATGAAAGTTGTTCAGAGTTTTGTCATGAATACAACTACAGTATTTTCATGGCTAAATTCCTAAAATTGTATAATTCCATTTTTCAGCCCGTTTATATTATATTAAATTCCTTATGTTCATTAATTACTATTATTATTATATTTAGGTATATTTTTACGGGGTGTTACAATTTTAAAATTAGAATTATTATTTTAAAAAAAAAATATTGGTTGTTTGGATGGATTAATAAAATTATTATCAATTGATTGCTATTTTATATATATAGTTATATATAGGCTTGATAGTTGGATATTCCTGCACGTTTTAGAGGATGAAACCCTATGTACCCAGCATAATTGCGGATGATGCTTTATACCGCGATATACCATCTTGAAATGGAACTGGTATTATTTTTGTTGACTAACATCTGTGGATGCAGGAAAAAACATGTTGGAGGGATCCAATTGGATTCCTCAACATTTATATTATTGTTTGTTTCATGTATACTATGATATATGATGTGATAAATAAATTGTAATTGATTATTTGTGTTTAAAAGTTTGAATGACACTTCCCTATATTTCGGTATTTAAGTACTATGAAATACATTCGAATGTAAAAAGGAACTTGAGATATATAAAAAGGAAATTTATTTTAACAAATAGAAGTTGAATCTCAAATGGACTTGAAAATATGAACGTGTTTTAATATACAAAACAGGTAGTTGAATTTATAAACGATGTTTATAAATGAAGTAAAATGATTATCATTGGATAATTTGAAATTATAAATTTGTGTGTGAATTTAAAAAGAAATTGAAAGTGATTCAAAGGGAAATGATGAATTTTATTCCGAAGTTCGGAATGTAAATGGAATAGAGATAAATCTAGAAGGATTTATAACTAGAATTCAACTATGTCGAACTTTATAAAAATGGTTTATTTTTCAGGAAGGATATTTGAATTTTATTTAGTAGAAACAATAAAAATCTTTAGAAGCTAATTTTTTAATATTTAAAGTATGCAAATAAATTATTTGTTTTTTTATATATATATCAGTTTTGTAATAATATATAATTACTTTAAATTGGCATTTATAAATGAGAAAGGATTTGTGAAAATCAAATAAAGTTGATTTTGAAAGCGATGGAATGTATAGCTCGTAAAATACATTCAAAAAGAGATGTTGAATTGTTTAAATAAATGGAAAGTGTTAACTAAGCAATGACTTTACAAAAGATGTTTATAAATGGATTTGTGTAAGTAAATATACAAATGAAGATAGAATAAGTAGATTTATAATAGGTTTGGAACCAAAATTTTATAAATGGATTGGGAGTCAATATGGAGTTATGAACTAAACTATAAGTGATTTTGGACCTTAAATGGAATATGGAAAAAGTTGAACTTATAATGGAATTTTACAAGTAAGAATTTTATAAATAGAAGTCTTACAAATTTATTGGGAACTGGAAATAATTTTAAGTAAACTAAAGTGATTTTCCTTGTAAGTGAAGCATGGATTATATAAGCAAAAAGAATTTATAGGTAATAAACTTATGAATTGTGTAAATGGGTAAAATAGGAATTTTAATTGCTGAAGAATTTCATAATGGAATTTTGTAAAATATGAAATGGATTATAAACAAAAGGTTTATAAATGGAAATAAAATTTGTTTTAATAATTAAAACTTGGGATATTAGAAGAAGAAATGTATACACATTTAAAAATAGATAAATGGTTAGTTGTTACTTCTGAAATGATATTTCAAAGTTTAAGTTGAAATTATTTTTGATTGAGTGTTTTGAAATGAATTCAATGTCAGAAGCATAGATTAAATATTTATTGTTGTAACAGACGATTTTCGAATGATAGGAGAGCGTGGACTATAACACTATTGTTATAGTAAATGATTTGTAAAAAGGAAATGTTCTAAGTTGAATATGATATTTAAATATATATGTTACATACGATATTGATTATTCGCGATAGATAAACTTTGACCATTTTGAAGTTAAGCATGTTATTCAGTCAAGGCTCGAGAGGTAATTATACCCAATTTGATTGATTTCATTATTGACTGATAAATAGGAAAAATATTATTATCGAAGATCAATGTTAAGTAAAGCTATTTAAATATGAGGCACTCTGGGTTGTCGTAACAATATTTTACGCAACATTTGTTATTAACCCAAGTAAGTATGGTTTGGAAATATAATAGTGAATAATTTCTAAATATAGAAAATGAACGATTTCGTAAAAGATATAAGTATATGGAAATGTTTCCCAATGATAATAAGGAATATTTACTAAGTATAAAAAACAAAGAATTTTGTGAAATATTGGAATACTTTCCTAAGTACCGTGAAAGGGTAAAGTGGTTTGAAAAATATCGTAGTATATATTTGAGATGAATGTTGGAAAGAATTTAATTAAATAAATATTAATTAAAAGGGGCCAATATTGTTGGGTTGATTATTGGAATGAAAATTTGGTTGAATGTTTATTTCATTGATAATTAAATAACTTACTATCAAAGTGTTGGCCTATTTAATACTACCGTGGTATGTATGGAGAGACCGGGATAAGATTTATTATCTGAAAACCACTCCGTATAGGCATAAGCGTTGCGAATTAAATTATATTGAAGACATTCGAAGATGAAGTAAAGTGCAAGGGATATTACTATTAATCCTAGATAGAAATTGCATAAGATGGATTAATAGGAAACAGTGCCTTCGGTTTCATTCAGACCTAGAACGAACTTGTATGGACGGATGTCTAATAGTGTATTTCCTATGATCATGTACGTTGGTTTTTACAAATATACGAAATGCGGTGGTGGAGAAGGCAACTTCTTTTAGCTTAACACCCATAGTATATTTGTGCAAATCAATTAGTGATTTGCGGATTTGGCAATGTGGCATTCAAAGTCAATGTGATGTCTCAAAAAGGTAATCGTTGCCTCAGGCCTCATCAACCGCGAAATGACTGAAATCTGGCAGGCAGCAGGGCTATATGGGTTAAACCGAATAGGATATATCATCATCTGATCTAGAGAAATCAGATGTCCCTTTTTGTATACCTCAGAATAAGAATGATTGGAAGGCCAACTATCGTGTTGATAATATATTCGGTGCACTCAAGTTGAATGAGTGGTCGGTTCTGTATGGTCGGGTTGCAAAATGTTCTTGTTGAACACCAGTGTTTTATCTATAGAGGACACTGATTGTAAGGTGGTTCCATACTTATTCATGTTGGAAATCCAAGCTCCAATACGAGCCATACGTTTTTTTAATTGTAAACCAATTATGTCGGAAATGTAGATGCAAGCTTTTTGACTATATTCATATTTTATTTGTAAATGGATAAACATTATTATAATATCACCGGATTTTTTTTAATAAAAGTGATTAGGTTATCGTAAGGGAGAAACACGTGTCATGTTTATGTGTGGTCGTGTCTTACAAGAGTTCTATTTTTTAAAAGGATTTTCAAAAGTTAAGCGTGTTGTTTGGAGTTTACTCACACCAATCCCATGACCCGCAGAGTTTATTTTGTTTTTTTTTTCTTAAAACTCTTAGGTACCCAAATTTGTATGGGCAGTCAAGTAATTCATGTTCTTATGGACGCACTTGGAGGAGCTTGGAGCAGGAAGCTTCACCAATAGTTAACTAATGTTTATTTTTCCACTGTATGTTGTACTCCAATGTTGGTACAAGTTACAGTTCTATATTTTAAAAGTTGTTATGTATTATATTTTATTCCACTGCTATTATGAGGTTCTGTGTTTTGTTCTACTTCTTCTTCTATCTCTTTCTTCTTTAACCCAAATGATCCAGTATTTTCGATACTTGAATAGTTGAAATGTTATACAATGGACGTATCTATGCCAATTTTCGAGGTTAAAAATCTCTCGGGCCGTTATAGAAGGTACTTATTTAAATAACGTGGTTTGAACCATGTGTTTGGAATAAATATATCAGAAAACTAGAGTTAAATGTTCAAACCATGGAAATAGAAATCAAAGTCCCATAAGTAAGAAAATGGTTATTAGCGTTTTAAAGTAACCTTGAAACTAGTTATTAGCGTTTTATTTTAAAAAAAATGTATTGAAACCAATAATTCAAATGTTTGAAATATTTATTATATATAAAGAGTTTTGAATTTGGGATGTTAGTAGTAAATTCTCACGAGGTTTATTAACATGTTTTATTTAATAAAAGTGACTTATAAGAGAAATTTTATAAATCAAACTTGTTAAATAAAAGGAACTTCACAAATCAATATAAATTCCTAGAAGTTATGAAGGGATAATTGACGTTATAAATAACTATAATCGATTTTGGCAAGCGTAAAAGAAATTAATATGAATTTTGGAGACGTATAGGTCAGGTTATAAAAGAATTTCTAAGTGAAAACAAAAAGGGAAATTAGAATAATATTTCTAATTATTTTCCTAAGTGTCGGAAAAGGAATTTTGGATATTTTTGAAGTACAAACCAAATGTTTTCCGAAAAGAAATGGTTTAGGTTGAAAAGAATATTTGAATATATATGCAGTATTGTAGGTTGTCGTAACAATCTTTTCCGCAACATTCATTTTAACCCAAGTAAGTGCGATTTGGAGATATAATAGCAAATATTTTCTAAGTATAGAAAAAGAATGGTTTTGTGAAAGAGATAAGTAAATAGAAATGTTTTCCAACTGTAATAAGAGATATTTTCTAAGTATAGAAAATAAAAGATTTTGTGAAATAAGGAAATTTTTCCAAATATCGTGAGAGGCCAAAGCGGTTTAAAAAATATCTGGGTAAAGATATTGATAATGGAAGTTGGGAAATGGTTTAATTAAATAAATATTAATTAAAAAGGGCTCAGTGTTGTTTGCTGCTTAACTAGAAGTATTTCCTCCAGGACTAAAAGCTTTGGTTGAATGTTTGTTGTTTGATAGTTAAATAACCGGCTACAGAAGTATTAGCCAATTTAATATTATCGTTGTCAATACAGAGAGAATAGGATCAGATTTATTATCTGAAACCCAACTCGTATAGGCATAAGCGTTGCGAAGTATATTATATTGACGATAAACCGAAGATGGAGTTAATTGCGAGGGCTATTTATGTTAATCCTAGGAAGAAATTGCCTAAGATGGATCAATTGGAAATAGTGCCTTTGATTTCTTTCAGACCCAAAATGAACTTGTATGGACAAATGTCTGACAGTGTATTTCCAATAATCACGTATGTTGATTTTTACAAATATACCGAGTATGACAGCGAAGAAGATAACTTCTTTTAGCTTAACAACCAAAGTATATTTGTACAAATCCATTAGTGATTGACGGATCTGACAATGTGGCATTAAAAGTTGAATGTGATGTCTGAAATGTTAATGAGTTTATAGCATTTTTTCTGCCTAAGTAATTTCGGGGATGAAATTCTTTTAAGGGGGGAGGAATGTAACGACCCAGATTTTTCATTATTTAACTTTGCATATTTAAACTTGTGTTAAATGTTGAATTGGTGATATAAATAGACTTTGATATGGAATTTATCGATTAAATAAACGGGATACGATTTAATTTCGAATATATCAAATTATTGTAAAACGAAAACGAAAATAATGGAATTCTAAGTTAAAAGCGAATCGAAATGATTCTAACGATTTGTGTAAATTCTATTTTAACCAGAACGATGATAATGATTTATTATTGATGAATTTTATTACTTAAAATCGAATTTATATATTATCAATTTAATTTAACATATAGAAATAGTCGTTTTTCAAGTGACCTTGAATTTCAACAAAACCATTTTATTAAATCTGTAATGGTTAATTGTTGCTAGATTTCAAGTTTCATGTCAATAGGAGTTGTTATGTGAGCATACGCAATTTAAATGTGTATCGACTAACGATTTGAAATTAAAAATAGTGTTTTGTTTTCAAACAGATTCGGAATTCGACGAAATCGGTTATAACGAGTTTAGAATGTTAAACTATAACATCATGTCAATTTTTATCGTAATTAGATTTTGTACGAATTAAAAACATCAAACGGAAATTACTCATGAATATAATCGAATATTATATTGAGAATATCTCCCCTATATAATATCCTAACCTAATTCTTCATTCCCTTCCTCTCTAATCAAAGAAAACTCAGGCTGCCATTATCTAATTCTTCCAAAAAAAACCAAAAATCAAATACTCAACGATATTCAATGATTTTTGATCCGTTTAACTCGTACGAGCTTATACCTCCGTCTGATAGCCTTTGTTTATGGTTCAGCAGAATTTTATTTTGATCCTTTTCAAGCAACGTGACCTTAGGTCGGAATTGGTGAAGACTATGGTCATCGATTAATAGAATCAATGTTAGATTCGAAATCGGGGAGTGAAGAGGCACCTTGCTTGCAATAAAGGTATAGTTCGACTCTGATTACTATTATGTGAAACCTATAGCATGCACGATGGCTACTGAATGAGATCTGGGAGGGGACTTCGAGAGTAAATTGTGGTGTTCAGAGGAAAGAGCTCACGAAGGGGAGGCTGTAGTGATGACAAACCTATAGCTAACTGATTGTAGGGAAGGACCAAGACCATGATATAGGGGTTCAGCATTTTTTTCTTGTAGGTTTCGAAGGGAAAGTACGATTAATGGGGTAAATGTGATTTAGGTTAATTAATTTATTAACAAATTATGCTATTGAAGTTTCGTAAAATAGATAACTATTTCATGCAATGTCAGATTAGGACGAAACAAAGTACAATGGGATCGTATAAGAAAATACTTCGCAATCAAATTGGATTGAACTGGATTGGATCCATTTGGAATTTTAAACACTTGTTTAATTTAATCGGAAGCTAATTGTATTATGATGATTAAAACCAATGTGAGTAAACTCACTATCTCTGGCTCATCTATATTTTTTTCAAACGAATTATAATTTAGTATATAATGTTTACATGATGATTGTTGGTTATTTGAATGGATTGATAAATTATTATCAATTTCTTCCTATTATATATATAGTAGATATAGCCTTGGTAGTTGGATGTTTTCGCACATTTTAGCGGATGAGACCCTATGCGTCCGGCATAATAGCGGGTGACTACCGGATATCCCGCCTGGAAGCGGGATTAGTATTATTTATGTTGGTTGACATCTATGGATGTAAGAAAACAGGTTGGAGGGATCCAACTGGATTCCTCAAAATTTATATTGTTTTATTTCATATATAATGTGTTGAATATTTTATGATAACTTATTGTGTGATTGGATGGTAAGAAGCCCCGACCCTAATTTTGGTATTTAAATACCATAAAATATATTCAAATGAAAAATGGAATTTTGAGATATAAAAAAAAGATTTAAAAGAAAATTTATATTTTCCAGATAGAAGTTGAATCTAAATAGGCTTAGAAATACAAACTTGTTTCAATAGATAAAATAAGAAGTTAAATTTATAAATGATGTTTAAAAATAAGGTGAACAATTATCATTGGATAATTAAGGCATATAAATTAAAGTGTAAATTTAAAAGGAAATTTGAAATCGATTTGAAAGGAAACGATGAATTTTATTAAAATAATTTATTTTTAGAAAGCATATTTAAAATTTTATTTAGTAGGAATTATATTTTGAATTTAAATATTTTAAGAAGCTAATATCTCAATATTTAAAGTATGGAATAAATTCTATTTTTTTATATAAATTTTTTGTATAATATTATCTTAAAGTGGAAGTAATCAATGAGAATGGTTCAACTGATTATTTAATATTTCAAATAGGATTTTTTTTTTTGAAATTATTTTATAAATGAATTCGAACCAGAATTTCTAATGATGTTACTATATATATGATTTGGAAATCGAATCTAGTTTAGAATGAGATTTCAAGATAAAGTTTAATATTTAGAAATGGATTTTTAAAATATTTTAAAATATATAAATTTAATTTTAATGGGCTTGTAAAATATGATATGTTATCAATAGATAAAAAAGGGTGGGTTGAAAGATATAAATTCATGTATGAGTTATATAGGAAAGGTGGAAATCGATTTTGAGGGAATAATGGATTATATTCCAAAATCTCGGAATGTAAATTTATTGGGCTAAATCGAGAGAGATATATAAATTATAATCGACTATGTCGAGTTTTTGGAAAAAATGGTTGTCTTTCAAAAAGAAGATATTTATATAAGTTACTTGTTTTAATCATTTGTTTGGAATAAATATATCAGAAAACTAGTGTTAAATGTATAAACTATGGAAATAAAAATCAAAGTCCCATAAGTAATATTTGTAAATAGTTATCATTATTTTAAAATAAACTTGAAACTAGTAATTAGCATTTATTTAAAAACTTTTTGATATTGAAACCGATTATTCAATTTTTTGAAATACTTATTATATATATATAGAGAGAGAGAGAGAAAGAGAGAGTTTTGAAGTTGTGACGTTAGTTATAAATTCTCTCGAGATTTGTTAAACGTATTTTATATAATAAAAGAGATTTTATAAGAGAAATCTTATAAATCAAACTTGTTAAATAAAAGAAGTTCAGAAATGAATATAAATTCATGGGAGAAGCTGTGAAAGGATAATTGAGATTATAAATAAGTATAGTCTATTTTGGGAAGCGTAAAAGAAATTAATATGAATTTTGAAGGTTTATGGGTCAAATTGTAAAATATATCCAAGTAAAATCAAAAAGGTCATCGCTCCAGAAGCCTCCTCCTAGTATTTGGGTACAAAAAAACAAGGAAAACAAACTAGCTGAAAAAGAACCAAGTATAGATAAAGAAATAAAGGATAATGACTCAAACTATGTTGATGAACTAAAAGAAAAAGTACTAGTTGATTCAGATGGCGAGTCTGGAAATGTTGGTATTCTTTGGATGTCTGATGATCGATCGTGGGTCCACGAAGCTTCAGGAATGAGATAAAATCCATGTAAAAATGAATACTATAAATATGTATCTGATATAGTAGAGGACACAACATGATTGGAATATCATGTATTAGGAGATAGCTTTGAGATCATTTAGGAGGGTGTTCTAGGTGAGAAGAACAAGTCACTTTTCCATGATTCTACTTAGGATTGGGAGTGCGAGTTTCATAGTCCTAATCTATGTTTTGTACCTAGCCTTGCTTTACTTTTTGCTGAGTATGTCAATGTTGTAGATAGTGATTGTGATTCCTCTAGTTATTCCACCTTTGGGGAATTAACTGTTAGGTCCTTATTAGTAGTTGAAACACTCTGTTTCTCTTCTGTTCTTTATAGATATAGTGTTCTGGCACTTCAAACCAGATGGAGTTTCTGTGCCTGTGCAGAACTTCACATCTCTCTTTGCTTTTCTAATCAAAAGTGGTACGACCACTATAAAACCGGCTTACCATGCCAAGAAAAATCAAAATGGGAAATTAGAATAATATTTTTAATTATTTCCTAAGTGTTAGAAAAGGAATTTTTGGAAATATTTGAAGTATAAACCAAATGATTTCTTAAAGGAAATGGTTTAAGTTGAAAAGAAGATTTGAATATATATCCAGTACCGTAGGTTGTCGTGACGATGTTTTACGCAACATTCATTTTAATCCAAGTAAGTGTAGTTTGGAGATATCAAAGCACAAGAACCTCGAATAAAAATATAACGATTTCAGGTTTGAGGTGTATTACATCATTTTCACTAAAGGAATTATTTATGACATTATTATTCATGCTCCATGAAGTTTTCTCACATTGGGTCTGCCCTATACGATGTTCTCTAACATGTATTTGTGTATTGACATTAATATCTCATATATTAATGATCAATGAGATATGATCATCATCCAATCAACATATTAGTCTCGTTGTTTCATTATTGTCCTATACAACAAAATTTGACTAGAGATTTTAACACTCACAATACTTATCATATTATATCATCTCATGTTCAAGTCACTTGAAACTATATAATTCTGTATCATTATTCTAAGGACTTCTATTATGTTAATATTTATACTACGTAGTAAATACAACATAATAAAATCATATATTAAAAATAAAACATAACATCAATAATTTTATTCAATCGCAAAAAATGGACTGCCTCCATAGCATTAACTTTAACAAGATTCATATCAGTCGAGGCACCTTAGGCCAAGATTGAGCAATATAGTCTTGTTATGGCTCAACAATTCGCTAATATTGGACTTGAGACCAGGGGTATCGGTGTAGATTTGAATGATTGGAATTGTTGGCTTGGTAATGGTAATTGAGCTTAGATCGCCGATATTATTCGACAATACACTCGAGGCGGGACCTCTTTCTTGGATTTGGATTGCATATAACTCTTAGTCCCTTCACTCAGGATATTAGAAATAAAACCCAACAGACTTCAAATTTCGGTGTTGGAAGCTTTCAATGGTAGAAACGATCCTACGCTCGCTTGATGCTCTATATGAGCCATATGGAAGTACATTTGACTTCAGAGAACGTTATGGCGAAGGGCTTCCCTCTTTATCCCATGAATATTGCCACTGCGTGTAACACCCCACGTCCATTAATGTCACCCTCAAAGGGAGTGCATTAACTTTCATAGAGTATTATTGGTGTATAGAACAGAATATAACAAGACAAATACATATATTGGTACTTGAAAAATTAAAACAACTTTTATTGCAACAGAGAAATAGTTTGGTTACATCAAAAACAAATAATAAAACCAAGTACACTTAGTATCCATCTTGACAAATTGTTTTCTGAGTACATAAAGTAAAAAGCATAACCCCAACATAAGTAGCCATAAAAGAGATAAGCTAAACTTTACTTTCAACAATCCAAGCACTTCCAAAAGAGAGAGAAAGAGATCCAAATTAAGCTCCACTAGCACTAGTCCCACCCTAAGAACCTGGGAGGGAGAAAAGGAAGAAAAGAGACGAAAACAAAGGGGGTTAGACATAAAGTCTGGCGAGTCTAATAACTTTAATAATATAATTATTAAAGTAATTAGGATAAGGCATAAACAGGTAAAACAAGGAATGACTGTGAAGCAAATGGGCAAGATAAAACAAACAAGAGGAATATGCTGGCGTTAATCGCGCTCCTAATCACTATAGGATAATTACTATACTGCACCATTACTAGTCACCCTACGAGTTGATCCTGCCTACTGAACATAATAATCATAGTGGTAGTCTCGTGTACCCTTAGTTGTCTTCATAGTTGTCGCCTGCCCCTATCTCCACTAGTTGTACCCACTACCCCCATGCGATCGGCTCCCTAACTCGTAGATACCTATGCTAGTCCCACAGTGGGGTGTATCACTCCCCAAAGTGGCAACCCGATACCACTAAAGATGCACGGCTTATATCTACATGATGCAACAACGTCTTACCTACCAGCCTGGGCCCACGCACGCACATAACCCCGTCGGACTTGCGTTGCCACCGTTAACCCGTTTTGACCTCTTACAATCAAACCCAGTAAGCGTGTCCCGTCCTCGATCTAACTCAAGCTCACAAAGATACTTAATGGTTACTGGTTTGAAAAGGGTCCCCCATGCTTGACACAAGCTTTCCACCTATGCTTGGTCCCCACTAGAATTTCCCACTAAACCCCCTTCTTATTCATGTCTTCTTACATGTTTCAATTTAGTTAAGTGTTTCTAATCCTATTTCACATGTCACTCATGTCACCCACTTATCAAATCAACATGTGTTATTGGTTAAGCTTGTCTTAACCCTATCCGCTTATCAGATCAATATATATTATTGGTTAACTTTGTCTTAACCCTATCAACTTATATATTATTGGTTAAGTTGGTCTTAACCCTATCCACTTATCAGGTCAATATGTATTATTGGTTAAGTTTGTCTTAACCCTATCCACTTATCAGATTAATATATATATATATATATATATTATTGGTTAAGCTTGTCTTAACCCGACTCACTTATCAAATTAGTATATATTATTGGTTAAGCTAGTCTTAACCCTATTCGCTTATCATATTATTGGTTAAGCTGATCTTAACCCTATCCACTTATTGTGTTTTACTTAATTTATGATTAAGTACATCTTAGTTCACAAATACATTGGTTAAGAGAATAACTCCCTAAATATCAACCCCAAAGACCGAAATCAACATCAGATTGGTACTCAAAGGATTACTCAACTCAACCAAACTTCTGTTTGTCATTCATATTCGTCTTTGATCTGCATTAATTAATTATTAATGCACAGACCTCCCACATTAAGTCGATTGCTTGTGGCCACTGAATATGCCGGGCAGTTCTGGGTGGACTTCTTCCACAGGCCAGACTTAACCTCGTGTCTAAGCATCTTTTAATTATGCCTACGATCGCTCACATTAGACTGCCGTTTGCGGTTGCTAGACGTGCCAGGCAGATCCGGGCAGTCTTATACCACAAACGAGTCTAACCTCGTGTCTTAGACATTTATTACTCATTTAATTTATGCCTTTGACCTCTCACATTAGACTACCGTTTGTGGTTGCTGGATGTGTCGGGCGGTTCCGGCCAGTCTTACACTAGAAACGAGTCTAACCTCGTGTCTTAGGCATTTATTATTACAAATTATTTCACCCCAATAGGAATTAATTATCCCTATTCAAATTGTCAATAATTTCCAAATTAATTATGTCCATAAATGTCATCTAAATTCTGTCAACAATTTTTAGGTATATACATTATACCCATTTATTGTCTAATTTTAATTTTACGCCTTTAAAACTATTTTTTGCCAATTCACAATTTACATAATTAATATTTTCCCATTGTCACCACGCTATTCGTACGTTTTAATATGAAATATGTTAGACTCGCAAATAGTCTAACTCATAAAAAGAAAAGAAACATCACAACTTGCATAACACATAAAACAGATGTAACTTACAAATAAGAATTATAACATAAATTTGCATAGCTAATAATTTGCATAGACAATGGGCATATAGAATCATATATTTGCATGAACTACCACGGATCTAAATATAGATCTAAACATGAAATTGTGAACTTGCATATATGAATTATGGGTCTCACCTAAACTTGCATATGTGAATATAGTTTTCACCTAAAAATGTGAATATAGTTCTCACCTAAACTTGTATATGGATTCCTACGACTTGCATATGAATTTATCACATGTTTTGCATATAAACTTGCATATGTATATACTTGATTCATATATAAACTTGTGAATAATCCGCATATAGACTTGAATAAGATTCACATACAAACTAGCATATGATTTAACATCCCAAACTTGCATAAGATTTCATATACGAACTAGCATATGTAAACATGACTTGCATTAGATTCACATACAAACTAGCATATGATTTAACATCCCAAACTTGCATAAGATTCACGTACAAACTAGCATATGATTTACATCCCAAACTTGAATAAAATGAATCAAGTTAAACATGTATAATTGGACATATGAAATAGATCTATCAACATAAGATAACAAAACTGTCATATGTTCACCAACAGACGATAACAAAGTTAAATAACATCACATGATTCAACAGTCATGTTCTCATAATCCAAATTATAACTCATCACAATTAATTTATTAATTATTTTGTGAAAGAAATTGTACTCACAAAGATAGGTTAGAGAAGAGAATGATTCGTTCGTCTTTTGAATTAGAATTCTGACTTGCTAATCCCTAAGCTTTAGGAAGAAGAACTATCCTAGCAGCAACATGGTGGCCAAGAGATAAATTTAGTTTAGGTTTTGGGTTTTTGAGTCTAGGCATACTTTTATAGAAGTTTAAATCAACCTAAGCCATTTGAATATCATAGGAGCCATCACAACCGTTCAGACTAGATAGAGTTATCTAGAATTGCCACCTCGGCCCTAGTGACTCAGCAACTGGTCAGGTAAGACTCAGCAACATGTCAGGATCGTCTGATTTCAAATCTTCCCCAGAGGGTAGGTCGACCCCTAGGTCGACCCCTAGGTCGACCCCCAGGTCGACCCCCAGGTCGACCTGCCTTGGTATTTAATTTTCTGAATTGTTTTATATAAATTTTTGAAACTTCTGAAGGCCATAACATCTTCATACGAAGTCCGATTTTCGAATACATGGACTCTATTCCAAGAAGAATTTCTAGACGAACGCAACGGCGTAACCCGTTTCCCTTAATTCTCACTTTAACAATTAAGTATTCTTAAATTTGTTAATTTTAATATTTAAAATTACCAAGGTGTTACATTCTCCCCTCCTTAAAGGATTTTGCCCCCGAAATGTCCAAGTTAAGGAGAATGTATATCCTAACATCCAATCACCCATCTACTCAACCATCAAAACAGGCATCCATTGTCCTTACAAGATTTTTAATGCCGTATGAACATATGCAAAAAGTGTGTGTATATGTTCCTTTTCCAAATGCAAAATTAGGCGGTCCACTGATTCAGTTGACCTCCTTAATGCAAATCATGATAGTGCCATGCGTCCATTATGTACGCGAAAGAATCCTAACGATACATATTACTTCTACATGTGTGCACAACCATTCATCAAAATGCAGCATCCATATGATAACACAACCATTATACATCCATTGATTTAAATATGCACACATATTTATATGCAATATGAAGGTGATTGAGCTGATCTAGTGCCTAATATGTGTGTTCATGCATCCATGAGAAACCACTTGCAACCACTCGCAACCATCAATCATAACATGTTTCCAATACATGTTTACATCCATTGGTTTCTACCTAAGGATAAAGGATAGGACCGAGGAAATATACTTAAAAGATAGATATAAGCATGAATAACCTTAAGGAAAAAGAGATCAAGAAGGTAACCTCAAAAAGAAAAGGGTGGGCTGCATGTATTTTTCTCTTAGTTTCCCAAGTCGCGTCTTCCTCAGCGTCACTCCATTGAACTTTAACAAGCTTGACTTCTTTGTTGCATAGCTTTTATACCTCCGACCCAAGGATGCATGTAGGAGCTCGTCTAATCGTTGCATCTCACTCTACTTCCACTTCTTTAAGAATGTTCGGCTCCACTATTTCCGCAGTATTTTGTAACACTTCTACAAATCCGATACGTGAAACACGTCGTGAACACCATTAAGCTCGTTGCCTCTTCTCATGTCCCTCCAAAATATAGGATACATAACCTCAAAAGATCTTCAAGGATTCTATTCTATCTGTCCATCCGTCTGTGGATGACAAGCGATACTCGTACTTGCCACCTTTTGCATATCACCTTTTCCTCTTGCATCAAAAGCTGCTCCAAGCCCTATCCCACAAGCACCGGTATACACTGTGAATGGCTTACTTCCATCTGGCAAAACTAAAACTAGAGCTATCGTCAAAACCCTCTTCAAACGTTGGAAAACATCATCACAGTCAACATCCCAAGCAAAAGTAAAGTTCTTCTTCGTTAACCGAGTAAGTGGGGATGATATCTTCGCGAAGTCCTTAATGAACTTCCTATAATAGACCGCCAGCCCCTAAAAAGCTTCTTACTTCCGTTGCATGCTTAGGAATCTTCCAATCCGGGATTACCACCACCTTTGCGGGATCCACAACTATCCCTTCCTTAGAGACCACATGTCCTAAGAACCTCACTTCTTTTCTCCAAAAATGGCATTTGGAGAACTTAGCTTTGAGTTGATGCGCTCGCAGGGTCTCTAAGACTTCCCTAAGATGTAGGGCATGCTCTTCCTCGCTTCTAGAGAAAACCAAGATATCATCCACAAAGACTACCACAAACTTGTTTAGAAACTCCCTAATCACCCTACTCATTAACTCAACGAAGTATGCGGGTGCATTCGTCAAACCAAAAGGCATGACGAGCCACTCGAAGAAACCGTCAGGAGTTCTAAATGCAGTCTTATCTATGCTGTCTTCAGCCACCCTTAGCTGATGAAATCCTATAGCCAAATCTAGCTACAAGAAAACTGAAGCACCAACCAACCGATTGAATAAATCATCTATCCTTGGCAATGGGTGTCTGTTCTCCTTTGTGGGCTTATACAGCTCTCTATAGCCCACGCACCATCTAGGTGAACCATCATCCTTTTTAGCAAAAACAACCAGAGCACCCCATTCCGAAATGCTTCTTCTTATGAACCCCTTCTCAAGAAACTCTTTCACTTGCTTACTGAGTTTTTTCTCTCTCTCTCTCGAAGCCATGTGATGCACTGGTAATGCAACTGGCTTTGCATTATCTATTAGGTATACACAAAAGCCTATCTCGCGCCTTGGGGTAAACCCCGAACTTCATCGAAGACGTCACCATATTCAAGGACCACATGAACAGATTCCAAATCATCATTGGACACGTTAAGAGATTCCAGGTATCTAAGCATCACTGGACCTCTAGGGTCACAAGAAATATCAAGGATCTTTCCACAATGAGTCAACAATTCAACTGCCCTTCTTTCACAGTCTAGGATGGCACCGTATCTGGCTAGCCAATCCATGCCTAGAATCAAGCCGTAGCCCTTGAAGCCAAGAACGAAGGCGTTGCATTCAAACCCAATGCCCAAGACAGACACTCTCAAATCCCGATAAATCATCGAAAGATGAGCCGAACCACCAATAGGATTTGAGATTACTATGGGATCCGTAAGTAGACTAGTATTTAGGGGCAGTGTTTCAACTAATGAAGCAGATACAAACGAGTGTGAAGCGCCAGAATTCAAACAAGGTTCGAACTGGATGATCAAAAGAAAAACCAAACTTCCAACCAAGATAATTCTACCTCTATCAGGTATGCCAGCCGTGAGGGAACGCGTCTTCCCTCCAGAAGATCCTGGACTTTGTCCTTACCTTTGCCTTTTGCTTCTTTGGACGATCCAAATAAGATTTCTTGTTTCTCCATAACGATAACAACTAGTCTTCTTCTTCTTTCTAACGTCTTTATTTAAGTAGTGAAGTATTTCACAAGTGTGGCCCTTCCTTTTCTCTTGGCCCCTTGTTATCCTTACCGCCTTTCTTTAGATCCACTTTCTTATCGTGTGTCCTATCCATGTCTTTCCTGCACATTCTCCATTCGTGACCTCCCACCAAAATGAGGCTGCATCCTTCATTAACCAAGCAGCTAATTGAACCTTCCTCCCATCATCTATTCTTGAAGGTACCAACAAGTCCTCCACTTCCTTCTAGCTTTGACGAACGTCCCAGTCCCATGAAGCGGTTTTCCGCCCATCGTATGGAAGTTCTTACATATCTTAGAAAAAGCGTCTATATGTGGAGGAAGAAATTCAAAAAGGAAAGAGGAAGAGATTTAAAATGGAGAATCGAAGGAAAGATATACGGCTCTTGGGGATTATGTTTTTCAAAATAAACCTTTCTCTTGGAAATACTCTCCTTAAAACATATTTTTGAAAGTATTTCTTTATAAAAATGCTTTTGAAAAACAGTTTTTCAAAATCTCTTATCTGTTCTGTTAACCTTCAGCTTTGATACCACGTGTAACACCCCACGTCCATTGATGTCACTCTCAAAGGGAATGCATTAACTTTCATGGAGTATTATTGGTGTATAAAACAGAATATAACAAGACAGATACATATATTGGTACTTGAAAAATTAAAACAACTTTTATTGCAGTGGAGAAATAGTTTGGTTACATCAAAAACCAATAATAAAACCAAGTACACTTAATATCCATCTTGACAAATTGTTTTCTGAGTACATAAAGTAGAAAAGCATAACCCCAACATAAGTAGCCATAAAAGAGATAAGCTAAACTTTACTTTCAACAATCCAAGCACTTCCAAAAGAGAGAGAAAGAGATCCAAATCAAGCTCCACTAGCACTAGTCCCACCCTGAGAACCTGAGGGGAGAAAGGGAAGAAAAGAGGTGAAAACAAAGGGGGTCAGACATAAAGTCTGGCGAGTCCAATAACTTTAACAATATAATTATTAAAGTAATTAGGATAAGGCATAAAGTGGTAAAACAAGGAATGACTGTGAAGCAAATGGGCAAGATAAAACAAACAAGAGGAATATGCTGGCATTAATCGAACTCTTAATCACTATAGGATAATTACTATACTGCACCATTAATAGTCACCCTAAGAGTTGATCCCGCCTACTGAACATAATAATCATAACAGTAGTCTCGTGTACCCCTAGCTGTCTTCATAGGTGCCGCCTGCCCCTATCTCCACTAGTTGTACCCACTACCCCCATGTGATCGGCTCCCTAACTCGTAGATACCTGTGTTGGTCCCACAGTGGGGTGTATCACTCCCCAAAGTGGCAACCCGATACCACTAAAGATGCACGGCTTATATCTACACGATGCAACAACGTCTTACTTACAAGCCCGGGCCCACGCACGCACATGACCATGTTGGACTTGCGTTGCCACCATTAACCCCTTTTGACCTCTTACAATCAAACCCAGTAAGCGTATCCCGTCCTCGATCTAACTCGAGCTCAAAAAGATACTTAATGGGTTACTGGGTTGAAAAGGGTCCCTCATGCTTGACACAAGCTTTCCACCTATGCTTGGTCCCCACTAGAATTTCCCACTTAACCCCCTTCTTATTCATGTCTTCTTACATGTTTCAATTTGGTTAAGTGTTTCTAATCGTATTTCACATGTCACCCATGTCACCCACTTATCAAATCAACATGTGTTATTGGTTAAGCTTGTCTTAAAACTATCCGCTTATCAGATTAATATATATTATTGGTTAAGTTTGTCTTAACCCTATCCAATTATATATTATCTGTTAAGTTGGTCTTAACCCAATCCACTTATCAAATCAGTATGTACTATTGCTTAAGTTTGTCTTAACCCTATCCACTTATCAAAATTAATATATATTATTGGTTAAGTTTGACTTAACCCTATTCACTTATCAGATTAATGTATATATTATTGGTTAAGTTGGTCTTAACCCTACTCACTTATTAAATTATTATATATTATTGGTTAAGCTGGTCTTAACCCTATCCACTTATCAGATTATTGGTTAAGCTGGTCTTAACCCTATCCACTAATCATGTTTTACTTAATTTATGATTAAGTACATCTTAGTTCACAAATACATTGGTGAAGAGAATAACTCCCTAAGTATCAACCCCGAAGACCGAAATCAACATCAGATTGGTACTCAAAGGATTACTCAACTCAACCAAATTGTTTGTCATTCATATTCGTCTTTGATCTGCATTAATTAATTATTAATGCACAGACCTCCCACATTAAGTCGATTGTTTGTGGCCGCTGGATATGCCGGGCGGTTTCGGGCAGACTTCTACCACAAGCCAGACTTAACCTTGTGTCTAAGCATCTTTTAATTATGCCTACGACCTCTCACATTAGACTGCCGTTTGCGTTTGCTGGATCTGTCGGGCGGTTCCGGGCAATCTTATACCACAAACGAGTCTAACCTCGTGTCTTAGGCATTTATTACTCATTTAATTTATGCCTTTGACCTCTCACATTAGACTACCGTTTGTGGTTGCCGGATATGTCGGGCGGTTCCGGGCAGTCTTACACCACAAACGAGTCTAACCTCGTGTCTTAGGCGTTTATTATTACAAATTATTTCACCCCAAAAGGAATTAATTATCCCTATTCAAATTGTCAATAATTTCCAAATTAATTATGTCCATAATTGTCACCTAAATTTTGTCCATAATTTTTAGGTATATAAATTATACCCATTTAATGTCAAATTTTAATTTTACGCCTTTAGAGCTATTTTTATGCCAATTCACAGTTTACATGATTAATATTTTCCCATTGTCCCCATGCTATTCGTACGTTTTAATATGAAATATGTTAGACTTGCAAATAGTCTAACTCATAAAAGGAAAAGAAACATCACAACTTGCATAACACATAAAATAGATGTAACTTGCAAATAAGAATTATGTAACACCCCACCTCCGCCAGAGTCACCCACAAGAGAATGCACTAGCTTTGGAGGGGTGTTGTCTAGGTAAACATGCACAGAGATATCACAAGACAGAACATAGATAAATAAATAAGTAAAGCAACGGTAGAAATTTAAAAACCATAGTTAACCATTTCAAAACCAAATAGTCAACTTACATCAAAGTACTTAGTCATTATTTTCCAACTACCACAGATCTAGAAAACATAAACAGAAAATAACATAAAGTAAACTATCCCCCAAGATAGATGTGGTGAAGCCATAGCAAGCTCAAGTCCAAACCGTACATGAGCGGTCAAGAAAGCAAGCCAAATGTCCAAGCTAAGCACTAGTGTTCCCTCCCTGAGAACCTGGGGGGGAAACGGAAGAAAAGAGGCGAAAGAAAAAGGGTCAGTCATAAAGACTGGTAAGTCCTACCTACTATTAGTATAAAAACTAATGAAGTTAACTAAACATGAGAAACTGAGATGAAACATAAAGATGGTAACTAACTGGCATGATAAATAGATAACAAGGTAGATCAAGTGTGGCATCGCATATACAAGGTTTAGTTTTTGCACCAATAGTACTAGTATTCCAACCCATGTCAAGTATAAACAAGAAATGATCCCATGGCCCAATATCATGAGTTGACCCAAGTCAAGGTCCAACTACACGGTCTAGTCGATCGGCTCCCTATAAGCCTAACTCGTCGAGTGTCGGTGTCATACGGCCCAATCACGGAATGTAGTCAAACTGTGCTAGGTCCACCCTAGGGTGTATCAAGTCCTAGGGTGCCAACCACTTACACAAATCAAGAACGCACAATCTAAACCTACTGGTGCCCATGTCTGTTATTTTTCAACTCCGAACTATGTGCACGACCATAGCCCGCCTGAACCTACACTGGCGCACCTACTCAGCCGTCTTTCTGGTCGCTTACAATCAGCCAGTAATCGTGCCCCACCCTAGCCTAGTCCCTAGGGTATCGTGATACATCCAAGAGGGTTACTGCAGAAAAGGACCACGTAACTAGGGTTTCTAACGGGTTAAGTGTGGTTAACCCTATCCAATCATGTATCAAGTTGGTTAAGTGTATCCAAGTGGTTCATGACTTAACCCTAACATGTGGCATTAATTAATTTAATGCACCCAACCTCTCACATTAGACTTTGTTGTGGTTACTGGATATGCCGGGCGGGTCCGGGCAGATTTACACCACAACCTAGTCTAACCTCGGGTTTCAAGCGCGATATGACCAACTACTCACATTGGATCCTATTGTTTGTAGCCACTGGATTTGCCGGGCGGTTCCGGGCAGATTTACGCTACAAACTCAACCCAACCTCGAGTTGGCCACTTTATGGTTTTCTACATGTCATGACCACATTCACGTTTTCAAGCATAATCAAGTTTCATGTCACATTTCAAGTCATGTTTTTCATGTCATTTCAAGTTTGCCTAACTACCCATAACGTATTCCCATTCGCACGTAAATTCGCATCAACACAAGTGAATCAAGGAACATAAAAATATGACCAAGATGGACATAAGGTAGTAAAGTTGGTCATAAGTTAATCATGATGATATTTGAGGCAAAGGTGTTCATCACAACTAGCATATAGGATTATTGGCCTCAAAACATGTATGACATCAAACTTAGCAAATAAACTTGTGGGTAGCATGTAGTTCAACATCATAGGCAAAGGTGATAACATGATAATAGTTGACATAGGGTGATAAACTTGTGGGTAGCATGTAGTTCAACATCATAGGCAAGTTAACATCAAGGTTATGAGGGGTTCTATGTTGCATTATGCATAATCCCCAAATAAAGCTCATAGCTTTCTACCCAAAAATCAAGATGAACTGTACTAGGTTCATGATAGTTCCACAATCATAGATCAAAAGAGTCATAAATGGATCTATGCATACAAATATAGCCCCAAGACAAGTATTACACCAAAAATCTCATTTCAACTTGCTACATGTTCAGATTAACTTCATAGTTTTAATTTAAGAGTAGAGTGGGGCTTACAAAGCGTGGCTATGAGAAATAGAACCAAATAGAACAAGATAGAGATGTTGTAGAAGCTCTAGGAATGATGTAGCAACACTACAAGCCTTGAGAATAAGTAGCTCCTTTGATTTGATGAAGAAAGATTGCTCCTTTTTGCCTTAGAAGCTCTCAAGATGAAGATGGAGGCCATGATTAGGGAGCATTTTGGCAGAATTTAGTTGTTAGGATGATTTGTGGTGGTTTAGGCTAGGTATTAGGGTGTTTTTATAAGTGTAGAGACTAGTTTAGGCCATAGGATTAACCCTAGTTTAGATATGAACCATCAAATCCCGTCACAGGCCAAGTAAACAGACCAAAGGAGCAAACTGGTGCACCAGATCAACAGGGTCCGACCAGGGAGGTCGACCCCCAGGTCGACACCCAAGTCGACTTGGCAGTCGACCTGGGCTGGGGCAGGTCGACTCCCCAGTCGACCTGGGGTTGGGCGGGAAATTTTCCCGCCCAGTCTGCTTCTGGCTGAATTTGAATTTTGGGCTGAATTTTGAATTTTCTGAAATCTTCTATGGGCCATATCTTGGTCATACGGACTCCGATTTACGAAATTTCGGACTCGTTTTCAAGCAGAATTTCGAGACGAACGCAATGGCGTAACCCGTTCCCATTGATTCTTAACTTATGATTTAATTCTGCCCTGATTTCTTGTTTTAACATGTTATAAAAATTCGGGTTGTTACATTCTCCCCACCTTAAAGGATTTCGTCCCCGAAATCTCTAAGTTAGGAAGAACATATCCTACCATCCATCATCCATCTACTCAAAACATCATCCACAAGTAATCATTGTCCTTAAAAGATTTCTAATGCTGTATGAACATATGCAAAAGTTTGTGTATATGCACCTATCTAATGCGAAAATCAGGCGGTTACTGACTCAGTAAACCTCCTTAATGCAGAATATGTTAGTGAAATGAGTCCAAATGTATGCAAATTCCTAACATAATTCATAATCTCTACATTAGTGCACATAACATTCAATCATATGCAACATCTACGTGATAGCATAACAAGTTTCATCCATGAATAAGCATAAACACTCATGCATATGCATTATGAAAGTGTGTGAGCCGATCTTAGTGCCTAACGTGTATCATGCATCCACGAGTAACCACTTGCAACCACTTGCAACCATTTGCAACCATCAAGCATAACATGTTTCAAATACATGTTTCATCCAAAGGGTTTCTACCTAAGGTTCTCATGACAAGATTAACGAGATAACAAGATAAACATGGATAGCAAAAGAAAGATATGCTAACTAGGAAAGGAGATTGAGAATGTACCCTCAAAAAGAAATGGATAAAGCCCACGCATCTACTCCTCGGTTTCCCAAGTTGCATCTTCATCGGCTTCACTCCACTGAACTTTTACTAACTTGACTTCTCGATTCCTCAGCTTCTTGATCTCCGTTCCCAAGATACGAATCGGAGCTCGCCTCAGGGTTGCCTCTTTTTCTACCTCCACGTCTTCAAGAATGCTAGGCTCAACTACTTCGGCTGATTCATGTAGGTACTTTCGGAGATGCGAGACATGAAAGATATTGTGCACTCCAGCCAGCTTCTCGGGCAATTCCACTCTATAAGCCATTTGCCCAATCCTCTGGATGATAGGGAAGGGTCCTACGAACCTTAGTGCTAGCTTTCCAACTGCTCCAAAACGAACCACATTTCGCAAGGGAGAAACCTTCACAAAGACCATATCTCCAACTTCAAACTCCAAGTTTGTCCTTCGCTTGTCTGCATAGGATTTCTGTCTGTCTTGGGCCGTTTTCATCCGCCTTCGAATCAACTCAACCTTCACGGATGTGTCCCTTATCATGTCGGGCCCAAGTATAAGCTTATCCGTCGTCTCCCACCAACATGTTGGTGACTTGCACGACCTCCCATACAAAGCTTCGAATAATGCCATCCCTATGCTTGCTTGGTAGCTGTTATTATAAGCAAACTCTACGAGAGGAAGGTGGTCTTCCCAAGTGCCACCAAAGTCAAGAATGCATAGCCTCAACAGATCTTCTAGTACCCTATTCACCCTTTCCGTCTGACCATCCGTCTGTGGGTGATAGGCTGTACTTAGATTCAATCGCGTACCCATCGCTTCTTGCAAACTGTTCCAAAATTGGCTAGTGAAGATTGGGTCACGATTGCTCACTATGCTAGAAGGAACTCCATGCAATCGCACTATCTCTCGAAGATAAACAGATGCTAGCCATGATGCGGTCCTCTTGCTCTTTATTGGAATGAAATGAGCGCTCTTCGTGAGTTTATCCACTATGACCCATATTCTAGTATTCCCCTTCCTTGATCTCGGCAATCCATCCACAAAATCCATAGAGATACTTTCCCACTTCCATTGCGGGACCTCCAATGGATGCAGTAGCCCACCGGGCTTCTTCGACTCGGCCTTTACTTGTTGGCAAACAATGCATCTAGAAACAAACTCTGCAACATCCTTTTTCATCCCATCCCAAAAGAAAATGCGCTTCATATCCCGGTACATCTTATCCCCTCCGGGATGTATGGTCATCCTCGAGTGATGCGCCTCCTCAAGAACTTTATTTACAAAGTCTCCCACTTGTGGGACACATAGTCTTCCATCACGCCTTAGCCATCCCTTGTCATCAATAGTATATCTAGCGAGGTGACTTGACGTCTCACCACGAATCAGCTTGTCCATGATCTCGACTATCTGTGGGTCTTCCCTCTGTGAAGCCCCAACTTGATCAAGAAATGTAGGTCAAAGCTCAAGGGATGTTAACGAACCAGTTATCGACTCAACAGCAGGTGTAAAATCAAAGGTTGCCAAGAACTCTAGGCTCTTCATCTCAACAAACAAGAGACTCAAAGTCAACCTCCTTCTACTTAGCGCATCCGCCACAACATTACCCTTGTCAGGGGTATAAGCTATATCGAAGTCATATGATGCCAAGAATTCCATCCACCTTTGCTGCCTTAGATTAACATCTTTCTACGAGAAGAGGTACTTGAGCGACTTGTGATCAGTATATAACTCAAACCTTTCACCTAGAAGATAATGGCGCCAAGATTTGAGTGCAAAGACGATCGCCGCCAACTCCAAATCATGAGTGGGATAGTTCTTCTCATGAACCTTGAATTGCCTACCCCCAAAGCATATCACTCTCCCTTCTTGCATCAGGACAGCGCCTAATCCCGTGCCACATGCATCGGTGTACATGGTAAACAACTTCCCTCCATCGGGTAATGCTAGAACTGGAGCTGTGGTGAGGGCTTTCTTGAGCCTTTGAAAAGCAAGCTCACACTCTAAGTCCCATGTAAAGACTAAGTTCTTCTTCGTTAACTTAGTAAGAGGGGCTGAAATCTTAGCGAAGTCCTTAATGAACTTCCTATAAATCCTGCCAGACCGAGAAAGCTTCTCACTTCAGTTGCATTCTTCGGAACTTTCCAGTCTTGTACCGCCACTACTTTAGCGGGATCCACAGCTATGCCTTGCTTAGAAACTATATGCCCAAGGAACCGAACTTCCCTTCTCCAGAAATGGCATTTGGAGAACTTGGCTTTTAACTGATGAGCTCTAAGCGTATCCATAACCTCCTTGAGATCTATAGCATGCTCTTCCTCGTCCTTAGAGAAGATCAGAATATCATCCCCGAAGACAACCACAAACTTGTTAAGGAACTCCCTAAACACCCTACTCATCAAATCAACGAAGTATGCGGGTGCATTAGTCAAACCGAACGGCATGACGAGCCATCAAAGAATCCATCTGGAGTCCTAAACGTTGTCTTGTCAATACTATCCTCAGCCACTCTAAGCTGATGGAATCCGGTGGCTAGATCGAGCTGAGAGAAAACAGAAGCACCAACAAGCTGGTCAAAGAGATCATCAATCCTCGGTAACGGGTGCCTATTCTTCTTTGTCAGCTTGTTTAACTCACGATAGTCAACACATAGACGAAGCGAACCATCCGCCTTAGTAGCGAATACCACAGGAGCACCCCATTCAGAAATGCTTCGCCTAATGAAATTTTTCTCAAGCAACTCCTTGATTTGCTTGCTAAGTTCTCTTCTTTCTCGCGGGGCCATATGCCTAACAGGCAATGAAACTGGCTTGGCATTATCAACAAGATAAATACGGAAGTCTATCTCGCGTTTAGGGGGTAACCCCTTCACCTCATCAAAAACATCAGGATATTCTCGGACCACCCTCACAGATTGAAGATTGTCAGTAGACGAGTCGAGGGATTCAAGATAACATAACATGACGGGATCCAGAGGGTTACAAGAAATCTCTAGGGTATTGCCAAGGCGAGTCATAAGCCTCACTACCCTATGCTCACAATCGAGAATGGCTCCATAACTGGACAACCAATCCATGCCCAAAATCAACCCGTATCCCATGAACCCGAGAACATAAGCATTACATGTGAATTCTACGGTCAAGATAGAAATCCTTTAATCCATACAAATCATAGATAGATGGGCGGAACCCCTAATTGGATTTGAAACACTAACGGGATCCTCAACTAGACTAGTACTTAGGTGCAAACTTTCAACAATGTCAGAAGAAATAAAGGTATGCGATGCGCCAGAATCAAATAAAGTTCGAACAGGAAAACCAGAAATGTAAACAAGGCTTTCTACAGAAATACTACCTCGGTCCGAAGTTGGAGTAGTGTTGAGAGCATGCATCTGCCCTCCAGAAGGTCCTGCCCGCTGAGTCTGTGCTTGCCCCTGTCCTTGCTTCTTTGGGCAATCCTTACTGTAGTGTCCAGACTCTCCGCAATGAAAGCATTCTCCCAACTTCCTCTTCTTCTTCCTACAATCTTTGGCTACGTGTCCGGTGATCCCACAGAAGTTGCACTTCCTTGTCTCCCTTGCCTTGTTGTTGTTGGCCTTGTTACCCTTGTTGTTCTTATTGTTCTGGTTGCCTCCCCACTTGGAGTCCGCCTTCTTGGTTTGAGTCTCATTAAGCTTAACTTCTTTCTTACCATTCTTATCATCTCCTTGGAGCAAGGCCATATCCACTAAGCTCTCAAAAGTGGCCCCCATGGGTATATGAGACATGGCCAATCCTTGCAATGGCTCATTCAATCCTCAAGCAAAGCGTAGAGCCTTCTTCTGAGGTGTGTTAACCATGTCTAAACCGAATCGAGCAAGCTGGTTAAACTTATTTACATACTCCCTCACGGTCAAGTCCCCTTGCTTCAAAGATATAAACTTCTCCAATTGCAGATTCTCCTCAGCAGATGATAGAAACTTAAGCCCAAACCTCATCCTAAAGTCGGCCCAAGTCTCTATAGGTCTAGTAGCGTTGGTGACTTCCCACCAATAAGCAGCTTCCTCTTTCAATAGCCATACTGCCAACAGAACTTTCCTACGATCTTCTACATCAAAGATAGCAAAAAGGTCTTCAATTTCCTTTAACCAGTTTCTTGCCTCAACAAAAGTCTCTGTCCCAACAAAATTCTTGCCACCCATCGCCTTAAAGTCCTTGCAAATCTTCGCGAAATCCGCTTGTGGATGCTGAGGAGGAGGAGGAGGAACCTCAGGTATGGGAGGAGGAGTAGGAGTGTTTGTTGGGCCTGCATCGTTGGCCCTAGCTTCCAAGTACCTTCGGAACCATCCGGGTATGGGTACTCCCTCGGGAAGGTTAAGATCGGCCATGCTGAAAAAGGAAAAGATAGATTCAGAACGAGGAAACAAAGGATAGTGCTAATGGCTTTTTGGGAAATAGCCTTTTAAAATAAACTAGACTTTCCTTGGAAAAATACTTAATTGGTTTCGAAAATAGTTTTTCAAAAAGGGTTTTTAAAACTTTTTTCCGGTCTAGTAAAACCTCATGCTCTGATACCAAATGTAACACCCCACCTCCGCCAGGTTCACTCAAAAGAGAATGCACTAGCTTTGGATGGGTGTTTTCTAGGTAAACATGCACAGAGATATCACAAGACAGAACATAGGTAAATAAATAAGTAAAGCAGCGGTAGAAATTTAAAAACCATAGTTAACCATTTCAAAACCAAATAGTCAACTTACATCAAAGTACTTAGTCATTATTTTCCAACTACCACAAGTCTAGAAAACATAAACTGAAAATAACATAAAGTAAACTATCCCCCAAGATAGATGTGGTGAAGCCATAGCAAGCTCAAGTCCAAACCGTACATGAGCTATCAAGAAAGCAAGCCAAATGTCCAAGCTAAGCACCAGTGTTCCCTCCCTGAGAACCTTGGGGGGGGGGAAACAGAAGAAAAGAGGCGAAAGAAAAAGGGTCAGTCATGAAGACTGATAAGTCCTACCTACTATTAGTATAAAAACTAATGAAGTTAACTAAACATGAGAAACTGAGATGAAACATAAAGATGGTAACTAACTGGCATGATAAATAGATAACAAGGTAGATCAAGTGTGGCATCGCATATACAAGGTTTAGTTTTTGCACCAATAGTACTAGTATTCCAACCCATGTCAAGTATAAACAAGAAATGATCCCTTGGCCCAATATCATGAGTTGACCCGAGTCAAGGTCCAACTACACGGTCTAGTCGATCGGCTCCCTATAAGCCTAACTCGTCGAGTGTCGGTGTCATACGGCCCAATCACGGAATGTAGTCAAACTGTGCTAGGTCCACCCTAGGGTGTATCAAGTCCTAGGGTGTCAACCACTGACACAAATCAAGCACGCACAGTCTAAACCTACTGGTGCCCATGTCTGTTATTTTTCAACTCCGAACTATATGCACGACCATAGCCCGCCTGAACCTACACTGGCGCACCTACTCAGCCGTCTTTCTGGTTGCTTACAATCAGCCAGTAATCGTACCCCACCCTAGCCTAGTCCCTAGGGTATCGTGATACATCCAAGAGGGTTACTGCTGAAAAGGACCACGTAACTAAGGTTTCTAACGGGTTAAGTGTGGTTAACCCTATCCAATCATGTATCAAGTTGGTTAAGTGTATCCAAGTGGTTCATGACTTAACCCTAACATGTGGCATTAATTAATTTAATGCACCCAACCTCTCACATTAGACTTTGTTGTGGTTACTGGATATGCCGGGCGGGTCCGGGCAGATTTACACCACAACCTAGTCTAACCTCGGGTTTCAAGCGCGATATGACCAACTACTCACATTGGATCCTATTGTTTGTAGCCACTGGATTTGTCGGCCGGTTCCGGGCAGATTTACGCTACAAACTCAACCCAACCTCGAGTTGGCCACTTTATGGTTTTCTACATGTCATGACCACATTCACATTTTCAAGCATAACAAGTTTCATGTCACATTTCAAGTCATGTTTTTCATGTCATTTCAAGTTTGCCTAACTACCCATAACGTATTCTCATTCGCACGTAAATTCGCATCAACACAAGTGAATCAAGGAACATAAAAATATGACCAAGATGGGCATAAGGTAGTAAAGTTGGTCATAAGTTAATCATGATGATATTTGAGGCAAAGGTGTTCATCACAACTAGCATATAGGATTATTGGCCTCAAAACATGTATGACATCAAACTTAGCAAATAAACTTGTGGGTAGCATGTAGTTCAACATCATAGGCAAAGGTGATAACATGATAATAGTTGACATAGGGTGATAAACTTGTGGGTAGCATGTAGTTCAACATCATAGGCAAGTTAACATCAAGGTTATGAGGGGTTCTATGTTGCATTATGCGTAATCCCCAAATAAAGCTCATAGATTTCTACCCAAAAATCAAGATGAACGGTACTAGGTTCATGATAGTTCCACAATCATAGATCAAAAGAGTCATAAATGGATCTATGCATACAAATATAACCCCAAGACAAGTATTACACCAAAAATCTCATTTCAACTTGCTACATGTTCATATTAACTTCATAGTTTAAATCTAAGAGTAGAGTGGGGCTTACAAAGCGTGGCTATGAGAACTAGAACCAAATAGAACAAGATAGAGACGTTGTAGAAGCTCTAGGAATGATGTAGCAACACTAGAAGCCTTGAGAATAAGTAGCTCCTTTGATTTGATGAAGAAAGATTGCTCCTTTTTGCCTTAGAAGCTCTCAAGATGAAGATGGAGGCCATGATTCGAGAGCATTTTGGCAGAATTTAGTTGTTAGGATGATTTGTGGTGGTTTAGGCTAGGTATTAGGGTGTTTTTATAGGTGTAGAGACTAGTTTAGGCCATAGGATTAACCCTAGTTTAGATCTGAACCATCAAATCCCGTCATAGGCCAAGTAAACAGACCAAAGGAGCAAACTGGTGCACCAGATCAACAGGGTCCGACCAGGGAGGTCGACCCCCAGGTCGACACCCAAGTCGACCTGGGCTGGGGTAGGTCGACTCCCCAGTCGACCTGGGGTTGGGCGGGAAATTTTCCCGCCCAGTCTGCTTCTGGCTGAATTTAAATTTCGGGCTGAATTTTGAATTTTCTGAAATCTTCTATGGGCCATATCTTGGTCATACGGACTCCGATTTACGAAATTTCAGACTCGTTTTCAAGCAGAATTTCGAGACGAACGCAATGGCGTAACCCGTTCCCATTGATTCTTAACTTATGATTTAATTCTTCCCTGATTTCTTGTTTTAACATGTTATAAAAATTCGGGTTGTTACAAATTATAACATAAATTTGCATAGCCAATAATTTGCATAGAAAATGGGCATACAGAATCATATATTCGCATAAACTACCATGGATCTAAATATAGATCTAAACATGAAATTGTGAACTTGCATATATGAATTATGGGTCTCACCTAAACTTGCATATGTGAATATAGTTTTCATCTAAAAATGTGATTATAGTTCTCACCTAAACTTGCATATGGATTCCTACAACTTGCATATGAATTTATCACATGTTTTGCATATAAACTAGCATATGTATATACTTGATTCACGTA
This sequence comes from Allium sativum, assembly GCA_030737875.1. Lineage (NCBI taxonomy): Eukaryota > Viridiplantae > Streptophyta > Magnoliopsida > Asparagales > Amaryllidaceae > Allium > Allium sativum. The sequence continues at coordinate 979,426,635 of CM060913.1, read as the reverse complement.
TAAACTTGTGAATAATCCGCATATAGACTTGCATAAGATTCACATACAAACTAGCATATGATTTAACATCCCAAACTTGCATAAGATTTCACATACGAACTAGCATATGTAAACACAGACTTGCATAAGATTCACATACAAACTAGCATATGATTTAACATCCCAAACTTGCATAAGATTCACATATGAACTAGCATATGATTTACAGTCCAAACTTGGATAAAATCAATCAAGTTAAACATGTATAATTGGACATATGAAATAGATCTATTAACATAAGATAACAAAACTGTCATATGTTCACCAACAGACGATAACAAAGTTAAATAACATCACATGATTCAACAGTCATGTTCTCATAATCCAAATTATAACTCATCACAATTAATTTATTAATTATTTTGTGAAAGAAATTGTGCTCATAAAGATAGGTTAGAGAAGAGAATGATTTGTTCGTCTTTTGAATTAGAATTCTGACTTGCTAATCCCTAAGCTTTAGGAAGAAGAACTATCCTAGCAGCAGCACAGTGGCCAAGAGACAAATTTAGTTTAGGTTTAGGGTTTGAATCTAGGCATTATTTTATAGAAGTTTAAATCAACCTAAGCCGTTAGATTATCATAGGAGCCATCACAACCGTTCTGACTAGATAGAGTTATTTTGAATTGCCACCTCTGCCCTAGTGACTCAGCAACTGGTCAGGTAAGACTCAACAACCGATCAGGATCGTCTGATTTCAGATCTTCCCCGGGGGGTAGGTCGACCCCAGGTCGACGTGTATAGGGGAGGTCGACCCCCTGGTCGACCCCTTGGTCGACCTGGCCTTTGGTGGGTCGACCTCCAGGTCGACCTGCCTTAATATTTAACTTTCTGAATTGTTTTATATAAATTTCTGAAACTTCTAAGGTCCATAACTTCTTCATACGAAGTTCAATTTTTCGAAAACTGGGACTTTATTCCAAGCAGTATTTCGAGATGAACGCAATGGCATAACCCGTTTCCCTTAATTCTCAATTTAACAATTAAGTATTCTTAAATTTGTTAATTTTAATATTTAAAATTACGGGGTGTACACAACGTGGTTTCGGCAGCTCGAAATGAATCTATTAGTCCTTGGAACATCTTGGTTGGGAAGTTCGTCGAATAGTTCAGGTTCACATAGCTCGACCCAAGAATGTGATGACGCTTATAAAAATTAAGCAAAGGACTGGCGAGACATTGCGCAAGTTTTTGGAAAGGTATAATGGTGTTGTGGCTTCGATCAATCGACCGAAGCCTTCTATGGTTTTGATGGCTACGATTTCTGGCGTTCTGGATATAATAGAGTACAAGGTCTCACTTCAATGGGATCCACCAAGGGATCTTAGAGAATTTTATTTCGAGGTTGATTGATATCTTTGGGAGGAGGATGCGAGGACCGATAAGAAAGTCCTCGAGGCTATCTCGGTCCAGGGTGAAGGATCGCCCAATTCTGGTAAAGGAAAGGTTGCCCTTCGCAACGATTGGAATGCGTGGAATCAACCTAAATTCCCTTCATACGCGGAGCTAACTCGCCCTCTGGAGGAGATTTATCTTGAAGTTCACTGGTTTCTCCCTTTAGGAAGCCTTCCTCAAGCGAGTCAACCCAGAGGAAGAATGATTCTAGTAAGTACTGCTTGTTTCACGACTTGGATGGTAACAACACCAACGATTGCATGCATCTTAGGGATATGGTCTGTAACACCCCTAAGTCCCACATCGTGGAAGCCTGTGAGAAGTGGGTACTTATATAGTAGAGCCTATCTCTTACTAACGCCGAGGCCTAGTGATGGAAAACCCTACACCTGAGAGGTGGCAAAGTAGGGACAATATCGGTGTTAGTAGGGAGGTTGGCTCAGCCTGTGTGGCAACGCCATGTGTTGGGAGATCTCAAAACTTAGCCGAGGCCTTTTGAGGAACAAAACCCCACACCTAAACGGTGGCTAAGTTGGGGACAATATCTTGCGTGAACGGAGATGCGATTGTTACATAGTCGAAGAATGCATCAGACGTGGGGAGCTGACAAAATACATTCGAAATCGGGCTGCAGTATCGGGATAGGCACAACTGCCTGCTTCGGCTCAGGATTGGAATGGACAAAGGCCTGGCCCCAACGATTTGGTCATCAATTAATGTAGCTTTCTAAATTTTATGGCTTTGCAGCTCTTGGACTTTGGGTTTCTTGGTTTCTGATTTTCTTGTTTTTCGGTTTATCAGCTATTCATAATTTCGTACTTTGGATATTGGCTTTGCAAATTCTGGGCTTTTAGCTTTTCGTCTTCTAGTTTTTGGCATTTCTACTTTTGGTTTTATGAAGTGTTGGTCTTTCAGATTAGGATTATGATTATACGATCTTCCGACTTGGGGATACAACCCTACTTTCATCTATGTCTTTGGCTTATGCATTTTGGCTTTCTGGAAATTAAAATTCTAGTTTTCAGTTTCTGGATTCTGGTTATACTGGCTTCGGCCTCCTGTATTTTACAATTCTGGATATTACGCATCAGGTTTACCGACTAGAGATGGCTCTTAGTCGGATCACGTGGGAATGGGATTAGTACTTAATCCCTAGGCGTGCTCTGTACCCGACTACAAATCATCTTCCTCACTACTAACTAATCACTCTGGTTTACACGATTGTAGGAGGCCGGAGGGCCTAAGTCCGCCTACCGATGTACGGGATTAGGCTTTTATACCAAGGCATGCTCTTTATGGATGATAAATCATATGATCTCCTACTTTCATTATGGGCTATCTGGCTTCGAATTTCCAAGGTCTAAATCTGCATATCCATGTACGAGATTAGGCCTTAATCCCTAGGCATGCTCTTTGCTGACAACGAACCCTCGGACTTCCTTCACTCATTTCCAGTTACCTAGCTCGGGAGTTTGGAGGGCTAAGCATGCATAACCATATACAGGATTAGACCTTAGCTCTTAGGCATGCTTTTTATGAGAACGAAACGAAATAAAGCATTTCTAGTAGATGATCTTCTACCAATTGGCGAAACTAAATGATTCAAATGAAATCCAGTGAGAAAAAAGAATCTGATAAACCGTCCAACATCCTTCGTTTATTTTCATTTCTGGCTTAAAGATGGCTACATCGGCCGACCCATGTACGGAGACCGTGAGACCCTAGGCTTGTTCTGTACCCGACGCTAGTCGATTCCCTTCAAACTTAACGGAACTCAACGAATTTGAAATCAATAGTGGCTAAGTCAACTCAGCCACATATGGGATTATACCTTAACCCCTAAGAGTGCTCTCTGCTCGATGATAAACCGTTATGCTTTCTCCCGGCTTTTGCTTTACGGATTCCCGGATTTGTGGATTTCTCGCAAAACACATCTCCCTTTTTCCAAGGATGACATGTTTTGAGGGCAAAATATTGACCCTATTTTTGGCAAAACAGTCATACGTTAAGTTCACGGCTATCACAGTACTTAGGACTCGAGTACGAATTCAGAAATCGCAAAGCGATTTGGTCAAAGTCGCAAAGTGCTCGGAAAAAGGTTGGAAATATAGCCAACTCCCGGATCAGGAAAGTCGTTCAAGACTTCGAGTACAAAATATAATTCCATACTTGGCAAAATATGGTAAAACTTCGTTCTTGACAAGGTCGGGTTTCGATCACTCAAAAATCGTTGTACAACATGAAGTGATCAGCAAAAATTAGCAGCGCGCATCAGGATTTGGCCATTAATATCCATGGATTAGGGATCCTGGTTTTATTCCACGAAACTCGGGATCGGCACATGTAGATCATCAAAAAGGCGGTGGCGCATCATGATTCTGGCATCACTGATCCTGGGATTGGCCATACGTCTGAGCAACTCGAAATAGCTGGATCATTGCGTATGGATCGTGAGAAATTACCTCCATCACGTGGGAGCTCTCTTCTTGAAGCTTTTTAAGAGCTTCCTTAATGGATTTCTTGGTTTGGAAGGCTTTTTGGGCCTATAAACTTTACATAGAATCTCTCTTTCAATATTTTGGCATTTGGATTGACATTTGGGTTGCTTTTTGAACATATTTGAATATTGAATTTTTTTTTCATATTTTTTGGACATTGGGACTTTCCTCGCATACTTTTGGCTTGAGAAAAAAAGGACATTTTTGGCAAAATGGAGAATTAACGAGAAATTTGTTATTCTACAGTATAACTTTGTAATTTAAAGTGTTTGGATTTGAATTAATATTGTAATTGCAACAATGATGATGAACGACTAATATGAAGTGGATGCAGGTGTTAGTGTCAAATCACCATAAGCTTGGCCTTTTTTTGCTTTTCTACACTCTATGATTGGATTGCTTTGGTATATTTCAGATAATATGCATATTTTTAACCTATCGAGTGTTGGCTTGTTTGAGCAACCAACTCCCTGCACCAACCGAGCACAACTGCTTTTATTCTACGTTTGGAATGTTATCATGATAATAAAGTATAAACTGTGTACATATTCAACTTTAGTGATGTTAGTTAGGAAAATACATAACTCTGGTTGTATAGAGATATTGAACCCTAAAATAGCAGCCACTCTTTTTATATTTACTTCAGTATGTTTTGTCAAAGTAGGGTTTGAGAAAATAGTAAACTAAAAAATTATACTTCATAAATATACATTTGCACCTTCTTAAAACAACAATTTCAAAAATACATCAGATAAACTACGTGAACAACAACTGCGTTCATCTTTTTCTAGATTTTTCAGGATTAAACCAATATGAACACATGTCATTGTTGCTTGATTAGTTGATTCCATATTTCACCAAAATCAGAAATCTATTAAACTAAACTAAAATTACACATTTATAACAGCCAAAGTCGCAACGAACACAAATAAATATACAAAAACATAAAAATTGACAGGAAAGCAAAAGTCAGCAGAGAACAAAATGCAGACATCAGGAGCAAAGGAGCTGACCAAAAGAGAGAACTTTCAATAATTTCATTGATAAATATACATCTATACCATAGAGTTGTCTACTTCATTGAAGCAAGGTTACATTTGCTTACAACAGTTCAAACCACAATTGTCCATACCCAAAATGTACATGAATTTTTCTATAAGTGAGCACAAAAAGTCTCCTAGCTATATCTATATCAGCTAAGGAGCACAAAACGTTAGGATCCCAACACACCGTTCTATATCATACCATGATAAGTAGGCATACTGTAGCAAAATACCAAAGTTCATTGTATACTTTAAAATGCAGAAGCTATATCAACTTCAGTTATAAGCTTCACTCCAGGCTCCACTTCCCATACCAACTTCCTTACAACATCATCAGGATTTGGTTCATACTCCTTGCAAAATTTCAGGCCAAAATTTTATCAGTAACACTATGCTTTTTAGTTCCCTGTAAACATCATCAGGACTTGTATGCATTTAGTAATGTAAACATACCTCCAACTTCCTCATCAATTCCCCAGCAGAAGGTGCAGAAACAATGATGCTTCTTGCTTTCCTAGAAACAAATTCTTCATCAACAGCAAAATCGACGAACGATAAAAGAGAGTCGTAGTAGCCGTCAACGTTCAACAGACCCACCTGTGTATCATTAATATATTTTAAACAAGGGAGGGAAATCAAACTTTGCATCTGACTCATATGAGTTTGATAACAATTTTGCTCCATGAAAAGTAAGCATAAACGTGCCATTAAGTGGAATATGAAATGTGAATATTGAGCTTTCAACATAAATTCATCCACTTATACAAGGTTCCTTGAAAGAGGACACAGAGTGCAAACCAATGATATAGTAATAAAATGCTTGAAGATTTTGTGCCTTAATGGGATAATGAAGTAACAAACTCATAAGAGTTTGATGACAATTCTGCTCCATGAAAAAGTAGGCATAAACGTGTCATTAAAGGGAATATGAAATGTGAATATTGAGCTTTCGACATAAAATTATCCACTTATACAAGTTCCTTGAAAGAGGACACAAAGTGTAAACCAATAGCATAGTAATAATATGCTTGAAGATTTCGTGCCTTGATGGGATTATGAAGTAATAAAGTCGAGGTACAAGGAAGCTTCATGGTGACATATATAAAATGACAAGTTTATTATATTGGGCTATGAAAAACGTTTAGTAAAAAAAAAAAGATCCTGGAAGATGTACCGGCTTGGTATGTATCCCTAGTTGGGCCCAAGTGATCACCTCAAAAAGCTCCTCAAGAGTTCCATAGCCACCTAAATACATATACATTAACAATGTGAGAAGATGAAATGGCAAAACACATTGAAAGCAATAAGAAAATGAAAAATAGGAGATCTGAATTGTTACCAGGCAAAGCAATAAAAGCATCGGCCCTGCGAGCCATCTCAGCCTTCCTTTCATGCATATCGGAAACTACCTTGACTTCACCAACGGTTTCGCCGGTGAACTATTTTACAAATGATCCAAATTAGACATAAATTTTGTAAATCTACATATTTATGGTCTCTTTGGAACAAAAAGCTGAATTGCCATCCTATGTAAAATCAGATCACACTTCTTGACTTCCAACTTCCATGTAAAATTGCTAAAGACAAAACAAATCCAGTGATGGGTATTTGTTGTGTTAAGTTTTGTGTTTTAGTATTAACTCAATTCCTCTATCCCATTTTCTATGTTCCCAATTAAACCTTGGCCACATTTCATAACATTCAATTAATGAATGGACCCACCATGGTATCAACATATCCTGATGATACAAAAATTAGTAGCATGGAACAAAGGAGTTGAACCCTCGCCCTCTTAATAGCAGACGCCCAAGTGCTTCATATGCTAGGCATAAACCCATAATTAATACGTTTATCACGCCACCTAACATAGTACTACATTTTAAGATATTATCTATGCTTAATTGATCAAACCTTGCTCAAAACAATTTTGTTACTGCCCTTGGCTAAAAAAACATGCTTCTTGACGAATCATATATACAATTACACCAGGGGAAACATGTAGGATAAGAAGTAGTTATAGAAGAAGTAATATGCAAGAAATATTTGGTACAACATATGGACTTATGCAACAGCTATATTTAGTCAAACAATAGCATCCTATTATGATTAAGTCCAACATTAGTACTAATACACAAGTTAACTATTCTGAACACATAGCTTTCGGGTCTGAACTAACCTCTTTTGGCATTAAAGATTTGGGCATGACTCTGCATAACAAATATAAAAAAGGAAATTGGTCAAAGACTTAATCAATCGTCTGTGAACAAAGAACAATAATAATTAGTAATACCAATGCACCATATCACATGCCCAAGCATTATTTTACAATCACCATACAACCATTTAGTGACTAATTCGCAGATGTAGAAAATTAAGTACATAACTGTAGAAAAAATTGATCGACTTTGGAGTGTAAAAAATCAGTAAAAAATGTCCAATTAGCATAGTATGGACCATGCACCGTACCGTGCCTGCAAAACAATGATAACGTTGTTGGGCAAACATATTCTTCAATATTACCCAAATATACTAAACATTTAGTTATGCACCTTTTGTCATAAACCATTCGAATGAATAGTGAATAGAGCATATATAAGGCAGTGTAATTAAGATACTGTAACCAATAACTTCAGAATTAAATGCATGGTTCCACAGTATTCTAAATGCCTGAAAAGAAGCACACATATATAAATGCTAGTAAACCAACAACCCTTATAAACTTCAATCAATTTTTCACGTTGGAAATATGTTTATAATCCAGAATATAGGTGACAATTCCTAAATGTTAAACTGCAGCATAATAAAGCAATACCCTAAAACATGGCAGCCTCCATCATGAACAACTTGAGAAACAAGTCCCATTAAGCCTATGCTTCCACCCCCACACACCAAATTAACCTTTTTACGCACCTGCATATCCAAAAAAAAATAGCATTCATTAATCTCCATATTATATTTTTGGATGTTGGATATTTAATTCCTTTACATGAGAATCTGAAACAATACACTTCGGTGAAAACCCAACAAATTTTAGGTGAGATGATCAAACATAAAAATCAAAACTTTTTTGCAATAAGAATCATTTGGGTATCTCTAGAAACAAGGAAGCAGCATGTAAAAGCAATAAAAAAGCGAACTTTTGATGTTGTGGTGTTAGTACCAATTCATTGCCAAGCTCGATAGCGGCTTCCTGGTAGCTAGCTTTCTTTCCAGAGCTGCTGCCGCAGAATATACAGATACTTCTAAATTTGGAAGAAGCGCCCTCGTTTTCGTAGATAGCGTCTGCCGCTGACATTGTTTAGGTTTGAAGAAAGAAGATCGATTATGGAGATGAGAGAGGGGCTATTGAGGACTAACGCGATTGGAAATTAAATATGCCAATGTTAAGGAATAAGTTGGAAATGTCCATGACTTTTGTTTCCATTTATAGAAGATGTAGTAGGGCCTATTGGGGGACTGTTTGAATGTATGGAGAATGTGATGACGTGTGCTACATTCATTGTATATAAAAAATCACTACTATTTACTGCTCCATATCTTTTGCAATCATGGTAGTGCAAAGGCATTTTAAGTCAGTGGATTCGTCTGGTTTTATCAACAAATATGGACTTGCCCATGAACATACATATGCAAACATGGATATAGCGTTCAACACGCAGTTACATTCAGAGTATTTGAATTGGTGAACCTTTTGATTGAAAATCATGTTAAACAATACACTTTAAGAATGTATTCACTTGATCTCATGTGTTTTGAAGAATATGTACTGGTTTGCTTTCGAGTATTAAAAAAAATTGAAAGTAGAAAAATGAGATTGTTTGACCGGTGTTGGCTTTTGGTTTTTGTCTGTAAAAATGCGTGTACGACTAATTTACGTTGTATGAAACAATCAACTTACAAAAATAAATTAAATAGGAAATAGAAAATATTTTTATTTTTATTTTTCGTTTTAGAATATAACACAAGAACCAAAAACAATTTAGCTTTCATCGCCTCTCCATTCCCACTGGCATTCACGCCGTCTTCTTTTTATCCTATCTATGTCACCCTTATCATATTCTTTTTATTAATGATAAACAAGCAAAATACAAAATAAACAAAACGGGTTTTAAGTTTAGAGCACTCCCAGCAGAGTAGATATGGTGGAGAATGGGGAAGAAAGGGAAGAACTCGTGCTACAGCAATGGGGGACGAGCATGAAGAAGGAAAGCAAACGGGAGTTGTCGCCGTTTCCAATTAAGAGTGGCGATCCTAAAACGGTTTTCTGAAAACCGTTTCGGCCTTAAACGATTTTCAGAAAACCATTCAAGGTATTTTCAATTAATTTATTTTTTAACCTTTAAATGGTTTTTGAAAATCGTTTAGGCCTTAAAACGGTTTAAGGGTTTTTAATTGAAAAAAAAAAATATTCTTCATCGTCCCCCCACCCACTGCTGGAAGGGAGGGGGGAATTAACGCTTTTAAAATGGGAACACCGCTCCAATTTAAACTGGCTGCTCGGAGTGCTCTTATAGCAAAAATAGTTTTGTGCAATTTTAAATTGAACCCAGATGAGAGGTTGAGTAAGGACCTAACACACTAAAATTAGATTAGTATTGGAAAAGTTTTGAGCATTTTGTATTGTTTTGAAAAGATATTTAAATAGTGAAATGATTTGGATAAGGTAAGCAAAGAGCACAATAAAGTTTGCAAGAAAATACAAAAATGTAAGGAAGAACATTTATCCAATATTTGAATTGCTATTTAAATTTTGTTAAAATGCTGGTAAGATATTCATAAAAAAATTATGTCAAATTCAACATCAAAATTAAAAATTCAATAAGAAGCATCGAACAAATTATCATATTATCTGTCGGATTTGTCCAAATTCCTTTAGACATATTGTTTTCATACACTAACAAAAAATTCATTATGGTACAATAACACAGTCCTTAATATTATATTTCAGCTTCCCAAAATATATTTCATATTTATTTCTCTTCCATTTATACGATTTCTCAATTTTTAATTAATAATACATCTAATAATTAAGTGTTAAACAAGTATAATATTCATCTTGGTAAATATTATAACAGTGACTCGTGTTATATTAAAAATAAAATATTCAATTTGGTTATCATTAAACCTAATTAGAATTGCATTTTAGCGTTAATTAGCATAATACCATTGAACTTTAAGTTTTAGTAATTATGACATTAATATTTGAGGGTTGAATAAACAGAAAGTTGGCTATATGTATGCAACAATATTTGTTGTTGATTTGGATAAGGCTCAAATAATAAAGATTGAAATGCATCATCCTTTCTAATCTTAATTTTTAATATATTTTTTTAATTAAAGCATTAAGATTCTGACATGATATGAAAGTATGAAAATGAAGAAAGAAGAAAAATAACTATGAAAAAATAATAATTTGGTAATGTTGCCTTGTTTATATAAGAAGAGCATCAATGTTTTGACTTTTCCTTAGACAAAGTTATCTAGCTTGAAAGAAAAAAAAAACCGCTTCACTAATCCTAATCACTTCTTCTCTTATCAATGCCCTTCCAAAAATCAAATGAAGCAATTTTAAGTCATAAGAAATAAGAATATTTATTTATAATTTTATGTGCACTTACATGGCCCGGAATAATGCATTGGCTACCATTAAAAATGTGTAAGCTATCATTTTTTTTCATATAATTATGCTTACCAAGATTTATTTTCTCATTTATTCATAAACCATTGTAACATCTTTATCTTCCTTTGAAAAACTCTTGCACAGTCTCGCAAAATACCATTTTAAAAAATTCAAATGTTAAAGATAAAAAAATTAACTCTTTTTTGCCCAACCGAAGAAGTTAATTTAAAATTTTGTGGATGATCCTATCTGAATACAATGAGGTTATTTTTTCCTTAGAATCTTTTATTCTTGATATCAAACTCATATTTGCATTCAGGGGTTTTTAGGTTTTATTTTAGGATGAGTTGAATAATCTCGTAGTTAACAAAATTTTGCAGGATACTAAGTTTGATTATTGTTACCCATACTTTTAGCCCGGCTACTCTATTGCCTAGTAGATATCAGGAAGATGACCCAGAATGATTGTTTGAAACACTAGAAGTAGAGCCTAGGAAAAGTTTTGGTACAAAAGTCGGATAAGCAAAGAACGTGATGAAGTGCTCAAAATCAGGATTAAAAAGAGCATGGAATTCAGGTCGAATCGACCTGGATTGGTAGAATGCACCTACACCGGATCGGCATACACAAATCGATGTGCACTCAAGAGTGCGGATAGCCACATACGAATCAACGCACATGGGTCCATTCAACTAAAGAACCAACTTCAACTCCATGGATCTGGGACGGCACGCAACTACTTAGCCAATTTAGGACCACGGATTAGTTAGACGAAAGAAGTTAAAAAAGGAAAGGGAAACAGAACCGATCTAAAGCCCAGGTTTGGGTAATCAAATTACACTTTCCATACTTGGTCGCTCCACTTCCTCCGACTTGTCCATCGATTTTCCAACCGATCTGAGCTCGTCTCTACCTATAAATATTGATTGCCTTTGAGGTATTTTGGACTTTTAGCACTTTGTTATTTCTACTATTTCATTATATTTTGAAATATCGCCGATCTAAACCTATGTTATCTCTAAATCCATTAATAGAGGGCGAAAATCATTAAAGTGGACATAGGCTAATTAATGTCGAACCACTATAAATTGTTGTCTGTTGATTTTATGTAGTTTATCTTCTAAATTCCTCATTTTTCAGTTTTTTTTCTTCATTTACTTCTGCTCAAACCTAATTCTGCGTGTTTGTGCCAATTTTAGTCAAACATTTTGGTAATTTCGCTGAGAAAGAACGATTCTCAATGCTTAGGTCCTTTCATCTACCAGTAGAAATCGCAGCCCGCTGAAGGAATACCTAAGTTAAGATTGGGAGATTTCCTTAACCACTCATATTTGTTAAAGTCTATATAGGAGGATAAGCCATGGTAGGAGTAAAAGGTACATGCATAATAACACTCAAATCCAGTAAGAGGCTAACACTCATCAAGGATGCCAGAATGTTGTCATAACTGGTATTGCTACTCCTACTACCACTGATCTGGTTACACAAACTGATTTCATATCTCTAATGAAATAGCTAAAGGAGACCTAAGAGGCATTAAACCAGCATATAAGAGACAATATCAACTTGTGGAACCAAGTTAATAAAATGAATGCTGAATGGAACGAAAGAATGAGGTAATCTCCAACTAGTAGTAATACAACTTATAATGATCCTCATCCTCTGAATAGAGCCAACGTCGGAGAGTAGTTCAGGACGAGCTTAGAAATGTATCCTGTGACATCTGATTCAATACATATTCAAGTCTCGTCGACTCAGGGATCGATTCAGGACACATCACATTGGTCGATCCAAAGACTTTAAGACACATCGATATGGATCCTTTAAGGTGTGTTGACCCAAATTCTAGAGCTCTAACGACAAATCGATATATTACACCCCATATTTTAACAACACTAAAAGAGGATAAATTAAATAAATATTAATTTAATATTCAGAATTAGGGGAAATGGACTGCACCATTGCGTCTGTCTCGAAATTTTGGTCAAGGTACACATTTGGTTTGCGTAAAACGAACACCGTATGAAGAAGTTATGAGGGTTTGAAGTTTGTGTACGTGCAAGATAATTATATATATATATAATTATATATATATATATATGTATATATATGGTCCAAGAATTCAAAATCAGCTCTAGAAAGTTCAAAATAGTTCAAATTCCAGAATTCAGGGTGACCAGGAAAATTCCCGCCTAGGGGAGTCGACCCCTTAAGGGGTGTGTTGACCCTAGGTCGACCTCCCAAGGGGAGTGTCGACACCAGGGTCAACCCCCTAAGGGGTGGGTCGACCCCGTTTAGGGCTGACGTGGCTAAGTCGGTTTGGAGGTTGGTTGTTATAAATACAGGCTCATTTCTCTTGTTTTCTTTACTGAAAATCAATGGAGCCTTAAGTGTTGCTGATGCCTGAATTGAATCAAAACTCTTCCTTCTTCTGCAATCAAATTTAGAGATTCAAGTGTAGATCTGAGATTCATCAACTGCTTTTCTCCTTCTATTTCTTTAGATCCAAACTGTAACGACCCGCAAATCTGTACTATCTAAGTTGACTAATAACACCACACGTCCAACTCAAATTGCATAGAAATACGAATCATTATTAGAAAGAAGTTAGAGGATGAGAAATAAAAAGAAAGAAATATTAGAACAGAAGAAAACAAAGGTCACAAACTCACAGCGGAAACAATAAAATATATTAGGTAACATAAACTTTGAAATACAATTCGGTACCTTTATATACATACCATCATCAGAGCACTACAGCTATTTCTGGAACAGTTATAAACACCTGTTTCCAGAAACAAACATGGTACACAGCGGAATATATGATAGTCTATAGCTAACTGGTGAAGCCTCCTACTTCCAGCTCTTCCAAGTGAATCTGAAAAATCCCGACTACTTGACTTCCCGTACAAATTTGGGCACCCAGGAGTTTAGGGAAAACAAAAACAAAATAAACTCTGGGTCAGTCATAGGACTGGTGTGAGTAAACTCCAATCATTTGTTTAACTTCAAAAATCCTTTCGAAAGAAGGGATAATCATAAGACCGATCCACACATAAACATGGATGGTTTTTACAATATGATAACCCAAAATATTTTTGATATCAAATTCAGTGATGTTATAATAGTGTCTACATCAAATAAATAGAATCTAGCGGAACGCTTGCATCTCACGCTCCATATATAATATAAAACCAAAAACCGCAGGGCGCTTATTGGAGATTGGATTTCCAATATGACAAGGTGTGGAACCACCTTCCGATAGTGTATCTCTATAGGGGAATACACTGGGTTCAACAAGAACATCTTACAACCCGGCCCACACATGACCGACCATTCATTTCGCTTGAGTGTATCGAATGTATATCACCAACGGTTGGGATCAGCAATCATTTCCCACAAAGGGACAACATCAATATATTAAAGAAGCAAATGAAATTTCTCTAGATAGGTGATTATACACCCTAATGGGAGCGACCCACATAGCCATGCTGCCTGCCCGATTTTTGTCATTTCCCGGTTGTTGAGGCCTGAGGCTACGATTTCTTATCATTCATTGATAGCACAATCACTTTGAATGCCACATTGTCAGATCCGTAAATCATTAATTGATCTGCACAAATATATTCCGGATATTATGCTAAGAGAATAAATTCTCTGCCACCATATATATCTATACAGACCAACATAAGTGATCATTGGAAATACTCTGTTAGACATTCGTCCATTTACGTTCGTTCTGGGATTGAACGAAACCGAAGGCACCATTTCTATTTATAGAAAAAGTCCTTGCATTTTACTCCGTCTTCGATTATCTTCAAATAATCTGATTCGCAATGCTACTGCCAATACGGAGTGATTCTCGGGTAATAATCCAACCGGTCTCTCCATATTGATAACAATATTGGCAAATACTTCGATAGTCGGTTATTTAACTATCGAAGAAGAACAAACAAACATTCATCCATAACATCAATCAATTACTAGGCCTGTTAATTAATATTTCATTAATTAAATCACTTCTTCATTTCCCTATCAATATTTTTTAAACAAATATTTGCAATCATCATCTTGGGCTTTTTTGCTACTTGGAAAACATTTCCATATCACGTCTTCTTTTATTTTCTATACTTAGAAAATATCTTCTATTAATAATTGGAAAATATTCCAATTACTTATTTCTTTCACGACCATTCATTTTTAGACTTAGGAAATATTTACTATTATATTTCAAAAATTTCCACTTATTGGGTTAAAAAAATGTTATGTAAAACATCGTTACAACAACCCAAAATACTGCATTCGACTAAATCTCTTTAAACATTTCTCTTCGATACTGAATCTTGCTATTTATCAGCTAATGATGAAATCAATCAAGTTGGGGTACAATTACCTCTCAGACCTTGACGAGATTTAAGGGAAGCGGACTGCACCATTGCGTCTGTCTCGAAAATTTGGTCAAGGTAGACATTTGGTTTGCGTAAAACGGACATCGTATGAAGAAGTTATGAGGGTTTCAAGTTTATATGTGTGCAAGATAATTATATATATGTATATAATTATATATATATAGTGTCCAAGAATTCAAAATCAGGTCCAGAAAGTTCAAATTCGTTCAAATTCCAGAATAATTAATTTAATATTCGGAATTAAGGGAAACAGACTGCACCATTGTGTCTGTCTCGAAATTTTGGTCAGGTAGACATTTGGTTTCCGTAAAACGGACACTGTATAAAGAAGTTACGAGGGTTTGAAGTTTGTGTATGTGCAAGATGATTATATATATATATAATTATATATATATAGGGGCTAAGGATTTAAAATCAGGTCCAGAAAGTTCAAAATCGTTCAAATTCCAGAATTCGGGGTGAGCGGGAAAATTCCCGCCTAGGGGAGTCGACCCCTTAAGGGGTGTGTTGATCCCTAGGTCGACCTCCCAAGGGGGTGTCGACACCAGGGTCGATCCCCTAAGGGGTGGGTCGACCCCCTTTAGGGATACGTGGCTAAGTCGTTTGGAGGCTGGCAGCTATAAATACAGCCTCATTTCTCTTGTTTTCTTTACTGAAAATCAATGGAGGCCTAAGTGTTGCTGAGGCCTGGATTGAATCAAAACTCTTTCTTCTTCTGCAATCAAATTTAGAGATTCAAGTGTAGATCTGAGATTCATCAACTGCTTTTCTCCTTCTATTTCTTTAGATCCAAACTGTAACGGCCCGCAAATTCGTACTATCTGAGTTGACTAATAACACCACATGTCCAACTCAAATTGCAAAGAAATACGAATCATTATTAGAAAGAAGTTAAAGGATGAGAAATAGAAAGAAAGAAATATTAGAATAGAAGAAAACAAAGATCACAAACTCACAGAGGAACGAATAAAATTTATTAGGTAACATAAACTTTGAAATACAATTCGATACCTTTATATACATACCATCATCAGAGTATAACAGTTATTTCTGGAACAGTTATAAACACCTGTTCCCAAAAACAAACATGGTACATAGCGGAATATATGATAGTCTATAGCTAACTGGTGAAGTCTCCTACTTCCAGCTCTTCCAAGTGAATCTGAAAAATCCCGAGTACTTGACTGCCCGTACAAAATTGGACACCCAAGAGTTTAGGGAAAACAAAACAAAATAAACTCTGGGTCAGTCATAGGACTGGTGTGAGTAAACTCTAATCATTTGTTTAACTTTAAAAATCCTTTCGAAACAAAGGGATAATCGTAAAACCGATCCACACATAAACACAGATGTTTTTTACCTTATGATAACCCAAAATATTTTTGATATCAAATCCAATGATATTATAATAGTGAATACATCAAATAAATAGAATCTAGCGGTTTGTAATAACCCGGAAATCCGAGCCAATTTAAAATTTTTATTTTGGCAATTTTGATGAATTTTGAATATTTAAAATGAATTATTATAAATAATAATGACAAGAAATTTATTTTGAATAGAATAGAACATATATATTTATTCGAATCATCGTTAGAATATAAATAATTATTTATAATTATAAAAGAAACTGAAAATGGCGCGGTAGTTCAATAATTCGATATCAAAGTTCAAATGAATGTACCGGATTCAAAATAAACCGGATTTTAGTGAAACCAAAAATATTCGAATCTAATTGAGAATATCTTTCCAACGAATCCGAAAAATCAAAATTTCAGAGCGGGAATCAAAAGTTACGCCCAGTTGAAAATTCAGAATAGTCGCTATGGAATTCTGGCCCTTAAAAATAGCCATTTTGCAAACGACCTCGGCTTTTGATGAAACCACTTTTGTTGGATCCGTGATGTCAAGTTATTGCTAGGTTTCAAATTTCGTAATTTTCTGAATCAATATGTGAGCGTGGCAAAGGAAAATGCGTTTGACCAGTTTCAGTTGATTTTAATCGACTGGAAAATGACCATTTTTCCAACGGTCTCAGAATTCGATGAAATTAGTTTTGTTAGGACCGTACCGTCAATACGAAGCTAGAAATATTTTTTCTGGAATTTTTAAAGACTGTATGTGGCCCCGGTAATTTGAAATGTGCGTTTGAATTTAAAATATAAGGTTTTATATTTTAAGTTTAACGGAAACTAATCGTAACAGTAAAATTGGCTAACGTGACATATCCCATTGTGTCCGAAATGGGGGTATTACGCTATGGACGACAGTCGGTGGGTTTGATTTCGAGCTCGTATTAGAAAACTACTTTCGGGGAGATAAATTAATGTAAAATTATTAAATAATATAATAATTCCTTTAAACCCCCTTTCTTCCCCCCCCCCCCCCATGACTCAGAAAGAAAAACGATTAAAGTAAAAAAAACCGGATCTTCCACTCCCGTCGCCCCTCAGACAAATCCGCCCTACCCTCGACCGATCGCCGCCCAATACCAGCGTCGCCTCCGGCTGGCCCCCTCCGACGTCTGCAGCCCCTCCGCACCCCCCTTCTTTCTCCAACGCCCATTTTGAGACCCCCAAACCTTAAACCCGCGAGCCCTCCATTTCCAGACCAAATAGTCGCCGCCGCCTCCACTTCTGGCCGCACCTCCCATCGACGCTAGCTACCATCGCGAGTTCGAGAACCCCGCAGTCCACCTCGTGCCCGTTTCCAAATCGTTGACCATCGCTGTGACAGCCGAAAGCCTCCACTTTGCCTGCGCCACTCAAAGATTTGAGCTCCTCTACATCTCGCAACGCCCCCGTTATCGCCAAACTGTCGTGCTAGGCCAGGGTTCTCCATTTCCACCATGCACCCACGGAGACTGCTAACCCCCTTCGTCCGGCGTGCTTCCTCGCTTGTGTGAAAACATCGCTGCTGCACCATTCAAAGTGAGTAGCTTACTATGAACAAATTCGAGCATTTCGGTTTTGGGATTTTTTCTTGCTAATATAATTTTTAATTACAAGAAAGGTTAGACTTTTAATTATAAAGAAGGTAAGATTTATACTTCGATAAAAATAGGATCTTTATATGTGAAGTGAATTAATAATGTGAATTTTTATTTATAAACATCAAGATAGAAATGTGATTTTTATTTTAAAGATAGTGGAATAAAAATATGATTTTGGTATATATAGAATGTTGATAAAGATATAATCTTTATTATGAAGTTAGATTATAAAAATAGAATTTTTATATATGAAGTGGCGAAGTAAAAATATGATTTTTATATAAAGGAAAGCGATATAACGATTTGATTTTTTATAAATATAGCGAAGTGATAAAAATGTGATTTTTATCCATATAACGTTGGAATAAAAATGTGATTTTTATTCATGAACAGCGTGGAAAGAGGGAGTTGAAATTTCGGGCAAATCTGAACCGTTCAGAATAAAACTGGTGGAGTGGATCCCAAAGGTGAGAACTCCTCACCTTTAATTTTCTTTTTCTAGTAAAAATATATACTAGGATGCAGACGGTGTTTAGTAGCACCCGACACTCGTCGTCCACTGACCATGGACGGCTTGTATGCTTGTTTGTATGATTTTGATGTGTAGTTGATTGTGTAATGTGATGTGAAATGAAATAAAATATTTATATAGTTAAAAATATTTTATAGTTGAAAATAGAATTTTTAACGTGTATTTAAAATGAAATGAATACAAACAAACCGAACGATTTGTTTATATACACACATTTGACTGATATTGATTGGAACGATAAATTTTACACATCGTCCAACTGCACAAATAAAATCTGTGTTTGATTATTTGTAATCCCATACGGGTATTGGGATGATATATGACATATACTAGTCCCAATAATTAGCTGTATGTCGATCGATTGATTGACAGACTGTTAGAAGCGTTAAATATTTACATTTGATGCTTATACAGTGTAGAACGCACTCTGGATGATGGTTGATTATTTATCGTCGTTATTTTATACATGCGTTGTAGAAAATCCATATAATTAACATTATATGGTAATTGATTGGGCCTCATTCCAGTTTTGAAATAGAAATATTTGAAACGAAATATTTGAATAGAAATATTTGAATAGAAATATTTGAATAGAGTATTTGAAATAGAATATTTGAAACGAAATATTTGAATAGAAATATTTGAAAAAGAAATATTTGAAATAGAATATTTGAAAATAGAAATATATGAAGTTGTGTTGATTAGATTGACGCCCTTTTGACGTGAACGATACTTATATCGATTTTATTCATTTTTCAATGAATATTGAAATTGATTTGAAATTCGAAATAAATTGAATTGATTGGAAATTCGAAATAAATTGAATTGATTTGAAATTCGAAATAAATTGAATTGATTAGAAATTCAAAATAAATTGAAATGATTTGAAATTCGAATAGAATTGAAATTCGAGTTAAACTGAAATAGAATTGAAATCGTTTTGAATTGAATTTAAAACGGATTGAAATTGAATTGAAATCGATTTGAATTGAAATCGATTATGAAATGAAATTAAAACGAATTTATATTGAAAATTTTAATTTTGATTTGAATTTTAAAAGGAAGTTGAAATCGTTTTGAAAACGAATTCAGAACGATTTATATAATACGTTTTAAAAGGAAATCGACAAAGTATATATTATATATATATAATATAATGGCCTGAATAGAACGCGCCGCGCTGTGGCAGTTCATGAATTTCAACCATTGACTTTGAACGGACATTACGGGAGATCCGACCGTCGGATTCTCCTAAAACCGGAACCGTTAGGTTTGTATCGAAAAGTGCTTTCCTTACGGGGAAGTTCGGGTCATTTCAGGAACGCTTGCATCTCACGCCCCATATATAATATAGAACCAAAAACCGCAGGGCGCTTATTGGAGGTTGGATTTCCAACATGAAAGGTATGGAACCACCTTCCGATAGTGTATCTCTGGAGGGGAATACACTGGGTTCAACAAGAATATCTTGCAACCCGGTCCACACATGACCAACCACTCGTTTCACTTGAGTGTATCGAATGTATATCACCAACGGTCGGGATCAGCAACCGTTTCCCGCAAAGGGACAACATCGATATATTAAAGAAGCAAATGGAATTTCTCTAGATAGGTGATTATACACCCTAATGGGAGCGACCCACATAGCCATGCTGGCCGCCCGATTTTTGTCATTTCCCGGTTGTTGAGGCCTGAGGCTATGATTTCTTATCATTCATTGATAGCACAATCACTTTGAATGCCACATTGTCAGATCCGTAAATCATTAATTGATTTGCACAAATATATTCCGGATATTATGCTAAGAGAATAAATTCTCCGCCACCATATATATCTATACAGACCAACATATGCGATCATTGGAAATACTCTGTCAGACATTCGTCCATTTACGTTCGTTCTGAGATTGAACGAAACCGAAGGCACCATTTCTATTTATAGAAAAAGTCCTTGCACTTTACTCCATCTTCGATTATCTTCATATAATCTGATTCGCAACGCTACTGCCAATACGGAGTGGTTCTCGGGTAATAATCCAACCGATCTCTCTATATTGACAATGATATTGGCAAATACTTCAATAGTCGGTTATTTAACTATCGAAGAAGAACAAACAAACATTCATCCATAACATCAATCAATCACTGGGCCTGTTAATTAATATTTCATTAATTAATTCACTTCTTCATTTCCCTATCAATATTTGTTAAACAAATATTTGCAACCATCATCTTGGCCTTTTTCGCTACTTGCAAAACATTTCCGTATCTCATCTTCTTTTGTTTTCTATACTTAGAAAATATCTTCTATTAATAGTTGGAAAATATTCCAATTACTTATTTCTTTCACGACCATTCATTTTTAGACTTAGGAAATATTTACTATTATATTTCCAAAATTTCCACTTATTGGGTTAAAACAAATGTTATGTAAAACATCGTTACAACAACCCAAAATACTGCATTCGACTAAATCTCTTTAAACATTTCTCTTCGATACTGAATCTTGCTATTTATCAGCTAATAATGAAATCGATCAAGTTGGGGTATACCTCTCAGACCTTGACTGAAAATATTATTAACTTCAAAATAGACAAGACTGCTAACTCAAATAATTAACACCATACTAAACCAATTTTCCCATTTCTAAAACGTATATACATTTCTCTTTCTATTCTTCCTTGATTTAAATTCATAGATTTTCTTTTTGTTTATAATATTCTATTTTTAGTACGTTTCCTTATCGAATTCTGTATATATCGATACATTGTTTTCTAACTATCAAATTTTCTTAAAAATATTCTAACTCCATAAATTTCCCGAAAAATTCGCCATAACCTCCTTTGTACCGACAAATAGTTCAAACCTCAACTCGGCTCTCTAGGCCCTTTCCATTCAAAAAGAAAATCAAAAAGCCAAGTAGCTTGGCGATTCGGCGCATAAAACCTCATATGGAATTTAAATATGTACCTTATTGTCGGGCACTAAATTTATAAACTTCATTCTCTTCGTTCCATACCTGTTTAACACATGTTCACCTGTTTTCAATTCAATTCAACTCAATCCCATCGTTTGAATTCAATTTCACCCATTTATTCTTTAATTAGCTTCTTAGCCTGTTTCACTTGTTATTTGAACATATCCGTATGTATTTTAGTTTGCTTATAAATCAATTGAATCCCATTTTCATTTCAGGTTTCATATTCGATTTCGAATATGAAATTCACAGGTCTCATTTACTTATCAAAAGAAATATCTCGATCTAAAATTCGATTAATGAATCATTCTTCCACTTAGTTAATTCTATTCAAAAATAAATAATTGATTTTGTTCCAAAAATCAATCCATTTACTCCACTTGAGTTCATATTTATTTTATAACTCAAGTCTAGATTTTCCAAATGGAAATTTTGATCTTATTTATATAAACCATTATGGTTTTTAAACGATTTTGGCGCTACTTTTCTGAAAATTTTATTTTGACATAACTCAAAATCTATTAGACGAAATCTAGATTTTCTCTTCCATTAGAAAACAATTATTCAACCGGTCCCGAGGATTCTTATTTCAAAGAATTTCGACTTAATTTGAGTTCTATATACTAAATTGAAGTTCGAAACTCCAATTTACGAACTGCCGTGTTGCGGCAAGTTCGTTTTAATTATATTTATATATATAAACGTTTAAACTTCATTTATAATAAATTCAACTCCATTCGGACATATTTTTAATATATATCAAATTAGTTTCCCAATTTAACATAATATTTTCGATTTTCTATAATTGTCGATTTTTCCTTACTCGGTAATATATTTATTTATACTTCGAACTTCTGTTTTAATTCCAATTCCTTTTATAAATAAATTATTTGTAGAATTCGATATAATCAAATTTCAATTATAAACCCATTGAATTTTTCTCAATTCAGCTTATATTCCGAATTCCAAAATATAATCAATCGTTTTGTTTCAAAACACTTCCAAAATTACTTTTAAATTCCTATTTGAATTTAAATGGTTTAAATTATCCAATTGATAATTTCTTTCACCAAATTTATAACACTATTTATAAATTCAACTTCCTTGTTTCATATATTTAAACAAGTTCCCTTTTCAAATTTCTATTTGAAACTCCATCCCTTTGATATCCCGAATTTCAGAATAAAAACCGTTGTTCCCTTTCGAATGATTTCAAATTCTATTTTTAAATTCATATTTGAATTTAAATATTCAAATTATCTCTTGATAATTAATTCATTATATATATAAACACCATTTTATAAATTTCCTTGTTTCATATATTTAAACAAGTCTATTTCGAAATCTATTTAAAACCAAAATCTTATTTTTGGAAATTTCTATTTATAATAACTTATATATATAACACCCAATTTATTTTCATATTCAATTTAACTTTTATTTAAATAAATTTGAATTAATCGAATTCAAATCATAAATCCTTACGGATTTATTTTAGTTCAATTTATATTTTGAACATCAGAATAAATTCTATCGTTTATTTCTTTAAAACAATTTTCCCATTTTTATATTTCAAATTCACATTTGAATTTAAATATTCAAATTATTAAATGATAATTTTTCCACTTTACTTATAAACACTGTTTATGAATTCATTTCAATTCTCTGCATTATTTAATTTATAAACAACGTTTATAAATTCAATACTTGTTCAAAACAAGTGAATATTCCTATAGCTCATTAAAAATCCAATTTCTATTCTTAAAAACATATTTCCCCTTTTAAATCTCAAATATCCTTTTCACGATATTTTTATATATCAACATTTTGGCCCCAGTGATATTTAAACAATCAAACCGCCCAATTATCAACCAACACATCATATATGATAATATATGTGAAAACAAACAAATAATAATATTTTGAGGAATCCAGTTGGATCCCTCCAACCTGTTTTTCCTGCATCCACAGATGTTAGCCAACAGAAATAATACCCATCCTACTTCGAGGTAGGATATCGCGGTATGAACGTCATCCACTATCATAGCGTGGGGCGTATAGGGTCATCCGCTAATGATACTGCGGGCATCCGCTAATGGTACTGCGGGAACTATCCAATCACCAATATATATATATATATATAATAACCACAAACGCTAAATAACTAATATAGATAATAATCAAAACTGATAATTCAATGCAAGCAAACAATCGACGACCAATTAATTTAAATGAATAAAGTAATTCTAAATAAAAATATTAGTGAGATTTACTCACCGTGATTTTATTTATAGATTTATCATCATTTTTATCTAATTTTAAACAACAGTTTAAAATTATATAAAATCCAAATTAGCTCCAAATTTTACCAACAAGGCTTCATGAGGTAGCTTATGTCCATACAAACCCAACGAAATCGGTTTTGTCAAAATCTGTTTAAGTACGAAGTTGTTACATATTTTATATGTTATTGTTTTGTATCACAAACACTAAAACTCTAATTATTAAATTAATAAGTAAATTAAAAATAAATAATACCTTTAACCATTTTTTTTTACTATTACTTCCTTATGTTCGAAAGCAGCTCATAGTAGAACTCTACCACAAAACAACAACTTCCCACCAAAACCATATCTACACCAAACATCAAGTCAACTAGCAACTGTTGCTACCTACTACTACCAATTTCGACTCTCCATCTGCTCACAAACGCCAATAATAAAATTGTTAGCCCCTTCCGGTAATCAGTCCCAAAACACTGTCGACCTCCCAAAACAACATTGATCAACTACTCTACTATTCCCAAATCAACAAATTGCGTAGAAACCAAACACGGCTTCCCATTCCATCTTCAACATCACGGAAAAAAAGACCCCACTTTTAGTTTACAACTGCCAAACTCCTATTACCCTAAATCTGAAACGAGCTAGGTCTGTTTGCACTTAACAAAGTCCATGCCCCTCGAGTTTGCTAAATCGCATGAAGCCGCTGTCCTCATCATGCATGTGTTCAACTTCGAGCTCCAAGGAGTCATTGCGTTTCCAAATCATGATTCCTCTTCATCTAAATTCCCGAGTACCGCATTGTGATTTCAGATTTCAGGGGACAGCGCGAGTTCGAGCTCCAAGGAGTGTATTAAATTTGGTCTCGAGCATCAGGGGACATCGTGATTTCAGATCAAAATCTTTTTTTTATATTTGACAGTTCGATTTTGGATTTGATTTACTTTTGGCTGAGGAAAAATTGCAATTTTTGTTTGGAATGTGGAACGAGGAAGGCAACTCAATTTGATTATGTTTTATTGGATTAATCTGAAACGAGGCTTGAAATAGTTTTAAGGAGTATTCGAATCTAGGAAAGGGAAGACGGCTTTGATTGTTGGCCGGCTTTGATTTGTTAAAATTTATGATTGAATTTGAGAGAAAGGGGACTTCGAGTTTGCCATTTACAGGAATGAACGGAAGAAAATGAAGACATGAATAAAAGTGGAGAGTATCGGTCATTCATTTGTTTCTGAAGTTCTGATCGGTTTTATCAGAAAAAGGAATGAAAGAGGGAGCGCGATTTTATAGAAGAAGGGAGCAGAACGTACACAATATTAAATGGTTGTCTAGTGAAGTACAAGCAAATTTAATACCGATTAGATTTAAAGGGATTTTCATCCTTTTTAAATAGATATCGATTTGATTTCGATCTTATCCATTACAATTATCCCAGGGTTCGCAACTTGAGATCATAACCACTATTTTAATGCACCAACTGACATTTCAATGTTATAATGCTGCTCTGAATTGAACAGTATATATTCTAAAATTTAATTTGAGCGTATATAATATATTAAATTAATATAATACAATTTAAATTTAGAACTAATCATTTTCTCGATAATAAATTATTATTATTATTATTGTTTTTAGTCAAATGCAAATTTGTATTGATCATCTGGATCATTTTGATTTGGTTTCTAACTTTGATTTCAATATATTTCGTATTACGGGAATTTAATATATTCGATATCAAATCGAAATCGATTTTTAAATCTATAACTAAATATAAAAATTCATTTATATTATCAAATCAATATTTAAAATAAATATTAAATATTCAAAATTAACCGACCAAAAATCTTGGTCGTTACACAAACACTATGAGTTTCAGTTGCCTTTAGATTTAAGTAATTAAAAGTAAACATGATATGACTGTAAATTTGGATTGTTTCCTGTGACTGAATCATATCAGATCTACTGTAATTTGTGAATCCACGATATGGTAATTTGGATCTATGCCTGTGACTGAATCATATCAGATCT
This sequence comes from Allium sativum, assembly GCA_030737875.1. Classification (NCBI taxonomy): domain Eukaryota; kingdom Viridiplantae; phylum Streptophyta; class Magnoliopsida; order Asparagales; family Amaryllidaceae; genus Allium; species Allium sativum. Next base: position 979,400,823 of record CM060913.1, on the reverse strand, counting down.
ATTGAAATTTATGAAGCTATGACAATTTGAATTGACTATAACCTAGATCTCAACCCTTATCATGTCAGATCTACTTTTAATTATAGATCTAATTTGTTATTTGGATCATCTTATGATTATCATGTTGTGGTCAATTTATATCTAGCATTAGCTGGACATCAAAATTCTTATTTAGATCTAATCATTCCTATTATGGCATCCCTACTATGTTAGAACCTGTTTTATTATCACAAGTTCACCGATTTGTGCTTGTATGTCCACCTTGCCACTATGCCATCATATGCTTATGTTAGTTTGTTAGAATAAACATCTCTGTCATCTTTCCTTCACCCTTTCCCTTTTTATTGTATATAGCCAGGCTATTTTCGAGCCTAGGCATGCCGCTAAATTATGCGATTACATTAGTTTTGGAATGAGGGAAAAACATTGAAATTGGGCATATCTTGTGAATTGGGAATTTGGGAACAGTTGGTAAAAAGGTGAAAATTGGCACAATTTGAATAATGTATATGAATTTGGACATACAATTTACTATGGGACCCATTTCAGTCAGTAGCCCTTAATAGGTATCAAACGAGTACTTCGAACTAGGTTGGAGTTGGGGCATGCTTACTGGGCTGAGTGTAAGAGATCCAAATGAGGAGGACGGAATGGGCGGCGCAAACCGACGGGGACATGTGCATGCATGGGCCGGGGAGAGGGGGCTAAGACGACTGTGACGCCTGTAGATATGGCTGTGCATATCAGCGAAGGATTGCCACTATAGGACGTGATACATCCTATGGTGGGGCCAACACAGAGTGTCTGCGCGGAGTGGGAGTCGATCGATTAGGGTAGTGGTTAGGAGACATTGGGAAGTATGCCTAAGTCTACTATCTTATAGTTGTTGGGATCATCTCATTCTGGTTATACTAGTATTAGTGCAGAGTAATCTTTAGAGAAGTATACAGTCTATAATGTCTACCTTGTCATACCTACCTTATATGTTGTTATATCTTTCTTATCCACTTTATATGTCTGTCACGATACTTCTACGTATTTACTTGCTAAAAGTAACTAGACTCGCCATACTTTATGTTTGACCCTTTTTGTTTCCTCTTCTTTCTTCCGTTTCCCCCCAGGTTCTCAAGGTGGGAATACTCAGGCTTGACTGTGATTCTGCTTTCATTTTGGAGTTGCTTAGCTGTATGGCTCAAGCTCCTATCCTTGCTACTATGGCTATATTTTATTTGGGGAATTTTGCTTCTTTTACGTACTCTGATGTTTTAAAGTACAAGACAATAGTTTCAATGATCTAATGGTTTTTATGTATTTCAGACATGTGATGTTTTCATACCACGTTGCTTTATGTTAAATACAGTTTTTCATTCCGTTGTCATTTTTATGTCTGTCTTGTAATATTTCTGTTTCTTTTTACCTATAACACTTCACGAAACTTAATGCATTCCCTATGTGAGTGACATTAATGGACGTGGGGTGTCACACTTGGTATCAGAGCGAGGTTACTAGATAAGATATTCAAAAAGGTTTTAAAAGAGTGCATTTTCCAAAAAGGAAAAGTTTGTTTTGAATAACATATTCCCCAAAGTCATATGTACTATCTTTCGATCCTTTGTCTAAACCTCTTTCCTTTTCGTTTCAGCATGTCTGAGGAACCTAACATTACGGAGGGCATTACGATACCTGGCTGTTCCGTAGGTATCTAGAGGCTACGGCGCCTGCCGAAGGCCAAAGAAACGTTCCTCCCCCAGCTGCACCCGTCGTCCCTCCTCCTTCTCCAAGAGAAGATAATTTCTCTAAGATTTCTAGGACATGGGAGGGAAGCCATTCCGTGGAACCGAAACATTCGTAGAAGCAATGAATTGGCTCAAGGAGATCGAGGACATGTTCGTAATCTTTTAAGTTGAAGATCGATGGAAGATTCAGTTAGCTACCGGGCTACTAAAAGATGAAGCTTCGTTCTGGTGGGAAGTTACCCAAGCTGGATGCCCGGTAGAGACATGGGATGATTTTAGATAAAGATTTGAAATGAAATTTTTTTCCCAAGCTGAGAAAAGCATGCAGATGGAGAGGTTCTTGGCGCTCAAACAAGGAAACATGACTGTTAAAGAATATATAAACAAATTCAACCAGCTAGAAAGATTTGGATTGGAATTGATGGATATTTTGCATAAGAAAGCTTTGTGGTTTGCTAAAGGACTAAATGCACCCATTCATGGGTTAGCTATGTATGTACCACATTCCAATAGGAGCTACTTCTGAAAGGATGGTTGATATGGCCCTGATGCATGAGGAAGACAAGGGAGAAAAGAAGGAAGTAAAAGCTGAGGAAACAACGCAAAATAAGAAGGTATGGCCAAAGAAAGGACAGCAGCAGTAACAACAACAAAAGAAAGGTGGAAAGAATGACAAGGCTAAGGATAAGAGGAAATGTCATAGTTGTGGGCGAGAGGGTCACTTGGTCAAAGACTGTAAAAGGAGGAAGAATACTTGCTTCAATTATGGAGAGGTCGGACACTTTGTTAGGGAGTTCCTGAAGAAATAGGGACCATAGGGACAAGGCCGTGGGTAGGAGCTTCTAGACGGCAGGTGCATACTCTTGCGATCAGTGCTCCAGATAGAGGTAGGAAAATTTCCGTGAAAGGTTTGATTTCTCCTTCCAGTCATCCCATTAGAACCCTTTTTTTATTCTGGCGCTTCACATTCATTTATATCTAGTTTTGTGGTTGAATCTCTGCACTTAAATACTAGTGTGGTAGTGGATCCCGTTATTGCCTCACACCCCATTGGTGATTTGGCCCATTTATCCACGATTTGTCGGGGTTTGAGGATATTTATCTTAGGCGTTGAGTTTGAGTGCGATGCGTATGTGCTCGGGTTCATGGGCTACGGTTTGATTCTAGGGATGGATTGGCTAACCATGTATGTGCCATTCTGGATTGTGAGAGGAGGGTTGTTAGGCTTCTGACTTGTCATGGGAGGACCCTCAAGATTTCTTGTGACCTGCAAGGATCTATCATGCTTAGTTTCCTAGGGTCTCTTGATGCATCTATCGATAATCTACAATTTATTCCAATAGTGCTAGATTATTCTGATGTCTTGGATGAGGTTTGGGGTATACCCCCAAGGCACGACATAGATTTTCGCATATATTTGGTAGATAATGCAAAGCCAGTTGCATTACCTGTGCGCCATATGGCTCCAAGAGAAAGGAGGCAACTCTGTAAGCAAGTAGGGGAGCTACTTAAGAAAGGGTTTATTAGGCGAAGCATATCTGAATGGGGTGCTCTAGTGGTATTCACAACTAAGGTGGATGGTTCGCTTTGTTTGTGTGTGGACTGTAGAGAGTTGAATAAGCTCACCAAGATGAACAGGCACCCACTTCCGAGGATAGATGACTTGTTCGACCAGCTTGTTAGTGCCTCGGTATTTTCTCAGTTAAACCTGGCCACGAGGTTTCACCAGTTGAGGGTGGCTGAGGACAGTATAGATAAGACCCCTTTTAGGACCCCAGATGGCTTCTTTGAATGGCTCGTAATGACTTTTGGGTTGACGAATGTACTCACCAATTTTGTTGATCTGATGAGTAGGGCGTTTCGGGAGTTTCTAAATAAATTTGTCGTGGTCTTTGTTGATAATATCTTGATCTTCTCAAAGAGTGCGGAAGATCATGCCCAATATTTGAAGGAAGTTTTGAAAACTCTCCGTGCGCATCAGCTTATGGCAAAATTCTCCAAATGCCACTTTTGGAGAAAGGAGGTGAGATTCCTAGGGCATGTGATTCCTAAAGAAGGGATAGCAGTAGATCTCGCAAAGGTGGTTGCAGTTCAAGACTGGCAGATTCTAAAGAATGCAACAGACATGAGAAGCTTTTTGGGGTTAGAAGGCTATTATAGGAAGTTCATTAAGGACTTCGCAAAAATATCAGCCTCACTCACCAGGCTGACGAAGAAGAATTTGGCGTTTTCGTGGGATATAGATTGTGATGTTGCTTTTCAATGACTGAAGAGGGCTCTGGCAATATCCCCAGTCTTGACCTTGCCCGATGGAAATAAGGTGTTTACAGTTTACACTGATGCCTGTGGTACAGGGCTTGGTGCGATTCTGATGCAAGAAGGAAAGGTAGTGTGTTACGGGGTAGACAGCTAAGGGTCCATGAGAAGAACTACGCAACCCACGATTTAGAACTAGCCGCGCAGTATTCGCATTTAAGATGTGGCGTCATTATTTGCTTGGAGAGAGGTTCGAGTTGTACACCGATTATAAATCTCTCAAGTATTTGTTCTCGCAGAAGGATATTAATTTAAGGCAACAAAGGTGGGTGGATTTCCTAGCTTCTTATGATTTTGAGATTGCTTATACCCTTGGCAAGGGTAATATCGTGGCAGATGCACTAAGTAGGTAGAGGATGACCTTAAGTCCTCTGTTTGTGGAAAGGAAAAGCGTGGAGTTCATATCGACCTTTGATTTTAGACCGTCCACCGAGCTTTTGCCTAGTTTGTTTGCATCGCTAGGGATACGACCTACTCTTATGGATCAGATAGGAGCTTCGCAATGAGAATATCCATAAATTTCAGACATCTTTGATAGGCTCAATAAACGGGAGACTTCTAGTCACCTCAATAGATATTCTATTGACGATAAAGGGTGGTTGCGACGAGATGGAAGACTTTTGCTCCTCAAACTGGAAGTTTGCTAAAGGAGGTCCTAAAAGAAGCCCATCATTCTAAGATGACTATTCATCCAGGCAATGATAAGATGTATAATGGCATGAAGACGGTTTTTTTTTGCTGGGATGAAGGAAGATGTGGCAAAGTTTGTTTCTCAATGTTTAGTTTATCAGCAAGTCAAACCTGAGCAAAAGAAACCCGGTGGTCTACTTTATCCTTTGGAGGTTCCACAGTGGAAGTGAGAGAGCGTCTCTATTAATCTAATTAGACGACGAATGAAGACCGCTCAAAATAGGAAGAAATCCTATGCAGACAAGAGAAGGACTGACATTGAATTTGAAGTAAGAGATATGGTTTTCATTAAAGTGTCACCTCTAAGGAATGTGGTTCGCTTCGGATCTGTAAGGAAATTGTCTCCAAGATTTGTAGGGTCATTTCCCATAAACAAAAAGGATTGACCAAATGCCTATAGAGTAAAGCAGCAAGAGAGAATATCTGGTGTTCATGATGTTTTCCACGTTTCTCACTTGCGGAAGTATTTGCATGATACTGCGGAAGTAGTTGAACTGAGTGTATTGGAAGAAGTAGAGGTGGAACGGGAGACGACAGTCAGGTGAGTTCCTTCCTGTATTCTTGTATTAGAAGTTAAGAAGCAACGCAATAAAGAAATCAAGTTGGTGAAGGTTCAGTGGGGAGATAACCTAGAGGATGCAACTTAGGAGACTGAAGACAAGATTGGTGTTTCGTACCCTTTTCTTTTTGAGGGTATATTCTTAACTTCCTTTCCAAAGCTTTTATTTATGCCTGTTTCTATCATTTAAAGTATATCCTATCTATCAAATCTTCGACCTTTAGGTATAAATACCATGGATGTAAACATGTGTTTGAGACATGTTATGTTTGATGGATGCAAGTGGATGCAAGTATTTGTTACTGGTTGCTCGTGGATGCATATACACACACATTAGGCACTAGATCAGCTCAGTCACTTTCATAATGCATATGGATGTATGTGCATTTTTCTTCTTTTAATGGATGAAAATGGATGTATCATCATATGGATGTTGCATTTGGACGAATGATTGTGCACATATATAGAACTTACATGTTATAATAGGATTATTTGCATACATATTGGATTCATAGCACTAACAAACATTGCATTAGGGAGATCATCTAGATCAGTAGATTGCCTGATTTTCGCATTAGTGTAGGGACATATACACACACCTTTGCATATGTTCATATAAGCATTAGAAGTCTTTAAGGACAATGGATGCCATTGATTGATGAATGAGTAAATGGGTGATGGATGGTAGGATATGCACTCTTCTTAATCTGAAGATTTCGGGGATGAAATCCTTTGATTAGGGGAGAATGTAACACCCCATATTTTAACAAAACTAAAAGAGGATAAATTAAATAATAATTAATTTAATTTCGGAATTAAGGGAAATGTAATGCGCCATTGCGTCCGTCTCGAAATTCTGGTCAAGATAGACATTTTGGTTTGCGTAAAACGGACACCATATGAAGAAGTTGTGAGGGTTTGAATTTGGATTTAAATAATTAAAAGTAAACATGATATGACTGTAAATTTGGATCTATGCCTATGACTAAATCATATTAGATCTATTGTAATTTATGAATCCATGATATTGTAATTTGGATCTATGTCTATAACTAAATCATATCAGATCTATTGTAATTTACGAATCTATGACAATTTGAATTGACTATGACTTGGATCTCAACCCTTATCATGTCAGATCTACTTTCAATTACAGATCTAATTTGTTATTTGGATCATCTTATGATTATCATGTTGTGGTGGTCAATTTAGATCTGGCATTAGTTGGACATCCAAATTCTTATTTGGATACAATCATGCCTATTATGACATCCCTACTATGTTAGAACCTGTTTTATTATCACAAGTTCACTGATCTATGCTTATATGTCCACCTTATCATTATGCGATCATATGCTTATGTCAGTTTGTTCCCTTCACCCTTTCCCTTTTTATTTTATATAGCCAGGCGATTTTCGAGCCTAGGCATGCCGCTAAATTATGCGATTACGTTAGTTTGGGAACGAGGAGAAAAACATTGAAATTGGGCATATCTTGTGAATTGGGAATTTGGGCATAGATGGTAAAAAGGTGAAAATTGACATAATTTGAATAATGTATATTAATTTGGACATATAATTTACTATGAACATAATTGGGGAAAAAAGGACATGAAACCTATAACCTGTAATGACATAGGAAAAATTGGCTAATAATGAAATGCCTAGGATTACAGTAATTAGGAACTTAATTGCGCTTAGACATGAGGTTAGATTGCACTTGTGGTGGAAGTCTGCCCGGATCCTCCCGGCATATCCAGCGACCACAAGTGGTGAATCTAATGTGGGAGGTCTAGGTGCATAGATACGTGACGTGCTAAGGCACAAGATTAAGCCCAAATTGTGGACTAAGTCTGCCCGGACCCGCCCTGCATGTCCAGCATCCATAAATGGTAGGCTTAATGTGGGAGGTCTAGCATACCATAACCATAAATGAAAATATGGTAGTAACCTTGAATACTTAACCAAGTTGAATCCATAGGGATTGTATGAATATAAATTTAATTTGGGGTTAAGTAAATTTGGATGAACAGTGGGTGGGTTAAGTAAATCTTAGGGGGTGGGTAATATTTACATATAGGCCCACAAACTTAACCTGATAAGGTTATGTAATTAAAGACACCTAGTGGTATACATAAACGATGGAAATATTAGAGTTATGTAATGAAAGACACCTTTTTAGGGTAAGCATAACTTGTAGAAATGATAGGCTTGTGTTATTAAAGATGCCTAATGGTATACGTAACCAATGGAAATCCTAGTGGGGATACAAGACAAGGGGGATAGCTTGTATCAAATTGTGTGGGACACTTTTCAGTCAGTAACCCTTAATAGGTATCAAATGAGTACTCCGAACTAGGTCGGAGTTGGGGCACGCTTACTAAGATGAATGTAAGAGATCCAAACGAGGAGGACGGTGTGGGCAGCGCAAACCGACCTGGGACATGTGCAAGCATGGGCCGGGCAGAGGGGACTAAGACGACCGTGACACCTGTAGATATGGTTGTGCATATCAGCGAAGGGTTGCCACTATAGGACGTGATACATCCTACAGTGGGGCCGACACAGAGTTTCTACACGGAGTAGGGAGCCGATCGATTAGGGTAGTGGTTAGGATACATCGGAAAGTATGCCTAAGTCTATCATCTTATAGTTGTTGGGATCATCTCATTCTGGTTATACTAGTATTAGTGCAGATTAATCTTTAGAGTAGTATACACCCTATCATGTCCACCTTGTCATACCTACCTTATATGTTGTTATATCTCTCTTATCCACTTTATATGCATGTCATGATACTTCTTTACTTGCTAAAAGTAACTGGACTTGCCAAACTTTATGTCTAGCCCTTTTTGATTCCTCTTTTTGTTTCCTCTTTTTTCTTCCATTCCCTCTCCCCCAAGGTTCTCGGGGTGGGAATACTCAGGCTTGACCGTGATTCTACTTTCATTTTGCTGGAGCTGCTTAGATGTATGGCTCAAGCTCCTATCCTTGCTACTATGGCTATATTTTACTTGAGGAATTTTGCTTATTTTATGCACTCTGATGTTTTAAAGTACAAGACAATAGTTTCAATGATGTAATGGTTTTTATGTATTTCAGACATGTGATGTTTCCGTACCACATTGCCTTATGTTAAATAAAGTTTTTAATTCCACTGTCATTTTTTTATTTGTCTTGTAATATTTATGTTTTTTTTTACCTATAACGCTTCACGAAACTTTATGCATTCCCTTTGTGAGTGACATTAAGGGACGTGGGGTGTCACATCCATACAAGACATCCACGAACAAGATGAACCGAAGACACCCTCATACCACATCCTCGGTATCACCCTATGGATTAGTAGCCAGTAGTCCTTGCAAATTGAATATTTAAATCACTACAGAATCACCACCTAAATATCTCTGGTGGCCTAACCAAAGAAATTTAATGAGTAGTCCTTTCTCTCATGAAGATCCATGGTCTTCAATTATACCATCTTCAATCATTATCTTCCATCCTCCATGTATTTGCTGGTCGGAATGGTATCCGAATATAAATTCAATCTAGGTCTTTCCATACCAATATTTGTATATGCCAAATTTGATAATCGGTTATTTAATTATCAAATAAACAACCATTCATCCATAAAAATAAATTCATTGATTTAATACCCAGCATCATTTAGCCTCTTCAATTTACCGGTCGTTAATTAAATAGTAAAACTTCCAATTCGGGAAAATTTTCCCTTTTCTTATTTTAATATAAGAATATTAAACTTCATTTAAATTCTACTTATTGGCTCCTCATTATAAGTTGGTAAATGAATAAATCTCCCAGTATCGACCCCGAAGGCCGAAACCAACTTCTGATTGACACCTCGAAAATTAATCAACTCATCCAACATACAACAAGTTCCAATTTCTTAGAAACTGCATCATATTCTTTTTTTACCCTTTTATACCCTTTTTTTAAAACCCGTTATAATCTTTATAATCACACTAATCATTTCCAATTTTATTTATGATATCATTTCATAAATTAACTTAAATAATTCAACTTAAACTTTGTAAAAATATTGCAGATTTCATTTACAAAACCATTCATCCTTTTACTTATCAAAACTACTAATCTTTACTTTATAAATTCCTTTACCCTTTGTTTATGTATTCTTAACCATTCGTTTATAAATATTTGTCTATTTGCAAATATTTTGCAAATAACTTGTATTCTTTACTTCGTGTATCCTTTTAAACCATTTATCAATGTTAAATTCTATTCGACAAATTCCTTTACTTTATAAATCCATTTCACAATTATTCCATATAACTCAGTTTATACATATTTCCATTTGTGACTACTTTTGGCAAATCTTTCCTTGAAATATCATTTTTTTAACATTTGTCTCAATTCCCATTTTACTCCAAATATTCATATTCCATTTTCAGTTCCATTTATTTGCTTATCTCATTCTCGAAAACCCGTTTTATCACATTTCATATGTTTAATACAACGTTTGCAGAGAACGTTCATTAGTTACGAAAAATCACTTCTCTGTTCTTTTTAACTCAATTTACATACACTTCCAATTTTCTTAGTCCATTTCATTAATTTAACTTCTTTAAACATTCCATTACGCCACTTAAACCCTTCTTTGCAATCATTTTAACATTTCATTTAGCTTATACCATTTAACCATTTATTTAATTAATAACTCGGAATTTCCATAAATTTATAACTTAAATAATTTTAAAAACATAAATAAATCTTCAACGTTTTTTAAAATAAACATCGTATTTCAAATACATAAATTTAACTTTGAAAAACGTTCATAATAAATTTAATATCGATTCAAAATCTTTCCTTTTATCAACGGTACTAAAGAGGTAAATATCAGCTAAATTACCAAACTATGAAATATAAACCAATTCCACAGCCAAATGGACACAACAAATCGTATTGATAAACATTATTAATATCAGTAAAGAATCCTGTTGGATTCCTCCAACCTGTCAATCCCTACATCACAATTTCATATTATTCAACATATATTACAATATAATAAAATTTAACAACTATTGTGAGGAATCCAGTAGGATCCCTCTAACCAGTTATTTCCTATATCCAAATATGTTACCTTAAATAAAATCATTCAATAAGAATTATCTAATATTAACTTAATAACTTCTATAACATTCAATAATAAAATAATTTAGCATCAACCATTTATTTAACACAACAATAACAATTCAAACAATTTATTTAATTAAACACGTTTGTTCTTATAAACATGATTAATAAGGTAAGTTACCTCAATTGGTTCCAATCGTTAAAATAACGATTTGGTTTTTCAATGAAATTAAACAAACGTTTAATTTCATCGATTTAATCAACATATGCATACATAATTAATAAATAATCAACCATTAGCAACCATAACACACAATTATAAAACCCACTTATATAAAAATATAAGTGGGAAGAACTGAGTGGGTTTAATTCACTTTGATTTGATTCCGTTGTTAAAACAACTCGTTTCAATTATATTAAACAATCGTTTAGTTTAACTGAGAATTCCAGTTCATTCCAATCACGTCCAGATTTGTTCCATTGTGTACTACTCGTCAAGACAATTCCAACAGCACCTTGTTTGTCCAGTCCTGTTAAGATTTGAAATCGTTATTAACGTTTAACGGTTATATAATTTAATTCAATTATATAAATTATTAATTAACTTATTTGTACACTAATTACGTTTAAACATAAATCGACTGATCTCAGATTAATTTCTTCCCATTGATTCATTCCTGCTATTTTAATACTTGATGGACACATACAACAATATATATTTTCATATATGTAAGATTTAATTAAGATGATTGTTGTTAGATAGACTAGAGTTATACAATTATAGGTATACGAGTTTAATTAAACCATTGACTACATAAGCCAAAGAATAAATTTATTTAATTACTTCTCATTAACAAGAGTGATTACTGATCTAGGCCATTTCTCTTTGTAACAACCCGTATTTTTATAACGAATTATAACTATAAATCAAGGCAGAATTAATTTTTAAAATGAGAATCAAGGGAAACGAGTTACGCCATTACGTTCGTCTCGAAATTTTGCTTGGAAATGAGTCCGAGTTTTTGAAAATCGGAATCCGTATGACTAAGTTATGACCCTTCGAAGTTTTTAGAAAATTCCAAGTTCAAAACAGCTCAGAATTCGAATTCGAATTTCAAATTCAAACCAAAGAACATACTGGGCGGGAAATTTCCTGCCTAGGACCAGGTCGACCTGGGGGTCGACCATAGAGTCGACCTGCCCAGGACCAAGTCGACCATAGTGTCGACCTGGGGGTCGACCTGGTGGCCGAGCCCAATTTTGAAGCTGGATTCACTTTGATGTTTCTGGCCTCGTTTCTGTCTACGTTCATTGACCTGACTCTATATAAACAGCCCCTAACACTATTCTCTCTACACAAAATTCTCTCTGACCTTATGCTGCTCTAATTCTGGTTGAAAATTCAGAGAAAGGGAGTACTTCTTCTATGTCGAAACTGCGTTAAGAGAATTGCTGATTTGGGGATTTCTGTTAGGACTTGACTAAGCATATAAAGATTCAACAACGACTTTCTTTTTCTAATTCTCGAACCACGATCTGTAAGCCCAAGTTACTTTTATATTTAAACTGCAAATGCAATATGAATATGTTGTAAATTGAAATTGGACCTGTGTATGATGACTGTTTTACATCCATTCTTGTTCATCTTGGATCTTGACTTTTGGGTATATTACTATGACATTGATTTGGGGCCTATTCATGTTGTAAATCAAAAAGAAAAACCCCTTATATTATCATGCCTACAATGTTGAATCCACTATTAGTCACAAGTTTATGACTATCATCTTATGTCAACCATTACCATGACTATACTATCACCTTATGTCAACTGTTATCTTGACTAGTACCTTATTTTGCTAGATTTGGAATCTTTATGTTTGAGGCCAATATTCCATATGCCAGTAATGTTATAATCATTTATCTCAAGTCATACCATGCTATGCTAGTAATCACTTTTGCCACCTTATACCTGTCCTTTCTTATTTTATTCCCTAATTAGATTTATTTGTATCGATTCGAGTTTATGTGCGATGGGAATATGATTTGGGTAGATTAGGTAAAATATGAATTGGCTTTGAACATGAACGTTATTATAACGTGTACCTATATATGGACAAGAACTTGACATGAAATTTACATGAAACCTGACATGAAAACTCGACATGAATTTTGACATGAAAACTTGAACATGGGCATGACACTTAAATAAACTTGAAAATGGCTAACTCGAGGTTGTGTTGAGTTTGCAGTGTAAATCTGCCCGGAACCGCCCGGCTAATCCAGCGACTGCAAACAATATGATCCAATATGGGTAGTTGGTCATATCGCACGTAAAACCCGAGGTTAGACTATGTTGTGGTGTAAATCTGCCCGGAACCGCCCGACAAATCTAGTGACCACAACAGTTAGTCTAATGTGAGAGGTTGGGGTGCATTAATGAATTAATTCCACATGATAAGGTTAAGTCATGAACCATTTGAATATACTTAACCAACTTGACACGATGATTTGATAGGGTTAAGTCATGAACCGCTTGAACACACTTAACCAACTTGATACATGATCTGGATAGGGTTAAGTCACGAATTTGAATGACAACACTTAACCCATTAGAAACCCTAGTTACGCGGTCCTTTTCAGCAGTAACCCACTTAGATGTATCACGATACCCTGGGACTAGGCAGGGTGGGGCACGATTACAGGGCTGATTGTAAGCGACCAAAACGACGGCTGAGTAGGTGCGCCATTGTAGGTTCAGGCGGACAATGATCGTGCACGTAGTCCAGAGTTGAAAAAGCAAGCATTGGGCACCCATAGGTTTACACTGCGCGTGCTTGATTCATGTCGGTGGTTGGCACCCTAGGGCTTGATACACCCTATGGTGGACCTAGCACAGGTGACTACATTTCATGATTGGGCCGTATGACATAGACATAAGGCGAGCTAGAACTTGTAGGGAGCCGATTGATTAGTAGATCGTACCGTAGGACCCTGTAATGGGTCACTTTATGATACTGGGCCAAGGGATCATTTCATGATTAATACTTTACATGGGTTAGAATACTAATACAGTTGGTGCAGCGAATCTTGAATATGCGAGCTAGACTTGACTTATCTTGTTTATCATATCAATCTTGTTATCATCCTTATGTTTAATTCCAATTTTCGCATGTCATGTTACCTTTATTAGTTTTTATACTGAAAGTCACTAAGGATTACCAGTCTTATGACTGACCCTTTTTCTTTCGCCTCCTTTTCTTTTGTCCCCCCCCCCCAGGTTCTCGGGGAGGAAACACTAGCTCTTAGCTTGGATTTAGCTTGGTTTCTGACAGCTCATGTATGGTTTGGTCTTGAGCTATGCTATGGCTGCTTCTGCTGTTTATGGGGAATAATTTACTTTTGTTATCTTAAGTTTATGCTTCTTTATTTGGAATTTGATGTAATGGAATAATTTGTACCTTGGATATATGGGGTTTTGACTCTTTTCTTGAAAGTAATAAAAATTTGGTTTTTAATTTCTACCGCTGCTTTATTTATGTTCTACCTTGTGATATCTCTGTGTATGTTTACCTAGATAATACTCCACCAAAACTAGTACATTCCCTTTGTGAGTGACCCTAGCGGAGGTGGGGTGTTACACTCTTTGTCTTCGGTATACTGCTCCTGCAATCAGAAAAAATAGTAAATGTTTTAGTATATAATTTTAATTAAATCCCTTAATTAAAAACAACTTCCTTAATTATAATATATATAGTAATGTTTATTACTTTGTTAAAATTTGTACATAGGCCAATTGCGCTATTCCTTCATCACATTGTAGGTTCCTCTTCGTGCTTCTTCATGCAAAATCCTTGAGCTCACAAATTTGTCTCTGCACCTCACCACTGATAGCCAATCGTTGATCATGACTTGGCAACTTGCTTGCCTCAACCCCCTTGGTCCCTACCCTGAGCCTCGATGTGGTCGGCGTCGTCGTTCACCTCCCAGTCCCTGTCGAACACAACTGCTTCATGCTGGGATTCAGGCCGCCACAGTCAAAAATAAAACATCATCACCATTGACATTCAAGTACTCCATGGGCCGAACGTTTTCCTAATTAGAGGAACTTGCTAAAAGTCGGTGGATATGAGGATAATACGGGAAAAAGAATCGAACTTTGTTGTTTGTCCATTCTATGCTGGAGGCGGAAATTTTACAAGTGTTGACCATGAATTATATTTGATCAAGAATTAGGTTAAAAGGTTGTTAGTTCGGTCTATTTATAGTGTAGGTTTTTGAATTAAATAATGTTAACGATACTTCACCATGCATTAACGCGCAGAAACATCTACACACGTTATCTAATCGAGATGAAAATTTAAACCCTAGCGTAAAATGATATTTCGGACACAATGGAATAGGTTTCGTCGAATTCCGAGATCGTTTTTTAAAATTCCTTTATAACTTCACAACGTGAATCGACATGCATTTAAATTGCATATGATCACAAAATAAATCCAAGTAACTTGAAAATTGAAATACTATATAAATAAATTATTACAAATTTAATAAAACTAGTTTCACTGAAAATGGAGTTCGTTAGATAATTGTTATTCTTAATTTCTATATTAAATCGATAAAGCGATCGTGGCACCCCATGTCCGTTAATGTCACTCTTTAACAGAATGCATTAAGTTCCGTGAAACATTATAGGTAAACAGAAACATAAACATCACAAGACATAAAGTCTGGCGAGTCCAGTTATTTTTAGCATATAAATAAGTAAAAGCATCATGACAGGCATATAAAGGGAACCAGAGATAACAGTATCATATGATAGGTATAACAGAGTGAGCAGGATAAGCAGGATGAACAGAACAGATTATGCTTCTCAAATACTCTTCTCTGCACCAATACTAGTATAACAGAAACAGAATGATCCCAACAGAAACATAACGGTAGACTTAGGTGTACTTCTAGTGACGGGTTTTACAACAGACAGTCCAACAGAAATAATGGATGTTACCCCCAAATGATAATAACGGGCACCTAAACAGGCAGGACTAGATGTACCCTAATTACTACCCCAATCGATTGGCACCCTATCCCGTAGATACCCTATGTCGGTCCCACGGCAGGATGTATCACTTCCTAAAGTAGCAACCTCTCCCGATAGTCACAATCGTATCTACTGGCGTCACAACGTCTTATTTTCCAGATCAAGTAGACCATGCATGCACATGACTCCGTAGGAATGCGTCTTCGAACACCTCCAACCATATAAACCTCTTATAACCAGCTCAGTAAGCGTGCCCCTGACCCCTACCTAGTTCGGGGTCTCCCTTTGGATACTATATGGGTTACTGACTGATACAAGTCCTATACAACATATGACACAAGCCACCCCTAGGCTTATATCCCTAACTATTAGGATTTTGACAGGTTATGTCTAACATTTTAACAACCCCACATAACCCCAACATGTAAAACATGTTAAGTTTATCAGGTTTATATAACCCCCCCCCCCATTGATTCAAAAAGTTTACTTAACCCTTACACGATTCGGCAGGTTCATATAACCCCACAGATTTAAACAGGTTTACTTATCCCCCCACAATTTAACAGGTTCATGTAACCCTACAGATTTAAATAGGTTGTATTATAGGTTAACGGGTTCATATAACCCTAACAGATATAACAGGTTAAGTCTGGCATACTAACAGGTTCATATAACCCCTACAGATTAAACAGATTTACTTTACCCTCCAGATTCAATAGATTCACTTAACCCCACAGATTAAAATAGATTTACTTAACCCCACAGTTTTAACAATTTACAGTTTAACGGTTTATATAACACCCACGAATAAACAGGTTAAGTATTACAGGTTAACATGTTATTATCATTCCTCGTTCATGTGTGTTAATGTACCAGACCTCTCACATTAATTTGACCATTGTGGATGCTGGATATGCCAGGTGGATCCGGGCGGACTTCTACCAAAAGCAAGACTTAATCTCATGACTTAGCACCATTGCATGTATATTTACACACTAGACTCCTCACATTAAATTAACAACTTGTGGATGCTGGATTTGCCGGGCGGTTCCGAGCAAAATTCTACCACAAGTCATTTTAACAGATTTCAGTAGATTAGTCATTTTAACAGATTAAACATCTTCGCATGTTACAGCTGGTTACTTATAGTTTCATTAACGTGTTCTGCTTAATCTTAAATTAAGTCTACAGATTTATATGCCCTAGATTACAGTCATAATTCACAGTACAACACAGGCCCTGAGTTAAGTCTTACACTACTATATAAGTCATGCCCTCAAATCCCCGTCATGATTCATAATACAAGTTATTCCCCCAATTTATC
Organism: Allium sativum; assembly: GCA_030737875.1. Taxonomy (NCBI): domain Eukaryota; kingdom Viridiplantae; phylum Streptophyta; class Magnoliopsida; order Asparagales; family Amaryllidaceae; genus Allium; species Allium sativum. The sequence goes on along the minus strand of CM060913.1, from coordinate 979,384,049 downwards.
TTTCTCAACCATTCCCAATTTCATCTATTCGCATATTTCAGCGAGAGGCCTAGGCTCGAAGGTAACCTATGCTATAAAAATAAAAAGGAAAAAGGGAGAGAAGAGAACAAAAATTGGCATAATAACAAAATAGGAATATGATAACAGAAATAGGCATATCAGAATTAGGCATATAAGAACTGAACAGTAGATCAGGTGTACATGTAATGGCAGATCAATTTAGGTATGAATCAGATTCGTAACATGCATAGGTTTAGATCTAGATTTATAGACATGTCAGGATTACTTGTTAAATGTTTATATCTAAAAATAACATGAACTCACGAAGACTGGATCTAAAGGACTGAGAAAAGAATGTTGATGTTGTAGCAAAGATTCTTGTATGTGTATAAGTTGTTGTTGAAGAAAATAGGCTAACTCAATCCAAGCTGGGGTAACATCTCGTTGTCTCCATTGTTTTTTATGTGTAAAAACTAGTGAAATAAGGTCCTATTTATAGTCTAAAGCCAACAAACCAAGCCACAAAACAAGTCCACGTTCAAAAAGGAGAATCTTCCCAGATATGTATCGGGGTCGACCCTTGCCGATTTGGGTCGACCCAAACACCCTGGGTCAACCCCTCCAATGGGTCAATTCCCTCTTACTCCCTCCCTGCTTCGTTGTTTTGAATAATTTTGAATTTCTTGATTGATTTGTATGTATATAATTCACTTATATGTATACAAACTTCTAAGCTTGATAACTACTTCACATGATGTTCGTTATATGCGAACTCGGAGTCTATCTTAAGCAAAATTCCGAGACGAACGCAATGGTGTAGTCCATTTTACCTAATTCCCAATATTTAATTAAGTATTCTTTAGTTTATCATTATAGTGATCTTTAAAAATTGCAGGATGTTACAACGATTAATAAAAAAGCAAGATGTTTTTGGCTACCATTGTCACATACGACATTGATTTTTCCTAAAATTTGATTTTAAACAACAATTTAATGTTATAGATCAATTGAAACTAATGTCATCGACAATCGAGATTGTTTGAAAAATGGTCATTCTTAAGGCTTATATAATGTCGATAAAATATTAATTAAATTCCTAAATAAATCCAATTAAATAATAATAAATTATTATTATCATATTTATCCAAATGGAAAATATATATATACAACTTTAAATATAAAAAATATGTATTATACAACTCCATATCACAAATTCTTAGTTAAACGATATCCATATTATATTGAAACCTTTTAAATTTATTAAATAAACGTTATCGTTTATTAACGATTTCATAGCAACTATTTTAAAATTTGAATTGTACATAACTAACATTCTGGAAATTGGAATCTCGATTTTTCTCTTCCATATGAAAAATATAATCAATAAGGTCGAAAAGTTTCTTGTTTCACAGAATTCCGACTTATATTGGGTCGTGTATATTCAGTTGAAGTTGAAAACCCAATATTACGAACTACCGCGCTCCGCGCCATTACGAGCTCGATTTAAATTAAATATAAATTTAACATTAAAACTTCGTTTTAATAAATGAATTTAATATTAAAATCCATTAATATTCCAATTATAATATTTAAAATAATGAAATGATTAAATACTTGACTACCAAAAACATTAGACGTTACATTCTTCTCCCCTTAAAAGAATTTCGTTTTCGAAATTACTAAGGTAGGAAAAATGTTACAAACCCTTCTAAAATCCAATTTATTTCAAATCGAAAACCAGTTTATTATAAATCAAAATTTTAAAAAATATCGAAAATTTTCTAACACCTTAAATTCCCGGAAAAATTCAGTAGAGTCTCCTCTGTACATAGTGACATCTACGATATCGTAGGAACAAATAATATATATACATCAACCCACACAGTCGGAAAACAAAATTCAAAAACCAAAATTTTATATTTTCGCATAGGCGTACTTTTTACGAGTGCTATTGAGCATAGCTGCTCAACTTAGTGCAATCTATGCAACCACAATCAATTCTCATAGCCTTCTGGCACCTGTACTCAACTCAGTTCAACATATAAGTAACATATATATGAAATATTTAAATAACACTTCGTTTATCAACAAGTATAACTATCCAGATTTCCAAAATCAAACTGGTAGCATCGATATATTTGCAAATACAAGGTTAAATCATTAATTTCAATTCATATGTAGTTTCATTCCAATTTATTATGCTAGAATTTATTTTTCAATCCAATCAACTCTATTATAAACTATTGATGAATTATATTCGACCAATATAGCAAACAATCAACAACCAAAGCACAACTGATGTAACAACCCTGAAAATCAGGACCAATTCAATTTTTTTAATTTAGCTATTTTAATGAATTTTGAATATTTAAAATAATTTATTTTAAATAATAACAACTAAAAATTCTTTTAGATCGAAGTTATGGTGAATATATTTATTTTAGTTATAAAACAAGACCTGAAATGGCGCGGTAGTTTGAAAACTTGAATTCGAACTTTGACTGACCGTACAAGATGCATACTAAAACGGATTTTAGTGAAACCAAAAATATTAAAATTTGGTTAAGAATATCTTTCTAATGAATCTGAAAAATTGAAATTTCATAGCGGGAATCAAAAGTTATAGCCAAATGAATTTTCAGAAAGGTTGCTATGGAATTAATATAGCCCATGAAAATAGACATTTTGCTAACGATCTCCGTTTTCAACGAAACCACTTTTGTTAGATCAGGAATATCAAATTATTTTTAAGTTCCATAATTTTTTGAGTTAATATGTGAGCATGGAAAAAGAAAACGTGTTTGGTTAATTTCAGTCAATTTGGATCGACCAAAAAATGACCATTTTTTAAACGGTCTCCGAATTCAATGAAATCAGTTTAATTGGGACCGTATCATCCAAATATAGCCAGATTTATTTTTTTAGGAATTTTTAGAATCAGTATGTAACCCCAGCAAATTGAAATGTACGTTCGAATCCATATTTGAATGTTTTATATTTTAATTTGAAAAATAACGGACTGAAACGACCGAACGGGCCTACGAAAAATATTCCATTATGTCTGGAATGGGGTATTTACCTAGGGACGATAGTCGTTGGGTTTTAATTGGAGTTCATTTGGAAAAACAGATATTTTTGGAATTATAAATAGCACGGGCCAATCAGATTTTTTATATAAAAAAAGAAAATTCCTTTTCTATCTCCCCGTAACAACGAAGCACGACGAAACCTACTTCTCCACTTCTCTCTTCAAAACCTCTTAATCCACTCAAAGAAATCGAATGGCGCAGTTAAGGATTTTGTAGTGCTTCTAACGAGCTTCGCATCCATACCTAGTACACCACCTATCATCGCGTGTGGAGAGAGATCTGTCGCTCTGAAGCTCGTAACTTAGAGCCGCAGCCGAGGGCAGTGGTCGCCGTCGGGTTGGCCAACCTGGTAGCACCGGAAAGCCCGTTTGTGGCTCTGTCGCGTAGTGCAACCTGATCTCGACAACGTGCTTCGGATTGGGAGTTAATTCAAAACCTAGTTTTGAATCGAAAACGAAGGTAACGGGTTTATTTATTTAAACTATATACAACACTTTAAAAGTGCTACGAATCGTGATTTCACTGTAAAAATCATATCTTTTTGCTATGTTGTCGAAATCCAGTGAAACAAGAGACACCGGGACCGTGAGGACACTTCTACATTCTAGAAGAGACCGGAGAATTTTTAGAGCTTGCTATAATTTTTGGCAAAGCGAAAAGCAATGTGAGATTTCTAAATTCAAAACGATATGGAATGACGATGCATAAATTATATAATCAATGTATAAGTTATATAAGCGTTGTACACCTCATGTATAAGTGTCGTATAAATTATATGTGCGATGTATAAGTTATATATACGTTGAAAAAATCATATGTGCGTTGAATGGAGTTGAAATGAAATGGAAATATATTTATATACATGTATATATATATATATATATACACACACTTACACTCCCCTCGTCCATAGACCATGGACGATATATGTTGGTTGTGATTATTTGGATTTTGGTTGACGTGAAATTTGGTTAATAAATGCGAATGGTTGATAATGGTTGTTTGTGGTTAACAAAAATTGTAATTGTTTGTGGGGAAATCCATTGGGATATGAAAATGATAGAAATGATAAGATCATTAGGATAAGCCCCTTAGGGAATGCCGCAAGGCGTAAAGTAGTGCGAGGAGCCGTACCCGGGACAGTGCCGGTTTTAAACCCCCGCCATTATGCTGCCGAAATTTTCTGAAATATTCATGTGTTTAATTTATATTCATGTGTTGAAATATATTCATGTGTTGGAAAAATATTCATATGTCGAATGAATTGTCTGAATGATAAAAATCACATTTTTATCATGTATATGAAGTATATAAAATACATGTTTGAAATAAATTGTTTTAATAATAAAAATCACATTTTTATTATATATATATGAATCGCTAAAAATATTCATTTTTGAAATAAATTGTTTTAACAATGAAAATCACATTCTTATTATATATATGAATCGCTAAAAATATTCATGTTTGAAATAAATTGTTTAACAATAAAAATCACATTTATATATATATATATATATATGAAGTGTTAAAAATAGTCATATGTTAAAATAAATATTTTTTGGGTAGAAATAATATTTTTAACAAATAAATGAAATGAAAATGGTTTGGAAATCGAAGAATGAATTATATATATAATTAAAATAAAAGGAATAATGAAGCTGTAGTTCATATTTTGAAATCGTGATTTTAAACGATTATTACGGGAGATCCGACCATCGGATTTTCCCAAAACCGAAACTGTTGGGTCCGCTTTGAAAATATCTTTCCAACAATACCAAATTTGTACAGATCCAACGGTTAGATTGTGTGAAATGTTAAATTCAAATCTGAATAAAAACAGTGCCAGAATGAACTATATATATATATATAATTAAAATAAAACGAATAACGAAGCTGTAGTTCGTATTTTGAAATCGTAATTTTAGACGATTGTACTGAGAGATCTGACCGTCGGATTTTCCCAAAACTGGAACCATTGGGACCGTTTTGAAAAGATCTTTCCAATGATATAAAATTTGTAAAAATCCAATTGTTAGATTTTCAGATATGTGTAAATCAAATCTGAAGAAAAACAGCGCTATGGCCGCGTTATGACTTGAAGCGTCGTTAGAATAAATGGCTATTTTTAAATAAATAAATATAGCGATAAATCGTTATAAAATATTATAAACAATACGGAATGGAAATAAACCGAATTCACTCTGTTTATTGGATATTTGATGGTTGAATGTGTTTGACATGAAAATTACATTAATTGTAACAACCCGCACTATACGCATCGGAGGATCGTAGAATATTTATTTCTTTTTCATGTGAAGTTGTATGATCATGTAACTTTGGGAGACGACTATTGGATTCATTTCCCATGTTCATGATTTTTGCCGATTTTTAAATGACTATTTTGCCCCTAGCTGATCTTGTTTCGGCCATATTTTTTGATTGGAAAGGAATTTTGACCTGAAACCACTTCCATTAGATCCGGGTGATGGTTTGCCCTTCTGTAGAGTGGTCATATATGAAAAACGGACTTAGCGTTTGGGAGATATGGATGAATTAAGGTTTAGAATGTATAAAACGGCTTAAATGGGCTTAATTGGTTAGTTAATAGCTAGACCCATTGGGGGATTTCGGGATTAGGGGTACATAGGGGCTTATTAGGGTTAGAAAACATTTCTTTAGACATTTTTTCAGCCGCTACTTTCATTCTTGGAACCCTAACAATGGCCTCCAACATCTTGAATCGCCTCTAATCACTTTCTAATCAAGTATTAGACTAACCTTCACTAAATCAAAGGGAAATAACACCAATCAAGGTCAGAACTGCTGTATAGCATTGGGAACAGCACCAAACAGAGGATAATTTTAGATTTGGTATTTTGTTTGTGGCTAAGGTGAGTGATTTGCATAGTTCCTCACTAATTATGGTTAATTAAGGTAATTAGTGTTAATTAGCGAATTTAAACATGATTAAATTCTGTAAAAATATTTATAAATTTTGAAATATTGTTTTAGACCTCTTTTAGAAGTTTGGGTTGATTTGGTTAAGTTTTGCTAATCCTATCATTAGATTTGCTTAAACATGCTTAAGGGAAAATATGGGATTTTGGCTATGTTTGATCTGTTTTAACATATCAAATTGTCGTTTTGGTGTTAGTGGTCAATTCTATATGTTTCTAAGACTATATGGTATGTTTTATGATTGATTAGAAAAGTTAGATTGGTCGAAAACGCCATCGAATGGCGTAAAACAGTTGCTAGAAAGACGTGTAGGAAATTAGCCGAACCGGATCGGATCGGAGAAAGGGAGCACGAACCGAACCGCTCCCTTCAAACGGATGCATCACGAGCCGATCTGAGGACTTGGGGAGATCATGACCGAACCGACCCGAACGGTGGCACCGAACCTACCCGCTCACCTGGAGAGCCCCACGATCTGAACCGCGTCACTCGATCCGAACCCTTCCACAAGCTGATGACCAAAGGGGATCACGAATCGTAGCACCATGACCCAACTCGAATGAGTAGCCACGACCCGAACCGATCCAGAGAGCGTGCTACGAACCCAACCGCTTGGTGGTTACGAAGTGGAGAATCCCGACCCGGTCCGTATGGCGCGATCCGAACCGAACCCAAGTGGTGACTGCGAATCGAACCAAGGAGCTTGGACACGTGGCATGAGCTATGAACCAAATGAAGACCGATCCGGAGAAGACCAAAACCCGAGATGCAAAGGAAGTCCAAATAGGAAGTAGAACTCAGGATCCAGATGGGAACTAACGAGTTAACTTCATGAGTTGGGCTTTGCTGCGGGACATGTGCTAAGGGTTTATCGACCTCTATAGCTTTGATTCACAACCAAGACGGATGTTAGGCTACGTATAAGTGCAGTGGGGTAGTTACTGCTCCATGGGGCAAAGTGATCGTAGCATGGCTATGAGCTAGTGCAGTGGAGTTATTATGACTTCATGGGCCAGAGTGGACATAGCAAGGACTAGTGGCTATGGATTAGTGTCGTGGAGTCACCATAACTCCAAGGGGCAGAGTGATCATAGCAAGGATTTGGGTGATCAAAGTAGTGGATATCGTATGCTTTACGCACTGAGTGAGAGTTGTGAGAATGGTTTCTATGCTTGATTGTTTGACATCACTATGACATGCACACCCCACCCCCGTGTTCTTTACACCATATGTTAGTGGCACCTTAGAGTATTGTACAGTATGTACTGCTAACTCTTTGGTTGCAGGTCTAGGTTCAGGCATGGTTTAGTATACCTGTTATTGTTCTGTTTTGCTGCTTATCGCTCATACTAGACTTTTGTCTGACCCAGAGTTTTATGTCTCTTCTTATTACTCTGGGTGCTATTAAACGGGCAGACTAGAGACATGTTAGCTGGTTGTGCACGAGTAGTTGTTTGGAGACGAGCGGGAGGCTTACACATCCTATTTGCTATATATTATCGTTGTGTCGTTGCGGGTCACTACTTTGGGCATTGGTAGTGTACCTTCCTTATATGCTTTAGAGACAGTTTTCAAAAGTTGTAATAATGATGATGTGGAACATAAGTTGTATTTGGATTTTCCGCTGCTATGGTGTTTAGTTTCATCTTATGCACTGTCTCGCCTGTTTTATGTCAAAGTATGTTATTATTATATTTTATTCCATGCGCTGTGAGACATTCCACATGTTCCTTTGGTAGTTCTATCATCAACTTCCATTCTTTTCCTTTCTTTGGCGACCGTCCCGTGCTGGTTGGACATTGACACAGCTCACTTTCATTGGAAATATCGGCTGGTGCGGGGTGAGCTATCACATTTGGTATCAGAGCTCTAGGTTGCATAGTTAACCTAGGGAAAGACACCAGGTAGAGATAGTACGTATATGAGAGCACGTATTTGTTATATTTTGGTTTTCAAAAGTTATATATATACTATTAGTATATTTAAAGATGGAGTTGCATTGCATTGGCACCACTGAAGAGATGGTTAATCGTTTTCTCCTTACAGATTGAACGATGAGTCGATATACTAGGGGTACTGGTAGAGGAGCTAATAATGGGAATGCTCCTGATATGAAGACGATGTTCACTGACCTAATTAGAGAGATGCTTAAGGATGTTCAGAATGCAGCTCCTAATGCTGCAAATGGTGGTGGTGCAGCGGTGCAGGCGACTAGGGCCGATTTCGCCAAGCTCTGTAAGGATTACACTAGCCTTGGTGGAAAGCCGTTCCATGGAATGGAATTGGCTACAAAAGTTCAGGATTGGTTGGATAGGTTTGAGCGTATCTTCGAAGACTTGGGTATCGAGGATGCGATGAAGAGGAAATTAGCATCCCGTCAGCTGCACGGACGGGCGTTGAATTGGTGGAATGCTATTAATGCGGCTACTCCAGAGGATCAAGTTACATGGGATCAGTTTAAGGCCTGATTCAGTGATAAGTTCATCCCAGCTGCCCAGAAGTCACAGTTGTTTAGGAAATTTCTGGAGCTTAAGCAGAATGGTAGGGCAGCCTCAGAGTACATTGCAGAGTTCGATACTCTGTCGAAATATGGATTATCCCTTATTGATACTGCCGAAAAGAAAAACGAGAAGTTCATAACTGGTTTGGATGGATACTTGGGGGAAAGGCTTATTAACCACATCGATGAGACGTTTGAATCGATTGTGGGGAAAGCATTGAGGTCAGAGAGTCTTTACCCTAAGACGAAAACTGAGGTTGCATCTGCAGAGGAGCCAAAGCCGCAAGCAAGCGGTGGAGGCAAGAATGGTTCTCAGAATAAGAGAAAGCAGAATCAGACCAAGGATGGCCAGAAGAAAAGGAATAAGAAAGATGTTGAGTGCTTTAGCTGTGGTAAGAAGGGACACTATGCCAAAGAATGTCGGGCCAAGCCAACGGATAGAAAGTGCTTCAACTGTGGCCAAGTGGGACATCACAAGGGCAACTGTCGCAACCCCCTAAAGAAAAGCAGATTGTGAAAGCATATGCTATCAATGTTGTTCCTTCTTCGTCGAATGCCCCAACTGCGGCAGAGAAAGGAAAGAATGTCGTCATTCAAGGTATGCTTTCTATTTATGATGTTCCTTTTCAGGTATTGTTTGATACCGGAGCTTCCAGATCCTTCATATCTAGTGACCTGGTAGATAGGTTAGGATTGGAACCCGAGATAGTCAATAGACCTTTAGCAGTGACGAACCCGATTGGTGGTTCGACTACCCTTTGTATGATTTGTCATAATGTGGTTTTATCGAGTCATGGATGCATGTTTGTTTGTGATTGCTTTGTTTTGGGCTTTACTGTGTTTTGCATTATTTTGGGAGTCAATTGGCTCCAAAGATGTGGGGTGGTGGTAGACTGTGAGTGATTTTTGGTGACAGTTAGAGCGGATGAAGGGCGGAGGGTAGTGTTTAATGGTCTACCTAGTGATGGGGGTAATGGCTAGTTTTCTAAATTCCCTCAACATCCCGCATGATGAGTTGTCAGATGTGCCCGTTGCTGGCCAGTATCTGGATGTCTTCAAGGAAGTGACCGGACTTCCACCACACCAAGAGATTGAGTTCCGTATTGATTTAGTGAAAGATGTCAGGCCTATAGTGATGCCACTTCGTCGTATGGCACCAAGGGAGCATCGAGAGCTCGGGGTGCAAGTAAGCGACCTTTTGAAGAAGGGATTTACCAGAAGAAGTGTTTCTAAGTGGGGTGCACCAGTTGTGTTTGCTACCAAGGCAGATGGTTCCCTTCGTTTGTGTGTGGACTACCGCGAATTGAATAAGGTGACGAGGAAGAATAAGTATCCTCTACAGCAGATAGATGATTTGTTTGATCAGTTGAGTGGCGTGAGAGTGTTCTCCCAGTTGGATCTCGCGACTGGTTTTCATCAGCTTAGAGTGAAAGCTGAAAGTATTGCTAAAACGACATTTCAGACGCCGTTTGGATTCTATGAGTGGTTGGTCATGCCATTCGGGTTGACCAATTGAATAAGTTTATTCTTGTGTTCGTAGACGATAACATGGTTTATTCAAGGAGAGAGGAAGAACACAAGGAACATTTGAGAATAGTGATGGAGGTGTTGAGAAAACACCAGTTGAAAGCAAAATTTTTTAAGTGTCACTTCTAGAGGAGGGAAGTGAGATTCTTGGGCCATATTGTTTCAGAGAATGGTATTGTCATGGACCCTGCAAAGGTGGCTACGGTACAAGATTGGTCTATGCCCAAGAATGCAATGGACATAAGAAGTTTCTTAGGATTAGCTAGATATTATCATAAGTTTATCCAAGACTTCTCCAAGATAGCAGCACCGTTGACCCAGTTGACCAAGAAGAATCAAGCTTTCATCTGGGACGAAAAGTGTGAGAATGCATTCAACAGTCTAAAGGAAAAGTTGACATGTGCACCAGTGTTAGTCATTCCTAAGGGGAATGAAGAGCTGACGGTATACACGGATGCCTGTGGTACCGGACTAGGTGCTGTGTTGATGCAAGGAGGTAGGGTTGTAGCTTATGCTAGCTGACAACTGAAACCGCATAAGAAAAGATATCCTACCCATGATTTGGAATTAGCAGCGATCGTGTTTGCATTGAAGATGTGGATACATTATCTCTTAGGAGAAAGATTTGAGTTGTTTACTGATCATAAATCATTAAAATATCTTTTCTCTCAGAAGGATCTAAATCTCCGACCACAAAGATGGTTAGAATTCTTGGCTTCCTACGATTTCGATATCGCATACACACCAGGAAAGGACAATGCAGTAGCTAATGCATTGAGTAGAAGACATGCCAGTTTAAGGGCTATGTTTCTTGAGTGGAAGCAACTGGAGTACATCGCTGGGTATGATTTCATACCAAAGTGCAAATTGGATCCAGAAGTATTAGCAAATTTGACAGTCAGACCCACTTTGATTGAGCGGATTGGTTCCAGTCAGAGGGACGATCCTAACTTATTGAAAATCATCTCCAAGTTAGAGATGGGCATCGATGAGGAGGTGAACGAGTACGGGCTTGATCGAGATGGATGGCTTAGAAAGAATGGAAGACTAGTTGTACCCAATGTCAATGGATTGAGAGATGAAGTGCTTAGAGAATGTCATCACTCAAAACTGACTATACACCCCGGTGGTAACAAGATGTATCGAGACATGAAGCAGAATTACTATTGGGAAGGGATGAAAAGAGACGCTGGGAAGTTTATATCAAAATGCATGAATTGCCAGCCATTTAAAGCTGAGCAAAAGAAGCCTAGTGGTTTGTTACAACCATTAGAAGTTCCAGAATGGAAATGGGAACAAGTCTCAATGGATTTCATTGATGGGTTACCAAGAACTAGGTAGGGCCATGATAGCATTTGGGTGATTGTGGACAGATTAACCAAAAGTGCAAGGTTTATACCCGTCAAGTCGAACAGAACGGCAGCTAAGTTAGCGGAACTGTATATAAAGTGGGTAGTGAGATTTCATGGAACACGCAAAGGAATTGTAAGTGACCGGGATCCGTTGTTCACTAGTTGATTTTGTAAGAGCTTGCAAGAGGCGTTAGGATCAGAATTACATCTCAGTACCGCGTACCATCCTCAAACCGACGGTCAGACAGAGAGGGTGAATCGTATATTGGAGGATCTCTTAAGAGCTTGTATTTTGGACTTTGGTGGAACATGGGATGACCATTTCCATCTAGTGGAGTTCGCACATAATAATAGTTATCAATCCAGTATTGGTAGGGCTCCATTTGAAGCTTTGTATGGAAGACCATGCAACTCACCGTCATGTTGGTTAGAAACTGGTGAGAAGTTTGTGCTTGGACCAGATGTGATAAGAGAAACTTTAGATAAGGTTAAGATCATTCAACAACGAATGAAGTCTGCCAAAGATAGGCAGAAGAGTTATGCTGATAAGAGGAGATTTAAAGTTCTCCATTGGAGACTTGGTGTTTGTCGAGATCTCTCCGTTAAAGAGCGTGATACGATTTGGCAGGAGAGGCAAGTTAGCACCAAGATTTGTTGGTCCATTCCCAGTTCTTGAGCAAGTTGGGGACTTAGCATATAAAGTTGAGTTACCTGACAAGATGGCGGGAGTTCACAATGTATTTCATGTTTTCCAGTTAAGGAAGTTTGTGCACGACCCCGATATGACTATTTCACCGGATCAGTTGGACGATATCGAGGTAGAAACCGAGGCAGTTCGGAACTGCAAGCCTATGCATATTGTTGGGAACGATACGAAGCAGCTTCGAAGGAAGGCGGTGAAACTAGTCAAAGTTCAATGGGGTGATGATGAGGAAGACTGTACTTGGGAAACAGAGGGGAACATAAGGAGGAAGTATGCAGAACTCTTTGCTTGGTAAGGTTTTATATTGGTATAGTACTCCCTTGTTAGTAAACCGCATGCTAGAATAGGCTTGTTGTTTTGTATGCTTTATTGTTTTGTTAATGATTGGTAGGCATGCGGGATCCTTTGTATGTTTTGGGCTAAGGAATTTCGGGGACGAAATTTCTTAAGGGAGGAGAATGTAACGACCCGCACTCTACGCATCGGAGGATCGTAGAATATTTATTTCTTTTTCATGTGAATTCGTATGGTCATGTAACTTTGGGAGACGATTATTGGAGTCATTTCCCATGTTCATGTTTTTTACCGATTTTTAAATGACCATTTTGCCCCTAGCTGATCTTGTTTCGGCCATAACTTTTGACTGGAAAGGAATTTTGACCTGAAACCACTTCCATTAGATCCGTATGATGATTTACCTTTCCGTAGAGTGGTCATATGTGAAAAACGGACTTACCGTTTGGGAGATATGGCTGAATTAAGATTTAGAATGTATAAAACAGCTTAAATGGGCTAAATTGGGTAGTTAATAGCTAGGCCCATTGGGGGATTTGGGATTAGGGGTATATAGGGGCTGACTAGGGTTAGAAAACATTTCTTTAGACACTTTTTCAGCCGCTACTTTCCTTCTTGGAACCCTAACAATGGCCTCCAACATCTAGAATCACCTCTAATCACTTTCTAATCAAGTATTAGACAAACCTTCACAAAATCAAAGGGAAATAACACCAAATCAAGGTCGAAACTGCCGTATTGCCTTGGGAACATCACCAAACAGAGAATAATTTCAGATTTGGTATTTTGTTTGTGGCTAAGGTGAGTGATTTGCATAGTTCCTCACAAATTATGGTTAATTAAGGGTAATTAGTGTTAATTAGCGAATTTAAACATGATTAAATTCTGTAAAAATATTTATAAATTTTGAAATATTGTTTTAGACCTCTTTTAGAAGTTTGGGTTGATTTGGTTAAGTTTTGCTAATCCTATCATTAGATTTGCTTAAACATGCTTAAGGGAAAATATGGGATTTTGGCTATGTTTGATCCATTTTAACATATGAAATTGTCGTTTTGGTGTTAGTGGTCAATTCTATATGTTGCTATGACTGTATGGTATGTTTTGTGATTGATTAGAAAAGTTAGATTGGTCGAAAACGCCGTCGATTGGCATAAAACAGTCACTGGAAAGACATGTAGGAAATTATCCGAACCGGATTGGATCGGAGAAAGGGAGCACGAACTGAACAGCTCCCTTCAAACGGATGGATCACGAGCCGATCTGAGGAATTAGGGAGATCATGACCGAACCGACCCGCTCACCTGGAGAGCCCCACGATCCGAACCGCGTCACTCGACCGAAACGCTTCCACGAGCTGATGACCAAAGGAGATCACGAATCGAAGCACCACACCACGAATCGACCTAGATAAGTAGCCATGACCCGAACCGATTCATAGAGGGTGCTACGAATCGAACCGCTTGGTGGCTACGAAGTGGAAAATCCTAACCCGGTCCATATGGCGCGATCCGAACCCGAGTGGTGACTACGAACCGAACCAAGGAGCTTGGACGCGTGGCATGAGCTATGAACCAAATGAAGACCGATCCAGAGAAGACCAAAACTCGAGATTCAAAGGAATTCCAAATAGGAAGTAGAACTCAGGATCCAGATGGGAACTAACGTGTTAACTTCATGAGTTGGGCTTTTAGGCTACGCATCAGTGCAATGGGGTAGTTACTACTCCATAGGGCAGAGTGATCATAGCATGGATATGAGCAAGTACAGTGGAGTTATTATGACTTCATGGGGCAGAGTGGACATGGCAAGGACTAGTGGCTATGGATCAGTGCGGTGGAGTCGCTAGGACTCCATGGGGCAGAATGATCATTGCAAGGATTTGGGTGATCAAAGTAGTGGATATCGTATGCTTTATGTACTGCGTCAGAGTTGTGAGGATGGTTGCTATGCTTGATTGTTTGACATCACTATGACATGCACACCCCACCCCCGTATTCTTTACACCATATGTTAGTGGCACCTCAGAGTATTGTACAGTATGTAGTGCTAACTCTTTGGTTGCAGGTCCAGGTTCAGGTATGGTTTAGTATACCTGTTATTGTTCTGTTTTGCTGCTTATCGCTCATACCAGACTTTTGTCTGACCCAGAGTTTTATGTCTCTTGTTATTACTCTGGGTGCTCTTAAATGGGCAGACTAGAGACATGTTAGCTGGTTGTGCACGAATAACTGTCCGGAGACGAGCATGAGGCTTACACGTACTATTTGTTATATATTCTTCCTGTGTCGCTGCGGGTCACTACTTTGGGCATTGGTAGTGTACCTTCCTTATTAGCTTTAGAGACAGTTTTCAAAAGTTGTAATAATGATGATGTGGAACATAAGCTGCATTTGGATTTTCCGCTGCTATGATGTTTAATTTCAGCTTATGCACTGTCTCGCTTGTTTTATGTCAAAGTATGTTATTATTATAATTTATTCCATGCGCTGTGAGACATTATACAGGTTCCTTTGGTAGTTCTAGCTTCAACTTTCATTCTTTTCCTTTCTTTGGCGAACTGTCCCGTGCTGGTTGGACATTGACACAACGCACTTTCATTGGAAATGTCGGCTGGTGCGGGGTGGGCTGTCACATTAATGAACTGAATTACAGATGTCAAATAATTTAACCATGGAAATGAATTGATTTGAATTCTAAATATACGTGAATTATTTGAAAAGGCCGAGAAAAATAATTGATCGACGATTAGAAGTCGAAGATATAAAGACGGTGCAAGACTGATGATCTTCACATCGAATGGATGGCTACTGATGCCTTAGATGGGAGTTGTTGCCCTGAAGGGGTTAAATGGTGGTCGTCCGGACGTACTTGTTGATCGTTCGGATGTGCGAGGGCCTCTCTTCTATATTGGACATATGGGACGAGGAATAAGGTGCCTCTGGTTTCGTTCAGACCCAGAACGGACTTATAAATGGATGTGTTCTGACGTTGTACATTGACAATATGGCATACAGAGATGCTGTGATCAAGGCTTTTTTTGAAAAGAAGAGTCTTGTGGTTGATGATCAAAGCACGACTTTTATATAGCTAGCTTTGTGTATAGCGTTAATTCGCGAGCCTCACACCTCGGTAAGAACCGGAAACAGGAGAGGACTGCAGGGAGGGCATGCATTTCCTTCCATATAGGAGTGGTGTTAGCGTTTTACAAGCCCTGACGTTTTACTTATGTGGATGATGGATAGCGAAGCACCTTGGTTATTTCAGTCTCTTCAGAGCCAATGGTTTGTTCGGGATATGACTAGTTTACGCCCCATAGGGCGGGGAAACGCAGTGTTCCGGCATTTTAATCCACTCCATGTGGACCGGCCTTGAAGATCCAAGGTGCAGTTGCGGCTGTTCCTGAGACATGGGCTAGATTTTCTCGAAGCAATAAGGACGATCCCTTACCTTGGTTCATGACAGAAATCCAATTTCCAAATATGACATCATGCGGTTTTGATTGTAAACCTATATATGGCGACATAGTGGTATGGGGCACTTATGCCGTCTATGATTAATATTTATGATTGAAATTGTTTTTGAAATATATAAACACTAGTAATAATATCAAATGCTCCTGTTTTATACGTATCAAGCATATTTTGGCCATTATAAGGTAAAACCCTATCCTTCGGCTTGCGTTGCATTGTGTGATGGGACCTGAGTCTTATAATGGCTTCATTTTTGTAAAAAAGCATTGCGATGTTTAAATGATTTACTTGTTTTAAGCACTGGCAATCCAATGGAGTAAACCCGTTCCGCGTTAGCGGCGTAGTCCTGTGATTGGCCTTATTATAAGATAAGTTAAGTAGATTTCTCATACCAGTCCCATGACTGACTCGTAGTTTGTTTCACTTGCAAACTTGGGTGCCCTATTTTCTACACGGGAAGCCTTGTATTCAGGTTTTAACAGGCTCTCTCTGGATTGCTATGGAGCTGAAGATGGATTTTATCACTTCTTTTATGTTGTTCAGCTCCTGTTATGTATATTATGTTTGATTCCGCTGTAGACATTTCATATAAAGCTGAAACTGTATGTTGTACTAAGTGTGATCCTGTATACTGTGTAACTCTGATGATTATGTTTATCCAGTGTATTCTGTTGTAAATTATCTGGTGTAATTATATATTTCTGCTTTGCTGTTATATTCCAAAGATTACCCTTGCCACCGTGGAACGGGGGTTTGCGGTCCATAGCTTTGGTTAAGCTTAGTTCTGGAATATAACATATTAACGAACTCGTCAGAAATAGAACCAGTAGTGTTCTAGGACGAATAACTCATTTCAGATAGGATCAGTAATATCCTATAATGAGTGTAGCAGAATGAAATACACCCCTATATGCATATTTACATTCAAGTATTTGTCTCTGTGCTTTAAAATACCTTTTCTGTTGGCCTGACACTTTGTCTGCTGCAAACATTGTAGAAAATGAGTGGCAGAAGTAGAAGAGGTAGGTCGGAACCAGATATTGAAGCTCTATTAAGGATGTGAAATTTTTAATTATATCGCCTGATCTTAGCAAACATGATTTTAAAAGAGTATGTAAATTAATTATTAAATTTTTGAAAAGTTAATCAATAAATTGATTGCTAGTTGTTTTGTGTGATTGTTAGTTTAATTAATAACATTGGAATAATAAAACCCATAAGAGAATGAAGGGTAAATTTATGCAAAGTAAATCAAATATTGTACTGATTTGAAAATTGATTGAAATACATGCATGTATATTATATATGTTTGAACAGGTAGATGGATTTGCTGTTGAGTAAAGAATTTATTTGCATGCCCGATAAATAGGTAAACCTTAATGAGTTGGATACGCAATTTTATTTATTATATCAACTCCTGTGAATACCATTAGATGCGGAGTGCTGCTTGTTCTGTGTGAAATAATAAACGTCACCATAGGATAGTAACAATTAATTTTGAACTAAACTACATGGCATACTGCGTGAAGATAGCATACTCTATCATATACCATATAAGCATTTGGAGCTTGTGTGAGGAGGTTGAAGATTTACCATACAAGCAAGAGGCTTGTATGGCGATGACTATATTACAGGTTGAACCAAAGACTATAATGGACTATATAAAATGTAATGGTAAATTGCCAAATAAATAATAAAACCCACACGGGTCTGGAGATGACAATAAACACGTCTCTCTAGTCATTTTTATAGGGTGACGAGAATTTATTCTCTGGAGTTATGATTTATACACACTCACCTATGAACATGTATGTGTATGCTTTTTAGGATTTATTGGGTGCCTAATACGGCCCAATAAATTTCCAAACCCCTCCCTGTACAAAGGAGGTTATGGCGATTTTTTTTGAAAATTTAGGGTGTTAGCCAAATTTTTGAAGAATTAGAAAATTCTTAGAAACTGAAAAGTTGGAGAATAGAAGCCAGAATGAAAGTTGGATTGGTTAGTTAAACAACTTTTAGCTTCGTTCCTTTTCGGGGACGAAAAGATTTTAAGTGGGGGAGATTGTAACAACCCAGAAAATCAGGACCGATTTAAAAATTTTAGTTTGGCTATTTTAATGAATTTTGAATATTTAAAATAATTTATTTTAAATAATAACGACTAAAAATTCTTTTGGATCGAAGTTATAGTGAATATATTTATTTTAATTATAAAACAAGGTATGAAATGGCGTGGTAGTTTGAAAATTTGAATTTGAACTTTGACTGGCTCTACAGGATGCAAAATAAAACGGATTTTAGTGAAACCAAAAATATTTAAATCTGGTTAAGAATGTCTTTCTAACGAATCTGAAAATTCAAAATTTCATAGCGGGAATCAAAATTTATGGCCAAATGAATTTTCAGAAAGGTCGCTATGGAATTAATATAGCCCTTGAAAATAGACATTTTGCAAACGACCTCCGTTTTCGACGAAACCACATTGGATCAGGAATGTCAAATTATTGCTAGACTCCAAATTCCATAATTTTTGGAGTTAATATGTGAGCGTGGCAAAAGAAAACGTGTTTGGTTAATTTCAATCAATTTAGATCGACCTGAAAATGGCCATTTTTCAAACGATCTCCAAATTCGACTAAATCAGTTTTGTTGGTACGTAATCGTCCAAACATAGCCAGATTTATTTTTCTGGTATTTTTAGAATCAATATGTGGCCCCGGCAAATTGAAATGTACGTTCAAATCCATATTTGAATGTTTTATATTTTAATTTGAAGAATAACGGACTGAAACAGTCGAATGGGCCTACGAAACATATTCCATTGTGTCCGGAATGGGGGTATTTAGCTAGGGACAATAGTCATTGGGTTTGAATTGGAGTTCGTTTGGAAAAACAGATATTTTTTGAATTATAAATAGCACGGGCCAATTAGATTTTTTTATAAAAAAAAGAAAGTTCCTTTTCTCTCTCCCCGTAACAGCGACGCACGACGGAACCTCCTTCCCCACTTCTATCTTCAATTCCTTTCAATCCGCTCAATGAAATTGAATGGCGCAGTAGAGGATTGTGTGTTGCTCCTCTCGAGCTTTGTATCCATACCTAGTACGCCACCTATCGTCGCGTGCGGAGAGAAATCCGTCGCTCTGAAGCTCGCGACTTCAAGCCGCCGCCGAGGTCAATGGTTGCCATCGAGGGTTGGTAGCACCGGTAAGCCCGTTCGTGGCTCTGCCGCGTAGTGCAACCTGATCTCGACAACGTGCTTTGGATTGGGAGTTATTTCAAAACCTAGTTTTGAATCGAAAACGGAGGTAACGGGTTTATTTCTTTAAACTATATACAACACTTTAAAAGCGCTACAAATCGTGATTTCACTGTAAAAATCATATCATTTTGCTATATTGTCAAAATCCAGTGAAACAAGAGATACTGAGACCGTGAGGACGCCTTCTACATTCTAGAAGAGACCGGAGAATTTTTAGAGCTTGCTACAATTTTTGGCAAAGAGAAAAGCAATGTGAGATTTCTAAATTCAAAACGATACGGAATGGGGATGTATAAATTATATATATAATCTATGTACAAGTTGTATAAGCATTGTACACCTCATGTATAAGTGTTGTATAAATTATATGTGCGATGTATAAGTTATATATCCATTGAAAAAATATATGTGCGTTGAATGGAGTTGAAATGAAATAGAAATATATATATATATATATATATATATATATATACTCCCCTCATCCACAAACCATGGACGATATATGTTGGTTGTGATTGTTTGGATTTTGGTTGACGTGAAATTTGGTTAACAAATGCGAATGGTTGATAATGATTGCTTGTTGTTAAAACAAAATTGGAATTGTTTGTGGGAAAATCTATTGGAATATGAAAATGATTGATATGATTAGATCATTAGGATAAGCCCCTTAGGGAACGCCGCGAGGTGTAAGCTAGTGCGACGAGCTATACTCGGGACGGTGCCGGTTTTAAACCTCCTGTCGTGATGCTGTCGAAATTTTCTGAAATATTCATGTGTTTGATTTATATTCATATGTTGAAATATATTCATGTGTTGGAAAAATATTCATATGACCAATGAATTGTTTGAATGATAAAAATTACATTTTTATTATGTATATGAAGTATATGAAATATTCATGTTTGAAATAAATTGTTTTGACAATAAAAATCACAATTTTATTATATATATGAATCGCTAAAAAATTTCATGTTTGAAATAAATTGTTTTAACAATAAAAATCACATTTTTATTATATATATGAATCGCTAAAAATATTCATGTTTGAAATAAATTGTTTTAACAATAAAAATCACATTTATATATATATATATATATATATATATATATATATATATATATATGAAGTGTTAAAAATAGTCATGTGTTGAAATAAATATTTGTTGGGTAGAAATATTATTTTTAACAAATATGTGAAATGAAAATGGTTTGGAAATCGAAGAATGAATTATTTTTATTTATTTATTTATATATATATAAAATAAAACGAATAACGAAGCTGCAGTTCGTATTTTGAAATCGTGATTTTAAACGATTATTACGGGAGATCCGACTGTCGAATTTTCCCAAAACTGAAACCGTTGGGTCCGCTTTGAAAATATCTTTCCAACGATACCAAATTTGTAAAGATCCAACGGTTAGGTTGTGTGAAATGTTTAATTCAAATCTGAAAAAAAACCAGTGCCAGAATGGATTTAATATATAATTAAAATAAAACGAATAACGAAGTTGCAGTTCATATTTTGAAATCGTAATTTTAAACGATTGTACCGGGAGATCCGACCGTCCGATTTTCCCAAAACTAGAAACGTTGTGTCCATTTTGAAAAGATCTTTCCAATGATATAAAATTTGTAAAGATCCAACGGTTAGATTTTCAGATATATGTAAGTCAAATATGAAGAAAAACAGCGCCATGGCCGCGTTATGGCATGAAGCATCGTTTGAATAAATGGGCTATTTTTAAATAGACAAAAATAGCGATAAATTGTTATAAAATATTATAAATGATATGGAATGGAAATAAACCGAATTCACTCGATTTATTGGATATTTGATGGCTGAATGTGTTTGACATGAAAATTACATTAATGAACTGAATTATGGATGTCAAATAATTTAGCTATGGAATGAATTGATTTGAATCCTGAGTATATGTGAATTATTTGAAAAGTTCGAGTTAAATCTCATTTCAAACAATTGATCGACGATTAGAAGTCGAAGATACGAAGACGGTGCAAGACCGATGATTTTCACATCGAATGGATGGCTACTGATGCCTTTGATTGGAGTTGCGGCCCTGAAGGGGTTACAATGGTGGTCGTCCGGACGTACTTGTTGATCGTTCGGATGTGCGAGGGCGTCTCTCCTGTATTGGACATATGGGACAAGGAATAAGGTGCCTCAGGTTTCGTTTAGACCTAGAACGGACTTGTAAATGGATGTGTGTCTGATGTTGTAGATTGACAACGTGGCATACAGAGATGTTGTGATCAAGGCTTTTGTTGAAAAGCAGAGTCCTTTGGTTGATGATCAAAGCACAACTTTGATATAGCTAGCTTTGTGTATAGCGTTAGTTCGCGAGTCTCACACCCCGGTAAGAACCAGAAACGGGAGAGGACCGCAGGGAGGGCATGTGTTTCCTTCTAGCTAGGAGTGGTGTCTGCGTTTTACAAGCCCTGACATTTTACTTATGTGGATGATGGATAGCGAGACGCCTCGGTTATTTCGGTCTCTTCGGAGCCAATGGTTTATGTCGGGATATGACCAGTTTACGCCCCATAATGCGGGGAAACGCAGTGTTCAGGCATTTTAATCCACTTTGTATGGACCGGTCCTGAAGATCCAAGGTGCAGTTGCGGTTGTTCCCGAGACATGGGCTAGATTGTCTCGAAATGATAAGGACGATCCCTTTCCTTTGTTCATGATGGAAATCCAATTTCCAAATATGACATCGTGCGGTTTTGATTGTAAACCTATATATGGCGACATAGTGATATAGGTCACTTATGCCATCTATGATTGATATTTATGATTGGAATTGTTTTTGAAACATATAAACACCAGTAATAATATCAAATGCTTTTGTTTTAAATATATCAAGCATATTTTGGCCATTATAAGGTAAAAATCTATCCTCCGGCTTGCGTTGCATTGTGTGATGGGACCTAATTCTTATAATGGCTTCATTTTTGTAAAAGGCATTGCGATGTTTAAATGATTTACTTGTTTTAAGCATTGGCAATCCAATGGAGTAAACCCGTTCCGCATTAGTGGCGTAGTCCTGTGATTGGCCTTATTATAAGATAAGTTAAGTAGATTTCTCATACCAGTCCCATTACTGACTCGTAGTTTGTTTCACTTGCAAACTCGGCTGCCTATTTTCTACACGGGAAGCCTTGTATTTAGGTTTTAGCAGGCTCTCTCTGGATAGCTATGGAGCTGAAGATGGATTTTATCACTTCTTTTATGCTGTTCAGCTCCTGTTATGTATATTATATTTGATTCCGCTGTAGACATTTATATAAAGCTGAAACTGTATGTTGTACTGAGTGTGATCTTGTATACTGTGTAACTCTGATGATTACGTTTGTCCAGTGTATTCTGTTGCAAGTTATCTGGTGTAATTATATATTTCTGCTTTGATGTTATTTGTTTATGTGTTACATTCCAAAGATTACCCTTGCCACCGTGGAACGGGGGTTGGGGGTCGTCACAACTAACTCAATCAAACCAATTTAATTAATGTTAATATTCTACTTTGGTTTCACATATTTGAACACCAATCGGTTAATACCTAATTGATTCCTATTTATTTATTATTTATTCAATTTCAAAACTCCAAATTATTTTTTATTTAATTTCAACATCATTCTTAACTTAACCAAGTTAAGTTCTAATTCCAAATCCAATTAACTAATTTAATCTTCTAAATTGATTCATTTCCTATTTCTGATTTTTATTTCAAAAACCATTCATTTTCCTATCAGATTCCTTTTAACTTATTTTAATTTATATTCTGATTCATTCAGTTCCAAATTAAAGTTCTCATTTATTCATTTCATATGTGAAATCTACTTTGGTTATATTAAACCAATTCAAATTATAATCCAATTTGAATTTCATTCAAATCAACCAAGCACATCAATATCTCAATAATTAAATAAAATTATTTCTTTTCTATACAAAAAATATAATTTGGGTAAAATTATTTCATTTACCCTCTTTACAATAGAATATTGGGTCTAGTGCCAGTTCAGTGCTACTCAACACTTAACCGATCAACCAACACAATACAAAACATTTGTATATAAAATCTACAAACACGCGCTAACATATATACACTCAACTCAATCTAGGGTATTACTAACCCCATCTCTATCGAGTTACGCCATAGAGCCAAGGTTATTACTAGACCTCCCTCTGATACCATTGCGACGACCCGGTAGGAATTTGGTGACCGAATTTTGACAATAATACGTAAACCCGTATTACTTTCCAAAACCAAGTATTGAAAACACCAGATAGTTAATAGAAAAATATTAGAGGATGAGAAAAGAAAGAAAGAAATTAAAGAAGATCCAACACAAGAAATATTAAAGAAGATCCAACACAACACAGAGTCTCACATCGCAGCGAAATAAAAAAATAATATAGAAATAAATCTTTATTGAGAGCTTGAAACAAAACTTATAATCATTAGAGTACATCAACACATCTGGATAGCTATAACAAAATGTCCTCATATACAATCACACAGCAGAAACATAACTAGATAATGTCATACGTCTGAACTCCTCCATTTTGTCTCTTCACAACATCCGATTACCTAAACCTGTAAAACTCGGTCTGACACGAGCATTGCAAACACCAAGATCAGTCTGGTGAACCAGCTCAAAAAGTTTAAAGGTACCATCCAACTTGATTTTAAAGTCCAAATTCTTTTTGAAAGAAAAGGATAACTGTAAGATCGAATCCACACATAAATACGGACAGTTTTTTTACCTTAAGATAACCCAAAACATTTTGGAATCATATCTTTTCTATTATTATAATAATGTGTATACAAATAAATAACAATCTAGTAGAATGCTTGCATCTCACGCTTTACATATATAGTATACAATCAAAACCGCGGGCTCTTATTAGATAATGGATTTCCAACTAGCAAGGTATGAGACCACTTTCCGATAGTGTATCTCTAGAGAGGAATACATCGGGTTCAATAAGAACATCTTGCAACTCAGGCTAAACATGATCGACCATTCACTTCGCTTGAATGTTCTGAATATATTGTCACCTTACGGTTGGTGTACCAACATTACCGTTCCCGGGAGATACAGAAGCAAAACGAATAACAAATATGAATATTCTCTAGATGGTGACAATACACCCTACTGGTAACTCACATAGCCATGTGACCAACCCAATTTTATACCATTTCCCAGTTGATGTGGCTTGAGGTTTAAATCTTCTTTTTAGAACATCTGGCCACCATTCACTGAATGTCACATCGTCAAATCCATCAAGTCACAATTGATGTCTACAAAAATACTCTTAGTGTCTAAGCAGTAAGAATGAATTCCTCTGCTGCCAACAGAATATGTTTGTAGAAATCAATATACGCGTTCTTTTGGAAATACTTTGTCAGACATTCGTCCATACAAGTCATCCAGGAACAAGATGAACCGAGGACACCCTCCTGCCACATCCTACGAATCACCATATAGATTAGTAGCGAGTATTCCTTACAATCCAAATATTTCAATCACGACAGAATCACCACCAAAATATCTGTAGCGGCCAAATCAGAGAAATTTAACGAGTAGTCCTTCTGCTCATGAAGATCCACGGTTTTCAATTACTCCATCTTATATTAGCATCTTCCATCTTCCACGTATTTGCTATTCGGAGTGGTATTCGAATATAAATTCGATCCCGATCTTTCCATATCAACATTCGTATAGGCCAGATTTGAAAGTCGGTTATTTAAATAATCAAATAAACAACCATTCGTCTGTAAAAATCAGTTCACTGATTTAATACCGAACATCATTTAGTTTATTTAATTAACCAGTCATTAACTAAATATTAAAACTACTATTTCGGAAAACGTTTCCCTTTTCTTATTTTATTATAAGAATATTCAAATATCATTTCACTTCTACTTATTGGCTCCTCATTGAAAATTAGTAAGTGAATAAATCGCTCATTATCAACCCCAAAGGAAAACCAACATCAGATTGACACCTCGAAAATTAATCAACTCATCCAACGTACAACAAGTTCCAATTTCTTAAAAACCATATCATATTCCTTTTTTACCATTTTTCTTAAATCCATTATAATCCTTTATAATCTCACTAATAATTTTCAATTTTATTTATAATATCATTTCATAAATTTTCTAAAATAATTCAACTTAAACTCTGTAAAAATATTACAGATTTCATTTTTGAAACCATTCATCCTTTTACTTATCAAAACTATTAATCTTTTCTTTATAAATTCCTTAACCTTTTGTTTATGAATTCTTAACCATTCATTTATAAATATTTGTCTGTTGCAAATATTTTGCAAATAACTTGTATTCTTTACTTCGCGTATTTTTTTAAACCATTTATCAATATTAAATTCTAATTCGACAAATTCCTTTACTTTATAAATCCATTTCACAATTCTTCCATATAACTCGGTTTATACATATTTCCGTTTATAATTACTTTTGCCAAATCTTGCCTTGAAACCTTTTTTTTTAACATTTGTCTTAGTTCCCATTTTACTCCAAATATTCATATTCCATTTTCAATAACATTTATTCGCTAATCTCATTTCCAAAACCCAATTTATCACATTTCGTATATTTAAAATAACATTTGCAGAAAACGTTCATTAGTTACAAAAAATCACTTCTCAGTTCTTTTTAGCTCAATTCCTGTACACTTCCAACTCTGTTAGTCCATAAAACATCGTCACCGTTGACATTCAAGTTATCCACGTGCCGAACGTTTTTCTAGTTAGAGGAATTTGCTAAAAGTCGATTGATATGAGGATAATATGGAAAGAAGAATCGAACTTTGTTGTCTGTTCATTCTATACTGGAGGTGGAAATTCTACAAGCATTGACCACGAATTATATTTGTCTAAGAATTAGGTTAGAGGCTGCTGGTTTGGTCTATTTATAGTGTAGGTTTTTGAATTAAATAATATTAACGATACTTCACCATGAAGTAATGCGCGGAAACATCTACAGACATCATCCAATCGAGAAGAAAATTTATACCCTAGCATAAAATAATATTCTGGACACGATGAAATATGTTACGTCGAATTCCGAGATCGTTTGTGAAAATTTCTTTATAACTTCACTACGTGAATCGATACGCATTTAAACTGCGTACGATCAAAAAAGATCCAAATAACTTGAAAATTGAAATATTGTAAAAAAATAAACCATTACGAATTTAATAAATTTAGTTTCGCTGAAAACAGAGTTCGTTAGATAATGATTAGTCTTAATTTCTATATTAAATCGATAAAACGAATAATTTAAAACTAAGGCATTTTTGGCTACCGTTGTCACATAAGACATTGGTTTCCATTAAATTTGATTTTATACAACAATTTAACGTTACGGATCCAATGAAACTTATTTCATCGAAAAGTAAGACTATTTGAAAATTGGTCATTCTTAAGGCTTATATAATGTCGATAAAATATTAATTAAATTCCAAAATAAATCCAACTAAATAATAACAAATTATTATTATCATGTTTATCCAAATGGAAAATATATATACAGCTTCAAATATAAACAATATGGATTATACAACTCAATATTACAAATTCTGAGTTAAACGATATCCAGATTATATTAAAACCCTTTTAAATTTATTATATAAATGTTATCGTTTATTAACGATTCATAGCGACTATTTTAAAATTTGAATTGGACATAACTAACATTCTATAAAGTGGAATCTTGTTTTTTTCTCTTTCATATGAAAATTATAATCAATAAGACTCAAATGTTTCTTGTTTCACAGAATTCTGACTTATATCGGATCCTGTAAATTCAATTGAAGTTTAAAACTCAATACTATGAACTACCGCGCCATTACGAACTCGATTTGAATTAAATATAAACTTAACGTTCAAACTTCGTTTTGATAAACGAAGTTAATATTAAAATTCATTAATATTCCAATTATAATATTTAAAATAATAAAATAAAATAAATATCTGACTATAAAAAATACGGGGCGTTACAGATTCCCCATGCATAATGATTTTACTACACTTATTGACCCACTCGGAGAACGTGTAAATGAACACATATAGTAAAACATAGTACAAATTTTCCCCCTCCTAGAGAATCGATGGAAAGGGAAACAAAAAGGAGATTTTATTATTTCATGAGATTTTAACAGTTTGACAAATGAGTGTCATCATTTGAGAGACTTGGTAGAGAAGCCGATCGGAGAAGGAAAGTTAAATCAATAAAAGATTGCCCTATAGGACATGACAAGGTTCTTGGAGCCCTAACAATAAAGGTTATGTAGTACCTAGAGCAACGACCCGGAATAACAAAAAGGGATTATGATTAATACTATAATCTGTTAACCTTATTAAGTTGGAAAGAATTAGAGAACTGTGAAGCAATACATCAATGTGGTAGAACATTGAGTATGAGGAGTGTAATGCCATGTAAGCGTTGGTACGAGCTAAGTGGAGGAGGATGACAGCTGATAGTATCGTCTTTAGAAATAGAGAAGTAGACAGGGTACAAAATATAATGTAGACAACTTGGTGATTTTAGTTATATTTATCCTACTGCTTCTATGGAAAGTCCTTGTTGACTACAGAAGTTCCATCAGCATATCATTTATTAAATCCTATAACCAAATGATGTTGGAGGCCAAGGACTTAAATCCATGCACAACTCATATTCACAATTGCAATAGGTAAAATTATGGATTGATATGAATGGTGAAATTGCTAGTTGATCTCGAAGAAGGAGACTGTTAAAGAGTGCAGATTCTTTCATTTGTTGTTTTGGAAATCTACTCTCCTTACGATGTATTTTTGGGCTAATAGTCCCTTGCTAACTTTAATGCCTACGTTGCCTTTATGAAGTAGATGATAAAATTTTGATTGATTGTAGAGTCAGTGTGATCCTTGGAGATCAGGTTGGTGGATAGGCATGTAACATGACCAGATGGGAGAATGCCCAATGAAGAGAAAAGGGAAAGAGTATATAGAGCTTTCTGCGTCAAAGACAATGATACATAGCAACTAAAGGGAAAATTTTGGCCCAAGCAGCATAGTTGACTTTATAAAGACATGGATTTCGTAAATGATGAGGAGCTAGGATACCAAAGAGCTTCCCGGATCATATGATTACTGAGATTCTGGTTGATAATAATGAATAGTCTAACATCTTCAATATTAGATCTCATCTCAACCATAAACAAATGAAGGAATCTGCTAACTTCATTTCAGAGTATCTAGAGGAGTTCATTTGGGATCACGTCATCATGTGTGGTGTCTTGTCGGTCATCACATGCCATAAATTGAATGTCGATCTAAAGTTTATGCCTGTAAATCCAAAGAGATGAAACCTATGTCCAAAGAGATCCTTTGCACTAAAAAGGAGGTGGATTACCAGAAAAGAAATAGCTTTATCTACGATGCCCTCCACATAGATAGGGTCTATAATCCAATGTTGGTGAATAAAACAAATCATAAGTAACAGACCAATGTAGACTATTCATGCTTAAAAAGTATAGTTTTCCACTTTTGAGGGAGGACCGGATTATAGACTCAACGGCTGGACATGAGATTTTATCTTTAATAGATGCATATTCCTAGTGCAACCAAATTCCAAAGCCTATACTAGACCAGGAATACACTTTCTTAATCACCAACTAGGGTCGTATTATTATCTTGTTATGACATTCAAATTGAAATGCAAAAGCAACCCACCAACGATTTATTAGTTGCATATTCAAAGTACACATAGGAAGATTCGTAAGTTTACATCGATGATATACTCGTAAAGTCACAGTTATCAAACACGAGACGATGTCGATGAGTTAGCAGAGACGTTCTGTTATCTCTACAAGTATCGAATGAAGAAAAATCCCTTAAAATACTCATTTGGCAATTCGTTGGGAAAGTCCTTAGGTTTGGTGGTCCGGTATCATTCGATTGAATTAAATCCAAAGAAAATTGCTGCTATATGGAATATCAAAGTCCTAACTAAGATAAAGAACGTGTGGAGCTTGAATGGAAAGGTTTTCATCTCGAGTCAACGCGTTTCTAAAGTAATTAGTAAGTGAATTCCCTTCTTTGATCTGATTAAAAGAGGGGGAGCACAATACTGCTCTGACATAAGACTGTATTGATGTGTTCTAAAATTTCATGAATCACTTGGAGAGATCTCTCATTTTGTTGAAGCATGCAGATCACGAAAACTTGTTTGTTTATCTAGTTGGTTCATTACATGTTATAATTTCGCTTATATTTGCGAAGACAACCATATTAAAGATTTGTCCATTATATGAGTAAAAGGTTAATAGGACCTAAATGAAAATACCTAAATCTATGGAAGCTATCCTACTTAATGTTAATCATGCCCAATAAGCTCCACCACAACCTCTAGCATCCCAGATCAAACTTTATACCGATTGGCCACTACAACAGGTCCAACAATGGTCTGAGGCATTTGGAAGGTTACTTAAGCTAAGCCAATTTGACATCACTTAGATCTCTCGTAGTGTTATATACGAACAAGTCTTGGTGCACTACAAGAAAAGTGAGTATCTACAATACTAAAAAACAGCATTTTAAGTTGAATGTTATTGTTGAACCTTATTTGTAAGTAGGAAGATCAAAAACAACTTAACAAAACGTTATATAATTAACGCACCCCAAAAATAATTGGTGGTCTTTCAATAAATTTCAGAGGCCGTGCTCTTTTCCTATTTCCTTCTTCTGTTTCCCCCACTTCTTTTGTTTCTCCCGCTTCGCCAAATTACCTTTCCCATCGATCCCTCATGAAAACCCTAAAATTCATTTTCCATTTTATTCGCTTTGACCATTTTTTCTGGTTAGTTAATCTTGGGTTTCACTCTTTCCAGTTAGAGTATACCTTTATCATCCATTCCACAATAGCAACATCTCGAACTTGATTCCGAGGACATAATTAATTCTGGATTTCATTTACTACTTCATCAATGTTGAAAACTATTTCTACCACTTCAGGTGATAATTTCTCCTCATCCAGCTTTCCTGACTACTGTTGTTTGTTACAAATGGTTTCTTTTTTATTACAGGTATTTCAAAATTAGCTTGGAATCAGCTCAGAAAATGCTATTTTATTTTCAGATTTAATTACAGCAACTGGAAGGTAAGTCAATTTTACCTCTCTTACTAAACCTTTGCCACTTATTTGTTGTATTACATGCATTATGAAATGAAGCAATATATTTGGTTCATGAGTTTGGATATTGATTGATTTATGAATTTATGCCAGATTATAC
The DNA here is from genome assembly GCA_030737875.1 of Allium sativum. Classification (NCBI taxonomy): domain Eukaryota; kingdom Viridiplantae; phylum Streptophyta; class Magnoliopsida; order Asparagales; family Amaryllidaceae; genus Allium; species Allium sativum. Next base: position 979,353,565 of record CM060913.1, on the reverse strand, counting down.
TATACAAATTATATTTGCAATGAAACTGAACTGAATTCATATTATATTACTGTTGCACTCGCATTTGAATTAAGCTATATCTCTTATATGGTAGACTTGTAAATAAGGGTGTTACGGAAAATTCTTTGACAGTTTTATGGAATATTCCTTGATAGTTTTATGTCTAGTTAGTTAGAAGAGTACTTGTAAGAGTGACCTAATAATGTATTAAGGTAGAAGGATCAGATATGATAATAAGTATATATATAGGGCAAATTTTGGCTAAGAGAAAATTATTTAAGCTTCCTCCAAATCCGTGAGATTGTACCTCTATAATGGCATTTATTACTTCCTGAAAACAGAAATTTTTTTGCCTACTGAGCATGCTAACTCAGTACCATTCTGGTAGACATATTAGAAGTAGTTGGAGTAGTTATTCAGAAGTAGTTATTGTGTGATACAGAAAATTAAAAATGGAAAAAGCATGGATATAGGTTTTCTTGATCGATATAGCTTTTAGGAGTTGTTCACCTACTCATTGGAGATTGGGCACATGATGGTCGTTTTATTCATTTAACCCTTGTTGAAAGAAAATGAGGTCACCACAGCATAAAAACACTAATCGATGCCAACATGAATTCATGTCAGTGTTAACCATTTTTCCTCGGCAGTCTCGAATGTGCATAACCAAACACGTGTTCTATTTCTCGAAAATCTTATTTTTGCTGCCCATTCCCCCAGTGCCTTTGCCTAACCACTCTGTATAATTTTGTATTTCACTTTTTAGAAGGAGAATTGATGGAGCAGCTTTTCAGATGGTTACTGAGTTGAAGCTGGTCTGAGAAGTTCGGCCCTTAAAGCTTCTGGTACATTTGCGCATCCATATTGAGGTTAGTTTGGTAATTTTGGTTGTTTGACTATGGGAAATTTATGAATAATTGAGTGTTGTTTGGATCTGAAGGCAATGTCATCATGCTCTGAAGTATGTTTTCCATTGAATTTTCTATGATGTAGTTATGAGAATATAAGAGATCTGGTATTATATATAGAGTTTGTTACTAAAGATAGGTAATTATCTTGTTATAATTAGTCCCATTTAATGTTGCTTTTGGATAGCAAGTTTTTGTGGACGTAACAGAGTCATCGACTGTGATAGTACTGAAGATATGCATACGTCTAGTGATATAAAAAAATAAGAAACCCTCATCTATTTATAATTACGGTAATCTTTATAATACAGTTTTACTTGTTCCGGTGGATGTACTGAAGCTTTAGTCAAATAAGACGAAAAGAAATGCCAGTCTCACCAAGCTGTTTCAAAAAGTAGGAGGAGGCTGATCGTCTTCATCATCACATCATTTTCTACGGGTAAGGCTTTGACTAACATCAAACATAATACCAGAACTCTTGCCATGGTGCTCCGTGGTAAAAGGGAACTTTTTGCTCAAAATAAAGAGTATGAACAAGAGATTCAGGCTTTGCATCTTATAGTGGATAAAAAAAAGAGAAGTGTGTATTTACATTATCATTTCTATATTTCCCTCAAATAAATTTCAATCTAAGCAGCCTGGTGAAATAATTAGTTCTCTAAAGTATTGATTGGATGATTTGGTTCTACCGTCATGGAATTCCTAACCGAACACCCTATTGTAATTTGGTTACATCCGTGCAATTTTACTTCATTATATCATGGTTATTCTTTGTTGCATATCGCTCAGCATCATTGTAATTTTAACTTCAATGAATGAACTAGATTAAATTAAATTGTAATGAGGGTACACAAAATTTTGAGATTTTATCCCCATTGAAATTCCTTAATCATCAACCACCAATTTCAAAATGAAATCTAATTTGAATACAAAACTGAAGTGTGTACCATATATAGGTGGAGAAATTGAGAGATTATGTTTGAAACAAAGGGGAGAAATTAAGTCATTGAAAGATACAATATTGTTACCTGATGTCGTTAATACACAATTATGGAGTAATCAAGTTATCCTAAAATAGCAGGAGCATCAATGAACCCTGCAAGGAGTATAAGACCAGCTATAGTTCAGGTTTATATGCTTTGTACCAGTTCAGGTTATTATCTAACTATTACTGACTTTTTGTGAAACGTGTTTTCACTATTATAAGGCGTTCTCCCTTTTCTATAAGATCTTAATATTACTTACCCTAAGTAGTTAATGGATGCGCTGAATTTGATTTCTTCTGCACAAATAGATAGCCACGAACATAAGGATCAAAATGATGCTATAGGCAGAGTAGAAGATCTAAGTGGAACAACTCAACCTACAGTTGATGTAGCTAAGATACTTAGACGTTGGACCCATGCTTTACAGTGTATACACAAACAATCGCTTCATCTGGTATGTTCATTTTCTTTGTCGAAGCTAGTAGATATAATTTTGTTTATGCAGTTTTGTTTCTGAAAAACAATTGTTTACATAAAATGTTTTAGAATGTTGAATCTTGTTAATACCTTATCTAAAAATTTAGGTAACTTTTTAAAATCTTAAAGTATCTTTTTCATCCATTTAACCTGTTAATCTTTTTTTGGAATATTCGTTATGGCAACCTTATACATAAACTATGGACTCTTCAAAGCATTTGGCATCAGAACTCTTTTTAAGAAACAAGCAAAGGCTATTAGTGGAGAGATAACATGAGTGTATTTATGAAATTTAGAAAAGATATTATGGAAATGCATCCATTTTTCTTCATGAGCAGTTATTAAAAAAATGCTTCAGTAATATAATGTTTACCTTGTCCGAGGTCTGTCTATATATCATATAATCAGTATGGTCATTCTTTGTGTAACTTTGCATTCATCTGCCAACAATTTTCATATGCCATTCACACGAGTTTGTTGTATATCCTATTTATTAGTAAGATGATGCAGAATATCAGTGACTTTTGTTCCAAAGACGGGGAGGAAACAGTTATCAGAGTCCCTACTGGAATGCTAATGTTGGAAGCTCATTTACTTTCCCATTCCGGTAACGAATTTTTAATTTTCCGGAACATTTTCAACTTACCTATCCGTGTTTCTTTTTAATGCAAGATCTGTGCTTGTATGTAGGTAAATTTATGGCTTTTGAAGTTATTACATGTAAGAAAAATACTGTATTGCAATTAATATCATCCTTTTTTGTGTATATAGATACAACATAAGATAGAAATGGATAAAAGGGATGGAAAATTTGGGCCACCTTCAGTACTGGGTGTACTTTCAGTACCAGGTCAGACCATGCAGGGTTAGTCAATACACCATCAGAAGCTATCGAAGAAAATTCGAAGGTACCCAATTCTTGCATACTTCTCTTTGTAACCCGTAAACTAGTCCTGGTTTTAGTAGTCCTATGCTTTTGTTGCTATGAACTAGAACCATTTGGCTTATTATAATGTCCATTATTACTAGCAATTGTATTATCTAGCCCTATTTCTTTTTTGTAGTATAGCTAATAGTATGCTCCAAATGGCATCATACGAAATTCGAGGACAGAGGATTTCATTTCCAATGAACATGACACATATTGAAATCACTAATTACTAATGTAAAAGTAGCTATTCGTTCTGACTTATAACTAGTACATACTTACTGCCATGCATGTATGTATCCAGCAACAGTCCCATTTTTTTGAATATTTACAAAAGTCTTCAAATATGTGACGGTTCGGTTTGATGTGCCAACCAGTTAGTTCCACTGTGCTCGGTTCCTCTGTCCCCTTTGTTCTTCTCAATCATTTATCTATTTATCATCACGCTATTTTGATAAAGGTCCCAATTGTTTATCAAATCAAACGGTGAACAATTTACATTAAATATTGTAGTTTTGGACAGAGAACTTGATAACTCTTTGCCTAGGAATTGCGTTTGAAGTGGAAAGCAATATAAGAGCAGGTCAGACGTCTGAAATAGATTTTAGACATCTAAAATTTATTCCAGACATCTGAAATTTATTTCTAACATCTGAATCAGGCCTAGAAATTACCCAGAACATTTTCAGAGGTCTAAAACAAATTTCAGACGTCTGAAATGGTCTATCTGAAACCTATTTTCAGACGTCTGAACCAGGTTAGACGTCTGAAAATTGGTTCAGACGTCTGTAATTTGCTGTTATTTCTAGTTTTCCTTCTATCGACTAATGGAGATCACGATCGATAGTATAGGTTGTTTCGGGATAGAACTGACATTTGAAATGCATAGTTTATAATAACTACTATTGCTTATTTTCAGGAATAGTAGACTCTCCGATGGATTACACAGCTGAAAAAAGTGGAACGCTAATTGCCACCAAACCCTTCCGTAAGTTCCTTATTTATAGTATTGTGTATTAACATATAAAGAATGTCACCATAACATATAAAAATATAAAATATTACCAAGTATTTTATAACAATAATAGCAATAATTAAAAGTTAACTAAGTATTGTAAAAATTAACCAATTATTATAAAAAATTAACTAACTTTACTAATTTTATAAAAATTAAGAAGTTTAGTTTATAAAAGTTAACTAAGTATATGAAAATATAAAATATTACCAAGTATTTTATAATAATAATAGCAATAATTAAAAATAAACCAAGTATTACAAAAACTAACTAACTGTTATAAAAAATTAACTAAGTTTACTAGTTTTATAAAAATTAAGAAGTTTAGTGTATAAAAGTTAACTAAGTATATAAAAATATAAAATATTACCAAGTATTCTATAATAATAATAGCAATAATTAAAAATTAACTAAGTATTATAAAAACTAACTAATAATTATAAAAAATTAACTAAGTTTGCTAATTGTATAAAAGTTAAGAACTTTAGTTTATAATAGTTAACTAACTATATGAAAATAGAAAATACTACCTAGTATTTTATAATAGTTATAGCAATAATTAAAAATTAACTAAGTTTTATAAAAATTAACTATGTTTGCTAATTTTATAAAAATCAAGAAGTTTAGTTTATTAATGTTAACTAAGTATATAAAAATATAAAATATTACCAAGTATTCTATAATAGTAATAACAATAAATAAAAATTAACTAAGTATTATAAAAATTAACTAACTATTATAAAATTTTTAACTAAGTTTACTAATTGTATGAAAATTAAGAAGTTTAGTTTATAAAAGTTAACTAAATATATAAATATATAAAATATTACTAAGTATTTTATAATAATAATAACAATAATTAAAAATTAACTAAGTATTATAAAAATTAACTAAGTTTACTAATTTTATAAAAATTATGAAGTTTAGTTTATAAAAGTTATAAAAATATAAAATACTACCAAGTATTCCATAATAATATAACAATAATTAAAAGTTAACTAAGTATTTTTTGACTTGCTCCTTCTTGTATTTTTTTTCTTCTTGTTGTCGAGCATTGTTTTCTTGTTAATGTGTAAGCATGACTAAATGCTAACCTGAACACATGTGTATAGGTATTGGAGATGGGCATCATTGTGCATTCGGTTATAATCTGAATATCATTAGGTGCTTCTGAAGATCACTCAACAATAAGACCGCTTGTTATGGAGAAAGCGGTAACTTTTTAATTGTTCATTTTGTTGGTGTTCGGCCCAAACTTGTTTTATTTATAGATATCGTGACTTTGTTCGACGGGTATTGTGTAAATTTAGTTTATGGTGTTATTTCTATTTATGGAAATTATGTAAACTTGGTTTATTAATGATGTGATCTTTATGTATGAATATTGTGTTATATAATTAGTTGGTTGATATATATTTACATGTTGTTGATATGTATGTGCATGAATATTTTGATACTACAATATGTAAATGTTGTGGTAGATGCAAAAAACGTTATGATATGTGGCAAAACGTTGTGGTAGTAAAGAACATGTAACTTCCAGAAACGCTGTGATATGTGACAAAACGCTGTGATAGTAAAGAACATGTAAACTTCGATAAATGTTGTGATATGTGGCTAAACGTTGTAGAAAAGGGAAGATAACAACATTTCTGAAACAATATAAAACGATGTATAAACATAAGGACAACACCATTTGAAACGCTGTAGTATGTCAATTTTCTATAGCTTTTTTAAATGTATTGTGATATATCCTGACCTATGACAACGTGTTGGTAGACAGCATTCATCAAAATGCTGTTAAAGGCTATAGCAGCGTTTTTTCGATGCTGTGAATAGACATATTTGTTGTAGTGGTGGTATTAATTGCTGAATTCACTTCACTAGACGATCTTTGAAGAGCCGTGAGCAATCGTCCATCCGTTAGAGGATGTTTATGGAAGGAGTATATAATGATTGATATTCCAACGTCAGGGTTGTACGAGCAACTCTTGGGGAACAATCGATATGCTATGCCCTAAAGCTTCCTTTCCCACTGATAAACAACGAAGCTGAATATGGGACCCTCGTTATCGGGCTTAAACTTGATAAGAAGTTGGCAGTAAAGTCGATTATAATTTTCTATGATCCTCTTTGTTTGTTAATTAAAATGAGTTTCAAACGAAAGAAGAATGACTTACTCCTTATATCAACTAAGACCATGAGCTATCATCTAAATTTGAGAATTAAACAATCATGCGTATTTTGAAAGAAGCATCACTGAAAAAGCCAATGCACTCGCAAAGCTAGCTATTTCTGGGAATGCGCAACAAATGAGCTTGGTTCTATTGAAAGTCTAAGATGCTCTAAGTATCGAATAGATGGATGTTGATCGAGTAAAAATGTTGGATCTTGGAAAGAAGTCATGGATGATTCAAATCAACAATGTAACACTCCACATTTTTATAATTAAATAATAATGTAAAATTATAAATTATCAAAACTTGGTTACAAGATTAACACCGTAGTTTCCATGGTGATTTCTAATCAGTTTAGTCCTATATTTTGTAGAAAACGGAGCTAAAACAAAGGAGATATAAAAAAAATTTGTGTAAGGGTCGCCCTATATTACATGGGTTGGCCTAAAAACACGATAGGTCGACCCACCATGTTTCCTGGGCATAATAAAAGTCCAGGTAGGAGCGTGATGTTGTTTTGTTGATTTTTCTTACGTTGATTGTTCTTATTCGCGGTTTTGAATTTTTAGCTGATGTGGCGAGTTCCTGTTGGTGGAATGACGAGGTTGAACACGATTAGTCTGTAGTCCAATGGTCTAAGATCCCTAACCTAACCTATAAACAGACATTTAAGCCTAACTGAATTCTCATAATACAATCTTTTCCCCTATGGTTCTCTCTTTTTGAGATGGACCTAACCTAAATTTTTATAGGGGAAAAGGTTATAAAATTAAATATTTGTATAGTCCTATTAAAGGCAGGATGCACAACAACCAAGGAACATAGCTTACGATGATAGGTGAGTGGATTTGAATTATATCATTTTATTAGTGGTATATATTATCATTTAATTCCTTTTATAATTTAGCACGGTTTAAATTAAAATGATTTGTAGTGGTTTATTCCCCATTATACTTTTAGGTGTAATTTAATTAAAATTATTTACATTACTTTAACTCCTGCTTTGATCAAATTTGACATGGTTTAATCAGGATTATTTATAGTAAATATGTAATTATACTGTAAATTTAGGAAACTTAAACTTATATGCATAATTTAATTGTTTATAATTAAACTTGAGTGAATATAGGTATTGTTGGGATAAAAGAATTGAAGAAAGGTTATTTGCCCGATTGCGGTAAATTTGCATTAATTATATCAAATTTGGGAAATAAATTAAAGACGGGAATTAAAGTGTACCAATTAAATTGGAAGTTAGGAATTTCCTAGATTGGTTGGTTACAAAAAAATATATGTTTCCATTGTCTGGTTTATAAGTAAACCAACAAATGTGATTTCAAGAATAAAAAGAAAAAGGAAACGAATTATTGTGAAATAGGGATTTAGCTGTATTACGCACCATCCAGTAGTTCAAAAACAATTAAAAAGAAATATCTTGCAAGTTTGGTTTCCTATTTATAGGTTAGTTTTATATTGGACCATGGAAATAAATTTTAGTACATTTTCAGAAACCAATCAATTAGGAATAAGTATAACTTCCTACCTATAAAGATAGTAGGTAAAAGAGTAATATAACTGGAAGTTGTTATGAAAAAAAAAGAAATCAAGTTAAGACACTTGATAATCATTAATGAATGTAACCTATTATAATAAAGTATAATACCGTAGGCTCAAGCTAGGAACTGAGTTAATAGGTTGGGCTCAGATTTAGGATTCGGCTAAAAAGAAAGAGGAATTAAGCAAATCTGAATGTTTTGCTAGTAAAATTATAACACGAGACTGTAAGAAAAAAAGAGAAATAAAGTAAGAAAGGCTTATTATGAATAAAACATATATTTAAGATTAAGTTTAATATGCATGTAACGGTAGTGGTCCGTCCCAATAACAAATATTAATTGGGGAAAATAAGAGACCAATAAAGTTAATAAGGACATAAATAAGGGTCATAATAGAAGGAACTGAGCATATAACGCTAATCAATGTTAAAAGAAAAAAGGTAACCTAAGCACATAATGGAAGATTAGACATAGGGTCTAATAAAATAGTGAGGTGCATTTGGAGTAGTTCGAACGGAGTCTGGATGAAGGGACTAATAAAGCAAACCATCACAGATGTTTTAAATACAACGGGAGCACGTCCAACATGATGTTCAGCAAGGTTGAAGGGAGGTGCGAGACTTGTATGGTGAATAAGGTTACTCTAGGATGACCCTCTAGTGCAGGCCTAACGAAGCGGCACTCCCGGAGGTAGGTATGTAGTGGCACTATCAAAAGCGCATGCTGTAACGACCCGAGTATTAGTCATTAAACTTTGAATATTTAAACTTGTTTTAAATGTTGAATTGGGAACACAAATGCATTTTAATATGAATTTTATCGATTTAATAAACAAAATATGATTTAATTTCGAATACATCGAATTACAACCATAATACGAAAACGAGGAATGATTTAATTCTAAGTTAAAAGGAATTACCATAATACGATTTAATAAGCGCATGCTTTAACGAAATACAAAATACAAAATACGATTAACAAGTATTGTTTTCAGTTCGATAGTTAAAAATCCGACTATCAATAAATTATCTTTTGACTATTGACGAGTTAGTTTGAGGAGAACGGAATGGGAACTAGACCCAAATCCGCTTCAAACCAACTTTGCATTCGAAACTAACATTGCACAAATGCTTATAAGATTATTTGAAGACATGAGTCTTCGAAGCGAAAGAGTTGCTCACTGAAGTCTTTGGTTTTCCACCAGGATTAAACTTGTAGCAGTAAACCTCTTTGTTCTGAGGTATCTTAGGTTTCGTTCAGTCATAGAACGAACTTGTTTGGACGATTGTCTGACAGAGTATTTCCTAGAATCAGATATGTTGATTTTTATAAATATACCGGGTATGGTAGCGGAGAAAGTAACTTCTTTTAGCTTAACACCTTGAGTATATTTGTTCAAATCAATTAGTGATTGGATGGATCTAAAAATGTGGCATTCAAAGTTTAAATGTGTTGTTCTGAAAAGGTAATCGTGACCTCAAGCCTCATCAACCGGGAAATGACTGAAATCGGGCAGGCAACATAGCTATGTGGGCCATACCCATTAGGGTATACCATCACCTGATCTAGAGAAATTGGTTGTCCCTATATTTATGTGCTTCCGAATGTACGGTTGCTAATCCCAACTGTCATGATGGTATATTCGGTACACTCAAGTTGAATGAGTGGTCGGTCATGTGTGATCGAGTTGCAAGATATTCTTATTGAACCCCGACGTTTCATCTCTAAAGGACACTAATCAAAAGGTAGTTCCATACCCAGTCATGTTGGAAATCTAATCTCTAATATGAGTCGTACTTTTTTAGTTGTAAAGCAACTATGTTGGAAAGTGAAAAGCAAGATTTCCGGCTGTATTCTTATTTTATTTGTGGTTCGATGGATATTATTATAATATCATTGGATTTTGATATATAAAGTGTTTTGGTTTTCATAAGGTAAAAACACATGTCATGTTTATGTGTGGTCGTGTCTAACGAGAGTTCCATTCTTTAAAAGGAAATTTAAAAGTTAAGCAAGTTGTTTGTAGTGGGTTTTATCACTGAAAGTATTCTAGACCGATCCAAATGATTTTTCATTGCTTCAAAATGTTCTCGGGTCAGATTGAGTATATTTCCAGGTTCGCCTTTACTTGGAGCTTCAGGAGAGGATCCGAAGTCAAGACATATTCCCATATTTTTGGGTATTAATTTATTTTTGTTGTGTGTGTTGTATTGATCTTGTTGTGTGATTTGATTGTGTAATCATATATACACAGTTTTTTTCTTTTTGTGTAAAGAGTATTGATGCAGTATATTTCATTCTTTCCGCTGTAAGATTCTATTATACTCCAATTCTATAGTGTCGGTGTTCTTATTCTTCTTTTATTCTAACATTTTTTTCTCACTTTTCTCATCTTCTAATTTCTTTCTTCTAACTATCCGCTTTCATGTGCCTTGTGAGTTGGACAGACGTGGCTAAATGTCAGCTTAAACAGTATGGAAAAATTGGGTCTTTACACTATATGTGAAAAACAATGTTCATTTCAATTAATTTATTGAAAACACTATTGAACACGTTCTTTGACATACATAATTTTTGCCTAAAATTTACTTCTTTATATACGTGTGTTTCTGAGAAATAATTCATTATTAGTTGGTTGTGACCTATAGCGTAATTTCTTGCATATCGCAAGTATCATCTTCCAATCACACTACCTCCTTAACGTTGGATGGTTGCTTGTAGTGCTTTCATGCATCGTTAAAACCATCATTTCGTTATTTTCATTCTTTATTGATTCGCACGTTGTTCGATGATATCATATGAAGACGATGACGATAAAGTAAGAAGCACCATGATCTTTTATGGTTACTTGTATTTTATTGATGAAAGAGTGAGAATTAAGAGTTTAGTACACGTAGTATTGTGTTTGATTTTAAGTCTGTCTGTGTATTTATAATCTTTTGTCATTGAATCATACACTGTACCATAAACTATGTGCTTGCTGCTGACGTAGACACCACACAGTATGCCATAACACTTTATCCATGTTATAAGTGACACTATTCAATATCTTTAACTTTCATCCATTTCACTACCGCAATAGTTTAATGTCTCAAATGATTGACAACCTTATTGTAGACAAAAGTACATTGTCGGGTCATATCATATGATGTAGACCCGTTACATGATTTTCTGTGATAGACTTGTTGGTGAGGGCAAAATGCTATAGTACCCGATCATATTTTACACTATGGCCACGTTGCGCTACTTTCATTGCTATCCTTGTTAGTGTAGACAAAACGCTACAACATGTGATAAAAGCATATGTTCTAGCTATGATGCACTCCTTTTAACAATTGCTAGCCTTATTGATGGAGACATAAAACTACAATGTTCAGTTACATCGGATAATATAGCCACATTGCTATGCTTTCCACATCGATTGTTTTGTTAATGGAGCAAAAATATATGCAGTTTATGTAATGTTTGAAGTTTATTGAATATGAACACAAATAAATTCGAACAACACATGATGTTATTGATTACAGACTTCTACATCAATCCGTTAAACATGTTAATGATATATGATGTGATATGCTAAAAATAATTTTGAGTGATACATAACTTCGGTAACCATTCGTTTATCAAACTCCTACATCAACTCATTACGAAAGTGGTAAGTATGTTGCACAAGGTCATTAAATTGAGCACAAAGCCGCATAATTTTGTTTTCCAATTCTATAATTTAAGTAATAACTATGAAGAAAACTGATCATCTATCCACTGACCATAATCGCAGTCATCTGGGCAAACTGGACATCGGAAGCACCATGACCTACGTTATTCCCGTGTTGGACAACTAGAATCGATAATTCAAAACCACGTAAGCATGAACATTTGCAAATTGTACCTCGCCTACTTCGGTTATATTTTGGAGTTGAGGTTACATGTTGTGGTTGTTGGATAAGTGATTGTTGTTGGTTTACTTATAGTTGTTGCATCCCAATTTCAAGCTCTCATTGTTGCGTATTTTACAACATCGCTCTTATATTTCGATATACCATGTAGTTGATGTTGTAGATGGAATGGATTGGGACTTGATGGGCCTGATAAAATATCAATATATCTGTAAGATGATAGGTACGAAATGGGCACTGTAAGAGTTGTTGATTATAATTTCAGTGATTAAGAATCTCATTTTATAGAGTTTTATGGTATTATTGGGGAAAGAGAAGACGTGTGGCCATAACATATTGATATGAAATGTCCATGTATGTATAATACTAGGCATCCCCTTTACGTTGGGTCAAATCACTATCTCCTATGACCCCCTTTAAGTCAGATCCTACTGTATCTAATAATCATAACAAACTGTAGATACCTCGAATTCATACCAAGGAATAGGCCAAGGAAATTAAATTTTATTTAAATTGTTAAAAGCAATATGCTAAATTAACAAAAAAAAAAAAAATACTTAGCATGAATTCAATATCACATATACCAAATATTTACAACAAGATACAAGAAATAGACAAATGATCGGAAGATAGACCATAATTTATGCTTATAGTTAACCAAGACGCGTAAGCCATAATGAGTTAAAAAGCTTTGCAGCCGACGATTTCCATTTTGTATGCCGATACGTAACATGAATCAAAAGTAGATCAAGTTGCTTGAATAATGTTTTCATCTTCAACTTGTTCAACAATACATATCATAAGCTATCATAAATTGGCCATAAGTTTTTTTTGGTTTCCAAACCTGACCGCCTCGTCGTATAAATAGGTTGATTGTTGTAAGCTACATTTACTAGGTTTTAAAACATTTTATGACTTACAACTAAATTTATACACATTATCCTTTCATCCTTGCAATCTGTCTCAATATATGGTTTCACGAATAGGTGCAACTCAAAAGAAGACCAAGTAATGGAGGACATTTTAGTTTATAATTCCGTGTTAAGAGTATTGAAAAAAGCAGGAAACATTTTATAAGCAATCGTATATTGTTTGATCTGCATTTTATTAAAGAAGAGACATCTAAACATACTGGAGGCAAATATCAGGGAATGTAAATAAAGAAAAACACAGATGTGTTAATTTTTCTTTAGCAAATGACATACTAACTATGAAATACCAACATCGATAGTACAGTAATGTATAAGAATAATACAACTACATTATCATAATAATCATCATCGCAAAGAAAAAAACAATCTACAAATCATCAAAGTCATAATCCTCAAGATTAGCTATATAGTCAACATCGTTCACGCTAAGTCGAGGATGATATTGCTCCTCATTATCAAAGGTAAGCTCGTTAATACGAGCAGTTAAATCATTTATGCTACATCAATGCTCGGCATACATGATCTTCCATGGTCCCAACTGCTTTCGATATACATCCTCATACGTAAAGGAAGTTGGATAAGGATACCTGATGAACTCTACTCAAAGAATATCGATATATCTATCACTATTGGCACTGTAGGACTGTCCAACCATGATCTACTACCTGAGTTTGCTGTGGAGCAAGATATATTTTAAGTGTTGTATTAGGCATGGCGTCACCAGATGTGCAACACCATTGTGGATCCCTATAGGTTCAACAAAATCAACTTTTACAACATGAAGAAAAGTAACGAGATCGATGGAGGGTACAATCGACGCCAAAACGCTGCACAATCCATACTGGTGATGATAAAGTAATTATGAGGTCATCAATCATGCTCTTGATCTTCCTGTAAAGCGTTATTATCATACATTTGCAAATAATATGTATTTGGATATGGACCATTAGAAAGAACCATCTAAGATCTGCCTCTATTTACGCTTGCCAAGGAATCAATAAAAACCACCTGTGAAAGGAAATAACAGCAAAGGGAAATGTCTAACCAATAGTAATCTAGTATGAACTACATTCTCGTCGATCATAAAGGGTAGACCATCATAATGTATGTCAATAATACTCTTCCCTACGGTGCATAACTTAATTTGGTTATAGGCTACATCAAATATATGACGGGCCCAACCTCCTTCCAACAGTCTCCGATTCTCATGAGCCCCACGCGTTAACTCACGCAAAAATAGAGGTAAAGTGGAGTCAATTATCGGGTAAGCCAAATTGCGGAAGTACTCATAATACTAAATATTATAGAATCTATCAAACTAGTAATAGACATGGATCTCGTTTTAAAAACACACTATTAAAGAGAGATGAAAATATGTTAAGATCGGAGTCCCTCATTCACATTTGGTTAGATAATTAAATGACGAATCTGCAACGACCGCTACATGTCTAGCCGTCAACGTACTCGATGGATTTGAAATAATAGATTTCCAATCTTGAAGAAATTAAAATGTCGTGCAATCTCCAAATTGTGTTCTTTCCTGTATGGATATAGCTATCAAAATAATGCATCTCTAATGTAACTTACTCTTATCTGCGGTCCAAAAACTAATCCCTCGCGTCACTCAAAATGAAGTAGTATAGCAGATTAAAGGTCAGCACTAATAATATTCATCCTATGTTAATGTCCATCCGTCCTGACGCTAATTCGGCAAGCATGGTAAGTTTCAGAGAAACAATACTCCCCAAAACTAAAATGAAATGCATGAAATATGTACTCAAAAAATCGGTCCTATATTCCTAAGAAAAGCGTAAAAACTGGTATAAGTATTGAAATTTCTAATTGTTGCATGTAAAGGGATAAAGCTAGAACAAGAGCCACATATGCGACCTCGACGAACCTAGTTACAAATGAGTCCCTTTTCAATTTATAATTTAAAAAACAAATTTGATATTGAGAGCTAAATTAGATCACTTAAAGAATCTTCGATGCACATGCTGGCGTATATGTCTTTCTCACTTTTGCCTAACTGTATCTCGTCTACCAGGAGCTGAGGCATTGATATTTTCTTCAATAATAGCTTGTGTAGTTTCTTGAACTACGACATTTTCTAGGATGTTTCCTACACTATGACTATCATTGTCTCGCAACGCTCTACATGCTCTTCTCTCTGTTTTTTTATGTTTTTTTTTAAATCTAGTGGATGAAGAGAGAGGCGGGGAGCTGAAATAGAGAGGTAGGGAAGAAAGGCGGGATTATGTGTAAGGGATAGAAATTGTAATCAATTACAGCTCAATGTGTTAGAACACTTACAGTAGCATCATAGTTTTGGGGTGAGGATAAAAAAAAAGCGTGAGTAATCCCCACTCTGTCTCCTTCCACACGCTTAAATCCGCATTGTTGCAGCATGAGAAAGACAGAAAAAACGGGAATTTTCCCCACTTTCCCCTAGATCTGCACTGCTGGAAGTGCTCCTAAGTCAAATGAGCACACGATATGCATTATGATTAACATAAAAATGTGTTTATTTCATGCTCTTATATTTTATCTTTTGTAAATAAATAAATGATACTTTGGGTATTTTTATGTGTATTTACAGATTGTCAAGTGATGCCTCTTTCATTTCAAATTAAAGGCCAACTACAAAGAAAAAGCTACTTCCTTATGTCAACACTTTCTCAATCCTAAAAGAAGTTGTAGCTCACTGGTAAATGCATAGAGATTTGTACTGAGAGACCTGAGTTCGATCCCCGTCAAGCTTACTTTTTGCCAAAGAACGGAACATTCACACTGCCACTTTGCTATGAAGAATATATGGAATAGTGATGTGTTATATGTATATATTCTTATGTATGTATATAATGCATGCACTTAATAAGGATTTTTGAATTTTAGCATAATCCCCTCAAGAATTCAAATCCAATTAATCGTATTTAATTGCCATGCAAAAAGAAGGGAATGTTTTAATCACACATCTTCAATTAAACACATCCTTATCTTCTCACTGACTGTGCAATGCATCAAAAGGAAAGACATTAATTACAATTCTTCAATCAAGCAAGGAATATTCCTTCATTCTGAAAAGGATATTTTCATGTATTTATTCTGTGGGCCTTGTATTCAAATAAGGGAGAAGGTTACATCCTGTATAAAAAGACCACTATATCATTGGAAAGGAAGGCCATTTTTTTTATGCAATTATTCTGTATTATGTACTGTCATTTAGTTTTAATAAAGTTCTCATTTGTTCTAGTTTATTTACTTTTCTTATATAACAAATTGTGTATCTACTCAATTAGTTTTGGGTAGAACACGAATTGTTAGTGTTATTTCTATTGCTTATTAGGATTGACCGTTGATTAGATTCAATGGCAATACTAATTTAATTTCTGTTGTTTTTTGTTTATTGTTCATTTCTAGTATTTGTTCTTCGTTTTTGTGGTTGAATTTGGTATTGATCTGATTAGATTCAGGTCCATAGTAAATTCAATAGCTTTGTCTTCAAAACCAACCCCCAACTATTGTCTAACTCGCCCAAGAATAAATAGATAATAATTTTTAATTACACCTCCCTATGTTCGACCTGTATGCTACGCACCTGTATGCTTGCAGAATTTAATTTAAATATCGCGCTTTTCTAATTCATAGATTAGCGACGATCAAGTTTTTGGCGCCGTTACCAGGGAGGTAACGTTAAATTTTATTATTTATTTAATTCTGATTCGTGTTAGTTTTTTTTTTGTTTTATTTTCTTCTTGTTTTTGTTTTGTTTTGTTCAGTAGAAAACAAAAACTCTTGATTGGTAGATTGGATATTATTTACTAATATTTCAATCTCTAAAAACAAGGAAAAAAAAATCTTGCTAGTTTTTCTTTTATTTCTTTTTTTTCCTCAGTCTATTCCTTTTTACAAGTTCCTCTCTCTCTTCATTTTTTTTTTAAAAAAAAAACTTGCCAATTCTTTCTCATTTTGTTTCTTTTCTTTCACGACTTTCTTTCCTGTTTTTCAATACATTTGATTCCCTATCTTCTTTTCCAAACTTTCAAAAAAAAAAATCTCATTTTGTTGATTTGGTATTGATAGTTGTAGCCATAATCTTCTAAATAAAAAAAAACTTGTTTTTTTTCTCATCCTCTGATTTCTTTCCCGTTTTTGAATTCCATTCCAATTCAAAAAAAATATCTGGTTTAGTAATTTGGTTTATCAATTTGATTGGTACTGCCATCAACTAAACAGAGAAAAAAAAAGACTTGCCCATTTTTATTCAGCTTTTTTTTTTTCTGTCTTCATTTCTTTCCCTTCTTACCTTTCCATTACAACCTGATTTCTTTCTCGAAAAAAAAAGATCTTTTCATTAATTTTTCCCTTATTTCCCTCTCTGCTTTTAATTCTCTCCCTTTTCTCACATTTCTTTCCCTTATTTTCTTCTGTGTAGATCCACGGCATTCAAAATTCACACCCATCCTCTACTACAAAGCCACTGTCTTCTTCCATTTTCTAACCCTACACCAACACGCAAACCACCCATTTGCATCCAACCCTCCTCACGTCCAACACCAACAGCACCTCCCCCTTCATTGCCTCCGCAATTGCAAAGTCACCTTGCAAACACCACTTCACCCCAACATTCATCCACCGCCCATACATCTTCCTGCGTCAGCAAAAACCTCCCGGTCCTCCAAATTGCAACTCCTAAATCCGATTAAAAACCCAATTCGATTAGAATCAAGATGAGTTTATTCGAGACCAGAAGAGCGAAAAAAAAACAAAGGAAGGTCTGAGTTGATTTTTTGTTTTGGGCGTGATTTATCTGAGCTGAAACATAAAAGAGAAGGGGTATCAAAGAAGGAAGGGATTTTCATTGTTGACTGTTTCTTTTCGGTCTCATTGTTCGCTGTTCTGTGTGTGACTTGCTGAAGCTTGTGTGTGTGGCACTGTTTTATGGTCATTTCTTTTGTGGTTGATTTGAAGAAATAAATTTCATACTTATGATTTGCTTCCTGAAAAGTAAAGGAAGTGCGTTTGGGAAATCAAAGAAACAGGGGGCGTGATTGTCTCATAATTGGACTAGCATGATTTTTTTTTATATATTACAATAATTGGATAGTCAAGCCTGGTTCGTTCTTAGGGTTGTGTACACTCATTTTGTGACCGGCTGAGTGCGTGTGATCTGCCAATTGGGTGCGTAAGTGTTGTCGCTTTGTTCTTGTCTCTTTGTCAGGTTTTATCGCTTTGTTTTGTTGGAGTCTACTTTATCTTGTTTCTTTTGTTTTGTGTTTGGTTAGTCTAGTTTATTTTATTTTATTTTCTTCTCAAACAAACCAAAAAAAAAAAAGTGTTTTAATTGATTGAGCGAGTGTCGGATTTTGTTTTAGAGTAAATTGTTTTTGTTTAGTTTAGTTTTTAATTTTATTTCTTCCTTCCAATTTAGTTCTTAATTTGTTGTTTCTCTACCTTGTCTTTTCTTCAAAAAAAAAAAAGAAAAAAGAAAAAAAAAGAGTTAGAAGCGAAAAAAAGGCCCACACAACAAACAAAGAGATTCAAAAATCAGTCAACTTGCAAACAAAATTCGAATTGTTGGAGCGATTGCACACCAAGTGGGGTGTGAACGCGCTAGCGCTTCCCAAATTCACTGGAGGATTGCCGATCAAGGTGAGAAATTTTTAAAACACTATAGGTGCTCTGCTGCAAAGAAAAAAACATATATCGACAATTGTTGTAAAAAAATTCGGCAGGGCAGCGGCTTGAATGTATTTTTTTTTAATTTCTGCAATTGTTTTGTGTGATTGTTGTTATTTCTGCATTTTTATTCATTCTGTTAAGGGCAATACCCCAATTCACATAAGGTGAGGGATTTCATCACCCTTTCCTTAGCCCACAAATTGCATTTCATCGTAGAATCTGACTAATAATAACGGTTAGACGTTGGACTTAAGGGAGTCACGGGCTCATCTAGGGCTTAATTGTATTGTGATAGTTGATTCATTTGGAACGAATTATTTCTCGGTGTCTAGACTACGGCAGAGAAATAACCGTTTATAAAAATTACGGTGATTCGTAAATATTATATCGGTTGTTACTCTGAAGGTACTTAAACCTTCGGCTGCATTGCTAGGGTGATTCCTGGTGCACCGATAACTCCTGTCCGTTAACTGGCTGAGAAATCTTTTGATCTAAGTAATCAAACGCGTCACTTTATAATTTTGGGTTAGGAGCCAATAAGGACAGAAAATTTCATTGTAGCTAATTTCTGTGCTTGCATCTAACAACAATGAGTGAAAAAAGTGTCAGCCAACAAAATTCTCCTAGGGGTTCTCGAATCAACCAAAATTTTCCAACCGAATTGGATCAAAATCGAGTGAATCAAAACTTTCCAAACTTTGGGGATCAAAACCAAATAAATCAAAACTTTCAAAACCTCAATATCCAAATTGATAGACCCTTGTCTCTTCGTGATCGATGTTATCCTACTAGGACCGTTCAACCATCTGTCATTGTGTTCCCACTAGCTGAAGGAAACAATTTTGAGCTAAAACATTCTTTTATCCAAGGGGTACCAAAGTTTACGGGATCTGAAAATGCTTATGAATTTTTGAGTGAATTTGAATTGTATGCTTCCACAACAAAAATGCAACAACTATCTAACGAATCAATCAAGCTAAGGCTAATTCCATTTGCACTACTTGAAAGCGCTAAAAGATGGCTAAATTCTCTTCCAAGACATTCCATAGGAAGTTGGGATAATTTGTCACTGCATTCTTGAAAAAGGTTTTCCCTTTCCATAAAACTCTAAAAATCCGAACCGAGATAAATCAATTTTGCCAAAATGAGGGGGAAACTTTTTCAAAATACTTTGAGAGATTCAACCAGCTATTATATAGTTGCCCTCATCATGGAATTCTAAAAGATCACTTATGTCAAATTGCATATGAAGGGCTGAACTATCAGACTAGAACTCAATTAGAATCAATGTGTGGAGGAGATTTTATGTCTAAAACAGACGATGAAGCTTGGCGGTTCTTAGAAGACTATTCTGAAAAGGACATGCAATGGGAATCGATTCGTGTTCCCATTCGCACTTCTACCAGAGGAGTGCATGTTGTGGGCCCAAGCCAAATTCCTTTAGAAAATCAAACTCCTCAAGCCGGAGAAGGGTTACCCCACTATTACTCTCAGGACCAAGCCAATGCTATAGCTCAAAATAATCCTTACTCATCCACGTACAATCCTGGTTGGAGAAACCACCCAAATTTTTCTTGGTCAAACCATAATAATTCGCCAAACCCATCTCACATGCAACCCTTTATCCCCAACCCGAATTACCAAGCTTCATCTCCCAAGTCTCAAACCTCTCAAGCTGCACCTCAATCCAAACAACCTTATAGGCACCCCAATTTTCAATCATCAAACCAATCCTCTCAATCTTCTCAACCGTCACAAGATATTGTTCGATTAGAAAAACAAGTAAATAATCAAGATGTTAAACTCGAACAAATGTGAATATGATGAAGGAACTAATGAAAAGTAATGAGAAAGGAAAGTTGCCTAGTCAACCCGAGGTGAATCCAAAATATAACTCTCGTACTCTAAATTCTTGTGAGGATGAAAACCACAATCCGGTCAACGTTGTTACAACCCTTCGATCTAAAAAGGGGATTGATAATAATGTTGGCAACCCTGACAAACCTTTGAACTCAACCCAAATACAAAAGCTTGATGATCACTTAATGGCTACAAATGCCAGTTCTTCTAAACCTCCATCTTCCTTAAATGTTGGCAATCCCAACAGTTCTTCTCTTTGTGTCGGCAAACCCGACCCACCTTTGAAAATCAATATTGGCAATCCCAACATTTCATCTTCTACACCCCTACCACCTTCTTCCTCGAATGATGAAACTGATCGTAGAGTCGAAAAACCTATAGCTCCATTTCCCCATAGACTCAATAATAAGAAGAAAGCGACAAATTTCGATAAAATTTTGGAAATTTTCAAGCAAGTTCGTGTGAACATTCCTCTTTTAGACACCATTGAACAAATCCCTCAATATGCTAAATGCCTTAAGGAATTGTGTACACAAAAACATGCAACTAATGTCCCAAAAACCGCCTTTCTGACTGCGAATACAAGCTCTATTCTTTCGAATCTTGCCCCAGTCAAGTACAAAGACCCTGGCTGCCCAACCATTGATTGTAAAATAGGAAACACTCACATCTCTCGAGCCCTATTCGATCTTGGTGCCAGTGTTGATCTTCTTCCTTATACTGTTTATCGTCAACTTGGAATGGGGGAGATTAAACCAACAAACATCACTCTTCAGCTAGCTGACCGATCTGTCAAAAAGCCATTGGGAATAATCGAAGACGTCTTAATACAGATCGAACAGTTTTACTTCCATGTCAATTTCATAGTTCTAGAAACCGAGCCTGTCCCAAATCCCAATGTTCAAATCCCGTTGATATTAGGACGCCCCTTTTTAGCAACCTCAAATGCTATCATTAATTGTAGGAACGGTCAACTTCGACTGTCCTTCGGGCATCTAACTATTGAGTTGAACATCTTTAATCTCAACAAACAACCTAGGGATTTCGAGATCAATGAAATTGACATGATTCAAACCACCGTTGATGAATCCTTTAATGACACTTCTGAAGCCATGAAAATGTGTCTTGACCATTTCAACTCCAATTTCGATGAGCTCGAATACGTTTATGAACTAAATGAATTTCTTGAATCCACACTTTCTCCATCTGAATCTGACCAAAGAATATTGACCAATGTGGACACACACGAACATCCCAAATTGGACCTCAAACCATTGCCACACGACCTTAAGTATGTCTACTTGGACCCATCACAAACTTTTCCCGTAATCTTGGCCTCTGATCTTACCGAGGACCAAGAAGAAAAACTCTTGGAAATTTTACGGGAAAATAAAGACGCCTTGGGGTAGAAAATTAGCGATATAAAAGGAATTAGCTCATCAATTGTGGAACATCGCATACATTTAGTTGATGAGGCTAAACCCACCCGTGAGGCTCAAAGGCGATTAAACCCAAACATGTGAGAAGTGGTCAAGGAGGAGATAATCAAATGTCTAGACAATAACATCATATATCCCATCTCTGATAGTACTTGGGTGAGTCCGGTACAAGTTGTACCAAAGAAGTCGGGAGTCACTGTGATAAAAAATGATAGTAATGAACTCGTCCCAACAAAAATCAAAACAAAATGGCGTGTGTGTATTGACTATCGAAAGCTCAACTCAGCCACACGAAGAGACCATTTTCCCTTGCCTTTTATTGACCAAATGCTCGAACGCTTAGCGGGACATAAGTATTATTGTTTTCTCGATGGATACTCTGACTATAACCAAATTCCTGTTGCTTTAGAAGATCAACATAAGACCACCTTTACTTGTCCCTTTGAAACCTTTGCTTATCGTCGCATGCCTTTTGGTCTTTGTGATGCCCCCGCGACTTTCCAAAGGTGTATGATGAGTATTTTCTCTGATATGGTGGAAGAATTCTTGGAAATATTCATGGACGATTTTTCAATCTATGGATCATCTTTTTCCCAATGCCTCACTCATTTAGAACTCGTCCTTAAGCGTTGTAAGGAGAAATCACTCGTGCTTAATTGGGAAAAATGTCAATTTATGGTAAAAAGGGGGATAGTTCTAGGTCATGTCGTCTCAAAAGATGGCCTTGAAGTCGATAAATCCAAAATCGATTTGATTGCTAATTTACCTCCTCCTAAGTCTGTCAAAGATGTTCGTTCATTTCTTGGCCATGCGGGATTCTATAGAAGATTCATTAAGGATTTCTCGAAAATTTCAAAACCTCTCTCGAATTTACTTGCCAAAAACGTAAAGTTTGAATTTTCCAATGATTGCAAAACATCTTTTGAAACTCTTAAGTCAATCTTGACCACAACTCCCATCATTCAACCCCCTGATTGGACTCAACCCTTTGAACTTTTGTGTGACGCTTCTGATTTTTCTATTGGAGCCATCTTGGGCCAGCGAATCGATAAACTTCCTCGAGTCATTTATTACGCTAGCAAAACCTTAAACGAGGCCCAATTGAATTACTCAACTACTAAAAAGGAATTTTTTGGCAGTTGTTTTCGCTCTTGAGAAATTCAGACCATATCTCATAGGATCCAAAGTCATAGTTTACACTGACCATGCGGCCTTATGATATTTGCTTTCTAAAAAGGATGCCAAGGCCCGTTTGATTCGTTGGATCCTTCTTCTTCAAGAATTCGATATAGAAATACGAGATAAAAAGGGTTCTGAGAATGTTGTAGCTAATCATCTCTCTTGAATTGTGCACAAAAATGTTGATGACACCCAAATCGATGATTATTTTCCTGACGAACAAATCCTTTCGATCTCTAACACCCCTTGGTACGCTGACATTGTGAATTATCTTGTCACACAGCAAACACCCGCTGAATGGTCGAAACAAGATAAACAAAAATTTCTCTCGAAAGTTCGAAACTTCTATTGGGACGACCCATATCTTTTCAAATACTGTCCAGACCAAATCATTCGAAGGTGTGTGCCCGATCATGAACACCAAAGTATTCTTTCTTTCTCACATGACCATGCTTGTGGCGGTCATTTTGGAGCAAGAAAAACTGCTGCAAAAGTATTGCAATGCGGTTTTTACTGGCCCACACTCTTTCGTGATGCTTTCGATTTTTGCTCTAAATGTGATCGATGTCAACGAACGGGTCGAATTACTAAGCGGAACATGATGCCTCTCAACCCCATTCTAGTGATTGAGCTATTCGATGTTTGGGGCATCGATTTCATGGGACCATTCCCTAACTCATTTGGGAATCTTTACATCTTGCTTGCGGTAGACTAAGTTTCAAAATGGGTTGAAGCCATTCCGACCAAAACCAATGATAACAAGGTCGTTATCAAGTTCCTCAAAGAAAACATCTTTTCACGCTTTGGCATACCTCGAGCTATCATTAGCGATAATGGCACTCACTTCTGTAATCGTGCTTTTGAATCCTTGCTCAAGAAATACTCAATCACCCACAAGCTGTCGACCCCTTACCATCCACAAACTAGTGGACAAGTAGAAGTTTCCAATAGACAAATCAAACAAATTCTTGAGAAAACCGTGAATTCCAATAGAAAAGATTGGTCCTTAAAACTGATTGATGCACTTTGGGCTTTTCGCACTGCTTATAAAACCAATCTAGGGATGTCACCATATCGATTAAATCTTTGGAAAAGCTTGCCACTTACCTCTTGAATTGGAGCATCGTGCTCTTTGGGCCATAAAATTTTTGAATTTTGACTTAGAGAAAGCCGGCTCACATAGGAAGTTGCAAATTTCGGAATTAGAGGAATTAAGAAATGAGGCGTATGAAAATGCGAAAATCTACAAAGAAAGAACCAAAGCCCAACATGACAAAAACATACTTCGTAAGGAATTCAACGTAGGACAAAAAGTTCTTTTATACGACTCTAGACTTCACTTGTTTCCAGGAAAACTCAGATCTCGATGGACTGGACCTTTTGTTGTGAAAACAGTATATCCTCATGGAGCGGTTGAAATTGAAAATCCTAGGGATGGAAAAGTCTTCAAAGTAAACGGTCAACGACTGAAACCATTTTTAGAATTCGAGCAATATGACGAAGATGACCCTATCGATCTGCATGAGCCTGATCATCCACCATGAAATCAGGTGGTACACGTTCTTTTTCTGTTATTTTTCTTTTTCATTTTTTATTTTCTTTTTGTTTTTCTGCCTTAGACAGTTGGGACACTGTCTCAATCAAGTGTGGGGGGAGTCTGCATTGCATTCTTTTGATATTTCTTTAATTTTTCTTTCTTTCTTTTCATGTAGGACCATCATACATTTTATATCATAGTAACATACCAAATTTTTTTTTGGAAAATACGACTCATTTTCAATTGATACAACGAAATAAGTTTACAATTTTTAGCCAGTTGATAGTATTTTTTTCTCTCTGCCAAGTTCGAATTTGAAATATAATGAAAAGTTTAATTTTGAGGGATAATAGTGTAACCGGTACATAGGGAGATTCTTAGGTGATGGCCATGAAATCTATTCTATATTATAGACTTTGTTTAAATAAGTGGAGGACTTAAAATTCTTATAATGGCTTGTCAAACCTTTAAAACTAAGTTGTGTTAAGTTGAATTCGCGTAACTCTCATTTTGTGCTTATAAATTCAATAATAATAATAATAATCCAAGGGTATCCAACATTGCTTGTATATCGAGCGTTGGTGTGCAAACCCGCCAAGCTCTATCCGACATGTTGTTGACAAAGTCAGCGTTGGAATATCTTGGTCTCATTTTATGAGATTGGACACCTAAGGATTACCGACACGTTGTTGACAAAGTCAAAGTCGGCCTGCACAATCCGCCAAGCTCTTTACCCACTCTCCGTTAGTCCGCGAGGCAATGCATGAGTGGTAAACCTTGGTCTTCTAAGTTAGGTTTATGTACTTAATCATAAATTTTAAAATTTTATAGAATAAAGAATAAGCAATGATGCCCAAACACTTCTTGACTTTATTGATTTGACTAGTCATACATGAGAAAATTAGAATACCACTTTACAAACTGTGCCAAGCAAACTAAGAATCTATTTCATGGCTGCACTATGTTATCGACCGAACTAACTGGCCAAACTGGAATTTAACATTTGAAAACTTGATTTATATTGAAAATTTGTGACAAGTTGAGGTATCTAAAATAAATCAACTGATTAGAAATTATTAACTTAATTTGTTGTACCACTTTCCTGAAATAAGTCGTGTTTTCATTTTTCGTTTTTATTTTTGCATATGTCCATTGCATTCATGTAGTTTCATTAGAATCATAGCATACTGCATTTGGATTTTGTGGGTAGTATCCGCTGAAAACCCTCACGAGACACCACTCGTCCTACTAGGGACACCTAGAGGTTTAACGGCTTGTTGCATACGCTCAATGCAATCGTGTTTCCTACAAAAGTGTGACCAATCTAGTAAGTTTTTCATTTCGTGTTTTACTCGAGGACGAGTAAAAGATAAGTGTGGGGGTATTTGATTAACATAAAAATGTGTTTATTTCATGCTCTTATATTTTATCTTTTGTAAATAAATAAATGATACTTTGGGTATTTTTATGTGTATTTACAGATTGTCAAGTGATGCCTCTTTAATTTCAAATTAAAGGCCAACTACAAAGAAAAAGCTACTTCCTTATGTCAACACTTTCTCAATTCCAAAAGAAGTTGTAGCTCATTGGTAAATGCATAGAGATTTGTATTGAGAGACCTGAGTTTGATACCCGTCAAGCTCACTTTTTGCCAAAAAACGGAACATTCACACTGCCCCTTTGCTATGAAGAATATATGGAATAGTGATGTGTTATATGTATATATTCTTATGTATGTATATAATGCATGCACTTAATAAGGATTTTTGACTTTTAGCATAATCCCCTCAAGAATTCAAATCCAATTAATCGTATTTAATTGCCATGCAAAAAGAAGGGAATGTTTTAATCACACATCTTCAATTAAACACATCATTATCTTCTCACTGACTGTGCAATGCATCAAAAGGAAGGACATTAATTACAATTCTTCAATCAAGCAAGGAATATTCCTTCATTCTGAAAAGGATATTTTCATGTATTTATTCTGTGGGCCTTGTATTCAAATAAGGGAGAAGGCTACAACCTGTATAAAAAGACCACTATATCATTGTAAAGGAAGGCCATTTTTTTTATGCAATTATTTTGTATTCCGTACTGTCATTTAGTTTTAATAAAGTTCTCCTTTGTTCTAGTTTATTTACTTTTCTTATATAACAAATTGTGTATCTACTCAATTAGTTTTGGGTAGAACACGAATTGTTAGTGTTATTTCTATTGCTTATTAGGATTGAACGTTGATTAGATTCAACGGCAATACTAATTTAATTTCTATTGTTTTTTGTTTATTGTTCATTTCTAGTATTTGTTCTTCGTTTTGTGGTTGAATTTGGTATTGATCTGATTAGATTCAGGTCCATAGTAAATTCAATAGCTTTGTTTTCAAAACCAACCCCCAACTATTGTCTAACTCGCCCAAGAATAAATAGATAATAATTTTTAGTTACACCTCTCTGTGTTTGACCTGTATGCTACGCACCTGTATGTTTGCAGAATTTAATTTAAATATCGCGTTTTTCTAATTCATAGATTAGCGACGATCACATTACAATCCATTGGTCATGGATTGCAATCCACATAAGCTTTTTTAGCTGGTTCGACTTTAACTGGCCAAGAGCCATTGAAGCATAATAAAGGTCAATCAGATTGAAATTATTTATCCTCCTGGTTTGGGTTGCTCTTGGGAGAGTTCCACCAAAACAAATAAGAGGACCCCATATCGGATACCCTGGTTTTCACCAATCGATTCAAGTGTTTTGGTGATATCACCAAAAATGGTGTCAACAAACTCGGGTTCGTTTTAGCTATCAGAATTGTGTGCTAGTTGAAGCAGTTGAATCAAACAAAACCCTACATACAAATAGGCGCCGACAGGATTTTCAACAAAAAAATTTGAAAAGATTTTTATGTTTTTGTTTTTATCGCATATGCTTTCGTGAATTTAAGTGCATCTTCCATGCATTAAATTCATTAATGAAAATGCTTGGTTTATGCAATCATCACACATACATGATTTGACGCAACTTTATTTAACAACGGTTGTCTCCTTGTTCATTTTCGTACAACTTAACTGTTAGTATTAGCATTCTCGTTTTAATAATCCAATTCCAAGCGTCGTTTGCAGTATCCTAACTGCACTAGCTCCTACGTGTTTTTTTGTTCTTCAGCGTATAAGTTTTACTAATCAAAAGCTAAAACAAGATAAATCATTCTTGTTAAATGCTTCAAAGAAGTAGCAACTATGTACGTAATTTATTTTTAAAACCAATATAAATGGAATATGCTAGTGAAATGTTAAGTTTTCATGCTCAGCGTTAATTTCCAAGGGGAAAAAAAAAAGACTTTATTTTGCTGTAATGTCCTATTGTGCATGCATATATAATTTTGTTCTCATCTCCTTTTATGTATTGAAAACGAAGTAAAAGAAATTATATCGTTAATTTTCAACTAATAGATACAAAAATGTCCTAGGTCAGAATTGGAAGAATTTCTATTTTCTTCTCATTCATGCTGATATACTACTTTATTTGATCCTACATTACTAGAAATAAAATCAACTGTTTGCATGAAACCGACCTAACCCATGCATTCTCGGAGTTAATAATCAACAAAACAACAAGAGTTAAATGCAGGGCCAGGAGGGAATGAAAGCAAGTGGAAAACTGAAAGGAAGGTAAGGTCACTTCACCTTCACGCATTAAATTAAGGAAGAACTTCCATCTTACATGCAACATTTTCCAAAGCTCAAAAGATCATGATTGAAACCATGAATAAATGTGCAAATTAAAATTTGATGAGACTCTCTTCACAGGCAACGCATGAACCAGAGATCAACTTGAGTTTGATGGATAATAAAGGAGGATATCATTACACAGTCATTTCAGTTCCTCTCTGTAGCCTCTGCCTGCCTGCGATGTAAAACAAAGTAGAGCTACTACCACCGCTCTATATATCTGCAAGAAATCTTCCACATTTAATGTGGTTTGATATGGATTTGACTCGTTTTAGACCAATCGACGGCATAATCAATCTTTATATATGTGCGATTTGCTCTTCTATCAAAGTGTTGCATTTTTTTTTTCTTTTAATTAATGTTTGGTTGGTCTGAAAGTGGGTTGAAGTGAAGTAGTTTGAAGTTGTTGGAAATAATGATGAGAATATTAGATGTAAATGAACAGCGTGATTCATTTATATATATATATATATATATATATATATATATATATATATATATATATATATATATATATATATATATATTTGCATGGCATTTATTTATGGGAAAGTCTAAAAGGACACAAAACATAGACACAATTGGTGACACAATGCATCTCCACCATTGGATCTCCCCATGATTTGCACCTCTCCACATAATGACAAAATGATCCAACGGCTAATACTCTGTGTCCCTTGATTTGTGTTCAATTTTGTGTCTCAATAGCCGCTCCCTTTATTTATTTATGGATAATTCCACTCACTTGAAAAAAGAAAAAAGATTGTTAAAAATTGCGGCTATAAAAGAAAATAAACGAGACACCCAAAATTTATGCTCATAAATATTGGTAAAAATAGAAGATAAAATTGTTGTTTTATCAATTATAAATCAATTTTTGTATCATTCATTATGTTCTATTTTTATAACTTTTATTTATATAACATATATTCAAACAAAAACTCGATTTTATAAATTTTTAACCATAATAGTGGTTGTTTTGAGCAGTGGTTGCTTTGAATTTGGAACGTGAAAAAACAGCAATGGTTGTAGAAATGTTAAACAGAGAATGTGAATATGAAATGTAAATGCACAT
Source organism: Allium sativum (assembly GCA_030737875.1). Taxonomy (NCBI): domain Eukaryota; kingdom Viridiplantae; phylum Streptophyta; class Magnoliopsida; order Asparagales; family Amaryllidaceae; genus Allium; species Allium sativum. The sequence continues at coordinate 979,324,185 of CM060913.1, read as the reverse complement.
ACTGAAACAAGATTGCTATAAATATATATGTATGTGTGAAGATACACACACGCGCACATACATACTTCCAAATGCCTCAAATGCAAAATGTAAATATGTCTCAGGTTAAAGGCAAAAGAAAATACAAAGTGAAATGAACAAAATTTACAATACAAAACAAGCAACACAAAATGGAAATGTAATAGAGCAGCAATGGTGCAACACAAAATGTACCAGGAACCAGGAATGAACAACACTGCGGTATTTTTTTTATCAAATAAAAATGGACACACAAAAAATAAAAATAAGGAACAAGTGACGCAAATGCAGCAAAACACAAAATAAAACTACAAGTGCACAATGTTTACACAAAATGTAATAAAATCAAGAAGAGAAAATTTTAATTTGAAGAGTAAAAGTAGAGTAGTTTTCCTGGATAACGACGTCAAAAACTGATTTTCAAAAACAATGTTTCTATCATTTAAAAAGTCACCGAATTATATCCTAATAAAAATCGCAAGCAAACATCGTACAATCGCAATACATATGCAAGTATGGGCCAATACATAGAGAAAGCCTGAATTTCAAATTTTACTCAGCCAAACTAAACCAAAAAGTTTAAATTTGTTGTTAACTGAAAAATTGCTAAAATGACAAAGAAATACAATCAAGTATGAGATTACAAAGTAACTTAAAAGGCTAATTCTCTCTCAAACAAAGCCTACGATCTCACTCTTTAATTTTTATGCAATTTGTAGATGTATTTATTACAAGTATGTCCTAATTGTGTTATTAACTAATACTATTACATAAATCATCAAACACTGATGCAATTATTAATCTACTTGTAAGCACTACACAAAGACAACAAATTTGGCACTTTCCTATCCTTTAAATTCGATACGGTTATAAACCGTATTAAATTAGATATGGCTAGAAGCTGTATTTAAATATTTAGATATGGCTCTAAGCCATATCTAAGGCTATAACACTTATCAAATTAGTGCCTGATCTCGCGTAAAAATTTCCCAGCAAAACGCACACCTCTCCCCTCCTTTTTTTAGTTCCCTCGCACATCCCACTCCTTTTTTTTTATTTCCCTCGTCTTGTGCCTTCTTCATTTCTCAAATCGCTGCTTCCTCTCAAAATCTTCGCAAATGGTTTGTTTCACAATGTTTACAAATCGAAAAATTGTTTTCGCAAATCGACTTTTTCGTCAATCGTCTAGCTATGATTTTATCGTTTGCTTTTTTACTTTTTCCCAACCCTAGCTGTGATTTTATCGCTTTCTTTTTCAGGTGGTAGTCCAGCGTAGAAGCAAATCGGGGCATGTAGGTTCGTCGTCTGGCTATCCGCTGCCCTCCTGCCGCCTTTGCCCTAATTTTTCCAGCTCTAACCCTAGAAGGCTTGAAACGATGTGAGTTTTAATTTATTTTCCGTATAGTTTTATTAGACAGTGATCAGTGCTTGTGGAGTACAATTAGTACTTGCAAACTGACAGTAGAAATTTTTATATGCTATACGATTAAATAATGTCCATTGATTTGATTTATCTGATTTTGTTTTCATTGAATCATTGGTTGCGCTACACAGTATAATTAAATCATTGGTGGTGGTCATTTTGGCTAAGGTCGCAATTTTTTGGATTTTGCATTGAGTTTACTCAGTGATGAAGGTATTTTTGGTTTTGCGCTTCATCATTTTAAGCTTCCAGTTCACAGTTCCATGCAATTATTTTGGTCTTATCAGTTCACAGTTCACAGTTCACAGAATTTGTTTTCTGTTTTGCACAAATAACACTCCAGATGGTGGGATCTAGAAACATGAAGCATAGAACATCCGTAAAATTTTCTTAGGTGTAACCGCAGATTCTGTATTTATTATAGTAATCCTTATGTATATATACCTGATTGCAGTTTTAACATCTTTACCTATGAGACTATCGTCATATAAATAGTGTTCCCCATTAAGTATAGTAAATTGACTTCCATCAGATCATATGCCATTTTTATTTCATTACTGCGTAGGTTTCAATGTCGAAAAAGTTCAGTATAAAAATGTTGCCTTCACCGTATGGGATGTTGGTGTGTGAAGGTCTGGGGCTCTATGACTTAAGGAACCGAATCTAGCATATACAAGGAACTTGTGCCTTAAAAGGAGACAGTCTGTATGCAGGCTTAGATTGGTTAGCTAGTACTCCAGGAGACCCACCTCTGCTGGCACTTCATCGTTTTAACTGCCAGAGGTTTTTACTCTCCCTCTCCTCCCCCTTTCTTCTTCTCTCTTTTATTTTATTTTATATTTTATTCTAAAGGAACCAATATAACCTTGTAAGCTCTAGGGAATTGTGTGTTCGACAAAAGCGTACACTGGGTTATTGTTGCATTCATGTATATACTCTAGGGAATTGTGTGTTCAGCTTGGTTTTGGAGGAGAGTTTGTATAAGGTCAGACCTGCATTCAATTGTTGATATCAGTCATTCTTTGGCATGTGCAAACTGGAGGTTGTTGGATAGATCATGATGCATATGTAGATGCTGCACATCTAAAATCCATTGTTTTCCTTAGAAGTTTGTGTTATGAAGCTGGTTTGTAAATATTATATTTGTCTACTAATTTGTGTAATTTCGTTTATGGATATTGTATTCAACTTAATTTATGAAAATGATTAATAGTTATGTTATTACATAATAGTGTATGAACTAATGACGCTTGTAATGAATTACACCGTTTATTGCTAAAGTATGAATTAAACTGTTAATGTATTAACTGCTGAAGTTTGAAATAGCATGTATCATTAGTGAAAGCTAATTGTTTTTTTTTTTTTTTTAAAAAAAAAATAGATACAACTCATGGTCGTGTCTAATTTTCAAATAGATAGGACCATGAGCTGCATCTCATTATCAATTAGATACGGCTCATAGCCATATCTATTTGAAAATTAGATACGGCTCATGGTCGTATCTATTTGAAAATTAGACATGGCCATGAGCCGTATCTAGGGCTGTCAATGGGTCGTGTCGGGTTCGGGTCGGGTCAAGTCGGATTCGGGTTGATTTATAAACGGGTCGGGTCAACCCGTTTATTAAACGGGTCATATTTTCCCAACCCTAACCCAACCCGTTTATAAACGGGTTGGCCCGACCCGACCCGCATAACCTGTTTAACTAAATGGGTCGTGTCAGGTCGTGTTGGGTCAGGTTTACCTGTTTGACCCATTGATAGATATTGCCTACTAATATAAGCAACAAAAGAGCCAAATCATCAACATGCACACTGTTATATAATCACCAACATGCAACAAGTTGCAAAGTCACCAATAGACAACACATATATAAAGCATGAAATCCCCATATTAAAAAATCATTTTCTATACATAAGTATATATTCCCATACTGCATAAATTAAAGACTACCAGTATGGAAGAGATGTAGTTGTTATAAGTAAAATATAACTAACAACATATAAGAATAAATTAGTAAAATATAATAGCTTACATATACGATCATACTGATTACTGCATACATAAAAGACTAACACTAATAGTATACATAAAAGACTAACAATATGGAAGAGATACAATAATCGGGTTTGGCGGGTCAAAATCGGGTTAGCGGGTCAACCCTAAACCCACCCGTTTATAAACGGGTCAAATTCGGGTTGACCCGGAATTGACCCGCTAACTAAACGGGTCGGGTTAACCTGCTAATTTCCGTGCGGATTTCGGGTCGGGTCACGGGTCGGGTAGGAAATTGACAGCCCTAGCCGTATCCAATTGACAATTAGGCAGTGCTCATGGTCGTATCTAATTGACAAACAAGCCAAAATTTGATATGGTCCATAGCACTGCCTAATTGCATTATATACAGCTGTTTTGATGTAGTGAAACTCTCAAGAAAACGTTAAAAAAATAAAAATTAGATATACTCTAAGCATTCTTTGATTATTATTGTTCTAGTAACGTAGTGCATCCAACCTAGATTCTAATTTCACTTTCATTACCATAATCATATTTAGACGAAAAGATAATTTGTATGTTCATTTGATTATGCATAGCATACTGGAATAAAATGGGCAATTAAATTCAATGTTAAAGAACAAAATTACATAGACATCCACTTCTCCATTAAGCACAAAAGAGAAAATCATAATGAAATCATTATGTTTGTTGTCGATTCATGAGAGTTTCATTACCTCTAAATTGAGGGGTTTATCTGCTCATGTTTCAATATATATTAACATAAGAAGATTTAAATATAAACATTAAAAAAGAAAACTAGCTAATGACGACAAGATCAAACTAATTTGCAAAAAATAAAACTAAGCTACTTGCATAAAAAGAAGAGAAATGAGCATAAAAGAAAGTGCATGAAAATAAAAAACATAAAAGAAAACGGAGAATATACATATTTAAAACTCTAATATTTCCTTTATGGATCTACCAAAATACCTCCGACATTGTGTGGCCTTCAAGTTATTATAAGGAATTGATTAATCCTATGTCAACTTGTGTTTTTTCCTTTTAATGCTGTCCATAAATATGTGGGTTGGTGGACAATTCCGGAAGCATGAATTCTCTTCCTTTTCTTTTTTTACTTTCATAATATGTGTATAGTACATCTATGAAGCCACTTCCAATATGCATCAAAATCCACAAAAACAAAATAAGAGTGTGCAAGTAAACGTTCTTCACAATAATATGTAACAACCTGCATTTTTGACCGTTCAAGTCTACAATAATCCATGCATGTCGACTCAGACTAATTCAAAGTACATATAGTTATTGGGTCAAACATAAGAAAAAGAAAGAAACTAGAAAAACAATCACAGAATTTCAGTGGAAGGACAAATTATAATAAACAAATAACAGTTCATGAAGCAGTTAAAACATACATTTGATTATACTTCACAACAATTATCAGAGTTAAGATATTACAAAACATATCAATAATTGCACTGGAATAATATTAATTAATACACTGTCAAGTTTTATCTTCATAATGAGGTTTCCGCTAATTGAAAACTCAGGCTGATCCAAGCATAAATGAAAAAACAAAAACACTCGGAACAGAACTAAAATATTCTCACATCATTGAATGAAAACCATATAACAGTATGGATGTCACAGTGTTAGATATGCTTACGGTAATTCACACCTCATATCCAATGTGTTTGTTAGTGTAGTAACTTAAGAGATATTACAGAAATTTATATCTCCTAAGGATCTGTTAAACTAGTACTATATAATACAATACGCTATTATAATAATGTCTACGGTAGATATACTATTGAAAATAGCATAAGTACAGGATTACCATTATTACCCTTACACTGTTTATAATACCGTAGTCTATACAGATACCGTAAAGTCCACTGTGAACTAGTGGCTATCAGAAGGCACTTCATAGGTACGGTACAAATCAAAATCGTAGGTGCTCGATCAAGATAATATTGCAAGGCACCAAGGCTATACCCAACGGTAGGATTCTATTGGATTGTGGACCCAAGCTGGTGGAAACGCATAGCCACAACTACTGCACACCTCAGTCAATGCTCATAAAATCAATGGCACACCAAATCAATCACAGGGTAAGAGTTACCGTATCAAAGAATCATGTCCGCTAGAGTAGCTAACTCGGTTAGCCTGGATATGGTTCCTATTTTAGTCATTTTAATTCTGACCCACTAGTCAAGGCTATCCATTATCATTCTCTTACTTCATTCTAGTAGCATTGTCAAAACCGTCCTACTTCATTCTAGATTCATCCACCATGTACACATTTGTTAAAGTGGTTCCCATTACTGGCAGAGAGTATAACAGTATCCGACCTTGGTCTTTTTAACAACCAAAAAATTTCATTTTTCACACCGGTTGGTTCTTTTACATTTCAAAATGGTTCATACTTCATATTGAAATATCACATGTTTCTTTAAAACCATTTCATATCCAAGATATAATATAGCTTCATATTTGAAATCTCAATTTAAAACTGAACTTAGAATCCTGGAACGATTCCGAATTTAAAACAATTTCAATATTTAAAATAGTTGAATTTGTTTATATACTAAAATAATTTAGATTTATTTGGAATAGTTTGAAAAATAAATAGTTAGTACATTAAATATATATATATAGTTGGAATTTAAAATAGGATTTATTAAATTTAGTGTTATATATGTATATAGCTACATATTAAAGAAGTTTTTAAAGAAAATAGTTGATTGTTAAAGTAGGTTATTAAAATAGTTAATATACATAATAGTTAAAAATAAAATAATTTATAAAGTAAAATAGTTTATATAATGGTTTAAAATAAAATAGTTTGAATTGAGCTGTTTCTTTCCCTCTTAATAAACTAGGATTAATATTTCAGTTTCAAGATTTCATTTAGGTATTTCATTCCAAATCGAGTTTCAGATTCAAATCGCATCCAAATAAAATTCATTTTTAAGTTTAATTCAAGGGTTTCAATTTAACTTTAATTCATGAATATTCTAGATTTACTTTAGCTCAGTTCAATTTTTTCGATTCAAATAAATTAGAAATTTCAGTTAGAATCTTCATTTTAACCATTCAACATATGATAAATTTCGAGTTCAATATTAAGTATCAATTAGAATCTGTTAAATTCAAAATAAACTTCGATGATGGACATTTATTCTAAATTTCAAAATAATTCAATTTCAATTAATCAAAATTCCTTTAGCTTTCAATTCCAAAATTTAAGTTCAAATTCAAAGGAAGCAACTGATGAAACATCATTTATATTGACTTTAAAATAATATTTCAAAAATCAAAGTTTAAACTAAATTTTATATAATCAGTCGGTATCCATATATAAACTTCTATCCTATGGTCAGGTGATACTTAAATTTAATTATTAGTATTTCAGCAACGAATATATATCATTTCAATCCAAATCAGGGGGTCATAGGTATTTACATTTCAACCTATGTTCTTAATTAATTTTAATGATTAATCCAAGATTTATTTGATACCCGTAAAATCTAGGGTAAATGGTTGGGATTAATCAATATAAACAACAATCTTACATAAATAAGGTGAATAATAGGGTGAATCACACAATTAAACATGATATACCTACATATCAACCCAAAGCATCCATCAAAATTAATTCATCCAGATAGTTCAATATCACAACAATTTACTAGTTATCAGTTGTCGGGTTCGTCCGGTAATTAAATTTCAATTTTAACCCAACTGTACAATTTAAGTTGGCAATTAAACTAAATTATACTATCGATGCAAATCAACATAAATATGCATTTTTAGCTACCAAATAGCAACCAATACAATCATGTCATAATATGATTTTAAATCAAATATTTAATTAAGCGTTAGCGAGTTTAATCACTCACCTTTGGTTTTGAACTCGTTGGAAATCCAAATAAAGTCCTAAAATTTGGCAATCTCATAATTCGTCCAAACCAACTCCATGCCATTCTAAATTTCGATATGATCCCAATGAAACAAACCGCGCGTCAGTCTGAGTTCTTATGCAAAAGATATTCACGTTTTAAGGTTTGGATTCAAATATATATATTAAAAATAAAAATACCCCACTCCCAATCGTAAGATGCCACATCAACATCTTCCTCCCACCCCTTCAAATGATACAGCCAAACCCTTTTTTCGAGAAAATCCATACAAGACTAAACTTTGACCATCTATATCACCCACGTCCGGTCACCGTTCAAATGAAGACCATAACCATTTCGAAGCTCGAGATGAGCAACACCTTTATAATGAACCACTCCGCCTCCAGTCAACCACAAAGTCGCTCGCACCCTGAGGAACAAAACAGGGTTTTCGCCCTTTAACTGAAGATTTGGGCATAACCTTACCACTATAGATCAAATCGAACCCACCATTGGATTTGTATGCTCGAGCATTATAACTTCCGTTTTAGGATCCATCACCAATATACGCACGAGTAAAAAAAAACCTAAATCCAACCATAAAATTTCATGATTTCTGTCTTTGATCGCGATTCTCATTGATTCTGGCACTGGTTCGGAATACAGACACTTGTTGCAGAATTGCATCTTTAATTCCGTATTTTTTTCGAGTTTCTCTAAAAAGTTTGATTTTTTTATCATATATTTGATTTGCAAATTACCATTAAAATGAGATAAACGTTTGGATTTCGGGATTAGGACCAGGGAAATGAATTAGAGGCTTCTGTTAGGGTTTGTGGCAAATGTTTATATCAACAGGTATGCAGGTTTAATTATGTAAGTCCTTTGGCCCTAAAATATGCACAAGTTCATAAAAAACACATTTCCAACTCTGAACGAAACTATAACGTTTTATATATCAAAAGTGAGGTCTTTAATATTTCTAAACGCAATGGAATAAGTCTCAAGTCCTAGTTCCGTTGTATTTAGAAGTTAATATCCAAAATTAGATAATTTTAATTTTAAAATCTATAAATTGATTACTTCACGTTTGAAGCTCGCACGCTCAAACGACAAGTCCAATCGCTATAAAGCTTGAAATCTTGCAATAATTTATTATTTCGAACCCGATGAAATTGATTGCATTGGATTCCAAGATCATTTGCAAAATGGTTAATTTAACGGGTTAATTAGATAATAGAATAAGCAGTTTTCATTTATCCAAATTTAACTCAATTCAAATGGTTTATTTACAATTAATACAATTTATTATTATTATAATCGGTTAATAATCATTACTTAACCAACTTAACTAAATTCAAAACATAAAACTAACATAACTAAATCATTAGATTTTATTTCTAACCATAATAATAATATTCAAAATCATATAACTCTCAGCTCATCATTTTACTTCTGTCGCGCAAAAATGGCAGCGTCCCCTCCCCTTTTTTGGTCCTTCTCCTTACCGTTTCGAGATCCACAATCAACCCCATCTCTTCCATCACTTCCCTGCAGTCGTCCCCTATTACTAAGCCTCCCCTAGTCACGTCAGTCTCTTCCCAGCCACCTGGTCCTCCGCCTAAACCGCTCGACCCTCTTAGGCTCACATTTGAAGCCAACCATGTTGATGTTCCTGTCCTTTCTTTTCAACGAGAATGGGTTTCCCTCTTCAAGGATAAACTCCACAATGCGGGTTTCTGTGTCCTTATTGTTTTCTCGCCTATTTTCTCCGAAGACGACGAAATGGTTCCTACGACTGAGGTTGTAAATGCTAACTCGCTCATATGGAGTGACTACGTTATTGGTTTCTTTCTCAACTAGCTATACATTCAGTGGAAGGGATCAGTTAGCCAAATTGATTGGTTAATTTGACCGGTTAACTGCATAAAATTCACGGTTCGGTTAACCGTTCATCAACTAATTTGACATATCAATACTACAGATTTATCATTTAATAGTTCGAACTAAACGGTTAACTGCAAATTTAACACACAGTTCACCAAAATCCAATGAACCGAGTTCACAACACCGGGTAGTGAGTTCACCAAAATCTAAACACTACACCAAAGTAACAAATTTGGCACACCAGGATGTGGAGATTTAATGCGGCTTTGAGTAGTATCAAATTTGGCAGTGCTCATAGCCATATCAAATTTTCTTTGCGACTCACACCACCTCCCACGTCTAAAATCTAACTTACATCTTCAAAGCTCCATATCAGTACATTTGATACGACTTTGAGCCGTATCAAATCCACATGATATTTTGAGAAACCACCAATTTTCCCCTAAAATTTCATAGTCAACCTCATAACATATATTTCAAGCAAGTCTCTTCTCCTCCCTTCAGTAACCCTTATTCCCAAATTTATCTCTTGTGCATTCTCCTCTCCTCCGGTTCCCCAATACACCTCTCCCTACACCTATGAGATTATTCATGCTTTTAATTCAATTCTTTTTCCTCCCTTCTCTCTAGTAAATCGCTTGAATCTCAGACTTCACCATCGATCTTAGTTTCAAGAAACCCGCATCATATACGTCGGCAATGTTCTTTCCGTTGATTTTGATCATGGTTGCCTTGCTCTCTGTTGGCTTTTTTGCTGAAAAACTCTCTTCGGACAGGTATGCCTTTGTTATTACTACATGCTTAAAAAAGCCACCTAATGGATATTTTTTAATATACAAGGATATGTTTTGGGTTTTTGTAGTTAGATGTTAGCAAAAAATAATCATTGGATTATTACTATCTTCTTGCTTACATTCTGTGCGAAGCACTTGCAGTTTGTGAATGAATGGTTGAAATCCTTTTCGTAGTAATTGAATTTATATTTCAATTTAGGAGCTTCTATGTCACTAGAATCCTAGGGGCACTTGCTTATTTTTGCCACCGCTTCAGCCCTTTGAATAAGAAAAAAGGATTACAGTTTTAGTAAAGAAAATTTGTTTCATTTGAGAATTACTTATTCTTTTATTAGTATAATCGGAGCTTGGATTTTTGCGAATCTATCTGATTGGAATGCCTTGGGCTTTTGGAGTGATAGAAATATTATGGTCTGTAGTTCTTGAGATTGTTAATGCATTAAATGAATTTTCTTCTAAAGGAATATTATTAATATTTATGAAATTGGCACCATTGAGAATAATGATATTCATTTTATCCAATTTGATTATTTCCAGGACTGCATTAACAACAATAAAATAGGTAGTAAATACCCTAGAATTCCACAATTGTTGTAGAAATTATAATAGGTAGATAGATTTTAACCAGAAATGCAGAAGAGAAATGCTGATCGGAGCAATTCATGTTGTCTTGCGTGATGTTACAGCCAAATGCTGATAGTGGAGATTCAATCCACACGATTGCCGTTACACATTCAAGTTTATGCATTTCAATGTTGGTTTGCTACTAAATTTATTGTATTTTTGTCCATTACACTTATAAGTTTACTGTAAAAAGAAGAAAATAAATTGATTACAATTTCGTATTTATAAGGAAGACAAGATATAATAAATGCCTCTTTTAAATGTGAAAGAAAAATTTGGTAAGGTTTAAATTTGAATTAGAATAAATTAGAGGAATGAAACTAATCTAAGTAGCATATTCAAAGAATTGTATATCTCTCTTTTATAATACCTATTATGTTAAGCTTGGTATTGATAAATATGTGCTTTAGTCAATAATACAAAATTTCTCAAAACATGTTGTTCCTTTTATTGTACATTATAATGTGATTCATTGTTGTTTACGCATTTCTTTTGATATTATTTATCATAATTTGTTTTCAATTTGTTTTAATATCTTTATGATAGTGTGGAGCCGCTTACGGTTCATGATCTACAATTTGCCAGTGTTCGTCCTTTGAATGTGCGCATACATGAATAAGGTATTCCATCATTGTAGATCTGTTTCTATTAAAATCAAGGGCATGCTGTTTTGTTTCATATCCGTCATTTAAATTCATTTTATGACACATAATCAATGGTTTGCTTGGTTCCAGTTATGAATAGGCTAAGAGTTACTCTTGGCCCTAGAGACGATCTCATGTTGACTTCATGCACAAGAATAATTGTTGGTTCGAGAGCATGGCAGCAAATGTATTCTCTCGTATATCTATCTTATATTTCTATTATATATAAGGTGTAGTGTCTTGTATTGGTTCTCTTAAGATCTTGAATTTAACAATTGATTTTTCTAGAGTTTAATGTTGGTATTTGAACATTATTTGACAGGTTTATTTGGTAGTAATGAAGGTGGAATCTGGTTGCTAGAGTTGCCACAAGAAGATGAGCAAAGAAATATGCATTTCCAAGGTATCATAATCTTGTAGTCATATGCTTTTTACTCTATAATAATAATGCCAAATACTGTTAAGTTTGATGTATTTAAATTGTATACTTCCAGAGCATGAGAAGATTGATACAATGTTGTATGATAGATGAACAAGACCATAAAATTATTAGGTCCGTTTGATCCAGATCATGTGTGCAGGAAGCTATGCTCTAAGGCATCCAATGTAATCAAAGAAATGCAAGTAAAAGAGTCCCCACAACCCAAAAAGGAGGAACCAGCTGTGGAAGAACCGTTGACCGGGGGATAGTGGCACCACCTCCAGTCGTGGTTCAACCGTTGTTGGTTACATGTGGTACTGCACCGCCATATTATGGGAATAAGTATTATGAGTTGTTATAAAACGAACACAGAACAGAAGAAATAAGGGAGAGAGAACATTTCTATTCATTCAGATGTATCTTTCTTTCTGTTACGTTGGCTCCTTTATATATAGGCTTTGGAGCTGAGGTTTAACTTTTTCCCATGATGTGGGACTAAACAGAGAACTAATAAAAGCATATTCACAACATTTATATATATTACAACACTCCCCCTTGAATATGCGTCTTCAAAAACTTGAATGCTCTACTAACTTGAAGTTGTCCCTTTTAAAACATATATGATGATTGCTCCCCCTTATTATTATTTTGCTTGCATATATCCGTTCAATCGATACAATTATTGTCTGTTGCCTTCAAAACTCTATCAGGAAAACCCAATGGGAAAAACCTTGAACGAGAAAAAGAGTACAACGTCTGACATTATGAATATCATATTAAAATGATAATCCTTAAAAGAGTTTGATTCTTCAGGATCAAAACAATGCCTCATTAAAAACCTTTTTATGAAAAACCCTGTGGGAAAAATCATAAACAAGGAAAAGAGTGCAAATTTATTTACTCTTTAGGTAACATGTTTTACAATGTTACCGTAAGGGTTGATACTTCAGGATCAAGATAATGCCTCATTAAAAACCTTACTAACAAAAACCCAATGGGAAAAATATTAGTGAAGGAAAAGAGTACATTATAGCATATTTTTATATGCTCCCCCTTATTTATAACTCATTACTCAATTAATCTATTGATATAGTCGACGCATGCCAATTTTGTACATCATCTTCTGGAATGTTGATTTGGAAATTGCCTTTGAGAACAGATCTTCCCGCTTTTCTTGAACTGAATTTGTTTCTTCTCTTTCTTGTTATCCTTTCATTCATGTGTGAAGAGAAATTTAGAAGAAATGTGCTTTATCCTTTCATCCTTGATATAATTCATTTGAATCTGAGCCACACAAACTGCCTTGTCTTCTTCATAAATAATAGTTTACTGCATCAAAAGATGTTTGATACTTCTGGATCAAAATGTTGCCTCGTCAAAACCTTACTAAGAAAAACCCGATGGGAAAAATCTTAGTGAAGGAAAAAGAGTACAATATACAATGTCTACTACGTCAAAAGTAGTATGATACTTCTGGATCAATGTAATGCCTCGTTAAAACCTTAATAAGAAAAACCCAGTGGGAAAAATCTTAAATAAGGAAAAAGAGTACATTATAAATTATTTTTGTATGTTGCTTTTGGGTTGATACTTCTGGATAACGACCCATGCCTCATTAAAACCTTACTAAGAAAACCCACTGGGAAAAACTTAGTTAAGGAAAAAGAGTGCATTGTATCATACTTCTGGATGCTCCCCCTGATTTAATAATTTCCTCTGAATTCGTATTCTTCTTTCAATAACTCAAATTGCTTACAAATGCTTCTTAATGAAGTTTTTTTTATTTTAAAAACTTCATGTGCATTTCCATGCTTCGGGCATGTTTTCTTATTTAAAACGCCTTCCTTTTGTGATTTGTATGATACTAATATTCATTTATGAATACACTTCAGGTGCTTATAATTTTCTGTTTCAATCGGACTTGCATATTGCAATACATATTTGATGAATAAGACAACTTTCATTACTAAGCAGGAAGTAATCTACTCACCTTGAAGTATATCAAGATTTTCATTACAACAATACTTAGAAGAATGTTGTAATCTATCGCCCATGTTTTTGGTAGTCTTTATAATAACAAATGTTATTTATGTTCTTCAGGAACTTATATATTATAATAAGTTTTTCATATTGCAACTACCACTTCAATGGATATTAAGAGTTTTATTACAACAATTCTTGAAAGCAGGAAGTGATCTACTCATCATGAATTATTTCAAGATTTTCATCACAACAATACTTAAAAGAATGTTGTAATCTACATTTCTTTCTCTTTATCACTACCAAAGTTATTTAATTTCTTCTGGAATTTGTATACTTTCATTGTTTATACCTTCACGGTATTATAAGTGTTTTAAACACTTTTACCACTTTAATCAATTCAGTTATCTCTGAAAATACAATGCTCATGGCATTAATATGTTGTTGACACTCTATGGTGCTTCAGTTATTATATATATTTCTATTTTTATCTTATGAACTACAGGTTCATATCTTATGGACTACAGGACCATATATCTTATTTAGGAGAATTTCATGATGGCCAATCATGTTTCTCTCTAATATGAGATTTTTAATCCATTTATAAATATAAGTGCTTTATTATTTATTAATTTATCATCAATGATTATTTCTTGTCAGTTCTATTCTTAATTTATTGAGATCTCAAAACTTATCATGCTTTAGATACCTAAACCACTTCTGGGGTAATTTTGACAATCATGTCATGGGTTTCTTTTAAAGCACCTTTAAGTGTTTCTTCAGGAACACTCACCTCCTTTATTTTGCATTTTTATGACTTACTCCAAAGATATTTTGAACTGACTTTTATACCAAATTTTCAGCTGTGATTTACACCTTTTGATCCTTCGGGGATTCAAATGTATATTGAAGAAAGTCAATTAGGAACATAATTGATAATTTATGCAAGTTACTTAATACTTTGCATAATTCTATATGTAGCAAATATATTTAACATCGATGATTCCTTTATCCTCCCCCTCAATGTTGACAAACATTGTCACTTTAAATAATAAACCTACTTTGGATTCATTTTTGATCCATTATAGCATCATAGCTAGCAAATACATTAGATGTATTTCAATAATAGGAGGATAATGCTATTATTAGTTGATAAGATGCATTCGTATTACATTGCTTATTCCCTTTCATTGATCTGATGACTTGGAGGAATTTTCTATCATTTGAATATGCATATGACTTCAGGTCATTCAATACTGATGTCATTCGATTTTCTGAAATATAAAGTAATATATGCATAATTTATAATATGAGCTCATTACAACTTTAGGTTGTTAATAAAATTTTCACATATATGTGTATATACGTGCGTCCACGTATTACATACGTAATTTATTTGCATATTCTCTCTCATTCAAGTTATTGATTTTAGAACAAATTGTTTATAATCACTACAACAAAAACAATCTATTACAACCTCATTTTTACAACCGGCATCGACTGCCCGTTGTAATAGAGGGATATTACAACGGTTAATTAAGAACCGTTGTAATAGATGCCCTATACAACCCCTTTTTTACAACAGGTACAGGAAGCCCGTTGTAATAGGTGTCTATTACAACGGTTTTTTCTGGCCCGTTGTAATATATATCTATTTTACAACGTTCCCAAAATGTCCGTTGTAATAGATGTCAATTTTACAACGGGCAAAAAGTGACCGTTGCAATAGATGCCAATTTTACAACGGTCAAAAAATGCCAATTGTAATCGTTATAATAAATGTCTATTGTGAGTTTTTAATAATAAACAATTCATAATCACAATGCTTTCTTAAAATTAATATTTATTATTTATTAGTATTTAATAATTTATCATTAATAATATTATATATATTAGTCATATGTTACTAATTGCTAACTATAATATTGCATTACTAATAATATTTATCATATTAATCATATGCTACTAATATTTATTAATCATTAATAATATTATATTAATCATATGTCACTAACATTTACAACATTTGTTTTAAAAGCATTGTAAATACAAACTTTGTTGCGACACTATTTGGATTTGATTTGTTCATAAAATATTTGTCAAAAATGTGGTCAATAATCAGGTTTAAGAACATATTTATAAAATCATTATATATATATATAATTTCATTTATGTCAATTATTATAATGTGATAACCTATATATATATATGTGAAGAACAAATAAACTGTAATTCTTTATATGAATATATATATATATATATATATATATAGTGGATGGTTAAATTGATGTGCACAAATATATATATATATATAGTGGATGTATGATAGATTGTATATTGTGTGTGTAACATAGCAATTGGGATAAGTGTTGGTATAATTATAAAGGGTTAATATAAATCCTAGGGGTAAAATTGGTAATGGCAACGAATGAAAACCCTGGCCGGTTTAACAAATAAAAGAAAGAAAGAGGCCGACCCTTTATACCATTCTCTCGTCCAAAATAAAATCAAAAGAAAACCCAAAAACGGCCGATGACCTAGCAGCGAAAAATTAGGAAAGACAACCATCTCGCTATCAAATTGGAGACGGATTCGTGATGGAGGGAACTCGAGAGAGAGAGAGAGAGAGCAACGAGTCTAGGAGAAGCCCGAAGCCTGAAATCGAGATCTGGGAAATAGTAATCGAGATTAAACCCTATGTGAGTGTATTTCCTGTTCTTATTTGACAATAAGCCTTTTTACAGGCAGCCGATTTACTTATATGTTTATTGTAGGATTGTTATAAACAAACATACATGTTTGTTGAGTGATTTTGTATGTTTGTATGGCTGTTTTTTTGATATACAGTTTTGGAATTAAAGTGTTAAAACAGATTTAGGCACTGTTTGCTATGTAAATAGGGTTGGAAGAGTGAGTACAGGCAGTGTGGGAAAGTAGATACATGCTTATGTCTATACTTACCTCTAATCATATTTACACAGTGATAAAATACTTAAATACTGTTGTAAAAACAGTAAAGTATTCCTGAGTAAGATACATAAATATGAATAGCATGCTAGTTTAAATGAATAGATGCTTGACCCAGTAATCCATTTTACATTTGTCTGGACACATATTTCCAGTGCTAAGGAATTGAAGGGTGAGTTACTATACTTAATGTATGCTGAGTGTAATGGATGCACTAATGCAATGTGTGAACAATGTTTGTATGCATGACTTGCACATGGATGATTTGTTGTGAAGGTTTGATTGATTTCAGATTTATAGGTGGGATGTTTCGCTACCTGTTAACTAAACTGATGCACAAATTTAACATATGACATTTGATAAGTGTTTAGAGAAAAATTGCTTAACCAGAATGGGTACCAGTTTAGTAAACACATGCCAATATAGAATATATAGATATACATGTGTATATTTCAATGGCTTGTCCATGGGTGCAATTGAATAATCCGCTCTCAGAAATAAGAATTTGTGTATGTGGTATGTGTTCCTTTTTGGATGTATGGTTGTGAAGGACTCAGTTTTAGATGTATTTATAAATTCTGAAATTGAGGGGATATAAGTATACATACAGGAAGATGGGTGTGTATACATGTACATTATAAATGGTCTATATGATATGGATGTACATGTATACATACCGAAAATTGGGTGTGTGTATATATATTTATATATGAGGACTGGGTTTAGAAATTAAGTGGGATAATAGGTATACATACATAAAAGATGTGTGTATATTTATATTAGAGGATGAATTGTTGTGTTAAGAAGGAGGTTAATTAAATAAAGTTAATACATATATAAATGCATCGACTATGTTTATCTGCCATAACTGTTATGAAAGTGAGTTTGTTGTTCACTATAAATGATTCGGCATATGCAGGGTAGTTGTAAAATGACATGTATTTGCAAAATAGCCTGATATGCAAATTTATATCCATTGAGTATGCAGGCTAATGGTAGGAATTACTGATGTATACCATTCGCTGAAATTGAATGAATTGATCTATGTATTTGTTTATACCCAATGTAAATTTGTATGTGGAGTTTGCCTGAATATAACTGTGAAGTAGACAAGGCATGCACCACTGAACATAACCTGTTTTTATATAATCTGTTTGATCAGTTTTGACATGCATATTGAAAACTTGATTAAAAGGTAAACTTTGAACTGCACTATACATTGAGCATATACCTGATAAGTAAAACCATTGAATCATAGAAATATTCACTTGTATATTTTTGGACATAGAAATACTCATAAAAGAAGCTCGAATTGGTACGGTGAGCTCACATTGTGATGGCAATGAAATCCGTTAGACTATTTCCAAGGCCACCGGGAATGGAGCCAGTAAGTTGATTATCATCCAGGTAAGGAGAGTCAAGTTTTTCTCTATCATCCATTGAATCATTTTATAGGGTAAATGGAAATCAACATTCAGAATGTATTGGCATCAAAGTTTGTACATCTTGAAGCATTTTGTTTTGAAATCTCAAATCCTTGTTGTAGAAACCATGCATTACTGCTTCAGAAACAATAATTTGCTTACTCATTTTCATGTACTTATTTTTGATCTCTAGGTAACTGTTCTTCTCTCACACAAATTGTATTTTATCATTTATTTATATTGATTTTCTTGCATAAGGCTTCATCTATTTGTTGATTATTTTAATCTCAGGTTTGTCATCCTGTTGCCAATGACAGAGGCATGAAGAACTACAGTCCATTCAATTGACATAGAGCTTGGTGGGTTTAACATTTCTATTGTTGCCAAAAATAAGGTGAGATATTTATTTGTTGGCATAGTTAATTCCTTTTAGTAACAAGCGGCGTAACCTGCTTCCATTTTTTATTTCATTCCTTTTTTCTCTTTATTTAACATAATCAATTTTTTCGATTATACATAGGTTACCAGTGATATAAAAAATTACTAATTTTTGGTAAATACTTGTGGTTTCCATTTATTTATCATATATGAAAAAGCTAAAAAGGGAATTGTATGTCCATATGCGCATTACACAAAATGTATCTCTTTGAATATCACTCCATTGGTAACTCATCTTAGTTTGAAATTTCAGGTTTAAAAACAAGATATGGGAAGGGTTTTCCTAAACCGTCCCAATTTTTCAAAGAAATAAACAAAAACAATTATAATTGAATTCAGCCTATATTGTTTCAAATTTCCTAAAAATTCAGCCTATGTTGAATCATCTCCCAGTCTTTATTACTGCCTACATGTAATAGAAAAACAACTGCTTATGTATAGGTTTGGACCAACATAAAAAAAGGAACATATAAGGGCAACAAAAGTAATACGTACTTCAATTTTTTTTAATATGCCTAAAGTCGAATCATGGCAATAGCAAAGCAAAGAGTAAAGAACTGCATTATGCATTTAATTGTGACATTTAGTTTTAAGTAAACTTTTTCATCTGTCATGGAAAACAAATGTTTCATAATTAAAACGTATTAAAGAAATTTGATGCCTTGAACAGCAACTTAGTTGCTGTGCCTTGAACAGCAACTTAGTTGTTGTGCCGAGGCACAATAACTAAGCATTGCTGTGCAGAGGCACAACAACTAAGTTGCTGTGCCAGAGGCACAACAACTAAGTTGCTGTGCCAGAGGCACAACAACTAAGTTGTTGTGCCGAGGCACAACAACTAAGCATTGCTGTGCAGAGGCACAACAACTAAGTTGCTGTGTAGAGGCACAACAACTAAGTTGTTGTGCAGAGGCACAACAACTAAGTTGCTTCAGCAACTAAGTTGCTTCAGCAACTAAGCTGCTGTGCCGAAGCACAGCAACTAAGCTGATGTGCCGAAGCATATATTTGGACTTTCAATAGAAGCCTATTATGTAATTAATTCTTCCTTTGGTCATATAATTGTAGAAATAAAAGTTCGTATATAATGTCAGTTACAAATACAAATATTTTTACTTAAATACAACTGCAAACTGTGGATATGGTGGTGTCTAAACTGTGTCCAAATCGAAGTAGGAAGACTATGGAACCAAAGGCAGTAAGGTTACAGCAATGCAAGACTTAAATGTTGTATAATAAGTTTTGACTGGTGTATAATAATATATTCTCTCTACATTTGGTAATTTTTTTCGCTTTTTTTGCAGTCACCCCGTGCTAGTAACTATATGCAGACTCGAAGATCAACAGGCCGTTGGATCTACCGTCGCATGGCACAAAGATTACCTTTCCTTGGTCTAGTTTTGGTACTTATGAAACTAGTTATGTAATTTATGTTAGAACTATGTCGACGTAACTTATCTAACCTTTTGGAATGTAAACTTATCTGGTCTTTTGGAGTATAAACTTATCGAACTTTTTGAAATGTGTAGGAATTATATGATTCTTGCTTCAGTCTTTTAGTATGTGTTATTATGTGATTTTGATTGTTGCATTACAGTATTTATTGCATGTTAAAATATTTATTATTATTATGGATGTATATCGCAGTAGTTATATTTAAATTTGCTATTACAAAGGGCAAAAACCGTTGTAATTTACTGTATTACAACGGGCAAAGGCCGCTTGTAATTTATTAGCTATTACAACGGGTTAATAACCATTGTCATAGAGTCATTGCACGTGATAGAGCAAGTTATTACAACGGTCATTTACAACAGTCATTGCCCGTTGTCAAATAGTCAGGAGCTATTACGACGGTGCATATTCAGACGGACATATGCCCGTTGTTAAATGCATATTACAACGGTTTTTGCCCGTTGTAAAATGACTGTTTTGTTGTAGTGAATGTTCCAATCATTAATTTTTGCTTATCAAGCAATGTCAACGAGAATCTTAAAGATCGTTTCATAATATCCAAAATATCTGATTTGGAACTGTATTGAACTTCTGGTTCAAATGAAATATATGAACAACTTCGAGTTGTTAATCTATATTGAACTTCTGGTTCAAATAATATATAAACAATTTCAAGTTTGTTAAACTGTATTGAACTTCTGGTTCAACCGTATTGAACTACTGGTTCCACTATATTGAACTTATGACTCCGCTATATTGAACTTCTAGTTCCACTGTATTGAACTTCTGGTTCCACTGTGTTGAACTTCTGGTTCAAATAAAATGTATAACAACTTCGGGTTGTTAAAATTTATTCTTCAATACAATATGTAAATATAAATATATAAGGAATATACAACTCATTTTGAAAATTGTGAAATGTTTGGATATCAATTTTATTAATGTTATTATTTCACATTGTTTCAATAAAGCTTCAGGCTTTTGAATTATCAAGTATTTCAAATTCATTGATTGAGGAACTTCGAGTTCCTATGCATATATATACACATACACATGCATATCAATTTTATAAATTTATGATGAACTTCTGGTTCTCAATCTTTTAACATACTTCTATTTTAGAAGCTTTTACATTCTTGCTCATTGACAAGATTTCAAACTTGTATACTTTATCAAAAATGTTTATATAATACATATACATATATATATATATATAATTCAAGACTTCAGGTCCAAGGCTTTGAGTTATACAATTTCCAGTATAAATATTTTCTTTGCACAACTTCAGGTTGTGGTTCTATCCTTTCTTCCATAACATTAGTTATTACTAGCTAAATACATCGAATAATAATACAAATGTCTATTCTTATTCCAAACACAAACGTACATCATTTAACTTACAATAGCCAATGCTTTTAATACATTTATAATAATATGGTAATACAACATGTATTACCATAACAATACATTTAATGCATTTATTATAAAAATAACGGAAATAGCCATTATACAGTCTTAATATATGAATCAAGTAAATAAATTTTACTCTAAACAAAATAACAAAATTTGGATCTAGCTACAGTATTGATCAAAACTGAAATAAACAACTAATAAATGTACTGCATTCCCAATAATCATATTTTCTAAAATATCATATACATGCATAATATCTGATCCAGAATTGAGTAGAAATGCATAATTATAGAACCGAGATTTTACATTCTTTAATATGAATGATTCGAAAAATTTGCAGATCTATACATAAAAAATTACATGTTTCAAATTATACTATCCATATATAGATCTTTTTTTATATCAAAATTATTTCTTACCATCATAGAAACTGCAGGTTCTAAGTTTTCCATTTTTATAACAAAAATTACTTTTGCATTCACTTTCGGTATGCAAAATTAAGATCAATATTTAGATCTTAACTTAATATGATCTTCGAGATGCATATTTTCTTTAGCCATTAAATTTTCATTATCATCTTTGATATTTGAAAATATTTCAATGCAAATTCTTTTATAGACATATTAGAATATAATTTCGCTTCTGGGATATTCCATAAACACCATTTATGGAATTTTAATACATTTATTTTTTCTACAAATATTTATCGCCTTTAATTGTAGAAATCTCTTCTGGAGATATTTTATTATTTTCAAATAAACAGATCTCTTCTAGAGATATTTTACCATTTCCAAATATACAAATATTCTCTAAAGATATTTTGTTATCATCACTTCTGGGATGAACTTATCTCTTCCAGAGATAAATATATACAAACTACTGAAATGTATATCAATATACATTCAAACCTTAAATGCATTAACAAAATCAGGTGTATTAAATAAAAATAAGATTCAACAGAGAAAAGAAATTACTACTTCTGGAGTGTATGATATTCCTTTAGGGAACATATCTTTTACATATTTAATTGCAATGCAACAAAAAAATTCTACATCTCTTCTAGGATGTTGGATTTGCTATATAAAATCAAATTTCTAAAACATCTCCTCAAGAGATTAACATGTATACTATATCTTCAGAATATTCAATTAATATAAACTGTACATGAAAGATGTCAGTTAAATGAAACATGTTTAGAGATTTTCTATTGAATCTGATGTTTTTGT
Source organism: Allium sativum (assembly GCA_030737875.1). Lineage (NCBI taxonomy): Eukaryota > Viridiplantae > Streptophyta > Magnoliopsida > Asparagales > Amaryllidaceae > Allium > Allium sativum. The sequence continues at coordinate 979,301,553 of CM060913.1, read as the reverse complement.
CACATATTATAATGTTGTGTGTCTCTTTTAACTTCTTCCGGAAGTACAATCTTTTTATGTCACAACTTTTAAGAAAGCTTCGGGCTTTTGTTTCATCTTTTTCATTTGCATATGAACTTCAGGTTCTTTATTTGCATATGAACTTCAGGTTCCTCATTTGCATATGAACTTCAGGTTCCTTACATGCATATGAACTTCAGGTTCCTTATTTAAAAAAAAATGTATATGAACTTCAGGTCATTTACATATGAACTTCAAGTTCCTAATTGATTTATATCATGAGTCAGTGATAAATAAATATTGCTACTAAATTTAAATGCTATATCATTATATTTTATACCCATAATTCTGTTGGATATACATTAAAAAAAATCATTTTTTTTCAAGAGATATTTTGTCTTTAGTCTATCCAAATGAATCACATACGAAGAATATTAGTAGATCAGAAAGGATAAAACTAGATCTACCTCTACATCATCAGTAATGTAAACAATACATATATAATCAACTCTCCATTTGGACTAGCAAACTCAAAATTAGATCCGCAAAGAATTGAAAGAATATATCTACACATATTTAGGATCAGAACAGATAATTAGATCTAGTTAGATCCACTAAAATAGAATCGAGATATACAAAAACTGGAAAAGAAAAGAGATCTAGAAATATAGATCACATCTAAGGAGAAGATACAACAAGTTCATATATGTAGATCTATATGATTTCAAAACATAAAAATAATAACTTACATGATAGATCCATAAATATAGATCTAGAATATTTCAAACAATAGCTCTAATAGAGCTTCGTGTTGATAACGTGTAATAAAACGAATACAGAACAGAAGAGATAAGGGAGAGAGAACATTTCTATTCATTCAGATGTATCTTTCTTTCTTTTACATTGGCTCTTTTATATATAGGCTTTGGAGCTGATGTTTAACTTTTTCCCATGATGTGGGATTAAACAGAGAACTAATAAAAGCATATTCACAACATTTATATATATTACAACATGAGTATGTTTATATATGCAACATTGTTTCATTATTATGTGACCAGATTTACCGTGATCACATTTTTTATGGTTTATAAAAGGAGCTCTAAATAGAATAAAATTGGGAAAAATAAATTCTTATGTTGATCATTGATATTCTAAAACAGCTAAGTGGTTTGGTATGCACTTTCCAAAAATCACAACGCTTGTATTGATCACTGATATTCTAAAATAAATGCTTGTATTGATAACTGATATTCTAGTAGGACAATTTATTTATTTTATTTTTTTTAAAAAAAAATTAGCTACGACTTAAGGCCGTATCTAATGATACATTAGATATGGTTCGTGGTTTTAGCTAATTAAAAATTAGATATAAGCTACGGCTTAAGGCCGTATCTAATGATACATTAGATATGGTTCATGGTTTTAGCTAATTAAAAATTAGATGTCTTATGGTCGTATCTAATTCATCGTTAGATACGGCTCATGGCCGTATCTAATTGATAAGGACGCAGAAAATTGATACAGCCCAAAGCACTGCCTAATCACATTAGATATGACCCAAAGCACTGCCTAATTAACATTTTTGGTGTAGTGAAATGCTGAATACAGTGAGTTCATAACATTAGAAAATTCATCAAAATCCAAATGCTGAAACGAACTCAACACAATAGTCAATAGTTTAACATAATTACACAGCTTATAGCAATTACAATGCATAGTCTATCCAACAGTTCAAAAACATTAAACACAACACAAAAGTTTACAGTAGTAACACCAACAGTTCATAAACATTAAAAAGTTAACAGTAATACAGTAAAACACAAATTAGATGAGCTCCTGCTGAAACGCTAAGACCAAGCTCAAAGCGTTCAAGTCCATCTATCGTTGACTACAAAACATAAACATATCACAAACTTGCAATTAGCATATACATGAAACATACGTATATACAATTGCAGTTTGTATGCAGTGGGGGCATCTATCACAGTACAAACATTATACAGTATAAACTCACAATGATGAATTTTGGAATCTAGAATTCTTTTATAGGGCTACCACCTAGAATATTGGAATCTAAAAATCTTTTATAAACTCAAAAAATAGTATACTATAAAAACTCATGATGATGAATTTTGGAATCTAGAAATATTTTATAGGGTTGTTAACTGGACCATTGGGTTAGAACCATAAGCTCAGAATTAGAATGCTCTTCAAGAGCGATATTACTTGTATGGAATTCCATTTCTAGTAAAGAAAAAGAATAGCAAAATTTTGGTTTTATACATAACTAAAGTAATGCACCTAAAAGAGAAATACATGTAGGGTTAGTTCAATTACCTTGGTTGCCCTAGGCAATTCATGGTGATTTAGAAAAAATGCAAAAGGAGGGGAAAAAACAAAACACTGCTAGTGCGGTGAAGCTAACGGCAGCAGACCGAAGTAATGGAAAACATGTACACAATCAGTACACTAAGACTTACTTTGTAAGACATAAAAATACAATATTTGTTTTTAAACTATAAATTCTATCGTCTATCACTGTCCCTACTCCCAATTGCTCCCCACTCAGTGGTTGCGCAACCCAGCCGTCTGTTCGGAATTACCTTAAACCTAGGCCTGAATACATGAAGAAAACCAAGCAATAGTTAAATGGAAAAATAGATGATGTAAGTGCAATTATGGAAGTCAAAAAAAAGTAAACAACACAACAACCTAATATATCAACTCATAATTGGCTTATGCTCGTATAAATATTTGTTCGTAATCCAGGACAATCAAACTGTATGATCAGCAAGAAAAATTATATGAATAACCAAAGGATAAAACCAGCTAAACTTTTTTATCTCCAACCATATTGTCTCCTTTTTATACACATTTTTTGACTCAATTCAAAATTACGGGTTAATAATGATTAGGTATGTTATCCCTCCTTCAAATTGTAAACATTTAAACATCCACCTATGGTTTAGGCTTTCTCATGAACTCCAAAACATATGTGTAAGTTACTGGAATAATTTTTATTTTATAATAAATTTAAATGCAAATTTAATGATGTAAGTGTAACTACGGAGATCAAAAACAAAGCAACACAACAACCTAATATATCAACTCATAATTAGCTTATAATCATACAAAATATTTGTTTCTAATCCAGGACAATCAAACTATATGATCAGTAAGAAAAATTATATAGCTAATTAAAGGATAGGAACAAGTAAACACTTTTAACTCCAACTATACTATCACTTTATTTTTATGGACATTTTTTGACTTAATTAAAAGGTATGGGTTGTTAATGATTCAGTAAGTTATCCCTCCTTGAAATTGTAAGTATTTAAACATATATTCTCATCTTAGATTTCTAGTGACCCACGAGGGTCAGTCATGCTCAGTTTCTTAGATTCATTAGATGTTTCTATCGAGATCTCAGTTTGGTATCCATAGTCAAAGATTTTTCGGATGTATTCGAGAAGGTGAAAGGACTACATCCTAGGTACAAGATATATTTTTAGATGTACTTAATGGAGAATGTTAAGCCTGTTGCGGTATCAGTTTGCCGCATGGCTCCGAGAGGAGGGAGCTTAGTACGCAAGTGGGTGAGTTGTTCGAGAAAGGGTTTATTAAATGGAGCATTTCTGAGTCGTCTTCACAATAAAGGTGGACGACTTTCTCTATCTATGTTTGATCAGTTAATGGGCACTTCAGTTTTCTCACTGTTGGATTTAGCTATAAGTTTTCATCAGCTTAGGGTAGCGAATGATAGCCTAGACAAGATTTCTTTTAGGACTTCTGAAGGATTCTTCGAGTGGCTGGCTATGCCTTTTGGGATAACCAATGCACCGGTTTACTTTGTGGATTTGATGAGTCTGGTATTTAGGGAGTACCTGAATAAATTCGTGGTGGTATTCGTTGGTGATATCTTGGTTTTCTTGAGGAGCGAGGAAGAGCACACCTTGCACTTAGGAGAGGTCCACCATACTTTCCATGCACATCAGCTGAAGGAGAAGTTTTCTAAGTGCCACTTTTGGTAGAAGGAGGTAAGGTTCTTAGGCATGTTGTCTCTAGTGATGGTAGATCGGCGGATCCCGCTAAGGTTGTTGCAATTTAGGATTGGAAATCCCCCAAGAGTGCGAAAGCGGTGAGGAGCTTTTTGGGTTTGGTGGGATACTACTGGAAGTTCATTAAGGATTTTTGCGTGGATCTTAGCTCCGCTTATCCGCCTTATAAAGAAGAACCTAGTACTTGCTTGGGGTGTTAGATTGCGAGGATGCATTCTTGAGATTGAAGAAGGCTCTTACATCAGCTCATGTATTTGCTCTTCCCGATGGTACGAATATGTTCATCGTTTATACGGATGCTTGTGATATGGTTCTAGGCGCGGTGCTTATATAGGAGGGTATGGTTATCTGCTGCAGGAGTAGGCAATTAGGTGTACATGTGAAGAACTAGCTAACCCACGATTTGGAGCTAGCAACGATAGTATTTGCGCTTAAGTCTTGGAGACACGATTTTTTGGAGAGAGGTTCGAGCTTTATATAGATCATAAGTCTCTCAAGTACTTTTCTTGTAGAAAGATCATAATTTGTGATAGTAGCATTGGATAGAGTTTCTTGCATCTTATGACTTCGATATATCGTATACACAAGGGAAGGGGACCGTGATAGCACATGCATTGAGTAGGCGGAGAATGACTTTGAGTTTATTGTTCGTAGAGCAGCAGAGTTTGGAGTTCATCTCATCATTCGATTTTAGACCATCTGCAAATTTTGCACCAAAATTATTGGCATCGTTAGAGGTGCGACCTACTCTCTTATAGCGCATTGGATCCAGTCAGCGCAAGGATCAGCAATTAGTGGATATCTTGGGTTGACTCAGTAGAGGAGAGACCTCTAGCCACCTTGCTAGGTATTTACGGATGAGACAGGGTAGCTGCAACGTGATGGGAGATTGTATGTTCCTTGAGTTGATGATTTGTTGAGATCAGGTTTAGAGGAGGCTCATCACTCTCGGAAGACCATCCATCTGGGCGGTGATAAGATGCATAGAGATATAAGGAGGATCTTTCACTGGATAGGGATGAAGAAGGACGTGGCATAATATGTAGCTCGATGTATGACTTGTCAATGAGTAAAGGATGAGCAGAGAAAACCTAATGTGTTGTTTTAGCCCTTGGATGTGCCATTGTGGAAGTGGGATGGCGTCTCGATGGACTTTATAAATGGGTTTCCCAGATCGAGGAAGGGCAACACCGATATTTGGGTTATATTTGTTTGGTTGACTAGGAGCGCTAACTTTATATTGGTTAAGAGTAAGCGGACGACAGCTTGGTTGACATCACCGTTTCGTAGGGAGGCTACCCGTGTTGACGTGGGGAATTGTCGCTATTCAAGCATGCCAACCCCCTAGTTTATGTTTTGTAGAAAAACGATAATCCAAATTCAAAGTAATAATATGTAGGGAGAACACAACTTTTTATAGTGGTTCGGCACAAACGCTTACGACTACTTTATGGTAATCATTTATCATATAATTGCTGATCACAAGAGTTGTGCAAGTTCGGACAATAATTGAGTTCAAAGGGTTACAATAGAACAATAAAATATTTGTTGATTCCAAACTTTGACAAAAAATGCCCTTTTTCTTCTTTGTTGGGTGAGAAGCACGTTGAATTTGTCAACAACGTCAATGAAAGTCTAAATACATACACAATTGTCGAAAACAAGAAAAATGTGCATTGAAATGCCCAAATATTGTAGGGGAGCGTTTATGCAACGTTTAGGGCCCAAGCTATGTCGATAGTCGCGAGAAGAAAGATATGAAAGCCATTAACGATGCTTTGGAGTTCTAGAGCGTCAAAAATCCAACTCCTTTGAAGAATCAGGTAGGGGGTGTTTATAGGTAGTGGAACAGAATGGAGAAGGTGAGACATGGGGACTACTACACTAGTTTTCGCATCCTAGAAGAGGCGGTTCTGGAATTTTCGCATCCCTCATATCGTGGCAGAGAATTTTTGTATCCTTCTAAGGGATACAAATTTCGCATCTCGATGGATGCGAAATTCATATCTCAGTGGATACGAAGATTTCGTATCTCGGGAGATACGAAGATTTCGTATCCCCTAAGATTTCGTATCCCTCGGTGATAGGAAATTTGGTTTCCCTGAAGGAATACGAAGTAGGAGAGAGGTACGGGGATGTGAAATGCAGATGTAGTGATCTGGGATACGAAAACACAGACGCATGGTGGATTGGAGGGGGTCGAGGTGAGGGATGTGAAATCTGGAGTGGAGCTCGGTTGGGATACGAAGCATGGGGGACATGATGCCAACTCATAGTTGTGAGGAATTGGAACCGTATCCCCTGAGGGATACGAAATTGCATCCCTAAAGAGATACGAATTTGTATCCCTGGGAATGCAAAATACGGATTTCGCATCCCATAAAGGGTACAAAATATGCATTTTCGCATCCCAAGGGATGTGGTAACTGGGAATTCAGATGTCGAATGTTGTCTTGCTCAGATGAGTTGCGTGAGTAGTTTTAAGTGATCGGCGTGGTGCGCGCAAGCCTTTCTGCATGATCGACATACGTTTTCCATACGTGATAGAAACGATGATGGTTCCAAGAATGAAAATATAGTTTGACTCAATTCTGAGCGCGTTGTTGAGTTCGAACTTGACGTGTGACTTCTTTGACCAAAAAGCGCATCAACAGTTCAGCTTCATGGTGTACCCTCTAGAATTGTTAGTAATCGGGACCCCATCTTTACGAGCGAGTTTTAAAGGAGCCTGCAGAAGGCATTGGGGACACAATTATGACTTAGTACTTCCTATCACCCTCAAACAGATGGACAGAGAGAGAGAGAGAGAGGGCCAACAGGATTCTCAAGGATTTACTACGACTGTGTATCCTAGACTTCGGGGGAACTGGGGAGGAGCATCTTCTTTTGGTAGAGTCGCATATAATAACAGCTATCAGATGAGTATTGGTATGGATCCCTTCGAGGCACTGTACGAGCGACCTTGCAGATCACCTACATGTTGGTGGGAGTCCGCAGATAGACATCTACTTGGACCTGATATGGTTAGAGAGACCTCAGAGAAGATAACTTGATTCGGAGGCGGATGAAGGCAGCTTAGGACAAACAAAAGTTGTATGCAGATCAATGAAGACAAGCTTTTTATTAAGGTGTCACCTCTGAGGAGTGTTGTACGGTTCGACTAAGTGAGGAAGTTGGCGCTAAGGTTCGTAAGACCATTCCCTTTAGTAGAGAGGATAGGTCAGATGGCCCACAGAGTTAGTCTACTGGAGAGATTGGCAGGAGTTCATTACGTATTCTATGTTTCGCACTTGCAAAAGTGCTTACATGATTACACGGTAGTAGTTGAGCCGATTGCTCTAGAGGATATCGAGGTAGAGAGGAAGGCATCGGTCAGGAGAGTTCCTACTTGGATACTAGGATCTTAGGTGAAAAAGCTATAGAATAAAGAGATCAAGCTTGTTAAAATTCAGTGAGGAGAAGACATCGACGACGCGACTTAGGAACCAGAGGATAGGATTCGTGTTCTCTTCGCTCTTATTCTTTTCCTAAGCTTTGAATTTGAATTTATTTTTCCTATCGTTTGAATCATAAGTCTTAGGTAGATAGATGCCTATGGATGATAGGAAATGGTTTAAATCATGTTAATAGAACATGTTATACTTGGATGGATTTAAGTATTTTCTAGTGGATGCATATACACACACTAGGCATTAGTTAGAGATCGGTTGAACTAGGACACTTACATAATTGCATATGAATGCGTGTGCCTTTTTTATTTTATATCGATGAGAAATGGTTGAATCATCACTTAGATGTTGCATTTTGATGAATGGTCGTTGCATGCATATAGAGTTTATATGTACCATTAGGGTTCTTTATATATATATATATATATATATATATATATATATTGGATGCATGACACTGACGTGAATTGCATTAAGGAAGTTAACTAAATCAATAGACCGCCCGATTCTTGCATTAACTTAGAGACATATACAAGACACCTTTGCATATGTTCATGAAAAGCATTAAAAAAACCTAAGGAAAAAGGATGACAATGTTTGATGGTTCAGTATATGGGTGTAGATAATGGTTGATAATGTTTATAACATTCTTCTAGCCTTGGAGATTTCAGGGACGGAATCCTTTAAGGAGAGAAGAATGTAACACCCTGAATTTTAATAAGTAATAATCAAATGTAAGAGATTAATAAATCAACTATTAATCAGAATAATAGTCAGAACTAGACAATGGGATTAGCACCGTAGGGTCTGTTGTAATTTTCTGATCAAAATGGACATTTGGTTTGCTAAAATCGAAGTTAAAATGAATTAGTTATGAATAAAAGAAGAATTCAGAAATTAAAATAAATTAATATATGGAACGGAAAAACACTGGGCGACATAGCTCACTGGGTCGACACGTGTGTCGACCCATGGGTTGACCCCTGTGTCAACCCCGGAAAGCGGGTGGATCGGCTCAGGTGAAGGAGTTCATGTGCCTTGTCTTGCACGCAAATAGCAAACATTTATTATTTTTACACCGTTAGTTTGCTGAGTTGGTTGAGTTTTATTAGTTTATTTTTAAACCATAGGCTGATATGGTGCTTTCTTATTGGTCTGATGAGATGGCTGGACCATATATAATGTTAGATTTGAACGACAGAGGGCATTCAGGAAACCCTATAAATAGACTAGTAGAGCCTCTCTCATTTCTTTACATCAATTTTCTCTTCCCTCCTCTTCTTATTTCATAGGCCTATCCTCAAAATTAGAAAAAGCCACATAACTAAATTTTTAAGGGGTGAATAAGTTCTTACGTTTTTTATATTTATTTTTATAAACACTTCTGGAGGCGGAGGTTCTACTTGATTTTAGAAGAAGGCCATGGGGGGAGTTTTATTCATCAGATTTGTGTGTTCTTATGTAATTTTTAGATTAGTTATTTGCGTAGGTATGTTTAGACAGTTAAGTGGTTTTAATTTGCAAGTTTTATGTTTACAGTATCTATATGTTTAGTTTTTCTATAAGTATTTGTAGTTTATTTACTATCTATGCCTATTTCTTTCGAGATGTTTATTGTTTATAAGTAATTCTCCTTCATCTTATCCCCTTCTTTTATAGTTTATTTACAGTTGTGTTTATGTGTATTTTGTTTGCTCTTGTTTATTTTGAGTCTAAGCCTTGCGAGTAGCCTAGACTGTTTCCCTTTTTATTTTTACGCTGAGCCTAGGACTGAAAAGTGCCTAGGTCTTTATCGTTATTTATGTGTTAAATTGGGAATAATTTCAAAATTGAATAAAAAGGGATTTTTGGGCATATTGAAACTGATTAAGTATTGTAATCAGACTAGACTGTAAATTGGGGATAAAACCTTAACACGTAATTGGAGAACATGTAAACTGGAAT